>CM073431.1:51650000-53110000 GCA_037114965.1 Monochamus alternatus
AGGAGGGCGTAATCGAAACAGAAGGACCTGTTATCCGAACTCAGAAGACAAAACCCCCAGAATTCGACGGCAAGGTTTCCTGGAATGTATATCTGCGTCAGTTTGAAGCAGCAGCTACAGCAAACGAATGGTCTGATTATGAAAAGGCTACTGCTCTGATAGTTGCTCTACGAGGGGAAGCTCTTGACGTCCTACAAGGGGTTCCTGCTGGGCAGCAGAATAACTACGATATTCTAAAACAGCATATGGAAATGAGATATGGGGATAAGCACCTGCAGCAAGTTTACCAGGCACAATTGAAAAATCGTCACCAACAGAATGGAGAGAATTTACAGCATTTTGAGACCGATGTTGCCCGACTGGTTCGATTGGCTTATCCAATAGCCCCGTCCGAATTCTTAGACCAGCTGTCCATCCAAGTTTTTACCGATGGCCTAAGAGATTGCGAAACCCAGCAGGCATTACGACTCGCCAGACCTAAAACGTTGAACGACGCCCTCTCGCATGCACTGGAATTCGAGGCAGCAAAGATGGCATCCGGTAGACATGTTAAAGTTCGGGCCATCAGTGATAACAGCGATAGTATGGCAAATGGAGACCTAATAAAGATGTTAAAGGAGATTATTGATAAATTCAGCCCAACTACTAGGACAAAGAAAGAACAATCTGATAGTCGAAGGGATCGCCTTATTCAATGCTGGAACTGTGGGCAGATGGGACATCTGAAGAGACAGTGTAGGGCCCCAGTCGCAGATCAGCAAAGGCGCGACTCCCAAGCGGCAGCCTCCAGGAAACATGTTAAAGTGCGGACTATCAGTGATAATAGCGATAGGATGGAAAATGGAGAGATAATGAAAACACTGGTGGACATTTCGGTATCAATAGGACTCTACAGAAGATTAGGGAGCGTTTCTACTGGTTGAGCTGTAGGACGGATGTAGAAGATTGGTGCCGAAAATGTGACATATGTGCAGCCAGCAAGGGACCGAAGACCCGTTCCAGAGGCAAAATGCGTCAGTACATCGTAGGAGCACCGTTTGAGAGGATTGTCATTGATAACGCTGGCCCCTTTCCGAAAACCCAAAGTGGGAACCGATATCTGCTAGTAGCCATGGACTACTTCAGCAAATGGTCAGAAGTATACCCCCTTCCCAATCAAGAGACCACAACCGTAGCAGAAGCGCTAGTCAACAACCTGCTCTGCAGATTTGGTGTGCCCATGGAGCTACATTCAGATCAGGGCCGAAATTTCGAATCAGGTGTGTTCCGAAAGGTATGTGAGCTTATGGGAATCCGGAAAACCAGGACTACCCCACTGCATCCCCAGTCAGATGGTATGGTAGAATGCTTCAACGCCACACTAGAAACCAATCTGAGGATGTTTGTGAACGAAAACCAGACAGACTGGGACAAGCTCATTCCACTCTTCCTGTTAGCTTACCGCTCAGCTGTCCATGAAACTACTGGGAAGACTCCCGCAAAGATCATCTTTGGAAGAGAGCTTCGCCTTCCAGCAGATTTGGTATTTGGTCGTCCTGCGGAACAGCCCTCAAATCCAGACACTTATATCCATGACCTAGAACAAAGACTAGCAGCCGTACACAACCAAGTCAGATCTCGAATGCGACTAGAGAGCGATCGCATGAAAACTCGATACAACGTCCGGGCCAATACAGTCGGATTCCAACAAGGTGACCTGGTGTGGCTGTACAACCCCACGCGAAAGAAAGGAAAATCGCCTAAGCTACAGAACCGTTGGGAGGACCCCTACACCGTCATTAAAAGAATCACCACCGTACCGGATACAGAGGACTCCTAGGAGTAAGATGAAGGTCGTCTATCTGGAGCGTCTATCCCCGTATAGAGGTGTATCCGATCGGGACGATCGGTCCTAAGGAGGGGGCAGTGTCACGGAATTTGCCCCACTCACACCCAAACCGACGACTGTGGTATCGCGAAATTTCCCCGATCGCCCCTACACGATTCTGTTAAACAAACAAAAAGCCGTGGATCGAGACGGGACCAGAAAATTGGGGAATCGACGAGAAGCATTCGAGTCGTTCGGGAAGATGAATCTAGACATACTAGAATATACCTGGAATATTCGTTGGGTCTATAAAAGAAAAATAAACGGCCGATTAAGTTAGCCTTGTATAAGTCTTGTATTACAGTCTGAATTGAAGTGTTTAGTTGGAGATATCAAAGTGATTTAGATAGCGATTAATTAAATAAGTGTTTAGTTGAAAAGTCACGATTTTTATAAAATTCTAGTTTTTGATTGGTTGGTATATTAAATTGTTTATAATAGTATGGTAGGTGTTAGTGGCTTTTCAGTTAAAAAAAATATGCATATTCAGGGTGTCCTGAGAGGTAAATAATTTAACAGTGTAATATAGAAAAAAAAGTCTATATAAATAGATAACATACACAAAATAATCTATGTAAATATGTATTGTCAAATGCTTACTTTTCAAGATACAGGGTGTGAAAGTTTAGTTCCTGAAGACAGTTTTTAATTAATATTTCTCAAAGTATAGAAGATAAACTTATGAATTTTGAACAATTCCATAATTTTTATGTTCTTTTTGAAAAGCTAAGAAGTAATGAATGCAATTTTTTATGGGCGGTCAAATTATCGTTGTGGTTCCTCAAAAATGTCAAAACTTTTTTTTTGACAATTTCATATTAAATATCTTAACATAACTGTGTAAATAATTTAACCAGTGTTTGTGTTGCCGATGTCGAATTTCAGCAACTCTCTTTTTTTATATAGAAACAATTACAGTGGTATTCATAGTACGTCTCTGGCCACCGGAGAGCGGTCTCCGTCCCGAAATTATGCGAATTTCATTTCATGGTTATGCGCTGGTTGAATGACGCATGCGTGGGACAATGTTAGGGAAGCGGACTCGAATGCAAACTCCCGCCAGCAAGCAATTTGCAGAAGCAGCCGTGTTATATTTCATAAACGATCTCTCCCCGAATGACAGATGCGCAGTTCAATTATTTCATGCAATTTGTTGCTCATCGGAGCACGTCAAAAGAAGATAAGATAATGGAAATATTTTATATTGTACAATTAAATGCAGAAGTACGAAAGGGTAATGGGACTACAATAAAAAATAAAATTATTGTAATGTCTACCTGCTGACTGGAAAATTCTACTTGTGTAATTAGAAATTTTTACATATTAAGTATAAAACATCAAGAAATTATTGCCAATTATTTTTCTGATAAACAAAACATTTTTACTGGATCTGATAAAATTTACCTTAATTTAATTTTAACCGTTTTTGAGATTATAGAATACTTATTTAAAATTCATTACTCAACTTAAAAAGAAAGGTTGTTGATAGGTTCTAACCTTTTTAGCCATATCTTAAATTAACTATAAATAGAGTGGTGAAAATTTAATGTTGAGTTAATTTCAAATCAATAAAAATGTTTATTTGGAAAACCCCCCCTCTGATAAAAAATATATTCTTTATAAACTATACCGACATCTTCCTTTTTTTGTTATTAATAGTTTTTTATTAACAAATTTGTTAACTAATATGTGATCCATTTTTTTCTGAAACTTGAAAATAAACTAACAGCAGCATTGGATAATAACAAAGAAGTAAGTTATTATAAATTAGTTGTTTTCCTTAAAATCCTACTTACATTTCATAGCCGGCTTCACAAGAAATTGAAAGATTATAGTTACTGTAACAAAAACTATTAATAAAAAAACTAAAATAGTAATGTAACTTAAAGGGTTTGATACAGAGAGAAAATCGTTTCAGAATACAGAAAAACATACAAGTGTGTTCCATTTTAAAAAAGCAAACATTTGTGATTTGAAGTTAACCCAACTTGACATTACTTTTTCACCACTTAGGCCGTAGCTAGCAAAGTTAGAACTTGTACTATTTAACGTACAAATAAATATCTTTGATTTATCCTTCTTTTCCTAAAAAACATTTGTAAGTTGAATGAATTTGATTATTTTTTTTTAAGATTCAAATACATATCTCAAATACCGTTAAAACTAGATTTACGGAAGGATTATGAGTGAGAAAATTTTTCGTTTTTTCAGAAATATCATTGTAATAATTTGTTATTTCTACTTTAAATAGACATTTCTAGTTAGTAAATAGAGATTATAGTTTTTTTAATTTTTCATCTAACGGCACTACCGTTCCGTATGAAAATATGTTTACCTTCGACAATAGAATATATATATTTTTTTAAATTTAGATGAACATTTTTTCCGTGCAAGCACCGGAGCAATTTTCGCTGGGCGAAGGGTTTGCATGTTGCACAGTCGCAATAACAATCTTTCGCCGAATAGTTTTTTGTTTGGTTTTTTTTTCGGTCGGCATTGATATTTTATCTAGGGGCATTAGGTCGGCGATAATATAGCACTTGCGTTTCAGCTGTGATTTCAGAATTCAGAATCGTGGTCTGCGGAGTTATTTGGGGCGGGGGAAAAAGTGGAATGGGGCAGACACAAGAATTATTCGAAACTTCAAAAGGAAAGGACACTTCAGAGCAGAGAATACATGCAATTATGGCAGTCCCATATACCAGAGAAGACAGGAAGCTGTTGATTCAGATTTTAAAAAAATATTCTATTATTGAAGACAAGCATACGGATGCGACCACAATAAAAAAAAGAATGCAGCAGGGATCAACGTAATGAATGACTTTAACGCAAGTCAGACATCAGAAAAGGTAAATGCATATTGCTAATTATTACTATTACAAGAAGTACCTACCTATTTTTCAGTAACTTTAATGATTCACAGATGAAAGTAATTAATGTTTACTAAATATGCATTCCGAAGTTTTAAAATTATCTTAAATGTAATATAATTTTAGCGTAACGTTATACAACTAAAACGTTGTTGGGATAAAATCAAAAAAAAAACGTAAAGAAGATGTAGCAGAAGAACGGCGATCACGTATGTTAACTGGGGGTGGTGAATCAATTCCAGACAAAGATTTACTTCCGGATTTTGATGAAGTGGTACCACATTTAATAGAATATGTTTCAAATCCGTTCGATACCGACGGAATATTTGAAGCCAATATAGAAAACAAAAAAGGTACCTACTATATTTACTTTTTTAATTACGTAACATAACAGCCTATGTTAAATTTTATTTATAAAATATCTCAATAGTTTGTCAATGGGTAGATCATTTCTTCAAATAGATTAATAAAAAATAATGTTTCAATGAATCAAATGAAAAGCAAAAATTGATTTCAATAAAAAGTGAAACTATAAATGAGCTGTATTATACAGTGTGACCCATTTCAAATGAAAGCAGCTCTGCAAAAATGGTATTTATTATCCGATTTAGTTCGTTTTTTAAGAGAGAGAGCGCCATAAAATCTCTATTCTGGTGCAGGATGAAAATATTTGTTCTAGTTTCAAGACCTACTCGATTTTTTTCTTCAAATCTGGATTCAGTCTGGCCTAAAACTATTATAACTATACCAAATTTGGTAAATAAATATATGTAATTATTAACTACGTTTACAATAATTTTGTAAAAAAAATTGTTGGCTATGAAAAATTTATTAGTGATGAATTAATTTTCTGTTTTTAATTAATTATATTAAATTTAGGTGATTATTTACATTAGCGTAAAACACTCCAATCTTAACAAAAAAATTCCTACCCTCCTATTTTCGAGGGTGCTGATCACAAATTCGGCGCTCGCATGTAGTTTTCAAAAAAAAATTTTTCAAAATTATAAACTCTATTTATACACTACATTAGGTTGAAATTGCAATGTACATCTCTGCCTTCTGCATTTCATGACGTCACCTTGTTGTCAAAATATATAGGAGTTATATTTAATTTTCATGTAATGTAATGTATACATAGAGGTTACAATTTTGAAAGATTATTTTTTCGAAAACTACATGCGAGCGCCGAAATCTAATTTCAGATTCGTGATCAGCACCCTCGAAAATAGGGGGGTAGGAATTTTTTTATTAAGATTGGAGACTTTTACCCTAATGTAAATAAATACCTACATTTATAATTAATAATATAATTAATTATTTACCAGATGAATCCAGTGTCGCAGTGCCGTACTTAGACTTGAAAACAAAATCACTAAACCTTGAAAATAGAAAACAAATTTTAATATAAAATTTTTACTGCTCCGTCTTAAAAAAAACGAAGTATATCGGATAATAAATATAATTTTTACACACCTGTTTTCATTTGAAATAGGTCACAACAGAATGTTGAAATGATAAGATAAACTTTGTCAACTATTTACAATATGCATAACGAAAATACCTACAGGGTCGTAAGAATTGGTTAATATTTTATCTGTAGATTCTGTAGTAATATTTTTTTTCTTAATCACTGGTGATCAATATTGAATACTTCCTGGGATACAGGAAGTTAAAGTTATAAAAATAATGCAATAATGTTGTTATATTTCAGTATTTTTTTTACACATAAAAGTTTAATTATGTGTTTTAACCGACTGTTATGTAACTGTATACATAATTTAACTGTAGGAATCCATACAAAGTACAAAGTAAGTACAAATAGATACTTACCATTTGTATCATATTTTTAGATTTACCAAACTTTCCACAAACATTGTTATCAACAAATCAGAGCACAGTCCCTGATGCAAGTACATCCCAAAAAGAAAATAAAGAAAACGCATGTGAAATAGAAGAAAAAAGATACAGCGGAGAACTTGCAAAAGCAAGAACACTAACCCGAAAGTGTGATAATCAACTGAATATACTCCTTAATGAGCGTATAGAAAACGCCAAGATAGAAAAGCAACAGCGACTCGATCTGCATAAAGTTCTCATGGATGAGGCAAACGAAAAAAAAGAAGAAGCAGAAATAAGAAAAAAAATTGCGGAAACAGAACTTTTCATTAAAGAAGAAGAATTAAAACGGGCGAGACTGGAAACGCAACAATGTTGAGTTTGTGATTATTTGTTGTCTATTTACTAGAAATATGTTTATTTAAAAAAATATTATTTGAATAGATATACTTATATATTATACATTGTTTATATTTTTGTGTGATCACTAAGAAATTATTTTATTGACTACAGGAAAATGCAAGAAAAAGAAATAAAAAATCAATCAAAAATTAAAATCAAATTTATCATTAATAATGGGTAGGTAAGTACTGGAATGTATTTATAACTAAATTATGTTATTATTTATTTAATTATTTATGCGAAATGCTGAGCTATTAATGCACGACGAATACCATAACCTTGTGCATTTGCTTATAAATGGCTCATCACGTATATCATCCTGTATATTATAATAATCCTCATTGATTAGCACATCTTCCAGATCATCTCGAAAATTAATGGCTTTATTAAGCAAAACTGCTCAAGCTACTATTATGGTACACACTGTTTCTAATTTATTCCCTAAACACTTAACTAAACATGGAAACCTTCTTTTCCATACTCCAAACAGTCTCTCTACTACATTTCTAGTTTTAATTTGACTCGCATTATACCGAATTTCAGCATCGTTACCAGGATGCAGTAGAGGCGTCATAAGATATGGTAAACATGGATATCCACTATCACCTAAGAGATATCCGTAGAACTGTCCAGCTTCAAATCTTGCTTATTGAATATCATACTGTCATGTTCTCTGCCGGGCCATCTTGCAACAACATCCATTATTTTTAAGTCCGGCCCTGCAACTACTTGCACATTTATACTAAATATGCGTTTTCTATTTCTGCATATTTCTGCAATGGGTCCGCCAGGATTTTTTATAGGGATATGCGTGCAATCTATGCAGCCAATAACTTCAGGAAAGTGTGCAATTTCATAGAACTGTTCATACGTACGTTGTTTCGCTGCAAGTGTTGGGGGCATTTTAATTTCATTGCGAGCTTCAAAAGCCAAAATTCGGGAAACTTTTTAAATTATTCTAGATACAGTTGGTTGCGACAAACTTCTAAGATCTGCACAAGCAAGCTACATAAAAAAAATATTTGAAATATAATTTAAAGCACATTTAAAAAATACAAATTTATACCTGAAAATTTCCAGTTGCATAAAACCTTAAGGCACACAGTAATGCTAATAAAGGAGGCACCAGCAAACCGATTAACTTTTTCTAACTCTTGCTGTACAAGTACCATTAAATTCTCTTGCACTACATGTTTGCTAAACCTGTATCTCCGTCTAAACTTTTTGTTATTATAAAACTCAATTGGATTTTGAACGTCTCTAATATATATTTTATGTATACCACCTTGTAGTAATAAATCCACATCGTATATTTCATTAACTTCTGCATTTAATTGAAAGATTTCCATTGTCTTAATTATTTAGGATGTGGCAATTAAACTGGCGCGTCTCTCGGAGTATGTCTTGACATACTCCAGTCGCCGTGCTAGAAATTTCATGAAATAGTTTAACTGCGCATGTGTCATTCGGGGAGAGATCGTCTATGAAATGTGATATGGCTGCTTCTACAAGTCGCTTATTAGCGAGATATCGCATTCGAGCTTCATTTCCAACAGTATATCACGCATGCATCATTCAGTGAGCGTTTGACCGTGAAATAAAATTCGCATAATTTCGGGATGGAGACGGACTACGAATACGAGTTTTTTTATCTTTTCGGATTTAATGGACTGTCATAATTGCAATATGCTCTTCTGCGTTTAATGCTTTCTGTTTAAATAAATATGAAACGCCTCATTCAACTTTTTCGCCGCAAAATCATCGCCGGCCATCCGCCCGCCGAGAAACGTTTCGGCAAAAGATTGTTGCGGAACTTGACTATGCAACACGCGCTTCGGAAATTCACCGGCTCTCCGCCCGCCGAAATATTCACCAGCGAAAGTTGCCTCGGCGCTTCATCTGGCGCGCGACTATGAATACCACTGTTAAGGTAAGGTCAGACACGGCTGCATTTACTGCGCAGTTTTTTTACTGCAGCTGCAAAAGTTGCCTGTACTGTTCACACCTAGACCAAAAGCAGCCATTATCACGCAGTTTTTTGTATTGCGGCTACTTTAAAAATGATTGCAACCCTAAAAATGCAGCAGGCTGTTCACATTGTTTCTAGTTGCATTGCTTCATTGCAACTTTTGGCATTCATTGCAGTTTATTTTGTATTGTACATCTTGACAGTGTGTGAAGGTTGAATGTTGTTGAATGCTGAAACATGAATGCTGATCAAACTGCTGTAGTGGCAGCCACTATAGGTATCGTTTTAATATTACGAATAAGGAGACGACATCTAGCTACAAAAAAACGTATTTGGGTTAAGGAGTGGATTAGAAACCGACAGCACTGTGGATTTGTAGACAATTTATTGCAAGAATTACGTTTAGGCGACGAAATATTATACAAAAATTTCGTACGAATGTCTGCCAGGGATTTTGAATATCTTTTAAAAAAAGTAACACCTTTTAATAAAACGTCAGGATACTCATATGAGACAAGCTATAACACCTACTGAACGATTAAGTCTGACTCTAAGATATTTAGCAACAGGTAAGTATACAGGGCTATTCATTATATTTTGACTTATTTTATAAGTATAGTTAGATAATTAGTATGTTCTTCTTTTTAGGTGACAGCTATAAATCGTTAATGTATTTATTTAGAATACCAGCTAATACAATTTCTATAATAATACCAGAGGTTTGTCAAGCAATTTATGATGTACTGAAAGATGAATACTTGAAGGTAAGAAATATGACATTTACCAGATATATTTTTATTAATAAAAATACATAAACTTATGAATATCCATATTGTCACTATGTGGTGATTATATGTTCATTATCATCCCAATCTGGCGAAGTCAGTGGTGTATCAATAATTTGAATAACAGCTGGTGATAATGCAAATTTTTTTGAGGCATTTTGAAAGCTGGCATTTGAAATCAATTGCTGCATATCGTATTTTAATTTAAATTGAATATCTGGTGAGTCACTAAGTAGTCGCAGTTCACTGGCGACATATTCGCCGAAAATTGAGAATTCATCTCTTGGTTTATTTTCTGACAATATACTCATACAACGATTTAATGCAGCTTGCTCATTTAACTGAGTACTACTGTCAGACGCCTTCCGTTTTCGTGAAGGGGCTCGACATGTTGGTGTAAATGTTTGAGAACATGGTCGTTGAATTGATGTTGACTGTTGTTCGTTTGATTCGCTTGATTGTTCGATTGCTTCCATAGGTACTTTAATATTTGTAAATGACTGTGATTCTGAGGACTGTTCATTGCTTATTTCGGCTGCACATGTACTTGAATAATCACTACTTGCATAATCGTCTGTTTCAATCTGTAAGAAAATAAATTGTCTAACTAAAAGTGCATTTAATAATACACTTGCATTTTGCAATGGGATATATTATTGGTATAATCTAGTATATACAAATATAATTATAATAACAATAATAATAGTTAATATATTTAAGTTAAAAATATTTATGTTTACATTTCAGATTTCACAGACCGAAGAAGAATGGGTAAACGGCATTAGCTGATGCAAATTACAAATTTATATACATTAACGTTGGAGCACCTGGTCGTGAATCAGATGGTGGCGTTTACTTAAACTGTTCGATATAACAAGCACTTGAGAATAATACATTAAATATTCCACAACCAAAACCATTGCCTGGTAGAAAAAATCCTACACCTTATGTCGTCATTGCAGATGATGCGTTTGCCTTAAAACCCTATATAATGAAGCCATTTGCTATGAAAAATTTAAGTGTTCCTGAACGCATCTTCAATTACCGTCTGTCGCGCGCGAGACGAATAATAAAAAACGTGTTTGGAATAGCTTCAGCACGTTTTCGGGTGCTTAGAAACACCTGTGAGCTTTCTCCAGAGAAGGTTAAAAAAATCGTTTGTGCTGTGTGTGTGTTACACAATTTCCTAATGTCTCGAAAACTATCAGCAGTTATTTATGCTCCAAGGGGCAGTTTTGACATGGAAGGCAACGATGGATCAATGACTTTTGGTACTTGGCGCAATGAAAGTACTGCTCTAGAACTCTTGAGTAGAAATAATGTGCACAAAAATCCCACCACGTCAGCAAAGAATATTAGAGAGGAATTTAAAGAATATTTTTGTCGGGAAGGAGAAGTTGACTGGCAACATAATTATATTTAAATATGTATATTTATGTTTACTCCCTATACGGTGTTGAAAAAAAGGATAAAAAGTAGAGCCATACTTAGAGCTCATCAATGTAATAAAAAAGTTTCCATTTACATATGCCTGAAAATGCTTCGTTTATAAGATAAAAAGTGTTATTTACTTAATATTCGTAATATATCAAAAATTTTTTGAAACCCGGTATTTGGTAGACATAATTTAACACTCTATATCTCAGAAATGACGCATTTTGGACCCATGTGCATAGAGACATTTTTACTTTAAAGAATTCCACATGCAGCTAAGTTCTAAGTCTTTCCTTTTTTATAACACTTATTATTTTAAGTACTTTCCATAATCTATTTCTATAACAAACCCTTAAAAATATTAAGAATAAAACAATACTTACCATGGAATCTATTATGTTTCTCTTTTCTGTATGGCGAAACATGAATTCAAGTAAGTTAAAAAATTCCCACTTTGATTTGTAAATTTCACTACTACCGCTTCCAGATTTTATTGTTTTCATTTTCAATGTTTCTTTGGAATGTTGGGCTCGAAGAGTATGATTTTTTTTTTTAATTTCATCCACTGGTATATTTAATTTGGAAGCAATTTCTTGTAATCCATTTCGTCTATGAATTTGATTATGATAGTCTGAATGTGATACATCCCACAAACAAGCTCTTTCCTCTACCATCTCAATTAATAAAATAATCTCCTCTCGGTTCCATTTATACATGTTTTAAAGCTAAAATGAAAATTTGGTAATCGTAATATTTTAACATAACCTCACTCACCTGTTATTGGAGTGTTCTTTAACCAAATACTGCGTTCGCAACCGCTGCAAAAGTTTCATCGACGTGAATATTTTTTACTGCAATCGCAGCATTGAAAATTGTCGTTCACACTGCGCTGCATTTAAAACTGCGCGTGCAGTAAAAGAATCATAAGCTGCAATACTGCGGACGCTGTTTTGTAGGTTTCAGCGTAGTTCACACACCGGCAATAAAAGTTTCGCTGTTTTTTAACGACCGATGCAACAAAAGTAGCCGTGTCTGACCCTAGCTTTAGAGTTTTCATTTTTGATATGAAATTGTCAAAAAAATATATAACAAATCAATTTTGGCATTTTTGAAGCACGACTTCCTTTGACAATTTATCCGCCTCTAAGGAATATTCAAAATGTTTTAATTATAATAAAGACATAAATTCAAATGCGGTAAAACCATAAATTTCCTTAATTAAAAAATAGACATATATTCAATTGTTTCTCACTCAAATAATTATTATTTGCTTTACAGATTGTATACCCCTAAATCTGGATCAGTATTCTACAAATTTTATAGGTAAGATTAAAGTTCAAATCCATTTAATTAGATTTAAATAAAAAAACTATTGAAAAAAAATGGAAGTTGTATACGATTTCTACTACTGCCATTTTTACTATTTCATTAATATTTATTGCATAGGCTCAGTTTTGAAAATAGTTTTTAGTTTTGCACTCCTATCTTTACCATTAAGTATTTTATTTCAGTCCAGTCACAAGTCAATTTAACATTTTGTCAATAACTACAGTAAATAAACAAAAAAGCTGTATTGTGAAGTATAGCTATATATGTAACCAGTTAGGAAAAGGTATATTTGGTGTAATCAATGTATGTCATTTGTGGGGAAAAATAGAGCAAGTTTACACAATATCAAATGAATTACTCAAATAGTTTCCTAATTGGTTAAGTACATGGAAATAGCTATGCTTCACGATACAGCACTTATTTACTGTACCGTTATTTTCATTGGCGTCATTTTTAAAATTTTAAAAAATACGTTGACAGAAAAATGTAAATCTAATTATTTGAATTCTTTTTAACTTCGAAAAATAGATTTCGATTTTTATCTATTGTTTTTTAGATAGTAATTCAGATACATCTGTGAAGGATGTAAGTGACCCATTTGACGATGATGATTCAATTATGGATCCATCATACGAACCTTTCGTAGAAAAAAATCGTAACACAATTATTCCGGATGTAAGAGGTAAATAAGACTTACTGATTTTTTATAGAATTTTTATTTATACACCTTTGTACTAAATCAAAACACGGTTTTCATTTGTTGCTTACAGAAGACACATGCATGCATTTATAAATACATATGCAGGGTGTCTCAAAATTAGTCTGCCAAAAATTAACTGTGGATTCTACGATAAAAAATAAGAAAAAAGTTATATACTCATAGGTCTTTAAACGTCCCCTAACGGAGCTATTGCTCTTTAAAGGGGGGACCCCAAAATTTGATTTTCTCCAAATATTTTCAATACGGATCGAGATAAAGTAATCAAATTTGAAATTGAATATCACAATTAGATTGCGAATCTAATGTTCTGAAAATAATTCCTCATAGTTGTTCCAAATTGGGGGGTCAGTGGGTAAATATTGCGCTTGTATCTCAAGATTTTCGTCGTCAGATCAAAAAATTAAAAATTTTTGTTTATTTTTCATGAAAAAGGTACTCCTATTTCAATCCGATAAATTGTTCTGTTTTCTAGTAATCTTAATTTAAAAATTTTGTGATACCACAAAAGTTTAAGATGGAAACTATAAATAGGCAAAATATCCCTAGTAGGCTCTGAGAAAATACTGTCGACTTATTTAACACATATTAAAGGTGTTATTCAAGCGTTTTAACATATTAAAATACTTTTAAAATGCATATCAGTAATGTAATTATTTTTAAATTTTAATATAGCCTATTAATACTTCAAAAAATTTTAAAAACATGTAATATGTGTCAAATAAACTGACAAATAACTTTATCTAATATTTTTGTGGTATGTTACGAAATTTTTAAATTGATGTTACTTATAAACGGAATAATTTATCGAAGTAAAACTAGAGTACTTTTTTTTGTTGTTAAATTGTTCAACATTTTTAATTTTTTGATCTGACGGCAAACACCTCGAAAGAAAAAATACAAAAATTAGAGCAATATTTATCCAATAATCCTCCCCAGTTTGGCACGCCTATGATTAATTATGGTATTGTTATTAGAACATTAGATTCACAATCTAATTACGATTCTCAAATTTAAATTTGATTACTTTATCTCGAACCGTTTTGAAAATATTTGGAGAAAATCAAATTTTGGGGTCCCCCTTTAAAGAGCAATAGCTCCGTTAGGGGGCGTTTACGGACCTATGTTTATATAACCTTTTTTCTTATTTTTGATCGTAAAATCCACTGTTGATTTTTGGCAGGCTAATTGTATAGTGAAGTCCATTGAGGATGGCGATTTAGGCAATCAAATTCACAATATGTCTGAACATCTTCTACCTATAAGCAACAGTTGAAGTGAATAAAATAGATCCGTTTCGACAGATTCCCATTCCCAAATGAACTCGAGTTTAAATTATGTTCCATTAAAAAGAACATCTTGGTCTAGTCCTGAAAGAAATGCTGCAATGAAAGAATTTGAGGAGCATATTAAATGCAAAGATCTGCCTAGTTTACCAGAATGTTCTCGTGCTATTAAAACCTGCAAGGAATTAAAGAATAGGACACCCACCCAACTAAAGGCATGGGTATCAAATCAGATGAAGAAAAATGAGTCGCCTAAAGAAAAAAAGAAACGAAGTAAGGTTTTTTAATATACAGGGTGTCGTAATTCCACGTAAATATTGATTCTATGGCCTAATTTGGGGGGGGGTATTCTATGGCCTAATTTGAGGGGGGTCTTTTCTATATTTTTTTCGATTTGAACCCTCCCTGCAGAGATATTCGCGTTGGTGGGGTGAACCTAAAATTTGGTTTTCATTTTTTTTTTCAAAAATGGCAATATAAAATTTTGAAATTTGGTACGCGTGTTCTACTGATACGTTTTAGCAATAAATTTTTACTTTCACCCTTCACTTCGTGGTAGTTGAAACAAACAACCCTTCTTGATGTTTTGGCCACAACTTTTTTCTAGATGGCTATGGATCAAAATTATAATTACTATTTTATGGACCTATGAATTTAGAAACTTTTCTTGCTCCTTCAATTTTTCCAAAAAATTAATACTCTGAGTAAAAAATTATTTCTTATCAATTACCACCCTTTCAAACTGGAAATCATAATAAATAAAAACACATAGGAGGCGTGTGTCATTTTAATGATTAATTGTTGTGGAGTCTTATTGACAGTTCCATAGTTTTCAACTGCTTCACTGGTCTTGTTAAATGAATTGTGCCTAATTTAAATCACTGTTGTTAACAAGATGCAGAACGTTTTTAGCAATCAGGAATATGCAGGTATGCATTTGAAAACTATGAAACTGCCAATAAGGCTGTACAACAATTAAACATTAAAATGATACACACCTTCTATGTGTTTTTATATATTATGATTTCCAGTTTGAAAGGGCGGTAATTAATAAGAAATAATTTTTTACTCAGAATGTATTAACTTTTTGGAAAAATTGAAAGAGCAAGAAAAGTTTTTAAATTCGTAGGTCCATAAAATCGTAATTTTAATTTTGATTCATAGCCATCTAGAAAAAAGTTCTGGCCAAAACATCAGGAAGGGTTGTTTGTTTCAACCACTTCGAAGTGAAGGGTGAAAATAAAAATTTATTACTAAAACATAGTTCCATCAGTAGAACACACATATCAAATTTCAAAATTTTAAGTTAAGCCGTTTTCTGAAAAAAAAAATGAAAACCGAATTTTAAATTCACCCCACCAACGCAAATATCTGCAGGGAGGGCTCAAATCGAAAAAAAATAGAAAATACCCCCTCTAATTTAGGTCACAGAATACCCCCCTTCAATATTTACGTGGAACTACGGGACACTCTGTACATGTATCGTTCAGTGATCTCAAAAAGGTAGAATCGATCTGATTTACCATAGCAATTACTTTCCGTAACTGCTGTGGTTTTTTAAATGGTACTCTCTATATATTTCTACATTTTTAATACAAATACAATGTCCTTACATTGATATAGCGTTTGACAGGTTTTCTTCTAATAGTTAAGGATATATGTCAAAAAGAGCATGCCATAAGAGTCACTTTGGAGAATACTTACGATTATTTATTCAGATTAAAATTCTTTTCCTAACAAATAACTCTTATAGCACATTCTTTTTGACATATTTTTGTAATTATTAGAGGTACATCCATTTTTTTTAATATGTCGTAAGATGACTTACACTAAAACTAGAAATATTGAAATCGGTTCTTTTGGTTTTGCTGGAAGTTGATCCAACTCAAGTAAAAGATTATATTTAAGGTAAAAGTAGTTGGAAAGAGGTCAAAAAATACAAAAAGACTTTATTTTACATCATCGACGTTTCGACATGTATGATGTCATCATCAGGATGCTACAAAATTACAAACAAATTAAAAAACAAAAATAACACAACATATATTATCAAAAAACAAAGCAGTACCTACCGAAAAATTTGTTGTCTTCTATTAGTCAAAATGAACATATGTCAAAAATGAAATTCAGAGAGACAAGTAATCCATTCATTTAGGAATTTAATAAGAATTTAATAGAATTTTTCTCTGGATTTTAAAGTATAACCGGAGAAAGACAAATGGGTTATTATCAGCGACACTAATTGAATTTGTTTTAGACAGGACAAAGAAACCTGTTAATAAAAACGGTAAAAAATGTGTATAAAAATTCATCTTAACGAATATTGTACTTAAAATAATATCTAGTGTCAAATAAAATAATATACTGGGTCACAATTATTACTGTTCAATTCTTTTTATTAAATTAAAATACATATGGTTTAAATATTGAATGTCTTGTTGTTTATTAGTTACGAAGTCTTGATTTCTTTTTATTTTCACCATCTCACTAAACAGTCTTTTTTTCAATATTTGTTGTCTTCCAATGACAGTTGTTTCCTCAAAACTAAAATTATGCTGAAAATTAAAACAATGTTCTGATAAACCTGTTTTATTATAATTGAATTCCAAATAATTTGGTCTAATATTTCTTTTATGTTCCGCTAACCTGTCTTTTAAATATCTGCTGGTTTGCCCTATATAAATTTTATCACAATCCCCACAAGGAATTCTATAGATTATGTTACTTTCCAGTTCCTTAGGTGTTTTTTGTTTTATTTTAGTAAAATACTTTTTTATGGTGTTCTCATTTTTAAAAGTGATATTAACATCATTGTTGTTAAAAACCTTAGATATCTTTTCTGATAATGTTTTGATGTAAGGAATTTTATGATATTTGCTATTATTAGTAGCATTATTGTTTCCAACATTCTTATTTTCTTGTACGTGATTGTGATTGTAAAGAATTTTATTTATAGTTCTTACCGGATAGTTGTTCTTAATTAAGTATGATTTAATACAATGTAAATTTTTTTCATGAAATTGTTTATGAGACAGTCTTAGAGCTCGGTCTTTAAGATTTTTTATTATGTTAATTTTTTGCTTGAAAGAGTGGTTAGAATGGAAATTTAAAAACCGTTCAGAAAACGTAGGTTTATGATACCAATCAGTGACAATTCTATTATCAGTGGTTCTTATTACCAACAAGTCCAAAAATGGGATAGATCCTTGTTTCTCAATCTCAACAGTAAATTTTAATTTAGGGTGAAAAACTGTTAAAAACATTTAACGTTTCAGTAATTTTGTTTTTTGGTATTGACGTAAGGATGTCATCCACGTATCTCTTAAAAAATGGAACTTCAAAATTTAATTGATGTATGCATTGTTCTTGTAAATCTGACATAACAATGTCTGCACAAATGGGTGACAAACAATTTCCCATTCCCAATCCGTAAACCTGTCTATAATAAGTGTTTTCAAATTTAAAATAACTATTATCAAAAATAAATTGTAATAACAATCGAAATTGTTCTATACTTAAACTACAATGCGGATGAATACATTTCCATTTCTTTTCCACTAAAGCCAATACCAAGTCTGTAGGTATATTAGTAAATAATGAAATTACATCTAAAGAAATAAGAATATAATTTTCAGGTATTATTAAATTTTGTAGTTCACCCACAAGCTCAAAAGAATTTTTAACATAATATTTATTTTTTTCAAAACTATGTTCTAACAACTTACTAATAAATTAAGATGTATTATAAGTAGGTGAACCAATAAAACTTACTATTGGTCTCAATGGTGTATTATCTTTATGGATTTTAGGTAATAAATATAGTTTTGGAAATACTCCATTTTTGCACTTTAGTCTTTTTGCTTGTTCATCTGTTAAGGCTTTATCTTTCTTTAGTTTATCAATAAGATTATTATTTTTATTCTGTATTGTGACAGTGGGATCCTTATTAAGCACAATATAAGTATTGGTATCACTAAGAAGGTTATGAGCTTTGTCCAAATACTCCTGTTTACTAATTGCCACCGTTGTATTACCCTTGTCTGCCTTTGTAATAACCAGGTCTGTGTGTTCTTTTAAAAACTTACCAACAAATTTTTCAGTTCTAAGGAAAAAACTATCAGTCTGAGTGATCTTGTTATGTTGTTGTAAATAATTCGTTATTATATTAACCACGTGATTTCTTTTTTCAATCTTATTATTTTCATCCTCTAAATTGTCTATTATATATTCAACATCAACTAACAATTGTTCTAAAGGAAAATTTAAGTTGTTGTAAGGTAAGTTAAACTTTTCTCCTAACGCTAAAAAATTTTTGACATTCTCTGGTATATTAATATTGGTCAAATTAACAAACCATTTGTCCTGTGGAATAATATTTATGTATTTCTTCTGTGAATAAACTAAATTTTCAATTTTTTTCTTTTGTTTTCTTTTGATTGTATCAAATTTCTTTTTGTAAAAATTAACTTGTGAGGAATAAAAAGACAAAAGACAAAACAGATAGCTTTAAGTAATTTACCTTTACATATTTTTTTATTCTTTTTATTCCTCACAAGTTAATTTTTACAAAAGGAAATTTGATACAATCAAAAGAAAACAAAAGAAAAAAATTGAAAATTTAGTTTATTCACAGAAGAAATACATAAATATTATTCCACAGGACAAATGGTTTGTTAATTTGACCAATATTAATATACCAGAGAATGTCAAAAAATTTTTAGCGTTAGGAGAAAAGTTTAACTTACCTTACAACAACTTAAATTTTCCTTTAGAACAATTGTTAGTTGATGTTGAATATATAATAGACAATTTAGAGGATGAAAATAATAAGATTGAAAAAAGAAATCACGTGGTTAATATAATAACGAATTATTTACAACAACATAACAAGATCACTCAGACTGATAGTTTTTTCCTTAGAACTGAAAAATTTGTTGGTAAGTTTTTAAAAGAACACACAGACCTGGTTATTACAAAGGCAGACAAGGGTAATACAACGGTGGCAATTAGTAAACAGGAGTATTTGGACAAAGCTCATAACCTTCTTAGTGATACCAATACTTATATTGTGCTTAATAAGGATCCCACTGTCACAATACAGAATAAAAATAATAATCTTATTGATAAACTAAAGAAAGATAAAGCCTTAACAGATGAACAAGCAAAAAGACTAAAGTGCAAAAATGGAGTATTTCCAAAACTATATTTATTACCTAAAATCCATAAAGATAATACACCATTGAGACCAATAGTAAGTTTTATTGGTTCACCTACTTATAATACATCTTAATTTATTAGTAAGTTGTTAGAACATAGTTTTGAAAAAAATAAATATTATGTTAAAAATTCTTTTGAGCTTGTGGGTGAACTACAAAATTTAATAATACCTGAAAATTATATTCTTATTTCTTTAGATGTAATTTCATTATTTACTAATATACCTACAGACTTGGTATTGGCTTTAGTGGAAAAGAAATGGAAATGTATTCATCCGCATTGTAGTTTAAGTATAGAACAATTTCGATTGTTATTACAATTTATTTTTGATAATAGTTATTTTAAATTTGAAAACACTTATTATAGACAGGTTTACGGATTGGGAATGGGAAATTGTTTGTCACCCATGTGTGCAGACATTGTTATGTCAGATTTACAAGAACAATGCATACATCAATTAAATTTTGAAGTTCCATTTTTTAAGAGATACGTGGATGACATCCTTACGTCAATACCAAAAAACAAAATTACTGAAACGTTAAATGTTTTTAACAGTTTTCACCCTAAATTAAAATTTACTGTTGAGATTGAGAAACAAGGATCTATCCCATTTTTGGACTTGTTGGTAATAAGAACCACTGATAATAGAATTGTCACTGATTGGTATCATAAACCTACGTTTTCTGAACGGTTTTTAAATTTCCATTCTAACCACTCTTTCAAGCAAAAAATTAACATAATAAAAAATCTTAAAGACCGAGCTCTAAGACTGTCTCATAAACAATTTCATGAAAAAAATTTACATTGTATTAAATCATACTTAATTAAGAACAACTATCCGGTAAGAACTATAAATAAAATTCTTTACAATCACAATCACGTACAAGAAAATAAGAATGTTGGAAACAATAATGCTACTAATAATAGCAAATATCATAAAATTCCTTACATCAAAACATTATCAGAAAAGATATCTAAGGTTTTTAACAACAATGATCTTAATATCACTTTTAAAAATGAGAACACCATAAAAAAGTATTTTACTAAAATAAAACAAAAAACACCTAAGGAACTGGAAAGTAACATAATCTATAGAATTGCTTGTGGGGATTGTGATAAAATTTATATAGGGCAAACCAGCAGATATTTAAAAGACAGGTTAGCGGAACATAAAAGAAATATTAGACCAAATTATTTGGAATTCAATTATAATAAAACAGGTTTATCAGAACATTATTTTAATTTTCAGCATAATTTTAGTTTTGAGGAAACAACTGTCATTGGAAGACAACAAATATTGAAAAAAAGACTGTTTAGTGAGATGGTGAAAATAAAAAGAAATCAAGACTTCGTAACTAATAAACAACAAGACATTCAATATTTAAACCATATGTATTTTAATTTAATAAAAAGAATTGAACAGTAATAATTGTGACCCAGTATATTATTTTATTTGACACTAGATATTATTTTAAGTACAATATTCGTTAAGATGAATTTTTATACACATTTTTTACCGTTTTTATTAACAGATTTCTTTGTCCTGTCTAAAACAAATTCAATTAGTGCCGCTGATAATAACCCATTTGTAAACTGTCTTTCTCCGGTTATACTTTAAAATCCAGAGAAAAATTCTATTAAATTCTTATTAAATTCCTAAATGAATGGATTACTTGTCTCTCTGAATTTCATTTTTGACATATGTTCATTTTGACTAATAGAAGACAACAAATTTTTCGGTAGGTACTGCTTTGTTTTTTGATAATATATGTTGTGTTATTTTTGTTTTTTAATTTGTTTGTAATTTTGTAGCATCCTGATGATGACATCATACATGTCGAAACGTCGATGATGTAAAATAAAGTCTTTTTGTATTTTTTGACCTCTTTCCAACTACTTTTACCTTAAAAATAATTGAAAAAGGTCGCTATCCTGGAACTATAATAAAAGATTATAGAATCATAAGATTTCATAACCTTTTACTTGTATTGTCTGAGTTATAAGAAAAATTATTCATGATATAGGGAATTAACAAACCTCCTGCTTTGTCCACATAACACATAAAATATAATGGAAACTGTATGGGTGAAATTTTGTTGGAGCATATTGAATACAGCGCCATCCAACGGATATGTACCTAACTAAATATGCAATTTATAGATCTCTTGATTGACCACAACGCCACCTATATGATAAACACTATACCTCATCAACACTATTTTAAAATATACAGGATGGGTCGGAAGAAACGCACCAAATTCCAGGAATTAATTCTACACGTCAAAATAATAAGAAAATACTCAGATGCTGTCATGCGATTTTCATTCATTTTCAAGTTATGACATACATTCCAATAAAACAAATATATAAACTCGCGTCAAGAATTCAGACGTCTTACGTCACGGCTGATGTTACACATTTGTTTTTATTGTCAATGTAATTTTCGATATTTGGTCGCGTTAAAAACAATCATTTTTTGCAATTTAGTGCAATATATAATGCTAACTTTTAGTGTAGTATATAGTTTTATTACTATCACTTGCAGTTTCTTAAATATTTTGACGAAAATATAATGAATTATTCATTTGTTCGTATGACGTAAGTCGTCTGAATTCTTGTCGCGAGTTATATTTATTGATATCGTACTAATCATAGCATTCGTAATGATTAAATGTTCAAAAACATCACCATTGACCTTTAAACACTTCTGCTTTATCAACGAAGGCCGTCTGTAGCTGTTAATGCATGAGTTGATGTCGAATTAGTGCCTTGAAAACAAGTAAAAATTACGTAACATTTGAGTTTTTCTTATTATTTTCACCTGTAGAATCTATTCCTGAAGTTTGGCGTGTTCCTCCCGACTAATCCTGTATCAATGAAATTTAAAAAAAACATAAATGTAGAAAGCTGATAGTAGTAATGATGTAGCACTAAACTAAAATATACATTTTTTAATGCCATAATTAACATAACTCTTACATGTAAACGTACATAAAGTTAAGGTTTCAAAGCAAAGCTAATAAGAATATCAAAGTAAATCTCAAAACTATTTTACCATTACATTTGCTACCATCGGCTTTGTAAATTTACATTTTCTCCAATTCCATTGTTTTTATCAGGCATTTCAGAACACTTCAAAGCAAATAATTCACAAAACACTTCCTTTTCACCATAAAATTATACCACTATAAAATCCTAGATAAGTTAAAATGGATAAAATTGAAAGCGCGAGCTTCTTATGCGTCAAAAGAATCAAATATCAAATACAAACATTGTTGTTAGTAACGTTAGTAACGTCCAATCAAATGACACAATTATATAGTGTATTTCTGGCTGCATACCAAAAACACTTTCAAAAGAAACCATGGACTTTCCATTATATTTGTAAGTGTTATGTGGCTTTGTCAAACAGTTGTGATTCTACAGCCAGTTAAAGTGAAACTAACGTCAAACTTTCTTGTCAATATCTCTAAGGCCCGGTTTCTCAATCGCAGGTTAACTTAACCGCCACTTCTCAAATGAAGATTTTGTGAGATAGTAAAGTATAAAATTGAAACCAAATTTACAAATACATATTTTTTTATTGGGTTAAATATCATTTTTGGAGGACAGTATTATTTCTTAATTTTAATGGAACAAAATGAATTGGTGGTTAACGCTAACTGGCAGTTAACAATTGAGAAACAACATATAAAAAATATCTTAAGTTTTGAGAATTGAAATATCTAAAAATAGATGCATTGTTTTCAATTCTAACTTAAGAAATTCACTTCCACAATTTTGCAAGAATTTCTAAAATACTGCTTGTTGAAAATTTCACAGCTTGTAATATTAAGTAGTTCAAATTTCATATAAACCATTTTAGTTGTCGGATTGTGTAAACTCATTGTTGGATACACTGTAATTTAATAAAATAAATTTACAAAAAGTTAAAAATGATTCGCTATACCTCCTGTGAAACACATACCAAGGGTTTACAGGAAAACAGCCTTGATCATAAATATTGTGTTTTTATTGTAGATTATTGGACGTCAGAAGAAAAAGCGGTAATGAAATCTGTATTTTGTCTTCACTTAAGAGATGGCATTCTGCCAGGATTAGAAATGTGTACAAGAGTTATAAAAGAGTACCCTATTTCGAAAAACAGAAATGCTGCATCGGTGAAAGCTTGGGTGAATAACACAATAAAAAAGCAAAGATGAGTACTAGGTAGAAAGATGAACCTCTGAATATAAAATTATTATTTTGACCATTTGTTTTAGTTTCTCTGTTTTTAAATATACATATACACAACAATGTTTTCCTTATTCCACCATACAGTAACAATTTTTTCTTTGACCGAATTTTTATTACCTGATTTCTAACTAAGATAATTAAGATATTTTTACAATGGCAATAACTTTGCTATCTGGAGAACTCTAAAATACATAGATATCTGTTTCTGCTGTAAATTGCTTGACTTTTTTTTACAAATATCGGTAGTACAGTTATTAGCCAAAGGAATAAATTTTGTAAGAAAATACTTGTAAATTAGTAATAGCCATAGTAAATCGAATCGCACTTTAAAATTGCATTACTCCGTTTGGATATTGGCGAAAACACCGACAGTATGAACATCTATTGAAAGTTACTTTTATAGGAAAATCAACCCATTTTTTTTTATTAAAGTTCTGAATATTTAAAATATCTTCAAGACTAACAGCAACTCGTAGTATTTTAAGTAAATTTCTTAAAAAATAACGCTTAATAGAATCAAAATTGACAACTTGATGACAACAACCATGTGACAATTTTTGTTTTCCGTATAACTCGTCGAGTTCCTATAAATTGTGTTGTTTCGCCAATAAATTCTCAAAATTCAAGATTGTTACATGATAGCTTCCTCAGTTCAGGGGATCTATTGTCAAATGTCTCCAGGTGACAACTGTTGCAAAGTAGTACCATTTCATTCATAGTCTAGTTGAATTGAGATTGTTAGGAATATGAAGTAATATGTAAAGCTTGACATCATTTCTCTATGCTTGATATGAAATGATTAAATTGCATTGTATTCATTTTGATGGATAACCACCATAGAAAGTAATCATGTACTGGCTAATTGGACTGTTTAAATAAATACTGGCAAAAACTATATAAAACAAAAATATTATTAACATATAATACAGATAGTCAAAGAAAGTCACCTTTTAACTTATTAAAGACTGAGCAATAGAACAAATGCTGTGCAAATGCTAAGAGCACAGAATTTCCAACTTATTCTGTGGTAAGAGTAATAAAAGTTCGACTGTAAATGGAATGGCACTACTTTGCGACAGTTGTCGCCGTTGAACATTTGAGAATAGACCCCCGGAATTAAATTTAAGTATTATTTCACTGTAAAACCAAAATATACTCTTATACGTACACGTTTGGTAAAATGTTAATCTTGGTTAGTCTCATTAGAGAGTTTAAGTTGTGTCCGATACGTGAACGTGTACGTAGAATTTGACCGTCGCGCATGCTCAAATTAGAATTTTCCACGTTTACGTTATACGGATGTACGTGGGCTCACGGGTCTTTGCGTAACGTAAACATGCACGTATACGGTTGGTCAATTTCATAGTAATTTAAACAAAATTATCAAGGTATTCTTATGTCAAAGTACTGTCAACCCGATTGCCAATTTAATAGTTCTAAGCGAAAAAAATGGAAGAGTTTACGGGACAAGAGTTAGTTGATATGATATTTATTTATGGTTTTTGCGATGATAATGCTGCAGCGGCAGAACGCGAGTACGGGAGCTAATTTCGTTTTCCCGAACTGTTTTACATTAAAGAGGTGCTCTTGTTTCAAATCGTTATCTTTAACGGTTTCTGAGAAAATCGCTCTTGAATTAATCCCACTTTGGTCAATTTCATAGTAATTTAAACAAAATTATCAAGGTATTCTCATGTGTGCCCTTAGGAAGCATTTCCGGACCCATGTTCATATGAACTTTTTTACTTAGTTTTGATCATAGAATCGGCCTGTTCAGGGTTGGCAGCTAACTATGAGACACCCTATATAATCGTTCCACTCATTAATAAGGATCTAATGAAATTTCTATTCAGAATTTCCAGTATTTCAAAAACTGATTTGAGGGAGTGCCATTAGTATTGCAGTCACAAAATTTTATTACAATAAAGTTATTTATTTTGCATTTTTATCCTTTATATTTGTTTGCATTTTTGTGTTAACATTAATAAAAAAAATATGAATCTTTTATGAGTTTATTATATTTATTAAGGAGGTACCTATAAAGAATAATTTTGAGAGATGCATATTAATAATATAAAGGTAATATTTTTCATTGTAGAAGACTCATAATAATATCAATTATCATAAAAATTTGTGATATTATTTTGATGATTTCTGTTACGATGTAAAATATTTTCCTTTCAGAAAAAATATGGAAGTAGGAAATCAATTCGAATATCCCGCTGTTTAGTTTAGTTCCCTACAGATGCCCATCGGGGCGCTGCCTCATTTTGTTGTCAACTTTATAGTAAGAAATAACTACTCTTATTTTCTATTCTTCTGGTAGCAACCAATCAGGAGATACACGTACGTAGACTCACTTTCCGTGCATCGATACCACAAACCTAGAAAAAATATAGACTGTGCCAGTGTAATATTGCCGGCGACCGCTAATTCATGGCTGCCCTAAAAGGTCCAGAATCATTAAAGCTTGGTTTTTATGCCAATTTACGTTGGTTGTATTGTAGCGTGATCTCATTTGTTTACTGTCATTGGTCACGTTCATGTCACATTCTTTAATGACATTTAAAATGACAGCAAGTTAGTTAATTTCATATTGCATTGCAGCCATCATATTTGCACAACCGCCAACATAAAGCAAATAAAATATCAATTTTCTGGAACTTAGGTCCCTAGAAAATGCGGCACCTGTCACGTGACCTATATCATGAACCGACGCTGTCTATATTTTTTCTAGGTTTGTGATCGATATATAGACGTTATGACTTATCTACATTAGTGGGCGTAGAAAAAATTACTGTTTTCTACTGAAGTCCTGGATATTCTCGGGATATATGTTAAAATATCTGCTGAATTAACAGCAACTTGCTGTATTTTATGTAAATTTATGAAAAATCAACGCTTAACAATACGAATAATAAATGACAACCATAAGACATTTGTGACAACTGTTTGTTTCCCTATAACTCGCCGAGTTTGCGCGCCACCTCGCAGTAGGTTGTTTTCGCCGGGAAAAATCACATGACAGAAGATGGCACGATTTCAGGAAAAACAAACTGCAAAATATTATATTATGGACTACACAGCTTATATAATCTTAATGGAATTTTCAAATAAATAATATTTAAAAAGTAATACATAATATTGCAAAAATATTTTAAAAATATCATTGTATGTAATAAAGTCTGTGGCTGCAATTTACAAGAAAGGTCTACCGTTAGTTACAGACTAACATCTAACATTACTAGTTTTTTTTATTGTTAAGACTCTCCCAGAATTAATTAATATATTCAGTATTATGTAAATGCAATGAATAATACTTGCCCACTAAACTAATCCTACCTCATATTAGATAGCTGGTTGGTTAACCATAGTACCTTACGGAATATTCTGACTGAAAATATTTAAATATTTGTTAAAAACATTTTTACAAATGCAAAACCACAGTTTTCATATTAGGTAATTTTTGTCTAATAAATAAAGACTTATGTTATTCAAATGTAATTTATTGACATTTTATATTTTACAAGTTATAAGTAAAGCTGGACATATGTTATCGTGAATGGAAGCGAGCCTGTGTATTAAGATTTATTCACCTAAATTATATTTTGTAGTACTTATTTAACAAACTATTAAACATTATAACAAATCTGTATATGTTAGTAAGAACGCTCATCAAATCAAAATAAATCGTACATGATTAATTTTTTTGCGAAGTTTATATGCAACAATACATATTTTGAGGTTTGTATATAAAATCTGTTCTTCCTAGTCTTTCCAGCAGATCTCCAAGCAAAAACAAATAATATTCTCATATCATTTCGGAAACCAATTGACAAATGTTTATCATACTATTTTGCTTTTCACATATTTCTATTTACTTGCATTGAGCTTGGAATGCCTATCATTATTTTACTGAGTTTTATGTTTGTTATCTTACCATAGTGTTCCTGAAATAGAAATGATAAGATTAATAAATTTTGATGTAAATAATGTACATATAATAGTTGCATTAAGCTAACATTTGTTTTGAATACATACATTTATAACTTAGCTTGTCTATTGTTTGATGAATTTGAAGATTTTTACTGTTATTACTTATTCTTTTGATACGGCAATCAATTTTCCTTCACTTTTGTTTCCTAAATAATCATGTACATTTTGTGTGTCTAGACCGATATATTTGTCAAATTAAACAAAGGCACTGCAAATAGAACATATTGTGGTCTTGAGATTTTTTATGGTCCAGTATCATTAACCTACCTGTTGAGTGTCTCAATGTATATCGAACTACATATTTCTATTCCTTCTACTTGTTTGTCATTCTTACTGTTGTAAATTTACTGAATGTAGTAGGTACGTTTCTTTTTAGTTTAGTATTCCTGAAAAAGAAATGATTAGATTAGAAATTTTAGTATAAATAATGTAATGTACATGTAATGTAAGGTGAGATTACCATTTGTTTTGAATCAACATTTTATTTTCATAATGGGATTTTGTGTAAATGGATTTTTTTTTAATTACGAGCACTTACCTTGTTAATTAATCATTAAGATTTTCAAATTTTTTCTGACATTGTTTTCATCCTTTGCCTTGACAGCTGTCAGTCCGTAAGTGTCAAAGTCAAAACTATTTTTTATTTTATGCAAGAAGAGTAAATTAATAAAGGAGTGCCAATTCCAAAACTGCAATGCAAACATGTTAAAAAGGAATAGGGATACACATAGGAGTGAAACCGGTGAAACGTAGATGGATACCTGGACAAAATTGCGGATGCCGAAAAGTCGGTGTCCTGCATTTCTATTTATAATATGTTCTTTTTTAATAATTTAACTAATTAAATCTTATTGGTTAAAAGCGAATTGAGCACTCCTATTTAAGTTTAACCATTGATCAGATACAGTTCAACAACCTTGGTTAGTTCCCTTCAGTGAAATTCAGATGGCAGTGCTAGGGAAGTGTGTTTATTCATAAATAAATGTAATATCTATGTGCTTTTATGGTAGAGCATTGTATAATCATCATTTTTTCTAAAAACAATGCTCTAACGTAAAAGCATATAACAGATATTTATGAACAAACACATTTCCCACTAAACAAGAGACCTTACATAACAATTTAGCAAAGTAGCATTCATTTTAAATATGTAATTTTACACTGTAAAGTAACTGCACGCTTGCTAGAATATTTCATATGAATGTTTTAACTAGATAGTTTGTTATAAGTGAACCGAAAAAAGTTTATGTGACGTTACATGTTAGTACTCGCTGCAAGTTATCACATAATTTACAAAAGAAAAGTTGCGATGCAACGAAAGTATCAAGATGTCGAAACTTTTCTTTAAAAAGTTCTATCAAAATTAAAATCTAATGTTGATATAATTTGTTTTTTATAATTTGTTCAAACATTTAATACTTTAAGTTATGGCAATCTTTTACAGTAATCACGGTGTAACATATGAAGTTTCCAGCTTAGTTGTCTATGTGATGGTGTCTTATATCGGAATAGTATGCGTAAATTTCAAACAATCAACAGAGGCTGAACTCTATAAAAGAATGGTTGGTTTGAGTGTAGTTTAAATGTAGTATGTACACAGATTTGTCTATATGATATGTATATATTTTTCACATGGTATACAAACTTATATATATAATGTATTAAATATAATTTAGTTTCTTTACTCTCAAATAAATTATGCATCAGCTAAACGAGCGGGTTAGTTTATAAATATTCTTTAAAATTGTGGAATATGCGTTTTTTTATCAAAATAACGAAACGATTCAGTTAATTATATGGATATTAATAGCCGACAGGTGGCGCCACTTATATCTCACTGATACTGTGTAACCGAATTTTGGTAAGATATCTACAAGATTTGGAACCTGGCAATTGGCACCATGGGGAAGGGCCCCTAATTTATGTTTGGCCACAATGGTCACTGCTACACGGGCAAGAGGAACACTTCGTCGAAGGAGTTAATCCTAGATAGAGATGGGCACTATCGAATAATTACTGAATGAATGATTGCAACTATCGAATGAAAACATTCAATTAACTGGTTCGCGTCTAGCTAATAAAAACGATTTTCTAGGGATCTGGGCTGGGGTGCCATCTATTGTCCAGTAGGCAAATTTAAACAATGTAGTTCCTTCAAATGTAGGATGTTATTTTAATATGCTATTTATTTACTGGTTCTGTTTTCTGTTATTCCCCTAACCAAAGTTCATTGAACTTTATCCAAACTAAGCTATCGGCGAATTTTGTCTATGACTAAGCTGCTACTGCGTGCTAAGCTAATGACTGCTAATGCGTTGATTAGTGTAGTGCATTCATTTGCTGCTTGAAGTTAAAAAAAAATTGTGTGTAAAATATTGAAATTAATGCTAAGGTAGGTAGAAACACAGCACTCTATTATTTTTGAATTAATAAATTTAATCGATTTTACAGAAAATCTACTAAATCTAGTCAAAATGAGAAGAGGTGCCAAACGTTCAAGTGCATGGGAACATTTTAGAAAACTAACAGACAAAAAAGTAATTTGTGAAATTTGTAAAAAAGAATTCAGTTTTAGTGGCAACACTTCAAATATACGGGACCACCTACGAAGGAAACACCCTGCATATTTATTCGGTAGTTCGACACAAACAACTTCTGAATTCTTCTGAACAAGTGAAGATGAGCCATCAACATCGGGAACACAAAGAAAAGAACAACTTGCATCGACTTCTTCGGAAGCAATTACAATCCAAACACATTCCAATATTCCATCAATAAGTAAACAAAGGCCACGCCAGATGGAACTGTTTGTTACCAATAAGAGAACTGAGTTGACAGACTCCGAAAAATATACATTTGATAAGTACTTAGTAAAGATGATAGCTGTAGACCTCCAACCCTTATCCATCGTAGAAAACTCGGGATTTGTGCAATTTTGTAAACAATTACAACCCCTATATACACTACCAAGTAGAGAACTGTTATCTTCCAAAATATTACCCAATGCATATAATAAAATTCAGGTACAAGTTAAAGATATGTTGAAAAAAGTTGAACACCTTGCTGTGACTACAGATATTTGGACCTCAGACAGCAATAAGGCATATATATCAGTAACAACACATTTTGTTCACAATAATAAGATAATAAATGCAGTGTTGGCAACAAAGGAAATTCCAGAATCCCATACTGGTGAAAATATAGCATCCGCTCTTTCAAACTGTTTCGATGAGTGGGACATCAAAAATAAAATAGTTACTGTAGTAAGTGATAATGGAGCTAACATAAAAAATGCAATATGTGAACATTTACAAAAAAGGCATCAACCATGTGTTGCACACACATTAAATTTATGTGTAGAAGAAGCTCTCAAAAATTCTGAAATTTCAATCCCTCCATTAATTAAAAAATGTAGAGCAATAGTAGGTCATTTCAAACATAGTGTAGTTGCTTGTGAAAAATTAAAAGCAATGCAAAAACAAATGGGACTTCGTGAATTAAAAGTCAAACAAGATGTTGTTACAGGGTGGAATTCTACCTTGATAATGATCGAAAGACTTGTATTAATTAAAAAGCCGTTGTCTGCAGTTGTAACGTCACTGGCAAGGGCTCCTCAATTTCTGTCGGCAGAAGAATGGGAAATGCTAAGTGACTGGATCCCTATTTTAAAACCGGTAGAAAAAATTACTGTAGAATTGTCAGGGGAACAATATCCCACAATGTCCCTGGTTATTCCACTGATAAGAGGCCTGCAATATTCTCTTAAAAACCGAAATACTGTAACATCAAGTGGGTTAGAGTTAAAAAATTATCTAATTGAGGTGATAAGCAGAAGACTGGCCATTTTGGAAACAAATTCACTTTGCGCTAAGGCGACTTTTCTTGACCCAAGATTCAAAAAAGTTGGGTTTGGAATACCAACTAATGCTGATACCGCAATGAGATTAGTTGTAGCTGTATTGTCTGTTATTTTAAGTTCTAAAAGTAGAGATAATATAGAAACTACAGAAAAAGAAACACATGAAACTGCAGACTCTGATGATATTTGGGCACACTTTGACAACAAAGTGTCTCAAATAGAAACTACTACTACACCAGACACTACAGCTAGTTTAACTGTAAAACAATATCTTGAAATACCACTTACTGGACGATTGAAGAACCCTTTGGAATTCTGGGAGCATCATGAAAAATTGATGCCAGAATTATATACCATGCACCAAAAATATTCCTCTATTCCTGCCACTTCAGTCCCTTCAGAACGATTATTTTCAAAGACTGGACAAGTAACCAATGATCGCAGAAATAGACTCTCGCCAAAAAATTTAGGTACCATCATATTTTTAAGTAATAATATTACCAAGTTTGACGCCTAAATATATGTTATTTAAAGTATGTAGGTATTTAGATTTAGATTTTAATCGTATGAAAACGTTTTACAATATTTATATTATTAGTTACTTTTTTTGTTGCACCTATACAGTATTTATATTTTAGTTACTATAAACATTTTATGACTGAATATGTGTAATACAAAACATATTTATTTATTTTTCTGTTAAAAATATTTATATTATTAGTTATTTTTATGTTGTACCTATACAGTATTTATATTTTAGTTACTATAAACATTTTATGACTGAATACGTGTAATACAAAACATATTTATTTATTTTTCTGTTAAAAATATTTATATTATTAGTTATTTTTATGTTGTACCTATAGAGTATTTATATTTTAGTTACTATAAACATTTTATGACTGAATATGTGTAATACAAAACATATTTATTTATTTTTCTGTTAAATATATTTTTGATTGTTATGTGAAATAGGCAGGGGCGGATGGGCCAAAGGAGATTTTGGGAATTTTCCCGAAGGGCCGGTTGCTTCCGGGCCGCTGTAGCCCGCGACTATTTTTTTTAGTTTGATAAGGCATTAACATAGTCGAAACAAGGACGTGCGTGGCACGTGCTTATTTTATTGTGCAGGTGCTGGTTAAGAAGCTTTTTTGAATATTACTAACCATTTTTTTTTTATATAAGCACGAACGAGGACTGAAATAAACTAGTATTACCATAACAGTCAAATCTTGGATGTTGGGCCGGTCGGTCTAAGTGTGATGTGTGATAAAGTTATTTTGTTTGATTATATTAGTACAGTACTTGAATCGAGGTGACTAGATCGGCGTTGGTTCGAGCCCAGCTGCCGGTAGACCGTATATAAGCTATATTCGTGGAGAGGTTTGGCGCCCTCTCTGCGGGTATGGTAGGGTGGAAGAATGTTGGCTTGGGTCAATGTGAGAGATTGATACCGGTTGATATTTGACTACCCCCCTAATTAATGAGGTTTTCCAGGTTTCTCTCATTCCTGCACTGAATAGTGGTTAGGGCCTACCAACGTAAGTCGTTCCTGAGCGCAAATGCGGCCTGCTTAATAATAATATGCCGCCCCCTCTCCCGCATAAGTCTCCGACTTCTGGGCTAATCCCTGTGATTAGAATGAGGGGTAGAGATATTATTATTTCATTTGATTTTGACTTACTTTATAAGTTTTAATATTTATTTCGGGGTGTAACAGATGCTGATGGCCAAGCTTCAGGGGGTTATTATACAAGTAATTTTCAACAATAAAGTATTATAAGATTTTGTTGGAAAGTTGATAGTTGCTCTTTTATTTAACATTTTTTTATTGAAAAATTTGGTGTCTTTTTTTAAAAATACAAAAATATCTGTTATTCACCACATCAAATTTAGACACCATTGGAAATAGCGTTAAATCTACTACAAGACGAGCATATATGAGTGTTTAAAGGGTGGTAACCCCAAAAATTTGTTAATGAAGACATGTTTTTTTTTTTCCAGCAAAAACTACTGTATTTAGTAAGCTTTTCAATGATATATCAACTTTTGAGTTTGCTATTTTTTTGGCAACAATACCAAGGGCAAAGGTAATAAAACACAAACTTGTGTGTACCTAGTTTTTGTGGGAATTTCTTCAAAAAGCTGTTCTTTTAACTCTTCCTCTTTCTCCTATAATCCGAAATATTGTTACAAATGAGTTGGTTAGAGCGCGTCTTTCATGGTAGATAAATGCCGAGGCGGCTGTAAAAAACAATATTGACCGTCAAAGTCATAAAATTAGGTACTTTAGTGTTCTCGTTGATTACTTGAGTATCTAAATTTAAGATGCCACAAATAACGAGTATCGAGATATTTTATTTGTGTATGGTGTTTGCAATAGAAATTCTATAGCAGCAGTTGAAGAATATTCTTGCCGCTATCCTGAAAGACGCATTCCAAACAGAAAAACTTTTGTAACTACATTTCAGGTTTTGGAAGAAAATGAGAGTGTTCCAGGGCATCATCGTCTAAATCATCATTTGACCCCTGTTTAAAGTTTACTGAAACGTGATAGGGCAGAACGTATTCAGTTTTATCAGTGCTATAATCCAACAAACTAACAGAGATCTGCAATTTTACAAGGATATAATTCGGACTGACGAGTTAACATTTACTAGAGATGGCATATTTAATTGTTATAATGACCATACGTGGGCAGCTGTGAATCATCATGCTGCCAGGCCCTCCAATAAGTTAACGTATGGATGGAGATAATTGGAAATTACGTTCTTAGACCAATTATACTAGAAAATAAATTAAATGCAGAGGCATTTCTTGATCTTCTTCAGAACGAACTGCATACTATATTAGAAGAGGTTCTTTTAAATTTTCAGATTAATTCCTGGCTTCAAATGGATGGTTGTCCTACACATAACAGCAGGGAGATTTGGGTATGGCTAAACGAGCATAATGAAGAGAGATGGATAGGACGCTTTGGTACAGTTAGGTGGCCTCTTTTGGTGGGGTAGATTAAAATATTTGGTATTTGAAGTACCAATTGAAACTCGAGAACAGCTCGAACAAAGGATAGGAAGGACAGTCTTAAAATAAAAATAAAGTACTGTAAAGTTCCTCTATTTTCGATTTTTACGGTTTTATTACCTATGCGCTTGATATTGGTGCCAAAAAAGTAGCAAACTCAAAAGTTGATATATCGTTGAAAAGCTTACTAAATACAGTAATTTCATTAGTAATTTGTAGCGATGTAATGAAGTAAAATTTTCATTTCTAAATAGTATTAATAAACCTATCACCGACCGCCGAAATGTGTTTAAATTACCGAACGCTAGCGCGCATACCCGCTGCCATCCGCATCGAGACCAAGCCCGTTGCAGCGCACTGGCCGGCGAGTCCTGTCCCGGCCGCCCAAGCGTTCAGACTTGCCGCGTGGCCCACCCGCTGTCACACGAGAGCCTCGCTGACGAACTTAGAAAAATTCCACGCGCTGACCGCCGACTAAAATTATTCTGAGTAGCTAAGGAAAGAATTTTTGAAAAGGGAGACCAGTGCGCTGCCGCCGATCTGTCTACAGCACCGAAGACTTCTAAACAGCGAGTAGACGATTCAGTTCCTGACCCGTCGTCGTCGAAAGCAGTCCTGTCTGTCCACTACTTCAGTACCAGCGGAGCTGTTCGTGATTTTTCTAAGTTGATGAAGAAAATTCTACCAGGACTACTAGCCGTAGCCGTTTGGTGAGATTTTTACAAGTCTCGTCTGAGGAGCACTGCGCAGCCGCCAACCAGTGACCAGCACTGAGGGCTTTCAAACTCCAGTTCCTAGCCAGCCGTCTACGAGAGCAATCCTGTTATGGACATACCGTGTCTTCACTGTAGCCGCCCGAGTAGTGGTGTTTCTGCACTGTAAACAGAAACTGGCGCCCGAGATTACCGCCGCCACCGCTCAGGCGTCATAGTGACACTGTGTCGTATTGCAATCACGACGTAGGTACGTCACAGCGTTACCACCAATAAGAAGACACCACTAATTTTGTTCATTTCACAATTACTACATTTAACTTTTTACAGCACCTGGTATAGAAATTTTTTTAAACACTCATATATGCTAGTCTTGCAGCAATTTTAACGGTCTTTCCGATGGTATGTCTAAATTTGATATGGCTGTAAGAATAACAGAGATATTTTTGTTTTTATGAAAAAAGGCACAACATTTTTTGAAATAAAAAAATGTTAAATAAAAGAGCAAATATCAACTTTCCAAAACAATCTTATAATACTTTTTTTGGTGAAAATTACTTGTATAATAACCCTCTGAAGTTTGACCATCAGCATCCGTTACACCCAGTATATTTTCGATATTTTACATTCAGTTGTACTGTTTAAAATATTTTATACTTATTAAAATCTTCAAAATTAAAGTCTTCTTAAAATCTTAAAAAATTAATACAGAATGTTATCGACGACCGTTACAATAAAGAAATCATACTTTTGTCATCGGATCATATTAATCATCTTTTTTCTCAACAAAATTGGGCCGGCCGATCCTACCGATTTCCCGGGCCCGTTTAATCTTCCCCATCCGCCCCTGGAAATAGGTAGTATGTATTACATATTTTTTTAAGTTTTGTTATTCATTTTGAGTTCATTTAATAAAACACATGTTATTCCTATATTTTTATTTTTAAAATAGGACCGCTTTCCCGCGTCTTGTATATTCAGTTTTATTTTAAAATCGACACAGAGTATTTTTTATGTTTTTATACTTATTAGTTATTACAGAATCACTCATACTTTATGTTCAATAGTTTTAAATTAATTAATTCGTTACATTTGAATAGTTTTATTCATTCGTTGAAAATTCATTCGCTATCATTTGAATAGTTTAAAGTATTCATTCATTCGAATTCAACTATCGATTTTATGTTCAATAGTTTTAAATTCATTCATTCGTTACATTTGAATAGTTTTATTCATTCGTTGAAAATTCATTCGCTATCATTTGAATAGTTTAAAGTATTCATTCATTCGAATTCAACTATCGAATTATTCGAATAAATAGCAACTATCGAATTATTCGATAGTTTTTATTCGATAGTTCCCATCACTACCTACTCCGATCTTTGTATGAAACTAGGTACACCAAACTAGGTTCAAAAGGTGCAAGACCCGTGCGTTAGATTGGAATTGGGAATAGCACAGCCGTTGTGCTATCCGTTCAGTCGTGTTCGGCCGTCAAGCCCGGCACGGCAGTAGAGATGGGCAATACGGCCATTTTTAAAGAGCCGTACGGTACAAACGTATTATACACAAAGAGCCGTATCGCAATACTAGCATCTGTATCTGTATCAGCGCATGCGCGGTTTATATATCATAACATCTAGCTCTAGCTTATATCGTGCTAGGAATACTAGCATTAAAGAGTCGTCGGGTTGTACTCCGTATGCGCCATACGATAAGCTGTTTTCGTACCGCAATGCGAACGCTACCACAGTATGTGGAGATACTATCTGTGTATCCATATTTCATATTATTTCGTGCGCACACAGTTCGCGCGATGCTAGGCTAGATTAGATACACGTGTGTGCTGTTTTAGTGTTTATAAAATACATGCATTATGCATCCATATTCTATGCAATATAAATTCATTAAATTCAACAAAAACAAACAGGACGAACTGAATGAATTATAATTTCATATAAAAACCTATCAAAATGTTATACATGTTATAATATATCTTGTCTGTCATACGGCGTTTAGTTCTTTGTTGTTGTATATTTTTGTTTAAAAATATTAATTAAATCAGTACCAAAGTAGATATAGCATTGTATTACACCGCACAATCGGCACCCGCATCCGTACCGGCACGTACACAAATACACAAATTGACGCACGATCATGCGGTACGAAGTGGTACGAATCTTTAATTTTGGCTGAATTCGAACCATTTAATTCGTACCAGCGATACGAAACATAGAAATACTACCCAACTCTAAAGAGTCGTACTTGACATATGGCTCATACGAATACGACCCATCACTACACGGCAGTCCGACAAAAATAAAATAAAAATACATATGTTCAACATCTGGTCATCTGGTATTTACTATTTACTTTAAACTCTTTAAAGTGGCTTTAAGTGACCTGAAAGCTGAATAAAAGTATCTGACCATTTTTTCTAGGTATACGAAAGAAAACTACCCCTCTGCCTATGTTTAAAAATTCTAAAATCAGTCTGCATTCTGCACTGAGAATTCAACAAAAGTCAAAAGCGTTTCATTTCGTCCTGTACCTATACAATCAGTATACTTATACCACAGCATAACGAAACCAGCAAAACTCCCAGTCCACGCACGAGTCGTCATGTTTTTATGGTGGTCGACTCGAATCAAGTCATCAGATCCATCTGCTCTCAGTGCTCTGTTCTGTACTGAACTTATTCGAGCAGCCGAACCTGTGCACCTAGTTATTTGAAATAGGAACTATAGGTGCACCGGGTTCGGTAAGTGAACGAGGTGCAAAAGAACAGATCCGCGGTTCGCTACCCATCCCTAATCCTTATAATAATACGGAATCGGATTAAAATGATATTCGGAATAATCATCCGAATACGTATTACGTACATAACATGTACGAATTTCCCGTATTTCGGTATATGCAATGCACTATGCAGCATTATTTTATTAGTTATTATTACGAATGGAATGGAATGGCGGTGGGAAACGAAACACGACGAAATTCGAAACTGCTCGGCTATCGGCGTACGGACATTTTTTATTTATTTAATCTTGATTACCAAGATTTTAATAGATAGGTATTCCGCATCTACTGAAATGCGTAACCTACTAATATTACGTATTAATACGTATTACATTACCTTACCGACAGTGCCGACTGCGAGCTGCGAGCGAACGAATCTTACGAATACGAATTCCAAACAATCGAAACTACAACTACATACCTAGGTCAGACCATATGTCAGACCCACCTACTAATATACCGTATTCGAAATTCGAATTCGTATTCGTTATTCGTATTACGTATTACATACCGACTGCGAGCGAACGAAAACGAAACCAGACGTTCGATGTGATGGTTCAGTTCAGTAACAGTTGGTAGATTTGAGGTAGTAGGAAAATTATTCCGAATCCATATTACGTTGCAAAAAAGATATTCGGATTAGTGAATCCACCACCAATCTGTGACTGTGTGAAAACAGACGTATTTTAAACTATTTAAAGCAAATGACAATATTTATTGGTAATTTCTTAATTGTCGTAGGCAAAGCAAAATGGTACAAGGCAAGGGCACATTTCAACATTACTGTAAACTTGCTAAGAAAAGTTGTAGCAATAATGTTTCCTTGCAAAGTTTTTGAGTGGAAATTATAGCTTTGTCACAAATCCCTTGCGAACTTCCTGTAAAAGCTTTTGCAACGTTACAGCTTGGTTTGTAAATTTTGAGAAATGTTGCAGCAATTTTATCTTGCTTAGTGGGTTCACTAACACTGCCAACTGGATTTCACTAAATAAAACTAACCAAAGTTGTAGTTTAATTTGTCTTCTGAAAACAGAAATATGGCTATTTCATACAGCTTGTGGCAAGTTTTCATTAAGTTTTTTTTAATTTAGATAATATGATTGACTAATAGCCCCTAATTAGTTAAAACTTTAAAACGACCATGGTTTTGAATTGAAATAGTGTAAGTAAAAAAAATATTTATTTGAATGTTTATTGCTGATTGAAAAAAAACTTCTATCAGGGCTCGAGCCGCAATCACCCCATTGAACAATTTCTACTCCAGCATTATCTCGTTTTGATTTTGAGCAGGAGTGGAGTAGGAGACACACTCGCGCTATCCACTCCTTGCCGAAGGAATGGCTTGCTCGAATAAATCTATGATATTAGTTTGGAGTCACATGGACAGCCTGATGTGAGATTCAACTATCGCTTTCTAAAAAGAACATTAGATTACACCATTCGCTGCACTCGTGCCGTAATAATTCAAAACTCGCATGTACAATGCTTTACAACCAGAGATTTTGTACTATACTTTTTCTACGTCCACAGCTAAAAAGGTATTTTTGAAATATCCAACATTCTAAACTTATAGACATTGACAACGACACGACAGTATATTTACATTATAAGAAAGATTATTTATATGCCTCGATTGGTGTAATGTTATGAATACCTATTATTGCGGTTCGAGCCCTAATATAACCTTAACTTTTTTTCAGTTGGTATTAATTTCAAATTTCATAAACTCATATAAGTTTGACTGCTTAGTTACACTGTATCATAGCAACCAATCAGGAATAGTCAGACTATGCAGGGGCTTAGAAAGCAGCCATCTAGGGAAAACTAAATGTAAGCAGTTGGTTACACTGCACTTTAATCTCAGCATACAATTGAATGTTTGTAATTGAAGACCTTGGTGCAAAAACCGGACAAGTCCAGTTTTGCTCGAAAAACGTTTTTCGGTTAAAATGTATATATTAAAACATCGCCGATCGATTGGTACAAGAATCAGCCAAGTCCAAAGACAAACAACGTTGATATATAGCTTTAGGACTTGGCCGATGGCATTCTTTGGTGCAAGAAACAGCCAAGTCCGGACTTAACTGGGGGGGCATATGCGGAACAGACGCGGTCGCTACGGATAGATTTAGAGACTGCTGTAATTTATAGGGAGTAAGTTGCTTGTTTAGTTAGTTCGATACGATGTTTATTTATTATCTTACTACTTATACTTTAAAGCATTGTAATTGTAAAAGAGGGCTTTGCTACGTCCTGCACCGATTTGGAATTCCCAAATTGCCTTTCCTACAAGGGAAAGTGTGAATACCCAGAAAGTGGGTGGGAGATCGAGGACGAGGCAGAAACCCTGCTAAATAGGTACCTGGATACCTATAAGAGGTTTCCTCACAGTTGACTTAGATAAATTCATTCATTCCTTATACATCACTCGTTTGTAACACTATTATATGCACACCATTGTAGCATAAGTTTGTTGTGCCTGTTGCACTGTGTCAACTTCAGTTTTAATTATATTTTGATATGATCCTTCGAGAATTGTTATAGTTTAGTGTCAGTATTAAACGTAAAGTTAGAATATTGGACTTTTATTGTGGAAACAACGTCAATCCTACAACAAGCCAATCAACACTCTTCACTCTGTTTGGGTACAAAGCAACGTTCCCCAACATTTACACTGATATTTATTTTTCTATAGTATTTTTGGTGCAAAAATCGGACAAGTCCAAATTTTCAAAAACTTCTAGCTCCTATGTTTTTTGTAATATTATTTTTTAATGCTTCCCTACCATTTTTATTCTATATACCTGCAAGAAACAGCTTGTATGCTATCTGTTTGTCATAAACATCCAAAAATAGAAAGTTTTTTTCAATTTTCCAAAACTTATAAAATATGGTTGTCCGGTTTTTGCACCAAGGTCTTCAATTGTACCATAGAAATCACAAATTGGACGTAAAATTTTCATATTTTGAAATTCCCGCCTATTAGTGTGAACTACTCCGTTAGTGTAACCAACTCATGAAAGCTAAGTTACTGCAATATTACCAGACTCGCGTTTTCTCAATAGGTTGACTATTTTGATACCTCTTTTGGGATCTATATATTTTATGATTTCTATGGTAAAGACTCACTTTCCGTGCATGGATACATAGACGTTATGACTTATCTACATTAGTGGGCGTAGACACAGGAAGCGACAATTTGTCAGTAAATCAAACTGTGATATAAAAATTACTAATTATTTAAAGTTATTACTTCAATATTATAATTAATTTAACACTCTAAATAGTTCTATATCACTTTTCCATAAGGAAAATTGAACACACAAATAATTGTAGTTAAAACACCTAATAACCTACTAGCAGATGGCGTGATACGGGACAACAATGTTTTGACGTCTGTGGGAAAAAAATTACTGTCACGTGTCAAACTTGTGACAAATGTTAGGGAGACGTCAAACAGACGTCAAATAGATTCAAAACAGTTGTTCACCCTCCGTACCGCGCCATCTACTGGTAGGTGATTGTTCCAACCACGGGTGTTTCAACCTGCATCAGAAACAGTTTCTTATAGTCAGGATTTTGCGCATGATTGGAAGGCATTTAAATTACTGCGCAGATTCCTGACCGTAAGAAACTGTTTCTTATGCGGGTTGGAACAAACCTATTGCCGAAAACCCCGAATATTGAAAAAAATAAAGTTACTTTTATAGAGAGAACAACAATGACAGCATACGAATTTTCTACTAAAGTTCTGGATTTTCTCGGGATATATGTTAAAATATTTGCTAAACTAACAGCAACTTGCAGTATTTTATGTAAATTTCTGAAAAATCAACGCTTAACAATACGAATAAAAAATGACAACCACAAGATATTTGTGACAACTGTTTGTTTCCCTATAACTCGTCGAGTTTGCGCGCCACCTCGCGGTAGGTTGTTTTTGCCAATAGGGAAAAATCACCTATCCGTAGATGGCGCGATAAAACTGCTAAATTTTATTTTATGGATTACACAGCTTGTGTTAATCTTATTTTTTTCAAATAAAAAATATTTAAAAAGTAATACATAATATTGCAAAAATATTTTTAAAATATCATTGTATGTAATAAAATCTGTGGCTGCGATTTACAACATTACCCTTATCACTCTTTGTAACTAGGTGACATCACTAGAAAAATCCATTAATGTGGATTAGCAGAACATGTGTTAACTACACATCACAGGGCTAGTTATGAGAATGTCAGTTGGATGTTGAACAATCGTTTTCTAAAAGATTGTTTTTGGAGATGGTACAGATCAATAACGTACCTAACAATTTAAATAAAAAATCTGATATTACGGGTCTCAGTAAAAAGACAATTTTCAAAATTTAAATTCCGCGCCAGAATAAGATTGGCATTATAGTTGGTAACATGAATAACACTAGCATCTCAACATTCTCCATAGCACAGAGTACCAACCAGAGACCTGAGTAAATAGGGGAAAGTTGTCCTTGTCTTTTATCTTTCTCTGAGTCATATTAAACGCAATACTTCTGTCTTTGTCATTCTAAATGTAAAACAGAGGTAGGTGACGCTAGTGCTCATTATCGGTATAGAAGAATTTTGAAATAGTTTTGCGAAATGAGAATGTTTTTCGGCAGCTTTTGGTAGGTGGCTATAGTGAAAAATATTGATGATATCTATTTTTTAAATTTGATAAAATTCCATAGATGGCCAAATAAATAAAGCACAAATTGGTGAATTTTTGGTAAAGTTAAGGATGCGTTCAGTAAACTATAATATTGGTTACATAAATTAGGTGAATAGTAATGAAAATAATATTATTAACACTGTGGCTACCACAGTTTATATAATTTACGCATAGATTACAGGTAAGTACGTAGGTAGGTAGTTAATTTTAATATATTATCACATATTTCATTAAAAAACATTGGTTGCAGTGGAGAACGTAGTACCGCTTTTTGCACACACTTTTTGTGCGCATCACGTGCACATTTTAAATCGTTTACGTCATATAAGTAACAAAAACGTGAGTTTTTCAAGTGTTATATGAGTTTTTCTTGAATTTTCGAGACGTCTTCCGATTTTTCTCTTGCGGTTTAAATTGTTTTAAAGTTATATTAGCGTAGATTCGTGTTTGAAAGTATTGTTTAAGTGCTCATTAAACTGTTAATTGTGTGTTATTAGTTATAAGTGTATCTATAAAAAAACCTGTGTGTTTGCTTTTTCAAACTGTGACAATGACACTGTATTGTATTGTTGCGGAAATTCCGAAGAAGACGTGAAAAAATTATTCTGCTTTCCACGAAAAGTAAGTTTTGATTTTGAAACATGCACATATATGTCGAACCTCTTTCCACAAAGCCACAAAATACAAAGTATAAACTGTATTACACTTAGTGGCTTTTTTCTTTTTTCTTCATGATATATAAGTATAAACTGAAAATTAATATAATTACTTAAGTAGTAAATAATTATAAGTTTACTTCTAATTATAATATGCAAAGAAATTAATCTCGTATCATAATAAAATATTTAGGTAGGTACTTACATATTTATAATAGTGAATAATTAATTTCTTTATATAAATGTTACTACTGAAAAGATATACCTGTTGTAAGTAATTAAATATGGTAATGTTACTATAGCGTAAAACCACAGAATACACGTATTTTGTGTCAACATTTTCAAATCTAGTATTATTATGCATTTTATATCTTATATCTGTACCTACATAATATGTTAGTAATGTTATTGTATTATATTTTAGATCCAAAATTTGGCAAAAATCTCTTGGTATGGTATGTCAGGAAAACTTATCTGCCCATATACGAGTTTGTGATAAGCATTTTGAAGAAAAATGTTTTAAACCGTTTACAATATCACCATTAGTCCTTCATCGATATGCAATACCAACTCTTTTTCCAGTAGTAAACCAGGTATTTAACAAATTATCTAAATACAAGTTCAAATTTAATCGATACTCTCAAAATCATCCGTTACATGTACAGGTATACCAATTTCAGTGTGCACGAAAAATATCAATATATTTTTTAAATCAGAAAATATAGAAATAATAAAATTTATTATAGCTAGTGATATAAAAATAAAATTTATATTTATTATTAAAAAATATTTATTTTGCACCACTTATTCTCAAATATTTTGTTGTTAAATGAAATGTATTTAAACACATATTAAATTCATTTCTGCAAATTTTAAAACTAAAATATTGGAGTCCATACTTAAATTGTTTTCTGTAGATGTATTAATAAATTGTGTTTAACTACCAGCACATTATGTTACCAGTGTTTGTTACTTGTATGTGTGGTTGCAGGTTGCAGAAGATATTCCATCAACATCTACTGCATTTACAGTTTCATCTTTCGTAATTGTTCCTTCTTCTTCGACTTTACATGAATTAACGTCTGATACAGTTGAGGTGGGAACATCTAAGCAAATATTTATTTCTGACACCTTGAAAGATCACGATGCTTTAAAGAAGACTTTCATAAAACCCTCTCTTTTTAAAAGTGTACAAAGAATTTGTTCACAGAATTCAACGGAAAATAAAAGATTAACTTCTATTATAAAAAAGAAGGACAGATATTTAAGAAAATTGAAGAAAAAGTGTCGAGAAAGAATAAAAGATTTGAGCAATATGGAAAAATCTATACACATCAATAATATTTTCAAAGGTAGGTACTGTATATTATTTGGTTTTAATATGGTTTTAAGCAACAAATGAGTATAATTTATGTTTAAGAAAGTTTGTGATTATCAATAGGACATGTATGTGTTTTCAGGTATGTCCCCTTCAGCGGCACAATTTATGATTTCGCAAATACGATGCAGTGGAAGATCTCCACACGGCAGAACTTGGACATTAGATGACAAAGTTTTTGCGTTAGCCATCTATAAGCGGAGTCCAAAATGTTACTCCTTACTTAGACGCCTTTTAACTTTCCCATCAAAAAGTACATTGACATCCTTATTACAGAAAGTTCCATTTGGTGTTGGTATTAATAAACATATATTTACACATCTTGGAGAATGCCTTACAAAATATCCTGAAAAGGATCGATTATGTTCATTAGTTTTTGATGAGATGGCAATTAAGGAACATATTCAATACAACACTTTAAAGGACTGTATAGAGGGAGTAGAGGATTATGGTAACTATAGAACTGACAAAGTGGCAAATTATGCCTTAGTATTTTTTGTGCAAGGAATTTCGAGTAACTAGAAGCAACCAGTGGCATATTACTTCAGTAATGGTGGGGTAACTGCTTCTCAGTTAGAGTCGCTGCTGAAAGAGGTCCTTCGTGCTATGGTAGATGAAGAAATTCCAGTTATAGCAACAGTATGTGATATGGGATCTGCAAATGATAAATGTTTAAAGAATATGGGAGCTAATACTTTAAATCCACATTTTACATTTATGGAAAGACAAATATTCACCATTTTTGATGTTCCACACCTGTTGAAATGTACTAGAAATTTGTTTAAAAAATATAATATGTTAGTTCCTGCCCTTACAATTGATGGATCTGATTCTAAGCAGTTGCTTGAAGCTAGATCGTCTGATTTAGTAACTGCGTATGAAGAGGACAACAAAAATCCATTCATTTTTAGATGTCTCCATAAAATTAAGGATAGTTACTTGGCACCATTAAGGCATAATGCAATGAAAGTAAAAGTTGCAGCACAAACACTGAGCCGTTCTGTATCTGTGTTTATCTATAGTCTTGTAAGACATGGTAAGATTTAACGTCTTATTATATTTATTTTTGCACTTCTGACATAGCTGAAGAAACAATAACAAAATATGCAATAGTATAATTAAATATAATAATAATAATAATAATAATAATTATTATTATTATTATTATTATTATTATTATTATTATTATTTTTATTATTATTATTATTATTATTATTATTATTATTATTATTATTATTATTATTATTATTATTATTATTATATATAGTAAACAATACAATAGTAAAAACAATAGTAAAATTTTCAATGTATTTAAAACATAAACAACATTTTGTGATATAATATTAATGTACAAAAAGATATAGATTACCTAGAAAATAATTAATTTACAGTATTTTAATATCATTGGAAAATATTACACTAGCAAGAGATTATTACACTAATATTTTAGTATCAGGTTTCCTTATTTTGTCCACTTAATACGAACCAATAATGGTTTTAGAAGCTGATACTGCAGATACTGAAGTGGATCCTGTATCAGATGTGTATCCCATTGTGCATGAATGTGATGAACTATTTAGTGATCGTATTGCACAAAATGTTGAGCAGCATGTTGTTATTGGCAGTATTCAGTCATTATCTGTTGCCTATGTCTCAGGATTTATTACTAAAAAAATTTGAGAAATTTTCTTGTGACAATTGTAAAAAAGATTTGTTATCTTATAATTTAGAACCTCATAATGAATTTATTAATATGAGAGAATTTTCTGACGACAATAATAAATTATTTTATCCATCAGAAAAATTAGCAATTGCTGTAAGACATGGTATTTCTATATTAGAAGAAAAATTGCCTCATTTACACAAAGAACTCCACCTTAAAAAACAAGTGGTCATTATGCTTAGTAGGGAAATAAAATTTTCTTGGTTGAAGTCATGTTCTTTACATTCGTGTTACATTAAAGATTGTGTAATTAAAAGTGTATGTCATTTAGGTATTCCGTGGTTCCGTGGAGTATTCCGTAATTATACGAGACATGAAATCAGATGCCAAAAAACAGGCAACGGAACGAAAACAAAAGAAATTGCGGCATATATGACCAAACCATTAAGAAAAATAATTTCAGTGTGAAGTACTTAAGTACCATCAACAACATAAAAACCACTATGTACGAGATAATAGTATGTTATCCGGCAAACATATAATGATGGCTGTTATTCACGAGATTGAAGTTTTAGGCACGAGCTATAAAGCAACTGCCTTAAATCATTCGAGTAAGTAACGGTCATTATATGCAAGGAAAATACTATACTTTGTCCACAACTATCAAATAAATTAAGATAAAAATGCAGAACGACAACTAACTTAATTTTTTGACAGTTCTCCATCGTAAAAACTGTACTTACAGCCTCCTGCACGTGAAGTATATAGATTTAAACCAGTGAATAATGATTCATTATTCACTAGTGATTAACGGATATCATTATTATTTAGGAAACACATGTATAATGAACATTTTATAAGAGAAATATATTAATAATAATAATTATGTATGTGTATTATTTCTTTTCTATCCTGTCCAAATAAAAAAATTAAAAATACAACACAAGGTTTTCTGAAAATTTTTTATAATGTAAGTTGAGATATTTCCAACATACACTATATAAAAATCTGTAGGAAATCTTGTATAATGGCAATGTGGTAATATAAATTACTTAAAGAATATTTCAAATTTTCCGCTTTAAGATATACTGCGCCATCTGCGTACGTTTTGCATTAAGAGGAAGAGACAAAAATATATATATCTGTCTCTGGAACTACAATACACATTCAGTTGGTCATCTGATTGTAATCTGTGCTCCATAGCAAATAGATTATTATATATTTTCTATGGCATTCTCTTAGTTGGTTAATGATCCACATGCGCATTGTTGTGTTTTAACATAAGTACACTTTCCCAGTTTTAAAGGAAATACTTGGTGTTTTTGTTCATAAAGTTGTTTGTACATTGAATAGTTTAAAAATATAAATTTTATATGTAATTATGTACTTACTGTTTTTTATCTTTTTGATACGTTCAATAATTGCTTATTGTTGTATAACAGTTTGTATACCCGAGGTATACTTCTTTAATGTTGCTGGAAATTACAATTTCCGAGATATTCGCATTTAAATGATTCAATGTAATTTTTTCTGTATTGGATTAAATGTAATGAATGGGCCATACAGCAACTAGATAGAGGACCTCAAAGTAATACAATTGAGCAAAGCAAAACATGTCTTAGTGAAATGTCACTTTTTATCAAGATGCAGTGTATATTGTGAATTTCTTTTTCCCTAGAAACTAAAAAAATAAACATAAAATAGTCTGTATCTCGGTAAGGTATATTTTGCTCAATTGTTTTATGTTGACTTCCTCTATCTACAGTTACTCTATGGTCCATTCATAATCTATTACCTGGTACGGTTGAAATCACATTGAATAATTTAAATGCGAATATCTCAGGAACGGTAATTCCTACCAACATTAAAGATGTATACTTTTTGATGTGAAATTGCTTAAAATGATTTAAAAAATGTTCATACGATTATTGTCTGAACGGGACACTGACGAATATAAAATATAGAATCCTAAACAAGATTATAAAATCAAGGCAAATTGATTGTGAGCACGGAGAATCTGAGTCTGCACGCGGCAACTTAATTGAAGCTGCGGCGCGTAGACTGTAGACGGTTGTAGACTGTAGAATTGACAATTTTCAAATTTTACTTTATATTTTAGTCCCTAATTAAAATTCAGTCTACATCTACAACACAAAGGATTTCTCAAATGGTGACAGATATAGAGTTGTTCAAATTACAACAAGTTGTATAATTTCAACACGATTATTTTGGAAAAACTGACCTGAACTCTAATAGTAATGGAGATATATGTGCTCTGAGAGTAATAAGTTAGATAAAGAATTACGCATGATTGTTTGAGAACTCATTACTCTTATGGCTTATGACATACATATCTCCGTTACTGTTAGATATATAGATACCTACCCATTTACCCTTATATCAATGGAGTCATAAAAACATACTGCAGTAACATATGGAAAAATATTAAGGGCGTTGTAAAACAAAAATATTTTTTTTCAAAAATCTCAAAAATGCGATGTTCAATTGTTTTTCTGTTTTTACCATTCTAATCAGTAGAAAAAATACTACTACTTTACTAATTTAATATTTAATAACCGATTTCGTATCTGCAATAATAACTAAGTTAGCAATGGTACCGACTAGAATAGTAAAAAAAAATTAAACTGGACGTTTTATGGATACACACAGGATGTCTATTTGTTTATGAACTACGATAAGTACAATAATTATGGACCTCCAGTGAATATCCCTTTTTGTTTCTTCAAATTACGTACATATCATAATAGATATCCACTGAATATCCAATTATTGTATATGGACGTCTCTACAAAAAAATAGATAATAAACGAATGTCCAACAGACGACGTGCGTTAATAGACTTAGTCCCTATCAAAATTCAACAAAAATAAACAATCTACAACACAAAATATACAGCCTGATTTACTTAAGAACTTTTACCATTGGGATTTCTGAAACGGTGACAGATATGGGGTGGCTCAAATAACAAATAGTTTAATTAAAAATTGTATAATTTCAACACAAAAAAGCAGACACGAATTATCTTTTAATTTTCGGCTTATAGAATAAAAATGTCTATTTACAAAAATAAATTAATTACAGTAAAAAATAGTAAACAATAATTTATTTTCTTTTTAAGTATGTACTTCAAAAACTTATATCTATATCTTATATCTTACTTGTATCTAGTGCTTTCTGGACTTATGGTTTTATATACCGCAATTGTAGATATTTTACAAATGTGGTCACGTTGAAAACTTTATATTGTTCCCTGATCAGGTCTAAACTCGAATACGGTTCCATAATATGGTACCCGATTTATAATACGCATCAGCACCGGCTGGAATCAGTTCAAAGAAGATTTTTAAAACTTCTTGCATATCGACAAGATGGCGTTTATCCACTTCAGGGTTGTAATCACACTAACCTATTGAATCGTTTCGGATTAGAGTCGTTGGATTTACGTCGTAACGTATCTCTTATTCGTTTTCTGTATAATCTTTTAAACAACAGAGTTGATTGCCTCATACTATTGAGTAATGTTTACTTTCGTATACCACGTGGGTACACGAGGCAACAAAGTTTGTTTTACTGTGATTCCCCTAGAACTAATATACTAGCAAAATCTCCTATTTACTTAACGTGTAATTTGTATAATAAAATTGCTAAGGATTGTGATATTTTTAATGGCACTTTAAAGTCTCTGTGTTATTGTGTTTCTCACTTAGCGTAACTTATACATTGCTTGTGTGTTATATGATTTTGTCTCTTTATTAGTGTATATTATATGTATTTATTTTAAGTTCTTATTACCACTTAGTTATGTTTATTACTTATTCCTGTAATTGGGTGTTCCTGTTGGAATAATAAAGATTATTATTAAAACAAATAAAAAAATACTATTTTTGCCAAAATAGTAATCTTAAAATTACCACCTATACAACTTTTTTGTAATTTGAGTCGTCCTGTATCTCTTACTGTTTAGAAAATCGCAATGTTGAGCCAAACTTTTCTAATGAAGCAATACAGCATTAATTTTTGGTTTAGTTTTCTCCTTAGATTTGTGTTACAAATTCTACAAAAAATAAAAAATATCTTCCAAAGCTCACTTTGAGGAACTAAAAAGTATATACTAGTATATACTCTTGATTCCCCAAAGTGCACCTTACACATATATATATATTGTTGAATTTTTTATTTTGAGTGTATAATTTTGTAATCTTTATTTTAGTGTGAATGTGTATGTGTTTATATGAAATTTATGGCGCTCTTTAAATTTCTTTCCTTACCTTTGTTTATTATTCTTTTATATCTTTTACCCTGGCTAGCACTTTGACTCCACTCAGTAGTCGGTTCTTGTAGAGAGAGAAAACTTATTTTTGTTGATATTTTTTTTTATTTTTAATTTTTTTTTTAATAATTTAATTTTTTTTTTTTGAACTATAGCTTTCACTAAACACAGAATAAAATGTTGTATTTATTTTTAATTTTGTGTTTTATTTTCTTTAAGGAGGAAATCAAATATTTTATAATGAACTTTAAAAATAATTAATAATATTCCACATTAAAATTACAAACCTTGGAATAAAAAACATGGGCTTTTCTTACAGATTTTCTTAAACTAAACAGATGATGGTATTGTCAAGAACGGAAATTAAATAGAAAATTAGTTATTTGAAAATAATTCTAATTGGTAAATATATTTTAAAAATAAAATCATTTCAAAACTCCAAAGCAGTCCAGTTCCAACCTAGTTTAAAGTCATTGCATAAAACATATTTTATTTTAATTTCGTAATTATATTCTATACTGTGGATAAAAACGTACAGTCGGCAGGTTACGACATTCCCAGGTGCATTGACCACGATGACGTTTTTACTGCAAAGCACTGATTGGCGGTGGTCCATCAGGCCATTGCCGACTTTACAAAAATCATGAACCTACATGAACCTAGGGATGGAACTTGAATATGGAGGCGACGGTAGTCAGTCGGTGGTGGTGTAGTGAGTGTAGAAGTTCCCCCTTTTTTTGGAATAGCGGTATCTCCCCTGCAAACAATAGGAGTTTGAAATAGGTAAGACCTATTATTAACTGATATTTGTACGACCTCCAGCTGGTGGCAATATTTTCTCGCCCTTATACTTCTTGTTACTGAATAAATTATTTTGTTACTGTTTTTTTGGTGTGATTAATCTACATCTGTAGCTACCCCCTTGTGCGTAGAGATAGTACGTAACAGTATAATCAAATTTTTATACTGTTATCTATTTGATATTTAATTTATTTCTAATTTCTAAGCTTAGGCAAACCAATATTCACTTTGTTTGTACCACCAGTTACCTATCTTTACCTTTATATACAGTTTGAGATCATTTAGGTTATAGAAAGATAAATTTGACATTTATAGCATGAATTGCGAAATCGTGTGAAGTTTTTAATAAATTTGAATGTTTTAAATGGCCTTTATTTATGTTTTAATGCTGTAGGTAAGTCTTGCTACTTTTATTTAATTACCTAGATTCAATTTTGATATTTATTCCTTAGCTGGAATATTTCTAGCTAGTTTCATCTTTGTACACAAATAAAAAAACGGTACCTGGTACTTGTGATTGTAGTTAAAATCTCCTGGGCACATGGAAATATCCGCTGTGGATTCCAATTTACAGATGAAAATGGGCCTGGCCAAACTGGGACTGCTGGAAATTTCTCTGGAACTTCTTGTGATGGAAAAATTTAACCTTACTTTCTTTCTCTCTGGTGAGTTACGATTTTTGGATGACTTTTTCTTATAATTCTTGAAATTTTCTTTAATTTTTAGGGACGCTAACACAAAACGACCTCTCCCTTTTCTAATTTTTTCGTCACTAATAAATAACTTTTTTGTTTCTCAAGTCTATACGGATTCTAGATTTTCAGTTTGTTTGTTAAGTCACTTTCACAATGTTTTAAAATATCGTTTTTTGATTTTAATTTAGTCACTTCACTGCACTATTTATTGCTAATTATATATTTCAATAATGTTCATGATTTATAAAATACAATTTCATTATATTTAATATGGAAAATTAATTAATCATGTTTTTATAAGTGTGTCTATCTGGTACATGTGTCCACGTCTTTATTTTTGAGATGTCAAATTAAAATTATTATTTATTTGAAATTTAAAATCTCATGTTGGAAATTTTATTTATTTTAACATATCTTTTTATATTTGACTCGCATGTTAACTAAATGCATTCTATGAAAAATTCTGATTTTAATTATGTACTTGGCCTTTATATTTGTCTATGTACAGATATTTCATAAATTTTACTGGTATTGACTTTATAAATTGAAATTAATTTTTATTATATGATTATTATGATACAGTATGTTTAATTGTTGTAGATACTACTTATTTTCAAAATTACCTCCTTTTCTTACCATCAATAACTATTTTAAAAAAATTTACCCTGTCTCAACAAAATGTGACAATTATTATTATTATTCTAAAACTGTTTGAATTTTTAATTTTATTACTATATATATATATATATATATATATATATATATATATATATATATATATATATAATGTGACAATTATTATTATTATTCTAAAACTGTTTGAATTTTTAATTTTATTACAATATATATATATATATATATATATATATATATATATATATATGCATTGTAAATATTAGATAATAATTTCTTGAACTTTTTGCTCCTCTATTCATTGTTGATTTTAAAAAATGGATTTTATTTTATGTTTTTATATATATATATATATATATATATATATATATATATATATATATATATAATGTGACAATTATTATTATTATTCTAAAACTGTTTGAATTTTTAATTTTATTACAATATATATATATATATATATATATATATATATATATATATATATATATATGCATTGTAAATATTAGATAATAATTTCTTGAACTTTTTGCTCCTCTATTCATTGTTGATTTTAAAAAATGGATTTTATTTTATGTTTTTTTAAAGTAAGAGATTTATAAGATAGTTGTGTGGGATAATAGGGCTACTGGCGAACAACCCACTTAAAGAAATGTAATGCGCCTATGGCACTACCTCAAGGGTGGGTGAGGAAATGTGCCAATGTCATTATAAAACGATAGTTTGAGGTTTTTCGCTTCAAGTCTCCTCTACTGAAAACATCACGAGCCGCCACTGGGTCAAATATTAAATGATAAAAGGAGCAGACTTAATGCAAATAAAGTTTCAGATATTTTATTTTTAAGTAATTTAGATTAGCTGTTTTTGTATTTTATCTTTTATTTATTTATACAAGATTCCTATTTTTACTACTGTTAATAATACTAATATTGTCGATACAACCTATATGATTCTATTTTAACGAAACCAAATATTTTAGAAGGCTATTTTACTTATTTCGTACTTGTGATGTTTCAGTTATAAGTTTGTTTCACTTTTCTATTTTTATAAATAAAAGATAAATATTTTACAAAGTGTTTCATATGTAGTATTTCATGTAATAATAAAGGTTTAAAATACACCACGGTGGGCTTGAACATGATGCGAAGTTTTAGCACCACCGATTTTCTTTCAGCATTCGATTCCTGGGGTCATAAGAAAGCTAGAAAAAAAATCCACCGTAATCCTTAGAGCCGTTTTCAAAAAACACCCTTTTTCAACGAAGAAAAATTCACTGTTCGAGATATCGGGATTTTTCTACCTTTCGCTCACTTTTAGTTGCCAAACTTCTCCAAGTTGGCAAAAATGACGTTTTCCTAAAAGTTTTACACTAGCACACACACATTTACAAGCATATTTTTCAAATTGACCCTTTTACTAAGACCGCAGATACTCATTGACGATTCTCAGAAACAGGTTAAAATAGAAAAAATTTGAAAGAATGATTTTTCATTCGAGTTTTGCGGTAGTATGTCAACAATCGAGAATCATGTCATTTATTTCCATCCTTGTTTGATGTGCGAGGTCATTGAACTATCGCCAAGCCCCACCCCAGATTGTTTGTTTACGTTTTGCGATACTCCAGATCGAATGATCAATATTATTCGTGAAATTAGTTAAAACTCCAGATAGTCTTCGACATTGTCAAACAATGTGAAGTTGTAATTAATTGTTCTCTTCGAAATTTCAATTTCTTGTGAAAGAATGGGCAGAAGATCAAAGGATCATGCAGAAACCCATCAAGAAAATCGGGAGCGGATATGTTGCCTTTGCCTGCAGAAGAAAAAACAAATGGTCAAAATCAGTGGTAGTTTATGTGTGAATCTAAAAAAATGTGTGAATTATGCTGAACAAGATGAATGTTTTCCCAATGTTTTATTTAGCGCTTGCAAAATTATCCTATATCGGTCAGTGAAGTGTGGAAGTTCAAAATTTTGGAGAAGAATACTCGGGCAAAAACTCAAACGTTGTGCTGTTGCACAGTGTGTGAATTGATACGAGATCCGGGGCCATATAACTTCACGAAAAAAATCGCCAAAAACAAAAAGAAGAGGAGCAACAAGTGCAGAAAATGTGGTGAAACTTATTCGGTAGGAAAAAAACATTTTTGTAACCCAGAAAAACACTTCCCGAGTTTCCAAGAAGTAAGTAACTCGCTTGCCTCGAAACAAGAGAGAACATTTGGCATGTTCTTTAATAAAGGACATTGTTTTAAGTGAAGACACAAATTCTCCCAGCTCGAGGAAAAAACTGCTACATTATCTCAGATCCACGGAAAAACACTCAACATTGGAATCACCCTGAAACGAAATAATCAAACTATAGGCCCGCAACAGATTTCCGCGGTCTCTCTAGCAACGTAGTTCAGGGGATAGCGAGAGACTTACGCGTTGCCTCCCAAAACAGAAACCTGTTTGAACCACATCTGAAGACGAAAATATCTACATACCGCCACAGGCTAGATGAATTTTTTGATTTCAAAAGTTACCCCATAATAACGTCCAAAGTTGGCGAGAAAACAACTCCTACAGAAATATTGGCATATTGTACAATGTTCCGACCTTAATAATTGATTGTATAAAACGAACTCGAAACAATGATAATCCCCATTTGAAGTTTGGCATTGATGGTGGGGGAGGGTTTTTCAAGATTTGTCTTTCAGTGCAAGAACTTGATTCTACTGTAATAGACGATCGACAAAAATATATAGAGGGCGTAGCGGCAAAAAGATTCAAGGATTCCGGAGTGAAAAAGTTATTTGTTCTGGAAATAATTGCAGCCACACAAGAAAACCACGAAAATGTCAGAATGTTATGGTCTGTCTTACAAATCAATGACTTTGCCGGCACAATCGCGACCGATTTGAAACTTGCCAATATATTGGTGGAAATCATGTCTCATGCCAGTAGCTTGTTTTGCCTAGAAAGTAAGTTTGGCCACTTGTGGCGAGAAGAGGACTATAAAAAACTAATGGGAAAAGGCCCACTTCAAAAGGTCCCTTGCAAAAAATTACAAAAAAGAATCGAAATTTGAGTTTTCTCTTCATTCCTTTTTCCGTCAGAAACTCGCATGCAGAATTTTTTTTGGTTTGTATCTAGGAAAAGGTTTCTCTTTGTCTTTGGTCTATTGGGGAGTTTCCCAATATCACATTTCTACCAAATCGAGCGTGTTCCAAGTCCCAGAGGACACGCGTAAAAAAATCCCGATATCTCGAACAGTGAATTTTTCTTTGTTGAAAAAGGCTGTTTTTTGAAAATGACTAAGGATTACGGTGGATTTTTTTCTGGCCTTCTTATGACCCCAGGAATGCTGAAAGAAAATCGGTGGTGCTAAAACTTCGCATTTAAGTCATGTTCAAGCCCACCGTGACACTAATAGAGTATTATTTTTGGAGATATAGGAAGATAATTATTGGAGAAGGTAATAATAATAATAATTCGTCGCTCTGACCACCTGATCTGTGATCGAGATTTCAATTACATAAATTTTGACCGAACCACAACTACAAATCGAGAGATCACCACGAAACAGTCGCCACACTACGATCCAGTAGGACGGACGGGCAGTGACCACTTTGTCTACGACTGCAGAACAGTGGGATTCGTTCATTTAGTCATTCGTTTCGAATCTTTCGGTCAGTAAAATAATTCGTTCAAATTGAACGAAACGTTCCTGAACGACACATATCTAAAGTGCACTAGCGGTAGAGGTTTTTAGAATAATGGAGACATTACGTCGATCATTAATAACGAAAAGAGAACAGAACTTTTATGGCTCAACTGCACTTACGATGCAATACGAAGATACGACGATACAGAGTAGCAATTTTTAAAAAAGCATCTAATTCTTTGATCGAGAGATTCATAGAGTACCTAGAAAAATGGTGAGTAAATATTGAGACTAGTGACTTGTTTCAGTTTCAATTTAATCTCAGAATCATTTTCTGTAATGTTATTTCAGATATGACTTCACTGACAGCAATAAATTTAAACATTTGAGAGCAGTGGGTTTAAGGTGCAACCCAAAATTGGATTATTTTCTAAAAATTTCGGAAAAATTTTAAATTGCTGTTAATGTTCACCTATTATTTGAAGAATTTGTAAATTTAACTTTTTTTAAAGAACCCACTTAAAAATTTTGCAGATTTTAAGATTGACCAACAATAGGTTAATTATTTCGAAGCTTATAAGTCACCAAATTATTTACAAATTTGTTTTCGCATTTTTCTCTTTCCCACTCAAATGCCGTGAGTGAAAGAATTTTTAGTTTGACGTCTGTAGCATGGAGAAAAAAAAGAAATTTTCTTTCCATGAAAACTTTGGAGTCAGAGTTAATGATTAAATATAACTTTACCGAAACTTGCCAAGAATTTGTGAAATTTTTGAAGAAAGATAGAAAAAGTCTTTTGAGTAGAGTAGGGGCAAGGTCAAAATATTTATAGAATCGCCCAGAATACAGATTTTTCTGCTTTATTTTTTTAAACATACATACATCTTTGAAGTTCGGTAATTTTCCTGAATTTTGGAAAACTAGCTTCATTACACCCATTTTTAAATCAGGAAATAAAAATGACGTAACAAATTACCGACCAATCTGCATTATTAGTACCATTCCTAAACTACTTGAAAATTTGGTAACTGAATTTATCACCCCACAAATTACTGGCTATATAACAAATAGACAATTTGGTTTTCAAAAGGGTAAATCCACCGACATGAATCTACTTACATTTATTGATTTTGCAACATCATCACTAGAAAATCGATCTCAAGTACATACTATCTATACTGACTTTGCTAAAGCCTTCGATAGGGTGGATCATCAGTAAACTGGAGTTGATCGGAATTGCTGGTTCATTGCTAAAATGGACGGAAAGTTATTTGGTACAAAGAAAGCAGATTGTTCGTTATAATAATTTCAAGTCGAGCGAAATTCTTGTAACGTCAGGTTCCCCAAGCGTCACACCTTCGACCATTGTTTTTCAATGTTTTCATTAATGATATACAATAATGTTTCCTAAATAGTAACTTTCTATTGTTTGCGGACGACTTGAAGTTTTTCTCAGAAATAACTACTTATGACGACTGTATTCGATTACAAAGTGACCTAGACAGACTGTACCAATGGTGTCTAAGAAATGGTATGGAATTAAAATTAAAAAATGTCATTCAATGATCTACTGTCGTAGTACAGAGCCTCTGAGATACATTTATTATATAAACAAAACACCTCTGGATTCTGTGTCCACTAAGCCTCATATTGATATGATAATAAAAAAAACATTAAAAATGTTTTATTAAGAGGCATGGAGTCGACTTTACTAGCTCATCGACCATGAAAATATTATACACTTCTCTTGTAAGGTCACACTTAGAACATGCCTCCTGTGTCTGGAATCCTTACTATATGTTACATATACAGGGTCTTGAACAAGTTCAGCACAGGTTTCTACGCTATGTGGCCTTTAAATTGAATTATATTTTGGATTATAATTTGGATTATGCAAATTTAGAAAGTCAGAATAACTCATCGTTTGCATAAAGATCTCAAGTCCAAGAGCAGCAATCCAGAACCGGCCGCGTTGGAGACAATAAACCGCGAAGAATGGGTCCAGATCCCTATTTGAGTACAGGAAACGAAAAAAAAATTGTCCAATGGGTCATTAATATAGCCAAATGCGGTTTTCCGATAAAAAAAATGAGTTAATCAACACCGTCCAAAAAATTGTTGTGGATGAAAAAATAAAAACACCGTTTAAAGACGGCAGACCCGGACAAAAATGGACCTCTCGATTTTAAAAAGGCATCCAGAAGTTTCGGCCAGAACAGCAGAATCTGTGGATAAGTCGAGAGGCAAACTGACCAAAGAATTCATTCAATCGTGGTTCCGTGAACTGGAAATATACTTAAAGAGTATAGATGCAACTGACGTGTTGGAAGATCCGTCAATGTTCAACGCCGACGAAAGTGGCCTAAAACAGGGAAAGTCCTGGCTCCTAAGGGATATAAAAACTTTTATGAAGTGAAGAAAGGGAGCGAAAGAGGTAATGTAACTGTCCTTGTCACATTTTCCGCGGACGGAAAACTATGCCCGCCTTGCGTGGTTTATCCATATATCAAGCCGCCGCGAGTCATCACAGAAAATATGCGGGAAAATTGGATATTAGGTAAAACTGACAGCGGTTGGATGCGGTCGGACGTCTTTTTTGAATACGTAGCGAAAGGGATGCACCAATAGATTTGTTGAACAAAATATTAAAAAACCAGTATTATTTTTTGTCGATGGACATCGGTACCATACGTCAGTGGAGTTAAGTCAGTTTTATGATAAAAATGGGATCATATTAAACGCATTACCAGCAAATGCCACTCATATTATGCAACCTGCGGACGTTTCAGTCTTCAAGCCTCTAAAAAAGTACTGGCGACAAGCGGTCAGAAGCTGGCAAAGTGAGAATGAGGACAAAACCCTAACTAAAGTTTATGTCGCCTCGGTGTTCAAACAAGCATTAGAAAATACAAAAATGTCTGAGCACATAAAAAATGGATTTAGGCGATGCGGTTTATAACCATATAATATGGAAGCTGTGGAATTGTATTCAGAATAGGCTAGAAAATATGAATGACGAAAATATTAATAACGGCGGCAACGTTATGACAAACGACCAAGAAGAGATATTAACGGCTACCGATTTTGAGAGTGCACAGAAAGTTTTAATAAGATTAAAATCCAACTTTGATCATCGAGCTGAAGATGTAGATAAAATTTTGATAGAATTGAAAACATTTGAGAAAAGCCTTACGACTTCGCAATCAATCTGCTGTGAAACTATGGCTGAACGTGAAAATTGTGATATAGGGGAATATGTAGTCAATAACAATGGGTTTCTCGCTTTGTTGCTGACCAACTCACTTAATATTTTGCCTAAGAAAAATGAAGCAACAATGGCCATTAAAAAATGTGTTATTGATTCTGATAATTCCAAATCAACTTTAATACCGACCAACGAACGCAATATTTTACCAGTTGATGTTTTGGCCAAGGAAAGTGAAGCAACAATGGCCATTGAAGAATGTGTTACTGATTCAGATAATTCCAAATCAACTTTAATACCAACCAACGAAGTCAATATTTTACCAGTTGATATTTTGGCCAGGGAAAGTGAAGCAACAAAAACCAATGAAGAATGTGTTGCTGCATCTGAAAACACCAAATCCATTTTAATACCGACCAACGAATCCAATATTTTACCATTTGATATTTTGGCCAATGAAAGTGAAGCAAACAAAAACCAATGAAGAATGTGTTGGAGTTTCGGGAAACACCAAATCCACTTTAATACCGACCAACGAATCCAAGATAAAGATATTAAAAGTTGATATTTTACATAAAGGAACTAGCAATGAAGAATTCATTTCTGCAGCTAAAAACCATGAATTAAACCTTACAAATAAAACCAGCATCTCTGCATTTGACAAACACTTAACATATCCAAAACCACTACTTAAGTCAAAAAGACCGAAATTAGGACCAACTACAAGTGCAATTTCATCTAAGGCGTGGAAAACATATTACAGTGACAAAGAAAAGAAAAAGGAGGCCCAAGAAAAAATTAAAGAGAAACACCAATGAAACAAAAGTGTGGTTCGTGCCAAGATGAGCTTGACAGTGACGCAGAAGAAGAAGAAGAAAAAATGTCGGCTGTGACCATAGACCTTATAAATCATGGACGCGCCCGAAACCTTTTTCTGCCTATACAAATCGTTGATGCTCAGATGTGTGCGACAGAGATAGAGCTAGTCCGGGCAAAAACCCACAGATCATTGGCCGAAAAAAAACAAAAACCGTAAATGACAGACGTATGACATTTACGGTGACAGACCGACTTCACCATAGTTTATGAGTCTTTAAAAACTATTGCTAATAAACACACTAAACACAATTAAATCACAAAAGGCACACAAATCATTAACAATATTAACAGGAAAGGTTTTGTCAGGTTATGTTTATATATTTTTCTGTCATAGAACATCTGTTTTTGCCCGGACTAGCTTCATCCCTCTTGTACACATCAGGACAGCGGACCTCTCTTTCTAGGGCCGGTCCATGATTTATAAGGTCTATGGCTGTGACACGTTCACAAGGTGGTTTCACCTAAAGTGCACACATCTGGCAGGGCGGTCTTATAAAGAGGTTATCGATTTAGACTTTTACTGCAATTTATGTACCTCAACACCAAAAATAATATTATATTATATATGATATAAAAATAATATTATATGGATTTTAGTTTAATCCCACAAAGGTTGTGCAATTCACACCAAAAATTTTGTTATAAGTTATAAGTAGGTAGGTATAGTACCTAACCGATGTACATATTTTATTATTTTTCAAGAGTTTATTTTTGTTATTTATGAAAGTATATTTTTATTCCTTCATTCAAACCTATTTTATAATAAGGAAAGTACGGGTCTGGTAAAAATTTGTACTTTTAATCAAGACGGACAACTGGTATAGGCATGACCGACTACTGAATGCTATTTTTCAGAAGGAGTGAAAATAGTAAAAATACATTTAGTGGGTCATTTTTCTCTCATACGTACAAACTAAGTCTATGTGCTAGACACGAATACAAGAACGCAAGTCCCAAAAAAGGCTGACTACTGGCGCATTCGCCCTATAAATAGTAATCTATAAACGAGCATTGCATCGAAGATCAGTGTCGATTTTTTATATTATTTTTATAAATCTTATATGTTAATAAATACTAGAACATATCATCGGTTTATGTCTGTGTAAGACTGTAACTACTGATACAAAATAGTCTTTTGTTTATCTTCTGCTGGTGTGGATTATTTAGATAAAGTTTGGTTGAAGTTAGGCAGAAGTCTTATAATTTAGAGGAAATGGTAAATGCGCGCTTCTTTCCCCTCAAAATTCGACCCTCCCGCTTTTTATTTTTGAAAATCTGACAGCTCTAGTACACGTGTTCTCCGAGAAATATTGTGTTTTATCAAGCACGTGTTTCGCTTGTTTTTATTTGGCTGAGTAACTTCATTTTCACAACGGTAGGTATTTATATTTGGAAAATGGTTCTATTTGTCTTGAGCCAGGCATGTATTTAACAATATTATCCACAAGTATCTACTTGAAATTAATATAAATATAATGTTTGAGTAACATTTTAATGCAAGGGGTAACTTTGATCAAGACCAGGAGCAACACACATTGATCTCTTGATCAATGTTGACCCATATCAAATAAATTATTGTAAAAATGTAGAAGATTTACGAATTGCAGTTTTTCTTTTCTAGAAATGCCTCGTACGCATAAAAGAATAGTTGGAAGTCGAAAATACATTAATTATACAAATGAAAGGTTAGAAGAAGCATTGCAAAGTGTAGTAGAAGGTAGCAGGTCCGTTCACAATTCGAGAAGCTTCGAGGCGGTTTAAAATTCCTTTTGGTACCTTATACAATAAATATAACTGAAGGCATGAAGGTGTTCCAGGTCACCCGACAGTGTTCACAGGTTGTCTACAGTTCTAAAAGATACTTTTGCTACTTACGACGTAGTAATAAATTAGTATAAGAAGATGAAGCACCAGCAATTAAACGGAACTTAATAAATGCATTTCGTTCTTCTGGCATTTATCCAGTGCATCGTTTACAAGTTTTTAAATGATTACCAGATGAAGCAGATGACGGAGACATCAGAAGAAAGCGCACTCACGGTTTTGCTAAAAGAGCAAAGATTTGGATAATCAAATTGACCACAAAAAAAAAGAAACGACTTGAAGTCGAACCTGGTTGCAACAAATCTATGGCTATGGTCGAGGTTAATAATGGGACGGAGGATTTCAATGAAGATGATAAATTATTTACCATCTACAGTGCAAAACAAAATTGATTGTGAATCTCAGTCTCAATCATCTGATGCTGAAGAACCTGCTAGTATAATTGCCGCAAGAATTCAGACTACTTACGTCACGGCTGACGTTACGTAATTGTTTTTATTATCAACACAATTTTCGATAATTCGTCGCATTAAAAACATTTTTTGTAATTTAGTGTAATATCGTATAATGCAAACATTTAGTGTAGTACATAGTTTTATGATTCTCAATTAAATATAAATATTTTGAAGAAATTTCAATGAATTATTCATTCAACAAACAACTACAAAAACCCTAACAGTTGATCAATACATATTGGTAAAATTTTCTTCCCAACGAGAGAAGAAAGCATACAAATATGTAATATATTGGAAGCTGATCCTGAAATTCTCGTAATGGGGATGAAATCCATTACAAAGAATAAAAGAAAATTTATGACTAATGATGTGTCCGTGATTCGAAGTGAAAATGTAATCTAGATCCTGTCCTATCTTTTACAAGAAATTGACTGTGATATAAATATAATCTATAAGTTTGAGTTCGATATTCCTATTTTCCTAACATTTCGCCGTCGTTCTTGCTAAACCTCGTATCTCAAAATTATTCAAATTTGAGATACGCGGTTTATGCATAGATCAGTGGCACAGTATAGAAAGACCAGTAAGGACAGCTGCACTTTCCCGCTAAGCCATTTTCAGAATTCATTCATTACTATTTACGCACTCGTTTTGGTTTACGTTTCGTAGTATAACCGCTTGTGTATCTTTTCGTTTTGTGATATTTTAGTTCTTAACCTATTTGAGTAGTTGCGTTCCAGTCCTGGTTTTAAATTTTACTATTTTGTTATATTTTCTAAAAAATAATTATGAATGCATCAGAAGAACCGGACCAAGGTACAAAAAAGTGCAATATAGTAGGAGTTTATTGTGTAGTAGGAAGTTGCAAGAACAATGCTGGAAATTATACACATGATTTTTTTAGATTCCCAAAATACAACAGAAGGTAATTTTGCGATCATTATAGAATTATAATTAATTATAATAAATTAAGAACATAAAATATTCCTTATTATTTTCCGTGTATTGTGTTTTATGGTAGTGCATAAAATTTGTAAGGGAGGAATATTATTTTCAACCAGCATTACATACTTATTGCAATTTGTAAACAGTATTCCTTTCTTATTTTTTGTGTTTGTAAAATTGATTGCATTTTACGATTGAAATTCATGTAAAAATTATTAACATAAAATTATTATTTTTAGAGCGAAGGAGTGGACGGTTAAATGTAAGAGAGATCTTTTGGATATAATTTTCGAATATGTGCTTAGCATTTTTCACAAAAAATGGTCAAAGATCAGAAAAGAAAACTACTTACCTCAAATGCTTATCTTACAATATTTTCTGACGCTGTGGCAGGTAAAAATATTTAACGTTTATTTTGAGATAGCTATCTGTATATAAGAATGAATTCTTTCAGAACCATCACAGAAAAATGTGGAAATTTGAATGCAGTCTTGAGAATTATTTCGGTAGCATCAGACAAGGAGGAAAATCTATCTCACCAACTCCTATATAATATCTACGTTCTTCGTGGATTTCATTCGTAAATTTGTTTGCGATCGACCTCAAACAATGCACTGAAATGTCATGAACCAATGCACATTGTATACTTTCGATTAGAAGACTTAATTCAATTTCAGAATTGCTTCTGAAGAAGCGAACATATGTCTCTTGACCAGTCAAAAAACCTAAAGCAACAACAGGGCAACCAGCCCAGGAATTGTTCAACCAAGTTACTTTTGTTTATAAGTAGGAAATAATTGAGTATGTTCAATTTTAAATATAAATGTACACTCGCCATAGCTTTATGCCATTTTTTTGTTAATGAAATAAAATGTTTATATAAATTGTATTTTATTAAATGTCATAGTTCCAGGTGGGAACATCTCTGTTTTATTTATTGTCTTCAAAGTTTTTATACGCTTGTTAAATTATTAATAATAAACCTCAAGATGTTTATTTTAAAAATTTTACGTAATACGAATAATACTATATATTCGTAATTTATTAGCTCGAAGAATTTAAACTATCATAACAATTTATTTCACACATCTAGTGTTTTTTGGTAATTTAAACAATGTAATTATAATTTGTTGTATTATTTTTAAAAATTACACGTATTTCACAAATTTGCATGTTTATACTTGTAGCAACACCTATTTGAATTTCTGGTGATTCGAACAAATATATAAATCTAGAAAATGTACTTATATTTGCGGAAACTATAATAAAATTGGGTAAAAAAACTGCTGGTAATAACAATATTAATTACAAATAATGAATATATATGTAGTAGTAAATAAAAACAAAAAATGTAAAATAAGGTCACACCAACTTCTATTTATTTATTTCGTTATTTAAACTATTTACATTAAATTTACTATTTATAGATAGCTTATAAAACCAATATCATTTACTATAAATTTTCAAAATCATATTACATTTTGAGTACCACAGTTACAATTTAAATTTTGACAGTCGCAGGTTACAAAGTAAATCACACCATAAACAATGGTGAAGAGAGCCTCACTCCCAAGTGGGAGTGATGCTATCTTCACTTCAAACAACAAGGTCAAAGAATTCGACTGACGGATTTCATTCATAAATTCGTTAGCTGTCCCTACTGATCTTTCTATACTGTGTCAGTGGTTGCCGCATCAGATCATACAACTCGTATCTTGATTGCATTTAAATTTCGCGCCAAACAACTAAGAATCTATAACGCGTATCTTAGCCCTATATATTTTGAACATGCTATACCTCGTATAAATTTAGGGAACCAACGCGTATCTAATGCCATCATATTTTCATACACGCTAAACCTCGTATCTACCATTTGCAAAACCTTAGTGGTAATTAAGCGTTATTTTACTTAGTGTTACGATAAAAGTGAATGTTCAATAGTGCTTATAAATATAAATAAGACGGTAAGTAATCCTATTGAGTATTTTAAAAACAAAACGTATTATTTTAGGTTTAGAATTTAACTATTGTGTGTTAGAGATACGTGTTTTAGCAATTTAATTTTTCGTAATGTGGAAGTAAAATACATTTTAACTATAAAACAATTAGATACATAAGTTATAAAATCGCCTATGCAAATATTTTGTGTTTATAAATGGTCACATTTTATTTACTTTTTGTAAAATGGATATTGTTTACAGGTAAAATGAATAACAGTCGAACCGCCAGGATATTATCACTATGCAAAATAAGTGATAACGCTAATTCATCAGAGTGTCCTATACAGTTCAACAATAGCCTTACATCTGTCTACACCGATTTTCCTGAAGTCCAGAGCTCTAGAGAGCCTATAGAAGAGATAATTCAGGTGCCCATAGAAGGAACAAACTGTATACACGCAGTAGAGGTCAATCACCCAAATAGCACAGTGACGTATCATGGACATCTTTAAAATGTGCGCTTGTGGATGATCGTACATCCGAACAATGTTTGGTCTAGAGTCGATTTACATTCAGCGGATGTCTTTCCGAAGGCCGAATTCCACAAATTTGTGCGTCCCGGAAATGTCCAATATTGGACTATAAGAGAACCTATTTGTACAAATTTGGACTTTTTATGGACATTCTATTTACGTATGAGGATATCTTATGGATATCTTAAAGACGTTTTTTCTTGTTCTAGGAACATTTCATGGATGTCCATTAAACCAAAAAAGGGCCTATACATATAAGGCCCCTTCAACTTTTTTTATAGTTACTCAGATATCACACAAATTAAATTTACTCATTTCATAATATAGAAAATAAAGATCAATATGGAAACATTAGCCAAAACACCATGTTGTATTAGTAAAATTTGCAAAAACTATAAACCAGAACTTAAAAAAGTCAGTATAAAATATTAAAATGTTGAAGAATTTATATTTCTCTTTTGCAAATTTTTAATAAATTTGAGGTTAATTTTTGCATATTAATTTTTATTTGTTTCTATGAAAATGAGTGAATTTAATTTGCGGGACATCTGATGTAACTATAAAAAAGTCAAAGTGGCCCTAGATGTGCAGGTTCTTTTTCATTTCATAGGCAGGTATAAAAATAAGTAGAAAGAGATATAAAAAAACAAACATATACTACAAAAAAAATTCAATACAACGGTATATATGTAATGATGTCTCTATTGCATATCAAAAATCAAAATATATTACATAAAAAATATATTGTTGTTCCGTACAATAATATAGTAACTTGACTTCTGGGCATCCTGTAACAAAAAAATCATAGTTACTATTTTGGTTCAATTAACAACACAACAGATTGACTGTTGCTATTTGTACTTTTAAAGTGAAAAAATACTGAAAGGTGAATTCTATTAGCTTTGTTATAAGCCAGTTATAGGTGAAAATTAAACAATTAAAATTTGTAACTGAATATGTATCCGTCATAATAACCTTTTATTTTCAATCATCAGTTTGATCCACGGAGTAGGCACAACTCACATTTATTAGTATGTATGTAGTTATGAATTCCCTTTTCTCTGTAATTCTTCTCTCCTTTGAAGGTCTCAACCAAGTTTGAATGCTAATCTTTGTGCTTTTCTGGTAAGCATTAACTGCCGCTTCTGCTGCAGCTGCAAAATATTTTAATAATAATAATAATAATAATAACTCATATGCTTAAAGTAAGTCCATGTGAGACTAAATCTCGAGATTTCTGTCAAAACCTTACGACAAGTCTCAATCTTTTGTGACCAATGAAGTGTCTCAAGAGAGTAAAAAAGTTGAGACTAATCTCAGTACTGGTGACTTGTGAGATAATACAGTTCAGCAACGGGTGGACTGTTGAAGTTAGTTGGAAGCAAGCTTAAGGCTAGCCTAAAAATTAAAATAGAAAATGCCTAGCGCAATTTTGACATTCATATGCGTCTGCCGTACAATTAGGATTTTCGCTGAATTTTTAGTTTTTCTTGTTTCAATTTCTGTAGTCAACATGTTTCACATTCCACAGAAACAGATTTTCTTTGTACAAGCTTATTATTTTTTTGTATTTTTGCCGTTCCACTGTATTGCAAATCTCGAGAAACAAATAAATTTCTAATTATTCTCGAATACTGAAAGTAAACTTCGACAGACAAGAAACAACTTGTCCATTTGAGACTCAGGCGCTCTCTGTTAACATGCCGCAATTTTTATCAGAAATCAGTCTCAGAGATCCTTCTCGAGATCATTCTAGTCTCAAATAAACAGTTACTTTAATGACACAAAAAACACCATTTTAAAAACAGTGAGTCATCTGAAAAACAATCTTAAAATACAAGAATTCAGCTATTAAATAAATCATTGTTTCATATTTTTATTTTAACTGGCAGAGATAAGAGATAAACATTACGCTGACATGTGCAATGCTTTTTAATGCAACAGGGTTTCTTTGAGTAAAATGTAATTAAAACATGGTATATTTTCAATGTAGTTTATGTGCCTAGATTTCATGTTAGTGAAACAAATTTGTAGCAAAAAGATGAATTTTAGTGCATATAAATAAATAAGTATTTGTACCTACATACCTTAGTAGCTTTGAAGATGTTTATATAAACATTCTTCACATCAAAAACACAACAGAACAAATACATCCAGTAAATTGCGCAGAATAACGAGCATAACGATATAAATTCACAAAGGAAAAGTTAGGTTATCAGTTGAAGGTTGAAGGAGAGCATCCCGTTAATACCAACTGAACCCGCCAATTTACATTGAAGAAGGATAAAAACAGTACTGAACAAAGTCAAATACAATCACAACCTAATGTAATATATACATAAAGGTTACAATTTTGACTGTTTTCGAAACTAGAGTCGACCCCACAAAACTAATTTTCGGTTGGTGTTCAGTTCCTTCAAAAATAGAGGGGGTTGAAATTTGGATTGGTTTCCACTATTAAACAAAAATACGCTTTGTTCTGGTCCGTTTGCGTTTACTTTTATTTGTTTCTTTTTACTTTTTGTGGATTTTTTTTAACTATATAAACAAATATTTTAAATGATTTGTAAAAATATTCCGTTAATCGTGATAGTTGATTTAATGGATAACAATTGAAGATATCTATATATTCCATATACTAATGTTTAAAATTTTATTATACTACCTACCAATTTTTTATATTGCTTTATGGTCTATTCACGACATTCACGTCTATTGCAGACATAAATAATAATAATATAATAATAATAATATCTCTACCCCTCATTCTAATCACAGGACGTACTGTATTGGACGACCATAAGTCGTACAACTTTTTAGGTTCATTGTACCTCTCAAATAAGTCCATGGACGTTCGGATATTAAAAGGATATAAAACGAATATCTTCTGGACGTTTTGTGCTATATGGGCACGAGCCTTGGAAACAAACGGCTACCACCGATTTGTTCCTTCTTCAACCCCCTTCACAGTCTAATGAATTATTTTTGTCCAAAAATGATCGGGTTATGGTAAACAATAATTGTGAAGAAAGCATGAACAACCATTTGTCAAGTAAACCTACACTTGAGATTGAAAAACATGATGCTGTACTCGAAACAGGTTCAAATAATATTAATGATTTTGAAGACTATCAAGAAGCTGAATCCAGCTACAGACCAAGTAATAGTGGTTCGTCTTCCGAGAGCGACATTGAGACCAAAGAAGCTAATAACGAAAATAATACTGAAGCAAGAAAAGTAAAACGAAAACGATCCAAGAAAGGTCAAGCCAATAAAGAACTGTGGAGCAGACGAAACAATCAAATACTTAGGGAAAAGGGACAAGAGTATGTTAGCCAAACGAAGAGAAATATGAATGCTCGTAAAATTGGTCCTCGATGTGATTCAAAAATGTGTGTCAAGAGTAAATTAAGAAAATGTGATTTATTAAATGATGAAAATCGAAAACTATTATTCAATTATTTTTGGAACGAACTTGATTGGAATGGAAGAAAAGCTTACATAAAAACCCTTGTATCATGCATAAATGTAGGGTAAAGTGGGGAGAGATGATGGACCAGTGGTATAGACGGACCATCTGCCATATTTCAAAAACGGCGTGCCCTATAAATGCGCAATTTCGTTACACGGTTCAGTTTCCTACCAGAGCTTGCCAGAGAAACGCGAGCGCGACGTCCATTGCATATTTAGCTAAAAAACTGAAAATTCGTTTCAAGACAACACAATTTTTTTTCGGAAGTTATAAAAATCGTGCAATACAGCTACAGGTAAGTGTTTTCAGACTTTTTTGGAATTATATTAACAAAATTAACTTGGTGCTTGCTTTTTTTCTTGCCAATGACTGGTCCGTCTCTACCTAACCGTAAGGTATAGATGGACCACAAAAAGGTAGGTAGAGATGGACTAGTGCGTATAGATGGACCTGGACATGGATGGGTATGATAGGTAGGTACATCGATTTTTTATTTGTTTTAGGCACAAATAATGAGTCCGTCAGTATACAAAAGAAAACCAAATAGTAAACCAAGAGGCGTTTGGTCCGAAGCTGATCTAAAAAATGCAGTTAACGCCGTTGGTGAAGGCACTGGGGCAAATGCAGCGGCAAAGCAGTTTGGCATTCCTAAAACAACCTTAAAATGGCGTCTAAAACGTGAGAGTTTTACAGCAGAAAACCTCATGGCAAAGTTTTATTAGTGTTGGATGGGCACACGTCACACACAGCATCAGTAGAAACGTTAGAATTTTGTGAACAGAGTGATATTATTCTATTAAGCCTTCCAAATCATACTACACATTATTTACAGCCTTTGGACAGGTCGTTTTTTAAATCATTAAAAACATTTTATTATGCAGAAGCAATCCTGGTAGACGAATTACAAGATTAAACTTTGGGGCTTTATTAGGTTCTTCCTGGGCAAGAGCAGCAACAGTGCAAAATGCTGCTTCAGGATTTAAAGCAACTGGTGTATTATGCCATTCAATCCAGGCGAGATTCCTGATAATGCGTTCCTAAGCGATGTTGAAAGAACTGATGACACTAATAACTCTCCAATTAATTCTCCAAGTAATTCTTCTCGTAATTCTCCAAACAGTCAGATCGAATTGGTTGAGGAAGAGATTGAAGATATAAATTTACCAAGCACTAGTGGTTTACATTTGAAGTCAAAAAGGAAAGATCCCAAAAAAAGGAATATCGAAGAAAATTATTCGTTGGTAACCAAGAACACCACACCAAAAAAAATGTGTACTCGTACTATATTGCCTCCAGAATCTAATAGTTCAGATGATGAAACTGCTCCAGTCTGCGCCATGAAGACTTTCTGTACGCCCTCCCCGGATAAAGCCAAAAGAAGTTCGAAAAAGACCCCTGGAACGCTCCTTGACGAAATTTCACCAATTCCTAATTTACAAAGCTTGCAAGAAATACGAAAAAAGGCGAAAAATATTGCAACAATTTTGACGGCCAGAGGAAATATTGAGAAATTAAAAACAAGAAAGGCTGAAAAGACATTAAAAGAACAAAAGAAAAATAAAAGACAAATAGAAAAGAACTCGGAAAAGAAGCACAATAAGAATGATAGTAGTGATGTACCACTTGACAGCGAATTTGTGTGTGAGGAATTCTCTGCCGACGATGAAAATTTGGATTCAAGTTTGGATAAAATTGAAATGGAAAAGTACTACTGTGTTTATTACGATGATCGCTACTACGTCGGCCGTATTGAGGGTCTAGAAGATAATTATGAAGGTTATTATGAAGTTCCTAAAGCCTGATTTGGAAAGATGGTTTTGGCCAAAAGTTGATGACATTGTAACGGTAGATCGAAGCTTTATTTTTTATGGGCCACTCCATATCAATACCTATCCATTTTTACTAAATCGACATGATCTATCAAATGCTGAAAAGAAGTACAAAGAGTTTAAGAAGCTGTAATTGGTTTACACCACATTTTTTAAATTGTTTCATGATCTCTTCATTTTGTGATTTTACCTAAATAATTAATATTAGTTTTTAGTTTTATACTAGTTAATACATATTTTGTAATGAGTTTTTGTACCTATTTGGAAGTTTTTATTTATTTTTTTGTGAGTTATATTATTTTGCTTAGGTATCTTTAGAGAGATTGATTTGTTTTTTTTTTGTTATCTTGTGTTTAATACTTACGCGCTTTGTGACTTGTGGTTATGAAGGTTTGTTATTTTGATTTTGTCTATTAAAATTTTAATAAAACCAATATATTTTTTTATTAAAGGTATTTTTTCATAATTTTGTAGTTTTCTTTGATACTATTCTTATCAATAACTATCAAATTAGAAGCGGTCCATCTCTACCATTTATAGAGGTCCATCTCTACCTACCCCTAGGGTTAGATGGACCAGATAACAAAATTTTAAAAAAATCAATATTATAGACACTATTATTTGAATTTATTTAAACTTTGAATTACACATCAGAAAGACAATTGACCAAAGTATGTCTCCCTAAATTTTCATTAATTTTGACCAAACATTACCAGATCTACAGATGTTTTTTCAAAATGTGGTCCAACTCTCCCCACTTTACCCTAATCCAAAAAACAACAAAGAAAAAATCGAGAAGACGATGTACCCTAAAATATTCAGTTAAGGTGGGTGACACTTTTTTGCCTGTTTCCAAAAGAATGTTTCTCTCTACCTTTAATATTAAAGAACGGTCAGTGCGGTCCTGGGTATCCAGTAGAAATATTGGTGGAGAGGTAAATATTTCTGACAACAAAGATGAACCAGAAGAACAGGCTACTGTGACAAAAACAAAAAAAAAGAAAAACAATTTCGGCTAAAACTGATTCAGCTAGAGAATTTTTATTGCAACTTCTTCAGATGCCTTCACATTATGCCCGAAGTTCTTCAAGCAAATCCTATCTTTAACCAGTCTACCAATCTTACGCCGATGTTTATCGTGTATATCTGTCGTACTGTAATGTAAATGATATCAGAGAAGTCTTGGGCAAAGGGAAATTTACAATGCTCTTTCAACAAATGAATCTGGGGCTATTTCAGCCAAAAAAATATCAATGCGATCTATGTATATCTCAAAAGATAAATGGAGTTCCTTTAGATGTTTATGAAAAGCGCATTGCTGAAAAAGATCGGGCTCGGGCAGAAAAAATTCAAGACAAAGTACAAACCCTTAATGGGGAGTTTACTCTTTTAACTGCCGATGTTCAGTCAATCCAACTAGTACCTTTCACTCCTGCTAGTAGTATTTACTTTAAACAAAAACTTGTATGCAGAAATTATACAATTTGCAATCTTGCAACAAAGAAAGTATTATGTTATGTTTGGCATGAGTGTAGTGGAGGCTCAGAAGCAAACAATTTTACGTCATGCTTATTAGATTTTTTAGATACAAAATTGACTGATCAGGAAAGACAAGAAGTTATCATATTCACCGATGGATGCAATGCTCAAAACCGAAATACGATATTGGCTAATGCACTGCAATATTACGTTAATACAAGGAATGTTATAATTACTCAAAAACTTCTGGTTAAAGGTCACACTCAAATGGAATGTGACAGCGTTCACTCGCCATAGAGCGTAGAAAGAAAAATAGAGAGCTGCACGCTCCAGCTAATTATGTTGCGTTAATCAAGCAATTCAGAGTAGGTCCTCCATGCCCATATAATGTGAAATACGTAGATTATAATTTTTTCATGGACTATTCAGACATTTCTTATTATATTTCGCAATTTCGTCTCGAATTATAAATTTAACTACTTGTAGTTTGCACTTTTCAAACTCACCCGGTACGTACTTTAAAGACAAAAAACCCTTATCTCTGTTACCACACATTCCCAACACGCTCTTACTATCATTGTATTTTTCGTATCTGCCCGGCTACGACGTGAAATAAGAGAGACAAAGTGAAAAAGTGTTGGTGTGCGAAATAGGGCGAATTAAGAAATCTCGCAGGAAAACATGGTTGAAGTTGCAATATAACGCTTCTGTCACCGTTATTATAGGACACACTGTTGTAAAAATAAATGGACATAAAAGTGAAAATCCGAAGAGGAAATTTAGAAAAATGCATCTCAAGTTCTTCAAGTATGTAGATTTTCCGTTTTTTCTCTTTTTTTTCAGAAATCAGTCAATAGAAGGATATATTATTCTCTGGTGTTCGAGGTTCACATGAATTCTCACATAACACGAATTTAGTTCAGAAAAAAAAATTGTATTATTTGTTAGTGTTATTTGTAGTTGTAGTTAGACCGCGTATCTCAAAAAAAAAATTCAAAATTAAAAAGCTATACCTCGCATCTTTACATAAAATTCCATATAATCTAAATATTTTTCTTTTTTAAACTGTCTCTCATTTTTTTCTAGGGCTTCATTAAATACCCCATTAATATAAAACTTTCAAAAGCCTTCTCAATTTACAAAAAAATAGTTTTTTGCTTCTACTGTAAACATGACTATTTTGAGATACGAGGTTTAGCAAGAATGACGACGATTTGTAACATTAAATATTGGTTCCTTTTTAAAACACTTAGAAGTATTTGAAGATACGTGTGCCTTATTAAATACTTTAAGTTATAGTGAGTTATTCTTAGTCTAGAAAGTATTTTAAGTTAAATGTGCCTCTATTCATATTAGGTGTATATATGTATTTAGTAAAATGTCTTGGAATTTTATTAAAATGTTCTAAGCTATTCCAATGGGGTTACTTTCGAATTCCCTATAAAACGCACAGACGATGAAAGTATCCCCGATGTCAGTACATCTTTGACCACGCCATTTTTTTTCTCGAAAACTATACTTTTTTATATTTTCAAGATATATTTATTCAGCAAAACCGATATACAGTTTTAAGTCTGTTTTTACAAAAAACAAAGATATTTCAATTTGAAAATAAAAATAGTTACGGTAAAGCAAATAATATATATAGTTTATCTGAAAATCCGCTTGAACACCTCTAGGAAGACACAGACTTAAACGTGAATATTAAAGAACAAGTTGAGTTATTATGTTCCAATACAATCCCTGATGCACGAAAAACCTAGAGATCCTAAACAAGAAAATCGGAGTTTCTCCACTAACTACTATATTGAAAATACTAGGCTTGGAAACATTTGTCGAGAATAGCTTCGATACTCAGTAATTTTAGACTCGGTGTATTGTGAACCATGTTGGTTGTTTTCTACTACAGACAGTGTATGGCGGACTGTTGTTCGGACATGGAAAACCCTCTCCTAGAAAATAAAACGACACGCAAGTACTAAACATCATTTTACGACGTGTAAGACTTTGAAAAAAAAAAGAAATATTTCGACGAACTTTCAAGTTAAACCAGTTTACTTCAAGGGAAGGAAAATTTAAAACAATGGTTTTTTATTATACAATTGATTTGGCATACCAACGGCTTGACCAAGCGAATATACACAATAAAGCAAAATTTTTATATTTTAGAATCAAAAATCATTTTCCACAAAAACAAAGAAAACATAATCTTCTCTTGTAAACTTTTACCGACCAGTGTATTAATCTAATGTACCTACTTAGAAGCACAGACCCAGAGAGTCCTTGCTACGCCACTGCCTATCGCTGCAATTCAAGAACGGTATTGAACTGGCAAAAAAGGCTCTGGAGCGGTAGAGGAGAAGCAACAGAGTAACCCTGGTTTGGATACCTGGTCATACAGACATCCAGAGGAACGAGGCAGCGGGCTCGTTAGCAAGGCGAGATGCCTCTTCCAGCTTCATTGGTCCAGAACGAGCTCTTGGCATAGCTTCGGCTACTGCCAAAGTAGCCATCTTGACCTGGGCAGAGGAAAAAGCACTGCAAGCACTGACGGGATTGCTCTGGTTGACCTATATACTGGGCATTGCCTGTTAAGGAGACACATGCACAAGTTGGGCGTGGCTAAGGAGGCCGAATGCCGATTGTGTTTGGAGAGTGAGGAATCAGCAGAACACATGTTACTGTCCAGCAGGAGAACAGACCAGATTTTCTATATTTGGCAAGATGGATCTCTTGGGCAAAGCATAATATGACTATGAGGCACAATAGACCATACAGTTGACGTGGAGGGCCAGTTTTTGGCCCACTCACTTTGAACTTAACCATAAAACATTTATACTCCAGGTGTTGGCTGTATAAAATTGCCATGGCTAGTATGCAGGGCCGGCTCGGGGGTGAGGCGGGTAGGCGACCGCCTCATACAGCATTATTTTGGGGGCGGCATGGCGAAACATTTATGATGAAATTTAAATAAATACGAAGAATGCCGCCTTTTAAGTTAACGTGGCATCATGGCAACTGGCCTGGCAACACAAAAATTTGTATCGCTTTTTTGCAGGTCTATGCAAGTCTCTCGACGAAGCGCATTACACATGACTCAGCAATATTTCTGTTTAGGCGTCAGTTGCGTGAAATGATTTATTATCTATGTAGTACAGTATTGTGTAGTGTATTGTTAATAGTTGATAGTCGGGATTCGGGAATAGTCGAACAAAAATTCTGGTTACTTTGAAGCGTTATAAAATAATATTTAAGGTAAGTCTATTTTTGTCCTGAGTTAGTGATTGGTATTACTAAATTAATATTTTTAGGCCTAATTTTTACACTTATTGACAATGAGTGATTTAAAAAGGAAAAAGCTATCTGGCAGCAAGTATAAAAAAAGCGGCTGGCAAAAGAAAATCAGCTGCTTAAACTCTATGGTACAGAAAAGTTTATAATTCATTACACACCTCTCTCAGTTCCGAATGCAACTGAAAGTTATTTAGAAGGTCAGGCTCAAACGGGGATACAATAAAAGAAATAATTGTCAAACAATTCAAGACAATCATCAAACAATTTATCAGAATATTCCAAAAAATGATGGCGAGCAACCTGACAGCAGAGCCTTTACAGATGTAGTTACCGAAGTTGATAGTGACCCAGCTTCCTGCAAAAATTTAAATGTTTCCCAACATCAGATAATAATAGAAAAAGGGCCAAAAAGGCGTTGATTTTCCAAAAAACGATTCTGGAAGGCATTTTTCTCACGCATATTATTATCGTATAATGTCTAATGGAGAAAAATTAGAAAGAAAATGGTTAGTTTACTCCAAAATTACTGATGCTGTATATTGATTTTGCTGTTTGTTATTTAAAAATTCTGATATTAACGCGGCGAATTGGTCAAATGGCTGGAAAAATATTGTTAGAAGTATAAAAGTCTCATGAAGCTCTGGCAGACATATGGACTGCTTTAATAAATGGAAGGAAATGGATAACAAACTAAAAGTGGGTAAAACAATTGATGAAGAACATCAGCAAATTTTGATCCTAGAAAGGCAGTATTGGCAAGATATTTTAAGAAGAATTATTGCTGTTATACAACTCTGCGGTTCACAAATGTTGCCACTTCGGGGTACTTCCGATAATGTTTTTGAACCAATTAAATAACGGAATTTTTTAAAAAATAATGGAATTACTTTCTAAATTTGATTTCCTCACTACAGAGCATTTGAGAAGACCTTCGTCTCAATCAAACATTACCTACTACTTAGGTAAGAATATACAAAATGATATTATAAGTCTACTAGGAAACATAGTTCGAAATACCATAATTGAAAAAATTAAATGTGCAAAATATTACAGTATTGACTGCACCCCCAACGTAAGTAGGATAGAACAAATGTCCTTGGTTATTCGTATTGTGACAAAAACAACCTTATAATTTGTTTGCAAAGAGTATTTTATAAATTTTCTACCTGTCGAATCGTCAAGTGGAGCAGGACTTACAGAGCTGTTAATACAGGAACTTAACAAGTTAGGGTTCGAAATTGGAATTATTCGCGGATATGATAATGGAGCCAATATGAAGGGAGTGCGTCCGAAGAATTTTATATAAAAATCCAAAAGCATTTTTTGTTCCTTGTTCCTGCCACTCCCTAAATCTTGTTGTGAATGACGCAGCAAAAAAATACAGGGTTTGGTGTATTTTATATAAAATAAATTTGGGAACACAATTGCTCCAAATATGGTGTTATTTGAAACTACTGCTATTCTAAAAAATATAACTTTATTTTTAAGTTTCGTTTAAATGGCTTTAATCAAATGTTATGTACGGCTAGAGAAATTGCTGAGGATATGGAGATAGCGCCAGAATTTACAAGTACTGGAGATGATCCTATAAAAAATCCGCTAAAACAATTTGCAGTCAACTTTTCGAATTTTTGTATGATATTGCTGCCCTGAAACAAATGAACTCAAAAAATGTTTTGAAAAGGTGTCAGTATTTATATATTCAGCTAACTGATGATATAGATCCAAATGAATTGCTTAATGAGATTTTAACTTTAAGTGAAATAATGTATGGTAATAAAAGCACAAAACCTTTAGAAGTTTTAAACTATTAGGAGAAAAACAGTGTGACCAAGAACTTTCCCAATTTAACTGTTTCGTTAAGAATTCTTCTTACCATTCCTGTATCTGTGGCAAGTGGAGAACGCTCCTTTTCTAAACTTAAATTAATAAAAAAATATTTATGTTCAACAATGACGCAGAACATACTTACCATTGAGAACGATATATGTGTTAATATGTGCATGTACCCCAGAATAAAAGTGTATTAAGTCCATTTTTTTAAAAAAAGCTTTTTTTATTAAGTTAGGTTAATATTAAGTCCTATGTGTTAAGGTTGGCAACACTGCATGCACCGATGTTGATACCAACGTTAGAGTAGGAGCTAATGAATAAAGCACTTGTTATCTAGACCTGAAACATGGCGCTGCGACAAAAGTAAAGACGAGGGAAGATAAATTTGCGATCATCCGGGCAATCCTCGACTTTTTTGGAAAAAATTTGCCAAGCCTATACGTGGTTCGAAGTAATCCAAGAGGCGTGAAGAATAATTCCGGGGAAAACTTTGATCTTCCTGGTAAAAGAAGCCTTCGAAGATTGAACATGGATTATAAGGGCGTGCCACCCATGGTGATGACTGGTAATCTCAGTGAAAACTGGAGATTCTGGAAGCAACGGTTCCAAACGTACCTTTTGGCCACGGAAATTTCTAAGAAGGAAGATATTACGCAATGTGCCCAACTTCTGATATTGATTGGGGATGAAGGTATGAGAATTTACAATACATTTGAGTTTGTTGAGGGAGAAAGGGACAAAATTAAAACGTTAATCGAAAAATTCGAAAAACATTTCAGTCCTAAAAAGAATCTAACTTATGAGCGTCATAAATTTTTAACCTGCAAACAAAATGAGTATCAAACCATTGAGCAATACATTATAGAGATGAAAAATTTATCGTTATCCTGTGAGTTCGGTGATCTGCGTGAGAGCCTGGTCAAGGATGTGCTGATTTGCGGCATTCTTTCTGAGAAACTGTGAGAGAAGCTACTCCAGGAGGATGTCGAAACCTTGGCGGATGCTGTAAAAATCTGCATCGCCACAGAAAGCGTTCGAGAAAAGAACAAACTTATCACTAATGGGTCAAACCATCGTAATTCTCTTTCAGTTGATCAGCTCAAGCAGAGTGGGGGACATTCCAAGTCTTCTGGGGCCCAGACGAAACATTCAGCCTGGGGAAAGAGTCAGAATTACACCAAAACAAGAAATTCTTAAAAAAACACCCTGTCAGAAATGTTCATATTCCCATCTTAAGGGCAAATGTCCAGCTTATGGGAAAATTTGTTCAAATTGTAATAAGACCAATCATTTTTCTAGTTGTTGTAAGAATAAGAAAAGATCTAAGCATGTATATTGCATAAATGATAACGTTCATGTTAGTAATAAGCTTGATACTGCAAATAATTTTATATTTCTAGATACCATCACCATAGATGTAGTGGGAGGTAATGGAGCAACGACTGAGGATTCATGGTTCGTGAGGATGGAGACAAATGGTCACCAAGTACCATTTAAGATAGATACGGGTGCGATGGCGAATGTCATTCCTGAACATATTTTGAGGTCGATAAATTATGACTTTGGGAAAATTAAACCAACACAGGTAAAGTTAAATACTTATACTAATGATAAAATTTCGGTAGTTGGAGAATGCAGATTGGCTTGTCAGTTAAAAAGTAAGAGACAAGAGATTTTATTTTATGTAGTTAAGAATAAGAGTTGTGCCATTCTTGGTCTCAAATCGTGTCTTGAGCTGAATCTAATTAAAAGAGTAGACAATGTGGATATAAAAAAATCAGATAGTTTGTCTGTGTTTGACGAATTTGGGCATCTATTTCAAGGTATAGGTTGTTTAGAAAAGCCATATCACATAGAATTAAAAGAGGACGCAGTCCCAGTAGCCTGCCCTGCTCGTAGTATTCCTTTTGCGATTAGGGACGATTTAAAAATAGCTTTAGAAGCTTTAGAAAAAGAAAAAATTATAGTAAAAGACACTGAAAGTGCAGATTGGGTGCATCCCTTAGTTATAGTTCGTAAAAGTAATGGTCAACTTAGACTGTGCCTTGATCCAAAAGATTTAAACTTATCAGTAAAAAGACACTTCTTTAAACTGCCTACCTTAGAGGAATTGACGGAGGAATTTGCTGGCGCAAAGTATTTCAGTACGTTGGACTGTACTCAAGGTTTTTTACAGGTACCCCTTGATAGGGAGAGTTCAAAACTATGTACCTTCTCAACAATTTTCGGTAGATATAGATTTTTAAGGTTACCATACGGTCTAACGATCGCACCAGAGGTATATCAAGAAAGAATGTCAGAAATATTCGAGGATATTAAGGGGGTAAAAATTTTCATTGATGATTTAATAATAAATGCAAAAGATAAAGTAGAACATGACAAAAAACTAAGGGAAGTCTTAAAAAGAGCCTCAGATTACAATCTAAGATTTAATAAAGGAAAATGTAAGTTGGGTCTAAGTGAGGTAAAATACATGGGGTATAGAGTTACTTCCGAGGGGTTAAAACCGGACGAATCAAAGGTAGAGGTCATTAAAAGTATGCCTACTCCTACGAACGTGGGTGAAATACAAAGATTTCTAGGTCTAGTCACTTACTTAGGAAGATTTATACCGAACTTGAGTGAAAGAACTGCACCACTCATCAAAAAAGATAGTATTTTTGACTGGAAATTAAAACAAGAAAAAGCGTTCAATGACTTAAAAGATGGTTTATGCAAAAGCCCGTGTTTAAAATTTTTTGATCCGAATCAGCCGGTAACTATTTCGGTGGATAGCTCAAAGAGTGGCATGGGGGCGGTTTTGATGCAGGAAGGCAGACCTTGCGCCCATGCTTCACGTGCTTTGACTGATCCTCAAACAAGGTATTCGCAGATAGAAAAGGAATTGTTGACGGTTTGGTTCGGAGTAATACATTTTTCTCAGTATGTACTTTTTTCAAGAAAATTTACTGTGGAGACAGACCACAAACCTCTAGTATCAATAATAAATAAACCAGTAAACTCATGTCCTGCAAGGTTACAAAGAATTATAGTTCAATTAGGAAAGTATGACTTTCAGTTAATTTACAAACCAGGTAAACAACTAATTCTTGCAGATACACTTTCTAGAGCGTATATTAATAAAAAATTTGATGAAAATATTGACATTGAGATGGATGCACAGATTTGTCTGATTGAGATGAATTTAAATGCGACGAAAGAAAAAAGAGAGGAATTTTTGGAGGAAACTAGAACTGATGCAGCTTTGATTTCTTTAAAAAAACAAGTTGAACAAGGCTGGCCAACTAAATTAAAACAAGTTCCCGACAATATTAAATTTTACTTTAGATTTAAGCATAAAATATCAGAGGCTAACGGTTTACTTTATAGAGATACTAAAATCATTGTTCCAACTAAACTCAGAAAGGAAATCTTGTCGAAACTGCATTGTAATAGCCATTTGGGTACTAGAAAGAGCATTGAAAAAGCCAATCTGTCATTTTACTGGCCGGGAATGAACAAGGAAATTCAGGATATGATACTAGCCTGCAACATCTGTCAAACATTTCAAAATTCTCAAACTCCGGAGCCTATGATTCCTCATGACGTTGTAAAATTGCCTTGGCACAAAGTTGGCTGTGATTTATTTCACTTGTATAACGAAAAATATCTCTTATTGGTGGATTACTATTACTATTACCTAGTTTTTTGAGATGGTAAATTTGCATAGGGATTCTAGTAACGAAAATGTGATATTGTGTTTAAAATCAATTTTTTCAAGACAAGGCATTCCAAATTGCTTGGTTACAGATAATGGTCCAGAGTTCAGTAGTTATAGGTTCGGCGAGTTTTCAGACAACTGGGAGTTTAAACATATAAAATCTTCACCACGTTATCCACAATCAAATGGTCAAGTCGAAAGGTTTATCCAAACAGTTAAGAAAACTTTAAAAAAGGCAATCGCGGATAATAAAGATCCATTCTTAGCACTTTTAGATTTTAGAAATACACCAGTTGACGGAATTCATTCTCCTGCGAACATCCTAATGAATAGACACTTAAGAGATTTGTTGCCTAAGCCTAATGTTAAACCATTCCGTAATTTTAGTAAGCAAAAATATGATAAGTTTATCAAAAACACTATTATGATAGAAAATGTAAGACTTTAAAACCTTTAAAAATCTTCACCACGTTATCCACAATCAAATGGTCAAGTCGAAAGGTTTATCCAAACAGTTAAGAAAACTTTAAAAAAGGCAATCGCGGATAATAAAGATCCATTCTTAGCACTTTTAGATTTTAGAAATACACCAGTTGACGGAATTCATTCTCCTGCGAACATCCTAATGAATAGACACTTAAGAGATTTGTTGCCTAAGCCTAATGTTAAACCATTCCGTAATTTTAGTAAGCAAAAATATGATAAGTTTATCAAAAACACTATTATGATAGAAAATGTAAGACTTTAAAACCTTTAAAAAAGGCAGATAAAGTCTGGGTTCAGATTCAGCCTAATGCTGATTGGAGCAAAGCCACTATTGTGGAAAGGGTAGGAATAAGATCTTATAAACTATTGTTAGAGAATGGGAGTAGCTTGGTTAGGAATAGGAGGTTTATAAGGGAGAGTACAAGTAGTTGTAGTGAAAACAAAAAACGGACTAACGAAGCATCGAAAGACGTCTCTACCAACTATAGTAATTTAAAAGTAGTTAAGGTGTATGGAAGTTTAAATGGCGATGAGCAATTTTTTGATGCTTCGGAAGAAGATGTAAGTCTTAATAAAAATAGGGGAGAGGACGAGAGTGTGACAACTCGTATAGAACAAACACATGACGATTTATGTAATTTCAAAGAAAATACAGTTTCTAGTCAGTTGATCGTTCCTAGTAGTAGTAGGAGTCTAGACGAGCCCGCTGTGAATATATAAAGAATATCTCTTGGATTCTGACGACATTGACAGCATTAACTGAATGCAATTGTTCGATTAAGATTTGGCAGTTTTGATTGAATACAGTATTCAGTCAAGCAACACTGGATACCTTGTTTTGTGAAATGTGCCATACATATTGTTTTTAAATAGTAATAAATTTATGTTAGTGCTATATATATATATATATTGTCTTGTCTGTTAGTGCTATACATATTGTCTTTACACACATTATATGTTTAATGTTGTAAACCATTACATAATGACTGTGATAAGTATATATACAAATAAAAAAAGAGAGATGTTAAGGTTGGCAACACTACATGCACCGATGTTGATACCAACGTTAGAGTAGGAGCTAATGAATAAAGCACTTGTTATCTAGACCTGAAACTTGACTCATCAATTCACTCCCTTAACCCTAACCTAAAACACTTTACACTATGTTAATAAACAACGGAGTTAGAAATTTCAAAACAATATTAAAGGTCTGTTCCAACAGCCGTCGAGAATTGGTTCAGAACCGTGAAAAATGTTTGACCAACACCGTCTTACGTCGTACTCGCCGAGAGTACATTAACAACTGAACTGACCAACTAGTTCTGGACGGTCCGGAATCGATTCTTGCTATGTTGGAACAAACCCTAAGTCACATCATAGTCTGGAATAAAACTGTGTCGTAAACCTAATTACAGGATTCTGTTTTATTCTAGTATATTAAGTCCAGTACAGTCCAAAACGTACTAGAACAAGAAAGTGTTAAGTCCGCTTAGTAAACATTGTGCAGTGTGCAGTGTGGTAGTTTAGTCTGTTTTTATGTTTTATCTTAAATAAGTTGGTAAAAATGAGTTCACGATCAAAACTAATATTGGAAATGTTAAAAGAACAAAAATGTACTTCTAAAAACAAAGATTTACATGCAGATATTACGGGTAAGTAATTGTAACCTCAAAATTAGATTCTATAAAATGCTAAAATATTTTGTATGCAAAAGTAATCATGTAATTTAAGCTCTTTGTCAATGTAAACTTGGTAAAGTAACATATTTTTTAGCATTAAGTTATACGAAAAGCGTTATAATTTTATGATATCAAGTCCACATGGACTTAATTACTGCTATTTGATAGTTGTTTTTTTTTAATATTTCTGGACTACTATTCTATACTATTTTTCTAGGAGATAGTGGTGATAACACCTTAAAGAACATCTCTGAAACGGATCAAAATCATGCCAAAAAATTTATTATTGGTGCTTCTGAACCGAAAACTCTGATTTCCAGCACTGACGAGGGTAAGTAAATAACTTTTAAAAAATAAAATATTTTTTTTTTTGATAATCTGTTTAATTATTACATTTCAGGTAATAACGATGTTCCAGAAAACGACAGTTTCGTTTGATGAACTTGAAAATCATCATGAATTAAACTCTGAAATCTCTGCTGTTCTGAACACAGAACCGCCTGGCATTATAAAAGGTTGGTACTTATACTGAAGTAACACACATTTTGTTACTTACTAAAGCTATCGGGTAGAATAAGACAACACTTTATTTCAAATTAATAATTGTTATGTATGCAAGTAGCAATGAAAATCTTTGGGGCAATACAGCTGTTATTACATCCGATGTTTACCTATGCCCTTCTACCAACGCAGTTGTTGCCAATGCCGAACCCGCTGTTATTACAATAGTGTAGTAATGTTTAAAAAAAATTAGATATTAGAAAAAAAATTATATTTATAACAGTATCTAAAATAATTGTACTTTAAAATAAACTAACCTTCTGTGAACTTTTAGCAAACGAAAATGCATAAAAACGTAAATTTAAGTTCATTCTCGTCAAGAAAACCTTACGAATTTGGAAAACGCATGTTAAAGATTCTGATGATAGTATACGAGATCCGAATTACGAAGAGTCAAGTGACGAAGAAATAGAGAGTGACGAAGAGATAGAGACAAGGTCGAAAAATACTAACAGCGGTAACAATGAAGATAAAATAGAAGATGCCACACCTAAAGGGAAAAAAAGACGAAGACAGGAAGCAAAGTGGAAAATTAAGGTACAAAAACGTAAGTTACAAGTGGAGAAGAACATACAACGAAAATCAAAGTAATATGTGCCAAAGAGTTGGGAAATCCATGCAAACAGAGATGTTATTTAAAATGTTCCCAAAATATTAATTCAGAAACAAGGTCATCTATACACTCTATGTTTTGGAATTCCTCAAACGGCATAGACCGCAAACGCCATATGTTACGTCACATGTTAAATCAGTACTGATTAATCGAAAAAGACCCAGATCGAGTTTGCGCGGTGATGCTAGAAACCACACAAGAGAATATGATTTTGAGGTAAATGGGAAAGTCATCAGATGTGTAAGACATTTTCTTTAAACACTTTGTCAATATCCCAGACATTTGTAACAACTTCACTCATAAAAAAGAAATCTGGTGGTATCGTTTCAACTGATGACAGGGGTAGACACGACCATCACGCAAGGGTTCCAGATTTCGTAAGAGAAAGCGTTCGTGAACATATTGGTCAGTTCCCTGTTGAAGAGTCTCACTACTCAAGAGAAAAGAGTAAGAGAAAATATTTAAGCAGTCGTCTAAATTTATCTAAAATGTATAACTTGTATCGGTCCCAATATGATACAAAAAATTTATTGGAAAGTGCAATTGCCAAAGAATGGCTATATGCCGATATTTTTAACTCCGAATATATTTGTCATTTAAGCCAACGGATAACGATGCATGCAATACTTGTAACTCTTTCCTAATTAAAATACGAGATGCCGATAATGCTGCAGCGAAATCCAAATTACAAGAAGAGTACGACACACACTTATCTGAGGCCTCAAGAAGATACAATTTAAAGAGAAAAGATAAGGAGTACTCTGTGGAACATAAAGAAACTACTATTATGGTTTGTGTTGAATGTCTACCAACCCTAGTATTAACAAATGTTCAGAGCTTCTACTCTCTAAATCTGTGGACATAATATAATTACACTGTGTACAATGCGACTAATAAAAAAGTATCCTGCCTTATGTGGGATGAGTCCAAGTCTAGTCGTGGTGCCAACGAAATGGCTTCCGGAAAAATTAAATGGGCTTTAGGAAATGTTCATCCACAGCACGAAGAGATCACTATCTGGTCTGACAACTGCCCGTCCGAGAATAGAAATCTATTGATGGTTATGGCATACTTTTGGCTTTTAAAAATATCTCCAAACCTCAAAACAATAAACCATAAGTTTTTATTACGAGGCCATACTCATCTTGAGGTGGATGGCAGCCACTCGTTGATTGAACGGGCAAGAAAGAAAACTATGGGTTTTCAAATAATTACGCCATGGGATTGGCAGCAATTAGCCCAAATGTGCAGTACTAACAACCCATTTGAGGTACTTAACATGGAAACTAATGATATTAAAAATTTTAGGCAATTATATCAAAATCCATCATCTCCGTTTATTTCCCGAAAAAAAAAATGAGCAAGGAGATGATTTTTCGATATCTAAAGGGTTTTTTTACAAGTAAGAGCAAATAACACTGGAACATTATTCTACAAAACGAATTTCGATTGTGAAAATTTTAAAAGCAACCAGATCTGGAAGACGTAGTGTTTTTCCGAACGAACTATCTCCCTTGCGAGATGGGGAAAATATTTCTACTAAAAAATACAAGCACCTGCCAAATCTTCTCACATGGATTCCAAAACAGTTCCATCAAACTACAAAAATTTGATTCATACTGATTCGGTAGTCCAGGATCAGCAAGATGATTAATTTTACGATAATTTTACTTTAAGAAGTACCTTAATGTACCTTCGTTTTTTTCAATAAAAATGGTATTTTTGTGCGAGATGTCTATAATTTTTTTTATTGTTTTAGAAAGGTATTTTAAGCTAATATAAATCAAATCTCCTACAATTCCTATCAATGAAGTCATATGTATGTTCTCTGATACCAAACATCTAGGTATGCTAATGAACAATTCCACAGACAAAGCTCTAATTTTTATAATTTTTATAGTTAGATATTTGATTCAACTTAAAGGAAACCACCTGAAGAAGCAATCTTAAAAATGCAGAAATAGGTCAGATCTCATCTATTGTGGTTGAATTTGTCATGTTCCCACTGCCAAAAAGTGAAGTTAGATATTTATAGAGTGTTTCATTAGCAGGTCAGTAAATTAAATTATTTTCTTTTGATAATTATTGATTAGAGCTTTGTCTGTGGAATTATTCATTAGCATACCTAGATGTTTGATATCAGAGAACATACATATGACTTCATTGATAGGAATTGTAGATTTGATTTATATTAGCTTAAAATACCTTTCTAAAACAGTAAAAAAATGTTACAAAAGCTAATAATGAGGAATGTATGGGTAGAGATTGTGGGTGTAATTCAACGCAGGTTGGGGCTTTTGTCCACTGAGTAGTTAGTTTCACACAATATTATTAATACCTAAAAATATATAAAAATGTCTATAATATGTATAAAAGTTAAGTCCCAAAAATATTAAACCTGGTTATACCAAGTCCTCTTCATAAAATGTTTGGTAAATACAAAACTGCACTGTCCTTTTTTATTTTTTTGGTAAACTTCTATAAAAAAATTTTTCATAAATTGAAGACCTTGGTGCAAAAACTGGACAAGTCCATATTTTATAAGTTTTGGAAAATTGAAAAAAACTCTATTCTTGGATGTTTATGACAAACAGATAGCATACAAGCTGTTTCTTGTAGGTATATAGAATAAAAATGGTAGGGAAGCATTAAAAAATAATATTACAAAAAAACATAGGAGCTAGAAGTTTTTGAAAATTTGGACTTGTCCGATTTTTGCACCAAAAGTGCTATAGAAAAATAAATATCAGTGTAAATGATAAATTTTAAAGGTTTTATTTCGTAAACTGATTATACAGGTAAATGCAGAATAAAAAACTAAATCTAAATAAATGATGAATCAGACTCATAGGATCTATCTTCAACTATTTCGTCTTCAAATGGCGGTTGAACAGTCGGCTCTTCTCCAAAAACGTGTTTGTAGTACCACTGATCTGCTGCTGTAACATACGTTTCTACGAGGGTTTTAACGTCTTTGAACTTTTTTTCCTTAATAGTTAACGGATATGCTTGAATCATTTTAGATGTTGGTAGTAACAAAACAGTAGTTCCAGATTTCAATGCGGAAAATCTAGTGAACAATGTAGCAATACTGCATTCAAAAAAGTTAGATCTCTTTTCGTATTTAAATATCCGGTAAGTTGAAATAAGAAATTTGGACTTTCTGTCTGTGCTAGAAAAGGTCGTTTTAAATATTGGTTTAAAATGGTTGTTGAAATCTCTAACCATCTCCTGATTTACTTCTTCTACGCGAAATTTTTTGGATGTTTTGCGCACTAAATCCTTCCATTCTTCTGGGACGTGTACTTTTTCCTTTTTTTCTCTTCTCCTTTTCAATCAGGCCGAATGAACGGTCGCAAGGCAAGAAACTGTGGCCGGGTTCTGGGTATTGATGAATCACTTTTCTTTAATCCGATTGTGTGTATTAACTAATGTATAAAGGTACTTGACCATGGTGTGATTCTGCGCAAAGACGTTATCAGAAAATAAATACAGCCTTGTCACAGTATCTGGCAGAAAGTTTTGAATATAATGTTCTAGGAAACTGATTACCTCATTGCTGCCTTTCTTTGACGTTACCTCATCATACATGTAAAAAGTAGACCAACCGGATTTTCCAGAAAATACACAGAAGTACGGTAGATTTTGCTGGAAATCAAAACAAAGCACTTCTATAGTGTCATCCGTTTGAGCCAGCACGGTGTTTTCTTTTAAAGGAGTGTAAAATGTTTCAGCTTTTCTTATATGAAGTTGTTTCTCTGTTTGTAAAGCTGTAAAGGAAGGTGATGAAGATAAAAACGAGCAAATTTTAGAGGAGATAGCAGTGCGACTCTCAGATGTAGAATCTCTGTTACAGGAATTTGAAACCGTTCAATTTCAAATTGAAAATAATGAAGTAAATTTAGATGTAGAGTTGCAACAACGAGAAGAGTTCGGAAACCAATATTATGCAGTAGTATCAAATGCAAAAACAATTTTGAAAAAATTTCAAAAAATACTACAATTACAGAACAAAATTCATTACCAATTGCGGCCCAAATAAATCAAAATTATCAATCTAATCCGAAAAAATACATTTCTCTGCCTACTATTCAAATTTCGACATTTAGTGGAAACTATGAAACTTGGCTGGAATATCATGACACGTTTGAATCATTAATTCACAAAAATATAGACATTAGCGAAACGGAAAAATTTCACTATTTGAGAGCCTCACTTAGCGGTGATGCCGCACAAATTATTAGTTCTTTAGAATTATCAGCTGCAAACTACAAGATAGCGTGGCAACTAATTTGCGAAAGGTTTTCTAATAAAAAATTATTAATACATAACCATATTAAAGCAATTTATAATTTACAACCAACTGTAAAAGAGTCTTCAAAACAAATTCGCACTATAGTTGACACGATATCGAGTCATGTGAGAGCTCTCAAGTCCCTAAAGGAGCCCGTAGAATATTGGGACAAGGATACAAAAATGTCAGTAAATACTAAGAAGGACATATTTCAAAAACAAAAACAATCACTTCCTTCAAGTAAAACATTTTTCACTCCAAATCAGCCTATTTGTGTATTTTGCAAGGGATCGCACAAAATATTTAATTGCCAAGAATTTCAAAAATTAACAATTTCAGAGCGAAATAGTGCAGTTGTAAGGTTGAAATTATGCGTAAATTGTTTAAACTTAGGACACAAAGTGACAACTTGCAAATTTGGACATTGCAGAAAATGCCCACAAAATCACAATTCCTTATTGCATGTAGATGATTCAAATTCACAAGGTTCGAGTGGTATTTCTCAAACTCAAAACACGTCAAAACAGTCAAATCAACCTAATGTCTCTCTAACAAATTACACAATTTCCAATTCAAACTCGGCCTTATTATCAACTGTTTTATTGCAAGTAAAGGACCAAAAGGGTCTACTTCATACATGTAGAGCTGTTCCAGACTCTGCATCTTAAAGTAATTACATTTCACAAAGCTTATGTAAGCAACTTGGGTTAAACACACGAAAGGTGAGTATATCAGTTGGGGGAATAGGTGAGATATCTACCGCAACTAACCAAAAATGCAACGTGGATATTCAAGCATGTCATTCAGCATATACTGCTTCACTTTCATGTCTCGTAATTCCAGTGATATGTCACTCTCTTCCAAACTACTATTTCGAAGCAAATTCACTCCAAATACCAAGCAACATTCGACTTGCCGATCCTACATTTTCAGAACCGTCAAAGGTTGACATACTCTTAGGCGCTGGAATATTCTGGAGTCTTCTTTGCGTAGGGCAAATTCAGTTAGGACCTGGTAAACCGATTCTTCACAAAACCAAATTTGGGTGAATTGTTGCTGGTGAATTAAATCTGCAAAAGGGTTCCACATCAAATTCCTTATGTCATTTTACTCTAAATTATATGCAACCAATTTCAGAGTTTGATTTATTAACAAGGTTTTGGTCACTAGAAGAGTGCCCGAGTCATAAAGCGGTTCTGTCAAAGGAAGAGATGCAATGTGAGAATCATTTTCAAACAACAGCTAAAAGAGCATCAGATGGTCATTTCGTTGTTTCAATTCCGATGAAGCTTTCACCAGAAATACTTGGAGATTCAAGACAGACAGCAATCAAAAGGTTTTTCAGTCTAGAACGACGACTTCATAGAGATCCAGTCTTACAAGAAATGTACATCAATTTCATGAGGGAATATGTTTCTCTGGGGCATATGACAAAAATTCAGGATGACATTTCGTTGGCATCTTCAGACAAAGGTCCAGTCATTGAATATTTTATGCCTCATCATGGTGTTTTACGGGACACAAGTACTACTACAAAATTACGGGTAGTATTCGATGCCTCATCAAATACGACTTCCGGAATATCATTCAACGACTGTCAAATGGCTGGGCCTACGATCCAATCTGACCTTTTTGCTATACTTCTGAGATTTCGACAATATACTTTCGTAGCGTCAGCAGACATCGAGAAAATGTACCGAATGGTCTGGGTAACGAAAAATGAAAGAACACTACAAAAAATCGTTTGGCGGGAACGACCATCAAGATCAGATCCCCTTTCCGTTTACCAGTTGAATACGGTGACTTACGGCACCACCTCAGCACCATTTCTTGCCATACGGTCACTACACCAACTAGCTATTGACAATATCGAAAATTTTCCTAATGCCTCATCCATAATCGCAACCTCCTTCTATGTAGACGATCTGTTGACTGAAGACGATAATTTAACCTCAGTAATACGACATTGTAAACAAGTTTCACAGATTTTACACGAAGCAGGATTCAATTTGCGCAAATGGAATGCCAATAATCCACAAATTCCTTTAGAGCTTCAGTCCTCAAAATCATCAAAAACCATTCAAAACCTAGGTCCCACAGAAAACTGTAAAACTCTTGGGGTTTTATGGTCATCCACATCAGACTCGTTAGTCATTGAAACATCAATTTCTCAGGAAACGAGGAACAGTACTAAACGTTCCATACTGTCAACTATAAGTCAAATTTGGGATTCTCTAGAGTTACTGAGTCCATGTGTTATCACTGTCAAAATCCTAATCCAAAAACTGTGGCTCGAAAAGCTAAGTTGGGATGAAGGCGTTTCAATGACGATTCACACCATGTGGACAAATTTCAAAAATGAATTAAATGAACTTCATAACTTCGAAATTCCACGACATGTACGATGCACGAATCCAAGGCGATTAGAATTGCATGCATTTTCTGATGCAAGCCAGGATGCATACGGGGCATGTCTGTTCATTCATAGCATTGATGAACAAGGTCATATTTTTTCTAATCTTCTTTGTGCTAAATCCAAGGTAGCTCCAACTAAGACGATCAGCATTCCCCGTCTAGAATTGTGTGGAGCATTGACCGCAGCTAGATTGTCACACAAGGTAATAAACTCTCTTCACGACAAATTCGACGAGATGTATTTCTGGACTGATTCAACCATAGTACTCGGTTGGATAAATACAGAGCCTCATTTACTAAAAACTTTCATCACAAATCGAATTTCGGAAATTCAAACCAAAACAAATCAAACTTGCTGGCGACATGTTAAAACAGGCGACAATCCAGCAGATAGCTTATCTAGAGGAATTTCTCCTAGACTTCTAAAGACTACTTATTCATTGTGGCATGGTCCTGAGTGGTTAAGTCAACCTTGTGACACTTGGCCTTCTTCATGCCGAGAGGATGATATTGACCTTCCCGAACTTAAATCGCCTTCACGGGTATCTCTAACTGTACAACACCTTGAATTATTTCCTATACACAAATTTTCAAATTACAAAAGGCTTTTAAAAATCTTATCGTATTGCCTTCGGTTTGTAAACAATTGTCGTAAGGTAAAATCAGATCGGCAATATGGACCTCTAACAACAAATAAAATACAGTCCGCTCTTTTGTGTGTAATTAAGCAAGTACAGGCAGAGTCATTCGCTTCAGAATTATCTAAATTATCACAAAATAAACCAATAAGCAAAAGAAGTAACATTTTAGGTTTACGTCCTTTCGTTAACGAAAATAAGGTTTTGCGTGTAAGTGGTAGAATTGAGAAATCTAATTTTCCATTCGACACTCGTCATCCAATACTACTTCCAGCAAATCACCATTTTACAAAATTAGTATTTGATTATGAACATAAGAATTCACTTCATGCAGGTCCTCAGCATATGTTGGCAATTGTTCGCAAAAAATATTGGCCACTTCATGGAAGGAACATGGCAAAAAGAACATATCGGAATTGCGTAAAATGCTTCCGCGCAAATCCTGTTCCACAAAGCTACATCATGGGAGATCTTCCTAAAGATCGAACCAGAATTTCATACCCATTTAATGTAACAGGGGTAGACTATTGCGGTCACTTCTGGGTAAAAGATAGAAAAGGACGCGGGTGTAAAATCACAAAAGCATGTCAGCGTTTTTGTTTGATTCGCAGTCAAAGCGATTCATATTGAGCTTGTTACCGACCTAACCTCTGAGTGCTTTTTAGCAGCTCTGAAACGATTTATTTGCCGTCGTGGTAAACCCGCCAAATTATATTCTGACAACGGCACTACTTTTGTTGGTGCCAACCATAACCTCAAAGAGCTTTATGAGTTTTTACAACGATAAAATGAAACGATTTCAAATTTCTCTACAGAGTATGCCATAGAATGGCATTTTATTCCTTCACATTCTCCCAATTTCGGAGGCCTCTGGGAGACAGGGGTTAAGAGTATAAAGAGTCAATTAAAACCTGTCATCGGAACTACGTACCTAACATTTGAAGAATTCAATACTCTTTTGGTTCAAGTTGAGGGAATTCTAAACTCCCGTCCCCTGACTCCAATGTCGTCAGAACCAACTGACCTTGAACCTATCACTCCCAATCACTTTTTGCTTGGACGATCATTCATTCCACTTCCCGAACAATTATGAGCAAGCCAAGGAAAATACCTTGAGTAGTTTCAAAGGTATTCAACAAATGAGGCAACATATTTGGAAAAGATGGTCGCAAGAATACGTCACAGAGCTTCAGACACGTACAAAATGGAAACACACCCAGAAAAATCTTCAGCTCAACACTCTGGTTCTCGTTAAAGATAAGCATCAACCACCAATGAATTGGTTACTCAGACGTGTAGTTGAATTGCATCCAGGACATGACAAAGTTTCTAGTGTGGCTTCAGTGAAAACCTCTAAAGGGGTGCTTCGGCGGCGAGCTGTGACAACATTTTGTCCATTACCAGTATTGCCAGAAACAAGTGATTAGTGGTGTTGTGCTACGTCGCGTCGTTTTCTTGGTGTGATGCCTACCGACTTAATATAATTATCTTATGCCACTTCTTTCCAGGTGGGGGGCATGTCCAGATTTAATGTAATGTAATGTGTGTTGTCTAACTGTAAATTAGGACAGGTCCCTTCCAAGGTTCCCGCCTGTGAGTGAGAGAGACTAGCATCTATCATTAGAATAAGTTTAGTTCTTGTTTTACGTTGATGAGGGTATGTTGCCCTTTCTTTTGTTCTCAATATGTGCAAATTAAATGATAATTAAACTAACAAATATATAAGTATTCAAGTTTTTTATTACGCAAATGAAAAGAAGTGCAGTTTAGCAAGAATCACAACAGGTACAAATATAGAATACGAAGATATTATTGATGATTTTGCCAAAGAAAAATGCAGAAAAGTTTTCTTATAAAATGATAAATATTGTTTCCTGTTTTCGCAATATTTTGTTTTATTTTCATGTATCAATACCTTGTTCTTGAGAATCGGTATATTTTAGTATAATAAATGTTTATTTTATTAAATTCTATTTTAATTTCTTTTCAAAGGACGGCAACATTGGGTTTTGCCTTAGGCGCCAATTATACACGGACCGGCCCTACTAGTATGTGTGCTACTTGTAGTAATATACTTGGAGATAAAAGTTATATTTTATAGATGTCATGCTACCGAAAACTGTACAAGATTAGGGCCATCTGAAGTTTGTGCAGCAGTTGTCCAAAATAGAACTTTGGTTTCTTTTGTGCTAACTGCCATTCAGCATTTAAAAGTACTCTAATGTTTATTAGGCAAAAAGTGACAGAGATTTGATTTCTATTGATACCGAGGATATAATTAGTAAACTTAATGGGCGCCAGGAAAGGACCAATAATTTGATGATCTTCAATTTGCCTGAATCTGATAAAAAATCAAATGATGGCTTTAAGGTCAATTCACTTATCAAGCTGGCAGGTTAAATATAATTTTAGTATTCAAGTTGCAGTTTTTCGTATTGGCAAAAGAAATAAAAATTAAAATTGGCCCGTGAAAGTTATTTTATCTTCTGCTCATGATGATCTTACTATTATAAAAAATAAGCATAACATTAATCGTGATAGAAATATCTTTATCTACATGGATCAGATGCCTAAACAAAGAGAAGTTTCACAATCTTTAAGAAAGCAGATAATGTACCACTAGATACTTCTGTGGCTATTGAAATTTTATATAACTTATGTGCTATACTTAATTTGTTCGAGCGTAACAGGATGTTCGACAATAAAGGTGTGACTCTAGTTTTAATTTTCTCCTCAACAGAGAATCCAATTGAATCCCATAGATGATTACCATCCTCCATTGGAACCCACTTTTTTATATATCAGCTCCATTAATAATGTAAATACTGCCCAACAGTGAAACAGGTCTTGCAGCGAGACATCCCGTTTCCCCCGTTTAACAACTGACCAATTTCTCTGCGCATTGGTTCACAAACTGATTCGGTAGGCACTATTTTGGCGCCAGTACACACATGGGGGTGAAGGTGGGATAGGAATATAAGCAACGGGACCACCCTTCCGGCCTGACAGGTCTGTGTGATTGGGTCCTGACATTTGCTGGATAATGATTGGACCCTGACGGATTTTTTCAGCTTATCATTGGCTATCGTCAAATTTACCGCTAAATTTTTAATAAACGGATATCATCTAATGTCAAATGTCAAATTTATTTCATTTATTTTGTTTTGGTGTTGACAAGATGGCGAGTGAATATTATGGAGTAGGTTTTAAATTATATGTAATATGTAATTTATTTTTTATATGTCACCAAAGGTAAGTTATTATTTTTAAATGAAATTCAACATCCTTAGAAATAAATTGCGCTATTTAAATATATACATCCGAAGTAACCAATGATAATTTGCTTTATGCATCTACGTGCAAAATACGTAACAGTTTTACATTTCATAATAAATAGAATTTAATATTTCAAATCAATCAAATAATTTAATATTTGATTTTTAAAAAAGTAATGAAAATACTGATTACAAAGTAATGAATGTTTTTTTTAGGTTACCTGAGATGGGCTCGAGTGAAAATTTAAACAAGATATTCTATAAGATACCTCATTTATATTATTGCTGTGTATGATTTATAGACATGTGGAACACTCAATTCAAGTTTTTTTTCTGAAGATATTTGTAAAGTTTTATGTGAAGAAATATAAATTTACAAGACTCACAGAGAACAGTTTTAGCAAATATTTTAGTGAGTAGTAATTAAAGTTGTTTTGAATATACAGTGCTCTATATAGTCGCGACAAGAATTCAGACGACTTACGTCATACGGACAAATGAATAATTCATTATACATATTTTTATCAAAATATTTAAGAAACTGCAACTGAGAGTAATGAAACTATATACTACACTAAATGTTTGCATTGTACTAAATTGCAAAATATGATTGTTTTTAATGCGATCAAATATCGAAAGTTATGTTGATAATAAAGACAGTTGCGTAACGTCGGCCTTGACGTAAAACGTTTGAATTCTTATCGCAACTATGTCTACATGAATTAAACTTCTTTAAATTATTATTTTTAAAATTATTTTTCTGACTGAATAAACTCTGAGTAAATACTAAAGTAATACATACTATTTAATAAATTATTAATAAAAGCTTCTTTGTAGATACTGTTTTCAATTATGATACTTAAGAGAAGAAAGAAGAAAACAATGGCAAGTAATGTTAAACGGAAAAATTGAGATAGGATGTACTTCACTGAATAATAAAGCCCCTGCGGGTTAGATCATCGACAAATGCATGGTCAATTTAAGTTAACGAATAATTAGTCGATATATACATAACCATTGTATATCCCTGCAAGATGTTTCTTATTTGAAAAATGAAGGTTTTGATTATGAACATATAGTTTATTACACATGGAAATTGGAAAGAGAGTTTAATTGTTTGGTAACGTCCATGATATGCATTAGGAAAATGTCCCGGTAAGTACCAATATTATAATAGTTTCTTAATTGTATTAAATTTATATTTTGTTTCATTCAAGTTAGTCGAATGATAATAACACTGGGTGAACGAAATCTACAATATATTGCTTTCAGTGTAGTGTTGACTTGGATTGCTGGTGAGCTTACGACATGTTTGAACTGCCGACTACACAGGTCGCCTGATGTCTAACCCAGGCAATGTTGTTTTGACCCATTAAAGCAGAGATGCAGTGCTTCTATCACTTCTATGGACCTCAAGCCACTGCTTTAAGGTAATAAATAACTTGAAAATAAAGACTGTTCAACCATCGTCTGTTAAATCGCAGCAGCCGTATTACAAAGGCCACGTGATTTAGCAGACGATGGTTCAACTGTGTAAAATAGGTTTATTGGAATTTTTGTTCTTCCATTTGTCGATATTGAAATTATAATTTATATTCAAAAATTAATATAATTGATTGTCTTTAAAACTGTATGATTAATCAAAATTTGTTTTTGGGTTTTTTCAGTCTGGAAGTTAAAGAAAATTAAAGAATTAATAACTGAGAAGTACAATGACTGGATAAGAAGCAATGGAGGATGGTTTAGAATATTGTAAATTAGTATCCCTTTCATGTATTATGTATACTAACAGTTTTAGGCTATTATTTCATTGAAGACGACGCAACTCTGATTTGACTCAATTTCAAATTTATTAGATATCTTACACTTTAATTACAATAGGACAACTCTCATTTAAGTCGACTGTGGTGTGATCTATTGTGTGGAGATCGTCTAACAGCTAGGCATGCCAGTTTCTTAGCGACTATCGTAAATAATGTTAAGAATTCATATTAAGGTCCCACCACAGTCACCTTAATGGGAGTCGTCTAATTGCAATTAGAATGTATGACATCTAACCAATTGCAGTTGAGTCGAATAAGTGTTGTGTTGTCTTCAATCGGATAACGGCTTTACTAAATATTACTCATGTATTTATACTAGAGCTGAGCTAAATCATTCCTTTCAATGATTCGAATAACTGGTGACAATTCCTCTGTTTCAAGTAGATCTATTCAACTGGTTCACATTTCCGATTCTATTCATTATATTTTTATCAAAATATTTAAGAAACTGCAACTGAGAATAATAAAACTATATGTAACATTCAATTATTGTTTTTAATCCCTAGAAACTATTGAAAATTATGTTGGCAATAGAAACAATTCTGTAACGTTAGCCGTGCCGTAAGTCGTCTCAATTCTTGCCGCAACTATATACATTTTTTAAATATTTACGAGACTAACTCATTTGTATAATCAACAGCTCCCGTTCTTTGTAAGTCATTTTTATCAAAACACAACTTGAAATTATAAATCGTAAATGTAACTGTAGAAATCCGAGGCCAGTATTGTTACTTTGGAACCATTCATTGCCACAGTTCTAGCGTGCAAATGTAACATACATATATTTCTTATTGTTAACATTGGTTACATTTTGTGCATTACTCTGAACAAAGATCTTATTTCTTTAAATAATAAAGGTTTTCAGAAACTATGATCTGAGATTAGATACGAGTAGATCGCTAACATCCATTTTTTATTATAATGATGATGATTTCTGGGGCTCTATTCTTGAATCTCCGCAGAGCAATATGTATGCGTATTAGACACTTTTATCTTAATAATCCTTGATTTATTTTCAAATAAGGCCCAGAATAATTATAAAAAATACATTTTTATACTTGCTTTAATTATTATTGATATATTTCAATCAATAGATAAATCTGCCAATTTGATCTTCGTAATAAATCGGCCGATAAAATTTATCTCGTATGTGACTGTATAATTCAAAATTTATTGCCTTAACTAATCTGATAGCTGACCTAATATAAAGCGGTACTTACATTATACGAGTGTTTGGATCTGAGCTGCATACTATGATGACTGATATGTACGTATATTTGGGAACACTAAATGTTTCTAAGTTTTCGTCAATATATGCAGCTCGGATCCACGCACTCGTATAATGTAAATTCCGCTTAACTAATCATTTAATTGTTACATATATATGAACACGAGGTTCGTGTAATAGTTGACATTATCCACAACTCTTGACATTTATAGGCTGTTTGGACTGTCGGGATTCAAACGGCATTACAATCGACAACTCACCAGCTAGAACTCGTGATAGGGTGGTAAAAGTAATAAATATTATAATAAATAACAATGACAAATGCTTAATTAGTAAGATCTGAACATCAATGCTCTCAGAATGCCCTACAAATGTCAAAAAAAATGTATGCCCAGAGAGAAACTACTTTAACTAATCTGAAATAATTTGTAAATATTTTTGTATAATACATTATATTGATAAAATATATTTTTAGTAATGCCTTAGTAATTTTACCTATTATTAGGTAATATTTCTATGATAAATAACTGATATAATTTTAAGTAAAAAAATTAAGTAAACATGAATTTATTTAGTTCACTTTATGTTTTTATCAACATTTTCAAGTGTATTGCTGGTATTCTTATTACTGTGGATTAGTAAATTCCTATTTCCTTTAATTTTTTTATTTTAAAATTATGTCAGTTATTGATCGCAGAAATATTACCTTTATACAGAGCCTTCATAAATGATTAAAAGCCACGTGACCAGTAATTTTATTTGAAACGGTTATTTTATTTCCTTGGTATTGGCAATTAAATTGTGGCAAATTTATTAGTTCCTAAAGAATAAGATCAAGGTTACATTAAAACACAATATTACGCGGCTGTGATTTCAACGGCTGTGATTGGTGCAATTTATTCTTGACATTTTATTTAACCAATCGGCGATTGCACCATCCCGCGCATGACACAACCGTTTCACATTATTTATTGTAAACGAATCTTTATGACGTGTGACGTAAATTGGCATTTCTGTATCTTTCAGTAGCGTTCGTCTTCCAGCCCGTTATTTCCCGCGCTGTTGTTGATTTATTTTAATCCTTGCGATTTTCTGGTGTCATTGTTTTCCTTTGCCTCATTAATAAATCATACATATTTCAAACTAATCAGTTGTTCTCATAGCTAAATTTTTGGTACTTCGTCGTATTACTGGTAAGTTGTAACAGAAAGAAAATTTTAAGGTATAATAATATTCTTATTTCAGTTCAGAACAGTATGCCTTTTACTGTTGAGCAAGATGCCTTTATTTTAATGGCTCATTTTAGAAGTGGGACTAGAAATGAAGACGGGATGTGGACATACTCCTTACAATCTTGCATTGAACAATTTATGACTGAGTTCCCAATCGCAAACATTGACTATGACGCATTCTCATACCGAAAGTGTACTATCGTCAAACGATTTGAAAATAAACAATGCATTTGCAAAGGAAAATCTACAGGCAGACCAACTGTACTGACAGAAGATGTCATTGATAATATACAGCAACGAATAACTCAAAGTCCTACAAAATCTATATCAAAATTGTCTGCTCAGACAGGTATTTTTTTTTATTAAGTTATAAATATTCACAAATTCATTTAGATTGCATCTCTAAAATATATCAATTTTGAAATTTTTATTTGAAACCGATATCGAATAGTTAATAACTAAAAATTGTTATTTTTAGGACTTTCAGTTGGAACATGTCACAAGGCATTAAAAAACGGTTGCATTTACACCCATACAAGGTAACTGTTGTGCAAGAATTACTTCCCGTTGACTATGGGAGACGATTACACTATTGCGAATGGTTTCAAGAAAACATGAATCGTAACTTATTGAACTTATCATTTTTCACTGACGAAGCATGGTTTCATTTATCTGGTTATGTAAATAGCCAAAATTATAGAACCTGGGCTGCAGAAAATCCTCATACATTTGTAGAAACCAGTTTACATCCCGTAAAAGTTGGTGTTTGGACAGCGATATCAAGAAGACGTATAGTAGGGCCCATATTCTTCTATGAAACTATAAATGCTGAAAGGTATTGAACCCTTATTTTAGAGCCATTTTTAGAACAGTTACATGATGACGAACTGCAAGTAGGTTACTTTCAGCAAGATGGGGCAACTGCACACACTGCAAGAGCAACAATTCGATATTTAGAGCAATTTTATGACAATCGACTGATTAGTGCAGGTTTGTGGCCAGCCAGGTCTCCGGATTTAACTCCGTTAGATTATTTTTTGTTTGGACATTTGAAAAACACTATATTTAAGACAGTGATACACACTATCGAAGAATTAGAAGCGACAATTATTCGAGAAATCAACAATATCACAGAAGAACAGCTACAAAATGTATTTGAAAATATGCACAGGAGGGTAAATTTATGCATAGCAAGTGAAGGGCACCATTTTGAACATAACATGTAATTATTTTAATTTGTTAATTTTTATTCAAGTGGCAAAATACCCAAGCAAAGATAAATAACTAAGAAATGCACAAATAAATTATTTTTAACACTACAATATGTAATGCTTTTATCCCAAATATTGTAAATAAATCTTAATACAGTAAAATATGTTTCTTTTACCGTGGAATACAATAAAAAAATCAGTTGTGTTCACATTATATACTCTTTGTTTTCATAAAAAGTTCAATTTGTTCATTGACAAGAGAAGATTGGTTGTTTTCTCTCTAATAAAGTTAAAAACATTTCAAACGAAACAAATAAACATTTTTTTCGTTAGTAACTATGTAATATTAAATTTGATGTATTAAATTTCAGTAGTCGAACAATTTATTAGGTTATGTACTCAATTTCAAAAACAAATTTATTTAAATCAGTAATCCCTTCATCCACACCACTTATGTTTAGAGATTTTCATGAACCTGCTACAAACTGTGCAATGTTGGTTGCATATGCGCGTAGGTCACGTGGCTTGTAATCATTTATGAAGGCTCTGTACATAAAACACCCTGTATAATGAAATCGAATTGACCCTGTCATCTTTCATCAAGGCCGGCCTGCCATCGAAGGCCTTTTTTAGCACGGCCTGAGAAGTTTTATGGGAGTGGAAGAGACCCGGCTCTTAGTTCCACTACATCTCGCGTGGCGTCGCTAGTGTAGCTACTGGATGGTTCAGCCAATAGGAATTTAGCATTCAAAATATGTAAACAAAACCACAACGTTGATGCAATGCACCCTGCTACCCTTATAATTTTATTCATTATCGTGTCGCATTTGTGAGCTAGCTTGAAGTGCCTTACAAATTTTGTGATTGTGATTAATTTTGGACTTTTTAAAGTGTGTTAAAGAGATTGATTAATAGCAAGGTAAATCAATAATAATAATTATTAATTAGAGTTAAAGTTTTTGTTATTTAATTTTGTGTTATATACAGTCTTCTTCAGTAATATTTGCTGAATAATAAGTATTGATCTGAATAAATAAATGACAATATCTTTCTTTGTACACTTCGATAGAACTCTTCAACTATTAAACGATGAACTCATTACTTGTATTTTTAGATGCCATTTAAGTGTGTGGTTCCTAATTGTGAGGATAAAAGTTCTACAAGACATCGTTTGCCAAATCCTGCAAAGTCTTTGTTACCATTTAACGAGTGGTTGGAAGCGATTGGTAGAAATGAAATTAAGACCATGGATCCCTTCAGAGTATATAAAAATTTTAGGATCTGCCATAGGCATTTTGCTAAAGAATATTTTGGGACAAATATGTACTTAAAGCCAAGTGCTGTCCCAACATTATTTCTACCTGAGAGAAGGTATATTCCAGAAAACCCAGGTAAAAATAGTTTTCCTTAAATATAATAGTTATGCTTGTTTATTGCAAGTTCATAAATAAGGCTATTATCCTTGTTTATGGCAATGCCATAAACAGAAGGGTTTATTACTCCAGATAATAGTATTATGTATTGTATGTATGTGTTAATATTTCAGGGTGTTATTCTTCAAGTCATTTTATGATAAAAAGTTCATAAGAATTGTATGTCACGGCTTATTTTTTTTTTGCCACAAGGCGTTCAATTTTTTTAAATCTATATATTTTTTAATATCTCTGAAAATACTTTAGATATTATTTTCATTTTTGGTACGTGTTAATAGGACATGAAATCACATATTTTAGGAAAAAAATTATTCTACTGTTTCACCAGTGGCGTCCGTGTAAACTTGACGATTGATATTTTTACCAAAAAAGAGGTTCGCCACTGACTTTTTTTCATGTGGATATATTTTTTTATTAGCCTGGTCAATTCTACGTGAAGAAGAGATCTTACGTTTTACTCGTTAGAGGCACCGAATAATTTTTGTAAAAATTATTAAATCAACATTAAAAAAATTTCTACTCAAAAATTTTCAACGCCCTGTAGCAAAAAAATTAAGCCGTTATAGACATATGTTCATATGAACTTTTTATCGTAAAATAACTTGAGGAATCACACCCTGAAATATTAACACATCATTAAGGAACACCCTGTATGTCTATTGTAAACATTTTCATCTAATTTTTAGATACAGTTATCAAAAAAAAAACAAACCGTATTATATTTATTTCTTATTTGGAATCATACTGATTATTCTTTTTTTCAGAAATTCTACCATCTACTAGTGAGGAAGTAACATATCCTACCACTCCAACCGCAAGTAAACCTGCATTTGAATTTTCACAAAGCAGCCATCCTCAAGTAGGTAAGCATATTTTTTACATATTTGTAATAAAAATAGTATAAATGATATGTGATATAAATAGTATAAACGAATCTAAAACTTAACCTGTAGTTATAAATTTTATTTTAATAGATCTTAATAAGAAAACGTTCTACTATTTATAATTTATTTTTTTCCAGGTACACAGTTCCTACAGGAGTTAGGTGTGAGCAAAGCTTCCGAATTAACACCAAAAGCTCAATGAATCTATAAAAGGACTCGAATACTAACCAAGTCAATACATAGATTAAAATTATGGACAAGACAGTTAAAAATGCAATTATCACAGGATGAAATTATAGAAAATGCAACTTCTACCCTTGATCCTACAGTAGGAAATTTTATAAAAACCCAAATTAGACTAAAAAATACAAAAGCTAAAGGGAGACGCTTTCATTTAGGTGATAAAATATTAGGCATTATTTTACATAAACAAAGCCCAAAGTGTTACAATTTATTGTCCAAAATATTCTTTCTTCCGTCAAGAAAAACAAACAGGACATTACTAAATAGAATACCAATGAAAGCTGGTATTAATGAACCAGTTTTCGATAATCTAAAAATTAGTGTCCAGAATTTATCCCTAAGAGATAGGTATTCCATTTTAATTTTTGACGAAATGAGTATCGAGCCTCAAATTATAACAAATAAAAATTTGATGGAGTTTGAGGGTTTTGAAGACAGTGGTGATAATAAAACATCAAAAATTGCGGATCACGCTGCCGTCTTTTTAGCTAAAGGAATTACAAAAAAATGGAAAAAACCACTCGTTTATACGTTTTGCCAAGGCACGACGAAGACTGTAGACCTAGTAAGAATTATTACAAATATTATAAAAGAGTGTCAAAAAGCTGGTCTAAAAATTATAGCCACTGTTAGTGATCAAGGTTGCACTAATGTAGCTGCAGTAAACTATCTCTGTAAAAATTATCCTTCAACGGAGAATAGCGATACCATAAAAGTATATTCTGTAAATGGAGAACCTATAGTACACATCTACGATCCTCCACATTTGTTAAAAGGAATAAGGAATAATCTTTTGACAAAAGATCTCATATGGAAAAAGGATGGTGACACAATATGTGCAAAATGGATACATATTGTACAAACGTATGAAGACGACAATGGTCCCGGAGAGCTTAGAACGCTTCCTAAAATTACGGAAAGCCATATATATCCTAATAAAATGAAGAAAATGAAAGTTTCTGTTGCAGCCCAAGTCCTTAGTCATTCGATGGCCTCGGTAATGGCACTGATGTGTAGGAAAGGTATATATATTAATTATATTTTCTTCACGTAAATATAATAGTATATTACATAATAAAGGCTGTAAATAGCATTTTGCACGCGAGTTTTGAAATATTACTGCACGAGTGCAGCAAGTCACGTTATTAAAAAGGAGCATGAAAAATGCTTTACAGCCCGAGATTTTGTACTATACTTTTTCTACATCCACATGTAAAACGGTATTTTTGACAAAGACATGACAGTTTATTTATATATAAGCTCTGTCATGAAACATTATTGGCACACGTCGCGTAGTGTAATGTTTTGAAGCGCTGGGTTTGTAATCTATTGTATGGGGCGATCGTGGTTCGAATCCTGATAGAACCTCGGCTTTTTTCAATTAAGATTAATTTCAAATTTCATTAACTCGTGCAGGCTTGATGGCTCAGTTCCAGATTGGTTGAGAAGGTGAATGTAATGCTCTTTACTGTACCGTAGTAACCAATCAGGAGATACACATACGTAAAGACTCACTTTCCGCGCATGGATACACAGACACTATGGCTTATTTACATTAGTGGGTGTAGAAAAAATTTCTTATAATATACTTCATAATTTATTTGCTACTTTGACTCAAATTTTAAAATGTATATTTTTTAGAAATTGCTCAAGATCCAGAATGTGGGCAGACTGCTATGGTGTTGAAATTTTTTGATACACTCTTTGATAGTGTTAATGGTGCTACTCGGTATGAGAGTAATGGCAAAAAATTAAAATGTGCCATAACAAGTTCTTCGGGCCACATAGAATATTGGAATGAAACAAGGCAAGACCTATCCAATATGTATTTTATTGATGCAAATGGCAGTAAAACATACCCACCATCTTTAAAAAACTGGAAAATAACCCTTAATGGTTTAATATATTTGTTTAGTTACTTGAAAAAATTTGATATCAATTACTTTTGCCCTCGTGAAATTAATCAAGATCCCATTGAAAACTTTTTTGGGCAGTTGCGCCAACATGGGGGTCGAAATATTAATCCAAATTGCTCGATGTTTAAAAATTATTTTAAAACTTTATTTATTAACAATTTAATATCGAAACACTCTATCGGAGCAAATTGTGAAAAAGATGACAATATTAATTTAATCGAAAATGTCAAATATTTTGTAACTCAGGGTATTCCTGAGGAAGACACAAATAATGAAGTAATAAGAATATTAAGAAATATAAATGTTGAAATGAAACCTTGGACATACATTGACAAAATCAGTCTAGGGTATGTTGCGGGTTTCATTTCAAAATATTTAAAAACTATAAATACTTGTGAGGCTTGCAAAAATAATATAATTTGTCGAGATAGTTCGTCAGAATGGGATGACTTAGTATTACAAAAAGAATATACCAAAGGCATTCCTAATAAATTAAAAAAATGCACTCCTCAATTCTTAGAAGTTGTAGCAAATATGTACAATATTACAGTAAAAACATTGCCAGAAATATGTGAGAGGAACAAATGTATTTATTTCTTACAAATTTATTTAAATGAGGTAATATTTTTTAATTTTAAATTTTCCTGTGATCACATACAAGAGGTGAAAAAGACAATTATTGAAAAATTTTCGTTTTTAATTGGGCGTCAGGGCTTAACAAGGTACTGTCTATGAAACCGAGTAAAGCAAGCTTAAATGATAGAATATATGCACAAGCGAAAGAATATTCAGAAAAAAGATTAAGAAAAAAATAAAATTTATATTGTTAATTCATTTTTTTAATTCATACCTGTATACTGCATGCTTTTGTGTGTTTTACTGTCACTGTCTATAAAGAATTTTGCTTGTTTTTGAGAAAAAGTGGATGTGGACAAATTTAACTTAATATACAAAAATATTAGCAACAGATGGAAAAAATTAAAGTACCTGGTCATATTTTCATAATTGAAAATAAAATTAGTTGAACACCATGTATATGTTAAGTTAAAACTCTTCATGCAAACTATATTTAAATTTAAAAGCGGGTTATTAAATTTTGTAATTAGTCTTAGTTCCTTCCTTTTATAGAAATTCGAGTATTTCAGTTTTTAATTACGTTGTTTCTTATTTGTCAATTTGTTAGTTAATTGTATGTACATTTAAATATTTACTTAATTTAAATAATGATTTTAATATCATTGTATACTCTAACGATAATAAAGATTTACGTATTATAATTCATTATTCGAATATGAATAATAAAATGTTTCTCTCTGCACTAAATGCATATAACATTACTAATTGGTAGTTTTAGACAATAAAGTTTATTGTATTATTATTGTATGCTTAGAATAAAAAAAGTAACAACTCTAACTGTATTTTATTTATATTGCAAACATTTTAATTTAAGTGATATTTAATTTTAAATATATAAATCAACAAGTAGAAAATTTTAAAGGTCTAACTTGTTGATTAATGTATTTAAAATTAAATTTAAAATATATTCAAAATTCAAACTAAAACCTGGGGGACCGGCCACAAAATAGTTCCACTACATCTCATGAGATAGCGCTGCCCACGTCGCATTTTTTACTATGGGACATTCCAATCTAAAATATACCTAATCTATGTTTTTTAGTTTGGCCTGACGCTTGGTAGAGGTGCTACGGTTTGTGTTTCTCTCTTTTTATTAGGATCCCGGTCTTCTTCTAGTTATATATTTTGTGAGTACACATCTCGCTGCGAACTAATACGTACCTGACATCTAACCTTGTGATTTCCACGTATAAAAGTAAAATTTCCTACTTTGTTACTATAAAACAGATATAAGGATATTTTTGGGATCTAATAAGAAAAGGTAAGTGGGCATATTTGTTTTAACCCTTTCGATACTGTCGGGTGATATGTGTCCCAGTAAAAAAGCGGGATTTAAATTACGCATTTATTGTTGACAAGCATGTGCAAACATTACTGTAGGGGCATATATGTCCCACATGAAATATTTCAATCACTGTTGGTCGAAAGCAGTACTACTTTTACATTGACTGCTGTCCCAATAGTAATTTATAGTTTGGCACTCGCTCTCCCGCCTGAATTTATATATGAGGTTAGATATTTCAGTAAGTCCCTAATATGTGAACAGGTGCACATGGTGGTTTTGTTATTTTGATAGCTTCTTATGTTTTTCAAGTGTAAAAGAGAATTAATAACATGGCAAGGTAAGTTTTAGTTGATATATATGCAACAATGTAGAGTTGCACGTATTTGTTGTGACAAATTTTGATAGAATTAGTATATTTTTCAAGCGGGACATATACGTCCCGCCCATAAAATGAAACATAGATGTAGTTTATGCGTGTAAATGAATATTATTGATGTAGTGACTGATAATGATATTGACTGTTATTGTTATGAGTATATTGATTAGCTATTTTATAATATATTTATTTTAACAGTAATTTAAAGTTGAAAATATGTCATAATTGTTACTCTTATATTGTAAATAAACATTATTTTCATATTTTCTTTTTTTGCATAGGGAAATAGCTGCCCAAATCGAACAGTATGGGTTATCCGATGACTCGGATGCTGATGAACCATTCCAGGACTCGGGTTCTGAATATCAACCTTCTGATGAAAGTAATCTTGAAATATGCTCATGTAAAAGGAAGGCAAATAACTCGGCAAATCGTATTCCAAACCATAAACTGCTTCCTAGTTCCAGTACCAATGATAGCTCCGATAATGATAGCTCTGAAAGCTATAATGAGCTTCAAAGTAATAACGAACAGATCGAAAGCGAGGATAACAATAGACGTAATATTTGTAATAATCTAAACATTCATTGGACCACGAGTAGTAGCTCGTTTATTTCAGCAAAAACTGTACCAAATGTGAAAACCCCTAGCATTCTGCATTTGGATATAACTCAGCGGTCCTCTGAACTTCAATGTTTCTTTAAACTGTTTCCTAGAAGTTTGTTTATATTTATCGCCCAATGTACTAATGAGCGATTAAAAATTCTCGGTGAGAAAACCAAGAAAGCATATGCTCCAACAGATCAGCATGAAATTATGTTAGTTCTTGGGTGTTATATCGTCATGGCATACAACAAAGTACCATCTATGTCAAATTATTGGTCTTCCAATAAATCACTCGGAAATGAAGCAATAAAAGCCGCCATATCAAGAGATCGTTTCTTCCTACTTACCTCTAAGATGTATTACAATTATCCTGCTCGCCCAGAAAATTCAGGCAAACTGTATTACATATCTGAAGCAATGTCATGTTTGAAATAAACATTTCTAAAAGCTCGTTCCGACAGTACTTTCCAAAGTATAGATGAGTCTATGGTGAAATTTAATGGCCGCTCCGCCCTCAAGCAATATCTTTCGCTAAAACCGATAAAGAGGGGCATCAAAATTTGGGAAAGATGCGATTCACGCTCAGGCTATGTATACGACATGAACATTATAGCGGAAAAGACACCGAGCATGAAGATGATGCTGCATTAGGCCAAGGGTTAGGTGAACGGGTTTTTAAGACAATATGTAGGACCATAAGGGATCTAGATGTTATGTTATGACAGATTTTTTACAACCGTGTCTTTGATGGCTAATTTGGAATTTGCCGCAGTCGGCACATGTATGTCGAACTGAAAAAATATTCCAAAATTTGAAAAGAAAAAAATGAAGAAAGGAGACTTTCAGTATCTATGGAAAGATTCGAAAGAAGTTATTGTCCTCTCAAACTGCCACAGTGCTGAGACAGGAAGTGTCGAAAGACAACAGAAAGATGGAACCAAAATGACAGTGCCATGCCCGCAAGCAATTAAAGATTATAACTCCTATATGGGCGGGGTAGACCTCTCTGATCAATTATCTGGTTTGTACGACATCGACCGAAAATCACAGAAATGGTGGAGAAAGGTGTTTTACAAACTCTTACTTACAGCGGCCACAAATGCATGGACATTGTTCAAAGAATCCCACAAGCATGGTATTTTTAGTAAACTTAGCTGAATCGCTAATTAATTTAGGAAGACAAAATGCAGGGATAGTTAGAAACCGTAGTACCGGAAGACCTTCAAGTTCATCGAGAAATCTAGTAAATGTAGGAGATTATTTGCCTGTTCAAAGAAAAACTCGACGTAGATGCCATTCTTGTGCATCAAGAAAAATTGAAAAACAAACAAGAACCATGTGTACAGGATGTAATCTTCCACTATGTAATAATTGTTTTTCAGCATTTCACACTTAAATTTAGTGTTTTATTGCATTTTTATATGTAATAACTTAGCTGGTATATCACACTTTCACTCCTGGTGGGACACGTTCGTCCCAGCATCGCTTACTGTTGGGACACATACGTCCCGGTTTATATTTTTGATTTGGTATAAAATAAAATTAATACTAAGTTGTAATATTTTTTATTTTGTGTGCCAAGAGTTACATAATAGGATCTATATTTAAAAAAAATCAATATTTAAAAGTCATAATTTGCTTGCACATGCCTTTCTGGGACATATATATCCCATCAGTAAAATGGTAGCATGCTTTTCCAAAATAAAGTCGTAGCGAAAGGGTTAAAATCATGTTTTATTGATTATCTTATATTTTCGTTTATAAGAATTGTGCCACAAAATGGCCGCTGTGTAACCATGTCCCACAGTGAGACATGTCTCATTGTGGGGCAGAGCATGGCATAGAGTATTTTTTTTGTAGATCAAATGAAGCCAAAAAAGAGAATAATCGGTAATTATCCAGAAGAAACTATGAAGGAAGCAGTAAACCTCCTATTGACGTGACGTGACGTCTTTCAATCGCCACAAATTTGAATAACATTTATTCAAGGAGTTTGTTTTGCTGACAGAGGAAGAATTTTCAATTTAGATGAGACAGCAACCATGACCGTTCAAAAGCCGCAGAAAGTGTTTGCCGCTAAGGGAGTGAAACCAGTGAACAAAGTAATGCTACAGGCCAATATTTACCTTCAGCCATGGTATTCCCGCGAACTCATTTTAAAGAGCATATGCTTCACGGAGCACCGTCTGGTACATTGGGGCTTATTACTCCCAGTGGCTGGACGAATTCAGATTTATTTGTAGAAGTAATGAAGCATTTCATTAAATACTCTAATAGCTCCAAAGAAAATCAATCGTTTTTGATTTACGCTAATTATGAAAGTCATCTTAGTATTACTGTTATCAAGTTAGCCAAAGCTAGTTACATAACCATTTTGACATTACCTCCGCACTCCACAAACAAAATGCAGCCTTTAGATGTTGAAGTTTTTGAAGCGTTTGCGACGGCGTATAATGCATCTGTTGATAGCTGGATGACACAATATTCTGTTAAATCTTGTTAATTTTCTATATATGAGGTAGTTGAATGTGTTGGATTTTCACACACATTTAAAAAGTGTGGAATATATCCATAAGATCAGAATATGTTTAGTGACGTCGATTTTATGCCCAATAGTATAACTGATCGCATACTTCCAGAAGAAAATGAGAATAATGGATGTCAAGTCACTTCACCCAGAATGCCCACAGATCTTTATGCGGTGGAGCATAGATCGTTATTTGCAGACCGTAAGACCAAAAATATATGAAGAAAAGGAAAAAGCCACGGATACTCCTGAATGAAAAGGATGCTATAGAAGAGAGGAGTATGGCAAAAGCCAATGAGGTCAGTAAAAAAGATAAATTGCAGACCTCGAAGGTTAAAAAAGTTACGAAAAAATTATTTGACGAGAACTCTGAAAGCCCATACTTGTCTCATCATTAGGAGACGAGAATTTTGTTAGAATCCAACAAGATGGCTTTCAAGAACTACACAGGTCTCCAAAAGAAGGTGATTTCATTCTCGTAGAATTTTCCAGAGAAACGAAAGATTAATTTCATCGGAAAAATTTTGAAATTAGTTGAAGCCAGCCAGGAATATGAAGTGACATTCTTGAGAAACCAGAAAAAGGGAACCAACAAATTTGTATTCCCTGATACTATTGATGAGTCTGTAGTAAATATTGAAGATATTAAACTCATCATGCCACCACCAATTCTTTGCAGTCATACAAGTTGTCAGAAGTCTTCTTTTACCTTTGAAATAGATTTTAGTTTGGTGAATATTCGAGAGCTCTATTAATAGTTTTATATGAAATACCTACTACCTACTCAAGTTGTTCAAATATTACTTATCTCGTCAAAAATAAACAAATTTCACAAATTGCACATTTAATTAATTGTTTTTTAACCTGTGTTTTTGGTAGATAGAAGACGTCTCACCATTGGGAACTGTTGACCAACACCGAGTTGAATCTGATTTTTAGTATATCTCAAAATAAAAACTACAGTTTAAAGAAATATTCCACTATTAATCCAGAAATCTACAAATTATACACCAAGCTTCATTTTGGCAAACAAATATATGTATTGTAAAAATAATAAGGAACCTACACTTATTAGAAAAAAAAAGAACCCACTGTTGGGCAGCCTCCCCTACCATTTATACGAATACTCAACAAACAATATTAATATCCCACCAGATCCCTAAGGAATATTTCTTTCTTGTACAAATCACCCAATATACATATGTCGTCCGGAAAGAAAATCGCAGGTTAAATTTCCCTACGACCCCACTTAAGGAATATCTGCCAAAACTTTTAGATACGTTATTTGGTCCAGGTCTGATAATCTAAAACCTTATTTCTACTTTACCTTAAAAACTAATAGGCCAGCCACTTAAACACAGGCCCTGTTCACAACTGAGTGATCTTTAAGAGTCGTTTTCAATGTTTATATATTTTGCTAAGGCTGTATATGCTCATAATATCCTATACCAAGCTTCTTTGAAAGATGAAAGTAATAAATTAACCAAAAAAAACTTTCACACAATATAACTTAACAGTGCTAGCAGTAACAAAATTGTACTAAAGTACGTTGATCTAAATTTAAAAGTTTAATTCTCCAACACACATTTCCCCCATAATTTTTTTCAGTTGATTTACTTAAAATATGTACATATTTTTTATTTTTACTCCCACTATCAATAAAAGAGATAAAAGATACTTTGACATAGCTTTATAATACATCGTCGCTCTTTTCATTCAAAGTGTATAATTAACATAGTGTCTATAGGAAAAAAAGATGAAAATGGCTTTTCACAACTTAAACAGTTGAAAAAAAGTCTCACTATAAGGAAAAGTTTTTTTTTCTAAAAGCTTTAAAACTTTATCCACATAACTATTCGTCTATCTCATTCGGTTTCTAAAATTCAGAAATATGCATCATCAATGGTTCACACATATGTCAAAAGTTCTTCTTAAAGATGCTAAATGAATTAAATCCAAATTACAGCTTTATTTAGCAGTTTTGGAGACTAACCATATGCATGGAATTCTGGGAATGTTATATTCTCCAAGCTTAAAAAGCCAATTTAAGTTTTAACATCTGATAAAATTTGTTTAGATTATATGTTGCTGCGCTGATCGTTGAAGTTTTTTTTTTCCTCTAACAGACTTACCCTATTTGAAAAAAGAATTGCCTGCATGTCAGATTTTATATTAATGAGACAATTCGTATAGAAGCTATAAAGATGTCATGTTTTCTTAAAAATATGGGTAGTGCATTTATGTAAAAAAATATCTTTATTTATCTCTATTTTTAAGTTATGCGTAATCGTATCATAAATATTTCTCTCCAGAGGCATTTTTTTACTTACTATTTAAAATTTCTCATACCATAAAACGATTTGAGACAAAATGACAACATGTCTAATGTGGTTTTGTTTGTAGAATCTGCTGTAATTAATGATATATCATAACATCACAAAAATAATTCAGAATATAGAAATATAATCTCAACCTTCACTTTGTTATATTGTGAAAATTAATCAAAACGATTTTACGATTTAAACTGATAAATCCGTTAAAAAGAAATGTCTTAGTGGTACATAGTCCACTAACATATCTTCCAATATATGTAAATTCATCTTATACTTGTACTCTTATAATCAGTGAATTTTCAATTTGATATTTGTTGCTTCCTCTGTAGGTATATTTTTCATTTAACATTTCCAGGTCTACACTCAGATTAAATTAGAATTAGTTTTGCATGTATTACCCCATTTCTATAGCAAGTAAGTCAAACATTTCTTTACTTGAGGAAAAAATTTAAAAATTATTATATATTTATTGTCAAATAAATTAATTCTCTGAATTAACATCTTAAGACAAAAATTCCAAATCAAATTTTCCTAAACAAAAAAAAAAAATTCTTTGGCTTATCTACACTAATTGTATTAATGGTGATGTAACAGTAACATTAATAAAAAATAATTCTTCAATTATAGTCAATCGCATCATTATACATATTCATATAAATGTATTTAAAAACTAAGTCAAATTAAATATATTCATTTATAAATACGTTTAACTAGCACCAAAACTTATAAGGATATTGGTAGCTACTAGAAGCCTAACGCTAAGTATGAAAAATTAATTCTGAATAATTTTCTCTTTATGTTTCCCAGATATTTTTAAAATTGTACTACTTGTTTAATAAAATTATTTTTTATATAATTTTGAGTTTCTTTCTAATTATAATTTAAATAATAGTAAAGCTTGAATTAAATCTGATAATGTCATCAAGATTGATTGGCAACAAAAAATATCAATTACAATTTTAAAAGCGTGACAAGTTTCAAGATTTTTTCATTGGCTGAAAATACTCTTCTAAAAAATTCAGCTTATCCAGAAAATACATTCTTCAATATCAGCATCGACTTTTGGGCAAGACTATCCAATTTTTCAAATGTACATTATATATATATATAAAGACTTCTTGTACTCGACTAGAAGTTATAATAAAGAAGCCACCTATTACACATTAACTGCACCCCTGCTCGAATTACTTTCAGTGTCTACACTGTGTACATGCACTTCTAGACTATCACAAATATGTTCCGGTAATGTTCTATCTAGGCAGTCCTCAGAACCTGAGTTACTACCATTTAAACTTTGATAATCACCATTTATACTATGATGATCGGATGCAGTAACAAAAGTAGCAGCTCCAGATTGTTGAGATATTGACCTTGCAGCTCTTTGTAATGGGTTTTCAGTTTGATTATCAAATGTGCCACCCTGAGTGCCTCGATTATTAGAGTTAATTAATGGAGTAGTATCATTGGTATCATCAGCATCAGAATCACTATCAGAATCATGTTGAGGTTCGTCATGTGCAAAAACCTTGCGCTTACAAATAGGACAAACACGTCTATTTTTTGTTAGCCAAGGATCAATACATTTTGAGTGATACACTGTAACAATTAAACAATGTTATTATCAAAAATATTATAAAAAAAAACTTATCACATTAGAATTTTCTAGAAGAAATATGCATTATTCTATAATATTTAAAGCGGGTTTTGTAAACACAGTATCAATGAATATAATTTTAACAGTTATTAATGGTTAACTAATAGAGTCATCAAACTAACAGTCTACATGGTATACCATCGTCTGCTAAACTGCAACAGCCATACTGTATCTAATCTGTTCCATTCCTGCTTGCAGAGACTCACCGTATGTGGCAGCACTCTACAGTACATATGACATATTTGTCAATTATTTATATCAGTAATTTGATGTTTCTTAAAAATTATGTGAACGTGAAATATATGTTCAGATGTAGGTTTCTGTTTACATTATCAATTTTAATTTATTAATTGATACATTAAAATACCCCCTCTAAAATTGGCTAAAGAATTCACTGTTTCATTTTCTTCAACTATTTTCGAAACACCCTGTATACAACAAAAAAAGTCTAAAAATACTATCATAGCTTATACAGAATACGCTTAAACTTGGGAAATTTTGAATTAGCTTCAAATAGATAGTAATTTATAATGAAAAAGATATGTATGTAAACATTCTTCTGTTGGTCAATGAAATTATAAATGACATTAAATGAACATAAATTTAAAATTAATGAAAAATTAAATTAATCTTAGTAATAATGAAATCTACACAGTATAGACCAGGGTGTTATCAATCAGAGTAAGGTAAGGCTATCGAGTAGATTCGGCAATTGGACCCCCTTAGCCTATCCATCTCCCTACCATACTTGTGCAAAATAGAGCACCATCTTGAAAGAACCAAATAAGCTGTAAAATGTTGATATCAACTTCTTCGAGAAGTGTCGGTAAATTGCCAAGTAAAAACTGTAAGTAAATAATTCGTTCACAATTTTAGTCCACACATTTACCAAAAAAATTGAAAGCTTGTGTGCATATTTTCCATTGCTTTATTACTACTATAATACTCAAATTAACCACCATTTATAAGCTAAGGACAGATTTAAGTAATATTCAGTGTTTTATAGACTCTTTTTGAGATACAGGGGAAATTAAAAAAAAAATACTTTTAAAGGATTCTGTGTATCTTGGAGAATAACTGAGATATCGGAATAGTGAAAATTGCTTACCACAACCTGCTTGAGATGACTCTACTTAAACTAAATATGGCGAACCTAGACAAGGAAAGTCAATAAAATTCCCCAAGCCAGCAATGTTTTGATACCTTTGTCAAGGGATGAGTGGCTCTAACGGGAGACTCCCAACTAGGCAACTTTTCAGAGCAATTTTGTCTCAAGCAAACAGAGCTCTGCGGTGATGGATCTTCTTATCCTTAGTTACTCGTAGGATGACATGGGCCAAAGAATGCAACTTTAACCCAATGAAAGGTCAATCCCTTCATCCTCAGAAAATTGAAAAAGCTATGGAGGTCAGGATTAATCCCAGTTCAATAAGTCCAGGACAGAAGAGGAGGCTGTTAAAGACCCCAACTCCTGAAACTGGTACCAATGAAAATTCGCCAGAGGAAAAGACCTCCAAATCATTGGAAAGCCCTAACGAAAAGGCATGTCAGGGGCTGGAAGAAAATCAACTGCATTGTCTATTCAAGAGTGGCCTACAAGAATCAACTATAGACTGCCTTTTGAAATCCTCCTTCTTTAGAGGGAGGAATGGAAGTGGGGTGGAACCGACCTTTTGAAGGCAGATAGTCGATGATACACCGATGGTTCCAAGACGCCGAAAGGCGTTGGGGCTGAAGCATATAGTTGCAACCCAAAAACCAGGCTGTCAGTAAGTCTGGGTAAGTATGCAACTATATTTCAGGCAGATATTCATGCCATTGAGTTAAGTGTATGGAAGCTAGAAAAGAGGAAACATAACAATACAAATCTTTTCCGATAGCCAAGCGGCTTTAAAAGCACTTGGATCCTACCGGTGCTATTAAAGCATGGTGTGGAATTGCAGAGGGCTCTAAAGTGGTTAGGAATCGGCAACAGATAAATAGGCAAGACCTAAAGACTCCAGTTGGCTTATATACTGGGCACTATTTTAAGAGATCACATGCATAAGTTGGACTTGGCTGAAGTGACCGAGTGCCGATTGTGTTTGGTGACTAAAGAATTGACAGAACATATACTATGTCACTGTCCAGCAGGAGAATGTACCTCTTGCCGGAGGATGTGGACAAAATCTTTCCCCATAAGGTTATTGACTTCACAAAGAGGCTACACCTGTTGAGTGAAGCAGAATATGGGTGTGAGCCACAATAGACCATAAAGTCGCAGTTGGAGAGTTAGTTCTTGGCCCACTCACTTTGAACATAACCATAACATAACCAACCGGAATTTAATAAGTCCATCGGTGAAAGTGAAAATGGTTAAAAATGGGAAGTGACATAGCCTCTATGTTGCTTACCGAGGACAAAATTCACCTATTTCCATGGAGAAAAGAAGGTATTTGATCCTGTGAAGAATGACATAGCGATTACTCAATGAATTGAGAAAATTGAAGAATTTGGTGAACTTTACGGCTGGGTCGATGTTGCCATTAGATACTATGTTTCGTCAAAACTAGTAGATGTCGCAATGACATGGAGGGATAGTCGACTTGGGTGGAAACTTTCTCAGTGCAAGTTAGTGCTAAAATTTTAAGGTTTGAAGCTGAAAATTACAAATAGAAACACAATCAAGATATAGTATGACAGAAACTTTACTGATAGATCCAAACACCCCGACTTTAAATTAGTGCAGTCTGATCGAAAATCAAAACTTATAAGATGTTTTAAGTGTTGTCAGAACACTATGCCAGGAATTGTTCACTTCAAAAATGATAAAAGAAATGCTTCAGGGTCAAACATAGTTGTACTGAAGTACTACTGCAAGTTATCGTGCATCTGATTCAACTTCGACTAATCAACAGATTTTAATTACAAACAATGACAATTCACACTCAAAATATTTCAAGAATGTTTTTAATAAATAAAAATTCAGTGCTATATATACTTTGGTAGTAGTTGTCTAACCATACGCGATGACGCTGTTGATGAACTTGCAACAGATATGCAACCATTGATTGGTTGTAGTAACGCACTTGTGAAACCTTTAGGATTATTTACCGCTATTTTAGCAATTGATGATATTGCAGCTAAAGTTAAAATCCATGTTGTTGACTTTCAAAAACTGCATTTAACCGTAGGACATTCATACATATATTTTTTGTTCCTATTCTCAAAAACGGTTTAAAATAGTTGATTTTGATTTGTTTAAAAATTATAGTACGAAACAGAGGGATGAAAATGTTATTTTATATTCGAAAAATATAACCTCAGAGTACTGACAAGCTCCCAAAGCTCGTAGTAACAGAACCTCACACTCCAATAAATCTTATAAAGATTTGTAACTTTTTCTGAAATCTGTTAATAGTTTTTGGATATGATAAATGCAAATATAGAAAAAAGGATCTGGGTTTTTGCTGCAACAATGTTCGTTGACCTGTGTCAGGGATCTTTTCTTGCATGTATGAGAAGAAAAATATTTAGATTTTTTTGTTTAAGCGATCAAATTTCTTTGTAGTCATACAGACACCTTTGATCGGACAAAAATCCACGAGCTACTCATCGCTTTAGCTTTCAGAGATTTGTTGTCAATGTATGGGCAGGAATACACGGAGATCATTTGATTGGACCGTATTTTCTACCGGAACATCTGAATGGACCGCGTTACTTTCAGTTTCTAATAGAATTGCTAGAAAATCTTCCCCTTCAGATGCTATATAATACGTCGTATATGAACAATGGTGCTCCGGGCCATTTTGCTTGCAATGTACGTGGATTTTTAGATATTTACATTTGGCAATGTCGCATCAAGTCGACACTGAGTTAACTGGGAGCTGTGAATGGACCTATGCCATGAGGGGTCTGTGACAGTCTGAAAAGGGGGTTTAAATAATGATTTGAAAATATTTTTTTTCGACATAAATATGCATTTCGGATCGGCATTTCAGTCAGTGGTCGCGCGGGTTAAGGCGTCAGTACTTGAATTAAGGTGACTAGATCACTGTGGGTTCCACCCCCAGAGCCGGTAGACCGTATATAAGCTATATTCGTGGAGAGGATTGGCACCCTCTCTGCGGGTATTGTAGAGTGGAAGAATATGGGCTTGGGTCAATGTGAGAGATTGATACCGGTTGGCGTTTGACTACCCCCCTAATTAATGAAGTTTTCCAGGTTTCCCTCATTCCTGCACTGAATGGTGGTTAGGGTCTACCAATGTAAGTCGTTCCTGATTGCAAATGTGGCCTGCTTAATAATAATATATCAAGACAATCGATCAGATTATTTACAATATAGTCATAGTCATCACATACTTCTGATTGCCGTATTTAGGATACTGAAGAACAATATTCCAACTTAGAACGCACGAAAGAAAAGTAAAGGCTAAGTAATACATCAATTGACTGAAATTCCCTCGTATTATGTAAAATAAAACCCAAATTCTTGTTAGCTTTTGTAACGATGTTATAAAGATAGTCACTGAATGATAATCTAGGATCAAACGTAACTTCGAGATCACTAAATGTCTTAGATCTTAAAAGAAAAATGCCATTTAGGGGATAAGGAAAGACTAATGTACTCTGCTTGCGATAAAAAGCCAACAAATTACATTTTTTAATATTTAAGTTGAGGTGATTTATGTCAGTCATTAATTTGCTGGTGATTATCTTATAACAATTCACAATGGCAACGTTAGATACTACCGACCAGTAGGTTTTCAAGTCATCCGCATATAGAAGGTAATTTAAGATTAAGACAAGAACATAGATCAACATAGATGTTAAAATACAAGGGACCCAAAACTGAACCCTGTGGAACCCCAGATAATGCATTTGTGATGACTTAAATCCTTGACAGTGAACAAACTGTAGTCGGTCATAAATGTAAAACTCAAATAAAAGACACAACAGGTTTGTTTTTGCAGCAGTTGGAAACAGTTTGAAATTATCAGAAATGTCCGTCCAACTATTTATTGCGCTAAATTCAATGCTAACGCAACTTAACTGGTCGAATATTTCTGACAGTTTCAAATCGTTTCAAGTTGCTGCAAAAACAAACCTAACTTATCAGAAACACCTACGCGATCAAATTTGTCAAGAATATCATGGTAGGGATGATCAAAAGCTTTGGTCATGTCAGTATAAGTGAAATCAACTAAACCTTGATCATCAAGGGTGTCCGATATGTACCGAGTTAATGAAAATAAATTAGTGTTTGTGGATCTGCCCTTCATACAGTCACGTTGACAAGGACTAATAATATTACTTACATGATTATACAAGGAAGTGTGGATTACAGTTTCAAAAGCTTTGGCCAAGTTAGAAATTATTGTAATTGGGCGATAACTGAAGATGTATGACGTGGAGATCTATCTCCACTACACACTTCACTTCCACGTGCAAATGAGTGAAAGCTTCCAGATATTTGGAAAAATACATATACTAACAGTTAAATTAACTAAAAATTTCACTGGTTTATGAAACACAGATGCACAGTCCTTAAAGATAAAACTGGAATATAATTTGGCCCGGTAGTCATTTTAGGTTTTAAGGATTAAAGTGCACTGTAGGTTTCGGTTTCAGATACATTTGCAATATATAAAATATTGGAATTGCCATTACCAGTGTTTTTTTTGTGCTGTAGTAGATGAATAATTACCAGAAAATGCATTTATAATATCCCATAGAAGTGCATTTTCATTCTATCTATATTACCACTTCTGGGCACTATAAAAGTGACCACCCTGTATATTTTATTTATTATTGCCAGCCAGGTATCATATGTATTTCATTTTTCTCGATAAAGTGGAAAAAGAGCAATACCGATCCATCCAGCAAAATTGGATGCTGTCTATGAGGACACTTCAGGAATCTATGACAACCGCGAGATATTAGTTCAACAAATTTAAATGTTGTCATACATCTGTTTTTGATGAGGAGGGGCCAGACCACCCAGCAGATGTGGTTACCGAGGAAATCGTTGAACAAGTCCATGATATGATTTTCGCTTATCACCAAACTAAAGTGCACAAAGTAGTAGAGGTTATGGGCATGTCGTACAGAACAATCAATATTTTACATGATAAATGTGAGAAAAGATGTCGGACCGATGGGTGCCATGATTGCTCAGTGGACAAGCCAATACAGCTGTCAATGTCGAAGCAATGTTTGGATCTCTTTAAACAAAATTTGCATTCGAGTTTTTGAATCGAGTTGTTCACTGTTGATGAAACATGGATACATTATTATACGCCAGAGACCAAGCCACAGACAAAATAGTGGATTTTTCCGGCTGAATCTGGTCCGAAGAAGGCAGAGATGAATGGATTTTATTGATATTTGCTTCAAAATATGGATATTTATTATCATTAGCTGTGAAAAAAATATCTTTGGATGTTTAGGAAAAATGTGAATTTTTACCTTTTTTCGTTGTTTTTCAATTATTTTTTTTTAAATAATGATGCAGAATTATAATTTGTTACATTGTTTTCAATAAGGTTTTTAAAAATCAACCCCGCAAATGCTAGCACTGACCCTGACAACAGAGACATAGGAAACGATTGGAATACTGTTTTACAATAAGATCTGTATATTCTTCAGCAATACCCATAATGACACATCTTTAAAAGTTTTATGTAATTTTAAGTTCTCTAGAAATTTCTAATGTGCTACAAAAATATTTTCATTTACAGTAAAAATTTTATCAGAATGTCAATTATCCTTTGAACAAGTTTTTTACTATAAAAAATAATTTAAAAAAAGTTAAGCTAAATTATACTTATGAAAGGATGATTCAGTCATAATGTCTTAATTTTAACCTCATCTTCGAAATGTGAGACAGAAAATCCAAAAAAATAAGTTTACTTGACCTCTGAAAAGATTAACAAATCACCCCCAAACAATCGGTAACACAGCACTCCTGGTACGCTATAAATTTTCTGATGACCCAGCAATATGGCAATTGAATGTTGAAGTGAAATATTGTTGCCATATAAGGACCACATACATACATACATACATACATAATAATATTGTCTAGCATTTCAGCGTATTTCAAAGAAAGCACGTTGATCTGCATTAATTGGATTTGTATTGTTTTGTATTTTTGTTTATAATGTGATTTATAATAGTTATTAGTCTTTACTGTGTACTGCCTGTTTTTTCTCTTTTTTGTGTTATATTATTTTTCACACTATCTTGTTAAATTGCTATGTGCACATGACGCACAAAATTGGAGATCATACCGCACATATTTGGATCGGTCAGTGGTCGCGTGGTTTAAGGCGTCAGTACTTGAATCGAGGTGACTAGATCGCTGTGGGTTCCACTCCCGCAGCCAGTAGACCATATATAAGGTATATTCGTGGATAGATTGGCACCCTCTCTGCGTGTATGGTAGGGTGGAAGAATGTTGGCTTGGGTCAATGTGAGAGATTTGACTACCCCCCTAATTAATGAGGTTTTCCAGGTTTTACCTCATTCCTGCACTGAATGGTGGTTAGGGTCTACCAACGTAAGTCGTTCCTGGGTGTAAATGTGGCCTGCTTAATAATAATATACCACCCCCTCTCCCGCACAAGTCTTCGACTGGGCTATTCCTCGTGAGTAGAATGAGAGGTAGAGTTATTATTATTATATTATTTTATATGGCTAATTTTACAAATTTCGAATATGTGGAAATGGTGTTTTTATACGAGGAATATTTACAAAGTAAGAATGGCGCTTCACTGATAAAATTTTCCAAGTACATGAACTTTTGTTTAAGCGTTTCAATGCCTTTGGGATACGGGCTCGGTGAAACCGCATTGGGATCTTGGAGGACATCGGCAAATCGACTTAAATGTTATAGAAGCCATTTTAAATTTAGTTGAGAAGCAGCCTACTATTACTACAAGAACCTTTTTAAGCCCATTAGAGATATCCCAGAGCAAGGTAGAGAGAATATTACGGGAGAACTCACTCAACCCATATCACTTTCAAAAAGTTCAAGCTGATTTCCCCAGTCTTCTTGAATTTTGCAATTGGTTTCAAAATCAAAGTGCAGCTAATTCCAAGTTATTAATAAAGTGCTATGGACGGATGAGTGCAGCTTTACTCGAGCTAACATTTTAAACAGGAAGGTCTCATACTACTTGAAAAGCAACAAGTTTGTACATATATGTAACTACAAACTGAATAATTAATTGAACATAATGCTTAAATTTCACATTCAGTTGTAAAATATAATTTTAAAAATATTAAATTGTAATAACCTAACATTCAAAAACACATGTCTAACATTTATTTTTATTAACAAATAAATAAATATTTTAGGAAAAATCTTATTCATTCATGTATCTAGTTAAAAAAAAGTCTTTTTACGCATTGTCGTTGAGTACACAGTAAAAACTAGATAACTAGGTCATTTATCAAATAATACTGTAGATCAAAATTCACTTTTGTCTCTGTCTCGGATGGTTTTTTGTCGACCATAAAACATTTTACTTTTTATTAATAATTTACCTATTCAGTTTTGTTTTTTCCCCCACTATTTATGTACTGAAGTGTAAAAAATGGTTTATTATTTGATCCGTTGTAGTTTTGTAACTTCAATATTAAATATTTTTTAAACTGACACTTATTACGTTAATTGCATACTTGTAAAAAATAATGTATAGCATTCATTATATTTTTAATAAGAAAATAAATAAATATTTTAATATTTTAAATTATTAATGGTTGAAGTGTTCTCAAATACATACATAAAATATAACCGTTTATTTATGATGTACAGTACCTATGAGAAAAATATTTAAATTTGGCAACGTCGCATCACGTCAACATTAAGAAACTGGGAGCTGTGAATGAACTGGGGCTGTGAGCGATCAGTGATAGTCTGAAAAGGGGGTTTAAATAATGATTTAAAAATATTTTTTTATGGTGTAAATATTCATTTAAAAATTTTTTAATCGTGCATTCGTATACTGATTTATCCCTATTATCTCTTAAAATTAATGATACTATGACTGAATCATCCTGTATATAAATTATTCTTAGTTTTAATTAGTTTTAATGATGGACATTCTACTTCATTTTAGATGCATAAAAACTTACCATGATTACAAGGTAAAATCCTAAGTTTTTCTCCTTCAGCATAATCATCTAAGCAAATGGCACAAGTTTCATAAGGATCCCCCTTTTGGTATTTGCGGGTTGGAATTTTATTTAAAGTAGATGTAGGCAATCTGTGACGTCTTTGCCTTCTTCTATCTTTAATGAATTTTACAATCTACGGTACATTAATAAAACAAATTAACATAACAGTGGCAATATAGTTATTTACGCAAAAAGTACAAAAAGTAAGTGTTTATTGCACGCGACGTGAAATTGTCCAACGAGGCCGTAGGCTGAGTAGGACAACACGTCGAGAGCAATAAGCACTTTTTGTATGAGTTGCATACAATATTTTTTCTACATTCATGCAAAAACCAAAAAATATTTTAAGTAAAATGTGTTTTATTTATTATCTTGACTAAAAAAACGAAAATTTCATATTTCTAAAAAACTAAATTAGAATTTTTTACATTACAAAAACTCCTGTTATGAAAACTAATATTTCATTATAACTTTTTTACGTGATTAGTGAGGTAATCTTTTTCCAATATCGATTTTATTGTATTTCAGAAATCAACAAATTTTGTATCAGTGTATATAGATAAATTCAAGATCACAATGTTTTGCTCCCACAAACTTCAAAGTGCCGTCAGTTTTTGTCACTTCTCTATGGTTGGTATTTTAGGGTTATACTCATAGTTCGACGTTTTTGCGAATTGTAACAGCATTTGGATAAACAATATTTTTTAAATTACCCTAGATAAAGAAATTTAACCAAGTTAAATCAGGTAACCTTAAGAGCCGCCTGACAGGACCATAGGTGTTGAAGATAATCACACTATTCTTAAATTGTAAGGAGGAGCACCATCTTGTTGAAAATATATTTGATATAACAAAGTCAAAGACAAGTCTTCAAATTCACTTTTTAAAAATCTCAAATATTCAAGATTCTTTCAAATATTATTGAAACAATTATTGTTGTTAGTTCCAGTTAAACTTTGAATCTAAAATACTGTTGAAAATTCCCCTCTCTAAATAAATTTTGATTTTGTTCTACTCAAAAAATTATTCATTGTTCAGCTAGACATTATGTAAAATCCAGTTGCAATATTCAATCCTATACTCATGATCATTATCATACATGTGCAGATGTAAATGTTATTTAAAAAATTTACAATGACTTTTATCAAAAATTCAGCTTAACGGTTTTTTGTGATTTTTATTTAATTCACTTGCAATTTGTCTTAAAGAAACAGTTTTATCTATTTGTACTCGAGCCAGAACATTAAATTAAACTGCTTTACCAATAATATAAAAGTTTTTTCAGCATACAGATTGCAAACTGCAACTAAATGTTGTCCACTCCCCATAAATAAATAACATATCAACTTTTTCATTTCTTGAATACATTTAAAGCATTTTGAACATTAACTTTAAACAATTGTTATACTCGCATCAAGAATGCAGACGTCTTACGTCACGGCTGACTGACATTTGTTTTTATTATCAACGTAATTTTCGATATTTGGTCGCGTTAAAAACAATCATTTTTTGCAATTTAGTGCAATATATAATGCAAACTTTTAGTGTAGTATATAGTTTTATTACTATCAGTTGCAGTTTTTTAAATATTTTGATGAATATATAAATTGAATTATTTATTTGTTCGTATGACGTAAGTCGTCTGAATTCTTGTCGCGAGTATAGACAATACTGGCAAAGCAACAGAAACGTTTGACAAGCTAAATTTCACTGTTTTCTAAGCCATCTTGGGTATTTCTCACCCATTTAATTAGAACAAAATTAAATTTTATTTTCTTTTAGCTGTCACTTTTATCATATCACACAGCAAAATATAACATATGAATAAAATCCTTATTACCCGGACTAATAATGGTTCTATGGCATCAAACCATTCCATTTCAAAAAATTGTGTTTTGCCGCAAAAATCATTTTGGTGAGTTTTATTTGGTCACAAAACATATAATTCACTATTTTCAATAGGATACTGGATACTTGCAATGCATAGAATAATTAGAATAAATTGAAAAACAGTCATGGTACTTGAATAAAAAACTAAATTAAAAAATAATTTGACGTCCAAAATGTCACTTATTTGGTATAATTGGATTCAGACAATCATGCAGAATTCAAAAATGCAATAATATACAAGTTATTTCATATAAAAATTAAAAATTGGTGTACTTCTAGTGATACCGTCAATGAAAAAAAATGATTTATGTCAAAAAGTGAATTTTAGGAAGTGTCTCAAATTTTATTAATTCATCTTTGAAATTTAAACTAAAAAAAGGGGGTATATCATGGTTACGTTACATTCAGTATACAGGACCTTCCATAAACATGTGTACAGGAGAACTAAAAACTCCTGGAACCAAAGTAAGCCGATTTAGGCTAATATACCTAAATGAAAATGCATGAAAACTTTTTGAATTTGGTAATTGATTTTGACTATCTTAGGGGTATGGCTTTCAATTGGCATATTTTCATAGTATACTAAGTGATTTTTAAAACTTACAGCTGGTATAAAAATGATGTATGGTAAAATAACTTTGAAGCCGTCAATTGACAAATGTAATACTAAAACCAGGACGTCAAATAAATTGTTGAATAACGTATTGACGACTTAAAACTTGTTCTAAAGCGGACATTACACTAACAATTTATTGTCGAAGAAATTGATGAATTAATTCACGTCCAAGTTTTAGCATTACATTTATCAATTGACTTCACGAAGCCACTTGATCAATTAATTGACAACGAAATTGTTAATGTAAGATGGAAACTATAAATAGGCAAAATATCCCTAGTAGGCTCTGAGAAAATACTGTCGACTTATTTAATACATATTAAAGGTGTTATTTAAGCGTTTTAACATACTAAAATACTTTTAAAATGCGAATCAGTAATGTAATTATTTGTAAATTTTTTAATATTAATATAGCATATTAATACTTCAAAAATGTTTAAAAAGATATGTAATATGTGTCAAATAAAGTGACAGATAACTTTTCAAAACCTACTAGAGACAATTTGACCGCTTGCATATCATATCTAATATTTTTGTGGTATGTCACAAAATTTTTAAATTAATATTACTCGTAAACGAAATAATTTATCGAAACAAACAAGAGTACCTTTTTTTGTAAAACTGTTCAACATATTTAATTTTTTGATCTAACGGCAAAAACCTCGAGACATGAAAAAGTTAGAGCAATATTTATCCAATAATCCTCCCAGTTTGGCACGCCTATGACTAATTATGGTATTGTTTTTAGAACATTATATTCGCAATCTGACTGTGATTCTCAGTTATTTTAAATTTGATTACTTTATCTCGATCCGTTTTCAAAATATTTCAAAAAAATCAAATTTTGTGGTCTCCTTTTAATGAGCTATAGATAGCTCCATTAGCGAGCGTTTACCAAGCTATGTTTATAGAACTTTTTTTCTTATTTTGCATCGTAGAATCCACAATTAATTTTTGGCAGGGAATTTTGGGACACCCTGTATATACACTTGTACATATACAGGGTGAACCTTAAATTAAGTACAAATATTTTAACTGCTGGTGTAGTTTGTCATATGGATCAGTCTAGTGAAAGCCATTTTAAAAAATTTCTAATATTTACGGATATTAATTGCTTTTAAAAATACCCACATTTTAAGGACCGCTGTCATAACCAACCTAATGAACCATATCGTCGGTCTTTTCACGTAAGGCTGTATCTCAGTTTTGATGATTTTTCAGGGGAACAATTTTAAATATTTTACGTTTTTTCATTGTGCATAAGTCCTGCAATTATTTTTATAGTTTGGTGATTTTTATTATGTAGCAAAAGACATTGTTGGACTTAGAATATTTGTCAATAAAATAATGTTTGGTGCTGTAAAAGTAAAGGAAAAAAAACATTTTTAAGAGTTACGCCTTTACGTGTGACATGTTTGGCAGGACAAAAATGAGATACGCCTATTCGAGTAACACAAAAAGATTCAAAATAACGTTATTTATTGATAACAGTGGAAATAATAACTTACATTATTGTAAAAATAAATTAAAAAAAAAATAAAAATGTAACTTTCACAAAGTTACACAAAAAAATGTTAAACTTTCAAAAAAACATAAAAACAATAGTATTATTATTATTACTCATCAAGATGAGCCAGAGATTTAAAAAAATCTTGGTGTTCTTTTTGTCTGATCACAGGAGTATTTCCTGAACACAAAGAAACCAAATCTTGATACTTGTCTTTCCTTATCCTGTTTGGTCCTGCATTCAATCGTCTAAGCTTATATGTTTTAATATTATGCTGTTGGATTCGTTTTAGTGACAAATTATCATAATTTTCTTCATTGTGGCTCTCTTTAAAGAATATCTGATCAGAAGAATCTTTCTTAACTTTTATTTCCATAATATCTGTCCGCTTCACCTGGTTTCCTAAATATTTAATAATAGTAAGTATTTAAGTTGTTTGGTAAACTTTGTGGATTTTTATCTAACTGGACAACAATGCAACTATCTTTAATTCCATCTCCGCGATTGTTGTTTCTCATTTGTGAGTATTTCTGATGAAGATTGTGTTCAATACAGTTGTCATTATCCTCAAACTGATCCCAGCAAATTAAAATATGACATCTATGACATGAGCTTCAGACTTCTTTATTACAGCTTATAACTTCATTCCTGAGTTGTTCTCCTCAGTATTAATTCCTGCGTTGTTCTTTTCGTTATTATGTTCTTTTCGTGTCTCAAATCAGTAGAAGAGCCTCGTAGCAAAGAATTTCTTAAGTTAATTAATGGTTTATCATCTGAGTAGCTCCATTCTGCACTATTCATTAATTTTAATTTCCTCGTCACAAGTGGCTTATCATCGTCATCAGATTCTGAAGATGAACAATTTGGATGTGAATTCCCTAATTCTGATTAGTCACGTAATTCCTAATTTTCTGTGGCTATAATCGTTCCAAAATACCACATATTATCATATCTCATTTTTATTTTGGCACCTATTTTAAATTGTTTTTGTTTGTCTAAACTTACGAGGTCAGTGGTAGAAATTACATTTTAGTGTTGTCTTTCCAAAGTACATAGACATCCATATTGTCTTGGTTAACTATCCTGGAAAAACAAAGAATAAAAATGACTATGAAATTAATAAAAAGTATATATTTCTCAAACAAAAAAAGGCACCTCACGCTATTGTATTTTATTGTAATTTGTCTAGTTTATATTAAATTTAAAAAAAAAAACAGTAATCCTCACCAGAAAGCAATAAGTACACAAAGTACATCCAACAGTCCTCAGAATTGTAGGGTTTACTGTTGATCTACTATTATAGTCACAAACTTTTTTTCTGAAACAAGAAAAGAATTATGTCAGTATACATCTTCATTAATCGTAATGTTTTAATGTCCCAGCATACGATTTAGATTCCCAGATGAAAACAGTATTATAACCTCAAATATTTTCTGTATTTCAACATAATGTTTATTGTTTTTTATAGAAAAAGTTATAAGTATCTTCTAAATAGTTTTGTACTTACATTAAAATAACTCTTAGATATCACAACTTCACAAAAACAACCAGGAAACAAGCAATATGTCCATTTACGAAACAAAAACTTGCGAACTAAAAAATGACTGCTAGCATCGCCAGCATGTGTGGATCACACGTAACGTCGTAACTAAAGATACGCCTTGAAAATTATACGCATGCATGTCTTTTAAATCACACGTATGGGCCTATCACAAGTTAGGCCTATACGTAAGATTCAAATATTGATTATTTTGAAATATGACCATAAAAATATATGGGAAATAGCCAAAGTATAAAATATTGAGATATGCCCTTTTTTGAGATAAAAATATGACTTAAGCTGTCTATTGGCGATCTTAACTCAATTTTCATGTTTCCTGAGATACGCCCTTACGTGAAAAGACCGACGACAAATTTAAAAAATAAAGGTACACACAATTATTAAATAACAAAATAGCAGCTTGACGTATGCGTTTAATATCAAGAAAAGCAAAGATATTTGTGTAACACTGGCAACACTGTGAACCACACGTTCAATCTGCAGTGCTATGACTCATAAATGTATGAAAGTCAGTGGTCCTCAACAAGTTTTCTACAGAAAAATTACAAAATTTATTTAAAATTTCACTTTTTTATTTCTGATTTTTTTTGTACAAAAACTATTAATTATGTGTTCTACACAGTGAACTATACTGCTGGTTAAAATATTTGTACTTATTTAAGGTTCACCCTGTATATGTACATAAAGTAAATATATTAAATGATCAGGACTTTGGTATTTCGTATAGAATCATATCATGCCAATAGTTCAAATAGGTCCTTCAACCGTAAAAATGCATTGTTTTAAAACTGTTTCTAACCAGTTTACAAACAAATCAGCACTATACTCGCGTCAAGAATTCAGAAGTCTTACGTCATGACTGACGTTACACATTTGATTTTATTGTCAACGTAATTTTCGATATTTGGTCGAGTTAAAAACAATCATTTTTTGCAATTTAGTGCAATATATAATGCAAACTTTTAGTGTAGTATATAGTTTTATTACTGTCAGTTGCAGTTTCTTAAATATTTTGATGAAAATATAATGAATTATTCATTTGTTCGTATGACGTAAGTCGTCTGAATTCTTGTCGCGAGTATAGCAATATTGCTATGTCGTGAAACACATTGGATAATAACAAAAAGAAAACAAAAGAATATATATTTAGATTACATTTTTGCAAAATCTGGACTAGTAAAAAGCAATTAAATACGAACATATTACCTGTACTATTGAATCTGTATGTTAACCAATGCAATAAAAGTATAAGTATTATAATTATGTATTAACTAACAAAGCAGTTATAATCATTATAATGATTTGGTTACTTCTTTGCAAGAAGAATGTAATTTTATTATTTTGCATTTTTGAATAGTAGAACTATTGGTGCACAATGCAGAACTGTTACTATTTTTACCAGAACTTCCTTTTTTTTTTTTTTGAAAAATCCTTATATCAATTAAATTCAATATCTCTGAAATGAAAGCACCTAGATCGATGCGATTTGCATTGAATAGTAGAATTATTGGAATACAATACAAAATCGCCGCTACTTTCACAAGAACACGTATTTTTGAAAATTATTTTACATAATAACTACATGTTGGGCTTGACATACACTAGCTTGCAAGTGTGCACGGGGTTCTGAACATAGTTTGAGCGACTTATGAATCGCTCAATGTGATCCAGCTGGCAAATCTATACACGCTTTTATATGATTAATTCCTTACCAGCTACAACAAGATCAGATTATCCTTTTATTAAATTTAAAAAATATATAACAAACTTGTACATACAAAAAATATAATTATTTAATAATAAAATCCAGTTTCCCATTTTATTAAATAATGATTTATTGCTAAACCTCGGATTTGACTGTCGGAATTCCAGAGTTGGACTTATGTTTACTAAAATATCTATTAAAAGAACAAACACCGTAAAGAAATATCTCGATTATTCTTATAATAAATTATATAATAAAACATTTTATGTCAGTCCATATTCCAGACACAGTCTGTGCTCTAGGTACATTTTTAAAAGGTAATGTAAATAACCTGCAGGTATAAATTATTATTACGACATCAAGCAACAATTTTATATTAAAGCCTTATTTCTCTAAGAAGCGTGACGGAGACGGGATGGATTCGGTGGGTGGTGCACAGATGCAAAATATAAGATATTTTGGGTGATGCACAGCCACACCCACCACCCGCGTAATCCATCCTGTCTCCATTACGCTTCCTAGGAAAATAAGGCTTAAATAAAATGTATTTATTGACCACCTGCTATCTGCTGCCATTGGAAATATTGAAACTATTGCCACAGGTGCATTTCTGATGTGTGTAAAGAAATGCCGCAATCACAGAAAATATAGCTACGCAACAGAACTCCTATTAGGGAATAGGTCCTGAAGTTGTTGACAGATGGCGTAACGATACGTATTTGTTAAAATTTTAAAACTTAGGAATATGCGCTCTTCCAAAGAAGCAGCCTAGCGCGTTCGTTTCCTTGACGACCGCTGCCGCAGTTGCCATATCTTGCCGTCTTTATAAAGCACGTTGCGTTTATGAATTTTAATAGTGGATTAAGATCGCTTCGCTAACTTGCTTATTTGTGGTTCATTTTTTAAAGCTATAACTAAATGGAATTTTTACCATAATTTAAAATAGACTTCTACAACTTTTTTCAGTAGGGCCGAACTTAAAATCAAATTATTGATGCTTGGATTTTATTTGTCAATTATGTTTTTCATTCTAGTTCTAGTTCTAAGTAAGTGGGCCAAAAGTTAGCCCTCCACTGCGACCCTGTGGTCTAGTATGGCTCACATACTTGTTACACTTCACCCAACAGGTTTAGCCTCTTTATGAAGCCAATAACCTTGTTGGGTGAGATTCCATCCAGATCTTCTGGCAAGAGATGCACTTTGCCAAATATAGAAAATCTGGTCCATTCTCCAGCCAGACAGTAACATAATATGTGTTCTGCCGATTCGTCACTTTCTAAACACAACCGGTACTCGGCCTCCTCAGCCAGGCCCAACTTGTGCATGTGAGTCCTTAACTGGCAGTGCCCAGTATATAGGCCAACCAGAGTCTTTAGGTCAAGCCTATTTAACTCTAGTAAATTTTTAGCTCTCTTTGTCAATGTGCCCCCTATGAACGCCTTCGAATGAGCTAATCTTGGCAGATCTCGCCAGTACTTCCTTATCTTTTCCTCCGCCCAGATAGAGATGACTACTTTGGCAGTAGCCGAAGCTAAGCCAATTCCGGACCTATAAATCTAGAAGAGGCACCCCGTCTTGCTAATGAGTACACTGCCTCGTTTCCCTGGATACCCGCATGACCAGGTATCCAAACTAGGGTTACTCTGTTGCTTGTACCTAACCGCTCCAGAGCCTTTTGATAATTCCATACCCTTCTTGAGTTACATCGGTAGGATCCAAATGCTTTTAAAGCTGCTTGGCTATCAGAAAAGATTTTTATCGACCTGCGTTTAAGCCTAAGCTTTTCCAGCTTCAACACACACAGTTCGATGGCATAAATTTCTGCCTGAAATATAGTCGCATATTTACCCAAGCTTACAAATAGTCTGCTGTTTGGGTTGCAACTATACACTCCAGCTCCAACATCCTCTGGGGTCTTAGAGCCATCAGTGTACCAGCAACTATCCGCCTTCAGGAGGTCAGTTTCACCTCGCTCCCATTCCTCCCTCCGAGGAAAGAGAATTTCAAATAGCAGCCTATAGTTGATTTTTGTAGGCATAACATCCGAGACCATCGATAGAGTGCTGTGACCTTCTATGTCGTCCAGCACTCCACCTACGCTCTATTATGTTAGCCTTCAGCATGCAAGTAGCCTCTTGCTTCAGTTTGTATACTGCCCACCTGGCTTCTCTCTCCAAAAGTATATGGAGAGGTGGTAGGTCCAGGAGGACTGACGGTGTGGTACTGATTGCACCAGTTATCGCCAGACTAGCTTGTCTCTGGAAACCTGAGAGTTTTACTTTGGCTATCCTTTGAAGACCTTTGGACCACCAAACTATTGAGCCGTATGTGATCATGGGTCTAATAACGATCACATACAACCAGTCTAGTTGTTTAGGACCTATGCCCCAGGTATTGAGCGTTTTATCTAAAACAACTCCCAGATATTTCGCTTACTCTGCAAATGGTATTGTCTCTCCCCATAAAATGAGGGGTCTTAAGTTAACCAGTTTGTGTTTCTTTGTGAAGGGCACAATCACTGTTTTGTGGGGGTTCACAAACATCTGCTCCCTCTCACACCAGTCAAGTACCCCACTTAAAACTTCCTGAAGGATAGATGATATACTATCTTCAGTTATACCTCTTGCCAGTATGATCAGATCATCACCATATGCCTGAACCTCGACCTCCCATGCAGAGTATGGCGAGCAGGTCGTCCACAAGGTGCGAGGTTTAGGGCTGCAAGGGGGGACCGCCCCTTGCAGCCCTAAACCTGACCTCCCCCTGCAGGGTTGTCGTTATGGTCCTGTTCGCCAGCATTGCCCGTATCCAGCCACATATGGTAGATTCGATTCCCCTAGCAGCAGATTCCTCTGGTAGGGCATTGTTAAATGATCCTTCAATGTCTAGGAATGCAGCCACCGCAATACCCTTCTCCTGAAAGGATTGGGTGATTTTCCCGACAAGTGGGTTCACACTGAGTATTCCCCCTCCAAAGGTACCCATCCAATGACTTTTCCAGACTTTTCAACAGAAAGGATGTCAGGCTAATTGGCCTGAATGCTTTAAGGCTACCTATCTTAGCTATATAGACTACCCTAGTAACTGACCAGCTGGATGGAATGTTATTCCATGCCAAACTGGCAGTTGTAAAACAGCGATATAACCTATATGAATTTTTGATAACTTCAACCCTTTTCGAAAAAATTAGTTTCAAAGTCGCACCAGTAAATTTATGCATTAAAAATGTTAGTATGCGACTATATTAATTATTGAAAATTGATCTATAGCTATACCGAGGCAAATGCAGGCAAAATTTTAAAAATGTTTTTTTAAAAAAGTTTACTTTGCTATGTGCTACGGTTTTCAAGAAATTGAATTGAATTTTATGTATGTGCGACGTGTGAATAAGCTTATACTTGCGGTACAGAATATGTTTGCATAAATAAGCTCGTAAATAAGAAGGTTCATTCATTCGGAGAGTTAGAAATATCTATATTTTGGATAAAGACAAAAAAAGATTTTTATTATATTATATATTATCATTGTATTAGATATATTTATGATATCGCCCTCTTCAAAATTAGAAAGAATTGTAAACAGGTAATTTTTTATATAAAACAAAAAGGAGTTTTTTATGTTCATTATTTTTTTAATGTGTTTAATCATGTTTAATTTGCGGAAATTAAAACCAGCAGAGAAAGGTTTATTTAATATATTAAAGGCAACTGAATAAAAGAAAATTGAAGACAAATTCTAAATAATATAATCAAAATACTTATATTATCGAGCAAAAAATGTTAAAAATTTCACATGGCTTGCCGAAGCTCAAATTAATGAAACAGTTAATACATCTAAAATAAAGTCTAAATCATCCGTTTCACCAAACACTAATTAAGCCAGCTCTTAAAATAGTGTCCTTGAAACATATTTAGCTTTTTTAGTTTACCAGGGATGGACTAAACTTTACAACTTACTGCCTAAATTTTTAACACCTGTATGATAAAGACTTTAAAATAATATTTATTATGTTTAGAGACAATAAAAAAAATCAGTGAAAATAGTAGGTAATGTCTTTCGATATATACTATCGATTTCAAAATTTTTTGTAGTTAAAACTGTATTATGAATAAATAAACACATAAACAAATCAAAACAGAAATAAACATTTTAATAAATAAATAAATGGTAACACAAAAAGTGGTAAATATACAATAAATCAAATCAAATCAAATTACCACATCATCACATAAAATCATGGTAATAAATAAATAAAATATTTATCACAATGCAAAAATAAAAATAACCTTCCAATCTGTATGGATACACGGAATTCAATTGTAAACAATTGGTGCACTTTTATGTATATTTTCCATAATTTTTTAATGAATTTATCTCTTGAATACGTGTTGAAACAGATATAGATACATACTACAAAAGTGAACGCAAGCTATATTCTTATTTTGAATCAGTCATAATAAAAATTGGTGGTTATATTGCTATTTAAAAAATTGGATAGATTTTTTTTCTCCCTTAGCTGTGTGTAATTTAGGTAATTATTAGAATAACATTTTCTTACTCTCTTACTTTGTGCGGTAAATTTAGATTTAGAGAAAAAAAAAATCAAAATTAAATCGGTGCACTCAACTTCATACTTAGTTTGAATGAAATATTGACTAATCGCTATAGAATATTAAATTATCTTAAATTGAATTGAGTTAAATCAATTTGAAGTTTTAGTAGCAAGTCAATTTTTTTAGAGAATTATTTTCTATTTAATTATTTAATCATATATTTTGGTGTCTCCTAGGATAAAGACAGAGGGAAACTATTGTATCATACCGTTTATAAGTATAACAATGTTATACAGTCTTATATTTTTGAATTGTATTGTTTGCAAAAATTAAATTATGGGTTAAAAAAATTATATTAGCAGTTTTTTTTTGTGTATAGGCATTTTACACTTACCACTATGTATAAACCATTTATTACATAAATCTTCATTTTTATGTGGAAACCGAAACATTCGAACTCCCAATTTTCGAGTTTCACCACAATTAAAATATTGGCACTTATTTCCAGCTATTATTGTCGATTTATTCTAATATACTCGTATTTAATAATAGTAATAATTGAAATAGCAACTTAACAAGTGCACATAAACAGTAGCAAAACAAACTGACATAAAAAGATATGCCACTGTGTGTAAAAGAATCTATAAAAGCAGTTGAATGCACGCCTTGGCCATGTCTTAAGACAAAGATAGATGAGCAGCGGCCGCTCGGTAGCCACTCGGTACATCGTCGGAACCATGAGCCAATTGTCGACTGCAGCAACGCTCCCCTTTTGTCTACGTACAAGATACAAGATGCACATTTTAGACGAGCCGCCGCCGCTCGGCTAAAACGAGCCTCAAACGTCTTTGTCTTTTAGCTATTGGTCTCCAATAAATGCCGTAGATCGCGTACAGTGTCACATTATCATTATAGTAAAGTATACCTACCTTTCATATACAATCAATAATAGTTATAAACATTCTAACTATCTATAATCTATATGATACTGAAAACATCAGAAGAATGTAATTTGTATTTTTTGTGAAAATATAATTTTATCTATCTAAACAGAACACATATTTAACTTAAAGCATATAAATTTAAATAAATCCCCAAAGATTATTTATTTAAACTTTTTTCGTATCACAGTTTCTGAGATAAGGGCACAAGGAATTTTTTTTGAACATGTATATGTATATATGTATGTATGCATATGCATAAGCTTTTTTTTCGTCATTTTAATATTTGCTTCGATTATAAAAAATGTCACTTATAATTATCGAAGTATTACAAACAAGGTATAATTCTGGATCTATACAGAAAGAAAAATCATGTCATATTAATCAATTAAAAAAATTAGAAATATTTACGTTTTCTCAAATTGTTATTAATGTATTATTATACAATTTAAAATTTTTAAATAAGTGCCTATTTATTTACATGTGTCTACCTTATTTTTAATTACAATTACTGTAAATTATAAAAACGTAATGTACGTTACTTCCGTAAAATTTACATTTGGCAACGTTTTCTGAATTGGGCGCTAAAATCGACTCGCCTGTGGCATGACCCACGAGCTAATAGCTAAACTTACTCTTTCTACTGTACATGCGCAGTTTGAAAGAAGCTGGCTTTTGGAGCCAGGGACTACATTAAAACACCACTTGACGAGCCTTCTGTTGCGTAGCTATATATTCTGTGCCGCAATGATGCTACGTTAGCCATCTGATCAGTTACTACCTGATTTTGAGAGTGGTATGTGCATGTACTCAGAACTGTCATAGTATTTTGGTTTGCCTACAATATTACATATAAATAGTTACAGTGCATCACAATTTGTGAATAAGTATATTAAAATTATCATATATACATGGCAATTTTTCATGAAAATCAAAAGCTATTGAAAGAAACACAGACAGATGAATTTTCAATAGTGGATGATTTAAATGTTGTTTGGAACATTCGACAGTATATTTTTCAGTTAGAGGGAGACACTGCAAAGGATGTAAAGAAAAGTTTTACTGCAGTTTTAGGTAACAACCCGGGGCTTTCTACTTATAGTAGACCCTTTACCGAGCAAGGAAGTTCATGTCACTAATCCACAGATTAATATGAAGGCTCTACAACATTTTCCATATTTTTGATATGCTCCGTTGATGTGGAATGGTCCTTTTCACATTATAAATGGATATTTACCGACAGACGTCGCTCTCTGGCAACTGAGCATTTAAAGCAAGTACTAATAATATACTCACAATCTAGTGCACATAAATAGTGTTAATCGTGTGATGACATTATCCAGAAGGTCGTTTTGTCCATATGTGATGACCTGAACTACCCCCGGATCTGACCACGCATTAAAATTAAGAATACAAATAACAAATCCTCATTTGTTCCTATAACACCACACACTTAAAGGTAAACTAATATTTAAATAATTTTTATAGATAATCTGTTCTTCACTGAAAGTCCACCTCTGTTATTTACATCATGTCGGCAGTCAATTATTACAAATTTCATTACATATGTCACATGACTGAATATTTCTGATTCTGGGGGAGGTAATTACTCGTATTAAAAATGACCACTGTATATGAAAAAATGTTTAGTTTCTCCCTTATTATAAATATTATAGATACTCACCATAAAAGTAATCATCACTATAAAACAGATTCCTACAACTATGGCAAATGGAATCAGTAAATGAGTCTGTATATTAAATGGAGACTCTCCAGTTATCACCACAAAATATTTAGGCTCTGTATAAACATTCTTTAACATTTCACCTGAAGAAAAGCTTACAAATACAGAAGGTATATTAATACCAGATCCATTTTTAGCAGACATTGGCACTAACTCTTCTGAATTAATGTTATATACTATAACAGCATCATATCCTACTGACTGTGCTAAACGAACTTTTTCTTCGAAAGAACAGTTAAGTTCGTATGTATATCGTGGTACAAGTAACACCCATTTCCCTATTTCATTAACTATTGTTGGTGGTGGCTTTAGGGATTTGTCACAACCACTAGGAGGATCTGAGTTTACCAGCATTCCTCGAACAGCTGAAAAAAGGACTATCAAAATATTGATTCTAAAAAATTCTATCACCAGAAATATTTTTGTTCTTCTGCTGATAAAATTTAAAATCTATTAAGAAATAAAAATGTTCCATCAATTATAAACATTTATATATATCATATTTTACTTTTGAAAGAAATTAAATCAAAATGCTAACTTGGCCGTCTGAAGATTTTCTGTAATATGTAACTGAAGTGTAATCCCTCCCTTAATAATATAAAATCCAACAAGTTCGTATGATATTTACAATACTGTTAAATATACAGGGTTTACTTTGCTTCCCAATTTTTGCCCACGCTCAAGATTCCTTTTGTGGGCAAATACACTGGTATTTATTATGGTTAGGATACATTATATTTTACATTTATCAAATATTTTTTGTCAAATAAAAAAAAAGGGAAGAAAAAAAAGGGAGGAAAAAAGAAAAGTAAAATGAAAATGATTTTTTATTTTTGTAAGTTATAAAACGATTGTGAATTATAAATTGTATCATATTTATAATAAATAATAAATAAATAAATAAATAACTATGACCAAGTACAAATATTTTAAGCGGGATAGAGAAAATTAAGAATTAACAGAATCACCCATCAAAAAAATTCTAAACTTATTTATAAAGCGAAAAAAAATTTTTTTCCATATATTCAATCTTTATTTAACGCCGCCTATGCGACCCGTCCGCCGCACGTTTACAGAGTCAGAGCAAGTAACCAAGCAACGGTAAAATTCATTGTCACATCAAAATTCAATTCGTGTATTTACATTGTAGTTTTGTGTTCTTCTTCAGTTTTTAGTGCCTTATTTTAATTTTAAACATTTTATAGTTATTAAATAAAGAAATATGTGTCGGGTACAGATATTTTCCAACAATATAGTTCGCCGGTTTGTTTTCTAGGTTATGGGACAAGACTGTCACGGGTGCTTTAAAAGTTTTCTATTATCTATTAGTGTCTGTGGGACTAAAAGGCCTGTAAACAGCTTTATATAAGTAGTAGAATGAAAAAGCAGTTACCGCAGCCGGGATTCGAACTCGGGACCCCTCGCTTTCAAAAGCGGTTACCGCAGCCGGGATTCGAACCCGGGACCTCTAACTTTCCGGGCGATTGCTCTCCCAACTGAGCTACTACAGGCTACTTTTCCACTCTACTAATTTGGTACTGGTTTTACACATAATTTACTACTACATATATAAATTATCTATTAGTATCTACCCATTCATTTCATTCGATTTTCTTATAATAAATCCGCATTTTATCAACCTGTACCTACAGAAAATGTTTTTTATCAGTAGTGAATGGTTGTAATAAGTGAAAATATAGTTTTGCCAGTTTGTAACAAAATAATGAAAAACAAAATAAATGCAAAATACTAGAGCTAACTGGATTAACTGTTACCTATCTATCAGGTATTATTAATAATAAGAATGTTAATTTTTGTCGCGTCTGCATTTAGAGACGCTGCGAAAAGACGCCCGCATTGACATTGTTGGCAAATGTAAGCTTTATTTATGGATATAAGCCATCTTAGTCGATGCTTATCATAGGTGCTACCTTTCCGTAGAAAAAAGGGTTTTGCCTCATTTTTTAAATATCAAGCTAAAATTCTGGAATAATTTCTTTATTGACTTTTAGGCCTCCCTGAACACGTGATTATAATTTTTGTACTTAGTCATAGTTAACCCTGTACATGGAACAAGACGATTCACTCTATTTGACATTACTTGGTTTTAGCAAAATTTAGGATAACTGCGGCCAGAAGGTAGGAGTAGTTAATATAATGAACAATAATAATAAATGTGTAATTCACCAAGTTTAAGGATGCTGAACATGATATATTCTTGAGCCTGATGGCCTACATGTCAAAACATGGATGTTATCAACAGCTTATGAGTTATTTAAAATTTCATCAAAGACAAACTTACTAACACCACATAATGATGAATATAGCGATAATATTTCAAGTGTTTTACTGTTTCGCAAAATTCACAAAAGTTGAGACTTTCCTGCCATTAAACCATTTAAATCAAAAACAGCAAACTGCATGTGAATATCCGTGAATTTTGCATCCATGAGGACAACGCATGACTACAAATTGTTAAAAGCATTCGTAAAACTTCTACTTGCATGACTTTTACTGAAAACACATTCATAACTTAACTGGACGAATATTTCTGAGTTTGAAATTTGTCCTGATACTACTAATCTATGGTAATTTAACTTTTTTTTATCAATTTACTTACCTCCGTCTGATAATTTTGGTCCAAATTGTGCCTGAATATCTGCAAATTCTTCAAAATAAAATTGCGAATCCTAAAAAAAAAGAAAGAACGTTTTCTACCTGCAATTTAAAAATATAATATATATACTTACAAATTTAATAGCATAAATTTCTGCACTACATCTTTTTAGCAAACCCAAAAATAAATATAACAAGAAACACCTCATCTTGATTAAAAATTAATGTTTCACTATACAAACATATCACAAGCCTCCTTCATGGAAAAGTCAATCCTTTAAATTTAAGGTAAATAAATTTCCATTCCTGCAAAATATACATAATAAAAACATACTTCAAAATTAGAACAATTAAATTAAAATTATTGCAAAAAAAAGTATTAATCTGTCAAAACAATCAACCTTCAACAAAATAATTACGTCTTAGAAAAATAAAAACAAAAATTTACATAGAACTAGTTGTAACGAATTTAAGTCCCATGACATAGGTAGATAACACAATATTAATGCAGTTGGAAAGTCAATAAAGTAAAAATAAAGTATTATTAATCCATACAAAATCGAAAACACAGTTTTGACGTTTGCGGATGATTAAACATTTTGACACTTGACAGCCCTTTTTTGTAGTGGATGGCCAAGAACTATAAACTAGACAGGAGACAAACAAAATGTTTCCGGGTGATGCTGTTTTATTGTGACGTAGCGAGAGGCCTCAACTGACTATTAAAAGTTTTAATTAAAATATAATAATATAATTTGTTGAATTAATGTTAGTAGGGATTATACAGCATGTATTAAAAATTTCGTACAATATGTGCTTTGTTTTCATGATACAAGTTGTTAAATTTAAAAGGAACAATTATTTGAAACTGCAATTCAAACGAAGATATTACTTTATTCAATTTTAATATTGGTAATATATGGCTTAAATTGTTAACGTTTATAAACATTGCTGCGGAATATGTACACACTGACTAATACTTTCTATAGGCACTAACAGACATATTTTTGTTTGCTGTTAAATTTAAAAGAAATATTTATTTGAAACTGCAATTAAAGCGAAAATATTACTTTATTCAAATTTAATATTGGTATATATGGCTTAAAGTTTTAATGTTTATAAACATTGTTGGGTACTATGTACACACTGACTAACACTTTCTATAAGCTCTAATGGCCATTTCCACCGTTTGTTTTAAGCTACGCTTACGCTTTAAGGAACCTTAAAAATATAATTTGCCTTCCACCGTTTACTAAACCCGGCATAAAATGTCTTAAAGCTTCTTAAATATAAGCCCTCGAAATTGTAGACTTATCTCTTTTAACGATACTTAAAGGCTCTACATAACCTAATTTAATAATTTGGTTTTATTTCCGCTGAAAAATAAACAAAAAAAAAAGAGCTATGATGAAAATGATATATGTAAAAATGATTTTGATATATTAGAAATAATAGAGTATGGGTTTCCTCGAAAAGTGTACGAAAGAAGTAATCACTTCCATACGATGGATAATTTAACTTTTTTTAGAAGATACCCGCTGTATAAAGAAACAGTATTGCACATTTTGATCTTAATCGAAGAAGATCTTGAATTTCCAAGTGATATGTAAGCTCTTAAAAAGAATCACTGATAAATTACAAAAAAAAGAAAAACATTTATTTTTAATCTTTGGTAATAATTCTGTATCCCCAATCAAACGGACTTCCTTTTTTTTGTTTTCAAAATACTTTTTTAATGATGCTGCTGTTCTGTAAATATTATTTGGGGACAGTGAGTTAAATTCACCTGCTATTGGTTTTTTTATTCTTCACCGTACTTTTATAATTTACTATTGTTAATTAGTAGTACTTTTTCTTCATTGCTAAAATTTGCCAATTTTTTTTTTTGTAATTATTTCCAATATAAATCCTACCAATTCGAAAACAGAACTTAGTAGCAGAACAACATAAACCACAGATTAACTATACCAGACTTCCAAAATTGTACAGAGTGACTAATGTTATAAACCTGTTCACAATTTATAGCAGTAAACACAAAGAAATATACATGCAGCCCTTATATTTTTCCTGCAAAATCGTGTGCCACATATCTCTGAGAGTATACCCGATTACACAGCTTCTGCTGCGCATGCGCTGGAGTTAAGGTACCGATTCACTGGTGCGACTGCGGCTGCGGCTCGCGACTGCGGCTGCGGCTCGCGACTGCGACTCGTCGCCGACCAATAGGCAGTCTAGATGCTATAGTTCATGAGAACATTCAAACTGTCTATTGGTTGGCGACGAGTCGCAGCCGCGAGCCTCAGCCGCAGTCGCACCAGCGAATCCGTATATTTAGTACGCATGCGCTGCTGGCATTTCATTGGCTGCGACGAATTGTCGGATCCAACTGTTTCCAGCGCTATCATGGGCGGGTATATCGTTCGGGCAGGCAAAGTTTCTGGTATATTTTATTAGTGACTTGATCGAAATGAGGAATATCGAATGATAACATATATGAAGAGTTTAGTGCGCAAGGTCAAAATATGAGTGTAAGTGATGTTGAAATATATATTTCATTAACAAAATTGTACGTGAATAGCATATGTATGCAAATAAAAAAGTGGTAAAGAAGTACAACTGTGAAAAGGAAAGTGATGGAAAATCGCAGAAGGAAGATTGTATTTTTAAAATGAGTTTTCCAAAAAAAATTCTATTGCTATATCTTACAAGATGAAACTTAGTTCGTATAAATTAAATCGAAAGGAGTATACTGATAGAAAGGACGAAATAGAGATATGGCGAAGAAACTATTTAAAATAAATATTAACAAATAAGAATCTGGATCGAAGAATATATTAAATTTTGACGAACCATGGGCGTATGAAGGTCATACGGAAAGCGGTACGATATGATATAATAAGTGTTAATGTGTGACCGTCATAGTGACAGTGATAGTAACCAATAGTGTCCTTTTGAATGCGGAATTCGCAAATATTTGCGCGATTTATTTAACGGTGGAAAAATCTCTATTTGTAACAAATTTTTTCAACTACCTATAACATTTTCTATCATTTTCATCATGAAACGATGGTAGATTATCAGAAGTTCAAAACAAATTTATTAATACCACAAAATAATGTGTGACGCACCTACGTCGTGATTGCAAGACGACACAGTGTCACTATGACGCCTGAGCGGTGGCGGCGGTAATCTCGGGCGCCAGTTTCTGTTTATAGTGCAGAAACACCACTACTCGGGCGGCTACAGTAAAGATACGGTATTTCCAGAGGGTCATGCGGGAGGAGTTAGACTTTCGGTGTCCAGTAAAACAAGGCACAGTTGATAAATATTTACATTTATTTAGTGTAAACCTAAATGTACAATTCTAATGGTTATCTTAACTAAAAAAAGAAAATATCACGGGGCAAATAATTCGGTACAAAATACGAGGTAAACAGGTACGGTACAGTCAGCGGTGCGGTTACGGAGTAGCGGTTTCTACAAGCGGTTAATACAAGCTACGTGCAAAATCAGGCAAGAAGAAGCAATCAAGCGGACAAAGCAAAGTTAACCTACTAAACTAAACGTTGACGGTGGGGCTCCTCTCCAGGGGTTGCACGCTTTGGTCAGCGGGGCTTGCAAAACGGCTAGCTGTAAGAAAATGTATCGTTAATTACGACCCACGTTTCAACTCATACGGACGGATTGGTAACAACATCCTATGAGCCAAACGCGTGGTGAGGTAAAGGACGCCGGATAAGGACAACAGCGTCTCTACCCTGTCGTAGTACGGACGGAAAGCTGAAAAAGTAAGGTATGATTAGATACTTGAAAAGTAAAGTGAGATTAGCTACGACCCACGTTTCAACTCATACGGACGGATTTGGAACAACATCCTATGAGCCAAACGCATGATAAGGTGAGGTACGCCGGATAAGGACAACAGCGTCTCTAACTTGTCGTAGTACGGACGGTAATCTGAAAATCAAGAGATGGTTAAGTGCCTGCAAAGGAAGGTATGATTAACTACGACCCAAGTTTCAACTCATACGGACAGATTGGGAACAACGTCCTATGAGTCAAACGCGTGGTAAAGTGGAAGTACGTCGGATAAGGACAACAGCGTCTCTACCTTGTCGTAGTACGGACGGAAAGCTGAAAGACAAGGTATGATTAGCACAAAGTTAACAGTGGCCAAGTTTTCCCTAACCTCCTACTTACTTCCTCTGCTTGCGGACAGGCACGTCTGTACAGCTTGAACGGCGGAACGATACTGACTCTAGCTACGGCGATAGTTATCTTGTCAAGCCCTCATGTGGCTTGCCGGACATGCGCAGTAAGCGTATGCGCAAATTACCTACTATCCTTAGTTGACGGTGCTGGACTGGACTGCTGCTGGTGCTGGCTGGACAGGAACTGACTCTGCAGCTTCGACGGTGGATCACCTAACACTCCTAGGCAGTAGGCGGCTGTTCACTGGTCCCCAGACTCGACTTAGTACAGTCACCAAAGGCGGCTTCTCCGGTGAGCTGGACAGGCAAGACTTCCCTCGTGGAGGGCTGGCCAGGAACTAAGTGGTCTCCTGTTCAAGTAGAAGCCCTCGATGCTGGTACCCAGTTGGCGTCTGCGCAGTGATCTTCGGGCTGGACTCTGAAAATCTCACCAAAAGCGGCTACGGCTAGTAATCTCTGACAGCTCCTCAGCTACTGATGTGGTAGACAGGCAGGACGGCTCTCGTGGACGGCTGACCAGAAACTGAAGTGCCTCCTCGGAGATCGAGGCTCAGTGCTGTTCACGGGTTGGCGGCTGCGCAGCGGTCCTCAGACGACACTTATAAAAATCTCACCAAACAGCTACGGTTAGTTCCTTATTTTCGATTTCGAGAAAAGTGACAAACAACTCCTCTGATGCGGAAGTGGCGGACAGGCAGGACTTCTCTCGACGACGACGGGCCAGGAACTGAATCGTCTTGTCGGTGTTAGAACGGCTTCAATGCTGGTCATGGATTGGCGGTTGCGCAGTAGTCCGGAAACGAGACTAAAAATCTATGCCTAGTGCTCCTGGCAGAATTTATAGAAAAATCACGAACAGCTCCTCTGATGCGGAAGTGGTGGACAGGAAGGACTGCTCTTGACGACGACGGGCCAGAAACTGAATCGTCTACTGGCTGTTTAGAAGTCTTCGGTGCTGTAGACAAATCGGCGGCGGCGCACTACTTTCCCTTTTGAACTTGTAAATTTCTTACCTTAGCTGGGAGTCTTCACAAAACTATTCTAAGTCGATTCAGCGACTCAGAATAATTTTAGTCGGCGGTCAGCGCGTGAAACTTTTCTAAGTTCGTCAGCGACTCGCTGCCAGGCTCTCGCGTGGCAGCGAGTCCCGCGGTAGATCTGTACGCTTGGGCGGCCGGGACAGAACTCGCCGGCCGGCGTGCTGCGATGATCTAGGTCTCGATGCGGACGGTAGCGGTTGCGTGGCCTAGTAGTAATTTAAACACAGGTCGGCGGTCGGTAATAATTTTATTAATGAAAATTTACTTCATTACAAATGAAAGGGGCAATAATATTTGTAGTGTTTGACAGTTTTGCAAATTGCAATTGTCAAAAGTTGTGATTTTCCCGCCATAAATAATTAAAACAGAAATTGCAAAATTCGTGCAAAAATCCGTGAATTTCGCGTCCATAAGGACGCTTAATTGTGATATCTGCGGAGTGTATCATATAGGTGTAAGTGGTGGTAGTGGGCAATCGACGTCCATAAGGCCAGGGACACATTTAAAGTAAATTATTAATGTGCTAGGTTCCGCTGACAACTTATTTTTGATAATTTTGTGTGCTTTAACTCTTCTTTAGTGGCACGCTTAGATAATCATACCACCCGTACCTTCCGTACTCATCTCTGTGTTGTGAATTAGTCACTCTCTACTATTTTCGACCTTGGGTAATTGATAATACAAGATAAAAACTTGAAATTTTGAAATAATTCTTATTATTTTTATTATGTAATGCCTCGAAATTGGTAAAAACTGTTATATAACTGTTTCTACTTTAAAAATAATGAATGTTATGTAATGCAATTATTTTTGTCATTTTTGTATATTTTTTATATCTGATCGTCTTCAAATTTAGTACGGTTATGAAATGTTGCTCCTCGCACGCTTCGCCCGTCGCACTTGTCTACAAGCTAGCGATTAGTCACTCTCTACAATTTTGGAAGTCTGGTATACAGGGTGTTTATTAATCGAATGCCGATACTTAAGGGTGTGAATCCTTCGGTCATTTTAAGAAGAGAACTTAATATCAACATATGTCCTAAACCTCTTCATTTTTGAGCTACAGGGTGTTAAAGTTTTAAGAAAAAAATTACTTTTTTATTATAATTCTTATCACTCCAGATATTTTTATGAAATTTTATACACACCTATTAATCATTAAGGAGCATTGTTTGATGTAAAAAATGTTTTAAAATCTCACTATAGCTGAATTTGATTAAAATCGGAAACTTGCATTCTAAATTTCTTAATTTGATATGAATTACAATTCCAAATTTATATTAGTTGAAATTTTTTAATGTTGTGCTATTCTGGGTGTCTGGTGGTAATAAAATACGTCGCTCGCATTTACGTCACAATTCCTTATTTATTATCTGTATCAAACCATACACACACATCCTAATCAATTTAACAATTATTATAAATACTACACCTAAAGTATATTTTATGTCTCCTACCTCCTATCTACCTTCAATAAATATTACCATTGGTTATATAAGCTTGTTCCCATATGACGTTACTAAACATTTTTTTAATATTATTATAATTTGTTCCATACAACTACCTAATTATTAATTATTAGTTTCCACCATAGAGCTTAAGGTCTATGGTCTCCACAAATGTCAAATGAAAATTTAGGTATATATTTTTTTCTAAATTTCTCAATAACAAAGTATTTATGTTGTTTCTTGATATGTGCAAATACTGCCAACCACTGTTCACAAATATATAGTTTATACTTTGCCACAATTCAGCTGGCTTTATCCATTATGTTTATATATGCTGCTTACAAAACCAATACATGGGAAATGTCGCACCGCAACTTATTTTTATTGTCTTACTGTTATAGTTTGTACGAGAATTGTCTCAACTCAAGTCAGGAATATTATTGTTGATTTTTCTTTGCTAGATAGCCTATAATTATACTTTGAAAAAGCACTGTGTAATTTTGAGTGATGTCTCATTGTCACTGTTTATCGACTCGTTAGACAAGACAAGAAAATGGAATGGAAAAGGTACTCCGAGATTCATATTCATTCAATATATTTTCAAAGGAATTCGTAAAATAAAAAATGAACTCATTAGCAAGTTTTATATTAATGACATAAAATACATTCAAGATATAACGGGAAACTTTGTTGTACCTGGTGATTAATTTTAAATTACTTCGGGAAATAAAAAGAAATTCTACTTATCGTTTTAATTTATAGTGAAGTGAAATAATGCTTTAGCAGAACGATTTCCCGGTAAACATGTGCCAAATGCAACTACTTTTACAACGATATGCAATGAGTATAAGTGAAGACTGAAATGCGAACGCGGACGTGGCACGGAAAATTTGCAACCCAATTGCGGAAGAAATGAAGGTTCAGGACGTCCTCGCGGCAGTGTGGCGTATCATATAAGAGGCTCGATTATATCCGTACCATCTACAGCGTGTCCAAGCATTAATACCAAGAGATTGAACGAGGAAGACCGGTACCAAGGCCGCCATGATATTCTGCCTAAATCTCTTTTACTTCTTTTTGTGAGGATATTTAAAAAATGAAGTGTATTGCACCGAAATGGACACTATGGACGATTTACGCAAACGTATCATAGCTGCTGCCAATAACTTACGAATTCAAAAAGGACATGAAGCAGAAACATTTGTTATAACACAGGCCCAAAATTTTGTTATAATATCAGGAACCTATGTCAAATTTGTTTTTCTACGTTCATGCAAAAAAACAAAATTTTATTGAACCATATTCAGTAGAAAAAGTGGTTCTTTATTGCACTAGTGAAATAAAATGTGTATTGCATTCATCTGTCATTCTACTACAGCGTTTTGTCATCATGATAAACATAAACGTTCAAATCGACGTCATATTTTCTTACACTTAGTGTCATATAAATAAAACATTTTTTTGTTTTTGCATGAACGCAGAAAAAATATTGTATGCAACTCATACAAAAAGTGTTTATTGCACGCGACGTAAAATTGTCCACAACACTTACTTTTTGTACTTGTTGCATAAATAACTATATTTAAAATTAAAACCTCAAATTAATTATATTAATAATGAATAGCAGTAGTGGCAAAAGCCGTTGAATTTGCTGTATAAAATAAGTGTTATAAAGTGTTATTTGTTTCTTTTCTTGAGAATTTCCTTCAGTGTTTTGTCCGGTCGCTGATTGTATGCTTTGCCTTGTCGGGTTTTACAGTGGACCAGTTTCCAGTGCCGTGCAGAAGTGCATTTTTAAATTATTTTCGAACTACCCCTTTTGATTTTTTTTTTACAAAATTATATTTGTAAGAGTTCATTCAAACATTTTTTTAGATAAGTTTTGAATTACCCACTATATACTCACTAAACAAAATGAAATTGCTGCAACATTGCCCAAAATTTACAAACGAAGCTGTAATGTTGCAAAAGCTTTTACAGGAAGTTTGCAAGGTATTTGTGACAAAATTATAATTTCCACCTACCACCTACCAAGGAAACATTATTTTAGAAAGTTTGCTACAACTTTTCTTTATATATTGCTACAAGGTTGTGACGTACCTACGTCGTGATTGCAATACGACACAGTGTCACTATGACGCCTGAGCGGTGGCGGCGGTAACCTCGGGCGCCAGTTTCTGTTTACAGTGCAGAAACACCATACTCGGGCGGCTACAGTGAAGACACGGTATGTCCAGAGGGTCGTGAGGGAGGAGTTAGACTTTCGGTGTCCAGTGAAACAAGTGACACTTGGTAAATATTTACATTTATTGAGTGCAAACCTATATATACAATTCTAACTATTGCTCTAGATAAAAGTAATACGGTTCTAATCTACGAGGTAAACAGATACGGTACAGAGTCAGCGGTGCGGTTACAGAGTAGCGGTTTCTACAAGTTACGTGCAAAATCAGGCAAGAGGAAGCAATCAAGCGGGCAAAGCAAAGTTAACCTACGAAACTATTACTAAAAATAAAGAAACAAAAAACGTTGACAGTGGGGCTTCTATCCAGGGGTTGCAGGGCTGGTCAGCGGGGCTTACGAAGCGGCTAGCTGTAAGAAATTGTTTCGTTAGTTACGACCCACGTTTCAACTCATACAGACGGATTGAGAACAACATCCTATGAGCCGAATGCGTGGTGAGGTAAAGTACGCCGGATAAGAGTAACAGCGCCTCTACCCTGTCGTAATGCGGACGGTTCTCTGAAAAGCAAGGTATGGTTAAGTACCTGAAAAGTAAAGTGTGATTAGCTACGACCCACGTTTCAACTCATACAGACGGATTGGAAACAATATCCTATGAGCCGAACGCGTGGTGAGGTAAAGTACACCGGATAAGGGCAACAGCGTCTCTACCCTGTCGTAGTACGGACGGAAATCTGAAAGGCAAGGTATGATTATCACAAAGTTAACAGTGGCCAAGTCTTCCCTAACCTTCTACGTACTTCTTTTGTTTGCGGGCAGGCACGTCGGTACAGCTTGAGCGGTCGGTTAGTACTGACTCTAGTTACTCTAGCAACGGCGGTAGTTATCTCGTCAAGCCCTCGTTTGGCTTAGCGGACATGCGCAGTAAGCGTGTGCGCAAACTACTTACTATCCTGGTTTACAGTGCTGGACTGGACTGCTGCTGGTGCTGGCTGGTCCGGAACTGAATCTGCGGCTTCGACGGGGTGGAACACCTAACGCTCCTGGGTAGTAGGCGGCTGCGCACTGGTCCCCAGAGTCGACTTAGAACCGTCACCAAAGGCGGCTTCTCTGGTGGGCTGGACAGACAGGACTCCCCTCGTGGACGGATGGCCAAGAACTGGATTGTCTACTGGTCAAGTGGAATCCCTCGATGCAGGTACCAGGTTGGAGGCTGCGCAGTGATCTTCGGGATGGACTCTAAACATTCTTACCAACAGTAACTACGGCAAGTGGTCTAGCACAGCTCCTCAGCTACTGGAGTGGTGGACAGGCAGGACTGCTCTCGTGGACGGCTGACCAGGAACTGAAGTGCCTCCTCGGCATTTGAAAGCCCTCGATGCTGATCACGGACTGGCGGCTGCGCAGTGGTCCTCAGACGAGACTTGTAAAAATCTCACCAAACAGGTACGGCAAGTGGTCCTGGCAAAACTTTCCTCAACAACTTAGAAAAATCACGAACAGCTCATCTGGTTCTGGAGTGGTGGTCAGACAGGCCTGCTCTCGACGACGACAGGCCAGGAAATCTGTTCTCACAACACAACAGTCAGAGATTGGATTCAAACTACTAGAAATATTTTTACCAGTTAATTTGCAAAATACAGTTGCCTCCACCACCTCATAGGATAAACTCCTTCGACGAGGGTTTTTTTTTGTTATTTTGATACAAACGCATAAGTATTCCACAATTTTGAAGAATATTTATAAACTAACCCGCTGGTTAAAAAGGTTTTTCTGAAATTAGTCCTAAATACTAAAATAGTTGGACGAACATTTCTGACAGTTTCAAACTAGTTCCCGACTCTTGTGGAAACAGACCTAATATTGCTATAATTGTATAATTTTGATGAAAAATCATTTTAGCAATAACATGATTAATAGTTTCATCTAAAATCATTTTAGACAAAATTCAAATTAATTTTTTTATGTCATTTTAGGGGCGACTTGAAAATGGTAAGTAATTATAAACAGAAAGTGGGCCGTCGCAAATATGGCGATTATGACAAGGAAAAGTTGCAAGAGGCCGTACAACGATACCGAGCGGGGGAATTTAAAAGCATTAAGTGAGGAATATGGAATCCCGTACGTCACACTATATGGGAAAATCAAAAAGTTCCATATGAAGAAGCCAGGAGGAAGCAAGTACTTTCGGAAGTCGAAGAGACTGTATTAGTTAGAGCAATAGGCATTGCATGTAAATGGGGCTTTCCAATGGAACCAATTGACATACAAGAATTGGTGAAGAATTACTTGCAGAGAATGGACAGGCGTATAGCAAAATTCAAAAATAATAGACCAGGCGAAGGTTGGATGGAAGCATTTTTAAAACGCCATAAAAATGAACTTTCCAAAAGAATGTCTCAGTCGATAAAAGAGAGCAGAGCTAAAGTTGACCATGGGATCATTAATAAATATTTTGATCGTTTGTCAGAAGCTCTGGATGGGATTCCCCCAGACGCCATCTTGACTATGATTAGACCAATTTCACGAACGATCTTTGCCGCGTCAAAGTGGTAGTCCGAAGATCATGTAAACGGGCAAAAAAAATTATGAACAAATTAGCCACCTCTGTCATGTTTGCATGTGCAGCATCCGGGCATTTGCTTCCCATTTACATTGTATATAAATCTGATCATTTATGGTCAACTTGGACCGAAAATGGTTTACTTGGTGCAAGGTATAATAGAAGTACTCTGGATCGTTTAATGGAAGTATTTTTGAAGACTGGTTTGATAATATAATTATTCCATATTTTAGGAACTTACCAGAGGTACCAAAAGCACTTATCGGAGATAACTTGGCCAGTCATATATCTCTGAGTGTTATCACAAAATGCGAGCAAAATAATATCAAATTTATTCTTTTGCCACCCAACAGCACCCAGTTGACACAGCCATTAGATGTCTGTGTATTACGACCCATTAAAATAGCTTGGAAAAATATTCTTCGAAGATGGAAGAAACATAATAAAGGGGTAGTGAGGAAGGATGTATTCCCCAGATTATTGAAACAAGCTCTAACCAGCATTGACAGCACTTGTAAAGACAATACAATTTCAAACTTTTAAGCAACTGGTTTAGTACCATTAGATAGGCAGCAGGTTTTTAAAAAATTGCCACGAATATATCACGATCTGCCTGCAGATGTACCTATAACTGAGAGTTTGAAAGAGAGTTTGAAAGATATGTTCGAAAGACCTCGATTCAACAAAACAACCACTACGAGAGGTAGGAAAAAGAAGTTACGGGTAGAACCGGGTAAGAGTATTTCTCAGGCAGACTTACAACCATATCCTACTCCTCCAAAAACAATTGAAAAGAAAAACAAAAAGAAAAGAATTTTATCGGAATTATCATCATCAGAAGGCACTCCAGATGAAACTATGGTACTGGACGATAGTGATGATGATCCTAAAACATTTTCTGATTTGCAAGACGAGATTAGTAGACAAACAGACCAAAATATTTCTGTCGATGCTAAGGATTCAACAGACAACTTAACAATTGGGAATTATATTTTAACTAATATGAACACAGATACCGGTGATGAAAAACGTTTTGTTGCAAAAACAATCAACACTTATGAAGATGGCACTCATATGTACATGTTCTTAAGACCAAGTGCGAAAATACAACAAGCTTTTGTTTACTCCGAAGTAGAAGATACTGGGATTGTTCATAGAGAGGAAATTATTAAAAAGCTTTTGAATTTTGGGGTGTTGAGACGTGGTCAAATTCAGTTTAAAAGATGTGGTATAATTTTATAAATTTTTTCTTAATTTTAAGTTGGTTCATTTTTTGTGATATAGGTAGGTACTTACTTATGATACCTACCTATAACACCTTTGTGCCTATACAGAAATTATTTTATTTGTTTCAGAATTTTTTTTGTTTTGTTTTTTCGTTTTTTTTAATAAAGTTTCTATCAAAATAAATAATAAGTTAGCTACAAAAACGGCCTGATTTCAGGTCGCCCCATTTCGGGGTGACTTGAAAATAACCCAAAAAAAATTTTTTGGGGGAAAAAGTTATGGCAACATTTTCCCAACTTACCAACTTCCAAGATTTCACTAATATCCATAACCTAAAGTAAACTTACTTTAAAACAAAAAAAAATATTGCGGCAAATATACACCCAAATAATGTAAAAAAATTTATCAAGTCACCCCATTTTATGGTACCTTAAATAAGCAATTGGAGTCATTACAAAAAACGTCAGTTAGGTAAAGAGTAAATTTCGAAAATTAGTAAGTAAAGATGCTGTGACAAAAATTGACATTTTGCAAAGTAGTCTTGGGTGGAAGACTGTACTGAAAATTTTGGGAGTTCAAATACTTACTAATGTAAATCACTGGTAATAAGAATTAATAAGGGCAAAGATGCATAATATTTCTGAATTCTGAAAGTAACTATAAATTCAAAGGAACTAAATTATATTTAATACTTTACATAAAACAAGTTTGTATACCAAAAATATGTACATATCATATAGACAAATTTGTGTATTGTGTATACATAGTACATTTGAAATTTATTTAATTATTTTATTAGTCTTTAAACTTCATTCAAACCAACCATTCTTTTATGAAGTTCAGCCTCTGTTGATTGTTTGAAATTTACGCATACTATTCCGATGTAAGACACCGTCACATAGACAACTAAACTGTAAACATCATGTTACTCCGTGATTACTGTAAAAGATTGACATAACTTAAAGTGTTAAATGTTTGGACAAATTATAAAAAACAAATTATATCAATATTAGATTTTAAGTTTGATAGAACTTTTTAAAGAAAAGTTTCGAAATCTTGATAATTCCGTTGCATTGCAACTTTTCTTTTGTAAATTACATGATAACTTGCAGCAAGTTACTAATATGTGAGGTCACAGAAACCTTTTGCGGTTCACTTATAACAAACTATCTAGTTAAAGAATTCATATGAAATATTCTAGCAAGCGTACAATTACTTTGCAGTGTAAAATTACGCATTTGAAATGAATGCAACTTTGTTAAAATATTATGTAAGGTTCCTTGTTTAGTGGGTAAATCTATAAAATATATTCTTTGATCAGACTTCGATCTTCTACTATTTGTATTAAATAGTTTCTTCGTCATATCACTATTTCGTTTTATAAAACGAAAATTTATGTCGCGCATAATTCGCAATAGCATCTTTCTAGATATTCTAGACAAAGTTTTATTCTGTGAGATAGCAACCTGATATTTTTTTATTGTCGGAAGCTCATTTTTAAAATACCACCCATGAATTGTTTGCATATTTTGTATAACCAACCACTATCCTTTCATTCCGCGAGTTTCCACTATTTTCTGTTTTGCAGTTGCATGTTCTTCTTTGCCACTCTTTATTACACTATATATGCACTACACACGGACATTCTTGATATTTCAACCGCATCACTTACATTCATAATTTGGTTTTACGTCCTAATCCCTTCATACACGTCATTATCCGATATAGCTTACTTGTTAGGTTAGGCCGTTTACGCTTTTGAGAACATGCTGTAGAGCTTGAATTATTCTCCATTTTAAGAACACAAAATCACTAAAATTAATTGCATTTACAATTAAATTAGCGAAAAGATATACCTGAAATTTTCTCACGCGCACGCCCATAATACCTAAGGTGAACGCGTGCGTAGAGTGGTCTGTTACGACATGATTACAAGTAGAAATCAAACATTCCGATCGGGCGCATGCGTATTTGCTAAATCAAAAGCTGCATAATCGGGTATGCTCTAATTAGGCGACACTTAAAATCTATACAATAAATATATAGGGATTGCATCTTGTGTTGACTGCTCTAAATGATGAGCGGGTTTATAACATTAATCACTCTCTATTATTATTTGCATCGAAAAATAATAAGGCTGGCTTTGTTAAGCTCGCTTAAATATTTAAGTATATGGCTTTATTTTTCACATGTTGCACCACCCGTAATTTAAGTCGGCTTTATTAAGCGCGGCAAACTGAACTACTAGCCGAAGATTAGTACATGTGGTTCGCGTCTAATTTCGTTCCGTAACCTTAATTAATAGAAAATAATTTTTTTTTATTATTGTGGTAATGGAAGATTGAACCCTCTAGCCTAGATAAATATCACTCCCTAGCAAATCTTGTAGTCATGTTTAGCGCTATCTATTGATATGTAGTAAAACTATTTGTTTAAAATCTGGAATAGCTCCTTCGGTTTTATTTTATTTAAAATTTTAATCGTAGTGGCAATTGTATCAATAACATTACTTATATTTTAAGGAATGCTAAATTTGAAAAATTATATGCACGCACATGTTTTACATATAACAATTTAAACTATATCTTTCTATATACTTACCATAGGTATTTTAAATACTATAGGCATGTAGTGGGCTCACGGATCTTTGCTTAACGTAAACACACCGGTATACCGTGCCGAAAACTTCAGAATGCACAGAACAGATTGATAAAAGACTAACCGAACAGAAGGAGCTATACTCGTAGATTAAAGTAATAAACATCGTTTCTGAATAATATGATTCCGTGATAACTTACCCTACTTAAACTCATTTTTGAAACACTAATCTTACTATACATAAACGTGAAAATTACACGTTCTACGTATCATGCGGGTTCCCTCTTAGGTTGCCACTATATGAATACAAAATTACTGCAGAAATTTGATAAAATTACTTGCAATTACTGGCAAAGCTTAATATTGTTCCTGGCAATTTACTGGTAAAGTTTTTTTTAGTGATATATACTTGCTATTTTTATTAAATTATGTGTATGTAATGCACAATTAAGTAACGTGTCGCACTTACTGTTTTATATATAGCAATCGAATATAAACGTTTAAGCGGAAACTCAATTATGCTAGTTTGTAAACTAAAATAAAGAGACCACAAGTACTAATATTCTTCAGATGTTACAATTAAAAATACCATCATAGTACCATTCACAGATAATGGTCATGGTACGACCCATAGAAATTCTTATAAGTATCTTTACTACATATGTATGTGTATATTTACAATTCTTGAAGTTTATATTCGTTTGGCTAAAACCATATGAAATAATTCCCTTATTTTTTATGGGAAAAAACTACAATAAGAATGGTCTAGAATACAGATTTGCATTTTCTCATGAGAATTTTCATCACTTTCCTGCGGGATTATGTGTAAGTATTAATGGGAAAATTTCAATCGTAAGCCCAATACTGGCAACACTGTCAACTCCTGGCAAATGCCAATAATTACTAGCAAATCGGCAATGCTGCTCTTGGGAACGCGTTTGAAAATATCCTATATCTTTATCGCTTTTTCTAGTGCACTTGATGCTTCTTCGCATGCGTCGATCCGATTAATGTGGCCACGCCCCTAACCTCCTTCAACTGTCAAAGTCACAAGATATTTGTTTTATAACCTTATTTTAGTGGCTTGTCATATAAAATGTAATCTATTTAATGTTTTATAATATGTTGCTGATTTTGAATTTGTATATGCCAGTTGAAATTACTCTTTTCTGATATCATCGTTCTTGCCATCAGGAGCCCCATACTTAATACCTATAATATCTACTAAATTCTAAATGTGATGTATAACTAAGAATTTAGATCAATTTAGGAATATATTAAATAGATATGTTTATAACTGAAAATTATTTTTGTTTAAATATATATTTGTTGTGAATTTTTAGCAAAGACATTTCTGATAAAAAGCTTGAAATACATTTACATCTGACATTTATATCCGTACATATATGTCAAGAATCAGACATAGGTATATCGCTAGTGACTGTTTACATTCTGTTAGAAATTGCTATAAATTTGTGTATAGAAGCTTTAAATTTACAATAAATATGTGAATCATTTACATATTTCTTAAATACACTTGTGTCATACACATGCATCCATTCATTGTAGGAAGACAATGTACAGTTGTGAAACGATGGAAATATTGAAACAAAAAAATGCTTCTAGTGTGATTATTGTGAAGATGCAGAAACATAGAATAAAACGTTCACTGTGGATTCAACAGTAAATTTTGAGATACGAAGAATTAGGTGTTTATAGTCAATTAATGTCACATTTTTTGGGGATGAAGCCAGCTCAATTTGAGAAACTTGTTTGTAAAATTGGTCTATAACAAGCAAGCTACCAAACCAGTTTTAGTATAATTTGGTATGCCACCAAATGACGCAGAAGGCTCTATTTGTGACTAATACCATTTAGTTTTTTAAGATTGTATTTCTCAAATCTTTTTCAAAGTGAATACAAAGCACAGTTTCACTATGCATCTTTATTCATTTAAGGGTTAGTTGTAGTATGACTGGCAAGCTTGAAAATTAATAAAATAGAAAAGGTGTGTGTGTAGGTAATCCAAACAAATGGAGTGAAAGCTGTCAAGTGATGTTATGTTAAAAATTTTAATAATTGTGAATTAAAAAAATCAGTTAAGATCCATTTATGTGCTAAATATTATACATTATTACAGCAATTTCCGTCTTGCAAATAATGTCTAATCGTATAGATGTTGATACGCATCGTAGACACTTAAAATGTATCTCTCTGACAGAAATTTTTCACTGTTTCCATTAATTGCAATTTCTGTCTGACATAAATATTGTGTAATTAATGTCAGATGAAAACTTACCTTTATGGACATGTTTGTGTTCTTTTATCCTATAAGTATATTATTGTATAATGCTTATTGAATAATAATTCATTCAAAGATGGTAATCATATACACCAGGCAGGATATAGCAAATATGTTCTATTTCTTAAAAGTCACAAAGGCATATCACGAAAACAGATATGTTTTAGCAATACAATCAAGTAGAAATTGAAAAAGTAAACATAATGTTAAAAGAAACCAAATAGAAAACTGTTGTAGTAAGATAATTTATTTATTCGGAGTAATTTTTCTTTTATAATAATACTGTAACCAATTTTCAGAATTTAAACAACATTTTTTACTGATTTTACAGTGCTATGACCTAAATGGGTCATTCTATAACATTTGTGATGCATTTAATGTTAAATATATTTCTAGTTTATTATTTAATTGCAATGTTTTTTGAGAATAACTGATGAATTTTCAGTTTATGATCAAGAAGATTTCATTTTGACATTAACATCTCCAAATTGTTTTGTGTTGTAACGAAATTGTTAGCAGTTTATTGAAAGAAGTGTTGCTAAAGAGACACTTACTTGTAGCTTATAAATCTGACATTTTCAAGCCAACCACTTTCCTTGTTTTAAACTAAGTGTGGCATTTATTTGAAATAAAATTTCTGTTTTTGTGCCGATTTATTTTCATGTATTTTAAATTTGTAGTGCTTTAGAACCGTATATAATTTATTACAAACTAATATGAATATTTGAAAATAACTGAATGTAATGTTAACTTTAAATAAAACAGATTTTAGAAAAAAATGTACAAGCCGTATATTTGAAAATCATCAACATCTCTCTTTTCTAAGCTTCCTCATATTTTTCCAATATGTACTATGTTCAAAAGCTTTTTCATAAATGCCAAAAAGTATAGTTTTCTTTCTTGGTTTATTAAATGCTTCTACGTTCTGTTGGCACGCGAGCTGAATAAATTGAAAAAAGGCGAGTTAATTGAGCTATTGGTTAAAAACTTTGTACGTACTTGTAAACGTAAAGTTTTTTTTGCATCAAAGTAATTCAGTTCATTATAATTTAATATTATACTAAAATGACAAAAAAATCTTTATCTAAGGATTTTGGATTTATAGAAAAAAAGAATTTAACATGCTCATCATTTGTTGTTATTCATTAATGAAGAATTTAAAAAAATTATTCTTGTTGGGTCCACACTTAAAAATATAATTAGTATTAATGTAATTTTAATTTAATCTGTATAGTGTCAGTTACTATTGAATTACTTGTTTAAAGAAACTTATGAATTATCAATTTCAATTATGTGCTAGTATTTGTAATTTTGGTGCAAAACTTTTTTTTACCAGGAAGATTGTATATAACACTTAAAAAACTGACTCGAATATATAGACACACGATATTGAGTAAATATATTTTACACAAACCCAAGAAAGAAGACTGAATGCAATGAGAGCCAATTACAACATATAATACATCAACAGAGCTGCAGCATATTGTAACGGGTCTCGTTCGTAAATTCTTTTTTTATTCTCAATAACTTGCAGTCTGCAAACCTGAAAATACTTATCATTCTGTTTTCAAAATTGCAAATTCATTTTGACCATTTTGCTCATGTAAGTATCAGTAACAAGATTTCAAAACTTTTCGATAATACATTAAATAATTTATTTTAACATAATTGAGAAATTAAATTATTTACTTAAATAAAAATAAATCTATAACTGTTTTACAAACTTATGCCAGTAAGAGGTAATTTGTAACTTATACTATTATAACAGGGTAACAAAGGTACTAAATATAATAAATACTTAATTTGTTAGATCTGGGGATGTCAATAGCAATGTCCTCTGGATTTGGAGGGGCTCATAACTTTAGACGGAATAAAATTTGTCAGCAAAAGTGAATCCCTACTTTGACTTATCTGGTAGCGAACCAATGATATTATCTTACTTATTGTTAAACATGATGACGGATGCTGGAACACTTACTTGGTGGCACTTCGAGAGCCGGGACTAGAGACAAAGAGGGAAATACAATAGCCCCTTGATCGGGAGGAATAGCGGAATCAGCGATCAAGCACATTCGATTATTGTTAGCTTATTTACTGCCCAACTTTGAGTAATATACGGCTTGTGATTTTTGTCTAAAATCTGTTTTATTTAAAGTTTCTAACATTACATTCAGTTATTTCCCCACTCGCGAACGAAATAGACCGGCTCGCGGAATCCAAATTAATCGGTTCCCGACTCGCGACCGGCTCCTAACTCTCGACCAGCTCCCGGCTCTCGGCAGTTCCGGCTCACTTACGATCCACGGTAGTTATGGGCACGCTTGCTTCTTGAATCGATTCAGTTGAATTGTTTGGTAATATAATTAAAGCATTCGTTGCCGACAGGTATATTATTTTTTTTATGTACATAAAAAAGTTATCGAGAGAGGTAGGTAGGTACTAACCAAAAATACAATTTTTTTGCGAATCACAACATCAATCGGCTCAATTGAACCGGTTCAGTCAACCGGATCTTTTTATTGACCGAGTGCCGGTGAGCCGGTTCCTTGAAAAGAGCCGAAGTGCCCACCTCTACTTGGTAATACACAGCGAGGTAAAAGTACTGAGAAGATTATCAGTGCAATTTGAAAAAACGCTAGATGACCATGAGGATGAGTGCATTCAGGGAACTCGAGCGCTAAAGCGGTTTAGTGAAGCGGTGTCCTGAATAGTCCCATAATTTTCATGCAGCGCTTTAGCGCTTTATAAAGCTATGAAGCGTATAATTTATCCGCTTGACTGCTTTATTATTTGTAAAGCACACTAAAAATTGGTATGTTTGGGTAACCTAACCTAAAATTTGTATTTACTGTCTTCATGCTGACTGCGCATTATTTTTTTTAAGAAATACCAAGTATAAGTCGGAGAGAAAATAATAATGTGTCTCTGGTATGTCATTCGAAATATAGCCGAAATTTAGCATGAAGTAAATAATGGAAGAGGATATTATTGGGAGAGAAAATCATTACGGTTCCAGTAACACAAGAAGAAAGACAAAAATATTAAATGGTTACGTTTAAGTCATTTTTCATCTAATACAAGTCAACGTTAATATTAATTTTGGTACTAAATTCCCTTTTAGTAATGATTTTCAAATATAACAAAAAATATATCATATCTAGATACCTACTTAAAAATAACTGCAGTTATGTTATTATATTTTTAACTCTAGATAACATTGTTTGTATACACCTAACAATTTATATAAAAACCTGAAAAACAAATTATTTTAAATTTAACTTCTGCCTCTACCAATAATTAAAATTGAAATCGTAAAAGTAACTAGATAAGTAGTAAATTCAGATTAGTTCATTTAGTGTGACACATTAAAGCGCTACAGCGCTTCGACTCTGTAGCGCTTTAACGCTTAATTCCCTGAACGCAGTCGATATAATTAAAATGTTGAAGCAGAGAGATACGCATAACAATAAGCAAAGCAGGGTAAAAGCCTCTGTTGATCAATACGTAGAAGCCGATAATGTGACCGAACAAAAAACTGATAAAAGTACATTTTCAGAAAAACTAAACACAAAGAAAAATAAAAATGTATCACAAAAACCGTATGCGGGTGTTGTAAAGCAAAAACCTGTAAATATTGACAATCAAGTTAAAATAAACGGGTACCCTGTAAAAACAGATGTAAACAAAACAAACAGATTTCGACCTATAATTGGAGACTGTAGAAATTCCACAAAGGTGTTAAAAACAATGCCCAAAATGGGTCATCTCCATGTATACAGATGTGCACCGGATGTGTCAAGTAAGGATCTGCTTGATGTCCTCAGGGAAACTGCACCGGAATAGATTTTACTTGTATAGAATGGAACAAATCCGAGAGGAGATCCTCCTTTAAGATGTCCTTTCCAATAGAATTCTGTGATAGGGTGTATAATCCGGATCTATGGCCAGCGGGTGCGGCAGTCCGACGGTTCATCTTTCGTAAACCAGCACCAAATTTTCAGGAGGACGCGAAAATACAGGCAGTGAACTAGAGGAGATGGTGCGTGAAAATAACGGGGTCCTAAGTCTGCCACGGGACGGTAATACGACACGGGGGCATGGAAATGGTGACTATGAAACTAGTTTTACTGTTTTTCATCAAAACATGCAATCACTAAAAAACAAGCTAAATGATTTTGAACTATGTATTTTAGGTGTTATATGTCTAACTGAGCATTTTATGCAGGATTTTGAGATTGATATGATAAATATCAGCAATTATTCCGTGGCCTCGGCTTTTTGTCGTAAAAATAAATAGGTCCCCTGACGGTATTCTCAGGGAATTCTTGCACATCTTAAACAATCTGTTTGCTCAGTTGAGTCTTGTAAATAAAAAAATAGTAATCATGGGAGACTTTAATGTTCGTTTTAATAAAAACGAAGAGGACACTCGAGTGTTTGTGAGTTTCATGGAATCCTTTGGTTTTACATATCTCATAAATGAAAATACACGTGGTAAAAATTGTCTGGATAATGTACTGGTGAATTTTGATTTCTTGAGATATAGAGCGGGTGTTGTGGATAAACACATAGCGGATCATAAGGGAATTTATATATTGTTATTAATAGATAATATTAAAACAGTATCAGTCAAGTATTATGGAGGCCGATAACGGAAAGGGGTTTAAATAGTTTGTATCATAGTGTGGCAATTCGAGTTTTTGAATTGCCCTGAATTCTCTGTTGAACATAAAAGTCAAATGTTTGTTGATGTAATTGCAAATTTATTCTTAGAACATTTACCTTTAAAAAGAATAAGTAAACAAGAAGGAAGCAAAATTCACTGGTTTAGTGACGATCTGAAACGGATGCGAAACCACCTTGAATTATTAATTGAATTAAAAAAGCTGAATCCTGGAGATGTAACGCGTGTGACAGAGGTTAAAAAATTCAGAAAGCAATACAAGGAAGGTATAAGTGATAGCAAAAAAGCGGCAAATGAATCATATATAAGAAATAGTGAAAACAAAACTGCTGCAGCATGGGATATAATAAACCAAGGGAGAAATAAAGCTAAAAAATCAGCTATAAATAAAACACTAAAGGCCGAGAATTTCAATGATTTCTTTACATCGATTGCTCCTAATATAGAAAAAAAAATAACTCCCTCAGTAGAGCCTCTTTGTCTGTTGAACCCTGTAGATTTAGTATTCGCTTTTGAAGAAATATCGTGCGCCACAATGAGAGATGCAATTACTGGTTTAAAGAATAAAAGTAGTAAGGACGTGTATGAAATTAGAACCAAATTGTTAAAACGTATAAAGGAACCATTAATATCTCCATTGACAAAACTATGTAATCTTATAATTACAAGTGGTCACTTTCCATCTTGCTTGAAAATCGCAAAAGTAATTCCCATCTTTAAAAATGGTGACGCGGGTAACATGGATAATTATCGTCCAATATCCTTAATACCCTCGCTAGCCAAAATATTCGAAAAGGTTCTTTATGCTCAATTAATGCGGTACCTTGAAAATAATAAGTTAATGTCCCTGTGTCAGTTCGGGTTTCGACCAGGGAAATCGACATCTTTGGCAGTGAGTGGCGTGGTTACGTATATTACTGAGGCTTTTGAGAGTGGGTCTTTGCGGGATGCACTTTTTGTGTCTTGTCAAAGGCTTTTGACTGCGTGCATCATCATATACTTCTTGCGAAACTAGAAAGGTATGGGGTCGTGGGCTGATCTCTGGGTTTAATGCAATTATATTTGTAAAGCGTAAACAGGTCACTTGCTTGAATGACACCGTATCCTCTGAAAAAGAGGTTAGTTATGGTATCCCTCAGGGCTCGGTTATCGGTCCCCTACTTTTTCTCATCTACATAAATGACCTGCCGAAAAATGTGGGTACAGCACGGGGGTGTTATTTGCTGATGATACAACACTGATATCTATTAATAAAGAGTGGGATATGATGCGGGCTAGCATGGATATGGCACTCGCAGATGCTTCAGATTGGTGTGCTGCAAATCGGTGAATGTTAAATAAAAATAAAACGAAACAAATGATTTTTAGTACGAGGACTCTCAGTGATGGCGTCGCGTCTGAGGTTGCGGTGAAGTTCTTGGGTGTGTGACTCGACAAGAGTTTGACGTGGGAAGTACACTGTACTAATATCGCGAGAACATTATCTAGAGTAATATACCTTATTAGAAATTTGCGGGATGAAGTATCTTTTAACTTGATAAAGACTGTTTACTACTCTTTATTTCATGCTGCCTTCTCATATAATATTGTAATTCGGGGACACTCTGCACATCTGAGGAGCGTCTTCGCGGTACAGAGGAGGGTGTTGCGAGTCATGGCTAGATTGGGATACCGGGATGATGTCAAACATACACTTAAAGAATTAATGATCCTAACGGTACCTTCAGTATATATACTTTACTGTCAGCGCTTATGCATGTTAAACAGAACTTGCACGACTATACGGAAGTCCGAGGAATTCACACACACTCTACCAGATATAGCGAGTACGAAAATTTGAGGGGTGATTTTTTGAGAGTTGCTAGGAGCAGAAATGCCATCAATTTCTGGGGACCTAAATTTTATAATTGCTTGTTAAGAGCCTCCCTGTAAGAGAATTTAAAACCACAATTAAGCGACGGCTGTTAGCGGGGGCTTACACGTTCAATGAGTTTTTATCTGACAGAAATGCTTAGTTTTTAATATGCATGTTTGTTTTATGTATATAATGGTATTGTGTTTTTTGTGTACTATACATGCATTTTATTGTTGTACTTTGACTTGTGTAAACCTTTTTTTGGTGTAAACATTAATAAATATCTACTCTACTCTACTCTACTCTAATTATATGATCCTACGTACTCATATCCTTCCAAAAACGATATTGAGGCGATTATAGATGTCGGACCATTTGTAACAAAATAATTGTATTGGTTATTAAGAAACTTGTTAAAATATTATCCCTGAATTTATGTTTTTAATAAAATCATTTAGCACAAAAAAAATGTTTTAGTGTCCGTAGAACAATATTAATAATCGCCATTGTAAGTCTTAAGAAGTTAATTACTTTTACTCATCTCTCAATGTTAGACGAAAGAACTTTATGAATGAAATGTGTATGAATCTGGATAATATTATATAATTCATGTTGTATGGACTTCAATTTAAGAATATATTCAATACATACCTGTAGTTTAATAAATTCTTTGAAGGAAGTGTTGTTGGTTTCAATAATTTATTACTAGCAATGTCAGATTGTGAGAAATGATTATGGCATAAGCGATAGTTTGCATACTCATTTAGGGTCCATGTCTCTCAATTTCAATTTGAAGTCATAAAGAGACCCAAGTAGTATTATATCGATCTTTATGCTAATCAGGATTAAGATATCGATGAATTGGTGAGTTCTTATCCTCTCAAATAAAAATAACACAAATAACCTAGTTAAAATTATTTATTAATATACATTAAAAATGGTAACTTTTAGTAAAATAAAAAATAGATAAGGATAACATATAAATGTCAAAGAAAAACTAAAACGCACAGAAAACTTCTAAAACACTCGGTTGCAGTTAATACGTATAACTTTCGTATAAGAAAACCAGACGGAACACAAAAACATTTCAAATTTTGAATGCGTCAGACAATAGAACAAAAATAAAATGAATAATAAAAAAGGATAAACAGTTATCAACACTCCCTGGTGTAATGTGATAAAACTAAAACTCGTTGACAAAATTTTATGCTGACTGCCAAAAGGAGGCACATGAAACTCAGCAAAGACATACTTTATTGATTATGTATGTGGGTGCGAGAGAGACAACCTTCTGCACGTACGTTATGAATTGTGTTCTTAATTTCCCATTATTTTGTATGTAAACACGTCATTGGCGTACAGTGTGGTTTCTTCTTTTATCTTGTATCTCGTGTGTTATTCTTTGTGTAATTTTGTGGGTGTTATTGTTGGAACATGCCATGTTTTATAAGGGACTGTAAAATTAACCAGCATATAGCACGAAATAATTCTTCATATCCAGAATTCAATTTCATTTCAATTCAGAATCAGCTAAGCCCCTACTGCTCCGCCATTGCTAGAGACACAAAACAAAATATGACGCTGATCATAAATAATCCATTCGCGCAGCTTTTAGCGCATTCCAGTCATCATAATATAAAATTACATTTCAGTGTGCCTACCCCATGTACAACCTATAGGATTTTTGCGAGTAACCGTTGAAGTATCGGTAACTGTTTTTTAGTAACCGTATCGTTTTAGTGTGAAAGCGGTTAGTGAGGGGAAGAGACATAGCTGTTGACGTCACAACAATAACACCGGTTACTGAAATTAGTAACATATTCATCAGCGGGGTAGGTAAGCCAAAAGCACAGTATAGAAAGACCAGTAAGGACAGCTGCACTTTCCCGCTAAGCCATTTTCAGAATTCATTCATTACTATTTACGCACTCGTTTTGGTTTACGTTTCGTAGTATAACCGCTTGTGTGTATTTTCGTTTTGTGATATTTTAGTTCTTAACCTATTTGAGTAGTTGCGTTCCAGTCCTGGTTTTAAATTTTATATTTTTGTTATTTTTGTTATATTTTTTAAAAAATAATTATGACTGCATCAGAAGAACCGGACCTAGGTACAAAAAAGTGCAATATAGTAGGAGTTTATTGTGTAGTAGGAAGTTGCTGGAAATAATACACATGATTTTTTTAGATTCCCAAAATACAACAGAAGGTAATTTTGCGATCATTATAGAATTATAATTAATTATAATAAATTAAGAACATAAAATATTCCTTATTATTTTCCGTGTATTGTTTTTTGTGGTAGTGCATAAAATTTGTAAGGGAGGAATATTATTTTCAACCAGCATTACATACTTATTGCAATTTGTAAACAGTATTCCTTTCTTATTTTTTGTGTTTGTAAAATTGATTGCATTTTACGATTGAAATTCATGTAAAAATTATTAACATAAAATTATTATTTTTAGAGCGAAGGAGTGGACGGTTAAATGTAAGAGAGATCTTTTGGATATAATTTTCGAATATGTGCTTAGCATTTTTCACAAAAAATGGTCAAAGATCAGAAAAGAAAACTACTTACCTCAAATGCTTATCTTACAATATTTTCTGACGATGTGGCAGGTAAAAATATTTAACGTTTATTTTGAAATAGCTATCTGTATATAAGAATGAATTCTTTCAGAACCATCACAGAAAAATGTGGAAATTTGAACGCAGTCTTGAGAATTATTTTGGTAGCATCAGACAAGGAGGAAAATCTATCTCACCAACTCCTATGTAATATCTACGTGCTTCGTGGATTTCATTCGTAAATTTGTTTGTGATCGACCTCAAACAATGCACTGAAATGTTATGAACCAATGCACATTGTATACTTTCGATTAGAAGACTTAATTCAATTTCAGAATTGCTTCTGAAGAAGCGAACATATGTCTCTTGACCAGTAAAAAACCTAAAGCAACAACAGGGCAACCAGCCCAGGAATTGTTCAACCAAGTTACTTTTGTTTATAAGTAGGAAATAATTGAGTATGTTCAATTTTAAATATAAATGTACACTCGCCATAGCTTTATGCCATTTTTTTGTTAATGAAATAAAATGTTTATATAAAGTGTATTTTATTAAATGTCATAGTTCCAGGTGGGAACATCTCTGTTTTATTTATTGTCTTCATAGTTTTTATACGCTTGTTAAATTATTAATAATAAACCTCAAGATGTTTATTTTAAAAATTTTACGTAATACGAATAATACTATATATTCGTAATTTATTAGCTCGAAGAATTTAAACTATCAACAATTTATTTCACACATCTAGTGTTTTTTGGTAATTTAAACAATATGTAATTATAATTTGTTGTATTATTTTTAAAAATTACACGTATTTCACAAATTTGCATGTTTATACTTGTAGCAACACCTATTTGAATTTCTGGTGACTCGAACAAATATATAAATCTAGAAAATGTACTTATATTTGCGGAAACTATAATAAAATTGGGTAAAAAAACTGCTGGTAATAACAATATTAATTACAAATAATGAATATATATGTAGTAGTAAATAAAAACAAAAAATGTAAAATAAGGTCACACCAACTTCTATTTATTTATTTCGTTATTTAAACTATTTACATTAAATTTACTGTTTATAGATAGCTTATAAAACCAATAAAATTTACTATAAATTTTCAAAATCATATTACTGTTTGAGTACCACAGTTACAATTTAAATTTTGACAGTCACAGGTTACAAGGTAAATCACACCATAAACAATGGTGAAGAGAGCCTCACTCCCAAATGGGAGTGATGCTATCTTCACTTCAAACAACAAGGTCAAAGAATTCTACTGGCGGATTTCATTCATAAATTCGTTAGCTGTCCCTACTGATCTTTCTATACTGTGCCAAAAGCGGTTACAAATATTACGAAAATTGTGAGATTATAACATAAATGCTTCTGCACTCTGCAGAGAACATATCATACAATACGTCTTAATAAAATGATTGACTGTAGAATAAGTTAAAAATAACATTGTTTTAAAAGAACTTTTCCTTTTTTTGTACTACCTACATTTATAATTTTCCATAATAAAGTTAATCAACTTATAAAATGTTATTTTTTCCATTTGCAACAGTTGTTAGAATAAAATGCGGTTATATTTTTCTAGCCATTTAAATGTTGACTTGCCTCACTTTGGTGGAACAAAGTAAGGCTTTCCTATTAAAATTAAAGTGTAATAAACAATATAGATTAAAAATAAATTCAACAAGCACACAAAAAACAAACACTTCTATGCTGCTGTTGCTTGTTTACAAAATGTTGCCTTATGATATGATTATTTATAACAACCACAGATTCAAGGAGAACCATAACCGGTGTATTTTAGCGAGCATACGTTACCCCGTTACCGGAACTTAATCTAGGAGTGGGAGTCTTATGTAAGAGATACCGCTAACTAACCATTATTCTGACAACGGTTACTCGCAAAAAAATCCTACTAGTTCAAAGACTGATTTGAATACTGTGATTTGAAGGTGTACAATAATTACCATTGCAATAGATTGTATCCAATAGCTCTCAAATGAAAAATAAAAGAAATTTATTTACTACAAAATAAAAAGGAAACAATACAAAAATACACATATATTTTTTCTATGTAACTTATGAAAGATTTATGTTGACCTTAGGTGGCAGGCAATGATTAAAAAAATTATCTGCTACACAAAACATATATCTGCTATATCGGCTATATTTTTTTAATGTGACCGTGACGTTCTCTAAAGAAATAAGTAATTAAAACCACTTACAACAATGAGAGTGAAAGAGAAAGTAAATCTGTGATAAATAGATCAAAAATGTCGTAGGTTATAACAGGTTAAGATAAAAAATATAATATATAGCAGTGATATAATCCTGCAATATTTTTATAGAATGTATCCACGATGGGACAAATAGTTTTAAAAGTTAAGCACGTAATATTTTTCATTATATTTATTGTTACAGGTAAGTTAACTTGATTAACAACTTTTTTAGGTTATGTATGTAAATTATTTGTAGCGTTATTTTTGGCTTTTAAATATTTACATGGAACCGGTTTGCAGACCTACAATAAATATAAAAAGTCATTACAAGAAAATAACGAATTAAAATTTCCCGAAGATGTAAAGCAAGCTACTTTTTTATTAAATGAGGCATATCGAAAGATTGAAAGTCTTGAGGAGAAACTAATATCTTTAGAAACGCGAGTACCAAAAACTTATCCAGATGTGCGTTTTTTAAACTATCTTTTGAGGAAGCGGATTTTGGTATGTAGATAGTTATAAAATAAATATTAAAATATCAAAAAATGTGTCATTTTAGGTAACAGGTGGTGCTGGGTTTGTAGGTTCTCACTTAGTGGACAAATTAATGACACAAGGTCATGAAGTGATTGTTGTGGATAATTTTTATACGGGTAGAAAAAGTAATGTACAACATTGGATAGGTCATGATAATTTTGAACTTATCCACCATGATATAGTTAATCCCATATATATTGAAGTAGATGAAATATATCATCTTGCAAGTCCAGCAAGCCCTCCTCATTATATGCATAATCCTGTAAAAACTATAAAAACAAATACACTTGGAACGATTAATGTATTAGGTAAAAATATGTGTGTGTGAAGTTAGAAACGTTTTTGTTCAGAAACGTTTCTGGTAATTGCGGCCACGGTGTCATTTAGGTGGAGCGGCAAGTGCTCAATTTAAGGAATAGACCTTTTGCGCCACCCGTAACTATTGAATGAATGAGTTTATTAAATAGGAAAAATTCTAATAATACAAACAATATAATACATGAATACATTTAAGCAATACATATTATATAAATAAACAACAAAAAAAAAAGAAAGAAAAACAACAAGACATAATTATACTAAGTTTGGAGACATCGTTGAAAAGTCAGAAATACAAAACATAAAGAACATATTGCTAACCACACTATTGTTGAATTGTATTATTCATTTTTATATAAACATTCAATTTGGATTTAAATATATATAAACTTTTGCTGTTTTTTATGTCCTGAGGTAACTTATTAAACTGATTTAAGCCTTTATAAAATAGTACTTTCATTGATTTAGTTAAGTTACATCTTGGTAGATGAAAATCATTGATTTGTCTTGTCTCATAATTATGAGTGCTATTTCGATATATAATAAACTCATCAAAATATGATGGTAGCATATTGTTAATATGGACTATAGGACAATACTACAACATTATTACTTCCTTAGAGATCTTTGCTATTAGCTTAACTTCAGAAACGAATTTTCGCTCCATAATAAATAATTTTTTTCTCAGAAACTATAGTGTGCCACCTTGAATTTTTCACAAAATATGTAAAGAGAGATGCCCTTTCGATCCTTGCTATTAGTTTTTTCAAAAACCCCTACGAGACGTAGAATTTACGCTTAACTTTAGAAACAAATTTTCTCTCCATAACAAATATTTTTTTCCTCAATAACCATAGAGTGTGCCACCTTGAATTTTTCACAGAATATGTAAAAAGACATGCTCTTTCGATTTCTGCTATTATTTTTTTTAAAAACCCGTACGAGACGTAGAATGTAGGGTTAACTTCAGAAACGAATTTTCACTCCATAATAAATAATTTTTTTCACAAAAACTATAGAGTTTGCCACCTTGAATTTTTCACAACATATGTAAAAAGAGATGTCCTTTCGATCCTTGCTATTAGTTTTTGTCAAAAACCCGTACGAGTTGTAGAATTTACGCTTAAACTTCAGAAACGAATTTTCTCCATAATAAATAATTTTTTTCTCAAAAACTATAGTATGTGTCACCTTGAATTGTTCACAGAATATGTAAAAAGAGATGCCCTTTCGATCCTTGCTGTTAGTTTTTTTCAAAAACCCGTACGGGACGTAGAATTTAGGCTTAACTTCAGAAACAAATTTTCGCTCTATAATAAATATTTTTTTTCTCAAAAACTATAGTGTGCCACCTTGAATTTTTTTCAGAATATGTGTAAAGAGATGCCCTTTCGATCCTTGCTATTAGTTATTTGCAAAAATCCGTACGAGACGTAGAATTTACGCTTAACTTCAGAAACGAATTTTCGCTCCATAATAAATAATTTTTTTCTGAAAAACTATAGAGTGTGCCACCTTGAATTTTTCACAAAATATGTAAAAAGAGATGCCCTTTTGATCCATGCTATTAGTTTTTTTCAAAAACTCGTACGTGACATAGAATTTACGCTTAAACTTCAGAAACGAATTTTCGCTCCATAATAAATATTTTTTTCTCAAAAACTATAGTGTGCCACCTTGAATTTTTCATAGAATATGTAAAAAAGATGCCCTTTCAATCCTTGCTGTTAGTTTTTTTTCAAAAACCCGTACGAGTTGTAGAATTTACACAACTTCAGAAACGAATTTTTTCTCCATAATAAATATTTTTTTTCTCAAAAACTGCAGAGTGTGCCACCTTGAATTTTTCACAAAATATGTAAAAAGAGATGCTGTTTCGATCCCTGCTATTAGTTTTTTTTTCAAAAACCCCTACGAGACGTAGAATTTAGGCTTAACTTCAGAAACGAATTTTTGCTCCATAATAAATAATTTTTTTCTCAAAAACTATAGAGTGTGCCACCTTGAATTTTTCACAAAACATGTAAAAAGACATGCGCTTTCGATCCCTGCTATTAGTTTTTTCTAAAAACCCGTACGAGACGTAGAATTTAGGCTTAACTTCAGAAACGAATTTTCTCCATAATAAATATTTGACCACGGTGTTACCTAAATATGTTAGCGAATAAATAAAATAAGCATGACAGAAATATACTTACATACAATATTTGTGTGGATTTGAAACTTGCTTTTGAAACAATCGACTTAAATTGATTAAAAAATTAAGTGAATACGGAGTGACAGTGACAGCATTGTCTTGGAAGATTTTTTAGTGGAGAGGTGTCATTAGGTTAAGATAAAAAACAACATTTCAAATGCAGTTCCGAGCGTGTATGATGTACCACAAGGAAGTGTCCTTGGACCACTTCTGTTTCTGTAAATTTGTTTGCAGATGATACGTTGATATCTGTATCAGGGAAGGATCTTTCACAAGTAACTGAAAGGATGAATAATCAGCTATATAAGTTATATAATTGGTTATGTATAAATAAGTTAAATAAGCTAAATACTGATAAAACTAAATGTATGGTGGTTGGGACCAAATTTAATTGTGAAAGATACTTTGCTGTTAATAGAAATATACACATCAATAACAGTCAAATTGAATTTGCAAAACAAATACTTAGGCGTAATATTGGGTCAGCAATTATCATTTGTTTCTCATGTTAATTTTTTATGTAAAAAAATAGATAAGAAAATATCTTTTTTTAGAAGAATTTCATATGAATTATCATGTTAGGCGAAGATGACAGCGTATAACTCGATCGTTTATCCACATTTCAATTATTGTTTTTCATTACTGATAGACTGCAATAAAACGCATATTAATAGATTGCAAGTGTTACAAAATAAAGCAATGTGTGTTATACTAAACTGTAATCGTTACACACCAATAAATTATATGTTAAATACCTTAACTTCCTTGAAAAAATCTCTCTAATGAAGGATTACATTTATATAATGCTTTGCCTGAATTTACCAAATCAAAAATCGTAAAATATTTTTTGGCTTATTGTACTTAATAAAACCATTTATTGATAATTTAATTTGAATGACAAAATTAATATACGAGAAAAATAAACAATTAGAGATCTAATTAAAGTCTACAGTAGAATTATACATTCAATTTTGGACGATCCAACCGCTGCCATTGTTGTCAAATCACTTAAAAATGGTAGTGTAGACACAAAAGTGAAAATGGCATAAATTGTATATACTCTATATACAGAGTGTTAAAAAAAGAGTGTAAAATATTTAAGGAGGTAATAGTATGAACCAAAATAAAGCAGAAAAGTCTCAATAAACATAGGTCCGCAAAGTAACGGTTGCGGAGATATGGAATGTTTTATGTTTTTTAGCCCCTTTTTTATTTTGCAAAAACGTGTATTTTCTTATAATAGTTGGTTGATGTTTAGTGAAATAAACAGTACGTATTTGACAGTTGTTCTCAGTGCACAAGTTTTCTTTCGCTATAGCTGGTTACTCTAACGCAGAATTAACAGACATGCATTTCATGTATGTTCGTGCTAATGGGAACGCCACCGAAGCGCGACGTCTTCATGTTGACGCTTATCCAAGTCGCCAGATTCCTTCACAACGCATGTTTGGAAGAATTCACCAAAGACTGCGTGATACCGGTTCCTTGAGCAAACAGTGCCATTTATCCGGAAAACCAAGGTCGGTATCCACTCCTAGAGCAGAAGAAGAAATACTAGCACTGGTAAAGCAGAATCCAGGTACGAGTGTGCGGAGAATATCAGCCAAGGTAGGAATTAGTGGTCCTCTTGTTTGGAAAATCCTTCACGAGCAACTGCTTTATCCATACCATGTGCAACGAGTACAGGCCTTAAATCCAATAAATGATCATCAAGCACGTTTGGTTTTTTACTGCTGGTTTCTACGTCATGATGCTGAAGACTCTCTTTTTCTTGCAAACATTCTTTTTACTGATGAGGTTGGGTTCACAAGAATTGGAGTGTTTAATTTTCACAATACGCATATTTGGGCCGACGAAAATCCTTATGCTCTAATAGAATCTGGATATCAGGCACGTTTTTCATTAAACATATGGTTGGGTATTGTAGGTGACAGGTTTCTAGATCCTGTTGTTTTACCAAACCGATTAACAGGCGCTGCTTACCTCAACTTTCTGCAGAACACACTGTATGAGTTTTTGGAAGACTTTTCTTTGAATCGGAGGCAACAAATGTGGTTCCAGCATGATGGTGCTCCAGCTCATTTTTCCATGGTCGTTAGAGAGCATTTACACCAAACTTTTCCATATAGATGGAAGGGAAGGGCCGAACCTGTTTTATGGCCTCCAGTATCGCCTGATCTGAACCCTCTAGATTTTTTTGTTTGGGGATATTTGAAGACATTAGTGTATGGTCCTCCTGTAAATAGCCTGGTAGAGTTGCAGCTACGGATTAATCAAAAGTGTCAAGAAATCCAAACCAAGGAAGGTGTTTTCCTAATAAAATAAAATGTTTGAAAAACGAATAGTGGTCCATATCTCCGCAACCGTTACTTTGCGGACCCATGTTTATTAAGACTTTTCTGCTTATTTTGGTTCATATTATTACCACAGTTTATTATACAGTTCGTCGAGTGAAGATTCCAGAGGGTGGCTAAATGCGCAATGAACACCAATGAAATTCATATGTACACGACGAAGTGGGAGAAATTCTATTTCTTGACAAATCACCGTGCCCTTGAGCACGCGAATGTGCGCGGCTAAATTCGCAGTCGTCTTTTGGTCGTCTAAAAAAACTAAATCTGGGATCTCGACATCAAAGGAGCCGACGTGAAGACGCCGGACTGTATAATAGACTGTGCTATTACCTCCTGAAATATTTTACACTCTTTTTTTAACACCCTGTATACATACATACACACAATTGTGGCAAATTGATTAAAATAAAATGGAAGTGTTTTTTTTTGATAATTTTATTTCATATTAGATACAAAATTATTTAATGAAAACAGATATTGTTTTTTTTAGGTCTTGCTAGGAGATTAAATGCTAAAGTGTTAATTGCTAGTACATCAGAAGTGTATGGAGACCCGGGCATACATCCTCAACCAGAATCATACTGGGGTTATGTTAACCCTATAGGTAAATATAAAAACAACAAGACTATGTACTCCCATTAGGATCTTTGTATCCATGACGTCAATATCAAATTAACTTTTATTTCTTATAGGTTAAACAATACATATAGGACCTCTTTTAATTTTACATTTGTATGTATTTCTCCTTAAAAAATGTAATAACATGGGCATTAGTTTCACGAAATTTTTGTATTGGCTATTTAGATATTTATACAGTGAATCAGGATGTGACTTTAGTAGTACAAAAATTCTAATTCATTTTTTTCTATTGTGTGTGCCTATTAAGGTACAGAGTGTAATTTTAATAAAACTGTAACTGTTTTTAGCCATATCTTTGGAATCTTTCAAAGGTTCAAATTGATTTGAGTGGCACACTTGTTTTAATCAGGATAGGTCTTGGACAGTTCGAAAATTATCTCTTCATAACTTATTTGCCATTATTATTTTCACAACTTGGAATAGTTTTTCTTATTCAGTAATCAGTTTTGAACAAAAAAGGTCCTTTATTTCATGACATACTGATTTTAAAGAAAAATAAAAAAATTTCTGACTCCATTTATTCTTTAAAAATTGACACGTGACATAGATCTATGTTTCAAATTTTTCAGAATATCAATTATTGTATACTAATAATTATATAGAGATTGAAATAATTCACAATACTGAAGGTTATGTCACGAACTGTAGGCGATTATATACAAAAAGAATACAATACTTTATCCGTGACTGTTAACATTATTTTAGCAAACTTTTGACTGAAAAAATTATACAATATTTTGACATGCATAACTTGAGCATGACACATAACATAAAATTCAAAACTGTCAAAACATCTTACTTTCAGGTTTGACATTCGTTGTTCACTTGATAAATTTAAAAAAGTAAATAAAATTTTAATTAGAAAACTTCTACCATCATTTGGAAAAATTTTAATGTTGCCGTGATGTAAGTGGGTAAAGTGTTTGGCTTTCACACAGGAGGTCCAGGTTCAATTACTAACACCGAAGAATTTTTGTTTTTGTTAGTCTATTTCCGATACTGTCACACTGGAGAATTTAAATTTGGTGATCGAAGTATGAATAATCATTAATCACAAGTGAATAAAATTAATCACTGCTATAGTGCATTATGTACATCATTATACTTGAAGAAATGGATGAATAGTATATAATTGTGGACAAAAATTATAGTTTTCAATTTTGAATTATTCAGATCGAGATTACCAAGATAAACTTACTGGAAAAATATGAAAAATTAAATTATAACACTTGATTTCACATAAACAATCTGTTTCATATAATACCAATAAAAAAAATAAGGTAGTGTTACGGATTCCCTTCAGTACTTCTGTTATTCTCTCAAAAACAACAATTAATTAACTTTTAAAGGTTTTATTAACACATTCAAATGATTACTAATAACATACAAATCACATACAAGTCACTGAAATTTCAACTAAACTCTAAATTAAACTAACACATTTTGATCTCTAATCCTGCTTAAGTAGTCACCATTGGAACCTCTTGAATTTTCTGTTCAATTTGAACAAAGACATGATTCATCCCATTACATCTCTAAGACACAGACATTTGATTGGTCTCACAGTTGAGACAATCAGGCCAAATTTCGTTGATAACTAACACACATTACAGTAGGGGTATTTGGGACAAATCTCGTGGCAATAGATTAAGATGGGAAGATTTAGAAGGCTAAAGCAATAGTTTGTCTGTCTGTCCAGTGTCCTGCAGTAGGTAGACCGTAGACCAGTTATATTTGCGGAGAGGATTGGTACCCTCTCTGTGGGTATGATAGGGTGGAAGAATATTGATTTGGGTCAATGTGAAAGATTGATACTGGTCGACATTTGACCATCCCCTAATTAATGAGGTTTTCCAGGTTTCCCTCATTAATGCATTGAATGATGGTTAGGGCCTACAAACATAAGTCTTTCCTGGGCATAAATGTACCCTGCATAATAATAATAATATGCCTCCCACACTCTCACAGTCTTCATACTTCTAGGCTAATCCTCGTGAATAGAAGAGAGATAGATATATTATTATTATTATTATTATTATTATTATTATTAAATTAAAATCATTTATATTTCTTCGCCGTCCACTATCAGCTGGTATGCATATCTTATGATAAAATATTGTTGTTTCTTACACCTAGTAAAAGGTCATCTAATAAACCATAACATTTGTTAAAAATTACAAATTTGCTATTTGTGAATTTAGAATAGCTTTATTATTTTATACAGGTAATTTTCATCTGAAAGTTTTGTCAAGGGATGAACAGTCTATACAAGAAATGGTATAAATAATTTTTAAATAATTTATTTTAATTCTATGTCAGTTTATTGTTCTATTGATTGTTCAAATTAAAGGCAAGTGTCTCAATCACTTAGTTTATATTTTCCAGAATGTTAATTCGGGAGCAGTGAATCATAGCTTTATTCTTCTAGATTTCAGTTTCAATGCCCTGAGTTTTTACTTAGATAATATGACACATTTGTTTATTCAAAATTATAAACTTTCTTGAACAACTTCAGCATTCATCGATATATGAAAGGTATACTTTTGATATGAAATAAACAAAGATGCAACAATAATAAAAACTGAAAGCTAAACATGATTCAACCATCGTCTGCTAAATCGCCGCCTTTGTAATGCTTGTCGATTCATCTAAATTGCAATCTAAAATTCTGTAATGTGCTGTGCTATGTGGCGACACTAATGTTAGTATTTGGAAACACACAGAATTTGACATTTGATATTAACACTGTAATAGTTTATCTTTTAATAGAGCCTACTTATTTAATTTGGTTTGCAAAAATGTACATATTTTTTATCTACTATTTTAAAACATTAAAATATGTGGCACTGATACCATTCCAATACTTCACATAAATAAAGCTTTCGTGTCTAAATATTTTACATTTTTCATAAAACTGCGGCGAGTCACTACAAATGGGCAGTGGAATGCATGGCATGGCTACTGCTCTTTAGCAGACAATTTTTCAGCTATTTGTTAAAGTAGGCAGGAAAGCATTATTTTTTATTTGACTTGCTGGAAATCATTAGAATACATAATTTTCTGCACTATCTACGTTACTTCAATGTTGCTACACTTAATAATTGAGAATTATTGAATATCATGGAATATAATTCGGTAAATAATGGCAGGATATAGGTAACTGCTTTCATTTGTTAGGACTCCAAGGCTACTGAACATAGAAGACGTCTTGCTTGTAGCATCTAATACCAATCACAATGATATAAATAGTTCTACTTCCAAGTCCAAGTAGGTCTAAGTTAATTTAGAACATTATTGGTTGTATTTTTAAAAGTATTGTTGTTTTTCAGTGTCTTGAATATTATAATATAAAATGAATACATTTGTATCATAAATTTACATATAGACCTGTGTGTCTATATTCTAATCAATCACTCTGCACTTTGATAATTATGAATTGATATATGATGTATTTATACTTTCTGTTCTAGAAATGAAACTAGACCCATTCACATTTGTAGATTTTATTTCAATATTGATGTTACTATTAGAAATGTTTCTTACTACAAATAGTGAATGCAGACAATCGCAATGCCTTCATCGTGTTATAAAGTACTTTAAATAACAATAAATTAAAATTAAATGTGGATAAAACAAAGGCATGATATTAACAACCCCATTTAAATATAAGTCCATTAATTTAAATCAAATAAGTATAAACATTGACACCAAAAATATTGTTTCTGAATATAAATATTTAGGATTTATGGTGGATAGATGCTTGTCTTTTGATGCTCATTTTAATTATATGCACAAAAAGATTAACAAGATCTACTTTTTTTCTAGAATATGTAATAGCTTATCATGTTATTCGGCTATTACTGTTTATAACACAATTATATTGCCACATTTCGATTATTGTGCTAACTTAATATACTCTTTCAATATTAGTAGAGTTACTGCTCTGTGCAAAGATTACAGAATAGGTGTATGAGAAATAATGGTAATCATTTTAAAATGTAATAGGTTTACTAGTGTTGGTGTAATGTTAGGAACTCTAGGGTGGATGTCTGTGAATAGTATTCTTTTATTCAAAACTTACGTAAAAAAATTTTTTTTGAGTGTACAGGGGATATAAATACAATTTTGTAAAAAAGTCAAAAAGGGCAGTTCAAAAATGATGTAAAATACACTTTTGCACGATACTGGAAACTGGTCCACTGTAAAACCTGATAAAGCGGACAAAAAATGGAAGGAATGTTCAAAGAGAGAGATAAATAACATTTTATAATGCCGATTTTATACAGAAAATTTAATTGCTTTTGCCGCTATTATTAATTATTAATAGATAATTGTGATTGTGTGATAATTAATTAATAATTGTGGTTTTAATTAATAAAACAGTTTAACATACCTGATGTTACAACAACATTTTGGGCCTGTTTTACCCAGTTTCTACAAACTAACACAAATGTTTCTGCTTCTTGTTCGTTTTGAACTTGTAAGTTATTGGTAGCAACTATGAGACGTTTCCGTAAATCATCAATAGTATGCATGCACTTCATTTTCTAAATATCTCCACAAAAACAAGTTTTAATGGTTTAAAGTCAGGAGATCATAGCGGCTATGGTACTGGTTCTCTTTGTTCAATCCCTTGGTATTTATGCTTGGACACGCTCTACTTGGTACGGATATAATCGAGCCTTGTATGATATGCCACACTGCTGCAATACGCCGTGGAAGTCCTGTACCTCCATCTCTTCCACGATTCGGTTTCAAATTTCCCTCGCGTTGCACTATATACTTGCACTCACTGCAGACCCTTGTAAAAGTAGCTGCATTTGGCACATGTTTACCGCAAAATCGTTCTGCTAAAGCATTTTTACATCATAAATTAAAACGATATCCCAATCAACTCTTGAGTTACTATACTCATAAGCCATTTTTGACACTTGAAAAACTAATGTTAAAACTGGCATCACAAAAACTTTAGTGCCTACAAAAAGTAATCAGATTTCAATATTCGGAATTGCCCGGAATTCTACGACTTCAATAATGTTTTACTCGGAAACTATAAGGATTTTATAAAACATGTTTTTACTATATCGAGTCCATTTTTCATGACGCATCTATTCCCCAATTCTTTTAGATAAGTTCTGAATCATCCTGTATATCTATGACATTTATCTACAAAATGTTGCTTAATCTACTTCCAGTTTGTCTGCAGGAATTTATTATATTCAATTTTCAAAGACATGATTATTTTACAAGATCAAATGCAGATTCATAGATTCAACTTGTTTAATATACTAGGAACTCTTTAATGTATAAGGGTATTAATGAATTCAATAAACTTCCTAATTCTATCAAATCATATAGAACACTATCTGATTTTAAGAGGAGGTTTATTGACTACATTAAGCATCATTAGAGATTTATTCATGTGTATTGTGGATTTTTGTTTGTTGTAAGTACCGACATATTTATCTGTAATCGTTATGCTTATTTAGGTATGTCAGATGTATATGATGTATTTAATACTTACTATTGTTACCCACAAGTATTGTATATATATTATTAGGATAACAATGCATATATCAAGTAGTAAATGATAAGCAGTTAATTTTCTCAATTGCGTGAAACGACAGCATTTGCAATGCCTGGGCAGTAATTATTTAATTTAATGGATTACGCTTTGGCTTACACATTGCTGCAGCAGAAATTTATGTTTTGATGCATGTTTGATTTTTCTTTTAGTGGCTTTATTTTCCAGTTTCCATGGCATTTTTTTAACTTGTATATCAATGACACTACTGACAGCAAGTCATATAGGAAAGTGTGTGAGTTGTTGGAAGGCGTGCCAATAGTCTGATATGCTTATAGAAGATCTTGAGATTGTCACGGTATCAGACTTTGAAAGCTATCTCCAATTTCCTTCGTGAAGTAGCCATGGGACAAGTATATTTATATTTTTTAAAATAACAATTTTTTTTTTTTTTTCAATATATCACTAATAGTAAGGTCAGGTATACTCATGTTATCTTTCTAGGGTCCAATTTCTAACATCCTTTTTCCTATATTTGTCTAACCATACATTCCATAAACTTCCTCTACTTCGTACAACTCCATGAATCATATTTTCTCTATTTGTCCATTTTTTAACTTTGGTATTCATTTGTGACACCAATTTAAAATAGCGTCAAATTCAACTTTGATACAAGTACGTTGGCCGTCATCCTACTCAACATGGATTGATCTACTCAATCAAGTGTACTTGAATGAACTGGTGACACGAACACAAGCACTCTATCAATGGTCTCGGATGTTATCCCTACAAAAATCAACTATAGGCTGCCTTTTGAAATTCTCTTTCCTCGGAGGGAGGAATGGGAGCGAGGTGAAACTGACCTCCTGAAGACGAATAGTTGCTGGTACACTGATGGCTCCAAGACCCCAGAGGGTATTGGAGCTGGAGTGTATAGTTGCAACCCAAACACCAACTACAACTATATTTCAGGCAAAAATTTATGCCATCGAACTGTGTGTGTGGAAGTTGGAAAAGCTTAGACTTACACACCTGAGTAAATATGCAACTATATTTCAGGCAAAAATTTATGCAATCGAACTGTGTGTGTGGAAGTTGGAAAAGCTTAGACTTACACGCAGGTCGATAAAAATCTTTTCTGATAGCCAAGCCGGTGTAATTCAACAACGGTATGGAATTGTCAAAAGGCTCTGGAGCGGTTACGTACAAGCAACGAAGTAACCCTAGTTTGGATACCTGGTCATGCGGGTATCTAGGGAAACGAGGCAGCGTACTCGTTAGCAAGGCGGGCCTCTTCCAGCTTTATAGGTACGGAACCGGCTCTAGGCTTAGCTTCGGCTACTGCCAAAGCAGTCATCTCGACCTGGGTGGAGAAAAAAGTATGGGAGTACAGGCAAGATCTGCCAAGATTAACTCACTCGAAGGCATTCATAGGGGACACATCGATAAAGAGAGCTAAAAATTTGCTTAAATAGGCTTGACTTAAAGACTGATTGGCCTATATACTGAGCACTGCCGGTTAAGGAGTCACATGCACAAGTTGGGCCTGGCTGAGGAGGCCGAGTGCCGGTTGTGTTTGGAAACTGACGAATCGGCAGAACACATTATGTCACTGTCCGGTTGGAGAACGAACCAGATTTTCTATATTTGGCAAAGTACATCTCTTGCCAGAAGATCTGAACAGAATCTCACCCAACAAGGTTATTGGCTTCATAAAGAGGCTAAACCTGTTGGGTGAAGTGTAATAAGTATGTGAGCCACAATAGACCAATGCAGTGGAAGGCCAGCTTTTGGCCCACTCACTTAGAGAACTTAAAACTTAGACACGAACAAACTAACGTCAAGACATATAAGCATATTTGATCCAAGTATACATGGATTGTATCAACCCGTCTTTTTATACATATAAATGCAAAGATAAAACTGGAATTGGAAAAATAATTTCTTTAAACAAAGTAAATGTTGAAGTATAATATTGCAATTTTACACCAAGAAGTATACAAATCTGTTTACACACCAAGATATACAATTTTCATTTGTAAAAACTGCCAGTCATTGGTATGCTTTTATTTGGTTTTCTGTTTTTCAATTAACATGGTGGTAGTTAATTAACTAAATACATGCTACATTTCTTATTTTATGTGCTGGTAGCTTATTTTAAAAAAAAATCCAATTAATGGTGGCTATATCAGCTCTGGTATAGCAAACATTATTTGTACTCCCATAACTAAGATTTGACTACAGACATTATTGATCATGCATTCTTTTGCATTCATACATTAAAAAATTAATGATTTAAATTATCGAAACACACATTTAACATTTGCGCAAAAACTAACCAGTGACGTAATTAGAAAGAGTATCACGTTGCACTGTCAAAAAAGTTATCTGATAGTAAAGAAAATTTTCTTTTACAGATTTGGATAAATCATTTCCAATATAGTAGTTTGTACCTTAAGTTTTGTTTTTTCTACGACTAAAGGTACAAACACAGTATTAGGAATTCATCCACAGTGGACTAAGATAAAAGCTCATTTTTCATTGTTTAAAATTTTCAACAAGAGGTACGTAATTATTGAAAAAGGTAAATCTGTCAGTCTCTCTATATTTGACTAAAATTAATTTAGTTAGTTTAATTTTTCAAGAAGAGGTACATAATTATGAAAATGTTGAATCTCTGTCTATCTTTAATTCAAAGTAGTGGAATTTGTTGCAATAGTCCTAATTGTATTGTGATTTTTTGATTTTAAATAAATTGTTTGTAAAAGTTTTATTTTTATGAATGATCTGCTACGAGTATCAGTAAAAATTTATCTTCGATGTTAATTAGGTTTCTTATAACAGTTGAAACCTCTCATTCTTCGCAGACCTCCTCTACGCGACTGGTTGATTTTTGTTCAAATTTTACATGTTGATGACTACTGTGAGGGAAAACTGTATCAAGTTTGAATGAAGATAGAGTTTATATTTACAATCAGTAAAAAATGTACTCAGGTTTTTTTTTTTGTTTATTAGAAGTTAAAGAATTAATCCTGAAAGTATATTATAACTTGACTGTTACACATTGTATCATTTTTAGGTCCTAGAGCATGCTATGACGAAGGAAAACGAGTTTCAGAAACTTTAACTTATGCATATGCTAAACAAGAAAATATGCAAGTAAGAGTAGCTAGAATTTTTAACACTTATGGTCCTCGGATGCACATGAATGATGGTAGAGTGGTGTCAAATTTTATTTTACAAGCTCTTCAAGATGATGTCATAACTGTAAGTACTATTATTATTTACAGGATATCTGAAAATTTTTAATGAATATTTCAGTGAGTTTTTATTTGTAACTTCATTATAATTAAAATTTAAGCATTGTATACACGGTTTTTATGAACTTGGAGAGGATTTTTGAATGCTGAATAGAATTCATTAATAGTAAAGTTTCAAAAAATCAAAATTACTCAAATTGCTTGCTGTTTTTTTTTTGTAGTAAATACAAAAGTACAAGTTTAAAGTTGAATTTGTTATTTATATAAAAAACAGTGTGCATGAGTCTATTTATTAATAAGTAGATGTGAGCGTACTGAAATTACAGTGCCTAGATAAAACACAGTAATGACATGGAATGTCTCAATTTTGATTGGTCAGCACCATGTTTCAGCAAGGGTGTGAAGTTAGACACATCCACATTTTGTTACACGTTTATAGCTGTTCTGTAAAAAATTAGACAATCAGTTTAAGTTTAATTTTCTCTCGATTTTTCCATATTGTAGTTACTGATTAATGTGACAGATTAAATTCGGCCAAAATAGTGGCATTAGATTTACCATTTTCTAATCGGGCAATAATTGCACCTATTTCTTCTATTGAGAGTACCTTCCACTTATTTGCATCCATTTCGTATGTTTAAAGTTTCAATACTATTTACAAATAGACCGTAACATGCCACAGACAGATACGAACTTACTTGTCATTGTCGTATTAGGCCTTTCCGTAGGACCCATATGACGCTATAGCCGATTCTAGGGCTAAAAAATGCAATAAAATCTAGCCGCTATTTGCAACTCCGATGTTATAACCGGCGACTCTAAATGCAGTCCTAGAATATATGTAAGTTCAACCAATATCGAAAAATTTCACTGTTATAAGCGACGGCGTTATAAATGACTTTTACTGTATAATCAAAACAATGAATAATTTGTCTCTTTTGCGAATTTACATAATTCAACATTTTGTTGTCTCTGCACATTGCTTTTGTTTGCTTAAACATGGCTGCCAGTGTTGCCACTGTGTTTATCCAGGAACTGCAACTAAAATGACCCATCTGTAATAATGAATTAATAAACAAGTTATCTACATGTCTTTATGTATAGAGATTTTCAAATAGTACATGTACATGACACATCTTTCAACAGGTCAAGAGCTTAATAGAAGCTCTGGCCAAGCAAGACGACTTAGTTACTGAAAAGCAAATTTTAAGCCTACTCAAATATAACAGGTAGGAGAATAGATTGTTTCAATAGTCAGATGGATACACTAAGCAGCAAAAAAATTCCGTCATTTGAAAGAAACAGGTAGGAGAATCGATTGTTTCGATAGTCGGATGGATACATTAAGTGGCGCCCTCAACTAGTGACGTCAAAATTAGTATCATATTTGAATTTCTCGTCCGCAAAAACCCCCGATTTACAAATTTTATGTAAATATTTGGATTTCTTAAGAAGTTATTTACAAATATCGAAAATAAAATTTTATCTTTAACACCCTGTATCTCCGTTAATATTGAATTTTCGAAAAATTGTTATAGGACTTTGTGACCCTAATTTTTTGTGAGGAATTACCTCCTGAAGTCTTGACGCATAATTTCCGGACACCCTGTATAGAAAATTACATTGACAATAAAAACAAATGTGTAACGTCAGCAGTAAGACGTGTGAATTCTTGACACTAGTATATATATTAGTTGATGCTAAATTTTGTGAACAATTAATGAAAATTATGGATATTTTTATTTTAATTTAATTCAATCATAAATAACAATAATTTTTAATAGTTATATTTCAACTTTTATATTTTATTGCTGGTTCCTTTCATTATTATATTATAAATAATTACGTGATTGGCCTATTTATTTCTATAAATTTGCTGATTTTTTTCATTCTAGTAAAAATTTGCAGGTGTATGGATCTGGCGAACAAACTAGATCTTTTCAGTATGTTTCTGATTTAGTTGAGGGTCTTGTTGCTCTTATGAATTCTAATTATTCACAGCCTGTAAATTTGGGTAATCCAGTGGAGCGTACAATAAATGGTAAAAATGTTTTTTATAAACTAACGTAAAAATTAAAAATTTATATTTCAGAATTTGCTACAATTATTAAAACACTTGTTGGTGGACACAACAACATTGTTCATGTCAGTGAAGTTGAAGATGACCCCCAAAGGCGAAGACCAGATATAACTAGAGCAAAAAAGTATTTAAACTGGGAGCCAAAAGTTGACCTTAATGTTGGTCTTCAGAAGACTGTTGAATATTTTAGGCAGGAATTAAAACGATTTAAACACACTCCTAGAAATAAATTCATTATTGATACGCATCCCTGACAAGGATATTTTCTTATAGGTGTTTCAATTGTAAAAATGCACATATTGTAAATGTATAATTTAAGTCCTACAAAATACATTATTATGTTACAAATTTCTGTTTCTCGAAAGCTATTTTCAGAGTAACTATTTGTTTAATAATTAGTAAAATCGACGTATGAAAATTTTACACTGTCCTTAATAATAATTTTGGGACAAGTCTTAACAAATAAAAAAAAACATAGTAGGTATAGTTTTAGTTTTTTCATACATATATATCCTTATAAAAACTATTTTAAAGGTTTGGATCTTGCACCTTTTATAAGTCTTGTCCTATAGACACTTTTTTTTAATGACTGAAATCACAAGTTTTAGCAAAAATCAACTGGTATCATTTTCATCATAAAATTGTCATTGACTGGTATGATAGTAGAAGCTCAAGACAAACTTACTAACCACATAATGATGAAAGTAGCGATAATATTAATAAATTAAATCAAAATCTATGAGATTCGTGCGAATAATCACGGTAGCAATTTTCCTGTAGTTCCTACAATGCATGCGGATATCACATTCTAAGTAAAGATCTACCTAGTTCTCTATTAATAAAGGTAAAAAATTTATACTAATAAAACAGCTTTAAAGATCGCTATTAAATAAAAGTGTTTAAAGTGAAAAATATATCAACACTAAAATATAAACACTCAGACTGATTTATTTTATTTATTTATTTATTTTAAATCCACTGGTCAACAGGTACAAATTTACCCAATTATAGACCAGGTACAAAAAGAAGCATTAAAAGAAATACAATAATCGAAATACATATAAGAAAAAAAAAACAAGAAAACAAAACTGCTACAAAACCACAACTATACAGTCTACAACAAGTGTATCAAGAAAAATAAAACGTTCTCAACTGACTGATGTAAATGTTACAAGTAACAACTAACCATCTAACCTAACCCAACCTAACTTCAATCAACAAATAAAATCAGAGCCAAAATGTGTCTTTCGTCTGATAAGTTATATCACACCTTTGTCTGTTTGACTTGTATGTCAAATCAGCAAGTTCACCTAGAATTCTGTAATGTACTGTAGTGTGGCGACTCCAATGGAAACATACATATCAGGCCGCAAATGTCAGAATTCGTCCTTCGATATTGACATTGTAATAACCTTTTAATAGTATCTACATTATCTAATTTGCTTTATAAAAATAGTATTTTATCTACTATTTGAAGACTAAAATATATGGCAGTGATACTATTTTTGCTCCACACAAACTGCTTCTGTATAAATAGTTTACAACTGGGCACATACACACTCACTATGAAAAACACAATACAACATTATTTTAAGATATGTAAATTAAAAATTATAATATGAACAGAAAAATACACCTCAACATATATTTTACATTTGTCATAATTTCTAAGAAATGCCAAATTACTGATTGTAATTGAAAATGTACTCTTGTTTAGGTCACCTAACTTTATGGGTTTCCGAGTTATTTTCATTTAAAAGTTTCAATGTATTTTGTGGTCATTTTTTTCCAGACGCTACTGCTATTTCTTTTCATGGTAGGCTTGTGTCAAATTTTCATGTCATTAAATATTACAATATTTTGTGTGTATGATTTATTCGTGCAATTACTGAGCAATTTTAGAATAAAATATAAACCTGCTTGAACATCCTGTATATCTTAAACCAGCGACATTCATATAAGGCATGATGGGCTCAAACATAATATTTTGGTGTTTAGTGTCGATCCATTCTTTCTGACACCCTATACTTACCCAATTTGTCCATAAAAAATAAAAGGGCCTCTAATCATAGGCGCTATGTGTCAGATTCTGTTTTGTTCTTTTTTCTTGCCTGGTAGCCTGATGCATTTTGTAAAAGATATTTTTATATTTATTATTATTTTTTTTGTAATACAAAATCAATGACCGTTATGAAAAAATTGTTGTCATGGAAATATAGTCCACAGAGCGCTATGTGTCAGATTCTGTTTTGTTCTTTTTTCTTGCCTGGTAGCCTGATGCATTTTGTAAAAGATATTTTTATATTTATTATTATTTTTTTTTGTAATACAAAATCAATGACCGTTATGAAAAAATTGTTGTCATGGAAATATAGTCCACAGAGTATACCTATGGTCGTTTCATGCGAACTTTTACTATTGCCCAAGAAATGGCACAAAGTAAATGCATTTTTTAGATATATTTTTTTTTGATTTTGATGTTTTTATACCTTTACGCCCAAGTATCTACATTTTATAAAAATGAATATATGTACATTATGTATTAATTCGATACCTACTCATATTAGCTTTAAAAAAATATATATTTCTTCATGAAAAATGTTCAAATTTTTTCAGTAAATCAGAGTAGCGAATAATATTTATTCAGCTTCAAATATTGGACAATTTTAAATGCTATGAGAGCTAAATGAATTTAAGTATATATTTAGAAAATATGGGGTTTGTACCAACAACAGCAAAATTTATTCAGCTTCAAATATTGGACAATTTTAAATGGTATGAGAGCTAAATGAATTTAAGTATATATTTAGAAAATATGGTGTTTGTACCAACAACAGCAAGAATTGGTTCAGAACCATCTAGAACTATTCAGTCGGCTCAATTAATATACTTTCCGCGAATATAACAAGATGGGCTTGGTCAAGTATTTTGAACTAATTCTCGATGGCTGATGGAACAAACCAATGTAAAAATATAGGGTTTGTTCCAACAACAGCAAGAATCGATTCTGAACCGTCCAGAACTAGTCAGTCAGGTCAGTTGTTAATGTACTCTCAGCGAATACGACGTAAGACCGTGTTGGTCAAACATTTCTGACAGTTTTGAACCAGTTCTCAACGACTGTTGGAACAGATCTATAATCAACTGGAAATCTTTATTTCTTAATTTTATTATACAAAAACCAGTATATACCAAACATAAAACTTGGTGGGCTCTTAATATGATTTTGATTAACATATTTTTTTACTTCGTCAACTGTCATTTCTATAACATCAATAATTTCATCTTCTACTCCCCCACCTTCTGAAACTTTCATTTCATCTGTTACTTCACAGTAAAAAGCAGTTTGTAAACTTCCAGATGTACCAACTCCTGAACAATATGATCCTATTCTTTCCAATTTATTTACAGGAACATCATAACCACATTCTTCTAAAATTTCTTCTTTGGCAATTTCTTCCAATGGCAATGTTTTATCTACTATTCCTGCACATAATTCTATAGTAATCCCATTTTCTGGAGGATACTTCTTGATATCAACTTCACCTTCTTCTTTTCTATCTTCTACTGGAATGCTGCCATAATATACTGCTGGTCGGAATTGTTTTACTAATATAAGTACATTTCTTGTTGTATTATAAATAACTACAGCCACACTATCATGAATAGTCAGTAAATCCCATGTTCTTTTAGAACCATTTTGAGTGAAATGCATTGTGTATGGTTTTAGATAAATAGACTTTTCTAAAGGTTTTATGATTACTTTAGAAATTTTATCCATTGCGACTTCCTGAAAGTATGTTCTCATAAATGTTAAAATCTTGTTCCCAGGAATATTAAAATCACTATGAATAAATGAATAAAACTAACTGAAACCAACAGCTCAACTTATTCACACATATTTAATTGTAGATAACCACAGATTACACGAATAATATAGATGGGCGACTCTCAGCCACTGAAATGTAATTTTATATTATGATAACTGGAATGCGCTAGAAAGCTGCGCGAATGGGATTATTCATGATCAGCGCCTATTTGTTTTGTGCCTTCTCCTTCTAGCAATGGCGGAGCAATAAAGATTTAGTTGATTGTGAATTGAAATTAAATTGAATTCTGGATGTGAAGAATTATTTGGTGGTGATTAATTTTACAGTCCCTTATAAAACATGACATGTTCCAACAATAACACCCAAGATACAAGATAAAAGAATGTACTGGTTAACCACACTGTACGCCAATGACGTGTTTACAAACATAATAATGGGAAATTAAGAACACCATTCATATGGTACGTCTCTCTCGCACCCACATAACCAATGAAGTATTTCTTTGCTGTTTCATGTGCCTCCTTTTGTCTGCTCCTAGGTGTGGTCCATTTATTTGGATGCGCAATGGAACCAGCGTTGCCAACTGCTGTACCCTAATTTATCGTACAGTACACTCGAAATTATCGTACTCAACGCGAAATTATTGTACACCATAAAATAACATAATATAATAACATTTACATAATAATTTCATATACAAAGGAGAGGAGACGGATAACGTGCACATGTTGTGCGGTATGCGTCGCTTTAGGTGAGCGTAGCTTCGACCGAAGTCTACAAATTTTTAAAAATCGTATACGACTGAAATTATCGTACAAAAGCGTACGATAATAAGTTTACAATCGTACATCGTACCAAGGATAAAAAAAATCGTACAAGTACGATAATTATCGTACGGTTGGCAACGCTGAATGGAACCAAGAGCATTCCATAGAAAAAGATAAATATAGAACGTGCTTAAAGATGCGCGAAGTCGTGTGCGTTCCGACATTTTTAGGTATGTTGAAGCCGGTAAATTTAAATTTGTAAACAAACATTGTTGATACTGGTTTATTTGCCTGATAGGTATGTAAATAATCATCGCTACATGACAAATATTTTTAGCATTGTATATCTCTATATTGTATGTAATTTTTTCAAGTTGCCCTTAAATAATTTGCTTTGTAATATAATATATAATAATAAGGGTCGAATTAATTAATACTTGGATATTTAACAGTCTCAATAAAATAATTATCAAAAGGGTTAGCATATACATATATACCTATAGTGCAATTTTAATAAAAAATTTTGGAAAATTAAAGACACGTTTAAGGCAAATATTTTATGTAAGTAAACGCAATGATTACCATATGTCACTACTACAAAGTCACTAATAAGACACTAGAAAGTAATTAATAATCCTTTATTATAATTTTAATTACTTGTTTGACTGCAAGAAGTATTTATTTATACATATAAATTACAGATATTTTTATAATTTTATAGTAGTCAGTTTAATTTAGCTAAATGCAAATACAAATTATGTTACCTACATAAAACTCTCTTGTTTTATGTGGTGAGCTTGAAATACTAGATGTACAGGACTGGATGGCATTTTTTTAGAGCTTGATAACTTTTCTCTGGCGAAGATAATGCTATAGTACTACTAGAATTTTCAGGAAGTGCACTGCAATTTATTATTGACAAAATTAATAAAAATAAAGAAGTGATAAAGATTATGAAACTACCTAGTTCTAATTCTCCTCATTCTTTTTTCTGAACATTTTCATTATTATTTTTTCTTTTTAATGGATAAAAACATCAATTTCAGGGGAAACTTCTATCCTTCGTAAATTTTGATTTTTTCCTTTATTAAAATCTGTTTAAAGAAAATTTTGTGAACAGATATATTTTCTACGATTCCATTGTAAATTTGGATGATCTATTATTCCTAAAGTACGTTAAATCGTTCACCTCTCGGAAATCTAAAAGTAAATAAATTATTCTTAGACATGGCGTCTGCAAGTATTTTAAATTATTTAAATATACTATATTATACATAATATAATAGAAGATTAATGTAAATTTTACAATTACTGTTCGATCTTAATGTCACAAAAAATATGTATGCTTCAAAGATTTACCTACGGAATGTTACTGTAGTTCCTGTACCTGTTAGATGGGAAACGTTTTTACAAATAGGGGACTATCTAAAATAAATATAATTATTATTTACAAATTTATTAATATTTTACATATCCATAAAATTCAATTTATCATTATGTACTACATATTAAAATATATACTTTCTCCTTCGTAGGAAGGAAAAATAACTTAAAAGTCTTTAATAATGATTAAATAATATATAAACTGTAAATGAAAACTAGACACACACTATATTATTCAAATGTTATAATAAACTATCTATATTTATATATATTTAATCTGTGAAACTATCTAGGGTTATAAACGTAAATAAACAAAACCACAGAACGCAATTTTATTTGTAAACAAACCACAGAAATATGATTAAAAATGGCTGCCAGCAGGCTATGACCCAAAAAGTGGATGCGCAGACGTCTAAACTCGTTCTATATATATCTTTTTCTATGGAGCATTCCACATCGTACATTTCAGTGCTTTCAGCCTCCCACCACTTTTTTGAAATTAACTGTGGACTCTAACGCCTATAGCGCTAGCGTCGGTAATCAATTTTTCAAGAAAACACCAAATAGAAATTTTTGAAAAAATTTGATATGACGTCATACCTGCTTTATTTGGTTATAGTTATAAAGGATGTCTCAGGTATCACTGGCATCATTAGAACGGATGATTGTATAGTCAAAATAAATGAGATTTACACAAATATATTTAAAAGTTCACCGTTTCCGAGATATAGAGTGTTAAATATTTCGAAAATTTTATTATATTTTTTATTTACTTTTACTTGGAATCCTTTCACAATGAAATAACAATAGCTCTCAGTTATAATGGAATATTTTTGGTCTAGTTATTCATTATGTTTAAATATTGAATAATCGTCTGAGATTGCAAACTTTGTGCCTATATCATCAAATAATTTGTACAAAAACTCCCTCGTATCTGTATAATAAAATTTGTTTTCGTACTGATGTCCATAATATAAATGTTAGAAATAAGCATTTTATAACACCACCTTTACATAAAACTAGTTTCTACGAACGATCTTTTACCTATAATGTTTCAAAACTTTACAATGCGCTGCCAGGTGACTTTAAAACAATGTTTTCAAGAAATTTTAAAACCAAAGTTACAAAATATTTATTTAGTAATCAGTGACCAACAATATTTTGCTAGATTTAAGATTCCATAAATTGCTGCCAATTTTTGTTTTTTTTTTCTCTCTTTTGTCGATTACTACTTTTGTATTATTTATTAGTAAATAGATACCTATATTAGGTTAAACTTTATCGTAAAATGTATTTGATATACTAGGTAAGTGCATTATACCGAGAGATGGAGCTTGCTCTATCTGCTTGAGCACAGCCTAGTGGTTTTCCTATCTCTTTCTATAACAATAGAACTAATTATGTTTGTTTACTTTGTATCTCTAAATGGAAAATAAATGTATTATTATTATTATTATTATTATTATTATTATTATTATTATTATTATTATTATTATTATTATTATTATTATTATCATTATCATTATCATTATCATTATCATTATCATTATCATTATCATTATCATTATCATTATCATTATCATTATCATTATCATTATCATTATCATTATCATTATCATTATCATTATCATTATCATTATCATTATCATTATCATTATCATTATCATTATCATTATCATTATCATTATCATTATCATTATCATTATCATTATCATTATCATTATCATTATCATTATCATTATCATTATCATTATTATTATTAGTATTATTATATTCCCGTTATCACCAGTGGCGTAGATATTCTGTGGCACTCTTCTAACAAAATGTAATAAAAATTTAGAAATCTTTAAGCCCTGTAACGGTGAACTTTTAGGTATATTTGAGTACATCTCATTTGACTTTACAATCACCTTTTCCAAGGAGGTTACTAATACCTGAGACACCCTGTATAGCTACTACGCCAGCTGGTTGTTCGGATAGGATTCCGCAGTTATTAGAATGAGAATTATTAGCTATTAAAGTTGAATCGCATGTAAGATTTAGTCTGAACGAATAATAATATTAGTAAATATAACATTATACAGGGTGTTTTTAAATAATACCATAAAAATGTAAGGGGCGATTCTCTGATGAAATTTAATAGAGGTTTTTGGTATATTTTTTTTAAACCCTTCTCTGAAAAGTTACACCTCCAAAAATTATAAAAAAAATAATTTTTCTTTTTCAATAGAATCATATTTTATTTTAGTGCTTGTTCATTTCTAAATGAATTTAACTGTTTTTTCTAGCAACATGTTGCGTAAAATTTTCTCTCCACTTACACAAAGTTTGAACATATGATTTTCCTTATTATTCTTTGGATTTTATCTATGGTTTAAATTGTGATATTTTCACTGATTACTGTGTGAAGGTGTGTTATTTGAGAACTTGTAAACAAAATTTATTTACTAAAATTGTAATATTTTCACACATTAAATAAAATACATTCAACAACGGATATATATTAAATACCTGTTCCCTTTCTCCACATTGATGGAATGATGGGTAATTATTTACAACAGCGTAAAACTCTAATCTTTGCAGAAAATTTCAACCTCCCTATTTTCGAGGGCGCTGATCACGAATCTGAAGTCGGTAGATTCGGAAGTCGGAAGATTTTGGCGGTAGGTATGTATTTTCAGAAAAAAAATTAAAATTGTAACCTCTATGTATGCATTACATTAGGTTCAAATTGCAATATAACACCTCTGTCTTCTTCATTTCATGACGTCACACTGTTGTCAAGATAATTATGCGTTATATTGCAACTACCTTTAATGGAATGTATACATAGAGGTTACAATTTTGATTTTTTTTCGAAAAGTACATGTCACCGCCGAGATCTGACTTCAGATTCGTAATCAGCACTCTTGAAAATAGAGGGTAGGAATTTTTTTGTTAAGATTGGAGAGTTTTATGCTGTTGTAAATATTTACCCAATTATAGCTGTCCTTTTCATCTCAAAGTACAGATAATTATGTATAATATTCAGAATATTATAAAAAAAATAAGTTATATTAAATATATGTTCTGTTTACACCACACACACGTATAGTAATGACAGGAATGAAATGAAAAATGTTTAAATTTCATGTTTTCATATGAATATGAATAATGCTTACACCTTACAGTGGATGTTAGATCAATTTACAAAAATGTGAGGATGAAAAATTTCGGCAATTTTCATAGATCTACCAACCCCGAGATGTACTATGATAGCGTAGCTTATATAACCAATGGTACTATATTGTTAGATCTTGTTATATCTTTATTTAAATATTCAAGTTTAGTGCTTATATTGCAAAATATCAAATGGAAGATTGTGAAATTAACAGTACAGCGGGCTGGGAAATAGATGAGAGCAACGCTCACACAGTTGTATCTGACGTTGACGTGAGAGCACGGTAGATAACACTGTTTCACCTTGTCCTTGATTATTACCTAATTTATTAAATTGTGTAATTAAATCTATTAATTAGGCTTAAAATCTAACATCAGGTGTGGGGTACACGTGCAATTTTGTTGTGATTTTGTGTGTTAATAAACAATAGACCGTACAATGGAAGAGCTCAGCAAGTCTCTGGGAGCTATTGCAAATATACTGGAGAACCTTCAGGAACGTGCAAGCAATCAGTCTTCGGCGCTTTCTGTTGTCCCATCCGTCTTCCAAACTACACCTGCTTCTTTGGCCCTTCCAAGTTTTGACCCGGAGAACACAGACAGCAGTGTTTGGTTATTAAAAATTGATGGTTACAAAAATGAGTTTGTGTGGTCCGATAGGGAAACTGTAAGTAGAGTCGGTCCATTTTTATTAAAATCTGCGCAAAGATGGTTTACTGCATGGCGGCCCACCGAAGAAACTTGGGAATATTTTAAATTAGATTTTTCTGTTGCATTTCCGAAGCAGAAAAATTTAGGAAAACTATTGGCCGATGCAGTGAATTATCGGAGTACTGATGCACGCAGTTATGTAGCATATGCCAGGGTGAAATTAGAGAAACTAAAATATTTACGTGCAAGTTGATCAGATGCTGATTTAATTGAAATAATTGCACATTCTATCGATGACACTGCTGTGCGAACGGCGGCTATGTCGTGATTTAATTGCATTTTTAGCAAACTATGTGAAAATGCCCCCAGAAAAACCTTTAATTGAGAAACCCATATCTCAAAAAAGAAAATTTTCACAAATGTCATCTTTGACAGTCGAGCCACGTACTTGTTTTTCCTGTGGCAAGGTTGGTCATATTTCGCGAGATTGTAAAACTACAGACCGCAAAAATGTCGAGGTCTCTTTAAAAAACCAAAGTGTTTGTAGATATTGTAAGAAGCCCGGACATAACATAGAAAATTGTTTTCGTCGGCAAAATAAAAATGTACGCAGAGGGTTCGGTCAGGGTCCCGATAAAAAATATAAACATGAGAATGTTTTGCTTAATTCTCTCTCTCCCAGAATAAAAGTTTGAAAACATTGCCGATAAGAATTTGCGGTTACAATACTTGTTTGATTGACACGGGTTCTACTTGTTCATTAATAAATGAGTTATTGGTTGATAAATTGAAACTTGTAAAAATTCCTCGTGTTACTTCATTGCAATGGTTTGATGATACTATACATAATTCTTTTTTCGTCACAAATGCTCTGGTGGAATTTCCTGAAGTTAAAATAAACCTTGACTTTGTTATTGTGCCACATCATCATGGTCGCTACGATATTGTTATAGGGGAGAATATCTTTAATCACAATGTAATGCTTTTAAAAGATCGAGCTTTGTTAAAAATTATACCGACAACATTCGTTAATACAATTTCTGTGGATTCTGACATTAGTTTGATAACTGATCTTGATAATACTGAAAAACAAAAACTGTTGGAGTTGCTTTCCAATTTTTTTGACTTACTTACATCAGGCAACCGTGTAAAAGTTATTAACGTTAGTGAATTAAATATACAGTTAACTGAAAATAAAACAATTTGTTATCATCCGTATCGCATGTCAGAATCTGAACGGTTAAAGGTACGAAATATTGTTGACGATCTGTTAAAAAATGAAATTATTCGAGAAAGTAATTCACCATTTGCTAGCCCTATAATCTTAGTTCCAAAGAAAAATGGATCAGATCGCCTATGCGTTGATTATCGCGCATTAAATAAGATAACTGTTAAAGATCGATACCCGTTACCTCGTATAGACGATCAGTTAGATCGCTTAGGTAAAGATAAATTCTTTACATCGCTTGACATGGCATCGGGATTTCATCAAATCCCAGTTGCCCCTGAGTCAATATCAAAAACAGCTTTCGTTACCCCGGATGGGCAATATGAATTTTTAAGGATGCCCTTTGGTTTAGCCAATGCACCTTCAGTTTTTCAGCGGGCTTTAGCTTTAGGTAGTTTAAAATACAATGTTGCTTTGGTCTATCTAGATGACATTTTAATACCTTCCACTTCCGTAGAAGATGGTTTTGAAAAATTAACATTAGTTTTGAATGCGTTGAGCGAGATATCGGCTGATGGTATTCGGCCTAGCAATAATAAAGTTGCGGCCATTAAATATAATTCTGCCCCCATTAATGTAAAACAAGTGCGACAATTTATTGGCTTGGCCAGTTACTTTAGAAAATTCATACCCGCATTTTCAACTAAAGTTGCGTGTATAACGCACTTGACAAAAAATAATGTTTCATTTAGCTGGACCACTGAATGTGAAGCGGCCAGACAGTATGTAATTGATGTTTTGACTCGAAAACCGTTATTGTCTATATTTGATTCTAGCTTGGAAACGCAGCTGCACACCGATGCTAGCAGTCTCGGTTTTGGCGCTATTTTAATGCAAAAACATGGTGATTCATTTAGGTCTATTGAATATTTTAGTCAAAAAGCGTCCCCTGATGAAAGCAAATACCATTCATTTGAATTAGTGACGCTGGCCGTTTTGAAAGCCCTTAAAAATTTCCGTGTATATTTGCTAGGATTAAAATTCACAATAGTTACAGATTGCAATTCTTTAAAATTATCAGCCAATAAAAAAGATCTGAAACCACATACCGCCCGTTGGTGGGCATATATGCAAGATTTTGATTTCGATATAGTTTACCGTAAGAGTTCTGAAATCTCTCAGGTTGACTTTTTAAGTAAAAATCCGATAGAAATTGTAACTCAAATTGATTCTGATCCTATAAATTTTAAAAACTGGCTTACTGTTGCATAAAGTAAAAACACGGAATGCAATGAGATTACTAAATCTTTAGCAAATAATGATGACATAAAGAGAAAATATAAATTTGAAAAGGGCACACTATTTCGAGTTATAACTTATGAGGATGGTAAGTCTGTGCAATTACTTTTTGTACCTTCGAACAACAGGCACAATCTATTGAAAATTTTTCATGATGATCAAAGTCACATTGGTTGGGAAAAAACCCTTGCCTCACTTAAACTTTACTTTTGGTTTCCCAATATGACCCGTTATGTAAAAAAATATATTGAGCACTGTTTACTGTGTGCTGTACGTAAAAACAGAACCGGCCCGAAGCAAGGTTATCTTACCTCTATATCGAAACCAAGTAAACCATTTCATATGGTTCATGTTGATTGTTTAGGACTCTTACCTGATGGCACTAACAATTACAGATACATATTTGTTATAATTGATGCATTCTCTAAATTTTGTCTCCTTTATCCGCAATCCTCCCGTACTACATAAGAAACAAAGCACGACTTTTCAAATTTTATAAGCCTATTTAGAACGCCTAGTAAACTGATACATGATGCTGGGACAAACTTTACGGCAAAAGTTTTTAAATCTTTTATTGAATATTTTGGTATCGAATTGCACGTGACAACCCCAGGTACACATCGCTCCAATGGACAGATAGAACGCTATATGCGTACCATCACTAACATGCTGAGAATTGAATCCGGTAGTTCAACAGAATGGCCAAGCAAATTGTGGAAAGTTCAATTAATTATTAACACAACTAAGCAAAAGACCACTGGATGTTCCCCTTTCAAATTAATATTTGGACAAGAGGGACCAACCCCTCAAATTCGTACTATTTTGGCAGATTTACCTACACCAGAAGTAAATAAAGCACCTGTGGATCGCATTAGAGTTGTGTATAATCTAAGAAACAATGCTGAAAGGCAGTTAGCTGCTTTAAATAGCAAACGAAGAGACAATCAGAAATACAAAATTGGTGATGCAGTTCTATTGAATAGAGGTCAGAGGCCTGAAAAATGTATGTGTGAGTTTGTTAGGCCATATGTTATTAAAGCAGTACTTCCTAACAACCGTTATTCACTGCGTAAAATTGGTGCTCAGCAAACTTTAAAATGTTCAAAAGACCAGTTGCGTCTTTGGCCTACAGACTGGACCCCTGTTGACTTTGAATATTTGCTACACTTAAATAGTTGTGAGTACTTGTTATTTTGTTGTTCTATTAGTATTAGATGTTCTCGGATGGAAAAAGACCCATCGTAAATACTTTCAGTATTTCCATCGTGTCTTCTAGTGATTATACTTATTTAGTATGTTTATGTTATGCCTTGTTAGATGCATTGATTTGCATTGATTTAAAAAGACTCATTGTAAGTGCTGCGCTGTTGCATGCAGTGTTTCCATTGTGTTCTTAGCAATTGTGTAACAGATCAATACGCTTGGAGAAGCCCATCGAAAATACGTGCATATTGCAGTATTTCCATCGTGTCATCCAGCGTTTTGTTGATGTTTGTTTTAATAAGACCCATCGAAAATACGTGCATACTGCAGTATTTCCATCGTGTCTTTCGATGTATATGTTTGTAAATTTAATAAGACCCATTTAAAATACGTGCATGGTGCAGTATTTCCATCATGTATATCAATGAACCCTTTTAATACTCCTTACTTCGAAGTGTATAAGTAATGTTTACTCATCTATTGCAGCAAACGTTGATGAGTCAGATGTAGATGGTGTGGGAGAATCAACATAAGCTGAGTTTGCAAGTTGTCATGAGTTCTGGTGTTTTTGATTTTTGTTTGATTTTGTAAGCAGAATTACATATATAAAAAAAATATATACATATATAAATAAATAAATAACCTCTAACATTTATATTGAAAATATAAAGCATTCCGAGAGCGGAATGATGTCAGTCTGGCCGTGTTAGATCTTGTTATATCTTTATTTAAATATTCAAGTTTAGTGCTTATATTGCAAAATATCAAATGGAAGATTGTGAAATTAACAGTACAGCGGGCTGGGAAACAGATGAGAGCCACGCTCACACAGTTGTATCTGACGTTGACGTGAGAGCACGGTAGATAACACTGTTTGACCTTGTCCTTGATTATTACCTAATTTATTAAATTGTGTAATTAAATCTATTAATTAGGCTTAAAATCTAACAATATGTACGATGTAAAACAATGACTGCACTGGAACTCTTCTAAACATCTATCACAGAATACCTCGGGTCGGCAGGGGGCCTCTTCTGGCGCTCATCTTGTCTTCTAATTTTCTTTCTCCACCGACTACTCTAACCCACCGGGGGTTAGTCGTCTTTGCAGACACGAGTGGCGGGCAATAGGGGTGGTTTTTTGGGATTAGGGATGAACAGAGCTATCGAGCAAAGTGACTCAGTGGACTGGTAGGGGGGAGGGTGCGTTAGGATAAGGTCGGGGTTTTTTTCTAATTGTTTCTTCTTGGCATTCTTGATCCTGGCTGTTCCTGAAACTTAAAGGGTTAGCATAGGGCGGCAGGAGTTGTCGTGTCTCGCTCTGAGTCGCGTTTGTATACTGTAAACTTCGTAGTACGTACGTTTCTGACATACCAGAGCGCAACGGTGGCCGTGCGTAAGGCTATTTGTCACAGCCAGAAGTGATTTGTGACTTTTTGCCGCGTATTTCCTCGCGTAGGTTATCTACGATTGAAGCACCACCCTGATAAGAGTTCGCCTATTCCTTAAACTAAGGGTGTTGCCATCTTTGAGTAAACGATAGAGCTTAACTCTGATAATCCTCGTATGAACCACCGTCTTCAGAATGTGCGGTTTTCAAGTGAGTCGCTGGTCTATCGTCACGCCCAGGTATCATGACTGTCGGTCCCAGGAGATGGGCTCCTAGGACATTGTAAGTATGTCGAGATTAAGGTCTCGGGTAATTCTGCGTCTCGTAAAAAGGATAGCTGAGCTTTTAACTTTCCACCTGTTGTTTCAAGTTGATCTAAAGAGTTTTGTAAAAGTGTAGTCGTGCGTCTTATGTCAGTGGCTTGTGCTGTTATAGTCATGTCGTCGGCGTATATTTGTTTGTGATCGGGGAGTGTGGTATGTCGCTATTGTATATTATGTAAAGCTGTGGGGATAGGACGATACCTTGAAGGACGCCTGCTTCTATGGGTCGAGTTGTGATTAGTTTGGTAAAGGACATGGGGTAATGGCTAGTGAGCATTTTCATCAGTAGGTCTTCGTGCCAAACCATATCGAAGGTCTTTTCGACATCTAAGAAGACAGTTCCAGTGAACTCCGTCTATTGAAGGCCGCCGTGATGTGCTCTGTAAAGCGTAGAATTTGGAGTTCGTTTGAGTGATCGGGGTGGAAAGCGAACTTTTCGTTGGGAATGACTCACAGTTCTTCGGAATGAGTTTTTAGGCGGTATAGGATAATTTTTTCTACCATTTTACTCATAGCCGGGAGCAGGTTAATGGACTAGTAGTTGGCTGGGAAGGTGTGGTCTTTGTTAGCTTTGGATATAAGTATAATGTTTGCTGGTTTCTAGCATGTAGGTAAGTATCTAAGTCTGGGTATTGCGTTGATTATGTTTAAGTAGGACTGCTATACCGTTACGTGGTAGTCTTTTTAGTGTAATGTATTTGGTCAGGGCTTTTCCGAGGGCTTTTCTGTTGACTGGAGTAGCAGGTTGTACAATGTCATTGCCTAACTCTCTGTTGATCTAACTGCCTGCTCAAATACCTCGCCCTAGTCAGCCAGTGGAGTCATCAACACTGCAGTTCTGAACCTTTCAGGGCAAGAGAGTCTAGCCAATCTTTCTTGATCCAGCTTGGTCAGGGCCGCCTTCACCCGTCTATTTAGTACGTTTAAGTCAGTCTATGTGAGGGGAGACGGGTGCAGATGGCAAACCGTTTTTATCGTCGTCTGTCTCCTATTAGATGTGATGTGCTCAAGGGAGTATGCCCCTAGATTTTGACAGTCGGGGAACTATTGCCTCTGTTGTGGTTAAAGTTAGTGAGTTTTTGATGTCTCTAGGGTAAAGACTGCCACCTCTAGGTCTTGGGGGTTTTCAATGACTGGTAGTGCGGTGCGTCTTTAAATTTCTGCTAGGAAGCGCTCCCAGTCAGTGAACCTTCTAGTAAAGGTGACCTCGTTTCCGCCCGTAATCCACTGTGACCGGATTATAGATGGTAGACCCTTCTTCTTCGACGGAAACCTGAGCAATTAGCGGGATGGATTTAAAGATGGCAATGTTTAGTACGTCACGGGGGCCGGTCGTCCATAAAGTTGGTTCTGTAGGTCCTAGTATAATTATGTCGTCGTGTGTGTCTTGGTAGTTCAACCTTACGCAGTCATGGTCCTGCCACAGCTTAAATAACAATCAGCTCACAGACTCGTATGGCGGGAACGTCTCACACAGATCCTTCGCGCATGCCTCCATTTGAGGATAGAACATTGAAATAGCGGCAGGGACGTGCGATTGTAAAATATGCATTTAGCCATACCATTCGACAACTGCGTCATTGGCGCACGAGTGCTGTGTTTTGTTGATTTTCTTGTATTTTATACTGCTATGTTATTTTATTTTTAAACAATTTCAAGTAAAACAAATTTATATTTCGTATGTTAGAAAAATTGAGGTTGCCATTTAAAAAATAAACTTTTATCAGTCTTGTAACACCATGTACATAAAATTTATTCAGCATTTTGTAGTTTATATTTGTACCTACAATATTTTATATATAAAAACATTTTTTATGTCTGCACAGTTCTCGGGATTAATACTGGTCAACTCTATCTTAGACATTCAGTATATGTAAAAAAAATAAGACAAAAATTTGGACGTGACCAATTAAATGTATACCATTACAATTTATTCTTGTTATTTAGGTAGGTATACCGCTGTAATACATATGTTTTCTGTACTTTTTTGTTTCTGTATGATGTAATATTTCAAAAACAAAAGTGGCTTAATAAATTTCACTTTTGTTTTGTTTTCTTTTTTAGACATTAGCAACGTAATGTTAATCAATTACCTATACGTATTTTGAAAAGTAATTGTACACGTTATGTTAATAATGTATCCACGTAGGTGTGGTAATTATATTATTCAAGCTCCCAAAATTAGGTAACATTTTCTATATCTATGTTTTAGTTTAACAAAAAAAAACTATTATGAAATTCAAGTAGGTACACAGTGCAGTTAAAACACTTTCTAAATTGGGATAACTGTTTTTAATCCAGTCATGACCTCTATCCTGAGCGAGAGAGAGACAACAAGCTTCAAGGACAAATTTTCTGTGTTTAATACTTCAAAGGTGCCGCCGTAAAGTCTGTGAGCTGATTGCTATTTAAGCTGTGGTCCTGCTGTGACACGCGGGTGACCTCGCGTTGAAATCACCTGCCAGGAAAGTGTCGTGTCTAGGTCGGTGTACCCCTTGTAGCTTGCTGGGTGCGGCACGGCGCAATTTACATACCTGGCGAGAGTTTCTTTTGTTTTGTGGCACTTGCGCCTTATGCTGTGGTTTTCGCCATATTTCACACTTTGGCGCCGTCGTACAGCAAGACTGGCTATGGTTGAATCGCTGGCAGCGGTGGCACTGAGTGGCCGGTTGTTTCTTTCTTTGTCTCTCTACTCTGATGACTAGAGAGCAGCAACGGATTAGTTGGAGAAAGCCTTCCTCGTCTGATTGGGCCTACACTAGGACCAGGGGCATTTCTTGTCTGTTTTTGCGCTTGCCATAAGGTGCACGATTGAGCCAAGGAACCCTTATTGCTGTGCTAGGTCGACTTGATAGAGCACTCTCAGGTATTCGATGTATCACCACCCGCAGCGTCTTTTCTTCGCTAAGAGTGAAGGTGTGGTATCCCTCTTCTTTGTCTGTCAGAGCTTTTGTTAATTTTTAGCGATCATGTGGGGTGTTAGGATATATGGCAACGCCGTCTTTAGTCTTTAGTAGTTTGGCATTGTTATACTGTATCTGTTGTGCCGTCAAGAGGTTTTGTATTTGTAACAAGCGCTCATGTTTTTATAAGATTGCTGGGGGTACTTGGGGCAGTTTTTGTGTTTGTATTTATGTTTTCCTGTGTATAGGGTGTCTCAAACTCGATAGTATGTGAGGATACAAAAAATTTAAATAAAATTTGGGGCACATGATGTTAAATGGGATAAGGTAAGCTCTATTTTTAATCGAAAGTATTATCTTTGGGATTTGATAGAAACGACTAATGACGTCATCAATTATATTTTTTCCAGAAACATACCGAATTTGTTTTCTGTTAAAAAGATATATTTTTTCTAATAAACTTTTATTAGAGAAATTTGTCTAGTACTTACGCGTTTAAAAATTATAAGCAATATCGTCCTAAAGAATATCAAAAGAAATACCATCTAAAAGTCACTTCAGCGGTGGAACGATCAAGTAGTCGTTAGTGCATAAATGTCACAAAATACTTGTCAGTACCCAATACGAACGTCAAACGTATAAACTTTGTGCTTACAAAATGTTTTCTCATTTATAAAAAGTTGATATGTTGCTAATTTAGGGCGAGTCGTAAAAAAATTCAAGAAGAGCAAGATTTATATCTAGAAAGGAATCCAGAGCGCCTCATTCCTGATCATAGAACCTTAACAAGATTGGAGGCGACTTTGCCACGAAATAACTATGCATTTTTGTCCGGAACAATCAATTAATTGACCGAAGGGTAATAAACAATGTTAATACAACTAGACTATTACAATATTTCGAATAAAATCCACGAAATTCTATACGGCAAGTTAGCTGGGAATTGAATTTGTATATACTAAATGAAAATAATTTACTAAAGAGCAATTTAATATCAGTAAATGATAAGACAGTCAACAAAAACTGGTGACAATACAAAAAAGCTTGTAAAACCTCCTGCAATTATTAGAAGCCAAGAAAATTCGCAAACGATTGAAAAGGCTTTTTCTGCTGGTTTGTTAAACACTCAGACTAAATTGACAATGGATAAGTATATTCATATACAGGATGATTCGAAAGCGACGTATTCGGGGATTGCAAAGTCTAAGACAGCCCTGAATGAGGAATGGGTGGAAATTAAACATAAGAAAGCTAAACAAGGGATCAATACTATTAAGAAATATACTATTGTGGGGAAAAATTCCAATGCTGCAGACTCCCTAACGGGTGTGCCGAAGCAAATTGATTTACATGTATACAGGGTGAGTCAGTCATAATGTCATTCATTTTAATCACGTATTCGGGAGGCCTAATAAAGGCAGAAAATCTTAAAAAACATTTTTTTACTCGACCTTTAAAAAAATAAACAAATCACGCTATAAAAATCAGTAACACGACGCTCCTGGTGCGCTACGAACTTTCTGATGACGCACCCGACGACAATCTAATGCCGTATCAAACCATCGATGCCACATCATGTTTACATACATAATATCGTCTAACACATCAGCGTGTTATTCAAATTTACCTCCATTTAGCACTCTGCATTTCCCGCATTTCTTTCCGCCCAAATTTGTAGGTCATGCCACACATTTAGAGGGGGGATGGAGAGAATACAAGCAGTAAGCAGTAGTTTGTTTATTTCGGTTTCACCTCACGTATTTGGCGTAAATTCACAACGCATAATTTTACAAATTCCGAATATGTGGAAATGGCACCTAGCGTTATACGGAGAATGTTTACGAAATGCGACTGACCCTAATTTTATTAATAAAGTGCTATGGACGGATAAGTGCAGTTTTACGTGAACTGTGAGCTGTAAACAGGTTAGTACTATACTACTTAAAAAACAATAAATTTCTAGGCTAAATGTACGTAACTACAAACTGAATAATTAATTGTACTTACGAGTGAATACTAAAAATTCATATTTATTTGTAAAACGTAGTGAAAACGTAATATCAAAATTATTAAACTGTAATAACCTAACATTTGAAAACATTTATTTATTATCTACATTTGTTTTTATTAACAAATAAATCAATATTTAAGGAAAATTCATTCATATATCTAGATTAAAAAAAAATAGTTTTACTCCTTGTCGTTAAATAACAGTACAAAAACTAGGTAACTAGGTTATTGACCTAATACGGTAGGTCAAGATAACTTAGATTAGCGGCGTGCCATTTCGGTCTTGAGCAGTTTTCTGTCGACAACACAATGGTTTTTTATTACTTAGTAACACTTTTCAGCTTCTCTTAATAATTTACCCATTGGGTATAGGTTTTTTATGTAATGTACGTAAATGGTTTATTACTCGGTTTATTATTAGACACGTTACGCTACATTTGCTCAGAGAAAAATCGACAAGCGAGTGTACGGGTATCGTTTGATTGGGCCGTATTTTCTACCGGAAAACCTGAGGGGACCGCGTTACTTGCAATTTTTAATAGAATTATTTGATTTTATTGGATATTAACATTTTAAATTATTATTGGCTTAAGTTGAACTTAGCAAGAAAAAATGATATTCTAAAATAGTCAGTACAACCGTTTATTTGCGATGTCTAAAACCTAGGTAGGTAGGTACTCTATAGAAAAATATTACAACTTGACAACATTGCATCAGGTCGACATCGAGTTGAACTGTGAGCTGTAAACGACCAAGGCTGTCAGCGGTCAGTGACAGTCTGAAAAGGGGGTTTAAATAATGATTTGAAAAAATTTTTTTTCAGCGTAAATATGCATTTAGATTTTTTTTAATCGCGTATTCGCATTATACTCATTATTCCCTATCTCCTCTTAAAATTAATGACATTATGACTGACTCACCCTGTATAGGCTGGCGCCTAATGCGACATCACTTACAGAATTCTTGAAGGTGAGTTTTCCAGAAGTCTCATGTCAGGCTCTTACTTTAAGGTATCCGGACTTGTACTCCTCATTCAAAATCAGAATTTTTGAAAAAAATCTAGACAAGGCTATGGACCCATTACTGTGGCCAGAGGATGCTTGTATCAGACCTTTTTTATACAGACGACCGAACACCAAGATCAACCAGTGAGTGTTGAGAGGGCTGTTTATGTTAATGATAGATATTCTTTTAAAAACTTACTTAAAGATGATACAATCAATTTATTTCATATAAATGTTCAAGGACTGACGAACAAAGTAGACCTAATTAATTTATTTCTTTCTGAGTATAAAATAAACATTTTTTGTGTTTCGGAACACTGGTTAACACAATCAACTATATCAGCGATTAATGTACATAATTTTTTTCTTGCTGCATCCTTCTGTAGAAGGGTAAAAGACAGGGGCGGAGTTTGTATTTTTGTAAGGGATTCTGTTGAGTTTGATGTAGTAGAAGTATCAGTTTCTAACCATTGTGAAGAACTGCACGCGGAATTTTGTGCTATTAAGATTCCTAAACATAAAATTATTATTCTAGTGACATACATCTAGTTCTGGGAACATCTTAATTTATCTAAGGAATCTTGAAGGCATTTTGACCGATCTGTCGAGGGGTGGATTCAAGATCATCCTTGTCGGTGATATTAACATTAATTTTAGGGTTAACTCTGATAATCTTGTACGGCTTACAATCTTATGCAATTCTTTTGGCATGACTCCAACTATTTCTGAATATACGCGAGTTACACGATATTCGTCAACGTGTATCGACAACATTATCACTAATATTGATGAAAAAGATCGTCATAAGGGGGTATATGAACCGGGCGTAGCTGATCATAGGGGGCAATATATTGTACTTTTTAATAACAATAGCAATAAAGTATACAGAGATACCAAAATTGTAATAAAAAAGAGATTTGTGACTCAGAATAGTTTGCGGGCTTTCAAAACATTTATTTCTTGTGTAACTTTCCCTGCAATTTTTTGGAGAGGATGGGGACATAAACAGAATGGCAACTTGGTTGGTTGGTATATACAAAACAGCGGTAGAAAGTCACTTTCCTTTAAGGAAATTACATTTGCACGGTCCACCCGTAAAATGGTATAATCAACATTTACGTGATATGCGACAGTACTTGTCGTCATTAAAAATTGTCTACGATGTTACTGAAGATGCGAGGGGGTGGTCCCTCTACAGGAGTCTTAGGGCACACTATCGAAGAGTAGTTGACCAGACGAAAAGAAGAGCATATGACTCTTTTTTGATAAATACCAACAACATAAATAGAGCCTCATGGAAACTGGTGAATTTTGAGTGCAATAAAATATCTCGTACTAAGGTTAGTAATACTTTAACTCCAGATGACTTTAATATGTATTTTAGTTCGATAGCAAACAATATAATTAAGAATATTCCACTTGTCTCAGATACGCATTCAACGTTTTTCAAATTTCTCCCCCACGTGAGTCGTAACTTTTTTTTGTTCCGTACAACTGTTGATGAGGTTCGTTCAACAATCCTTAGGTTAAAAAAATCTACAACAACTAATGCATATGGTCTAAATGATAAATTTCTAAAAGAAACGATTGACAACTTGGTTGAGACACTGGTATCTCTGATAAACATTTGTTTTAGTCGCGGTGTTTTCCCTGATATTTTTAAAATATCAAAAGTATTACCTATACATAAGAAAGGTGATTTAAATGAAATTGGTAATTACAGACCTATTTCCATCATTGTCATATTTGGTAAAGTCATGGAGGTAATGCTAAAAATAGGTTACTTGGTTAAAATACAAACTGTTACATTCTGCCCAATTTGGATATAGTAGTAAAAAGTCTACTACCAAAGCATTATTAGAGGTTGTAGAGAGGATAGTTAGTGGATGTGAGAGGCATGAGCATTCCCTCCTGACAATGTGCGATCTGTCGAAAGCTTTCGACTGTGTCTCGCATAAAATTTTGCAAAACAAGCTTTCATTTTATGGAATCAGGGGAACACCTCTGAATTTGGTTAGATCTTATTTAAAGGGTAGACAACAATTTGTTAATCTTGCTAATGGTCATGAGTCAAAATTGGAGAGTGTTGAACATGGGATGCCTCAGGGTTCTGTCTTGGGACCCTTGCTCTTCATTATTTATATAAATGACATGCTATTTTGGAGAGAGAAATTGTAATATTGTACTCTTTGCTGATGACACCACTTTTATAAGCTCATATGGGAATGTTGCAGATATAAATCAGTATGCAGTTCATTTACTAGCAAACGCAGAAACATGGTTCTCGGCAAATAAATTGCAGCTTAATAAAGCTAAAACCCAATATTTGACTGTCTCCAGCAATAGGCGTTTTGTGAACTGTAGCCATTGCAGACTGCTAGGTGTTGCTCTAGATGACACCCTAAATTGGTATCAACACATAACCGATCTTAGCACAAGACTATCTAAAGTGCTGTTTCTCTTAAGACAGCTTCGTAAATTGTTGAATCCACATATGTTAATAAATGCATACTTCGGTTTGTTTCATTCTCTGATCAGCTACGCTACTGTTCTGTGGGGCAATGCAGTTGATTCTAAAAAAATTTTTTGTCTTCCGAAACGTGCAATAAGAATCTTAGCTAATGTTGGTAACAGTGAACATTGCAAACCACTGTTCAAAAAATTTCATATATTACTATTGTCACAACACACACACACACTTGTTAACTGAAAACACGTACAAGTGGATCTTTTCCCCTTCAGTGTATTTTCTGTCTATGTTTGTACTATGACACGATTTTTTTTCTGTATGCTATACAGGGTGGGCCAATAGTGTGTGGACGGAAGGTTGTGGTTATACTTATATATATATTTAAATTCTGCTTTTGGTGGGGGTGAGGGGTAGTAAGAGCTACAAATTAAAAATATTTTTTTCTGAAATTCCTAGACATATGCGGGGTGATTCATATATTAAAATTACATTTTTTTAAATGGAATCCCCTGTATATTATTGCATATTTGGATTCCTCGATCAATTTTAGTGTGACTTCATGTACCATACTTGGTGCCTAAATCGTACCGTTTGGACGTTATTCGATATTTTGTGAAAAAGTTGATGTCTAGAAACAGTTGAATATCAGAGTTGGGCGGTATCATAGGAGGCTGTGATTGGTGGAAATTATTGACCACCCTCCATACCACCAAGAGCTAGAAAGTCAATTATGAACTCTGTTTGTTATGGCTTATATCGACGCTCTAATTTTGAAAACTTCAATCATGAATAACTTGATTTTTTTAAATGGAACCCACATATATTTTTCACGTCACCAGATAACACATTTCATTACCTTTCGTCCGATATAAAGTTACATGTATTTATCTCTAATACTTTTCTTCTAATCCACAATTACTTTTTACTATGATAGATTTATGCAAACCAACAAATTTAAACTAAATTGAATAATAGATAAATAAATAAATATAATGGCAGCATTTATTCATACGAATTAATAGTTAAAGTGGAAAAAGGAAAAAGTATGTATTGAACAACCAACGACAGCTAAAAATATGAAAATCAGAATTAGAAATGTTCTTACCACTATCACCCCAGGAATGTTAATGAAAGTTCAAGATTCTCTTCGCCGAAGAATTCACATTTGTATTCAACAAGGAGGTCGTCACTTTGAACATTTACTTTGAAGTTATGTTGTTATTTACTGTTTATTTATTAAACCACTGTAGTTTTTATGAAGTTTTTTGTAATTCTTGTTCATTTGTCGGCGAAATTATATGTATATAGTATGAGGACGTTTGCCTCATTTTTTAAGTTTAGTTCTTGTTATCATTACCTTTTGTTTTAACTGTATTATAGAATTATCGAGTTTAATCCTTTTATTTATTTCTAATGACATTTATGCACTTTAAACAGCGGCATGCATTTGTTTTCCAACGACTACTTGATCCTTCTACCGCTAATGTGATTTTTAGGTGGTATTTCTTTTGAGACTCTATAAGATGATATTGCTTATAACTTTTAAACGGGAAGTAATCCAGAAAAATTTCTTTAAACAAAAGTTTATTATAAAAAAGGGAACTTATTGACAGGAAAAAAATTTGGGTATGTTTCTGGAAAAAATATAATTGATGACGTCATTAGTCTTTTCTGTCAAATCCCAAAGATAATACTTTCGATTGAAAATGGAGCTTACCTCGTCCCAACTTTATTAAAATTTTTTGTATCCTCACAGTATGCCCATACTATCGAGTATGAGACACCCTAGACTTGTGGTCGGTTTTTGAGTCTGGGTGTTTGCGTTGCGGTTTTTGTGCTGTGGTTTGGGGTCATGCCGTTTGGTCTCCTTTTCTTGGTATGGGGGCTTCGTTTTTCTAGAAGATCATGTCTCGTCTTTTTTTTGTTTGTCAGTTCTGGTGGAGAGGGGTAGGGGTATTTGTTTTGGGTGTGTTATCATGTGATTGTCTGTGTATTAGTTATAGTTTTCTATGTAAATTTGCTGTTATTGTCAGATTGTTTAAGTGTTTTTTGCATGTCCATAATTTGTTTTGTTAGGGTCTGTACTTGTACATTTAATTGGTTCGGTGATTTTTTGTACTTGTTTCTTTATTTACGTGTTTTTGTTGTTGTAGCTTGTCATATAAGTAAGCTTTTGTCAGTGTATTTGTATTTTGTGTCCATGATGTCGAGGACCGTTTGCTGTATGTGTAGTCCATAGATATGTCTATGCCTATATTAGCTTCGGTATTTATGTTTTGTATGGGTTTGTGTATATGTGTGTAATAGTCCGTTTTAGTGTTCGTTTTGCGGGGACGTAAATCAGATTTTATGTTTTTTTTATCTGTCTGTTATGTTGTTTTGCCTGCGTCGCAATTATTAGGAAAAAAACGTGAAAGTAACTAACTTCCTACTTGTAATAAAAGGGATACTTACCATTTTAATCAAGTAAATTGTAGGGTTTCCATTTTCGCTTGTCACCACACTAAGTTCACTCATCACTAATGTCGCTGCAGGCACGTCCTCTCGCTTCACTGGTCGTCGGATGACTGTGAACCAATGTTAACAGAAAAACATATATAGCGACTACGCTTCACTAATTATGTCTGGCCATATAAAAATCCATAAACAGAAGAGGTTACCTACAAACTTTCACCCAATAGCATTGCAGTATTTTTGAGATAGGATGATGTCGATAGTATTTTTTTGTATTTTCTCTATCAAACGGTGTTAATTATATTTTAATTTGTATTCGTTTTAATAATTTATGTGTGGATATATGTTGCTAAACAGTATCATTACAATATTATTAACAGTTTAGAACATATAACAAAGAATCTCAAACAGACAATTTATTCAACCTATAATTAAGTAGTTAGGTATGTCAAATGTTTTCGATGCTGCTGCAAAATATGACATTACAAATCATAACTTTATGACTTACTTCCACCATGAGTAAGTTATTCTTAGCTAGAGGAGCACCATGTAGGTACGAGAAGCAATATATTTTATACCTCTAAAAAATTACAGTTTCATCTACCTACTGCATATGCAGCAGTATAATTACCATTACCTATCATACAAGTATGTATACCTAAAATATGGTACATAAGACGCAGCAGATATCTGCTTAGATCGCTTTGATGACGTAAAAATATTTTAAAAAGCTCTTGCAACAAATTTGTACTACATTATGCTTCGTTTTGAAAATTAAATGTTGAAAGATTTTTGCAGACGTATTTAAATTAAACCTTACTCCATAATTAGAAATTTCGTAGAGCTCGTCTGTACTTACATCATATCAGAAAGAAGGATGTTGCACCAATTTGAGGCAATAAAAAATCATATTTTCATGATAATCATTATTTATTTGCTTAAACTATAAAAGAAAGGCAATATGAAGATAGGTATACTAATTTTTAGAAGTAACTACAGGTACATACATTTTTAAATTCTTCTGTATAAAAATGCTTACTGCAAATTCTTTAGTTATCTAGATTAAACATTGTCTTTTAGATTGCATCTTAGCCTTCAGTTTTCTGCCGTGATCTCGAAATGTGAGTGCGATAGCGCATCCGATGGAATTTACAGAAACGGTGATCAGGACCGGAATAAGAATTTTTTATTTGTGCGCAAAGCGTAGTTATTTATTACACATGAAAGTTTACGTTATATCTATCCACATTATGGAATAATTAATTATACAGTTATGAATATGTATTATATAGTATCATTTACTGCTACTAACATACACTGTGAAAATTTATCGATTTATCTGGACTCTTAAGAAAAAGAGTTTAAAATATTATTTAAATATTGCACCACAAAACATTTTTATTTATTTACTTACTTTTTTTGTTATTAGTGATAATTACATTTTTTTGGGGATTTTTTTAAATTTAAATTTTGACGTTTGAAGTGTAGTGGAAAAATAATTTATTATGATTTTTTTTGGCTTAAATGATCTACGTAAGCCAGGAGACAAGTAATTTTTAGAACAGAAAAATTATGTTTACTTAAATTTATTTTTAATCTCAAGTCAAAATTTGCCCCTTTGGAGCCATGCAAATGAATGTACTTCCAGGTGGGACTTTCTTGCTCTATTTTACAACTACCCTGACAATTTTAAGATGATGCTCCATTTTCGTCGCTCATATGATAACGTTTTTTCAATTTATTCTTAATTTAAGCCTAAAAATACACCCCTTGAGAGCTTTGAAAATGAATGTGCTTCCAGGTGGGATTTTATTGCTTTATTCTACAACTACCCTGACAATTTTAAGATGATACTCCATTTTCTCCATTCACAGGAAAACTTTTTTAAATTTATTTTTAATTTAAGGCTAACATACACCCCTTGAGAGCCTTGTAAATGAATATACTTCCAGGTGGGATTTTATTGCCCTATTCTACAACTACCCTGACAATTTTAAGATAATATTCCATTTTCTTCAATCATATGATAAGATTTTTTTAATTTATTTTTAATTTAAGGCTAAAATACACACCTTGAGAGCCTTGCAAATGAATGTGCTTCCAGGTGGGACTTTATTGCTCTATTCTACAACTTCCCTGACAATTTTAAGATGATACTCCATTTTCTTCACTCAGATGATAACGTTTTTTAACTGAAAAATGTTAAATTGGAGATAAAGAGAGAGTGCAGAAAAATGTAAATTTGGAAAAAATAGTACCTAAATATTTATATGATATTTTGTTTTGAGACATACTTTCATTATAGTGACTATTTGACATTTGTATGAACTATTACTAATCCTGAGCAGATTTTCTAATAAATCTTCTCTATTAGAAGCCACTGAACTTTGTTCTAAAATAAAAAATTGTATTTGTCAAAAATATAAATGTGTATATTTTGTGACGTACTTTCGAGGTTCGGTCGCAGATGCCGAACTAGTACAACCACTTTAATCAGTCCGGGTTCACTCGGTGGAGAAGTTATGTCCAAGGTTCAGGAATATTACAAGACTCGGGAATGAAAATAAAATATTTATTTCATAAAATAAAATGTCACCCTGTAAACAAATAATACTAATAATAATTCCCCAACAAAATAAAATAGGTCCTGAAATAATAATATACAATAGTAAATTAACAAAGAGGGCGGTAAGGAATGTACGGTGCAGACGCTGAGTGTCGCGGAAAGAGCCTGCTAAACACCCAGTGTCGAAGACCACGGAGACGACGTCGAGTACCGCGGAATAACACCTGCTAAATACTCGGAGTCGACGGAATACGGGTTAGTCCTCGAGCGCCGCGGAGAGGGCCTGCTAAACGCTCGGAGTCGACGGAAGACGGAATACGGGCAAGACCTCGAGCGCCGCGGAGATTACCTGCTAAACGCTCAGGATACCCAGAGGAAGGTAGGGTGCCGCGGAAGTTACCTGCTAAACACCCTGGGGTAGAGGAAGGTTGAGTGCCGCGGAAAGAGCCTGCTAAGCACTGCCGGTAAATTTCAGGTACCGCGTGCGCCAAACAATTAAAGTACAGTGTGAGCAAAATAAAATAAAATAGGTTCGTTACATTCCCAACTCTCTTTGTAAAAAAAAATAAACATTATTTTTTTTTCTAGCCTAACATAACTTAACATTAACTAACAGTATAAACTATTAACGGAAAATATATACAGAAAAATTATCACATCATGTTACTCTGGTAATTCCTAACACGGAGGATTCCTCCTCTTGCCGTGGAACAGTCAGCCATTTCGCCCCTTCCGGGGTGATCAGACGCAGCCGATATCGCTGGTGTCCAGGAATGCCTGGCGGTCTTAGTCTCCACCTCGGAATACGAACAGGCAGTGTTCCTTGAGGTGGCGTCGGTGGCTTTGCTGGCGAAGGTATCCACCGCCCAGGAGTGACTGGTAGTGGTGTGGCCGGTAGCGGACTCACTAGGGGTGGTGGTGGTGTCACCGGGCTAGGCGTGTCGGGTAGTGGGGATGCATACAACTGCAACACCTCCGGACTGTGGCCAAACAGTTCCAACAAGCGAATATTGGTTGGCGTCTTTGGCTCCATGTCTGTAACAAAAGATAACTTAATGCGCTGGTTTAAGATCTTTGATGTGGATTCGTCTAAATTTACGCCCCGTCTGCTCATTCTTTAGATCGAATACCACCGGTGACCATACTTTGGTGATCAAGTATGGACCAGCATATTTCGGTGCTAATTTAGCGGCAAATCCTCGTACAGCGGAGGATAAAACATGCTCTCTCTTCATGACTCGGTCACCTAAGTGGCAGGTCCATTCTCTTCGACGTAAGTCGTAGTGCTTTTTCTGTGAACTAAAAGCTCGTCTCAAATTAATTTGTACGAGTTCGAATACGTCTCTCAGCTGGTTCAAACGATGGGAACGTTCTCTTATACTGGCTTCATTTTCATTCACAGGTTCCTCGGTTTGGACTTCTCGGAAAATACTCTTTGGCACCTCTAATTCTCGTCCGAAATTGAGGTACGCCGGTGAGAATCCGGTGGACTCATGACGTGCAGTATTGATGGCTAACATAAAATCAGGCAAATATCGGTCCCATTTTCTTTGGTCATTTTCAGAAAACTGTGCAATCATAGTCTCTATGACTTTATTTGCTCTTTCGACAGGATTCGTTTGCGGCGTATACGGCGGAGAAAATAGTTGGCGGATTCCAAAGTCGGTTAAGAACTTACGCATTTCACGGTTTTTATATTGTACCCCGTTATCTGAAATTAACACCCTCGGACATCCAAATCGAGCGATAATCCTTTCGTGCAAGGTTCTGCTTACTGCAGCGGAGGTAGCTTTTCGTAACGGCTGGAATTCTATCCATTTAGTGAACTGGTCCTGAAAAACTACAATATATTGGTTTCCAGATGTAGAACGGGGTAAAGGGCCTATTAGATCGGTACTAACAGTGTGCCAAGGTCCTCCTTGAGGACGTGGTTGCATTTTCCCTGGTGGTTGTAACTGTGAATATTTATATTGCTGACATCGGACATCGTCGGACATAGTTAGCAATTTCTCGGAACATCCCAGGCCAATAGTAATGTCTTGCTATTCGAGCAATAGTCTTGGCAACGCCTAAATGTCCAGCGGTCGGTTGATCATGGCCTTCTTGCAAAATCTCACATCGTCTTGGTGTAGGAATACACAGTTTCCAAGGATCAGCCAGTTCAGGTTCTGTGAAATCATATCTGTCGAAGAAGTGTCTGTATAGTTTGCCCTCTTTTATACAGTAATCGGAATTTTTGTCAGGATCTTGTTCAACCTCTTGAAATTTTCTTGTATACCAGGGGCATAAGATAATATCTTCTATGACATGAATTTCGGTATTCCTAATTTCGGGAATTGGATGTCTGGATAAAGCATCAGCCACTCGATTAAGTACTCCGGGTTTGTATTTGATCTCAAAATCGAACTGCTGAAGAGCTATTATCCATCGAGCTAAACGACCGGTCGGATGTTGTAAATTCCATAGCCATTTTAAGGACTGGTGATCGGTCTCGACTATAAAATGATAGCCCTCCAAATATTGTCTCATTTTCTGAATTCCCCAAAATATAGCCAGGCACTCTTTCTCGGCAGTGGAGTAGTTTTTCTCCGGTGGGGTTAAGGTTCGGCTGGCATAACAAATGATGTGGTCTTGTCCTTCCAAATTTTGTATTAGAGCGGCCCCTAAGCCTTGATCGGATGCATCAGTTTGCAGTACAAAGAGTTTTGTAAAATCGGGACAAGCTAGGACTGATGCTTCAGTGAGTTTGACTTTTAAGGAATTAAAAGCCTCTTCTTGCTTGTCGGTCCAGTTCCATTTTATTCCCTTTTTGAGAAGCTTCGTCAACGGGATGGTAATGGCGGAGAATCCCGGTACAAATTTCCGATACCAGGAGGCAACTCCTAAAAACCTTCTCAAACCTCGCACATTGGTAGGAGTTGGAATTTCTTTTATAGCGGCTACTTTTTCGGGGTCGGTTGTGATACCATTTTCACCGACTAAATGTCCTAAGTACTTAAGAGTTCTTTGAAAAAATTTATATTTTTCTGGGTTTGGTTTAAGTCTGGCTTCTTTTAGCCTACGGAAAACTTCTTTAAGATTGGCCATATGTTCTTGATAGTCTTTTCCTAAGACTATAATGTCGTCCAGATATGCGAACGCTTTTGCATGCATGTCGGGTCCCAAGACCTTATCCAATAGCCTTTGGAAGGTAGCTGGAGCGGAATGTAGGCCAAAAGGCATTACCACAAATTCGAATAATCCCTTATTCGGAACGGTGAAAGCAGTTAACGGTCGGCTTTCCGGTGATAAGGGAATTTGCCAGTATCCCTGTTTTAGATCAATACTGGAGAATAAATTCGCCTCTTTTAGTCTACTCAATATGTCATTGATCATGGGCAGCGGATATGCATCTTTTATAGAAACTTCGTTTAACTTACGAAAATCTATACAGAAGCGGCGTTTGTCATTTTTTTTTTCGGCCAAAACAATTGGGGAGCTCCACGGACTAGAAGACGGTTGTATAATCCCATCGGCAAGCATTGTTTCTATCTCGTCATCAATAATTTTCTGCATTGCAGGATTTCTAGGACGGTATCTCTGCTTTATAGGAGTCGAATCCTTTAACCTAATAACATGCTCAGCCATGTTCGTGTAGCCATTGATCTCTCGAAATGTTGTAAATTCTTTTTCTATGAAATCGGCAACTTCTTTTTGCTGAAGTTCGGTTAAACATGAAGATGGAGGGGTAATAGGTTCTATGGTTAGCGTAGGATATACCCTATCTGTCTTAGGGTTTATAGTAATCTGTTTTGTTCCTATATCGATGGTGCAATTATATTCGGTGAGAAAATCCATTCCCAATACACAGTCTACGGTCAGTGACGGCATGAGCAGAAAATTAGCGGCTACATTCGTTGACAGCAGTTGTCCTTGAATGTTATATTCCTCGGTAATGTTGACCAAAGTTCCATTGGCTAATTCTGCTTGCATTTCTTGTTTCGCTGTAGTCGGTACATTTCCCATCTGTTTGCAATATTCTGCAACCACGGGACTAATGTAGGATCTTACTGACCCTGTATCTACTAAAGCAGTAAAAGATCGGTGATAAAGGTCAATGTTTAATCGGATGCGGTTACTGGACCAGTTACTTGTATTAGTACTAGTCAACGGTATGTAATTCGGCGGTGATTCGGAGGCCTCTACTGTCGGGCGCTGGTTTGGCCTCGCTGAGTTCCAGTCCCGACGGCGTTTTCCTGTGTTGGTTGGCTCTGATTGACACACCGGCAGTGTCTAGTCTGTACTCCTTCTCGTCCACATCGAGAACAGAATAAACGGAACGGTCCTCGGCATGTAAATCTCGTATGTCCTGTAGCTCCACATCTCCAACAAATAATGTTCGCATTCTGTCTAGGTGTTGTTTGCGAAGGGCTATTTGTCTGGTGGTTAGGGCGAGAATTCGGTTTGACAGTTCTACTGGATTGTGAATCTGCAATACCAGCATTTCGGATTGGTTCGGCCACTTTTCTTGGTTTATTCTCTTTTTCTCGATCTTTTTGCAGTTGTTCGTACTCGTAGGTTTGTTGTACTAAATCGGAAATTGTTTTTACTTGGGTTCTTCGGATGTATTGCCGGCCCGCAACCGCTTATATATGCAAGTGACTTCTCGTTCCGCAGAAAATCCCCCATGTCGTCTTATCATGGTCTGCATTTCTAAAATAAAATTGCGGGCAGTTTCGTGTCTATCTTGATATTTAGAACTTATCATTTCTTCTAAATTGTTAAGGTATTCGGCCGGATAAAAGAAGGTTTTAAAATCTTCCACAAAGTCATCACAAGTCCCCCAGTTATGTTTGTAATTCATATACCACTGGTATGCTTTTCCCTGAAGCAACCCTGGTAAAGTTTTTAGCAACTGTGCATCGGTAATCTCATATTCATGCTGCATCTGCTCTAGTCTTTTTAGAAATGATATTGGATCTGTCTTGCCATCAAATACAATGTTCAGTTTCCGTATTTGATTTAACAGTTCGAAACCTGATGTTCTTGGTGTTTCGGGAACCGATCTGGTTGGTACGGAAGCTGCAGGTCGCTCTGCGGGTACTCCCTGACGTAGGAACCTAACTAAGCGTCGTCGCATCTCGTCTACTGTGCCACCGGTTCCTAACTTGAAACGCTCAAGCTCGGCTGTCAATGCTTCTTTATTTAGTTTGTACACCCATCCGACCCTAGGATCAATGACTTCAAGGCCAGCGGCGGCTTCTTCAGAGTCAGAAGGCATTTTGAAGTAAAACTTGCAGGACGGATTTCAAAGTTCCTCTACTTTCTAATCCTCACTTCAGATTTCGAGAATTATTCTCGGCAAACGTTTTTGACTCAAAATCTCGGTCGATAACAGTCGGATCAGGTCGGCAATAGTCGGCAATAACGCTTCCTCGGGTCGAATTATGTTGAAAACGATACCCCACTTGACTTCGGGTGTCTTCGGAAATGTTCGGTTAAATTCAGTTTTTTCGAGAAAATGGCGGATCCGCGGTCTAGATGTCCACAGTAATCTTTCTGGTGGGTTAAAACGATGATACTACGGTCCTTTCTCTTTTATCTCTCCTCTCACAGTTTTGGGTTCTACGGTCTCGGTTCCAGTCTTGTTTTTTTTTTCTCCCTGCTCTTCCGGTCCCTGCTCTTCCGGTCCCTGCTCGGGCGCCAAAATTATGTGACGTACTTTCGAGGTTCGGTCGCAGATGCCGAACTAGTACAACCACTTTAATCAGTCCGGGTTCACTCGGTGGAGAAGTTATGTCCAAGGTTCAGGAATATTACAAGACTCGGGAATGAAAATAAAATGTCACCCTGTAAACAAATAATACTAATAATAATTCCCCAACAAAATAAAATAGGTCCTGAAATAATAATATACAATAGTAAATTAACAAAGAGGGCGGTAAGGAATGTACGGTGCAGACGCTGAGTGTCGCGAAAAGAGCCTGCTAAACGCCCAGTGTCGAAGACCACGGAGACGACGTCGAGTACCGCGGAATAACACCTGCTAAATACTCGGAGTCGACGGAATACGGGTTAGACCTCGAGCGCCGCGGAGAGGGCCTGCTAAACGCTCGGAGTCGGCGGGATACGGGCAAGACCTGGAGCGCCGCGGAGATTACCTGCTAAACGCTCAGGATACCCAGAGAAAGGTAGGGTGCCGCGGAAGTTACCTGCTAAACACCCTGGGGTAGAGGAAGGTTGAGTGCCGCGGAAAGAGCCTGCTAAGCACTGCCGGTAAAGGCAATTTCGCCGGCTTTTATACAGAACGGCAGGTAGTGTCGTGTGCAAAAATCGCGATACGCTAAGCAATTTCAGGTACCGCGTGCGCCAAACAATTAAAGTACAGTGTGAGCAAAATAAAATAAAATAGGTTCGTTACAATTTTAAACTTGAGTTATTTTTATATTAAAATGTTATACTTAAGAAATAAGTTAATAGGTAAAGCAATAGCCGTAAAATATAATTTACGGTTTTTATATATTATACATTACTTATTTATGTCTTTAGGAAATTTAAAGAAACTAGATGTTAAGCATCTAACTGCTCCGCAGCGACTCGTTCCTCGATTCAGACTCAAAATATTGCTTTAATACGGCTCTGTATAACCGATGTTCGCACTCCCAGAGTTGGATGCAAACTGAGGTCTCTGTCTCTGCTCTGCAGCCTGAAATCGATGCGCGAGCTGCTATGTGCGACTTATTATTTCGGCCCAAGTGATTCTACTGGTCTCCCTATACTGTGATCTTAGCACCACCTTCCATTCCGCTCTCTTCTTAATTAAGGGTCTTTTGGGACATTATGGAAAATAATAGATTCACCAGTTTTCTATTTTCATCTTGGTCTTAAAAATAGCCATAATATAAAATGTACCCCTAAAATTATAACGCAACATAACTTGAGGTTTGACATAAAAGTTCGACGGCACTGAAATAATAATCAAAACGTAATGGTAACAAATACCAGAATAATTTTTATAAAATACGAAAATAATTCTAGCAACATAAATACAGAGTGTCTCATAATTAGCTGCCAACCCTGAACAGGCCGATTCTATGATCAAAACTAAGTAAAACAGTCATATGAACATGGTTCCGGAAATCCTTCCTAAGAGCATAGGGACTCATTGCAGAGGGAGGATTGGAAATCATTTTTTTGCAATATCTCTCAATCGCGTTGTGATAAATGAATGAAATTTGGTATACACAGCTAAATTTTGATGAGCAATTTGATGGACTAATCCATTTATTTCCAAGGTCTATTAGGATGGGTACGGGGGGGCCCTTGGTATTTTGCGTAACTTTTTCATCTGACTTTTTAACAAATTGGATAGCAAATTCCGTTTTCTCGAACTGTTTTACGTTGAAAAGGTACTCTTGTTTCAAATCGTTATCTTTAACGGTTTCTGAGAAAATCGCTCTTGAATTAATCCCACTTTGGTCAATTTCATAGTAATTTAAACAAAATTATCAAGGTATCCTTATGTCAAAGTTTTGTCAACCCGATTGCCAATTTAATAGTTCTAAGCGAAAAAAATGGAAGAGTTTACGGGACAAGAGTTAGTTGATATGATATTTATTTATGGCTTTAGCGATGGTAATGCGGCAGCGGCAGAACGCGAGTACGGGAGAAGGTTTTTCGAAAGGCACCGGGTCAAGGACGTCCCAGGATTAATAGGGAACCGGAGGTCCTTGACGCTATTGAACAAGATCCGACTAGCATACGGAACATTTCAAGCCAAATAAATGTTCCTCGGCCAACGGTACTATATATCTTAAAATCTGTTTATTATTGCTGCTGCTCGGTTACTGGTTAAATATAAATCATCATATTCCCGAATCTCACTTTTTGCATTTATTTTAGGTTGGTATTCTTGAATTGAAGTAAAAATTGACGAAAAATTAGAACAAGTTTTAAGTCGTCAATAACTTGACGAAGTTATTCATCAATTAATTTGACGTAAAAGTTTTCGTATTACATTTGTCAATTAACTTGACGAAGCCACTTGATCAATTAATTGACAAAGAAATTGTTAATGTAAAGCGCGCTTTAGTTATGCCCTATTCTGACCCTCATGATAATCATGCTATAACTACACAAGTGCTAAAATGAAATTGGTTATCAGTTTCTGTTATGATATGAAACGGGTGACGTTAGACTTGTTAGACTTTGATGAAAGTTTTGTATATTGACGTTAATTTGAAACACAAAATATATAGTTTATATTTTGTGGATCAAAGTAAAAACATAAAATAACATAGGTTATGGATATCAAAAATTGACATTTGAATAAGAGAGATAGAGAATAATAACCAGCTCGCGATTTGAGTATTTACCGGTTATAGAATTTCAAACTCATGACATTACAAACGCCTTTTTCATGACGTCATGAGGAATTTGACATCTTTAACCAAAGCGCTTAAATGTGGGATAAATACTATTTATTACCGGTAATTACTGGTAATACACTTGAAATCGGCTATACTTAGGCCTATTTCAAGCGAATGACCAGTAATAACTGCGGTTATTCTCATAGAAGCCCATAGTTATGCCCTATTCTGAACCTCGCGATAACCATGCTATAACCACATGTAACGCGCTAAAATGCAATTGGTTATCGGTTTCTGTTATGATATGAAATAGGGTGACGTCGTTACGTGAGAAGTTTTGTTTATTGAGGTTATATGAGAAGTTGATTTGATGTTAGTTTAATAATAATTACCTAAAGTAAGAAAGTTGTGACAATTCTCGTTATACATAACCTAATATGATTGTATCGTTTTATTATAATTACAGAATATATATATATATTCATTTTCAAATTGAAGAATTTTATAGTATTAGCCATTGATTAGTTATTCAACACTGAAACAACAATACTAAAATTCATGCAGTTTGTAATGGTACCTAATCACAGATTAAAAAAATGGTACCTAATTTAGCACTTTTATAAAGTATACAATGTATTGACATTTGAATAAGAGAGACGGAGAATAATAACTAGCTCCCGACTTGAGTATTTACTGGTTATAGAATTTCAAACTCATGACATCACAAAGGGCTTATTTTAGCGACCATACGTTACCGGAACTTAATCTAGAAGTGGGGGTCTCATGTAAGAGATACCGCTAACAAACCGTTATTCTGACAACGGTTACTCGCAAAAAAATCCTATTTGTATTGTCTATTTTCGATCCAGAGGAGCAGCGGGTTTTTAAAGTGTTATTAAATTTCGAGGATTATCAAAAGACACAGCAAGATGAATTACTTTTTTTTGTTTTAAAAACGATGTTTCATAAATTTTTAACTTTTAGATTTAGATGGTTAAATAAACAATCATACGACCTTCAAAATTCGAGGTTAATAAATAAGAAGAGAGATAGAAGTAGAAGAGTACTGTAGCTATTTTTTTTGTTTCTTTCAAAACCGGGTCGTGCTACTCCGGTGCGAGTCACTCCAGAGTTAGACACTCATGAAAGGAATACATCTATTAACCGAAGCGCTTAAATGTCTGTGGTAAATACAATTTATTACCGGTAATTTGCTTGAAATCGGCTTTAATTTCCTATTATATCAGTTCTTATCTAGTTTATCATTCTTGCACCTGTGCTTGCACCTTTAATTTAAATTTTCAACGCGCATTATCGTGCGCAATCACAGACTATCTGTGTTGAGTTGTACCAATCAAATTAGACCACGAGCAAAGAGGAGTATATGTGAAATATTTGGAATTCTGTTTTGTCATAATGATTTTATTTATAAGTATATGTTGTTAATATAAAAATGTTTAACAAAATTAAAATTTTAAACAATATGGAATTTTTACAAAAAAACACTTGTTTAAAATTAACGCCTTATTTATTTTTATTAGTTTTAGAAATAATACTGGAAGGTAAGATAACCTATATATTTCTCTTATGGCAGTTTTTTAAATCTATTTTTATATTTTTTTTAGTATCTGAATGTGCAACTCAGGCAGAAATTGAAAAGCATTTAGAGTTAGGTAAACAATATTTAGCAAAGGGCCAGTTGGGAGATGCATTAAGTCATTATCATTCTGCAGTTGGTATGTAAATACTTATTTTATTTTGATGCAAATTCAAATTATAAAAATATATTTCTGTTTTAGAGGGTGATCCTAACAATTACCTCACTTATTTTAAGAGAGGAACTGTATATTTAGCTTTAGGTAAAGCTAAAAATGCATTAAGTGATTTAGATCGAGTACTAGAATTAAAACCAGACTTTACAGCTGCCAGAATTAGTAGAGGAAATATACACTTAAAACAAGCAAATTATGATTTAGCACAGTTAGATTTTTATAATGTAGTAAGTAACATTTTCTTAACTACAGTTATGATAAATATACACAACATAAAGCATTACTAAAGGATATTACAGAAACATTTTATTTTTTACTTTATCGGTATTTAATCATGTACAATCAGTACAAATAAGTTGAATATTATATTTGTGTAACTTTTGAAAAGTGGAAGTTATATTTAATACTGCAATCTTTTGTCAAGTTTATAGACTTCAGAAGTAAATTATATTTAAAATTTAAGTTCTGTGACTGTTACGTAAAACAATTGTTTATTTAAAAAATTTAGTTGTTAAACAAATTAAATAAATCACAATCATATTTATTAATTGTAAAATTATATTAATTTTGTACCTCTACTATTTTTTATAGTTCATGTAAATTACTTTGTGTGAAATGTTATTAATGTAATAATTTAATAGTTGTCCCCGTTTAATAAAACGATAAAAAATAAACAGTAAATTTGAAATTAATGTTGAATAAAACAAAAATATATTCTTTTTTACAATCATTCTGAGGATATCATAAAAAATATACATTTGTTATTTAATAAATTGTTTCTATTATTTTCAGTTAAAAGTAGATCCTTATAATGTTGATGCAAATGAGTTTATTCAAAAAATTGATCCCACCAAAGACAGAAAACGTAGCGCTGAATATTATTACGGGCATAATGACTATGCTACTGCAATCCATTACCTATCTGAAGTAATAGAAGTGAGCCCATGGGCTGCCGAGTTATATGATTTTCGTGCTGAATTACATATGTTAAATGGAGATGAAATGTCGGCAATAACCGATATTAAGTCGACCACAAAACTTCAAAGTGATAACGTTGATGGCTTCTTTAAACTTGCACAACTTTTATATAAAACAGGTCATGCAACTGAAGCCTTAAAATCTATTCGAGAATGCCTAAAACTGGACCCTGAACATAAAGATTGTTTTCCATTTTATAAAAAGATAAAAAAAATTGAGAAATTTCTAGTTGATGCCGAAACTGCCTTAGAGAATAAGAATTATGCTGATTGTATAGACTCGGCTAACAAAGTATTAAAGAATGAAAAAGATACACCTAATATTATTTATGAAGCTAAAAGAATATTATGCTCATGTTATTCAAACGATGAACAATCTGAAGAAGCTATTTCTGTTTGTACTGAAGCATTGGCAATTAACGATGATCCAAATATTTACTGTGATAGAGCAGAAGCTTATTTACAGTCAGAGATGTATGATGATGCTATTCGAGATTATAAATCAGCTTTGGAAATTGACTCCCATTCTGAGAGAGCAAAAGAAGGCTTAAATAAAGCTGAAAATAGACAAAAGCAATCTGAAAAGAGAGACTATTATAAAATTTTAGAAGTTAAAAGAACGGCAACTAAGAAGGAAATCACAAAGGCTTATAGAAAGATGGCTCAAAAGTGGCATCCAGACAACTATCAAAATGATGAAAAAATGAAAAAAATTGCAGAGAAAAAATTTATAGATATTGCCGCAGCAAAGGAAGTAAGTGTAATATGTATTTTCATAATGTATTTTCAGTTACATTTCATTTGTAAATTTTATACCTAAATGCTAGTTTATAAAAAATGATGAATTTCATGAAAATATGTTGTTTGTTGTACTGCATGCAAAATCTTATAAATATATAGCTGTAGAGAAAGCAGATAATTTTTTCGAAACTTTCATGCCGCAGGAGGCATTGACTAAATATAAATTACAAAATTTTGAATTTAACTTATTGTATTTCAAAACTTTAAACATATTCAAGAAACACTATTTTTCAAGGTGATGGACGCAATAACTTGCACACAATCGTCCTATTCACTTCATTTTTATATGCATACTTAGTCTTTATTAGATTTTTAATTGATCTTGAGATTTTTTTTTATAACTAGCCATTTTTTAATAATAGTAAAAATTAAATTATTAGATTAAATTTGCGTCAATTGTTTTAAAGTGACTATTTTTGTAAACAAATTTCCGTTTGAGACCAGCTTTGTGACCTATATGTTTTTTTTTTATTTTACTGGATAAAAAAGGATTTTATACCATTTGCTCAATACAGTAAAGCTCGGTTATAACGTACTGGCGGGGACTTAAAAAATCGGTATGTTATATCAGAAGTATGTTTTAAAAATATATATTAAATTTTTAAAATTTCTATTAATTCTTAACAAAAATACAAACATTTAACAAAAAGCAGCAACAGAAGAAGGCCCTATAATAATGCCGGGACTTGTTTATTCACTGCGTTATAACCATAAGTACGTAATAAGCGTGTACGTTGTAACCGAGCTTTACTGTAGTTCTCTTGCATTCCACTACACTTTTTGACCTTAATCTAATTTCTCAAATGATGATTGATGAGAATTAAAAAAGTTGTGAAATTTAATAATTAAAATATCTAAAATTCACAAAAAAGACAGAAACTTAAGGTACCAAATGAATGTAACTCTCAAGTCTGAAAACGATACTACTGATTTAAAAAACAATAGTTTGGTGTTTATGACTATACACTGACATCTCTTATTTTATTTTTCAGTATGAATCTTAGATATTTGTTTATTTTTAATGTGCTGTTATTGAAGCAGGTATTGAAATAAAAATTATAGTGTCAATTTGCATTTTAAAATTACACTAAAATGAAGTTATTGCTTGCAGTTTTTTACCTATAGATCTGTATAGAAATAAAAAATTGTCAAATTTAAAAAATATTTTCAAGTTCATGAAGTACAAAATGGCAGCAAAACAAAAAGGCTTTTCGGAAAGGACAACCCGAGATTAGAGAGATTACTATCAAGTGATTGTATATCAGTTGGGAATATCCAAATCTAGATCAGTTTACGAACGACTGAATCAGTAATCGGATTGCAGTTTCTGAAAACCCTTAAATAAAACATCCAGGTTGCCCTCAACTGCCTTGTCAAAATAAACCCAAGTATATCTGCTAATTAAATTTTCATATATTTTTATTAGAAAACTCATAAAAAATATACATTTTGGTCATGACTTTGACTACCTTGTATATAATTTAATCTTGACATCAAATTTAAAATTTTTTCAACATTGTCCCACCAACACTTAATTGTTTTTAAATTTAAATGTATAGTAATTTGTATTTCATCGACAGTATTATAATAGTTCAACATTATTTCCAAAATTAACAGTTTCATAACCTCCTTGTTTCAAATACTCTAAATAATATAATGTATCTGTCTCTCATTCTAATTGCAAGGATTAGAAGTAGGAAATTTGTGTGGGAGAGGTGGGTAACTTAAGTTGGGAAGCCTTAATCATAATTTAGTGCAGTAATGAGGGAAAATTTATAAATTAGGGAGATGGTCAAACGCCGACTAGTATGTCTTTCACATTGACTCAAGCCAATGTTCTTCCATTCTAGAATACCTGCAAAAAGTACATCAATTCAATTACAACTTAAACCAATCAACCACCGACTGACCCAATAAATTCCATAACAGTCAAAAGTTCTTACCTATTATTTCCAAAACAGGTTCCTATCCATTGTTGCCAAAATTACAAATGACGAGTTAAAGGAAAATAACAATAATCATATTGCAAATATATTTTCTATGTAAATACCATTAGCTGAAGTGTTCTTTCAGTTATAACTAATTACATCATACTTCATACCGAAATGTGTAGGAAGATGTAAACCTAACTTATGGTCACTTTGGAGCCCAGATTATAGATTTTTATTTAGGATATTTGAAACAAGAAATTTGTATGACCAAAATTGAGAGAGTATTGCTAATATTTCTCTGGATAAGATATAAAATTGTTACCGAAAATATTTTTTAATTTCAATATTTACTATTTAAAAATAAATTATAAAATTTGTTCCTGTTTTCTGTTCTAAAGGTGGACAATTTTTTAAAATAGGTGTAAAATTAAAAATCAAATCGGTTCACTCTTCAACTACACATTTTCTTATTTACTGAACAACTTGTCCATTAAAATCAATTATTTTGACAATAAAAAAGTTTATGAAAATTGACTTCTATAAAAAAAGAATGTTATAAAAAATTGCAGTATGTAACATACATTTTCTAGTACCATTAAATTTAGTTAATAACACCTGAAGTATTCCATTAGCAATTCCTATTTAAATTTATTTTTCAGTAAAATTTTAACAATGTAAGTACTGTGTAATATAAGTGGTTATATTTTTACAGGTTTTAACTGATGAGGAGAAAAGGAGACAATATGATAATGGTGAAGATCCCTTGGACCCTGAAGCGGGTAGAGGAGGAATGCCAAACTTTCATCATTTCCAGTCTTTCCATGGCAGTCCGTTCCAATTTAAATTCCATTTTAATTAATTTTTTTCTAATGAATATTCTGACAGATAATTTACATCAAAAGAATTTTCTATACAAATGTACAGTACGACTTTATGCAATATCAGGGGCATGTAACACAAGTACTACAATTGTAACAATTGCAGAATATTACTTGTTGAATTGTTAAAATTCTGTAACACACTGCAACCTGTAGCTACATGTGCCGAACTTGTAATTATGGAGAAATTTCTACACTTGTAGAGCTGTTCTGTAACTCAACGAGAACACTTGCAAGTTTATGTTACTGATTTTATTACAATTGTAAAACAATTTTCACCTAACTGAAACCATGGGTAGAATCTCCTACAAGTGTTAGTATATTAAATACGTTGCTCAACGCAGTCGTGCTAAAATGTGGTCAAGTGAATCTAGTGAAGAAGAAAATGCTGAGACAGTTGAATATCGTTTTAGAGACCGAACAGACTTTGTTTTCCTGTCTGACAATGAGTTTGTAGAAAGATTTCGACTGAATAGAGTACAATTTAGGAATGTTCTTCAATATCTTTCTCCATCCTTTGAAAATAATAGTAATCGTTGGTAAAAGTTTTTAAAAATATTTATCCTTATTCCATTAATTATTGCAGCATAATAATTAATTACTTTATTAGAATTCACGGAAGTAAAACATTAATTTCAGTAATAATATGCACAGAGCGATGCATTTATCCTGTAAAATACGTTACCTTGGAAACAGTAGCATAAAATTATTTTCTGAAGTAATTTTATTTTTGGTATGCATTATTTAAAATATATGGTCTAAAATAAACATATATTTCAACACGAGGTGTCGAGACGGTCAAAATTTTGTGTACCAGCGACATATCAATTTTTTATTTTTTAAGGTCTGTAAACTCCTAATATTTTTTGTAGGTTCACCGAATAAGTTCTGCATCACCGTATATATTTATAAACTATTGAACAAAAATAGCAGTACTTACCATAGCACCTTTTTTCAAGTTTTGCTAAAGTGTGTCCCTGGCGTAGATCCAATCTTTATCTGCCGGCATTAGACAGATACTTTTGACAAGATTTGCCAGCTGTCCACTTTTCTACTTTGTGCTCTTTTCGCCACGTATCGCTAAAAGCACCGAAAATAATGCTTTTATTTTATTTCACCTTCATTAAGGACTGCATTTTTCGTTCTCTGGTTATTATTTTGGACTACATTGTAACTTCACCTCGTAAAAACAAAACGAAAAAGGAAATAAATTAACCTCACTTTACGGACTTCTACATATTCTACAAGTCTTGTAGATTATTAGCTACATTTGTACGACTTTTCCCTATTTCCTACAAGTGTCACGGTGAAGTGTTGTATTATAGAATTCTTGCAAGTGCTACACTTGTTACACTTGTATGACTTGTGTTATAGACCCCAGGTTACTGAACTGGTGAAACTCAGGATGTATATAAATAGTGTCTTGCAATTGATAACTTGGTGTATTCTGGACATCTATATATACACTATGCTTAATACTGAATTTAGTTTTTCATGAGTCTTAAGCTAAAAAGAAAAAAGCGTGTGGTAGGGCTTGTCTCAAGTTGAACTTCCTGTATCTAAAAAACAGATAATACTGAGTATCTGATACAAGAGTATCTAATATTTATTTCTATTTATTAATGGTATATAAAATATCTTAAGTAGCATGAATACAGGCAAATGTAGATTTATGTTCGTAACTCAGTTTTTTTTTGATTTTTTTTTTGTTCTTCTGATATTTAGTCTGAAATTTGGCTTGTTTCAGACCCTAAAAGAGTGTTAAATAATTATTTATAGTTATACCTCTTTTAATTCTATGAATAATATTCAGGATTTATACGATGTTGCAAAAAGTTTTAAAACAAATTCCTCAAATGAAACAAAATAGGAGTAACACTTTTTTTATCTATTCCAGGATTTTACAGTTCTAAATATTTCATGTTGAACTGTTTTATTTGTATTAATTTAACCCAATAGTACATGTTATAGAACCATAAGAAATTTACAGAAGCCACTAGTTTTTAGTAAAATTTTGCCTATATGGAATAAGGGAGCTTAGCTTATACTATCTGCAATGATTCTTGAATATTAAACTAAAAAAAAGAAGTAAGGCAATAACAATTCAATTAATTCTTGCCCTGTAAACACTTTAAATGTGAAATCAATTATATTAAACATAAAAGTTATTTTATTACATTTTGACATTTTATTGTAGGATGTTTTTATACATACATATTTTTGAACTGTACAAAGAAACACACCTGGACATCACCAGTAACTTATAGATTGTACCTATTGTATAGACACAATTTATTGTAAATGAAAAATGGACTGAATATCTCGTATGAATAAGTGATTTTTTAGCATTTGTTCATATATATTTATTGTATATATTTTTATTAATTTAAATATATATGTGTATATTAGCTATGGGTTTGTTTTTATAAAACACATTTGCTGCGCTGTACAATTTATAAATAATGAATTAATATTCCGCTCATTTCCAGACTGTTATTAAAACACTAAAACTGAGCAATTATAATCCAATGGTATTGACAGAAATCACCATAAACCCTCCGTTTAATTTCACTGATCTTTTATGAAACTTTTGTAATAGAAAAATTTAGCGCTCTATGAAGTTAAACCTTCTGTTTTCCACTTTAAACCCAGATACTATGTAACTTGTAAAAACTGTAAAACCCAGATGGATTCGACCACTGAAATGATAATTACATAGTCGGCATTGTTCAACACCGTTGGATTGTATTTAAAATTTGGCCCATCAAAAATTTGTTGTACGACATTGTATAGTGAGTTCATGTACTGTATATGGCATCAACTTTCAACCGTCGATTTGTGATATGTTGCTGTTACGTAAAATAAAAAATATTACAGGCAATAATCATACATTTTGGACTTAATTTATTGAATATTATCTTGAACAGGCATGTTTGAGGTACGTATAATCTAATTACTATTTAAATAAATATAAACGGAGTCCACGCTATGTGCTACTACAAAAATTTAAGGAAATAAATGCAATAGCAACTGACAGATATCGATAGCTTATTTGCAATAAGGTGTAATCCCAACTCGGCAAAGTTTTCAGGACGAACAAAAAATGTGTTAAAAATAAAAGAGTAAAAGATTATATTAAGATTTGGATTATACAGTATAGAACGATTTCATCTATATACGCAAAAATCTCATATTTGAAAAAAAATATGGGTTACGACGTATTAAGTCTTATAAGCCATCGATATGTACTATAAATTGTCACGACTGATTGATGCATTTGGAACTGTACAGTACAAATGTTTAGTATTTTAAAAAATAACGCCAGATTGGCTGTTTGTTACTTTTCAGTCTGTTACCAGAATTTATCATTAAATGATAATATAAGCAATTATTAATGAAAATTAAATATTTTTAGTTACTTTCTGTATTATTAAAATACATCAGTAGTAACATCACAGACCATAGTAACACAATAGAATCAATAGGATTAATTTTTTTCTCGCTCCAAACAAATTTGTTGCTCATATCGATAAGTAATAAATGTTTCACATGAAGCAATTCAACGGCTGAGCAGCCAAGATTTTTATCTAAAATGACACAAGTTACTAAATTATTGAAATAATACTACCATAGTAACACAATAGAATAAATAAAATTTTTTTCGCTCCATAAAATTTGTTGCTCATGTCGATTACAAAATATGGTGTAATAATCGTACCACATGAAACAGCAATTCAATGGCTGAGCAGCCAAGATTTTTATCTGAAATGACACAAGTTACTAAATTATTGAAATTGGTAGCACTAATTCACAACACTGGCTTGTTAGCATAATATACAGAACAATTTACTTAAAACTCCTCAGGCAGAGTTACAGGGGAACTAAAAAAAGATAATGATCTGTAAAGGCCAGCTTTCAGGGATTGTTAATAATTTTAATTTTTTATGCAGACACCATCGTCTCTTCAGAGGTCGGCGTCGCGACACCCCCATTTTTTTTTTGGCAGGAACTCTGGCGGTGCTAGGTATATTAGAAAAGTTTTTACATTTCTTCACAGGGTACCCTTCAGGCAGAGTTACAGGGGAACTAAAAAAGATAACAATGGACTGTAAAGGTCAGTTTTTAGGAACTGTTAACGATTTTAATTTTCTATGTATACACCACTGTGAAGCTACAGATGTCGGCCTCATCATTATTTTTCATGACAATTCTGGCGGTACTATAATTAGGAAAGTTTTTGGTTTCTAAACGTTTTTTGATGAATAAATTTTTTCTTCTAATACAAAAAGTTCTGAAAATAGAAATTTTAGAGTATCTAGCAAAAAAAAATTGATAGCATCGCAACGCCTCTGGAGGGTCACACTAGGATCTGCATTAACGGTCCTTAAAAACTGGATTTTACAGCCATCACTACATTTTTTGTTTCCCTGTAATCTGCCGAGGAAGATTTAAAGTGAATTATCCTGTACATATACATATAATATCAGTACCCCTCATTCTGGAGACTTGCACGAGAGACAAAGCAGCTTATTTATTATTAAGCAGGCCACATTAGTGTCAAGAAACGACTTACGTTGGTAGGCCCTAATCAAATTCAGGCGGTTGACAAACATCAATTCAAGTACCAACAGCTTAACCAACGCGACCACCGACCGTCCTGCTTAGTACAATTCTGGCGGTACTATAATTAGGAAAGTTTTTGGTTTCTAAACGTTTTTTGATGAATAAATTTTTTCTTCTAATACAAAAAGTTCTGAAAATAGAAATTTTAGAGTATCTAGCAAAAAAAAATTGATAGCATCGCAACGCCTCTGGAGGGTCACACTAGGATCTGCATTAACGGTCCTTAAAAACTGGATTTTACAGCCATCACTACATTTTTTGTTTCCCTGTAATCTGCCGAGGAAGATTTAAAGTGAATTATCCTGTACATATACATATAATATCAGTACCCCTCATTCTGGAGACTTGCACGAGAGACAAAGCAGCTTATTTATTATTAAGCAGGCCACATTAGTGTCAAGAAACGACTTACGTTGGTAGGCCCTAATCAAATTCAGGCGGTTGACAAACATCAATTCAAGTACCAACAGCTTAACCAACGCGACCACCGACCGTCCTGCTTAGTACATTTAAATGTAGAAATAGATGTTAATTTTCTGACAATATTTTTTCTTTTTAACTGTTTTGTACCTATGCATTTCAATTAATTTTGATTTCCAATTTTTACTAATACATATTAAACTCAGTTCAGTAAAACTTGCAGTTTACTTATTTAAAAATTATTATGGAAACAGGAACTAAATTGACTTCCAGAAAACATCATTTGTGCTTTAGAAAGTATCAAATATATTTCAGACTTATTAATCATTGACAGTTATCAGTTGTACTGAATTCTAAGCACTGTTTTACAAATAGTTGATATGTTATTTACTGAGCATATAATGATGGTTGCAATTCAAGAGGGTGAAAGTTTACGGCTCGTGCCGTAAATTGCCCGAGTCAATTGCATGTATACAAATAAAATAATATATATTGACCACCACTGTTAAAAATATTTTAAAACTTTTTATTGAAAACATTACACTGACCACTCATAACATAAACATGACATAACATACAATTCAAAACTGTCAAAAACACATTAATTAGTAAACTACCATCATCCAGAAAAATGTTAATATTGCCGGAACTGGTATAGTGAGTAGCATTTGACTTTCACACAGGACGTTCAGATGAAATTACTGACGGCGGAGATTTTTTTGTTTTGCTAGTTATAATTTATTATGTATTGTTTATCTAGCAATGATTGACTGGTATGTATTTATTTTTAGTATTTCTATAATTAGTTAGGTTCAATAATTAGAAAAATAAAGCAAATTGTATGCAAAAACACTTTTTTATTTTTTCAAATTCTTATATTACAGATAATTAAATCTTGGATGGGTACAACATCTGAAACAAAAATAAAACATCAAAATTTGTTAAATGAAAAATAATTTTACAAAAGTACTAATAATTTACTCAGTAAATAATTTCACCATAAATTCATATATATCATTAAGGTACACATGACTTCAGGTTTCAAATGTCTAAGCATCATTGATTTCAATTGTATTTTTTAGTACAATGTGCTTATTACAAAAAGCACAATAAAATGATCAAGAAAATCAACTGCTAAATGAAAAACAAGTCTTGAATGCCAGAAGTTGATAGAGTCAACATGTACAATCTTGAATTTTTATAAAGTTAAAGGTTAGCCAAAATCGCTAAAATGCTCTGTATCTCGGTAACAATTTTGTTTTATTATTTGATTACTTTAAAATTATAAGGTTCTATGCCACATAAACCTTGTTATCTAAATAAAGTAATATTTTGATGCCAAACAAAAAGTCTCTGAATAGAATTTTCCTTGACAGAATCAAAAGATAAACTAATTTTTTCCAAAATGAATATATCTACTTGTTCTATTACAATATGGTATGTAATTATAGATAATCTAATTGAACATGATTAATGTAATATATTTACAAAGTGACTTAGAGGGTGTTAATTATACGTAATGCTGTTAAATTTTTCAAAAAAATTTTCTAGTGAAAAATTGAAAAGAATTAAAAAACCTAAATAACTAACATATAACTAGTGTTCTTTGTGTCACTTGATAAAACTACCATATAAGTCATAGTTAAATAGACTATACTCGCGACAAGAATTCAGACGACTTATGTCATACAAACAAATGAATAATTAATTATATTTTCATCAAAATATTTAAGAAACTGCAATTGATAGTAATAAAACTCTATACTACATCGTTGAGTGAATAAGTATACCACATTCTACCCCTGGTACCGCACCGTCCACAAACTATAGCGCTGATCTGAAGCGCCGCCTAGGCCAATCTATTTCATTTATTTGAACTAACTGGAATCTGTCCGGCTGCGGCATTGCGTGACTCACTCAACAGCTGCGGCTTGATTCGGAGCCGAATTCAATTTGTTTTCTTTCTTTTTAAGATCAGGTAGAATTTGAATGAAGCAGATTTTACATGTGTATGCTTAATATACAGAGTGTCTCAGGTTTAAATAGTAGGACTTCAGGAATTTTTATAAGATCTCATTTTGAGACGAAAAGTTCCAATATATATATATGGGTCCTAAAACGCTTCGTTTGTGAGAAACAGGATGCTCAATGTTATATTTGTTTTGTTTACTTATTTTTTAACTAAATAACCGCTAACAAAATAAATCGTCATGTTGCGGCAAAAGACCTATTGGAGAACAAATAATTTGACACCGAAAATCATCGCATATTGATTGCAGTGGTGGAGATAGAGGGGTATCTATTAACATTTTTATATAAAAAAGTATAGCTGAATTGAAATTTTGCAAATGTTTTCGAAAAATATGAAAGAACATGCAATTTTACCCAGAAAAGTCCCTCTTGTCTGAAGTCAGTAGGACGTGAAGTTTTGAAGAAAAAACGAAAATACAGTTTAGAAGTCAAATAATAATTTTTAACATTGTGTTACAACTAAATTAAATAGGAATAAATAAAAAAATAAATAACGAAAATCATATTAAATCAAAGTAAATATTCGAAATGTTTACTCATTCTAAAAGATAAGAATTTTCAATTTTTGGGACTTTGAGGCTCTATATAAGAACATGCAATGACATAAATTAATGAAATTTTGGGTATTTGGGTATAAAAAATATCTCCTGAAATAAGAGTAATTTTGGAAAAATATTCAGACACGTCGAGTTTTAAATTAAATTTGCCACTTTTTGAAATAATTAAAAATTGTGTACAGTGGCGTATCATTGAGCAGGAAAAAAATTGTTTTTTCTGGAATATAAAAAAGCTTTTCTTTTTCTGAATATGGCGCCATAAAAATTTTGGTAAGTAACGTAAAAAAATCGAGATAATTGGAGATTCACGATATCGTATCATAATTATTATTGTATGACAAATTATCAAATTTTGATACAGAAACTATTTTAATGCCTACTACTCGGCAATGAGGACTTTAAAATCAAAATGTAGCTATTAGCCTACAGAAAAATTATAGATAATAATTCAGTGTTTTGATATCTTGAAATTTCAATTGAATTTATCTCGAAATTTTTCTTAAATAGCCTAATAAAAATTTTATGATACCATATTAAAAAAAAGCTCTTTCATATTCGAGAAAAAAAATTGGAGTTGCTATTAAAAAAAATCCTGCTCAATGACCTACCTGTTCTTAATACTTCATCATTTCAAAAAGTGGCAAATTTAATTAAAAAATCGACGTGAGCATTTTTCCAAAATTATATTATTTCAGGAGATATTTTATGTATTCCAAACTTTTTATCGACACTGTATATGTGAAAGAAAGTTAAAACTTGAAAACCACAGATTAATGAGACAAATTTCACCTTTTTCAATAAACTGTATGGGAATTGCATTTTTAGTTAACAATTTTCTCTTATTGTTTATTATAATATAGTTCTGAGAAAAATGCACCTCACAAATTAATTTATATTTTAATTCATTAACGTCCATTAGAGCAATACATAAATTACGGCAATTTTTTTGCCACTCCTGGGCACGTTTACCATCAGTAACTGGAAATTTAAAAAAACTTATTCCTTTGTTTCGTCTTTTATTATTTAAACAGTTTTTATAAACACAGTTGTGATTAGCTGTTGTCATGATTGCAAAAAACACTACTACAGTAGAAACTAAAACTACAGATCACACAAAACTGTTTGCTAATAACAGACGAGCGGTCGATGTCACTCCCTCAACTGTTGGCAGCAGACTGAGAAATCTCGGGCCCAATTCTCCAGCAGCGCCATCCAAATCTCGAGCCCAGCATAGCAGTCGTTTATTTGTACAGAGATGCGCCTCTATATAAACTTATTCACTCAACGACTACATTAAAAGTTTACATTATATATTGCACTAAATTGCAAAAATTGATTGTTTTTAACGCGACCAAATATCGAAAATTACGTTGACAATAAAAACAAATGTGTAACGTCAGTCGTGACGTAAGACGTCTGAATTCTTGACGCGAGTATATTTACAACACAAAAAATTATTAAAATCAGCATAGGCGTAGAAACAGAACATTAGAATTCGTGAAAACAAATATTAAAACGTACTTCTAAATTACAATAAATATGCACCTAATTTCTTATTCTTTTTCTATTCTCAGAAGATTTAGGGCCGGTTGTATAAAGATTTTGAACTTTAGTTTAATGTTAAACTGTAAATCAAAGGCAAAATCAGCTTGTATAAACGTTAAACTTCGATCAAATCGTAGTTTAAACTGACTGACCGATCTCGGCCATTTAACCAAGTGAACTGCAGTTCAACGGTTTGACACTTGACAAGTGATTATAAACTCGAATATTGAATTATACATTTTTGAGTATTTTTCTGCGTTTTGTTACGATGGACTAGACTAACCCGTAACAGATGATGAGGTTTTAGTAAATGCTGTCTTACATCCTAGAAGTGTCAATTAAGAGAACGATCAAATCATTTTGTAAAGTGAAGAGAAATTGATTTTTTGCAGCAATTTCGTTTGTTATATAGAGTTATTACCTATATGTAGTTTATTTATGGAAGCATCCTAAAAAATCCAAGAACTTTTAGTCGACTCCACTCGAACAGAAACTGATAATGTAAACCATTTTGTATTTAATTATCCACTACTACTTTGTCTTTATTTGTTCTGCAATAGCAATGTATTAAAATAAATGGAAGAAATATACCCACTACTACTATCACTGTAAGTGAGTTAAATGAAACATGGATAAAACACTATATAATTTATTATTTAAGTAACATATATCGTAAAGAGAATGTTAAAGATATCTACAGTAAAATAAAACTCAAAAGGTAGAATATAACCTTACAAAATTGAACAAATTTCGCGCCAACTTAGGTTAAATTATCAAATGTCACAATTAAAAATCAAAATTTAGCAAGCCGCACTTCTACCAACCTCGGTAATGCATAATTCAGCTGAACTACACATTAGTTTCGTTTATACAACACACATGTAAATAACCCAGGTTCAGAATTTGAACTAAGTTCTATTGAACGGCAGTTCAGGTACTTTTTATACAACCGGCCCTTAGTGGTAGAAAGTCTAATGTCAATTAAGTTAATAAACATCAGCTCTATTCGGTATCATACGAGTTAAAACTAACCAACCAACCAATAAGTAATAATTTAAACCCTATTGCTAATAATTATAACTGCAACTGGTATCTATTTTGTTAACCTTTATATTAATGTTCCGCTGTGACTGAAATACGCAATAATGAGTAAAAGTCGGCGATATTAATTGTCGTCAGTTATGTGTTTTGTTGTAACATAATCGCTATATCTAAAATAGTGTCTGAAAAACTAAATATGAAATTATCAAGCGACAAATACTATACTAACATCAATCTGTCGACATCATCCAACAAAATATAATTACTTTGAGGTGCCATTAGAAGACTAATGCATTAGTGCCATCAATTATACCAATTATCAAAACAGAATAAATATCAACACCTAACTATATCCCGCTAAATTATAATTTGGTTAAAATAAATTCTGATTTTAAGTTGAAAAATAATTCTGACATATTTTTTGCCAAAGTACTTACAATTCGAATACGATGTCCCATGGCTTTGGCAGGTAAATTTCTGCGAAACTTTGCCCTAACAGCACCACTTGTACCATGCGGCCTTGTAACTTTGCCCCAAATTGCTCGAACTTTAGATTTAACAGATTTAGGTTTTCCAGGGACACAAGTCTTGTTTTTAGCTTTATATACATAAACACACTTTTTTCCTACATAGAACCAGCTATCTTCTTTTGCAGTTGTACCTTCTACTTTTAGAAGGGCAGTATTTTCATGTTGATTACGGAGACCACGTTTGTAACCTGTAAATATAGCTTTGGCATATAACCTCCCATGTCTCTTCAAAGGCCTCTTTTTGATGGAAGGTTTATCTGCCGGCGTTGTGGCTTCCTTTGAAGCCTTCTTCTCCTGTTTTGATTTTTTTGTCGCTGTTTCAGCCATTGCTAAAATGAAACATGAAATTTATTCAACTTTAATAATCTACCAATATCTATGAAATATTAAATGAATATGAACTAATTATTGTTAAACCTTAAACTACAATTATCACTTCATCTATATATAATCATATTTTTAAGAAATATGGTTTAAAAGTTTTAATAAAAAAATATTTTAAATACAGGATACCTACTCGGTGGAAATTTACTCCGAAAAGAAACAAATTTTTCTGTGTTGGGGTTTTAGTTTCTTGACATAGAGGTAGAGGTCGCTTTCATTGGCTTCCATGACTTCAGGTGAAATCCTAAGACGATACACTAAACAGGATTGCTTGATTCCTATGTTTCAACGTGCAGTTGTGACGTCACAATGTTCCTATGGTGCAATGGGGTTGTGGTACACATTTTCGTGAACTTTGTGTTTTTTTATGTTTAATTTCTGTTTTTAATAAGTACCGTATTTGTGAATACATATTTACTTTACAATAACTGACGATTTGTGAAGTAGTTAGGGAAGATTATCTTTTTACTATACTCGCGACAAGAATTCAGGCGAGTTACGTGATACGAACAAATGAATAATTCATTATATTTTCTTCGAAGTATTTAAGAAACTGCAACTGAGAATAATAAAACTATATACTACACTAAAAGTTTGCATTATATATTGCACTAAATTGCAAAAAATGATTATTTTTAACGCGACTAAATATCGAAAATTACGTTGACAATAAATACAAATGTGTAACGTCAGCCGTGGCGTAAGACGTCTGAATTCTTGACGCGAGTATATATATAATGTGTTATAAAACCAACTTAACAATGGTTGGCACAGAATAAGAAATACTACCTATAAACCACAAACCTAGAAAAAATATAGATTGTGCGAATGGCATATTGTCGACGACCGCTAATCAGTGAAAAATTTTTCGGTAATAGATCTTCATAAAAATTGTAATAGATTTGGCACTAATAGTAATAGATCTAGTAACAGACGATAAAACACAATAAAAAAAATAAACATTATTATGTGAACTACCGTCTCGTTTTTACAGTCAAATTTGAAAATGATTAGCATGTATCTGTAGATTAGTTTAAAGAGGGCACATTAATTTTCGTTAAAAAAATATTAACTTTTTACAGAAAAAATATGAAAAGTGCAAAATAAAATATGTAATCACAGATATTGTTTTAGAAATTTATCAAAATTTTTCAAAACAATTTGTGAGTCGACTGCTACAGTAACAGTACTAATACATAACAGTAATTTTGTTTTGACCACAAAATGTAAAGGTTTTGACAGACAACAATCCAAATTAGAATCGTACCAACGTAGTGTAGTACCACCATAGAGTACCACTGCACGCAAAACACGAAAAGGAAGAACATACAACACATAAATAAAAGAGTGTCGTCCACACAACATTCCGTGTCGTGCCGACCCCAAGACCATAGAACAGACATATCATAGATAATTTATTTGTCAGCGGAGAACAACAGAATACAAATCCGTAACTGTCGGTATTGTGGCGGTGAAATTTGATTTCAATAATTACGATGACATTCAAATTGTAAAATTGTAATAGATATTATGGCCTGGGTAATAAAAATTATCAGGTTGTAATATAGGAGTGGCAACACTGCCGCTAATTCATGGACGCCTTAGAAAGTCCAGAATCACTAAAACTTGCTTTTTACGCCGATTTACGTTGGTAATGCTGTAACCTGAAGCTGATTATGTTTTTGTAGATTACTCTAATTGTTTACATCGATTTCCCTTTGTAGTTTGTACTGGCGTTAAGCTTAGTGGTTATACAGTGAATTAGTGTTTTACATTTTGCGTCTCTGTAAAAAAATTTACTAACTTAATTTTGCAATATTGCCATCATATTTGCAGTAACACCAACGTAAAGCAAGTCAAGTGTCCATTTTTTGGACCTTAGGCCCTTAGGTAACGTGACACCTGTCACGTGACCTCTATTATGCAACGGCGCCGTCTATATTTTTTCACTTTGAACTTCATCATGGTGAATTATTCTAAATCAGCCCTATTGCTGCTACAAATTTAGTAGGAAGGAAGTAACTTTTCATAGAATATTTGTGGAGGCTAGTAATTGAATAATAAATTGGTAGGTACTTGTATGTAACAAATTATAATAATATTAAACAATTTTTAGTTAGGCGAATGGTAATATTTGTTGAAGATAGACAGATTTAAAATAAACGTTACAGTAATTATAATAATTACTAAATTGTTTTAAATTTGTTAAGAGAGTATAAAATAACATTTTTTTGGTATTAGGGTATTTTTTAAACCCGTATGGCACGATTACATTTTTTTTTGCAAAATTCGCATTTCTGATTAAAATTCAGAAGACGTTCTAAATTAATATTGCAAAGAAATATTAAAATATTTTGCGAACAATTCTTAAATTCATATTTTTGCTCGAAAAATTGTGCTTGTACATATTTCCTTACAGAAATTTCTTGAAAAATGTGATCGTGTCATATGGCTTTGTTGAAGACTTGCATAATGTGTCTGTGGATTTTAAATAGGGCAGTGATTATAAAAGTATATTTATAGTCATTCATTTAAAGAGTTGTCAAGTGATGGGAAAATCTGTACTATTTTTAGATATTTATCTCAAGGGTTGTCCATAGTAGACAATTAGTCCTTTAAGTTTCACACGTCCATAAATAATTAGTTACGATTAAAAGCGGTATGTTACAAGTAGCGATTTTTTTGTTTAGAAAGTTATACTGATGCAAATTTTCGATAAATATTCACTAATTATGGCAGTGTGGATATTTAGTTCACTTGATTAGAAAGGAAAATGTATTATAAAAATTTATTATTACTATAAATAGTATATAAAAGCTCTTCATCTTTCGGTTATCAAATAAATTAACATCTTACATCGACTAGCGTGGTATTAGAACTTTTATAAATTATTGATTGACGATGGTCAACTTTGTTAGCATGCCCTATTTAATTTTTTCACATTTTCTTATAGCTCATTTTTAGTTATTATGTTTAATATAATATACATAAAGCTAGCAGGTCAACTTCAAAATTTCAAAATTTTGATGCAAAAGAAAAAATCAAAAGTTCCCTTCATTTTCTAATATAACAAACCAAAAATTCTCGTTCTCAAAAATGGGAGCACACTGGTCAAATTCTGACACAATCAAATTTGCAAATTGTTTATGAGTGGGATGATTTAATAACTAAAGTTATATATAGGTACGGTAAAAAATAATTAGTTTTCGCCATTCTGCTACAATCAGAATTGCAAAAAGTTAATTTTTAATTTAAAATGATATAGCTTACGGTAGAGGTTTAAATAAGACACTAAACTTAGCAGATCAGATATTAGCCCAGAAGGCAATAAAGAGACTTTATTCGCCAGAAGCATCCGTTGGAGAAAAGGCAACTTCCGCAGGTGTAGCAATGACAATGAAAGCAAAAGTTAAACTAGGTATGAGTTGTAGTAATACTAAAAATATAAAAAACGTAAAGTAAAACAAAGAAAATCTGTAAAAACTGGAAGGAAGTAAAAATCATGACATGAATGGTGCAATCAAGATAGCGTTGAAATCTGTCAACAAAGTAAAAAGGAATAAAAATATTAAACCAGTTTGGGTAATATCAATACCGAAGAAAGGTGGATTTCTACCATTGATACCACTATTTGCTGGTTTAAGTGCACAGCAGGAACTGTAAAGGCTGTAAATGATGCTAAAGCTGCTAAAGAACAACTTGAAGAAAGCAAACATCATATTAGAACAATTGAAGAAATAGAAGTGGGTAAGTGGTTGCATGAGACCTTACAAACAAGGTTTTGTTTTTTTTAGGAAGCAAGAAACTTTCAAAAAGATTCCAATAAAATTACCAAAACGAGCCAATTTAGATCTAATAAAATTAACTAAAAAATTAAAAATACCACATTTTCGATGTGTGTTTATGAGAGATAGTTTACCACATCGAATACATTATAATGAAAGAGGTATTATTAATTTAGATAGTGAACAAGGTCCAGGAACCCATTGGACTGCATATAAAAAGAATGGTAAAGAAGCGGTGTATTTTGATAGTTATGGTAACCTAAAACCACCACAAGAGCTAATTACTTATTTAAATACTAAGGTGTAATGAAGTGATTTTTAACTGTCCCGTATGTATTTACTTTATTATTAAAATAGTCCGTCAAACCAGTTTGCTAGTATCTGAAATTGTCCACGTTGAGAGCCTGTCGACGCTCGGACTCCAGCCAGCGTGAGGTAGACCGCTTGGACCGAACGCGCATCCATCATCGGTGAGATGCGGCCACCGCTACGAAAGGTATGACGTAGAGATGCGCGCTCGATCCAGCGGGCGATTCCAAATTAAGCCCGAAATTTTTGAACATTCGAAAATTCAGTACCTGTCCTGGCCCACATCGGGCCAGTCTTGTCTCTAGCAATCTACTGACCGAATCTGCGAGTACTGTACTGTAAGTCCGAAAACCGACCAGCGCGCAGCCGCTACCTCCGCATCAACGTTACGGCTTTCAAACGCCGATTTGGATATTTAGTTCCTGTCCTGCTGTCACCGTGAGAAGTCCTGTCTGTCCGCACCAGCACTAGAAGACCTGCCAGACCGTGGAGAAGCCGTATTAGGTGAGAATTTTCAATGTCTAGTTGGGACTAGTGCGCAGCCGTCAACCTCACAGGCGCTTTAGCTCTGTCAACTACCAACTAACAAGTTGAGTTGCCGTCCAGCGAGCAAGCCGAGCAGTCCTGTCCACAGACCAGAAGAGCAGCCGTACCAGCAAGAAGACGTACCAGCAAGCAGCAGTGTAAGTCCAGCACATCGCCAGTGCGCAAGTCTCCGAATTCCGCCGGGTGAACTGGTAAGAGAGCGGAACCCGAGAGTTAGTTCCGTTCTGCCGTTCCTAGAAGAAAGACGTGTCCGACTACGAGCACTGGAAGTAAGTAGTTGTAAGTAACATTTGGCTACTTTTAACTCTCGCCCGTCTTACCTGTCTTGGTGCTCTGTCTGCTTACGGCGTGGTGACGCACACGGTTGTCTTGATCACGTGTGTTGATCCTAACTACGCGTTCAGAGGAAGGGGGCAACCCTTTAGTCTGAAACGTAGGCGTGTCTGTCTGTCTTACGGCGTGGTGACACACACGGTTGCTTTGATCACGTGTGTCAATCCTAACTACGCATTCAGAGGAAGGGGGCAATCCTTAAGTCTGAAACGTAGGCTGTCCCCGTCTCTCTCACCTGACCTGTATTCCGTCTGTCCTGCGGCGTGGTGACGCACACGGTTGCCTTGATCACGTGTGTCGATCCTAACTACGCGTTCGGAAGAAGGGGGCAAGATCACTTGTGTCGATCCTATCTGCGCGTTTGGAGGAAAGAGGTACCTCTTTACTCTGAAACGTAGGCCTTTCTCCGTCTATCCTACCTGACCTGTTCTATGTCTGTTTTACGGCGCGGTGACGCACACTGTACTTTGATCACGTATGTCGAACCTAACTGCGCGCTTGGAGGAAGGAGGAGGTTGCCTTGCGCACTCGTTTGTCTGAAACGTAGGTCATAGACTGACTTGTCTTGTCATATCTCTTTCAGTGCAACAGTTAGCCGTCCTTCCAGCCTACCCGAGAGATCATCATCTGTCTGTAACTTGCTATTAATTGTTCTCTTTCAGGAGTGATTGTAGCCAAGTGTATTAATCAATAGTAGTAATTGCTTTTGCTTATTGCTTGTTTGCTTCCTCCCTCGTGATATTTAGTGCGTAGCTTCCCACTGCTTGTTTACTACCGACCGGTTAACTCAGTAACTCTCTTTCCAGGACCACCAATAACCGCCACCGCAACTGTCCCGTCATTTAGCGCGTGTACCACCCGTTTAACTTATTTTTGATTGCAATTCCATTTTTATTTTAAGTTAGTATTGTAAAATTAGGTTTGGTATTTAATATATAGATAGTGATATATATTGTGCCTTTTTATTCCGTACGTGAAGTCTAACTGTTTTCCCTAGACCCGCTGAACATACCGTATCTTCACTGTAGCTGCCTGAGTAGTGGTGTTTCTACACTTTAAAATAGAAACTGGCGCCCGAGGAACCCGACTCCCGCAGCTCAGGCGTCATAGTGACACCGCGTCGCATCGTACCGCCGCCGAAGCGACGTAGGTGCGTCACAAAGGGATCGTGTAAAATACTTTATAATAATGAACAATTACAGTCATTTAATACCGCCAACTGCGATCATTTATGCCTGAAATGTTTGTATAACTAAGAATGCAGAGAGTATTATGCGTCAAGACTTCAGGAGGTGATTTTTCACAAGAAATTAGGGTCACGTCCTATAACAATTTTTCGAAAACTCAATATTAACGGAGATACAGGGTGTTAAAGTTTAAATTTTATTTCCAATATTTGTAAATAAGTTCTTAAGAAATCCAACTATTTACATAAAATTTGTAAATCGGGAGTTTTTGCGGACGAGAAATAAAAATATGTTTATAATTTTGACGTCTTTTTGACTAGTAGAGGTCGCCACTTTTGGCATATCATGTTTCTTTCAAATGACAGAACTTTTTTGCTGCTTAGTGTATCCATCTGACTATTGAAACAATCGATTCTCCTATCATTTGAAATTAAGACTACATTTTATTGTTACAATTTCAGTGCTTCTTAAAATATGATTAAACAGCATTTTGTTCATAAGATTCAAAGTTAGATTTATAACTCCACGCATGTGTATCTGTACTTATAGAGTTTAGAATTCGTTTATCATCATAAGGATTGAGAATCATTTTATTCTGTCGTATTGTGTACACAGAATGTTTCTTTGATTTGATAAGGTGTTAAGGTTTATATCAATTTCATGATGAAATGAGGTTCTTTTGTAGTCATCAAATGAAACTTTTTTAATGCTCGCAAAACTAGAACTTTTTGATTTTTTATCAGTTTATTATTATTAACTTTATAGGCATACATTTTTGCTCGCAAACCGATAAACCATTATTTTCAGCTGTCATTAATTCAGGAACTTTCTTATTTTTTGGTTGTATTCCATATATGCTATCATATTCATAGTTGGATGTATTGAATCTATGACTACTATTTTCTTAACTGCTCTTTCATCCTCCATACGTTCTAGATGCCCTAGTCACTGCACTCTTCTGGCTTTTACAAATTCGTCTATTGTTGGTGCCTGGTACATTGCATATATTTCCTCATTATTTCTCCTTACATAGCCTTCCTCCGTCTTCTTACCCCCTAGAATTCTCCTTAAGATCTTCCTTTCCCATCTTAAAAGGTTTTCTCTTGACTTCTTATTGAGAACCCAGGTTTCACTACCATACAGCGCTGTCGGTCTCAAAATTGTTTTATATATTCTAAATTTTACTCCTCTGGACAAATTTTTTGATTTCAATAAGTGGTTGACTGCTGCCAAACTTCTGTTTGCTTTTATTATTCTCCTATTTATTTCTTGTTCCTCATCACAGTTAGCTGTTATTAGCGCCCCCAAATACACATCTCTCCATGCTCTGTTCTCAATTTAAAATTGGTATCCTTTCTTTGTTCTCCTATTCTCAAAAGCTTATTTTTCTCTTGATTCATCTGCAATCCCATTTTACGTGCTTCCTCCACAAGTTTTCTCGTTACTTCTTCTAATTCCCTACTATCTCTAGCAATAATGGCTACGTCATCTGCATAACTTACAATTTGACGACTTTTAAACAATATGTGTCCTTCTCTGTTCAGCTGACTATCTCTTATGACCTTTTCTAGTACTAAATTAAAAAGAAGCGTTGAGAGTGGGTCTCCTTGTCTCAGTCCTGTATCAATAGTAAAGCCTTCCGAACATTCACCTTTTATTCGTACTTTGGATTTAGTATTTTCTAAGGTCATTTTCAATAGCCTAATCAGTTTGGTTGGTAATCCAAATTGTTTCAAAATTTTACTTAGTTTATTCCTTTTGATCGAATCATATGCTTTCCTGAAGTCCACAAATAAAACCATTGCTTTAATCCCATACTCATAGCATGTAGTCAGAATTTCCTTCACCATGAAGATTTGGTCCGTTGTTGACCTCCCTTTTCTAAAACCTGCTTGATACTCCCCTATTTGTAGTTCTGCTATAGGTTCTATTCTCTGTTTTATTAACGTTGCCATAATTTTATACTCTATATCTAACAATGATATACCCCTATAGTTTCTGCAGTCTGTTGCATCTCCCTTTTTTAAGATTGGTATAATCAAAGCATCTCTCCAATCTTCAGGCATACATTCTCTTGTCCAGATCATTCGTATCATTTCGTATATTTTTTGTCTTAAATCCTCTCGTGCATACTTAATGTTCTCTGCTGTTATTCCGTTTTTTCCTGGACTTTTGTTATTCTTTAAAGCTTCTATAATTGTATCTATTTCCTTTTTTGTAGGTTCTTCTACATCCACTTCCTCTTCCCTTCTCGGTATCACCTCGTCGTGCTCATCTCCTTCCCTTACACTCTCTTCATTCAATATATCTGCGAAGTATTGCCTCCATCTTTCTCTCACTTCTGTTTCCTCTGCAATTAGATTGCCACTTTCATCCCTCACATATATTACTTCCTTCTTTATCTTTTTTCCCTTTTTTATCTCTCTGTAGAATTACGTATTTCCTTCCTCTATAATGTTGCTCTATTTCATCTATTTTCTTGACCTGTTCCGCTCTCTTCTTTTGTCTAAACACTTTCTTTGCCTTTCGTCTTTGTTCTCTGTATTTTTCTTTATCTTCCTCCTGTACTGACTGAAGTGCTTTAATTCTTAGCTTATTTCTCTTCTCCGCCTCTCTTATACACTCCTCATCCCACCATATTTTCCTCCCTGCAAACTCTTTTTTTGGTATTACTTTCTCACTTGCTGTTTGTATGACATTTTCGATCTTTATCCATTCTTCATTAATATTTGCTTCCAATATCTATATGTTTTCTTGCAAACCTTTCCTTATCTCTTCTTCATACTTCTTTTGGGTTCTCTCATTTTGTAATGTCGCCATATCCAATTGTCTTTTTTCCTTTGTAATCCTTTCCTTTTCATAGGTTTTTTTATCTTCAAATCTATTCTCACTAGATAGTGATCCGAGTCTATGTCTGCCCCTCTGCATGACTTAACATTTTTTATTATGCTTCTGTGATTCTCGTCTATGCAAACATCATCAATTTGATTCGCATATACTCCATCTCGAGAGGTCCCGGTACCCTTGTGTATGTCTTTTGTCTTAAAGAATGTGCTCATTATTTTCATTTTTTGCTCTTCTGCAAATTCAATCAACCTCCGCCCATTGTCATTGCTCTCTCGGTGTTTACTTTCTGTTCCTACCATACTTTCATACATCCTTTCTCTCCCTATTTTCGTGTTTCCATCCCCTACCACCATTCTTACTGTGTTTTTATTCAGCTTTTCATAATTTTGTTCTAGCTTCTCATAAAACTCATCTTTTTCTTCTTCTGTTGGCGCATATATATTTAATACCTCTATGTTTATTTCTTCTCTGATTTTAATCATACATAACCTATCTGAAATTGCTTCAAATTTAGAAATTTTATCCCTCATATTTTTATTTACTAAGAATGCTGTTCCGTATCGCCTTGTTTCGCCTCTACTCGTAAAGAATAAATAATTTTCTAATTCCCATGTGTCCGTCTCCTTTATATGCGTCTCATGTATCGATATTATGTCCATTATATATCTACTTGCCTCTTTCTAGGATTTTTAGTGATCCTTCCTCATTTAACCCTCTTACATTCCATGTTCCCATTCTCATTCCTTTTTCTTTCCGTCCTTTCCGTCTTTTCCTGTCTTCCCGCTCTCCGTCCTTCTAGCTTCGTTCTGTATTTTTTACTTTCTGTTCCTGGTTCTATTTATGTCGTTTCCTTTTCTCATAACCATGTTCATTGCCAGCCATATTTCTTTTATGTTAAGTGGATATATCTAGTTTTTTGCTTCCTTTTTTTTAAACTGCTTGCATCATTATTCCATTTCGAAACCCCATTATTTATTACGAGTTTTTGATATCCTACTTTTGCTACCTTTCCTTCTATCCTTACTTCTTTGGCTTTCATTCTCAGTTTTCTTTGAATTTCCCTTTCTTTTTTGCTCATATCATCGTTAATATAGTCTTTGGCTGCTCCTGCCTCCTTTAATTTACTTTTATTTTTCATTATCCTTATCTTGTCCTCCAAGTTTCTTAATTCTACTAAACATTGTAACGAACCTATTTTATTTTATTTTGCTCACACTGTACTTTAATTGTTTGGCGCACGCGGTACCTGAAATTGCTTAGCGTATCGCGATTTTTGCACACGACACTACCCGCCGTTCTGTATAAAAGCCGGCGAAATTGCCTTTACCGGGGGTTAAGGCTCTTTCCGCGGCACTCAACCCTCCTCTACCCCAGGGTGTTTAGCAGGTAACTTCCGCGGCACCCTACCTTTCTCTGGGTATCCTGAGCGTTTAGCAGGTAATCTCCGCGGCGCTCCAGGTCTTGCCCGTATCCCGTCTTCCGTCGACTTCGAGCGTTTAGCAGGCCCTCTCCGCGGCGCTCGAGGTCTAACCCGTGTTATAGCATAAGCGACATACGATTTTTCCTTAAAGAATTACGCCTAGAAACAACCCATAGAACATTCCAGAACAGTTCCGCGACAGTCTGGCGCCACCAAAATCGCTGCGATCGAACAACACATCCCATTGGCCGAAAATCGGAAACTCGCCACCCTATTGGCCGAAGCGGTTCGGTATAAATATAACCACCCCTAGGGATAGGATAAAAACCGGAGCGAATTTCGAGATCATGATCAGTTCGCTGCCACGCTCAGTCGAGTGCACATCGAGATTCCGCAGTTAGTGTTTTCCACAGTGTTTTACCAAGTGCCCTTTAGCAAATATCTACAGTTCCTTCGAACAAAACCATAGACTCCTTCGAGTGAAATATAATCAACAGCCGTCGCTTACACCGCAACAATTACCAGCGTAATTCGTGTCGCGAGTGCTACAGCTAAAAAATCGTCCGTCGCTCTTCAGCCGCGATTTTTCAAAAAATTTGGAATACCAGAGTATTCCTGGCGCCCAACCGTTTACTACTCGTCGCAGAAAACCTTTTCTCGAGGACTCCGAGAGCGGATCCCCTACCCAACGACGCCCTGAGATAGCTAGCCGAAAACGCGACCTCACCAAACTAAAAAACCAGTCGCGAACATCGAACGAAAACAGACGCTTCGTTTATATGTCGCCCAGAACGTGGGGCATCGAGAAAAGGTCAGTGTAAAAAAGTACATCTATCGCGAGTGAATCAGCAGCGAAGTCAAACCGCGAGTGCATCAAAGTCAAACCGCGAAGTCGAAAAGTCAACCGCGAAAGTCACAAAAAATCGCGAAAAAATCCGCGGGTCCCAAATTTCGCCGAAAAATCAATGGAAGCAACGTCGTCCAGTTATACAGTGGAAGAGGAGATAAATTTCGCCAACAGTGTGTCACTTTTTGAACTGCTCCAAGTTGTACGAGAAACCCAAAAGCAACGCGAAGTGCCAAAGTTTCACAACCCTAAAGAAACAAACGAGTGCGATTCAACCACAGACAATGGAAAGTGAGCGTGTACGTATTTTGAACGCGAGTGCGCAGGCCGATGAGGAAATCGTCACAGTGATGAACCAGCTAATAAACACTAGCCTGGAAGAACCAGCCACGCCTAGGCCACGTAGACCTCATCACCCGTTCCCAAATCAGGAACCTACCAGTGCAACCGTCGAACCAACAACGAATCAGCTGTTAGCCACGCTTGTGCAGGCGTTAGGTCAAGCAGTGCGCCCTCGATCCAAGTGCCTTGCCCGTTTTCATGGATATCTAAACGAAGATCCGCACGTATTTTTAAACAAACTGCAAGCGTACTTCCTGCGCAATAACGTAACCGACGATGAGGAAAAATTGAGCATCGCCGCAGACCGCCTCTTCGATGACGCGCAAAAGTGGTTTAAGCCTTATTTTTCGGTGCGTCTAGACTACGCCGGCTTCACCTCTTTGTTCCTATCCAAGTATGATTCCGTCGCAGCCAGATCAGCGGCCAAGACAAAATTATATAGTGAGCACCAGAAACCGGGAGAGCTCGCAGAACCCTTCATAGCGACTAAACGGAACCTATTTGACCGACTAGGAGAGGGCGTTTCCGAATTAGAACAAATGCAGACTGTCGCAAATCTCCTCGATCCAGAAATCGGCTCCCGAATTCCGATCGATCTCCTCACCCGATTTGTTCAACTGATCAAAACCGCCGCTCGTGTCGAGGCAAACGTTTTGCAAATTCGCCAGCGACAAACCTACGATCGCCCAAGATACTCCTCAAGACGCGAACCAGAGCCACGTCGCGACCACGAATACCGCGACGCACCGTATCAAATTCCTCAACGCCGCAACCAAAGATCGACGCCCAAATTTGCGCTCGCCCCCTGTAAATACTGCCAAGGCGCCCACCTGCACCGACGCTGTCCAAGTCACCCCCGGCGAAGCTTAGCCCCCTCGCCCAAGTTAGAAACGCAACAAACTAGTGTCGCCGAAACCGACCCATTCCTAAATACGCACATCGAAGAGGCGTTCCTAGACACCCCGTTCACCTGTCAGAATATCATGGAATCAGCCCTCCCCAGGTTACGAGTAATCCTAGACCAAACCACCGTGGCCGCTCTTATTGACACAGGAGCCCGCGAAAATTACCTAAACGCTAAATTCGCCTCGCAGTCACGCCGTCCCTTGCCCCGACAAATACAGTTAGCCTGCGGGCGAAGCGAAGTTACGAGCTACGGGGAAATCAAGAAAACCGTGACATTGGGGGAAAATCTTAGAGTGGAAGTGAAGTTCCATGTAGTCCGAGAACTAAACGAGGAGTGTATCCTAGGCATGGAGTTCCTTAAGCAAGCCGATGCTACGATGGATTTCCAGCGACAGTGTTTGCACCTAGGAACACAAAATCGTCAAACTCTCTACTGGAATCAACAAGCGCCCGTACACGCCCCCTCGAGACCAGTTCCGGCACCCGAATTATCGCACGACGTGAAAAATCCCAAGATTCAACCGCTAATCCGCGAATTCGCCGATGTGTTCAGTGAGGAGTCACACCAAGCAACCACCGCCACTATCAAACACCACATCCATCTCCTTAAAGATGAACCATTTCAGCAAAAACCCTATCCATCCAGCCTGGAGAAACGGAGAGCAATGTACGAGCAAGTAGATGAAATGCTCCGCGCCGGAGTAATACAGCCGTCCACGTCAAATTACTGTTCGCCCCCGGTAATCATCGACCGCGAAGGGAAGCCTCCTCGTTTTTGCGTAGATTACCGCAAATTAAACAAGATCACCCGGGACGAACCAGCCTTCTTGCCAAAAATAGAGGAGAACCTCAAAGACCTCGGACGTGCCACCATCTACTCCCTCATCGACCTGAAGGCAGGGTATTGGCAAATACCAGTCGATGAGAAATCCAAAAAGTACACCGCCTTCGCCACCCCCGACGGAGCCGTGTACGAGTTCAACGTCCTTCCATTTGGCCTCAAGAACGCGCCCGGCACCTTCCAGCGCTTCATGGCCAACGACGTTCTTGTGGGCTACTTGCACAACTTCTGCAAAGTATATCTAGATGATATTCTAATATACAGTACCCACATAGACGAACACATCGGACACCTACGAAAAGTCCTAGAACGACTCAGACTGCATCACCTCAAAGTGTCCCCAACAAAGTGTACATTTGCGTGCTCCGAGCTCGATTACCTAGGCCATCACCTTAAGGGAAACATCATCGTGCCTCTGGACAAGCATGTCCTGAATCTAAAAAATTTTCCTAGGCCTGGAACCAAGAAACAGCTCCAGAGCCTCCTAGGGACCCTGAATTGGATCCGTGAGTACATTCCTCGTATATCTACCATCACCTTGCCCCTCACCAACCTACTTCAGAAAGGGACTAAGTTTAAATGGACGCCGGCCCACCAAGAGGCCTTCGAAGAAATAAAAAAGTCCGTCGAACACCCCCTTAAACTTCACCGGCCAAATTACGACAAAATATTCATACTTCAGACCGATGGCAGTCTTAGTGGGCTAGGCGCCGTACTGTTTCAGTATGGCGAAAACCAAGAACGCCTCATCATCTCGTATGCCAGCGCTACGCTTACAAAAACAGAAAAGAAATACCACATAAACGAGATCGAGGCGCTCGCCGTCGTGTGGGCACTAAAACGGTACTCCCACTACTTGGAGGATACCAAATTCATCCTACGCACCGACAGCCGTGCCCTTACATGGCTAGATAAAAACAAGGACGGGCGCAGCAAGTTAACCAGGTGGTCGCTATTACTGCAGGCCTATAAGTTCGAAGTTGAACACACCCCCGGCACACAGAACGAACTCCCGGACTATCTGAGCCGAAATCCGGAACACCTTCAATCTAAACAGTTGTTAAGCGAAAAGAACCTGGTTCCACCTCCCTTCGAGGCCCCTCCGGCAAACCAATTAAATCAAATCAACGAACGATCCTTGTTCACTGACATAAGGACTGCACAACAACGCTCCCCCAAGATGATGGCCCGCATGCAGGAATGGATCAAACTGCGTGATCGGCGGCCCCACAGCAAAGACGAGAGCGTTTTCTTCGAAAACCATCGCGTTGAGGACGAATACTTCAAAAAGATGACTCCCTCTGGTCCACGTATCTGGGTTCCCCGGAGCCAGTTCCAACGTGTCATTTACCGTTTTCACGACGCCCCGGATTACGCACACCCCGGAAGGGACGAGACCCTGCGTAACATAAAGTTCGATTTCTACTGGCCCCACATGGCCAAGCACGTCGGACTATACACGAAGAGCTGCTTAACCTGCGCCATCCAGAAGAGCCGACAAATCCAGCCTACTGCCCCCCTACATGCTCACATAGCAACAAGCCCCTTTCACACTATTAGCCTAGACACCCTCGGTCCATACTCTGAAACTCGACAGAAGAACAGGCATATCATTATGTGCGAGGACATTTTCTCGAAATGGGTCGAGGCCAAGGCCGTGCCCCACATCACCGCCAAAGAAATAAACAACTTCCTCCTCAACGAGGTCATAAGCAGGTTTGGCCCACCAAAAAGAATAATCACCGATCAGGGAGCACCGTTTAAAAACACACGCCTGGCCAAATTTTGCGAAGAACACGGTATCGAACTGACTCACGTAGCCGTCGAGACCCAGCGCGCCAACCCTGTAGAAAGGCGCGTCCAAGAATTTAAGAAGACCATGAGGATCGTCGCAAAAAACGACCCGGAAACAAATTGGGACCTCGCCATCCCCGATACCCTATACTGCCTAAGATCTCGCAAAAACGCTGCAACAGGAGAGTCACCTAGCCGAATCTTGCTAGGATACGAGCTCCCCAGAAAGGACTCCTGGACAAACCCTGCGTATGTCCAGCGCAGGCGAGCAACCAGCCGACCCATACGCCAGTACATCTTGAACAGACAACGTCGATACGCCGCAAAATACGCCCCCCCCGGAAGACCTACCCCGGTAACCTTCAACGAGGGAGACCGCGTAATGACCCGAAAACCCCGCACGCAACATCGACATTTCTTGGCCCCGTCCTGGGATGGCCCATATTACATAGCCAAAAAGATAACCGACGAAATTTACGAAATCGACAAGAACGGGGCCCAATTCCCCATCCACGTCGACGACATCCGACCAGCACCCGCCGGAAATGAGGAGCCACACGACCCCGAAGACGGTTACTCAACCAGTTCCTTAGACGATGATGACGGCAACCCCGACGACACCGACTCAGACCCAGACGAGCCCCCCGAAAACCCGAATCCATCTGCCGACGAACAACACCCCATACCAACCACTTCCGCTCAGCCTAAAGTCCAAGTTCCGTCCCACGAAGACTCCAGCGACTCGGACAACGACATTCCCCCAGTACGAATCACCACAGAAGCGCTCGTCCACGCGCCAGCCATCCCTTCCACTCCCAGACCTCTACCCGCCGCACCGACCAGACGACGAAGATGCTGGATGATCATCAAGGATCCTCCCCCTAAGCCTCCGGACACGACAGACACATAAAAAACCTCGGAAACAAAATAAATCCACATCCAGCTCCAATCACCCCTACAAAAACCCATCAACAAACCACCGGATCACCCTCAAAAAAAAAAAACACCGAAAAATCGCGCCTCCAAAACCAGGGGGGTGTTATAGTATAAGCGACATACGATTTTTCCTTAAAGAATTACGCCTAGAAACAACCCATAGAACATTCCAGAACAGTTCCGCGACAGTCTGGCGCCACCAAAATCGCTGCGATCGAACAACACATCCCATTGGCCGAAAATCGGAAACTCGCCACCCTATTGGCCGAAGCGGTTCGGTATAAATATAACCACCCCTAGGGATAGGATAAAAACCGGAGCGAATTTCGAGATCATGATCAGTTCGCTGCCACGCTCAGTCGAGTGCACATCGAGATTCCGCAGTTAGTGTTTTCCACAGTGTTTTACCAAGTGCCCTTTGGCAAATATCTACAGTTCCTTCGAACAAAACCATAGACTCCTTCGAGTGAAATATAATCAACAGCCGTCGCTTACACCGCAACAATTACCAGCGTAATTCGTGTCGCGAGTGCTACAGCTAAAAAATCGTCCGTCGCTCTTCAGCCGCGATTTTTCTACAAAAAATTTGGAATACCAGAGTATTCCTGGCGCCCAACCGTTTACTACTCGTCGCAGAAAACCTTTTCTCGAGGACTCCGAGAGCGGATCCCCTACCCAACGACGCCCTGAGATAGCTAGCCGAAAACGCGACCTCACCAAACTAAAAAACCAGTCGCGAACATCGAACGAAAACAGACGCTTCGTTTATACCCGTATTCCGTCGACTCCGAGTATTTAGCAGGTGTTATTCCGCGGTACTCGACGTCGTCTCCGTGGTCTTCGACACTGGGTGTTTAGCAGGCTCTTTCCGCGACACTCAGCGTCTGCACCGTACATTCCTTACCGCCCTCTTTGTTAATTTACTATTGTATATTATTATTTCAGGACCTATTTTATTTTGTTGGGGAATTATTATTAGTATTATTTGTTTACAGGGTGACATTTTATTTTATGAAATAAATATTTTATTTTCATTCCCGAGTCTTGTAATATTCCTGAACCTTGGACATAACTTCTCCACCGAGTGAACCCGGACTGATTAAAGTGGTTGTACTAGTTCGGCATCTGCGACCGAACCTCGAGAGTACGTCACAACATACATTTACTCCTATTTTTGTTACCACTTCGGTACCAATCTCCATATGCATTGACCTTCTTATAAACTCTTCTATCTGTCCTTTTAGCTCATTCTGATCTAAATTTTCTCTAATTTGTAGGCCTTGAACCACTATATTTTTCTTTCTTTTCTCTTTATCTCTCTACTCTTTCTTCTACCTCTCTCATCTTATCTCTAAGCGCCTTATTTTCCTGCCTCATGTCCTCAATCTCTCCTCTGAGTTGTTTTATCTCCTCTCTATAATCTTTCTCTTCTCTTCTCACCTCTTTTACTTCCTGTGTTAAACTTTCCAACATTGTCAGCACCTTTTCCATGTTGTTCTCCATATCACATTTCTTTACTGGCGATCGTGCTAGTTTTTTACTACAGCTGAATACCTCAGCTACTCCTTCCATACTTCTCTTTTTCTTTCCCTCATCCGTTCCACTGGCATCACTTTCTGTTTCTATTTCAATCTCTTCCCTTGTTCGCTCGGCTGTTCTTGTTACCCTTTTACTGACCACCGGCTTTTCAGTTTTCCTTAACATTATGTTTATTATATTTCCGAAACTACTGGTTGCCTATCTCACTTGGCACAAGATCGCTAACCCGCCCCAGGTATTTTCTTCTGCAATACGTCTCTGAATTACTGGTTGCCTACACACGCGCGTGACAAAGTCGCCCTTGTCGACCAATCAGAGACTCTCTGTCAATCTCTGTAAGCAACACTGAACCTTATTTATGACCTACTTTCACTAACCTCCGAAAAATGTCTGCCTTTCTTTTACTTTTACTCTGTTATTTTCAAATTTTCTTATTCGTCTGCTTGCTCCTTTCCTCCACCACCAAAACTCACACTATTTGTATCCCAAAAATAACTCGGCACGGTTCAAATTGGACTTTAATGCCGGAGCACTTTTGCGACACGTACATACACTTAAAGCGATCGAAGCGATTTATTAGTTATTAATTGCTTAATTATTAATACAGTTTTTGCTTAATTATTAATGCTACCTTGCTTATTTGTGAATGCTGCTTTTGTTTATTTTTAAATACTGCTTTTTGCATAATTAATAATGCTGCTTTTGTTTATTTTTTTAATACTGCTTTTTGCATAATTATTAATACTGCTTTTTGCTTATTTATTCTGCTGCTTCTTAATGGTCTGCTTTTGCTTGCCACTCTTATTGACAGCAGATTGTACGACTTTTGTGGAAACTAGGGTGCTCCCTTATTTACGTACATATTTGCTTCGTATATTTATTTATTTATGCGCCTGCGCCTGAACTCAAGGGACGCTATTGTTGAATTTGCCGCCTATACCGTGCATGATTGTTTTACTTCATCTCTAATTTTACATAACTAGTTGCATTATTTGCTGTTAATTGCTTAACTACTAGTTCATTTCAGCAAAATCCATAAATTATAAATTTATTTAAATATATACATCATTCTAATTTAGAATCTAGACATCTATAACGCTTGTTTTATTTTATTTCTTTTATAAACAACTTTTTGACAATTTTCGGCGGTTAATTGTCACTAGTTAGGGTATAAAGTTGGCTATAGAAAATTTGCCTGGCGCCCTTTAAGATCTTGAACCACTCCCTTCTTCATTGAGTTAGCCAAATACCCGTTGTCAGTATATATGTATATATATGACCATTGTATCAACCTAGTAAACTAAAAATATAGATTTACGAGTTGTAAGTTGCAACATAACTTTGTCAATATCTGTTAAAAGCTCTAATTGTACCTCACTTGGTTTAAGCATCGTATCAAATGCGAGACCTGGAGCTGTATAAAAATGAGACGGATCCAACTCATACATTGATAAACAAGTTTCACAAAAATTTTCAAATATATCTGCAAGAAGAAGAAGTTTTTAAATATAAATCTTAATATTCACTTAAGGATTTTATATTTAATGTATTCCATACACTAATGGAATCTCTTCTTGGAATCTTTAACATTTTCATCATGTAAATGATTATAAAAGTTTATTTTTGAAGGTAAACTTGTCTCAGAGAGTCTTTCCCACGAATCAATTTAATCGTATGGGAAAATTCCTTTTCTTGTTAGTATGTCAAATTCCTGATCTTTTTGAGAGTGACTTTTAGTAATACTCTTTTGTGTTTTCTAAATCTAAAGACAATGTATTTATACTGCTAGCCATAAATCTAAGGAATCAATAAATCTTAAATGAATTTTGGTGTTATCAACTGTTTTAGTAAATGAAATACATTTTTCTTTATTAACTGGTAAAAGTTTCATGGTTCCTGAAAAGCCCGTAGCCAGTTGCTTTATTATAAAATTTGCATCATATGGACTCAAATTGTGAAACACGACAGGCATATTGCAAGAATTTTTATAATTTAGATTGCAGTTTTGATGTGCAGATCCTCTATATTTAGATATAAGGTGGCAATGGTCATAAACTTTAATCAGTTTTAATGTAAAAGGTTTTTTACAAATGTGCCAATGGGTTCCTATTGCATACATTATTGGTGGCAGCTGTCAAGTTTTCCATGGGCTTTACATTTTCAAATATATCATTTACAAATTGTGAAATATTTCACAATTTGGAAATAAACCACTTTATGCAATCATCTCCTCGATATAAATTAAATTTTGATAAATTATCATCATATGAGCATTTCAAACAATATTCTACACTGAAAGGGGTATGTTTTTGATAGTTAACAGAATTACAATTTCTTAGACCTAAATTAGTCCATGGTTCTAAGAAGCTTTCAAGATCAGCGTATATTACAAAAGGAACTTTTTCTTTATAATTATAGTGTTTGAATTGTAAATATATTTCAGATTCTTTTGGCAATCTTAATGCACATTTATTCATATTAGTACAGTAAAATAAATGTTCTTTGAGTAAATTATCACAGCCAAAATGATTTAAACATCTATAGCAAATTAAAATCTTATGCGCATGAGAAGAGAGTTGTTCTGAAAATAACGCTGACATTCTTTTAATATGTGCAAAATGATAAATTATTTTATTGCTACAAACTCTATTAATATTATTTTCTATTGCAGAATAATTTTTATCTGTAGATAACACTAATAAATTAATATGTTCTGTATTATTATCCTTATTGTCACTTAAATTAATAGATAAGTTATTTGTTAAGTTTAATTGAAAAATTAAGAGAATCATAATTTTAAATATTTTTGAAATGTGGATAACTTGACACCTTCTCTGGATGTTTATTATTAGCTGGGTACAAAGCTGAAACTACAACTCACAGAAAACAAAATTGATCATTATTTTTAACATTTATTACAGCTTTTTCCGTAAGATGAAATCTGGAAGGGCAATATATGTTGATGGCCCACCTTGTAAGGGGGGGAATTATTAATGTTTACTTTTAAATGTAGAATTTCTAGAAGTGCCCAGCCGGAATCTTTTTCATCTCCTCCAATTTTTGTGTTAGAGTATCAATTACTGTACTTATACTATTTATACCATATTTTATTTCTAATTGCAATTTTCAATAAACTAATATTCCGTATAGTATTATTATATGATTGGTTAATTCCTCCTTCATTTTTAACAACTTAATAACCTCCCCAGTAGTTTTCACAATACCAGAACTAAGAGAAGAAACAGTAGCTGAAGGATTCATTATTTCAGCTACACAATACAGAAGCACAACACTGTTCAATTAAAAAAAAGTAACTCAAAACAGATTACTCACAGATGGTGACAAATGAGAACTGATGAAACTGACCAAGTGTGCATCATTTTATAGTACACGCATCTAAATGTAGAGAGATCATTACACTGGAAACTGTAAATTTGTAAAGTAGAGTTATATGATCCACTAAAATATGATGTCATTATCTCGTTTATATGACACTGATTTAATTTATAGAAGCAAATTATACATATGTAGACATTAAATTATAAATATCTTCGCTAAAGTCAGCCATCCTGCGTAGCAGCAAATATTTCGTAAATTTTAGCATGAACATTTTTCAGTGCTATTTTGACATAATTTTAGAGAAATTTATTACATTACGTTTGTAACAAAAAGGTGTCATATTACATCGTTTTATAGCAAATGTGTCAAATTACATTTTTTGTTGGCTCAGCGAATTTGCAAAAATAAGGTGTCAAGTTACAAATTTTGCTGACTCAGCAAATTCGCAAAAATAAGGTGTCAAATTACAATTTTTACCGACTCAGCGAATTTGGGGAAATAGGTGTCAAATTACAATTTTTGCTGACTCAGCAAAATTGGAGAAATAGGTGTCAAATTACAATTTTAGTTGATTCAGCTATTTGACAGGAAATAAGGTGTCGTATTACAATTTTTTCTGATTCAGCTATTTTGCAAGAAATAAGGTGTCGTATTATAATTTTTGCTGAATTTGTAGGAAACGAATATCATGACACTGCTAACTTGAATAATTTGTGCTGTCAATGCAATGTCTAACTTCAATAAACTGTTAGTTTAATGCTCTAACGGAAACGGGGTATTATTACATACATTGAAACATAAATATAAAATTTTTTTTAAAGTTTATACTTTAGTTCTTAATTTAACTAGCTGTAGATAACAACTAATTGTATCTTCTGTTTAACCTGTGTGTATGTATGTGTGTAAAAATGAGTTACCCTGGCATGTTAAGTGAAGATGCGAAACAAGAGCTGAGGGAACATTTGATCATTCATCAAAATTTACAAGTTGTACCTCCCAACCAAAGCGAAGAGAAAGAAATCATTGCCATTTCCTCATGTAAGGTAACTTTTTTATCTAAGAAATAATGTGTACATTTTTATAAAAAAATAGCATTGTCTAACTAATGATTATTTTTTTCTAAAACACCTCACCTTGCGCCGGAGGAGGAGCTTCCTAGCACCTCTTTGTCCTCTTTGTCTGACCTGCGTAAAAAATCATTGGAAATCGCCATGCTTTGAAGAGGGTAAATGTATACAATATTATTTACAAATTTAACTTGCAAAAATTAAATATTATAAAAAAAATTTGTTACTGAATCTTAAAATAATAAATTTAACTTAACTATTTTAATATGTAAATATCAATCGTGTCTTCGCAAGAAGATTAGGTGACCATAAGTAAAGAAGACTCGGTAGAAGTCTTCGTTCGCCAGGAAAGGGAGCGAAGGATGGAGTGGAGAAGACTGGCGGGTAAAAGAAAGAGACGACTTGAGAAAATTGTGAGGAATTCAAGAACAAAGATCGCTGTAATTCAGAGACAAGAGGAAGCCCTACAAACGCAGCTGGAAATCCTTATGCGGGAGAGAGAGAGGCGGCAGTTACCGAGTTGCTACAAACGAAGAACGATTTGACTACCTAACTTCGTTAGTAATCAATTTCATTAAGTTACTTTATATTATACATATACACATATTTTTACACATTTTTTACATATTATTTTATATATATTTTTTATACATATACAGCATAATTTTGTTTTTAAATAAATACTTTTTATTTTTATCAAAAACCTCTGCATAAAAAAATTGTAATAAATTAAATCAATTTAATTAATACCTTTTATTAATAATACCAGGTGTTAACGATAAGTTTGCTTAAACTTCACTTATATGTTCTATCAATGTAAATAATTGAGGGGTTTGTTATATAACAATTTTTTATCCAAAACTTAAAAGGAAGTTAGTGTGTCACAATTTTATATATTTTTTTATATACAGGGTGTCCTAAAATAGAAAGCCATACCTTTTTCGTCTTTCATGCAATATACTATACAATATACCTTATCTTTTGTATTTATTACATTTTTTTCAATTTTAGTTAAAAAAAAATGTACCTTAATATTCCCGTGTTGCTCAAGATAATGTAGAACCTGTTTTAAAGACGCCAATTGCAAAAAAATAATAAACAGAATGTACTTTTTTTATACAAAATACAGATTTTCTTATAATATTATCCAGTTTGGGCACTTTACAGGTTTTTTTGTTATTACTCATAAAGTTGGCCATGGATCTCAAATTTGTTTCTACGAGTATAAAGGCCTCCAAAAATGCAACAAAAAATAATTAAAGATTTTTGACGTGTCTGGCATATTAAGCGAGATACACAGGAGTGGCCCTCTTATGTGATGCAGCCTGTATATAAAATTGTAACACTCTGTAACGTCCTTATTAGGCTTTGAATAAAAAATTATTACATAGCAAACCTCAATTATTTTCATGGATAGAATCTGTTGTTGAAGTTTAGCCAAACTTTTCGTGAACAACCTGTATTCTCAGTGTTTTTAAAAGTGTTACAAAAAATGTTTGCAATAAATTAAATGAACTTAAAACCATTTATATTACCTACTATGAACTTTTTCAATGTAAAACTTCAAAAGAAACTATACAAAGTGATCGATTTAACTGGAAGCAACACTAATTTCAATTATCTGACAGTATACCCCTTTTCACCATTTTTTTTTACTGATATTTAGTTTCATGATGAATTAGAAAAATTATGAAAAGAAATTAAAGAGAGTTTTAAGTTTCATAATGATTTATTTTCAATACATTAGATTATATACAGACAACTACAGCTTCATATTATTCAACTTTTTTCAATATTTGTCTAAAACGTGCAAGAGTATAATTGATTTCATACCACCATAATAATAGCACTCACCCCGTTCTAAATGGAGCAGTATAGTGGTAAGAATATTGAACATAAAGTTCTGTAATAAATATTTTTATGTTCCTTTTACAGAATTCGTCAGCTGTCCATTAGTACCTTACCATCGTGTGTTAAGACATCGTCTAGTCAAACATATTTGGAAGTGTAGACGTAGTCTTCAATAATAACAACAATCAAAACAGCACTAGCTGCAGCAACAAAAACAGACAGAAAAATTTACTACTACGACAGAAGCAGCGTCCTGGCAACGAGAACATAATGAAAAATGGAGAGATGACTGCAATTGTAGCAGTTCTTCTGGTTCCGCCCAATGCAGTGTGAACAATGGTCACCTTCTGAAAACTGTGATATATAATATAATAGGTTCAATTTTATTATGTGCAATTATAACTTTAATAAAGACATTGTTTTAGAAAATATTTCTTTTAATCATCTGTCTATAAGTATAAAACATTGCTATCGATATTTTTAATGCTAAATAATAATACATTCATAAAACCAAACGGTAACCTTGAACTTGACAACAGATGGTGATATCAGAAATTTAGATTTATAGACTGAAGCGAATAACTTTAAACAGATGGTAACCTTGAACCTGTTACTAGATGCTGTCTAGGTGTCACATAGACAGGTCAATAATCTGTAACAGACGTTGACCTTGAACCTGGCACCGGATGCTAGCATCAGCGATTTCTATTTATAGACCGAGGTCAATGACCTGGAGCAGAATTGGCACAGCTAGTCTACTAATGCATTTGTCCCTAAACAATTTTGCTGTACTATATCAATCCAGTTGTCATTCTATATCTATAATTTACACTATGCCATTTAGTTGTTATGAACGGGTCATGCACGCCGACACTGGATAAGCATTAATGAGGCCAATATTCGAACAATCCGTGATCCTATTGAAGACGACCGCTGTAGCACATTATGGGACTGCAGATGTCGTTCGGAAGTGCTGAAGCATCTCAGACAAGTTGGGTTACCAAAAAGTTCAGTGGCATTGTCGTCTCCGGTGAGACAATGGTCAAAACAAACAAGCATGAAGTGGTGACAACCTGTAGAAGCACAAACTCGAAAATCCAAAACTCGTCTTTCTTCTTGTTTTCTTTTCTCTTCTTTTTTCTTGGGGTGTAGGGATTGCATAGGTGCATTGCTCATTGATTTCATTCACGAGCGGTGCGCAGTAAACGCTGCGTACTACTGTTAGCACCTTGATCAAGCAAAACTGACCTTTCGACAGAAAAAGAAAAAATTGTGCCTGTGCGAAGAGTAATTGTTCTTCAAAACACTGTCCGATCATACACATTTGCTTTGATTAAAAAAAACGAAAAAAATCAATTGGCAAACACTCGAACATCGGCCATGTAAGTATCACATGTTTGGACCACACTGCTATTTTTTATTACGATAGAGGTGTGGAACCGTTTGTGCGCAACACGACCAACTTCATTTTTCATGACAGAATTAAAAAACATCCAATCCAGTGGGAAAAATGTATTAATAAATTGGAGATTATGTGGAAAAATAAGATTAAAATTTTCTTATACTATGAAAAAAAATTAATAAATACAATTCCGGTTTATAATTAATCCACTTTCGTATCAAGTTGGAAATTTTAGAAAATGTTTTAAGTAGACAAAATAAACATTTTGCTAAAAAATGTCTTGATATTCTTGATAAATATTAAGTAACTCGCCATGTCCACAATTAACTAACTAGGTACTTAAAATTTTAAAGCTTTTCCATGTATACATATATATTATTTTATTTCCATTCTAATTGCAAATAGTTAACACTAATTTAAACTTAATAGATAATAGTTAACTATAAATAAATATTTTCACCTAACTTGTCTGTAATACCACAGAATATATAGCTACGCAATTTAATTGTTGTTGTCGTGTTATAATCATATAAAATATATATACCTATAGGTTTCACCGACCACGTTTGCTAAATAAAATTATCAAAAATAAAAATAATTTAATTAATATTTTGTAACACTTTTACCGATCGCGTTGAAATTTGGGATATTTATTTGGATGATTATTGCGTATTATTTTGTAAAACAGTGTCATTTACGAGAAGATCGGTGAAATCCACCTGGTTTTTGAACTATATTTTAAAATTAAATTGAATTGAGTATTTCATGATATTTAGAAAAAATAACTGGCTATTGTTTAGAAAAATGTTTCAATACCCAGGGGGATTTCACGCAGTGGCATTAAATGTGTACAATAATTAAATATACATAAAAATCTAAATAAGAAAATTAGATATCTACATTAGTAACAATAAATATTATGCGTATTAAAGATGGATCTTCAGGGAAAAAACATCAGACTCTGGTTCGGGATGAAGGTGCAGAGTGTAGAGTAATATAAATATTGTTAATCAGAGGATTGCAAAAAAAATAAAATTTCCATGTTTAAATAATGAAGTTAAATATTTCAAAAACTAATCACATCACTAAAGACTTTCTAGAGACATAATGTTGCTCTTCTCATTACGCAGTTTTGTCTCTATTTAAGGTCGCTGTATTTCTCGCCGAAAAATGATCAAATTTGTAGTGTTTTTAGGTACTGAAATCTCGAAAAATAAAACACGTAGAGCAAAAGTAATATCAAAAATAAAATTACTGATGTTTTGTTTATCCACTTTCACTATTAAAACTCTCCTCAAATAATATAATAACTTTTAATATGCATTTATATGACACACATTATTTCGCTATTCTAACCCCACATTTTAACAATTATTTTCACATACTTATAAACAAAAGTGAACAATCTTATATGCAGAACTATGTAAGTTTATGTTGTAACAATGGCCACATTCAGCCGGGGTCAGCCGCTGAGCCGGTGAGAAATCCAGGCCAATCAAATGCACGCATTTAGCTGAATTCTTACTTAGCGGCTCAGCGGCTGACCTCGGCTAAATTTGGCCAATGATATATCTATAGCTGAATTTTAAAAAAATACGTATTTTGAAAGATTTCAGGACCTGCTGGATAGATCGCTTTGTGATGTTATATATTGATTTTACTTCGGTACCTTTGAATATTCGCAGGTGGCATGAGATACCATTCTTGTTATTTGCTAAACTCTATATTATTCAGTTCTTAAATGTCTAAAATTACTTTTATTTGTAGAAAATACTATTTCAAGAATACGGCACCCTTACCAGATTTCGCATCCATTACCGTTTCCGAGATCCACGTAGTTAATTTGTAACAGCCTGTATGAAAAACGTCAGTGTAAAAGTAAAATCTCTGAAATCCTCATAAAAAAATACCTTTAATCAATGACATGTGTCTCGTTAATAAAAGTAACCCGGCACCAAATAATTATTAAGATATTTATGAAGACAATTTTATTACATTTATAGCTGAATTCAAATGCAAGAAAATTAACAAATAATAAAACATATTACATACCAATACCACTATTTATGCTGCTTATAAGGAAATTAAAACATCTTTAGACTGGGGTTATTACATCTATTTTTACCACAGTTTAAATATTCGTATTTGTTACCTGCCATTTTTAGAAAAAAAATTGTTCAATGGGTGCAACAAATCAAATGCAACGACAAAAGCGGTGGGTAACTAATAACTAGAACCCGCACTTCGTTCACAGATCTTAGGTCCGGACTTTGGCGACGACTTTATACTTAAATATATATATTTATTCATATTAAAACAAATTTAACCTTATTTATGAATTCCTAATTCATCCAGCTAATCGACAAGAACATCGCGTTTATTTACCTGCCGATGTCATTGTCAAGGTCCCGACCGTCGGCCAACCAATCGACAAGAAAGTTTTTTTTTATAAAAGTGATGGTGTGGTGAAATATTCCAACGAATAAACTAAATAGCACTTTCATTTTTGCAAAATTTAGAATTTAGATACCTACCCAGTTATTCGTTTTCTTGAAGCAACTGTGACAGCATCAGGATATTCGATAAATAATGCAATAAACAATGTTTTTGATTTGCGGCAGTGTATTTCCGAGTTTTTAATACGACAGACTATGGAAAATTATGTTGCCAAGTAAAACAATATACACTATTGGTGTGACGTCACGCCCACAATTATCCAAACAAAGTTAAGTGCTATTTTGTTTGATAAAATAAGTTATTTTTAAAACTAAACTTTGTTTCCTAAGTGTATGTTTGTAAAAAGTCTTCTCAATTCCATAAGCATTACTTAACTTAAGAAATTCTAAACATTTAGAAATAATTATGCAAATAATACTATATAACCGGGGATGGTAAAGCTTCCACAAACGTACATAATGTTGTCTATTACTCATTAATAAACGAGAATTCACTTTATAAATATCTTCCATTCTTCTCTCCATGAAAATGGCGACAAGACGTCACCAGAGCCTTGTAATAACGCGTATTGCGTGACGTCAGCCGTGATATAACTGGTCTGAATTCTTACCTTAAATATGCCCCAGTGACCTCTCGTGAGGTCGACGTTGAACGTTCGTTTTTGGAATTGAAATGGATTATTAGTGACAAATGCCATAGCTTAACCTGTACATTTACAGCAGTTGCTGGTTATTCAATTTTATTCCAGTATACTACAAGTGAATAGTAACTAATAAACTTAATATGAATAATGTTCGATGCGCCCCTGATATTGACGTCATCTGCGAACGAGGTGCGGGTTCTACTAATAACGGCAGTGAATTTACAGCACACGCGTACACTGTGCTGTTTTTTAATGTGTGAACATATGAACTATGAAGGATTGTATGATTCACTACTAATGACTACACAGGGAGTCCCGAATTATACTTCGAAAAAACTGAGACGTAAGTTTATCTTGAAAAACAGTGGAGATACTTCATATGACATTTTTCATTTTAAGGTCGCTTCAGAGATACAGGGTGTTAAACACGTTACATTTAAAAAGGTTTTTATTGACTAAAGATACAATTTTTAAAATTTATACAAGAGTAAATGTTAACCGCATTATTAATGAAAAAGTTAAAACTGTATAATTACAAAAATTAGGGATTCGTGTGAGGTTAATTAAAAAAAATAAGCAAAATTTCTTAAATTTTTATATGGTGTCAAAAACCTTAAAGGCTAATACAAAAAAGGTATACTACCCAGGTAACACACTTCCATCTAATTAACGTTAATAATATATAGTTAAAATCTATGTCATATGATGTAGATATATTTTCAAGAAAAAAATGATGTTGCGGTTACTGCGTACGAAAAAATAACCAATCTTGCTGTTTGTGCAGAGTGAATCTACGATTGCTTGAAGTAAATTTACTCAGAATAGCTAAAGTTTAATAAAAAATAATTTATACAAGATGATAGATACGTTAACACAACACAATTTAAAAATATTTTTGAATATATGGAATGCTCTAAAAATTTGTAACAAACCGATTTTATATATTTTTTAAATGGGACACCCAATATATTACATTTTTGGAACCTATGTCCAAATTTGTATATACTGTTCTTTCTATATCCAAAAATGTAGCAGATACAGGTTGATACTGGGCGTTGCATTAAAAAAATATATAAGACTATAGTTTGTTGCAAATATTTGAAGTACCCCGTATATCTAAAAATATTTTTAAATCGTTCTCTGTTAGCGTACTTATCACACTGTAGAAATTATTTATTTAAAAGCTATAGCAATTCGGAGCAAATCTACGTACTTAGAACGTTGTAATTTAATATGTACAGAATATGTTTCTAATGGTTACCTACTGATTAAATAAAAATATTCAATCATGCACTTCTTTTATGTGTCAATAACTTAAATTTTATATTTGTTAAAAATTTGCATTTTTTAAACCTGCTCAGTCACGGCCTGCGCGTGTAATCTTGTTAAAATTAAAGATAGCGTGTTCGTGAAAGCTAGGACGATACAATTAACTAATATGCAGCTGACGTTAAAACGCGCAAAAGTAATTTTCCTTATTTTAAGGTACAGATAAGCAAATGGGCAATGCCACACTCAAACGCACTGAATTCTGTAACCCAATTGGTATATTTAGTTCTTTTTTCCTTTGCTCACAGTTGCTCTAGTCTCGAAGGCTGGTCGTGGGTTCGAAAAGATTATGGTTTTTTGATATATTCAGAGTATAGTTAGTAGGCATGGGCACCGGCCAAAAAAAATTGGCAAGGGTTGGGGAATTTACAAAACAACACAAAATAATAGCTGGAGATACAATTCTACGCAAATATCTATTATAAATTGATTTAGCAACAAATGTAAAATGTATAAATGTAAATATGAACAAATTGAGTAAAGTAGAATTTTTAGTAAAACATTAGCAACTAGGTTAGTAAAAAATGTGCTAAATAAGTACTCGAGAAACAGCTGTCTTCCAAGTTTACATGTAATTAAAGGAATAAAGCTAGTAAAAATATTAAATTAATATTTAGTTGAAAATATGAAAATATGTAGCAAGGTTTGAAAATGTATAGGCTTTTTAATAAGATTGTGGCGTTCTCGAACGTTCTGTATGTCACTGACGACTTTGTGAGAAATAGGAATAGTTTGACTCACTCAGAGTACTTCTTGGGTATTAGGTTGCTTTTTTCTCAGTAGAACTTGGGTTCCCTTATTTGCTTTTGTTCAGCCAATCCAGCTCATCGAATGTATAACGGTAAAAGTCCCAAATTTTCAAGTTTGCGCCTTGACAAATGGATTTTCCAAGAAAAGTTCCACTGTTTTGTGGATAGGAAAACTCGTAATAAAAAGAAAAAGGCCTAAAATAAATGCAATCTGTAATACCTGGTATAATCAAACAACAGATTGTGTCACACAAGAAACGAGTAGCCGAAATTATTCTAGGAGTTAAACATTAGCATTTAATAACCATGTGTTTAAGTTTTTTTACAAACAAAGTACAAATTAAGTATAACACTGTATAAAATATGAGATATATGAGAATTTAAATAAATTTAATTACCTTAGTTGTTATTTGGCCTTCATATTGCAAAAGATATTATTTTACATTAATTATTGTCTTATGTATTCATGATAGGTGGCTTAGATCTTCTCCCTCTCTAATTTTCTAGATTCGCCTGGCGTACGTTCGTCGCTCGGCGTTTCCAAAAAACCCTTTCTTTGATTAGTTTTTACTCGCGCTTCAAACAGTGTATACCTGCTGTTCCTACGGTGTCACTTGCCGTTAATTTCTTATACCAGATGTCCTTGCTTTTGTTGTAGATGTATTTATTTTAGTGGAAATTAGCTATTTAAAGGCTTTCATTCAGATTGCAATTAACACAGTTATATTTACCGGTAGTGAACTGTTACAATTCAGCGCCATCAGTTAGCGAGAAGTCCAAGTTTTACGGGAGAAATATGCTGGCTCCACCCACAATGGCGATTCGTTGGTTCCAATTCAGGGCAACTGTAACGAGACGTCTAGAGTTAAAAAGTCAATGGTAATGTGCAGAAACTTTAATTCTGCTAGATGTCTCCTAACGTTTTTTATACAAAGTAGTGCGCCACTATCATTGAGGATTTCATTTTTTATGTAATAAACACAATAATCAGAGAAATAGAGGAGGGGAGAATGAGCGTCAAGATGCGCGAACTTAGTAATACAGGAGGCTGCCATTTTGAATTCATATATACGAGGGGGATAGATAATGTTATTTTACCAGGTTGTTCAAAAATTTCTATTTAGAAACATGTTAAATTTGAAATGAAATGAACATGAACAAATATCTACTTTTGAAATTTTCAGTTACAGATTAATTTTCATAATATATATGCATGAAAAGTTATATTACACAAGATTTGTGCAACCTTTCACAGCACAAGACATATTTACAGTCCAATAAAAACGATACTAACACTAACTACTATTATTATTAAAAAACTAATAATTAACTAAACTAACACTATTATTAAAAATATATAAGTATAACTGAATAAAAAAACACCTGCTGCCGCTCTAAAATCCACAAAATATAAAACTATAACACAAATTCACACTACTCGCTAGTCGCCAACTCCAACAACATGGAACCGGAACTTGACGTAATTTAAGCTGTGGTAAAAGTGTGACGTACATGGCTTTCAAAATAGCAGCGCCCGTAGCGTCCTAGTAAAATGTGGATGGGCACTCGTCGAAGCTCGTTCTCCCCTCTTCTATTTCTCTGCTTATCTCCGATAATCACCCATAATAACGCCATTATGAAAATTAATATGTATCTGAAAATTTCAAAAGTACATATTTGTTCATATTTCATTTCAAATTTACTATGTTTCTAAATAGAAATTTTTGAACGACCTGGTAAAATAACATTATCAATCCCCCTCGTATAAATATCTCCCCTCCTCTATTTCTCTGCTCGAAATACGAAGCGTTCAGTCTCCCGTCCGACCGTTGTCTGTAAATATTTTGTCTTAAAAGTGTGACGTACATGAATTCAAAATGGCTGCGCCCGTAGCGTCCTAGTGAAATGTGGATGCGCACTCGTCGAAGCGCGTTCTCCCTCTCCTCTATTTCTCTGACAATAATAAAGGATCCAGTGGCAGCTCGTCGGGAAGGGCCCCCCAAAATTGTGATTTGACCAGATTCTTATAAAATGTGTTACCTCCGTTAATCATCACAGTTAGCAGCAACTAACATAACATTAGTCCGTGGCCGCTGAACTGAACACCGATGTCCCTTGTATGTCTTATACCAAAGAGTAAATATCTGTGCTTACGTACTCAAAAATGATGTTTTCATTTGTTGGATTAATTGTAATACGGGATTCTACAACATGTGATGAATTAGGAAGAAAATTTCGTACAAATGTGTCCTTAAACGCTTCGTTTTCACGGTACGAGTTATTAAATTTAAAGGAAACATTTGAAACTACAAAAAAAAATAATAACAAAACAACATTATTCAAATTTCAAAAATCATTAGAGTATGTAGATATATGTAAATATATTATCAGAATTCTATATATGATGCATATTTAAGTCATCTAATTCGATATTGCGATAAAGCGGGGTGGTTATTAAGGAAATATTTTATATCTCGTCATCAATCAGTAGGTATTGGTTTTATCCCAATCAAATCCATTCGAATATAAAACTTATATCGGCATGGCAGCTACATGCCGCTATTTGCAATGCAACGTTGTGATATTTCACAAAAACAAGGTAACCCCTTTCTGTATATCACGGAAATGAGCCCTTGTCTTTATAAAATTTAATCCACTAGCAGGTATTCAATATATATACAGAGTGATTCAGAATTTATGTAAAATAATTTGCGATTCAATCTCGTAAAAAAATGTTTGTAAAATCCTTATAATTTCTGAGTAAAACATTATTGAAGTTGTAATATTTTCATCTTTTACATCGCTGGGCTACTGTAGTCTCTAGACAGGAGATTCCAAATATTGAAATCCGATTAATTTTTGTAAGCACTAAAGTTTTTGTGATGCCAGTCTTTACATTAGTTTTTCAAGTGTCAAAAATGGCTTACGTGTATATCGTTTACGATGATGTCAAAATGCTTTAGCAGAACGATTTCCCGGTAAACATGTGCCAAATGCAACTATTTTTACCGCGGTGTGCAGTGAGTGCAATGTTACTGCAACGCGAGGGAAACTTGAAACCGAATCGTGAAATAGATGGATGCCAAGGACTTCCACGGCGTATTGCAGCATTGTGGCATATCATACACGAGGTCCAATTATATCCGTACCATGTACAGCGTGTTCAAGTATTAATATCAAGCCATTGGACGAGGACCAGTACCATGGCCGCCACGATCTCTTGACTTTAAATCATTTGGATTTCTTTTTGCGGAGATATTTAAAAAATGAAGTGTATTTCACCGAAGTGAATACATGCTATTGATGATTTACGGAAACGTATCATAGTTGCTGTCAACAACTTACGAGTTCAAAACGGGCAAGAAGCAGAAACATTTGTGATGCTTGTAGAAACTTGGTAAGACGGGCCCAAAATGTTGCTGTAACATCGGGTATGTCAAACTATTTTATCAATTAAAACCACAAATTAAATCTATTAATAACAATAGCGGTAAAAGCAGTTTAATTTGCTGTATAAAATGGGCGTTATTTTTTTTAATAGCCCTGTCCTAAACAAAACTTTTTTTATCTACACAAATTCCGAAATACCTTTTAATATTCCTACAAATAAATAAAATTTATGTCTGTATCTCAACCCTACGATTCCCCGAACAATACTTTAAACGAAATTATCTTAGTAGGCCTTGTCAATCATCATTATCAATTTACTTAAATTAAACAACTGTAGGTATTCATTCAAAAATTGGAATTTTTAATTTGAATCGGTTTTGAAATAGCCATAACAACTTCATTCGAACACTCATTTTTAAAAGGCTGTAACTTCTAGGGAAGGTTAGAATACATTTTTTTATATAAAATATTCCCTCTAAAATCGGCTGAAGAATCCACTGTTCAATTTTCCTCAACTATTTTCAGACACCCTGTATATTGTAATGTATTTTCTCATCCTGAATTTGGGATCTATTTAACTCCATCGCCTTAGGTTCAGTCATTCCAAGGCCAAAGCAAAAGATAGATATGCAAGTGAATTAGACCATCATAGATTTATGTTTTGGGGTCGCTGGATCTGAATTGGAGATTCAATTAACCTTATCAGATCAACTTCATGGTAATTCCAAGGTCAACTATAAAGATATATTATATGCAAATGAACAAAACCATCCTACGTCTATACTTTTGGGATTGTTGGATCCGAATTTGGAATTAATTTAGCACCATCGGATCAACTTAACCCGACAACCTCTAACCTTTAATACCCAATAACGCCTGTAACTAGTCTACTGATATTAAACGATTAATGAATAAATTCAAATCTGGATGGCACAAGCCTCATAAATGGAGATTGTCCAATGATTCTTCTAAGAGAATCCTAAAACCTATCCTTTTTCATAATACAAGGTGGCACAAAAGTTGTCACCCGATGTGACGACGACGATGTGAAACAATTATTCCGCTTTCTTGAGGAGTATAGCGATTCATGTCTGGTTGACGTGTATTTTGTATCTGTTTACTTCACAAATGTCAAAGCAGCAATATTGACATTTACCGTCATTTGCAAAAATTATAACAGCTTCCGATAGGGTGATGACTTTTGCGCCACCTGTTATATACCTCTCCAGTCCAGTAGCGCAGTCAGTTGTTTGAAAGGGGAATTGTGGGAATTTGAAAGTTGTCACTACTTTATGGAGACGTCAATCTGGTTTCATAAAATATCCGTACTTCTTATGTGAATGGGATAGTAGACATAGAAAAAACCAGTATGTAGTGAAAGAATGGTAAAGAAGAGTCTTATTTCAATCAGGTACTAAGAGCATTAATAGAGAAGTATTAGTTGATCCTCTTAAAATCCTGATTCCAACTCTTCACATCAAGTTCAGTTACGAGTTAACAATGGGTGAAAGCTCTTAATAATGTGGATGCTATCTATATCACGAAAAGTTTTTCTCAATATTTCAGGTGCAAAACTGTGGGAAGAATTTTCAATGGGTTTCAGATTCGTAAAATGATGAGAGGCGACATTTTTGTCATCAAAATGAGAAAAGACGAAAAAGTGGCATTGTACAGTTGCAAATGGATAGTCGAGAATTTCCTGAAGAACCATGAAAGTCTAGATTATTGGGAAAAACTAGCAAAAATGGTAGAAAACTATAGGCAACTGGGTTGCTCGATTAATCTGAAATTATATTTCGTGGATTCCCATACTGACTACTTCCCATAAAATCTTGGCGCTGTCAGTAAAGATGAAGTACATCAGGACCAGAAGAATGCAAAGTGACTTTACCAAGGCAGATGGGATAAATATATGCTGCTTTACGTAAAAGACATCGGTTCCGCATATCGTTTGAGTGTAAGAGAGAGAGACTGAGAACCATCAAAATTACGACGATTGTTACTGTATAAAATTCCTTATTCTCAAGAGTTGTGATTCTTATCACTTCTATACATCGGTTACAGGGCTATGGGCGTGATTGGATATTAGAGTTTTGAGGTTTTCAGATTAAGCTGACGTATGTACGATGGTTTGGCCCATTTATATATCTATCTTAGATTTGACCTAAGAATGACCCCAGAAACATAAATGTACAATGGTCTGGTTCACTTGCATATCCATCTTTTGATTTCTCCTTGAAACAACCTTGAAACTGACTTGACGTGGTCAAATGAATCCTGGATTCGGGTTTAGCGACTTCAAAACATAAACGTGTAATAGTTTGGTTCCCTTGCATATCTATTGTTTGCTTTGACCTTAGAATGATCATTAACCTAGGGCAATGGGGTTAAATGGACCCCAGATTCGGCACATAACACTTTTTTCAGTGGTGCTGTGTTATTTATTATATACATACTCGTATTTTCCACAGAGTGTAAACAAAAATTCATATGTTCAAAAATAGCGTACTTTTGACATTTAAAACTTACACATTTTTTATGTAAGCGTTGGAAAAAATTATACATTTTTATCTGTAATTTACTTAATTCGAACCCTAGTCAATTTTTTATGTTCTGAACTTGCATTACTTTTTTTCTAAATCTTAATTAAATGCTAAATATTTGTATGTATTTAAAACTTAAATATTATTGTAAGCGTTTGACATTTATCGAAAAGTAATTTCAGTGACAGCAGCCTACTAAGTCGATGATATTCCTCTCAAAAACTAAGAATAACTGAAAATTTTGTAAAAGACAAAAAAGTTTCACAATAAATAAAGCTGCCTTACAATTTAACTTTATTGGACAGGAAATTGCAAGTAAAATATAATTTTATAAGTACTTATTACTTTCCTGCCAAAATTTGTTTGTTCATATTCAACTGCTTTTGAGAAATATTGAGAGAATCTCAAATTTAGGGGACGCTTCAATTTAAAATATATATATATATATATATATATATATATATATATATATATATATATATATATATAGGAAAGACCCCTGTTAACCATCTCTGATTTTTTGACTTATGAAATACCCTATAGATGAGGTAACAATTGATTTTTGTAGAATGAAACCTAGAAGATTTAAATTGTCCACTTGGTCAAATGATTGCTAAAATAGATTGGTAGACGCGAATAAGTTGCATCCATTTTTATTTTTAGTTTTTAAGGTGCCAATTTTTTAGTTGTGCCGATTACAGACATTCAGCCGATAGATCAAGATTTACTGTTGTCGGATTATTTATCACTGTATATGTCTTGGACTGTTTTTTGTTGACAGCACAAGGGTTTTCTGAAAAACTTTTAAACCTCTCCTAATAATTTACCTAGTGATTATTGGTTTTTTATCTCACTATTTACGTAATGAAATGTAAATGGTTTATTATTTGATCCTTGGGAGGTTTGTAATTTCAATATTAAAGTTTTTTAAACTAAAATTTAATATGTGAATTTCATACCATTAAAAAATAATTTATAGAATTCATTACATATTTTAACATTACCATAAGTACTAGGAAAATATTTAAATTATATTATAATAAGCGGTCAGTAATAGTGGGGAAAGGGAGTTTAAATAATGGTTCGAAATATGCACTTAATTTTTATTATATTGATTTTCCCTACACTACGATCTTGTATATATTTTTATTATTAAATACATTGCCGCGTAATCATTTATCAATTACTCAATTACAAATTTATAAGAAAAAGAAAAAGTGTTAAAAATCTGTCTATGCCAATAACCACCAATTATCAATATATCTGTTATTTTAGTACATTATTGAATCTGAATTTGTCCCATGCTTAATACATGAGTATGGAATCATGTTTGTTCATACGTAGTTATTTGAGATCAAATTAGCACATAATTTTGTCCAAGTCTAGTGCTAACTAGGTGTATTTTGATGATAATTTAATTAGCAATTTCAAAAATAGTAATTGCTTGTGTACTCTGGTCAAAATCATATATTTGCATACGGTTTTTAAATATTTTTTAACTAATTATCAAAAATAAATCAGATGTAATTTAAACCATAAAATATTTTGATAACATTAGGTATCCTATTTCTTATGTTGAATGATCCGCTTTCAAAATAATTTAACATGTTCATAATGGATAAAATTAAAATATATTTTGTTTTAATTATTTATTTTTCTCACTTTATTACATTTGTATAATTATCAATGCATTAGAAATATTTTTTCAGTAGCTTTGTCGAACAAATATAACAGTATTAGGTATCAAATTTCAGTATATACCTGTTTTACAATTTTTTTTAATTAACGAAATTAATTTGCTACGGTCACGTATTGAAATTCAATTACATTTTCTACTCATAATAATCAATAGTTAATATTATTATCATATACGTAACATAAGAATTAATGATAATATATAACCCTTTATGTAACAAAATTTAAATATTTTTGTCGTTGGCGTCAAGGTTTCATTGTGGTAGTGGTAATTAAGTACCACCCAAGCTTTAAGAATTTAAAGTGTTTAAGTAGTTAAGAGACAAATGTGCTTAAGTATTCAGTGAAGCACCGTATAGTATCTTTTAAGTAAGACAAAGTGATCACTTCTACTATGCTCAGGACAGGGATCTTGGATTGGAATCAGTAATATTTGCAAGGTGGCTTGATTAGGAAAGTTGTGTATTTTTTGCCTGAAAAGAAATATAAGATATTTTGCATAGTTCTTGAAATAGGGGTTGAAAACTGAAAAAGTGCGTTTTCTTATTTATTTTTTCAGGTAATGTTATGAACTTTGGCACCCTTATTCTTCGTCATTCTATGCCTACTAAATGCTCAAATTTTCTTAGTCAATTTTTACCTCCCTTATGACTGCTCTATTTGATTTTGGTACTGCATAAAAGAGCAAAAAAAGATAAATTCACTCTTTTGTATACAATCTCAAAATAATACCATTAACAAGAAGTCTGATACTGAACATTTAAGCGTAATCTATAATGGTATCATTAAGAAATTTATGGAATGAGGATACCTATAATATGAACATTCAGTACATCATTTCTTTCTTTTGTTGTTAACGTCTTATTTTTATTGCTTTTTCTTACTGGGTTTTTTACTTTTCATTAATTAGTATCTCGATGTTTGATATTTATATTTAATTTAGAAGACTATTCGAAACATTACAGTTTACCACTATACATTTATATCGTTTAGTAAAAGCATTTCCTATTGACTTGTTCATTATACGATGAATAATAATTTTATCGTTTTTGACTCTAGTTTTGTCTCACTAGGTAAGGTTGCTACTAATTTAAAAAAAAAAAATTAAATTTTTAAATTAATGTTTTGTTGTTTAATTAATAGTATTCTAATATATTTTTCCAAATTATTCATATGTATGTATAACTATTTTCTTTTGTATTGTTTTAAATTTTAAATTGTCAATATTGTTTTATAATTCTTATCTCTTGCTTCCTATTGTAGCCCTGAAGAAGATTTACAATAAATCGAAACGTTGGCTTAGTTAGAAAATCTAGACCATTAACTATATTGTCCTGTTTTCCGATTATTCCTTCCTTAATAATAAAAAGTTAGAAGAAGTAATTAAAATCAAACTCAAAGAGTTTGAGAAAACCATTGAAGAAGAAATTAATCTATTGAGGAATGAAGTGCAAGATAAAGTCCAGGTCGTAGAAGAAAGTGTTAGTAAATTACAGAGTGAAGTCGTCAAAGTCCAAGTCATAGAAGAAAGCCTAATTAAGTTAGAACATAAAGTTACAAATTTACAGTCACAATGGTCCGCGAAGGAGATTGTCAAGGCTGACAACAGTTGCATTTCATCTGCAAGGATTAAACTACGAACGTTTGATGGAAAGGTGTCATGGAGTACTTACCTGAAACAATTTGAGGCAGCTGCCTTGGCAAACAACTGGTCAGAAGGAGAAAAGGCCACCTCACCAATAGTGGTTCTACGAGGTGAAGCTATGAAGATCTTAAGAACGCTAGCTGAGGATAAACAAAAGGACTATCAAACATTGAAGAATGCCTTAGAAATGAGATATGGTGAAGCCCATCTGCAACACGTTTACCAAGCACAACTAAAAGGCCGAAGATAACGTACGTATGTACGAAAATCTTCAGCAATTTGAGGCAGATATAGCACGCATGGCAAAGCTAGCCTACCCTACCGCATCAACAGAGTTCCAGGAACAGTTAGCAGTAAGCAACTTCATCGATGGCCTGCGAGACTCCGAGATCAGTCCAGCGTTAAGGTTAGCCAGACATAAAAACATATCTGAAGCTCTGGCCAAGGCACTGGAAATTAAAGCCGCCCGACAGGCTTCCAGAAACAGTCAAGGCAGAACAAGGCAAGTTAGGTTTCAAACTAGCAAACCACGAGCAAGTGAAAATAACAAACAAGGATTTATGAATAACTTCTAGCAAGAACAAGACCGTGCTAATTCCACTGTATGTAGCAGTGTTGGAATTGTGGAGTTTAAAGGCATCTTAGGAATCAATGCCCTAAGAATACATCTAGTCAGGACCAGGAAAACGCCAATTAGTCAGCTTTGAGGGGTGAAAGCTGGCTAGGTGCTACCAAGCCCCACCAACTGTTAATATCAAGGTAACCCGTCTGCAAAATAATGGAACGAGCTTGGTAGTACCAGGGCGTATATGCGGACGGGATTGTGAAATGGTCCTTGATACAGGCTCTAGTCACACCATAGTAAGACCGAATATCGTCGCTCACTGCAGAATACAAAAGCCAGACCAGAACTACATCTTGAAGACAGCAAATGAAGACATCTTAGTAGCAGATATAACTGATGATGTCATTCTTGGACTTGATGTTATGACTCAACATAATTTTGTATTGGACCCTTCACGAAGACTATTGAAGACCAAAGATGAAGAAATCATCATACAGTTTCCTGAAATCAGAAACCTTCCTATTAGAACTATGGAAGCGTCAGAAGACATAGAACTTCCAGCAGGTTCAGAAGTGGTAATTGAAGTTATTTGTAGCAGTTCTTCGACAGTTGACGAAACTGTAATTGTAGAACCAGAACCAGAGAGCAGTCTTTATAGGAAGGGCATATTAACTGGAAAGACATTAACAGAGAGGAAAAACAATTTGGTATTGGTCAGAATGCTAAATATGAAAGACTACCTACAACAGATCAAGAAAGGTGAACCGTTGGGAATTTGTCAAACAGTTGCATCGGTGTTCAGCAATTTAGAATCATCAACAGCATCTATAAATATTGAAAAGCTACCAGAAGTTCTTCAGAGCCTTGTTAACCGAATCAAGTCCCCATTACAAGCCGATGAAGTCCAACAATTGGAAGATTTATTGAGCTGCTATCAAGATGTATTCTCATTGACAGAAGATGATGTCTGAAGAACTAATCTTGTGCAGCACCGTATAAATACCAGCGACTCCACTCCAATTAAACAAGCTCCACGACGTATTCCTTTAGCGAAGCAAGAAGAGATATGAAGAAGAAGGATGGTTCTACCAGATTTTGTGTCGATTATAGAAGATTAAACGATGTCACTAAGAAGGATAGTTATCCGTTGCCAAGGATAGACGACACCCTAGATACACTGTTTGGATCTCAATGGTTTTCATTAGACGTGAAAAGTGGCTATTGGGAAGTGCAACTTCACCTAGATGATGAAGAGAAGATCGCCTTTTCTATTGGTACGGGTTTGTGGCACTTCAACGTCCCTTTGGCCTCTGAAATGCACCAGCCACCTTTGAAAGACTTATGGAAACCATTCCATGACCTGAAACACTCCTCTCGTTTACCTTGATGACATCATAATACTGGGAAAAGACTTTAAAGATCATTTGAAGAATATCCAAGAAGTTTTCCAAAATTTGAGAGAAGCCCGGCTCAAGCTAAGTCCCAAAAAGTGCATGCTCTTTCAAAAGGAAGTCAGTATAGGTATTAGGACACATTATTTCCTCTGATGGAGTGAAGACTGACCCAGAAAAAACTGAAACCATCTGGAAATGGCCAGTACAGAAAGACAAACATGAATTAAGGAGTGTCCTAGGACTTTGTACTTACTATCGCAAGTTTGCGAAAAATTTTGCCGATATTGCGAAACCCTCACATCAACTCATAGAAAACAATCACCCATTTATCTGGACGGATCAATGTCAACAAGCTTTTCAGAGATTAAAAGAAGTTTTGTGTTCTTCTCCGATTCTGTCATATCCCAAGCCGGGAAAGACATTCATCGTGGACACGGATACTAGTAACACTGGAATTGGAGGGATATTATCACAAATTGAAGACGGGCACGAAAAAGCGATTTCCTACTTTAGCAAGGTCCTCTCTAAGCAAGAAATGAACTACTGCGCAACCAGAAGATAGTTGCTTGCCATAGATAAAACTGTGGAGCATTTTCATAAGTATCTCTATGGTCAGCCGTTCGTCTTGAGGGCCGATCATGCTTCTTTGAAATCGCTACTGCAGTTCAAGAATCCGGAAGGCCAACTGGCAAGATGGCTTCAACGGTTGCAGGAGTACGACTTCAAAATTGAACACCGGAAAGGATCTAACCATCGGAATGCTGATGCCATATCCAGAAGACCATGCCCTCCAAACTGTGAGCGCTGTCTGCCACAAGAAACTAGAGAAGATGGATTTTTTTGCCGAAGAATTCACATCCAGGGCCCAGATGATTGGGTTAATAAAATCATCGCTAAAGAACAAAGTGAAAGTCCGGATTTTGGACCAATTTTCCAATGGAAGATTAAAAACTTGGATAGACCTAACTGGAGTGACATTTCCAACAGATCTTCGTCTTTGAAAAATTACTGGACCATATGGGATTCTTTAGTAATACAGAACGAAGTTTTTATTGTATTAGAAAGGTATTTTAAGCTAATATAAATCTCCTACAATTCCTGTCAATGAAGTCATATGTATGTTCTCTGATACCAAACATCTAGGTATGCTAATGAACAATTCCACAGACAAAGATCTATTCAATAGATATTTGACAGAACGAAGTATTGAAAAGAATACTGGAAAGTCCTAATGGTAAAGACAGGATCTACCAAACTGTATTACCCCAAAAAAAGAGTACCGGAAGTTCTCAAAGCTCTTCACAGTGGTATAGGTGGCGTGCATTTAGGAAGAAATAAAATTTTGAATAGTCAGAGAACGATTTTATTGGCTTGGAAGTCCTATCAATGTAGAAGAATGGTGTAGACATCGTAGTACTTGTACGCTAAGTAAAGAAGGTTCTATAGTGAAGTAACCTAACCGGGACGATCAGTTCTAAGAGGAGGGCAATGTTACGGAAGCTCACCTACCTTTTAGTTTGTTAATTATGTTCCTGTTTCATTAGAATTTATAATGTTTGTAATACCTTTATTTTGACGTTTTCCGGAATATTCCAGGCTATATTCGTTGACAGTTGTGAAATTGGTTTGAAGGATATTTCTTGTATAATCAAGAGTGACAATAAAGTTGTGACGTGTTTCTACGATAACCCAATTTCGAGGTTACAATATAAAAACATCAGGTTAAAGCAGGCTGAAGCAAACACAGTGAAAACAGGTTTCCTGCTTACTAGTACCCTGTGCCTAATGGCAATGATGTCCTAGACGCGGCACTTCTCGCCTATGCAGCGGTCGGCCGTCGACGGCTACGTCTCGACTGCTCAAAAACATGTCGGGACGCGGACGCTCACCACAATACTATTTAATGTAGGGAAAAAAATATAAAAGTAACGTTATTTGTGCATATATTTTTTTAATTAATATCTAGAGTAATGCTACCAAAATAAAAATAAAAAATAAATGATTTCAATTGGTATTTTGTAATATTTTTCTCGGTTCTTAGATTTAAATAGTTCGTGAGTTTGGTCTTATTTATAATTCATTTTTATAAGTACTTTTCACCTTAGAATTTTGAAAACGACTGTTAAAATGCAGACGCCAGACGCTTCTAGCAAATCATGCGAATGCGAACGTAACTGCTAGGCGTTACTGCCAGACATCGCGGCGGACTCCGAACGCTGGACGTCGCTAGGAAGTAGGAAATCACACCTTTAAATGGACACGCACACAGTGAAAACAGGTTGAAGCAGATCAGCGCCGGAAACCGGCGAGTCCACTTTTATCAGAATTTAGTTTATTTATCTTTACGCACCGGTCGAGTGTAGAAAAATGTCCAAAGGATTAGTAATATCTTTAGTTTTTCGAAGACCTATATAGGACAAAAAACATTAGCAGCAACCGATATATCGTAGACAAAATAAATGTTGGAGAGATTAGTAATGAAATGAATGAAGAGGGTAAGTTTTCAAATATACAGGATGTCCGAAATATGCCTTTATTTTATGATAAATTATACCAAACAAAACATATTCGATTTAACATCATAATAGAATTATGACAGCAAACAGGTTTTGAATATGCGGCAACGTCGCACATCTACCATGTCATGTGATTGTACATAATAAACATAAATACACCTAATACACATATTTACTGTGAATGGTTTTCTTAGAGCTACTCAAAATAAAATGTGAAATAGTTATGTGTTCAAAATGAATGTCTTTAGCCATAAATTAACATGTTATGACCATGGTTATTATAAATTGCTCCATTTTTATACACAAATAACAAACAAACAGTAGGTACAGAAAAATGAATAGCACTGACCGCACTGCTAACTGCTACTAATAATGATTTGAGGTTAGCAGCAGCATGTAATGGATGCAATGTTGTATGTTCCAGTAGGTTACAGTTTTAAGGATTTCTTGGGAAACCTCTATTTTACTTCATTAAAACTGACAAAAAACAAATTACATTACAGGAGGTTTTACTTAACCTTAGTTTGAAATTTCGTAACACAGTTTTACATTTTATTGCAGTTGTTGAATATTTTTTTTTGAAATGTGTGTGGAACTATTCGTTTTAGACACTTTTTTCATAAGAGTTTCTTTTGGTCAGATTTACAAGCCCCTTTAGTATCGGCACTTATATACCGGACATCCTGTATACAGGGTGATTCAGAACTTATCGAAAAAAAATTCTGTGTGTACATGGGACTCTTACAAATACAATTTTGTAAAGAAAAAATCAAAAAGGGCACTTCGAAAATGATTTAAAAATACACTTCTGTACGGCACTGAAAATTGGTCCACTGTAAAACCTGATAAGGCGGCAATCTGCGACCGGCCAAAAAATGGAAATGCTCAAGGAAAGAAATAAATAACATTTTATAACACCGATTTTGCACAGACAATTTAACTGATTTTGCCGCTATTGTTATTAATTATTAATAGATTTAATTTGTGATTTTAATTATTAAAATAGTTTGACATACCTGATATTACAACAACATTTTGGGCCCGTCTTACCCAGTTTCTACAAACTAACACAAATATTTCTGTTTCTTGTCCGTTTTGAACTTGTTATTGGCAGCAACTATGATACGTTTCCGTAAACCATCAATAGTATGTATCCACTTCGGTGCGATACACTTCATTTTTTAAATAAAGAAGTTCAAATGATTTGAAGTCAGGAGATCGTGGCGGCTATGGCACCGGTCATCCTCGTCATCCCCTGGTGTTAATTCTTGGACATGCTGTACATGGTACGGATATAATTGAGCCTCGTGTATGATACGACGTCTCACTGCTACAATAGGCCGTGAAAGTCCTAGACCTCCTTCTCTTCCACGATTCGGTTTCAAATTTTCCTCGCGCTGCACTACACTTGCACTCACTGCACACTGTTGTAAAAGTAGCTACATTTTGCACATATTTACCGAGAAATCGTTCTGTCAAGCATTTTCAAAGCGTAATAAATTAATACGATATCCATCAATTCCGATTTGTTACTATACACGTAAGCCGTTCTTGACACTTGAAAAACTAATGTAAACACTGGCGCCTATAAAAAGTAATCGGATTTCAATATTCGGAATCGCCTGTCTAGAGATTACAGTGGCCCAGCGATATAAAGGTTGAAAATATTACAACTTCAGTAGTGTTTTACTTGGAAACTATAAAGATTTTATACAATTTTTTTACAATATCGACTCCATTTTTCATGACGCATCTATTCCCAAATTCTTTTAGAATCTGAATCATCCTGTATTAAAATAGCAGTTTCCAAAAATATTTTTATTGAGGCTGCTGATTGTATGTTGGTATAATTTTGAACAAAAGTGAATTTTGAAAATCATTTAATAATTTCATTATGTCAAGTATGTTTTTTTTTTGTTAGAAAATATAGCTAGATTAATTTATAATTTATTGTACGTAACCTTGCAACCATACATATAACTTCCTTAATAGAAGTTATAGAAAAATTGATTTGGAGTTTTTTTAAATCGGTACCTTTAAACTAAAGTAAAACAATTACTTACCTCGAAGTAAAAGTCTTTCTTCTGATAGAATAGGTTGCTTATGTAAATTACACTAATTCTTCATTATACGGCATTTCACTTTATCTAAAATGTAGTGAAAGGTTTCGTGTGTTATCCTTGTATCGTGGAAAAATCTTTATTTGTCGTTTCTTAAATTTTAAATAAATGATGAATTCTCCATAATTTCTTCTATTGCTGTTAATAGGGTGTAGTCCATATAGTTTTCTCTTTTTACTTAGTCGAGTGCAGTTCATGCAGTGTATTTAAATTGACATAAAAACAGCAGGTTCAAGCAGACTAAAGCGAACACAGTGGAAGCCGGTTTCGTGCTTATTGGTACGCGCTGATACCCGCTTATTTGCTGTGAAAAGTATAACATACTTTTAAATTGACACGTACCCAGTGAAAGAAGGTTAAAGCAGGTCAGCGCCAGAAATCTACGAGCCCACTTTTATCAGAATGAAAATTTAGTTTATTTACGCGTCGGTCGTGTGTAGAAAAATGGACTAAATTTAGTGAAAGGTGTCTTATGTCACCTTTGTATATTGGAAAAATCATTCCTTGCCGTTTCTTAAATTTTAAATAAATGATGAATACTCCATAATTTCTTCTATGGTGATTGATAGAGTGTACTCAAAATTGTTTTCTGTTTTTATTTAGCAATTATAGAATCCAAAACGATCAGTGATGATGACATTTTGCAAGGAAGTACCACCTAAGGCGTACCAGTTAAATTTTTGTCACTTTTAACAGCTTTTACTTCGTGCGGTCTCAGCGCAAGAAAACAGCGCCGATAAGCGCGAGTTACCGATAAGTAGGAAGCCTGCTTCCACTCTATTTGTATCCTATGACGTACTAAATAAATTATTGTCGCTTTCCACTTTTAACAGCTTTTACTACGTGCGGTCTCAGCGAGAGAAAACAGCTCGGATAATCGCGAGTTGCCGGTAAGTAGGAAACCTGTTTCCAATCTAAAGACTATATACCTACTGCATACAAATATCTCTTATTAATAGGAAATCAATCACAACAAAAATTATTATCGTGTATGAACAACATGGTTTAACAAAAGTGTAACAGATCAAAGATTATCTTACATGCAAAAATCGTTCTTTGTCTTAGGAATGTCACCCTTAAAAATTTAACGAATTTTGAAACAATATTCTAGAAGAATTATTAGACAACTACATAATTTAAGAAATGTATCGCACATGAAGAACTACTTCTCATGTAAAAGTCACCGCCTCTGGCTATGGGATATACTATACTATACAAGGTGAACCTTAAATAAGTACAAAAATTTTAACCAGCAGTATACTTCTCTGTGTAGAACACATAATTAATAGTTTTTTTTACAAAAAAAATTAGGAATAAAAATGTCATTTTAAATAAATTTCGTAATTTATCAATAAAAAAACTTGTTCAGAACCGCTGACCATTCGATGTTTATGAGTCACAAGTGTTGCAGATTGAATGCGTGGTTTACAGCGTTGCCAGTGTTACACTAATGTCTTGGCTTCAAGCACGATCTATTAATTATACAGTCGGGGCTATCGGGGCCTAGTGATGTCACAAAATTAAGGGAATTTAAAGACAAGTCTTTCCCGAAAGATGGACTGAGACAGACTGTGTCAGAAAAGTCATCAGTTTTCATTGACTACCAGCTGATGTCTCCGACCTTGTAGTTATTAGACCGTGAGCTTCAAGAAAATTGTAATCTCTATAAATACATTATATTAGTAAAGTTACAATACTTATAACTCTCTGTCATCTTCATTTCATGATGTCACATTTGTCAAAACAAATAGGAGCAATTTAAAAACAAAAATTTCCCGAAATCTACACTCGACCGCACAAAAGTAATTTTAGACAATTACCAAAACAAATATTTTTTAATTCAATCTATCCAAATTTACGTTAAAAAAATTATTTATTTTAAAGACGATATGGCAACCTCGCCTTAAAAGAATCATCTGGTTTATTAAGTTACGTCAGTGCTCTGTTCTATCTGATCAGCGACTCTCAAAATGTGGGTATTTTAAAAAAAACTTAATATCTCCGTAAATATTAGAAATTTTAAATCATGACTTTCACCAGACTCATCTACATATATGACAAACTACACCTGCAGTTAAAATATTTGTACTTATTTAAGGTTCGCTCTGTATACTGGATGTCCCAAAATTAGCCTGCCAAAAATTGTGGATTCTACGATCAAATATAAGAAAAAAAAGTTATATAATCATAAATCCGTAGACAGCCCCTAACGGAGATATGGCCCCTTAAATGGAGACCTCAAAATTTGATTTTTTCCAAATATTTCCAAAAGGGATCAAGATAAAGTAATAAAATTTGAAATTGAGAATCACAATTAGATTGCTAATCTAATAATTTTAATATATAATTGGTCACAGACATGCCCAGCTGGAGGGTCAGTGGGTAAATATTGCTTTCTTGTATCTCGAAATTTTCGTCGTCATATTAAAAAATTTAAAATTTTGGTCTCTTTTACATGAAAAAGGTACTCCTATTTCAATCCGATAAGTTGCTCTGTTTTCGAGTAATCTTAATTTAAAAATTTTATGACATACCACAAAAGTTTAAGATGGAAACTATAAAATATCCCTAGTAGACTCTTAGAAAATAGTCGACTTATTTAATACATATTAAAGGTGTTATTCAAGCGTTTCAACATATAAAAATACTTTTAAAAAAAGTAACGTAATTATTTGTAAATTTTTGATTTTTAATATAGCCTATTAATCAAAATTTTTAAAACATATACAGGGTGATTCATTAATAATGGGACAGAGCTTAAGGGCATGTTGCTGACCTCAAAATAGAGCGATTCAGCCAAATATGCCTTATCCGAATGTTGCTCCTTTTCGATCTACAGGATGTTAAAGTTGAAAAAATATTTTCGATTTTTTTAAATATCTTGAGCATCTTTGAACGGATTGTCTTGAAAGTTTGTACACCTATGTTTTCTGAGGTGGTAATTACGAAAATGGTAACTATTTCGCAATCACATCTAGGATGCGCTAGTTGTAGTATTCCGTCGGAGTAAACATATGTCAAACTTTTTTGTCCTTCAAAAATCTGAATTTCCAGGAAGAAATTATTAAACTACGTTCAATTCTAAATAAAAAAGATATACCTGTTAAAAATCGATAAACTTAACCGTTTTCGACGTTTACTACGTTTTACTATTTCTTTACAAAATTATTTGTTTGAACGTACGCCTTTAAATACGAAGATTTAATTACGATTTAAGACAAACACAGTAACAACTGAAAATTTAATTATACTTAATTACGCTTAATTACAAAAGATTCTCAAAGTGGCGACCATTGTTTTTAATACATTTTTTAATCTCTCGTTAAAATTTTGTCTGACACTGAATAGACTTCTTTGTTGGTCACTGATAATGTTAACAGATTCTTGTATTCTTGCCCACAGCTCTTCTCGAGTATGTATAACATCTTTATAAACTAAAAATTTAACGTTACCCCAGAAATAAAAATCAAGGGGATTTAAATCAGGGTTACGCGTAGGCCAAGGCAATTCGCTGTCGCGACCAATCCATCGGTTTCGAAAACATATCAAGATATTCTCTTACTGGTCGGGAGTAATGTGCGGGAGCACCATCATGCATAAACCAAAGGGTTTGCCGTAAATTTAAGGGGATATTTTCAAGAACGTGGTGTGGCAAGTCATTTAAAAAATTAAAAAAATTAAATAATTTTCCACATTAAGTGGGCGGGGTAAATGGTCCCAAAATGTTATCGGAAAGTATTCCACACCAAATATTTATTGAGAATTCATGCTGAAAATGTTGTTCTCGTGGCAAGTGAGGATTTCCGTTTCTCCTAATCTGTCGTACAACATCTTGAAAAGCTTGTGGTTAGGTTGTCTGCCATTTGGATATAACTCCAAGTACAGCGCTGCTGAATGACGACCACAATAATTTTCTTGGGCACATACCATGTTTCTCATTTCAACAAACGAATAATCATTATGACGCGGCATTTTAATGAAAAAAATCACAAATGAAGAAGAACTAAACTGTCCAGTATTTATAAGTTGCTTAGAATTGACATAAATAATACATGACATTTCATTCACAGCGGCCTACTTCATATAAGTCATTTTATTTAAAGATGTACGTTCAAACAAATAATTTTGTAAAGAAATAGTAAATCGTTCTTATTTCGAAATCGGTTAAGTTTATCGATTTTTAACAGGTATATCTTTTTTATTTAGAACTGAGCGAAGTTTAATAATTTCTTATTGGAGATTCAGATTTTTGAAGGACAAAAAAGTTTGACATATGTTTACTCCGACGGAATACTACAACTAGCGCATCCTAGATGCATCCTTCGACGGAACACTGCAACTAGCGCATCCTAGATATGATTGCAAAATAGTTACCATTTTCATAATTACCATCTCAGAAAACATAGGTGTACACATTTTCAAGACAATCCGTTCAAAGATGCTCAAGATACTTAAAAAAATCGAAAATATTTTTTCAACTTTAACACCCTGTAGATCGAAAAGGAGCAACATTCGGATAAGGCATATTTGGCATAATCGCTCTATTTTGAGGTCAGCAACCTGCCCTTACCTACATACGTACCTTTTTTTTGTAAAATTGTTCAACATTTTTAATTTTTTGATCTGGCGGCTAAAAAAACCTCGAGATATGAAAAAGTTGGAGCAATATTTATGCAATAACCTTCCCCAGTTTGGCACGCCTATGACTAATTACGGTATTGTTTTTTGAACATTAGATTCGCAATCTAATTGCGATTCTCAGTTTTAAATTTGATTACTTTATCTCGATCCGTTTTGAAAATATTTGAAGAAAATCAAATTTTGGGGTCTCCTTTTAATGGGAGCTATAGCTCCATTAGGAGGCGTTTACCAAGCTATGTTTATAGAACTTTTTTTCTTATTTTTGATCGTAGAATCCACAGTTAATTTTTGGCAGGCTAATTTTGGGACACTCTGTATACTATATACTATACTGGCTAGAGTATATTTGCATTTGTTTTTAAATATTTCTCTAGGTACTTTTAACGAGAAGTAGATCGTAGTTCAACTTCATAATTTGAGGACAGATGCCACACATCGGTGATTACTTTCCATGCAAAAATCACTCCTTTGACACATATTTGAACAAACAGTTTTCAGTTTTAGTCTAAATCGTTTCCAGCTTCGTACATAATAAAAATAACTTTTTAAAGAAAATATTCAGCATTTTTTTATTTCTCTCAAAAAATAATAATGAAATACCTCTGCCCACAATAAAAATACTAAAGAAACACTTACATTGATTGAAAGAATTTTTAAAAGACTAAAGTACATACTACTAAGTGAAAATTATAATAATATGGGGTCATTGCAAATCAGTCACCGAGAAGTGTTTTTAATTAGGTAATTATATAAAAAAGTAAAACTTATTTATTTCTAATCATACTGTGAAGAACAATATATAAAAATAAATAATATGAGTTAGGTATATTCGTGTACAGCAGTTAACTTAGAACTGAAATGGAAATGTATATTATGTCTTATTCTATTTGAACTGACGTATGTGTTCACTTAGGTAATAATTTTGGAAGGTGAAAACAACTTCAATTATTCTACCATAATTTACGACTTTGCGTCATTAATTACAAATGTTTTTCCTTTGAACAATACAAAGGTAAACACGCCATTTAAACATTTTTTATTTTTAATTAACTAATATAATTAGGTACTTTAAATGTTATCGTTATGGCATAATTCGTCCAGTGTAATTATTCCATACATTTTATATCCTTAACATTAATAGTTCTCTAAACGAAAAATCAATAACAGGCAAAAGCCAATGAAATAAAAATGTATATATTATATGTTCAGTCCTAATGTCATTAATTTTAACCACATATTAGGGAGGCCTAATAAACACAGAAAAAAAATTACTCGACCTTTTAGAAGATAAGCAAATCAACCTATAAAAATCGTTAACACGGCATCCTTGTACCCTACAAGTTTTCAAGTATTGAAGCTGTATTCAAGTACAGCAACGTTGCCATTCAGGACCACATACATAATATCACCATGTTCATTAAAGATCGATGCTAAAATGATGATATTTTTTTCAAATAAACTTCTAAGTACCTTCTGTACCTTTGCAACTGTTCATATAAATGAAAAAATGTATCCCTCAAAAAGGTTTAAAAATCAACAATCTTTCTAAATATAGCAGCGTCAGTGCCAGAATCCTTATTTATGACTTTTGTTTATTATGTTTTCAGAATAAAACAGATTATTTAATGCAGTGAAGTCAGATACCAAAAATGTAAATGGTAGGAGCAAATACAGAACATGTCATTTGGAATCGGAATGAAGGGCTGAATACAATAAATGAAAAAAAAAATGTAAGTTTGCTATTGATTTTCTAAACGCCCTGTATACATTCTGGTAGCTTAATAGAAAAGTTTAATTGATTTTTTACAACTTTATATTTTTTCGAATAACTTAAACCTACCTGTATTTCCATTTAAAGTTACATTAAAAAGATTTTCACAAACAAATAATGTTCGCAATGCTTTCTTTCGTCGCGCTTCATTGCTCTACACCACATTTTTCATTTCATTTTTATATATTAGGCGCTGTATGTTGTGCTCGTACATTATATTTCACCGTCCAATCCTCTATATCACTACCACGTAGTACGCTGCTGTCGTACCCGTCATGCGCACAATATTTAAAGCACTGCTCACCAATTCCTCTCTGGCCGTCACTATTCAATTCAGTTCAGGTTCAGCTTTCATTCGTTGCTTTGTGCCCGTCGCGTACAGGTGCTGACGCGCCAGGATAACACTGGCCGCGCGAACTACTCAAAAACCCGTAAAGCTTGGTAAGAAATAAAATATATTACAATTTTCCAGGTTTCTTTAGATATTTAGATTGAATATGGTTTTGGAACAGGACAATAATTGCCTGGTAGTAATTAGGTTCACACTCGGATCTAAAAAGGTTAAATAGTCTGAAAAAAAAAACGGCGGCAAGCGCCTATTTTCACGATCGCTGTAATAATAATGTAAAATACGATCGTGTACACGCGGTCGCGCTACCAGTAAGTAAATTTGGCACCTCCAAGTCGTGTCTGGAAGAAACTGACACTATACTTCAGCGGCTCGGAGTATAATAAATAACCCACTGACCGAAATCCGCGTGATTCGGCGGTTTTAAAATAAACACAGCTCGGTATCCATGAGATACGGCAAATTCAGAACCTAGAAAAAAGAAACCACCATAGTTCAAGCACCTCAGGGTTTAAAATAAACAGTCCATAGTCACGGCATCCGTGCGATCCGGTGGGTTTTAAAATAAATACAGTCCGCTATGCATGAGATACGGCAAATTTAGAACCTAGAAAGCATTTAAGAAAAAACTACCGTAATTCGAGCAGCTCGGGGTATAAAATAAGCAGCCCGGTATCCGTGTGATCCGGAGAGTTTAAAATAAACAGAACCCGTTATCCATACGATACGGCAAATTCAGAACTTAGAAAACGTGTCCGAAAAAATGAATCACCGCAGTCCGAGCAACTCGGGGTATAAAATAAACAGCCCACAGTTCGGAATCCGAGCGATCCGACGGGGTTAAAATAAACACAGAAATCTTGTCAAAAGTCAATAATAATAATAAAAGACTATCTGCTTGAAGATTCAGAGGAAGCTATTTAAAAATTTGCTGCTACTGCTAGCAATTAAAGATACCTCAAATAATAATAATAAGGATAATGATAATGATAATGATAATGACAATTACAATGACAATGATAATAAAAATAATAATAATAATGATAATGATCATGATAATGATTATAATGATAATGATAGAATCACTAGTGGCATTATTTAATGGACTACTTGGGATCTCCCTGAAAGGTAAGTTTTAAGCAGCTTATTGCATATGCCTCTAACACCAAAATTATTTAATTTGTCAAGTAGAAGAGAATGTTAAACTGCATCGAAAGCTTTTTGAAGGTCACATTTATAATATATATATATATATATATATATATATATATATATATATATATATATATATATATATATATATATATATATATATTATAAATGTGAAACTAGAGATTGCTCTATAATTCCCATGTTGAGTGTCGTCACCTTTTTATATATCGGTTTAACAATTGCCATCTTGAAGCAATTTGGATATTCTCCTGTCTCAATGATCATGTTTATAATAATATGTTTATTATAAACATGATCATTGAGGAACTGAAATTTCATCTTGAACAGATTTTAACAATTCAGCTGTTATACCATCCACGCCACTTGCTTTTTTATTTTTCAAGTTATTTATTACAGTCTTTATTTCATTTATATTCGTTGGATACATGAACATGGTTTCTGGACATACTTGCTTATTCTCAATTTGATGTGAGTTTATCTTAGTTATTTCAGCTGCCAGCTTTTCCCTAATCATAGTAAAGTAATAATTAAATTCATTTGAAATATGCATCTCATTTTCTATTTGTCTACCATCTGTTTTCGATTCTCTTAATTTTTTTATTGTCTCGTATATTGTTCTTTGTAGTTTAGTCATTTGGAGAGTCCTCAATTTGTTTTTTAAAAAAAATTATTTTCGCTGTTTTAATTAAATTTGTGATTTTATTTTTATAAGTTTTGCACTGTTCGTTTAAAATTTTATTCTCTGGACCTTTTAGTAACTTTCCCTTAAATCGTTTCTTTTATTTATAGAATTTATTAAACCTTGACTCATCCAATCTTTTCTTCTATTTTTGCTGTTGATTTTGACCTTTACCGTGAATGTTTCCATTTCGCTTTTCAAAATGTCTACAAAATATTCGGATGCTTGTTCAATATTATCCTGTTGATACAAATTTTCCCACTTTATTTCAGACGATTTTTTAAATTTTGGTATGTCCAACGATTTTTTGAATAATATTTCATGATTTGCCTTTTTTATATCGGGAAAACTATTTGTAATGTAGTTATGTGATGATCTGTTATATCTGATCTTAAAACGAAAGGCAAAACAAAATCCAATTAAAATTGGAAATTGACATTGAAATTATAATGAAACTTCCATGTTTGTGAAATTTTGACAACAAAAACATAAAATATTAAGTTATTCTACTATACTCGCGACAAGAATTCAGACGACTTACGTCATACGAACAAATGAATAATTCATTATATTTTCATCAAAATATTTAACAAACTGCAAGTGATAGTAAGAAAACTATATACTACACAAAAAGTTTGCATTATATATTGCACTAAATTGCAAAAAATGATTGTTTTTAACGCGACCAAATATCGAAAATTACGTTGACAATAAAAACAAATGTGTAACGTCAGCTGTGACGTAAGACGTCTGAATTCTTGACGCGAGTATAGGTAAACACACACTATGTGATGGTAATAGTTGCCTAATGGTAGCAGTATGGTAACTAAACACTTGAGTCTGAAAAGTATAAGTTTCCCTCTTTTCCCAACCATATAAAATTTTTATGAAACATATTGGCACAAAAAACGCATTTCACTATGTTGCTTTTTTTGTTCAATATTATAAAAAGCCCGAATACTTCCTTTTGGTTAACGTTGCTTTAATCTCATAAATTCGAATACACACCAGTGTAGTTTAGTCGAATTCAAATTGTAAAAAATCAACCAATTTTAGATACATTTGTAATGAGATAATTTCGGAGATAACTTGTACTCTATTGCGTGTACTGAAATACAGGGCATAGGTGCGTGGAGTGGCATAAATGCGTGACCCGACCAGAGGCCTGCATAGTTGTCAACTGTATTTGAAATTTCACTAAAATTTAAAAAATTTGATATTTTATAGAAAGTTCGGCATTAATAGGGAAATATAGGAATTGAAATTTTCGCTTGATATATTTGAAATTTTCAGGTGGTACAACCTTTCAAATAATCTTCTGCAGAATACATCCTACTCTTAAAAAAAGCAGGGGGGGGGGGGACGAAGTAATTGGAAAACGATTACAAAGAATGTAAAATATTATCTTGGGTAAAAAGTTTAGATTATCAATCTATAACATACCAAAACAAGATAATATATCATATCAAAAGAATTCTGTCATATAAAACAAGTTGTATTTGTGTATAATGGACTGTATTAGATGGTTTTTCGTTTATTTATTATCAAAACTGAATTTACAGAGTTTTTTTGTTAAATATTGAAAAATAAAGAATAATACAAAACGCTACCTTGACTGCCGGATGCCGGACGGGGAGGGACTGGCGGCAGCGTTGCCAGCGCCGAAGAAAATGTTGTACCAATTCCTTCAGACAATTGTACCAGATTTCAGACAATTGTACCAGATTTTATTGCCAAATTACAAATTATATCATTGGTAACTCTATAACATTTGCTTACTTCTGCATTTTTATGCTAAAAGAATAACAAGTAAAGCAACAAATTTCAGTTTTTAGGTTACACGAATAGACAAGAGAACATTCTCTTGAACTCTCGTCTATTGTTACGTGATTTATATCACAGAACAGCAAAAGGGATAGATCCATAGATATATTAGTGTCTATGGATAGATCATAGATCCCTAACTACGATCTTTGATTCAAATGGTGCCGTGGACCATAGATGATATGTAAATATAGATGTAACTTCAACTCTTCGAAACATACGGGTCCACGGACCACGGTGTTAGCAGGACAGCAGTAAGAAAGCCGGTTTCATACTCCCAAACCGCAAAAGGTTTTTTGCTTTGCCAAGAATACTGGTTTTGTACCAAATTTTGTTATAGTTGTACAGATGTACTTTTCACATTGCAATGTACCAAATCTGGTACAATGGTACCAGCACTGGCAACACTGACTGGCGGGAGTTCGTCGCGTTCAGCTCCAGCAGCTTGATCCCCACTCTCTTCCATGTAGTAGAACACAGTGGCGGCTCCAACACAAGTTTATCTCCTCATGTCTAAATGAATTATTCCGACTAGGAGCTATTGAAAAGTACACACCATGTACAAATCAAATGGTGTCAATTTTTTTTTACGGTAAAATGGTGTAAAAAAATGTTTGCGCAGTAAGAAGCGATTTACTATAAATCTGAAAAACTTTAGGCGATTTCTCGACACTGAACATGAACATACGTTACATTTTGAATTTTCTCGAGTTTCTAGATTTTCTCAGAAATCATGTGAAAAATATTTTTAATTTCTTCGAGAATCTAAGTTTCTAGATTTTAATTTTGACACTTCAAAAGTGACTTTATATCTCCCCAGAGAAAAAGTGTAAAAATTTTAATTTTCTAAATAGTTTCGCAACATGAAAAATTCATTTAAAATTAGCAGAATGAAAAAAAAATCCCCCGCGAAATCTGGGGGAAATCAATCTCTACTCTGGAAATGCTTAATGGTAAGAAATACAGATATCTTGGAGCGGATATTCTTTATTCTATAGAGATTCCAGCATAGCTAGTGCTGGTCCTTGTAAGCAGTACGAATCTGTTTTGAACTCTTCAGCCAGCGTCATGCACAATGGATCTTTAGACCTAAGTGCTGCGGTTAAACCGCGCCGCTTTCTAAACAACAACGAGCTAATGCTAAATACAAGAAATATATCCCGGGAGGAAAGTCCCGGACTCGATAAATGCATTTACAAAATATTGAAAATAAAAAAAATTAAAACATCAGAAAAATGCAGGGTTCAACTTTACAGCACAAATACATTTTCATATTAAAAATCCTATATGTTGAAACAATATATATATATATGACAATAAACTACGCCTAAATCAGGTAGATTTCTTATTCAATATCCACAAACGACTCCATGGAGAAAAACAGTAAGTAAGTAGATACGTTAAGAAGATGCTGAATGACAGGAGTAAATACTGAAATATTAAAGCCACATTCGATCCGACATGTTATGGTTATGTTCAAAGTGAGCGGGCCTAACCGGCCCTCCACTGCGACTAAAGGATCTATGGTGACATACCTAAAATGATAGTTCACCCAGCAGATTTAACCGCTTTATGAAGCTAATAACCGCATCGGGTGATAATTTGTCCAGATACCCCGGCAGGAGTTGCACCTTGCCTAATAGGAAGAATATGTTCCCCTACAAGAAAGTGATACCTGTTCCACCGCTCCTTCATGGCCTGTGTTTGCTGTTTAGTCAAAGGCAAATCATGAAAAGCTGAATTTTAAAAAGCAATTTTGGTAGGTAGATACCTAGTTGTCAGCCGTATGCTCATTCAGATTTGCCAAATGCACACTGGCATTTGCGATTGGTATCAATTACATAAAAATGTGTTTCTTAGGCTGCAGAAACTAGGAGAATATTTGAATCGCAATACGTCTTTAATATAATTAAATATAATTGAACTATCAAAGGAACTTAACTGTGAAATTCGATCGTAATTATATGAAGCGTCCAATTCGAAGATATCACTTCCCTCTCTCCCAAAAATTAATTAAAAAAATAACCCAATTATTGCGATTCAAATAGATACACACACAAAAATAGTTTCTATTTGTACAAATATACCTACTTTTAAAAGAAAATCAAAGCTAATATTAGTAACGGGCAGAGGGGAATGGATGAGCAGTGCTTTAAGCATAGTGCGCATAACAGGTACGACAGCGGCGTACTACGTGGTTAGTGATACCTTCGGATTGGACACTACATATAATTACGATCGAACTTCACAGGTAAGTTCCTTTGATCGTTCAATAATGGTATACTGCAATACATTTTCCATTTGCCCGGTTAGATTCACTTTCTGTGCCCATTTTACGAGTCTAATTTGGAACTTTATTCAATACCAATGTCTATTAAACACTATAACACCTAATACTATCACAATTGGTAAATTAACTCTTCTAAACGTATGTACTACGTTGTCCAAAAGCATGAAAATCGTATACAGATATGAACTAAAGCACACTGCTGTATTTAGGTATGGACAGCGAACGGCGTCTGACGCACAGGTCTACGCTGTGGCGGCACAGTATAGAAAGACCAGTAAGGACAGCTGCACTTTCCCGCTAAGCCATTTTCAGAATTCATTCATTACTATTTACGCACTCGTTTTGGTTTACGTTTCGTAGTATAACCGCTTGTGTATCTTTTCGTTTTGTGATATTTTAGTTCTTAACCTATTTGAGTAGTTGCGTTCCAGTCCTGGTTTTAAATTTTACTATTTTGTTATATTTTAAAAAAAAATAATTATGAATGCATCAGAAGAACCGGACCAAGGTACAAAAAAGTGCAATATAGTAGGAGTTTATTGTGTAATAGGAAGTTGCAAGAACAATGCTGGAAATTATACACATGATTTTTTTAGATTCCCAAAATACAACAGAAGGTAATTTTGCGATCATTATAGAATTATAATTAATTATAATAAATTAAGAACATAAAATATTCCTTATTATTTTCCGTGTATTGTTTTTTGTGGTAGTGCATAAAATTTGTAAGGGAGGAATATTATTTTCAACCAGCATTACATACTTATTGCAATTTGTAAACAGTATTCCTTTCTTATTTTTTGTGTTTGTAAAATTGATTGCATTTTACGATTGAAATTCATGTAAAAATTATTAACATAAAATTATTATTTTTAGAGCGAAGGAGTGGACGGTTAAATGTAAGAGAGATCTTTTGGATATAATTTTCGAATATGTGCTTAGCATTTTTCACAAAAAATGGTCAAAGATCAGAAAAGAAAACTACTTACCTCAAATGCTTATCTTACAATATTTTCTGACGATGTGGCAGTTAAAAATATTTAACGTTTATTTTGAAATAGCTATCTGTATATAAGAATGAATTCTTTCAGAACCATCACAGAAAAATGTGGAAATTTGAATGCAGTCTTGAGAATTATTTTGGTAGCATCAGACAAGGAGGAAAATCTATCTCACCAACTCCTATATAATATCTACGTGCTTCGTGGATTTCATTCGTAAATTTGTTTGCGATCGACCTCAAACAATGCACTGAAATGTCATGAACCAATGCACATTGTATACTTTCGATTAGAAGACTTAATTCAATTTCAGAATTGCTTCTGAAGAAGCGAACATATGTCTCTTGACCAGTCAAAAAACCTAAAGCAACAACAGGGCAACCAGCCCAGAAATTGTTCAACCAAGTTACTTTTGTTTATAAGTAGGAAATAATTGAGTATGTTCAATTTTAAATATAAATGTGCACTCGCCATAGCTTTATGCCATTTTTTTGTTAATGAAATAAAATGTTTATATAAATTGTATTTTATTAAATGTCATAGTTCCAGGTGGGAACATCTCTGTTTTATTTATTGTCTTCAAAGTTTTTATACGCTTGTTAAATTATTAATAATAAACCTCAAGATGTTTATTTTAAAAATTTTACGTAATACGAATAATACTATACATACATATTCGTAATTTATTAGCTCGAAGAATTTAAACTGTCATAACAATTTATTTCACACATCTAGTGTTTTTTGGTAATTTAAACAATATGTAATTATAATTTGTTGTATTATTTTTAAAAATTACACGTATTTCACAAATTTGCCTGTTTATGCTTGTAGCAACACCTATTTGAATTTCTGGTGACTCGAACAAATATATAAATCTAGAAAATGTACTTATATTTGCGGAAACTATAATAAAATTGGGTAAAAAACTGCTGGTAATAACAATATTAATTACAAATAGTGAATATATATGTAGTAGTAAATAAAAACAAAAAATGTAAAATAAGGTCACACCAACTTCTATTTATTTATTTCGTTATTTAAACTATTTACATTAAATTTACTGTTTATAGATAGCTTATAAAACCAATATCATTTACTATAAATTTTCAAAATCATATTACATTTTGAGTACCACAGTTACAATTTAAATTTTGACAGTCACAGGTTACAAAGTAAATCATACCATAAACAATGGTGAAGAGAGCCTCACTCCCAAGTGGGAGTGATGCTATCTTCACTTCAAACAACAAGGTCAAAGAATTCGACTGGCGGATTTCATTCATAAATTCGTTAGCTGTCCCTACTGATCTTTCTATACTGTGGTGGCGGTATGCGGACTTTTGTGACGTAGACATAGTTTATTTCAGTCCATCTTTGATAATAACTATATGTTGTCTTTATTTACGGGAATTTTGTGACGTCACTTGGCTTCAATGGCCCTGACCGTATAGTTAATAGATCGTGGTGGCGGTAGTCGTTTTGTGGGGGTGTAGCCAGACTAACAAACGTCATTGCGATTAAAATATATTCTTTCTTCGGCACGTATTTGGAAAAATCATGCATTTTTTCCATTGCCGTTAGCGATCAATAACAGTGTGAAAAAATGGTTTAGATAATGGTTTGAAAATATTTTTTTTCGGCGTAAATATGCATTTAATTTTTTTGTAATTACGTATTTGTCTTATATTCATTTTTCTCTTAAAATTAATGACAGTATGATTGAATGAATATATCATATTTAGAGATCATTTGCAAGTCGTTAACATTGTTGCCAAGTGCGTAGATAATCTTTAAAATTTAAGAGATAAAGGAAAAATGTGTAAACCACCTCACCAATTTTTATAATAATAATAACTCGAAAGTATTTAATTTTAACAGATGAAAATGTGATTTTTCTGATTCTAGATGACTTGTCAGTCTGTAAATTGTTCTGCACTCTGGAGAGAACTTGTATAATTGACTCAGTGAAGATATATTTTTTCTAAGTTGCTTAGATTTTTTTAGACTACTTCTAATAACAGCTATAAATTCCTTGAAAATTTCGCATAAAAATGGCGCCATTAATTTTTTGCATATATTTACTATGTAAGGTATTCTGAAAGAAGTGAAATAATAGCAGTATATCATGAAAATTTTTTTCGAATTGTTTATTGTTTGCAAGTTACAGCTTGTCAAAATTCATTTTTTTATATTTCTTTTTAAATAACTTATTTAATTCAAGTTATTCTCTCATTTGGCACACCCACTAAGTACACCAAGCTCTATTTGACCAGTCAAAGAAAAGTTTTATTATGCGCGGCTAGAGGGCAAATTACCTAAAACTCAGAATAAGTTTTATTCATAACTTTTTTTCTTGCTAGACATCACAGAAATTTAAACATTATTGAAAAGACTCTTTATTCAAGCCGGTAAATGTAACCGTTTAACAGGAAATCGCTATTAAAGTTTTATTAAACATCAAATTTTAATAATTCTTTCTGTAATTAATCAAGTTGCCATACTTCAAATAAATGTCATTAGTAATTAATAGCGGGAAAAGTGTCAACGTTTAGCCAATTTTGACCACGGTCTATTAACTATACGGTTGGGCCTAGGTGACGTCACAAAATTCCCGTAAATAAAGACAAAATATAGTCTTTCTCGAAAGATAGACTGTGTCATACGTCACAAAAGTTCTCCGTGAATTTGACAACTGTAATATTTTCTATCATTTTCATCATAAAACTGTCATTGACTATCATGGTAGATAGTTAGAAGCTCAAGTTAAACTTACCAACCCCACATAATGATGAAAATAGCGATAATATTTTATGTTTTGCAAAATTCACGATAAGTTGACACTTTCCCGCTATTAATAATTTAAATCAAAAATCAAATTCGCGAAAATTCTCGCGAATTTTGCAAGGCTTAACTCATCTGCTATAGCACCAAAGATTTTACCAAAGTTTCTTGTTTTAAGTTATTTTTATTTTTCATTAAAATTTAGAAAAAAACTACCTACGCGTTATTTTTGTTGCCCACTCCTGAAATTTTTTCTGACGGCGCCCATGCGCATATCCTTATAGAAGATTACCACATGCACAAATATTCGTTAACATTTATAGACGGCTGGGGCAGCAAGGTTCTTTTAAAAATGATAATTATGGCACAGGAAGATCAAGAAGCACGAGAACTGCAGAAAGAGTGCTAGATGCAGTAGAAATAAATTCGGCTATAAGTAGGTACAAGAAGAATTGCTGCTTAGGAGGGTATTTCTCATTCTTTAGTTTGGAAAGTTATCCACAAGCAACTTCTTCATCCATCTCATGTGCAAAAGGTTCAAGCACTTTATCATGAAGATCCAATAATTTATATATATTTAATCTGTGATCCAATGTATCGTTTACGGCTCTGTAATAGCATTGTGGAAAAATATGATGACGATAATGCATTTATTAATAATATTTTATTTACTCACGAAGCTGGTTTTACAAGACATGGTATTACATGATTTTACAAAGCCGAAAAAATATATTGTGGAGAAAAATCGAACTTATACCTGCTTTATTCAATTTTTGTAATAATTTGTAACACCATAATTACTAATGACATTTATTTGAAGAATAGCAACTTGATTAATTACAGTAAGATATATTAAAAATTTAATGTTTAATAAAACTTTAATAGAGATTTCCTGCTAAACGGATACATTTATCGGCTTGAATAAAGAGTACATATTTTTTTCTGATATTGTTCTTCTTTTCAATAATGTTTAAATTTCTGTGATGGGGTTATTTTTTGAAACTAAGTTTGCCTAACCAAAAAATCTCACACTGAAAAAAGCAGATAAGTAAAAAATAACAAAAATCACATCACTAACGCGCACTTCCGTATTTTTTACGTTTCGAAAAACTCTCTGTCTTCGTTCTCAAAATAGTAGTAAAAATATTAAACGTATGTCAAGTTTTAGCTTATTTAATAAATCTGTATTTTTTTCAGAAGTGTGGCAAAAACCCAATAAAACTAAAGAAAAAAAAAGATATTTGCCAAACTGTAACTTGTAAACAATTGACAATTCGAAAAAAATTTTCATTACATACTCCTATTATTTTAATCCGTAGAATCACCTCCCGGTATAACGCCTCTTATTTGAGGGCAAAAACATTTACTTAAAAAAGAACCAATACTTACTTATTATTGCTTATTACTGACATCTCTAGGGCATGGTCTGTGGGACCTTCCAATCTCTCTTATTGTGAATTTGTGATTTTATTTATGGGCACCACTGTTTTTAGATTTATTTAACTAAAGACTAATAAAAGCTACCTATTTTCAAATAAAATCAGAAATTTGAATAAACAGGTTTATTACATAAATGAAATAGAAATCATGAGTTCCTACAATTAAGGTCGCCGTATTTTTGGCAAAATATGACCTGTATTTGTAGTGTTTTTAGGTACTGAAATCTCAAAAAATAGAGCTCGAAGAACAAAAATAACCACACAAATAGAATCTTTAAAGTTCTGTCTATTCATTATTACTATTTAAATATAGTTTAAACAAAGTTTTAACTTTTAAAAAACGTATTTTCATATTGGTCTTTGCTGCTAACCTAATGTCACATTTTTATCAATTAATTTATCGTGCTTATACATAAACCTAAACAATTTTATATGTTACACTAAGTAAGTTTATGTTATAGGAATATTTAGAACTATATATCAATTTTAAAAAGTAGTTAGTTTGATAAATTTCAGTACCTAAAAATGTATTAGCATTTTTCCATAAGGGTCATTTTCTCAGCAAGTTCGGTCAACTTCATTATCTAGAAGTCTGTTACAAACTATAAAAATTTGACTCAATTTAACAATAAATAGTTCAGCCTCTGACTAAGAGGTGGCGGTAAAGTAAATTCTGTTTACAGGGCGAGCAAAATTTGGAATTAAGTATTACATTAGAAATCAAGACGAATTAAACATACCACATGCATTTGATTGCATTGTTATTGATATAAATTTTCGATTTTACCACTTCGGAACGGTTATTGAACGTGCGAAAGACGTTCTGTATGCAGTTATGAGAAAATTTTGACCTAAAAAAACCTCAAAATTAAAGGAACTACAAAAATCTCTGTAATATTAACTAAGGGCTATTGGAACACTGTTAACGAAAAAATACAGGTGTTTAAAGCACCAACCCAAACTCCTGCAAAATTCAGAGAATTAAATCGATCTGATCCAAATTTTAAAATACAGAGTGTTGAAAAAAATGTAGTCAAACTTGAAAAAATTTCAAAATTGACAGAATTTGAAAATTTTTAAAGTGAAATGATAACCACTTCAAAATTATAAATTTCAAAAGGAAAATCTTACAGTTAAATTATATGTCCACTGATACTGCTGGCTGTCGTAATATGAAGTAGACAGGGATGCAGGAAACAAATGACGCTTACCTGTATATTAGTGTACATTGTCCTCATGCCGCCAGTGAATTTTTTAACATTTATTTTAAAACATTTATTAGCATTCGTCTTGTAAATTACTGTAACTCGTTGGAGGTTGACATTTAGGTAAATTGGATCTCAGCAATATATTTTGACATCTAATTTTCGCCGTATAAGTTTGCTTACATATTTTAAAATTACCACACAAATAAAGATGTAATAGATATCAGGGTCAGGTTGAAACATAAAACGATTGTTTTTACTATTATCTTTTATTTTGCAGGTACACAAATTTTTTCAATAAGTATATTGCTATTTGTCTTCTGTGAATTGTCTCAATATGTATTATTAAATACCTATTACAAAAAGGATAAATAATGAAATAAAAATATATTTACATTATACAGGGTTGTCTGTCCCCCTGTCCCAAATTATTTTTTACGTATTGGAGTATCAATTTCCACTTGCTGTAAGAAATCGCACTGGGAGGGGTTTTTATAAGAGTTGTTAAAAAAATATAGGAAAATAATTGACTTGAATTTTTGCATCAACATACAAAATACTACACCGCTTCCGACAGTGCATACTAAAAAAATGTCATTTTTCCAAAAATTAATTCTAAATTGAAAACTCATGAAATATGTAGTGATGTATATCTTAAAAAACACAAATTATTAATTTTCCATTTTTTTTCTCTGGACCTCCAAAATATAATTAGGATCTCTACATTTCAAATTTCTTCCTCTTCTATTTAATATCACTTCTGGAGCTAAACAGTGCATATAAAATCTTTCCAACTTTTTAAACATACTTTCATTAAATGTTTTGTCTCGATATATTTCTTCTATGAACAGGTCATTGTTATCACCTATGTAAACTACAAAATAACATAGGTTTCTCGTTGTTATTGCTAATTGCCCTTGAATCTAAAAGACAAGCAATACTGATTAAATATAGATAATACTTCATCTTTTTTAACTTACTTGGTAGTAATAGTTATGAGTTTTTTATAATTTCACTCGATCTTTATCATTATATAAACAAGGCACCATTTTCGTCTCCACTGTTTCTATCAAAGTAATTGCTGATAGAGCTACCTTTTCCAAACATGTAACTTCTATTATGCTATCATCTCCAATCAAACCTAAAAATGTTATATTGAATATATATATATATATATATATATATATATATATATATATATATATATATATATATATATATATATATATATATATATATATATATATATATATATATATATATATATATATATATATATATATATATATATATACATATATATATATATATATATATATATATATATATATATATATATATATATATACGGACATATTTTATAGTAAAAAATTTTTTAGTTAACTAACTTTATAACTATGTATTATACACAGTGGTTTGATTTTTATTAATCAAAACTTTAGTAATAGTCTATGAAATAAATATCTTGTCCAGAAGCGACGGCGACAATTGAATTTCTATGGCGTTTTTTAGAAGATTAAATTTATTGATAAATTTGTAATATTATGGGAAAAATTTGAGTCCTGAATCGTTTTTAATTTTAAAAGTGCTAATTTATTATGGTTTTATTTATAATCGAAATATATTTATGTGGTTAATATTAAATTAAGTATCTTCTGTCATCTTAATCTTTTAAAATAACTGACAATAATGGTCAATTTTTCTTACAACATTCTCCAAGAGAGCTCTTTTATGATAAAGTTTATGATTCAAATCGTAATTTATTCGCAAAATGTCTACAGAGTGTTCAGCAAAGGATGGGCCATATTTTAAGGCTAGCTTCTTTGGACAAAAATTATTTGATTTCAATTAATATTGTACATAAATAACTATTATATATTCCTAAAATTTGATAAATTAAAGATTCGAGTCCCCTCCCCTGTTCCTGTTACATATAAATATATAATTATTAAGTACCTATTATTTAATTCAATTTACAAATAATGATATACATACCTTTCTAAATCCAACGAACTTTCAATTAATAAAAATGTCCTATAATTTTCACTAGTATTACACACACATAAAGAATACAGAAAACCACTGCTACTGCAAAGCACAGATTTGCAAAGGATAAATTGCAACTGAACGCTGAAATTTAAAATACGGAAAAATCGATATCCCATTTAGATGCTAGGTTTGTAAATATTTTGCCGCAGATCAAACGCATGACCTTCAAGCTCAGTTTCGGCATATTTCGGCTACCCGTTATTTTCTGCACTCCAGCTGTGACATTCTTTAAATATTTGCAGTTCAAGTTTTCTCCGTTAGATATCCAGCACCTCCCGGTACACAGTTTTATATCATTGTCAGTTAACAATCGAGGTACTTTCTTATTTAGAATACCGCAACCTTAATCATAAATATCCACACAACATCCAAAAGACGTTCGTAGTTCACCAGATTAGGCCAGAGAAATGGAGTAGGGAGAATGATCGTCAACATGCGCAAACTTCCTAATGTAGGGCGCTGACATCTTCTAACCCAAATGTCAAATTTTATACAGGGAGTAATCAATATTTTATACTTACCAGGACTGTTTACAATTACATCAACATTCTTTAACGCAGCAAATCGTATGAAAAATTGTTAAAAAATAAAACTATTTTTGTAACTATTCAGCAATTGATGTTGAAGTAAAAAAAAAACTTATATTTTAAAAATTGGAATATTTTGAAAATGATTTTTTTTTACGCAATTGTAATATTAATATCAATTATAAGAAAAATCTCCTTTAACTTGGAAGTTAAACTAATTTTTTAACAATTTATATACAATTTGTATAAACAAAATCTATCGCTCTGTGTTACTTTTGATAGTGTAAAAATTTAGTAGATACCATTTTTCAGTTACGCCTGAAAGCGGTATGTTAATAAAATAAATATTAAACAAATTCACTCATGACTATTTTTATGTAAAGAAAAAAATACGTAAATCTATGTCTTGTCAATCAGTTCTTCTAACTCAATTTTGACAAACGGTGGACAGCATCTCAAAGCAAAGCACAGCAGGTAGGATGGGTGGTTTGGGTCACTTCATTCTATGACAATAAAACTCAAATTAATGAAAATGTCATTCTTCTATTTTGCAAAGCAAAATAATAAAGATTACTAGAGCTACAATTAAAATTTACGTACGTCTTGTGTTTATTTTTTCTTTCTTTTATTTATTAACTTACCTTGGATATGTACAAAATTAGGGGAAAGGGGAAGATTATAAAGAGAATAAATACACCTACTTTATTTATTTTCTGTCGACAATGAAGATTATTAACAAAAACCTGATTATACATAACTATGAATGACTGAGTGGAATATAAATGAGAATTAGAGTGTCGTACTCAGCGTTGAATTCACAGGGGAAAAGAGCACGGCAGAGAAAACCCCGATGCAAACAAATATCTGTAATTCTGTTGATAAATTAAACTCTTTACAAAATATAGGTACTTAAATCAACAGTAACACACAAAAGATATTCCAATACCACAGCCCTGGAAAAAGCCTTAACATTCAGCGATCATGATAATGGTAGGTCCCAGGCCTATATCCGTCAGCACCTAAACAAAAAGAAAAACAACAGCAGTGTGGCTTTTTAACGATAGTTAATCTGCTGATTCGGAATAAAAAAGAGGCCCAGCTAGCCGATGTCAATAAAGATTGTAATAAAAATAAAAACTTTGACATTAATTACAACTCACCAGTTAGGTTTTTTCCTTGCTTGCTATAAAACCTTTAAACATTCTCCGAACCTGGGCAATGAGGCGGTATCTACTTCTACAATTTGGATAGATAAAAAATATCTCAATATCAGTTTACCACGAGTTAATTCTCAAATAAATGGTATTCTCTTATCCATAATCATGTCTTAGTAGTTTTAAATAGTTCTAAGTGATTTTTATTGCTTAAATACCTTATTAATGTATTTGAAATTTATTTACCTTGTTACTATTTTACATTTTCGTATTTTTTGTGTTTTAATTATATTTGTCGATAATGCTGTTTCTTGTATAATTGATGGAGAAGATTCTATAGTACTTGTCGAAGGTACTGATATATTGGATGACGAGAAGGTGTCAAATGCATCAATTTGAACTTTTCCTAATTTCAGTGAAGGTATCGCATTAGGCTTCCCTAATCTTTTACCAGAAAGTGTTACAAAGTCTTCCTTTTTAAAATGCTCTGAACAAACAATTTTATTTTTCGACCACACAAATGTTTCATTAGATTTACCCAATGCTTGTAGCCACTCTTTCCGCAAATAATCTTTAGGAAACCTGTAAAGAAAAAGTATTATACCGTAGTTTCAAGTTATATTAGTCTCAATTAACAACTTACGTATGAAAATTGATACCTTCACATAAAAATTTTCTATTATTGAAGCAGCCTCTCACAGCACAACTAGCCATGGTAAAATGTTTAAATTTACACTAACAGTCAATATTGAAACACAAAGATCAGAATAATTAAATTCAAATATTCACAAATCGAAAAAATATATTTATAAACACAACAAATCCCAAAGTAAACAAAGCTTATTGACAGTTGGGTTAGAATATGGCTGCCCGCTTAGCGTCGGACGAGAAACCGATGCGCAGTCGTCGAAGCGCGTTCTCCCTACTCCATTTCTCTGGATTAGGCACAGTTATTCTTAATTTAGTCACCAAACAAAAAAATCTTTTCTGTATAGACGGAGGTGGTTTTCGAGGTCGTAATCACAAAATAAACGGAGTGTTTATGCTGTATTAGACAAAAATTCAACTTACATAGATAGTCCGGTCAGGCCAAACGTATATCAGACGAAAGTACCCCGGTACTACGGGCGTTACTCACACAAAAAACTCAGTTGGATTTTCATCCCAAGCCTGGAGATAATTGTTGCAGGCTCGTCCAGGCCCTTTATCACTAGTTAGCATCACTGGGCCCCCAAATTCTGGTAAACTTTTCAGTAATCGCCCAACTCACTTGTAGCGTCAAGTCCTCGTTGTCCTTCCCCTTTCTTCAAGTCCGTAGTCACGTATCTTTTTTTCGTAGTCCCGTTCCCCGCTCAACCTCTCTACCTCTGAACTTTTTAAAACGGATCGCTGTTCTCCTTAAAAAATGTAAGATGCCACATCAGAGACCTCTTGCTGTGCACACCCCACACTTCTACCGCACGCTTTATTAGAACGTACGCATTCACTGCACTTATACAAAGGGTTGTAATTGTCACAAGACAATGATATTACATAAAATAAATGGTTTTTTAATTATCGAACGATTATACTGGGTATAATATAACATAAACGGATTGCATAAAAACGGTACCGTTACACCGGAGTCTCCTGAATTATTTATGAAATAGTTAAAAAATTTAGTATTTTCATAAAATTCCATGTATCATGTGATTATGACAAAATAAAAGACATCATTTAAAAGCAATTATCGTTTCACAACTTTTTTTATAATTTAACCAACGTTGTGCCTTGTACCACTCCACCTCAGTCCTCATTGTGATCATTCATTAGTAAACCAGGCAAATCCCCTCTTCTACACTAATAGCTAAGAGTATGATAACTATTGCTTTATGACGATAACTACGGGGCTAATTATGTTAAATAACAAAAGAATGCAAATGTATTTATGTAGACTCAGTTTTGGACAGAAAACTGATATATGAAAGGTATTCCAGTTCCAAACTATTCAACAGAAGTAGATGATAAATTTCGGGGCTTGCAAATTCATATTTAAATACAGACTTGAAACATCTTTGATAAGATAGTCGACCCTCTCTTTTATATTTTTTTTAGGGTTAGAACTGTTTCAAATTTTTGGAACTATTGCGTTTTTTAAGTCATTAGTCAACGGTGTGATATAGAACCCAATATTTGTTAATCAAAGTGACCTGTAAATTAAAAAAAGTTAGGTAGTTTCCGGAACATCTGGGATAATATTCTAATATACAGGATGTTAACAATAAATTTGGCCAAACTTAACCGACATTTTCTATCAATGAAAATAATTAAGATTTATTATACAGGGTTAATTATGACTAAGTACAAAAGTTCAGGGAGGCCTAAAAAACAATACAAAAATTGTTCCAGAATGTTAGGTCAATATTTAAAAAATGGGACAAAACCCTATGTCGGCGCCTATGATAAGCATCGACTGAAATGGCTTAGATCCATAGATAAAGTTTACATCTGTCAACAATGTCAACTACCATGCGACCGTCTTTTTGCAGCGTTTCTAAATGTAGATACTACAAAAATTAACATTCTTATTAGTAATAATACCTGATAGATAGGTAACAGTTAATCCAGTTAGCTCCAGTATTTTGCATTCCATTTTCATTATTTCGTTACAAACTGGCAAAACTACATTTTCACTCATTACAACCATTTACTACCGATAAAATACACTTCCCTTACGTACAGTTAGATAAAATGCCTATTTATTATAAGAAAATCGAACTTAAGAAATGTACAGGTACTAATAGATAATAGAAAACTTTTAATGCACTCGCGGCAGTCTTGCCATAACCTAGAAAAACAAACCGGTGAACTGTATTGTGGGAAACTATCTGTATAAAACGTTTAAAAGTAAAATAAGGCACTAAAAACTGAAGAAGAACACAAAACTACAACGTAAACACAGAAATTGAATTATGACATGACAACGAATTTTACCGTTGCTTGTTGGTTGCCTACTCTGACTCTATAAACGTGCGGCGGCCGAGTCGCATAGGCGGCGTTAAATAAGGAGTTAATATAATATCGAAAACATTTTTTTTCGCTTTATATATAATTTTGTTGAAGAACGATTCCGTTAACTCTTAATTGTCTCTAGCCCCTCTTAAAATATTTGTGCTTAGTCATGGTTAACCCTGTAAAAGAATATATACAGGGTGTTTATTAATTGAATGCCGATAATTAAGGATGTGAATCCTTCGATCATTTTAAGAAGAAAACTTAATATCAACATATGTCCTAAACCTCTTAATTTTTGAGCTACAGGGTGTTACAGTTTCCAGATATTTTTATGAAATTTTGTACACACCTATTAATCATTAAGCAGTATTGTTTGATGTAAAATATGTTTTAAAATCTTAGCCAATGACGTCCGTACGAGGTTTGAACTAAACATTTTTGAAATAAAAAAAAATGGTACGCCCCTGCTTTTTCTAAAAACTAAAATTATTTTTAAAATCTCCATTTATTTTACAGCAGATTCGGTTCCTAGACTTACTCTCGTACGACGCACCATTTTCACGAAAAAAAATTAAAACCAAAAAAGTGTTTTCCCCAAGTTCATTGAGACTGTTTTTGATATTTTGTTGGCATTTAATAGACACCCACCATGCGTGGAAACACTTTTTTTAGGACAAAAATTAATTTTCTACTTTAACCAGTGACCTCCACGTAGGCATAATATTAAATGTTTGGATAGAAAAAAACCGTACGCCTCTGATTTTTTTAAATTATATTTTGAAAATAGCGATTTATTTAGTAAAATGATAAATTCAAAATCTTAAACCTAAAACGAAACGACAAGACAAGAAAATACAAACAAAATAAAGAACCCAAATTATGTATTTACAGTAGTTGTTGAAAGTGTCCTCCACCCAAACGTATGCAAGCAGACGTATGTATATATTTTAAAAAATTCCTGGGGTGTCTCTTATGGTTTCGCAGCATACTATTATACGATATCGTAACTCTTCTTCGGCTTGAATCGGCACTGCGTACACTAAGCTTTTCAGATGACTCCAGAAAAAGTAGTCTAAACTATTAAGGTCGGGAGATCTGGTCGGCCATGACTGCGTTTCTCCGCAGCCTATCCACCGATCGCGATAGTAAGTCTAGGGACCGAATTTGCTGTAAAATAAATGGAGATTTTAAAAATAATTTTAGTCTTTAGAAAAGGCAGTGGCGTACCATTTTTTTCTTCAAAAATGTTTAGTTCAAACCTCGTAAGGACGTCATTGGCAAAGATTTTAAAACATTTTTTACAATGCTCCTTAATGATTAATAGGTGTGTACAAAATTTCATAAAAATATCTGGAGTGATAAGAAAATTATAATAAAAAAGTAAATTTTTTCTTAAAACTGTAACATCCTGTAGCGCAAAAATTAAGAGGTTTAGGACATATGTTGATATTAAGTTTTCTTCTTAAAATGACCGAAGGATTCACACTTTTAAGTATCGGCATTCAATTAATAAACATCCTGTTATTGGCCACTACCGTGCTACCGAATATAGCATTTTTATTTCGTGCTCCTCTAATATATAGTGTCTCGAAATTTGCGGACACGGAGAGTGGTTAGGGTTAATTTAGAGCAAAAACTGAACAGAAAACTTCTTTACACTTTTTCGATCAGGCAATTTTATATTATATTATTAGTGATGTCAAAGAAATTTTAAATAAATGAAAATCATATTTTAATATCAATAAATAACACATTTTTAAGATAAATAAGGCTAATGATGGCGATCATGAATATCAAAATTGTTCTCTATAGAAAAAAATCACATGGTATAAAGTTCGGTGAACGAGGAGATCATTTAACTAAACCGCCTCTACCAATCCAGCGATTCGGGAAAGTTATGTTCAGATATTCCCGAACATTTAGCTCAAATGAAGGATCTGCTCCATTATGCATAAATATCATATTTTGGAGCATGATCAATGGCACATCAGGAATATTTTGTTGCAAGGAGTGTAGGTAGTAAGCTTCTCCATTTAACCAGTTTGGCATATGAATGAACTGAAAATATGAAAGAATATAATATGTAGGATTAATGGATGTGAACAGCAACGATTTGTCAGCAGCGGTTTTTCAAAGTTTCATATTTATTTATACGGCACAGTCTGTTAAATTATCAACGTCAATTGATCAAAATGATCTATGCAAACATATTACTATTCTTTGATATATTTCTACACCGAAACTAAGGGCGGCAGCCGCCCCAGTAAAATAATATATATAAATAAAAATTATTTTATTATGTCTGTTAAATTTCTCGGCGTGATTATTTATTATAGTCAATACCTACAACACTCAATATATCTTTACATATTCTGGCGCGTATTAAGGGCGGCAGCCGCCCAACAATGGAAACAATTATATGAAAAATGTAACTGAAATGTTAAATTTTTCAGAATGATTATCTTTACCAGCTGCTGCCAACGGACCCATGCATTTTAAACTTCTCCGGCCTATTCTAAGGGCGGCAGCCGCCCCGGAATAAAAAAATAATATATGAAATTTAATTTCGATGACGTATGTTGAATTTTTCAGCGTGATTATACTTACTAAGCGGTACTTTTTACCGCATGTATCCAATCATATCTCCGGTCCAGACTAAAGGCGGCAGCTGCCCTGAATAAAAAAGATATATAAAATAATTGTGATGATGTCTGTTAAATTTTTCAGAGTAATTAAATTTACTAAGCGCTATTTATTACAATCTATACATCAAAACATATCTCGGGCCCGCACTAAGGGCGGCAGCCGCCCCGTAATGAAAAAAAAGACATGTTTGTGTCTGTTAAAATTTTCAGTGATTTTACTTACTAAAAAATGCTACTTGAATACTGAAGCGCTGGCATTCGACCACCGTTTGTTTGATAGTTTTTTTTTGTTAGAATAGAAAAAAAACAATATGTATATTGTATATGTTACACATAGTAACACACACGCTTGTAGTTCGATACTTCGCGCAATTTTTAAATATTGTTATTGTGTATTTTCGTCGAATACTTATTCCTTCCATCCTATCCTTTTTATTCCTCTTCGGCAAGAAGACGGCACATACATCAAACTTCTGTAAGTCAAATTTTTTGATATTTGTCTTATTTGCATAGTTAATAGTTGAAAATATTATTCATGCTACAATTTTTAATCACGTTAAGCTAAATATCACAGAACCAGCATGGGTTTCTTCCCAACAGATCGATTAATACAAATATGTTGGAATTCAATAATAATGTCAATACAGCTTTTCAAAGGAGACTCCAGGTGGATGTGGTATATACGGATTTTAAAAAAGCCTTTGATAAGGTGGATCTTGACGTGTTATTGTGTAAGCTACATCAATTCGGTTTTACTAACAGTGCACTAATATTTTTTAAGTCTTTCCTATCTCCGCGTCTTTGTTCCGTTAAATTTAATAATAAAATGTCCGATAAGTTTACAGTGATATCAGGTATACCTCAAGGTTCCAATCTGGGACCTTTATTGTTTATAATGTTTATTAATGGTTTGCCTAGTTATTTGTGTTGTAATTGTCAACTGTTTGCAGATGACTTGAAGATATATAGGACAGTTCAAGATCTGTCAGAGTGTCATTTATTACAGAGTGATGTTGATAATTTGTATACATGGACGGTCAATAATAATTTAATGTGAAATATTAGTAAATGTTCTGTGATGAGCCTGACGAGAAATGTAAATACTATTAATCTTGACTACACTGTGCACGGGGAGACCTTGAGGCAAGTTAATTAAATTACGGATCTTGGGATAAGTTACGATTGCAAATTAAATTATAAGTCACATATTATAATTACCGCCGCAGTTTTTAAATTATTGGGATTTATTATAAGACAGAGTAAGAATTTTGGTAATATTGTGGTCTTAAAAAAACTGTACTTTAGTTTAGTGAGACCTAAACTGGAATACGGGTCAGTCATTTGGTTTTCCCAAGCGATTGCGCATATGATGGGCGTTGAAAAAGTACAGAATAAATTTCTGCGATATATTTATTTTCGTACGGATAATGAGTATCCTGATTATCAAACCATAAGAACGGCACATTTGAGAATTGAATTTCAGATTCACAGCCTGTACAATAGGAGGAATCTAAATGCTATGCTTTTTTGTTATAAATTAGTTAATAATCTTGTGGATTCTAAGAAACTTGTGAATCTATTGCCTTTTATTCACCTCTTAGATTTACTCGTTTTGTAACAGTTTTCTCCTTGCCTTTGTTGTCAAATACCTCACCATTTTTAAAGATGCTCAAACTGATTAATCAATATTATTACCTTCTCGATCTGGATTTCTCCTATATGCCGAATAAGTTTAAAAATACAATATATAAGCATTTTTTTCTTGCTAACTAAATTACTTTACTTCATCGTGTGAACTGACTAACTGACTATTGTTAATTGTACTTATTATATTCTTCTGAATTGTCACGATTGTATGTACTATTATGTTGAGTTGTTGTTGTTAGTAATCCCAACTCTTGTAATTAGGCAGTAATGTCTGTTAGGGTTGTTGTTTAATAAATAAATAAAAAAAATAGATACAGTTCATTTCAAAGGCCTTTTAGGCCCCAACATTGGTCCAAACGATCCGGATTATCAGCAGTATTAATTTTCATTATACATATATTAGATTTTCTTTTGTATCGTGGTTTACTTTCAATCATTAGTTTTACTTATCTTATCAGAACAAGTAGACGCTTTTTGCTTTTCTTTTTATAGCGTATTGTTTGTTCTTCACTAGTAAATTTAAATAAATAGAATTCAATGCCTTGGAAAATTATTGTATTTTCATTTTTTCTTTCATAATAGTATATTTATTTTCGCTATTTTGTATTTCTTCTAGTTAAACAACGCTATCAGAAAGGAATAGAAAATCGACAAATTTTGTAAATAACTGCTGGTCATTTTTTGATATATTTTTTTGTTAATCTTTTAACGATGGCGCCAAAAGATTTGCACACAAAACTCGCTAAACTTACAGCTAAAAAATAAACTTATTATAATAAAATACAACGTTTATATGATTTATCACAAAAATTAATTATATAGATGATTTAGTTGTAAGTACTGATTCGACAGAACAAGCTATCGAACTTTATCGTCAGTAACTGGAGTTGTTTTCGGCCGAGGGTTCTCTTTAGTTAAATGTTTAATTAAAACAAATTCACATATGTTACTACAAAATATTCCTGATGAAATTCGTCTAACTAAAACTGTACAATTTACTGATTCTGAAAAAGATTCTTCTAAGATTTGCTAAAAGTTTTGGGGTTACAATGGGACCCATTCACAGATAGCTTTTCATTCGCGGTAAATATTTAAAATAGAATTTGTACAAAAAGAAATATTTTATCAACATTAGCTCGCATATGGGACTTTTTAGGGTTTTTATCTGCTGTTACGCTATATGCTAAAATTCTTATAAAAGAATTTTGGATTGCAAAAATTGGTTGGGATGAAGAGCCGCCATGTTACAACTTTATGATTAAAATTTTATGATGAAATTCCACTTTTATCAAAATTGCAAGCACCGCGTTATATAGGGGCGCGTAGTAATTTATCCGCAACATTAATAGGCTTTGCAGATAGTTCGACTTTTGGATACGGTGCTATAGTTTTTATAAAAATAATAACAGAAAATAGTGAAGCAAAAACAAATTAGTTGTGCGCAAAATCCAAAGTAGCTCCCGTCAAAGCGTATACAATTCCTAGACATGAACTTTGCGCTGCTGTTCTATTGGCAAAAGTAATAAAAACAGTAAGCGAAACATATTCATCTCGCATTAATATAGATCATATTTATGCGCTTTCAGATTATACAGTCGTTATGAGATGGATTGCTAGTTCTCCACATAGGTGGAAAACTTTTGTTGGTAACAGAGTGTCTAAAATTCAGACATCCGATATCCGTCCCAAACGCTAAATGGTTTCATGCAGACAGTAAAAATAATGTCGCTGATATTATTTCTCGTGGTTTAACTCTCGCTAATTTATTAAAATATACGAATTGGTTTTCTGGTCCTAATTGGCTTCAGCTGGACACCGATCACTGGTCATTTCAGCGTATTTTAAAGGCTGATGCAAATAGTCCTGAGGATAAATTTCCGCGAGTTTTCCTGTAGTATCTTCTGAAGATAATCAGTTACGCAATCTCATGTTGAGAATTTCTTCGTGGTCGAAACTCTGTCGTATAATAGTGTATGTACTTAGATTTCCTAAAATTTTAAAAACTAGAAAAATTATTATAGTATAATATTTATTCAATCAAACAAATAGCAACAAAGATACAACATTTTTTACAAAAAAGATAAAAATTAGTCTGGGAAATACTAGTAGACACAATCTTACATATTACATTGCATGGTTTATAACATATTTATCAGTATCATTAACTAATTTTGTAAATATCGTAATATAGCCAAATAGGTAGATAGACTCTCTAATTTAGTTCACTAAATAAACAATACTATATTATAACAAAAAAAATTTGCCTCGTACAATGATTGTGATATATTACAGGACTGGGTTTTGTTTTAAATAAATATATGTATGACATATATACAGCTCTCTAAACGTATTTATTTGATTTTCTTTGTAAAGTCTGTAAGTTGGATAATATTTTAACTTTTTTAAAATTATTCTTATAATTAAATTTTGCAAAACACGTGTGTGTTTTATTATGGAATCACATGCTGCACCCCAAGCTACAGGTGTAAGTAACGATTGAACTAGAGCAAAGTATGTTCTTCGAAGCAGTGAGAAATTTAAAACACTTTTTAATACATTAAAAGTGTATGTTAACTTTCAATCTATTACAAACAGCAAACACTTGCTCTTCCCACCTTAAGTTACAATCAATAATTATGCTCAAATATTTCACCGAAATTGAATTTTCTATTTCAACAGAACATTGGCAGTCAGCACTCATATGACAGCTTGGTTCATGCATTAACAGTTTTTTAAAAAAAGGCTGTCCAGCAGAATTTGAAGAAAAAGTTAAAAATTTAGTTTTTCCATAATTTAATTTTAATGAATTGCCGTCCAACCATGTTTTAATTTTCTATAGGCAAACTTCAGACCTTTGCTTAACTTTCAACCAATGTTCACCTTCTATATATACTGTGTCATCAGCGTAGGACACAATCTCGCATGTTTTATCTATTTCAAAAATGTCGTTCAAATATAGAATGAAAAAAATCGGACCTAAAACAGTTCCTTGCGGAACTCCACATTTAATTGTCATAGCATGACTTAATGATGAGCCTATCTTCACTCGTTGTATTCTCGCACTAAAATAGCTTTCTATTAGATTTAATATTTTACCTCGAAAACCATAATATGGAAGCATTAACTTTTCATTTCGTTTACAAAAAAGTTATTCATATAATTAGCTATATCCTTATCATGCTCTATTACTCCGCTATTTTCATTTTTTATTTTCTGTATTTTATTAGTTTTTTATTTCTATTTAATAATTCGTTGGTAATTGCCCATATCTTTGCGTTATTATTAATATTTTCAGTAATTTTTTGTTTATAGTAATCCTGTTTACATTTTTTAACTAGTTTATTTAAATAATTTCTATAACTGTTATATTGACGTTTTAATTGGGCATTTCTTGGGAATTTTAAAGTTTCTTTATACAATTGTTCTTTATAATTATTTGAAGTCATCAATCCATTTGTTATCCAGGATTTCCTTTTCTTTAATTTATGCGTTACCTTTTTCTTTATAGTAGCAATTGCTAGAGCTTCCTTAATAATTGTAAAGAATGTTTCTGCAGCGCTATTTACATCCTTATTAGACAAAATATTATCCCAAAAAATACTCGTTAAATGGATCTTTAATATATCATAATCTGTAATGTCAACTGTTTGTACTTCATTTAGTTCTAAATTATTTGCATTACTTTTAACAACTGTCGGAAACTTGAGCAACTGGATAGAGTGGTCACTTATATTTCTGTGTAATATTACTGAATACAAATCAGAGATATTTTGATCAGTTTTAACCAAAATATGATCATTGCATGACCTGCTTTCATTGCAAATTCCAGTATAATCATTAATACATGAAATAAATTTATTTTCTGCCATAATATTAAGATATCTTTCTGTAACTGCATTATTTAATTTTTATTCATATCTCCGCAAATTATTTCTGTTGATATTTTACAGTAACTATAAAAATAATCTAAGAGGTGGAAAACAAACACGTCAAAATCATAGCTACGTGATTTATAAATTCCTGTACTTAACTGTTGTTTCATTTTTGCCTATTAAAAGTGATAACCTTAAGAATGTAAAATTTTCATAACTAATTATTTCAGTACTATGCTTCAAATAATCTTTGACAAATATAGCAACTCCATCATTCCTATTAACAGAACCATTATTATAATATGTAGAATAGCCATTAATTTTAAAATTATCAATATTAAAAATTTGAAATGTTTTTGTAAGAACAATAATATGGTATAAATTCTCACATTCATGTAAAAATATTTCTAATGATTCATAATTTTGGCAAAAACTTCTATTAGTATGCATTAGACATAAATGATTTTGTTTGCAATTGTCCAATAAAAATGTTCTAGTTGTTTCAATGTCATAGACATTAGCAAAGTTAATTCTATTAGCATCAATATTATCAATATCAAAAACATATCTATTCATATCACAAAAACCACACAAAAAAGCAAGATAAAAAGAATTTAAAGAAAAAAGAAATATGAAAAACAATTAACTAAACCTAAACAAATGTATTCGCCAGGGCCGGAATAGGTGCAGAACATTTTAATTTTTGTAGATCCTTTTCATACTCGATTTCTATAATTGTAGAAGTATCTGTCCTTCTTACCAGAACTCTATTTTTTCTAAACCGTACGTCCTTGTAATTTTCTTCTTTTGCCAAATGTTTTGTCATCAGCAATAAATATTTATAAAATGGTGACATATGCTCATTGATATAGACCTTCCTTTCATTAAATGTTCCTTTAAACATAACAACATACTTTTTTGCCATAAATTCGTCCTTCTTCTTAGACAGAAATTTAACTATTATTGGATCGGGATTACTTTTATGTTTCTGTTTTTTATTAATTACTCTATAAGCAGATACTACTTCATGAATTTCAAGAATAATACCCAATTCCTTTGCCACATTCAGTACCATTTCTTCACAATTCTCATTATATAATTGTGTCATTCCATTTAGCTCAATATTACAGGAACGACTGTCTCTTGTTCCAACTTGTTTACTTTATATGTTAAATCATCAAGTTTTCTTCTTCTAAATTTTGTATTGTTTTGGACATACTTGTTAAAACATTGTTTTCTTTAATGGATGAAATCAGTGTGAAATCATTTTGTTCACTGATAAACTTAGAACTAGATTTCCTTTTTAATAGTATCGAAATCTTGCAATTTCTGTAAAATAGTAATAAACATCTTCTTTATATCATATATTTCTGCTTTGAGACTTTTTCTATTTTCTCCTTTTCCTCTATTGTTACAGCCGATCTTGTTACTCGACCAAACTGAATGCAACTTTGGCATTGCCAAGCTTTCTTTTTTTGAACATACTTAATTTTTTTTGTAAGATTCTTCATTTGTGGAAAGACCAAAATGGAAGCTACCACGGCATTCTCTTGAACAAGTGGCATATTCCTTATTTACAATATCTTGATCACAACTTTTACAAATGAGCGGCATAGTTTTCAAATTAGTACTTGAAACAGTACAGTGCGACTTTGTGACATATCGAAATGTTTCTATACATTTGGTACTCAATACGATAAGATAGAATTCTATTTTATAACGTAATGAGCATAAAGAAAATATAATTATCTATCATTTGTTATTATGTTTTCAGAATATTTAGCAGTACACGATCCGAATAGATAAAGGGATAGTTAATATGCTAACATGATAACTAATTATGGAATATGATATTTTGCTTATACTCAATACGTCACAAAATAGAATACTATCATATCATGTTCAGTACCAACTGCATAGAAACATTTCGATTTGTAGAATTCTATATGCCACATAATCCCAGGGCTAACCTGTTGCCAACACCAGTAAACAAGTAGAAATATGGTAATTAAGTAATTTTCAACTTTTATCTACTGCTACTTGAAAATATTAAATAACCAAATCAATCCCAGTTACATACACCACTTATAGTTCATAAATTCACATTATTAATATGTTATATTTATATTTAAAATCACATCAGAGAACGACCTATCGTAAAACACGTCTCTACTACTCGGTACTCGATACGGTGTCGATATTACTGCTTTAGATTTAGAAAAAGCTGAATTAATTCTAATACGCATTGTGCAAGAAATACGTTTTCGTGAAGATTTTAAGATTTTACGAAACGAAAGGGTATGTTCAAAATCATTGCGCCATTTGCAACCGTTTCTCGAGGACGGCTACATTAAAGTTGGAGGTAAATTAAAAAATGCACAAATTAGTAATCAGAAAAAGCATCTATTATTACTCCCTAAAAAAGATCATTAATAAAATAGTTAATTCTTATAGATAATTTTCATCGCTTATACTTGCATACCGAACCGCATTTGTTATTATCACTTATTAGGCAACGATATTGAATACTCTCTGCTAGAAATATTATACGCAATCGCATTAAAATGTGTAATTATTGTTTTAAATTTAAACCTAAAGCTATTTTCCCACAAATGGGAGACTTACCTACACCTCGAGTAACAGAAGTTAAACCATTTTCAATTTGAGGTATAGATTATGCCGGTCCTTTTTATATTACTATGTCGCGGCATAGAGGCATTAAAAGGCTTAAAGCATATATATGTCTATTTGTGAGCGACAAAAGCAATTTACTTAGAATTAGCTTCCGATATGTTAACTAATAGTTTTCTTGGGTGTTTTAAACGTTTTTTAGCGTGTCGCGGTCCAGTACTTTGTGTGTATTCAGATTGCGGTACGAACTTTATTGGAGCAAAAGCTGAGCTTGATCAAATGTACAATTTACTACAATCTAGCGAAAATGTAACTATATGTAAAGAATTAAGTCTACGTAGAACTGAATGGAAGTTTAACCCTCCTTCTGCACCTCACTTTGATGGGATATGGGAGTGCAATATAAAATCAGTTAAAACGCATTTGTATAAAATTATTGGAAATCAAATTCTCTCTTATGAAGGATTTACAACTGTTTTAACCCAAATAGAAGCTTTGTTAAACTCAAGACCTTTGTGCTGGTTAAGTAGCGATCCATCGAACCGGTGGCACTGACACCCGCTCATTTTCTTGCGCTTTCTCATTATCTCCATTGCATTCACTTTCCGCGAATGATTATGCTGAAAATAATAAAAATTTACTATCGTAAGGAACTTCTGGATCAATTAATACAATCATTTTGGAAAAGATGGCGTGTTGAATATTTGAGTTGCTTACAAGATCGCCAAAAATGGAACACCCCTACTTGTCCAGTTACAGAAGGAACTCTAGTTTTAATTCAACAAGGAAACATACCTCCTCTTCAATGGCCTTTGGGCATCATAGAAAAAATTTTCCTTGCTAAGGATGGAATAACTAGAGTTGCTCTGGTACGTGCAAAAAATACTACTTATAAAAGAACTGTCGTTAAACTCTACCCATTATCTAATCAATAATAGTAGCTAAATTTAGTAGACTAGTTTTATAAGTTTCTTTTTTTATAATTTCCTGTTGTTTGATAGCCTAGTTTAATTTAGTCATAACATTTTTTGAAAAATAATTTCACAAGGCCGGGGGGATGAATACGCCCCGTGTATAAATATTCAAGCGCTGACATTCTGCCACCGTTTTCTTTGATAGTTTTTTTTTTTGTTAGAATAGAAAAAAACAATATGTATACGTTAGAATAGTAACACACACGCTTGTAGTTCGGTACTTCGCGCAATTTTTAAATATTGCTATAGTGTATTTTTGCCGAATACTTATTCCTTCCATCTTATCATTTTTCTTCCTCTTCGACAAAAAGACGGTACATACATCAAACTTCGGTAAGTCAATTTTTTTAATATTTGTCTTATTTGCATAGTTAATAGATACAGTTCATTTCAAAGGCATTTTAAGCCCCATCATCCACAGCAACTTATGCTCCAAAATATACCCCCGAGCCTTACTAAGGGCGACAGCCACCCTCTAATAAAAAATATATGAAACATTATTTTAATTATCTGTCTGTTAAATTTTTCAGGGTGGTTATACTTACTAAGCTCTACTTATTACAGTCTATACACCAAAATATGTCTCCGGCTCGTACTAAGGGCAGCAGCCGCCAGGGGAGGAATAGACATGACGAATTATTTTCATGATTTTTGTTAAATGTTTGAGGATGATTATACTTACTAAGCTCTACCTAATATCAAAGTTTACAGAATAAATATACAGGGTGAGTCAGTCATAATGTCATTAATTTTAACCACGTATTCGGGAGGCCTAATAAAGGCAGAAAATCGAAAAAAAATTGTTTACTCGACCATTAAAAAAATATACAAATCACCCTATAAAAATATCGTGTAACACATCAGCGTGTTATTCTAATTTACCTCCATTTAGCACTCTGCATTTCCCGCATTTCTTTCCGCCCAAATTTGTAGGTCATGCCACACATTTAGAGGGGGGATGGAGAGAATACAAGCAGTAAGCAGTAGTTTGTTTATTTCGGTCTCACCTCACGTATTTGGCGTAAATTCACAACGCATAATTTTATAAATTTCGAATATGTGGAAATAGTAGTGTTATACGGAGAATGTTCACGAAATGCGACTGACCCTAATTTTATTAATAAAGTGCTATGGACGGATAAGTGCAGTTTTACGTGAACTGTGAGCTGTAAACAGGTTAGTACCATACTACTTAAAAAACAATAAATTTCTAGGCTAGATGTACGTAACTACAAACTGAATAATTAATTGTACTTACGAGTAATACTAAAAATTCATATTTATTTGTAAAACGTAGTGAAAACGTAATATCAAAATTATTAAACTGTAATAACCTAACATTCGAAAACATTTATTTATTATCTGCATTTGTTTTTATTAACAAATAAATCAATATTTAAGGAAAATTCATTTCTGTATCTAGATTTAAAAAAATAGTTTTACTCCTTGTCGTTAAATAACAGTACAAAAACTACGTAACTAGGTTATTGACCTAATAATACAGTAGGTCAAGATAACTTAGATTAGCGGGGTGCCATTTCCGTCTTCGACAGTTTTCTGTCGACAACACGATGGTTTTTTATTACTTAGTATTTAAACACGAAACACTTTTCAGCTTCTCTTAATAATTTACCCATTGGGTATAGGTTTTTTATGTAATGTACGTAAATGGTTTATTACTCGGTTTATTATTAGACACGTTGCAGTTTTGTTGCATCATAACAGCTACATTTGCTCAGAGAAAAATCGACACGCGAGTGTAGGGGTATCGTTTGATTGGGCTGTATTTTCTACCGGAAAACCGCGTTACTTGCAATTTTTAATAGAATTATTTGATTATTATTATTTTATTTTATTGGATATTAACATTTTAAATTATTATTGGCTTAAGTTGAACTTAGCAAGAAAAAATGATATTCTAAAATAGTCAGTACAATCGTTTATTTGTGATGTCTAAAATCTAGGTAGGTAGCTACTCTATAGAAAAATATTACAACTTGACAACATTGCATCAGGTCGACATCGAGTTGAACTGTGAGCTGTAAACGACCAAGGCTGTCAGCGGTCAGTGACAGTCTGAAAAGGGGGTTTAAATAATGATTTGAAAATATTTTTTTTCGGCGTAAATATGCGTTTAGATTTTTTTTAATCGCGTATTCGCATTATACTCATTATCCCCTATCTCCTCTTAAAATTAATGACATTATGACTGACTCACCCTGTATAGGTAAGTTGTTTCACTCTCGAACACGGCCCGCCCTACCTATTCCGCTCTCCTCACCCGTCTCGGGGACCGTTCGGTACTCAGGATACTACTCGGTGACCGTGATATATTGTACTGTGAATAATTGTCCCTCAAGACGTGGTTTTTTCTTTTTCCATTGTTCAAGGTAAGTAAGTATTTTATATTTCATCAACTAATATAAAGAAAGAGGTCACGATATAACATTTTACGCGGTACGCCGATAAATATTAGAATCTTCATTTGAAAGATTGTCCTGATCAATGCTATAAAAAAATTAGAATTTGAAGCAAACATTTTTCAAATGAAACATCAAACATTGTTTTTGTATGAACCAACCAATAAGTTCTTTATACTGGTATTTATTAAAAAAAAGTTTAATATGCAATAATTACGTAAGTAGGTACTTAATTGTGTGTGTAATTTTTACACTCAAGCATCTTTGGTTCAAGCAGAGTTTCTGATAACACCAAAACAATTTTTGCGTCAAAATTTCAAGATGCTGAAGTTCAAACTGGTAAACCGATTCTAAGTGATAGGTACCTGTGCACAAACAGTATATAATAAAAATGGTAAAAATGACCTGGACATACTTATATACATTGGGTTTTCATTTGAGTAACTTTTTTACTGAAAAGAATGTATAGTTTATTAAATTACAAAACAAGAATATAATGCATTTTTATTATATTTCAGATCAAACGTCACAAACACTGTCGTGTAGGAGTAAGCTGCATTAAAAGAGCAAATAAACACCTATACGGCAGCATTTGTAACTTGTGAACAATATAGATTATATTATTTCCTATTTTAATTTTGAAATAATGTATATTGTTTTTTTTTTAAATATTTAAATAAACATTTTGTTGCAAATTTTCCTCATGGCTACATTATTTTTTTTTATAGTAGAGTATTTTATTTTAAAATTTACAAGTGAATATATACGACTTCCAAGATTTACTAACAAAACTTTATACATTTACCTATAATCGTTTTGTAATATTTATATTTATTACATTACAAATATTTTATTTATACAATAAGCAGCCTTACATCACACTTTTGGAATATCCCTCGTATATAAATATTTCCCAATTGGAAAGAAATTACTTTTTTAAGTCCCTCGTACGTGTGGCGGTACGGTTTTGATCTGAAAACATCAAAGTGCCGACAGAGAGTGGTATAACTTATATTTATTCAGTAAATTTTGCTAACATCAACCCATACAGCTTCACATTTCTCCGGGTGATTATATCTGTCAAATTTTTCAGGGTGACTATACTAACTAAGCCCTACTTATTACAACCTATGCACCAAAATATATATCCGGCCCATATTAAGGGCGGCAGCCGCTCTCTTATAAAAATATATGAAAAATGATTTTGATTAAATGTCTGTTAAATTTTTCAGTAGTTATATTTATTAAGTTCTACTTATTACAGTCTATACACCAAAACATATCTCCGGTTGGTACTAAGGGCAGCAACTGCCCGGAAGTGAAAAAGACATGACATCTGTTAAATTAGCCAATACAGTATGCGCCAAAAGTATGGAATAAATTCAATAAAAACGAAACAATTATTTTTTGGGAAAAATCCTCGAACAGGTCGATTTTTAATTTAAGAAATACATATTTTAGCGTAAAATGCGATTTTCAAATGTCATTTGTTTTCGAGTAATGACGTCATCAATTTTTTTTAAATGGCAACACCATATTTTTTTCCTTGATTCTGAAAGATCGTTTAATTCTCTATCAGACAGTACTAAAATTTTGCCCTCTTACATAGGAAAGTTTTCGAGTAAATGACTATTGAATGTTAGAAAACGTAAATTTTATCCATAAAAAAGTAACAATTCTGAGGTATGTAAAATAAAATACAATTGATTAAATTTTATACTTAAATTAAATGTTCGAATTGCCATCCACCAACTTGTTGACAATGCGCAAGTCTGTGAAGAAATTCTTCTTGCACATTATGAATGATTTCTGGGGTAACTCTGCGTATTTCGTCCCGAATGCGATTTTGAAGTTCTTCTAAATTACGTGGTTTATTAATGTACACTTCTGACTTCAAGTATCCCCATAAACAATAGTCAAGAGGTGTAAGATCTGGCGATCTTGCAGGCCATTCTATCGGTTCGCGTCTGCCGATCCACCTCCCAGGAAAAGAGTTGTCCAAAAAATTTTGTACAGGGCGCGCATAGTGCGGAGGTGCACCGTCTTGTTGAAACCATATGGTATGTCAGGGTCATTATCGTTAGGAAAAATTACTGCAAGGGCTGGAACAAGGTCATTTTCTAGAAACTCTTAATATCTTTGTCCTGTAAGGGTTCCTTCAAAGAAGAAAGGCCCTACTATTCTGTCGTCAACTATTCCAGCCCACACATTTTACGCATTTCTGAGGGTGTTGGGTATGTGCCTCTGCCATCCAATGAGGATTTTCCCGACTCCAATATCTGCAAGTTTGACGGTTTACTATACCATTCAGACAAAATGGGGCCTCATCTGAAAAAAGTATTTGCCGGTGTAAATTTCTATTTCCTTAACATAAATCCATTAGAATTTCGCTTTATTTTAATTGATTTACGTTTTCTAACATTCAATCGTCATTTACTCGAAAACTTTCCTATGTAAGAGGGCAACATTTTAGTACAGTCTGATACAGAATTAAACGATCTCTCAAAGTCAAGGAAAAAAAATATGGTGTTGCCATTAATAAAAAATCGATGACGTCATTACTCGAAAACAAATGACATTTTTTGAAAATCGCATTTTACGCTAAAATATGTATTTTTTAAATTAAAAATCGACCTATTCGAGGATTTCTCCCAAAAAAATAATTGTTTCGTTTTTATTGAATTTATTCCATACTTTTGGCGCATACTGTATATGAAAAATGATGTTGATTATCTATCTGTTAAATTTTCAGGGTGATTATACTCACAAAGCGCTACTTATTACAACCTATGCACCAAAACATATTTCCGGCTCACACTAAGGGCGGCAGCCACCCCCTAATAAAAAATATATGAAAAATGATTTTGATTATGTCTGTTAAATTTTTCAGGGTGGTTATACTTGCTAAGTTTTACTTATTACAGTCTACACACCAAATTATATCTCTAGTTAGTTCTAAGGGCAGCAGCCGCCCGGGGGTGAAAAAGACATGAAAATTATTTTCATTTCTGTTAAATTAATATATGGAAAATGGATTTGTTTATTTATCTGTTAAATTTGTCAGGGTGATTATACTTACTAAGCGCTACTTATTACAACATATGTACCAAAACATATTTCCGGCTCATACTAAGGGCGGCAGATGCCCCTTAATAAAAAATATATGAAAAATTATTCTGATTGTCTGTCTGTTAAATTTTTCAGGATGGTTAATACTTGCTAAGTTCTACTTATTACAGTCTAAAAAGACATGAAAAAATATTTTCATTTCTGTTAAATTACCCAGTGTATGAAAAATGATGTTGATTATCTATCTGTTAAATTTTTCAGGGTGATTATACTTACTAAGCCCTACTTATTACAACCTATGCACCAAAACATATATCCGGCTCATACTAAGGGCGGCAGCCGCCCCCTAATAAAAAATATATGAAAAATGATTTTGATTATGTCTGTTAATTTTTTCAGAGTGGTTATACTTACTAAGTTCTACTTATTACAGTCTATACACCAAAACATATCACCGGTTAGTACTAAGGGCAGCAGCTCCGTAATGAAATTGATATGACAAATTAGATTTCATGTCTTTTTTTCATAACGGAAAGGCTCCCGCCCTTAGTCCGGACCAGAGATATATTTTGATATATAGATTGTAATAAGTAGTACTTAGTGAGTATAAGCAGCCCCGCAAGGGGTGGCTGCCACCTTTAGTGATGTTTTGGTGTATAGATTGTAATCAGTAGCGCTTAGTAAATGAAGACTACAGGGAAACAACGTATAAAGTCAAAAATTTGCAATTTTCCGTAGAGCAAATATAGTAAAATGCTCCCAGATTTTGATACCTAGATTATTTAAATAAAATAAATTACTTTAAAGGAGTCTTACAGACCAAGACATTACTTTATTAAATTATTTATACCATGTTGTTTACTAGTTCATTTGTTATTAACAAAAATTTCACAAACTACGTAGATTACAAGAAAAAAACGTATTAACTTACACAAAAGTAAAGAAATAACATAATATATTTTAAACTTAAAACCAGCTAAATACAGTATAATTTCTACACCCCTGCCACCCCTTACTCCCCGGAATTTTTTCGTTTCCGTAATATATGTTGTTTCTAATGTTTATTACTATTTTTTGGCAAAATATCAGACTGTATCAAAGTCTCCTCTAGATTTCCCGATTTTTTTTATTTTTCAACACGTTCACAATGCCATAATCCCCTTTCACCCTGTAATATATTTTTATGTAATATAATTGTTTTGTATTGTTTTACTATGTTTACGCTAAACGACCGCAAAATAATGAAATACCTAGTCTTCATATTTTTTAGTTGCTGCTTATAACGTGTCTGGTCCACTGTAATATTCCGCTTCTCATTTCTGATTCTGATTCTGTCTTCAACCACATGTAAATTTTCCGTCGTAAAAAATATTTCAATACACAACATGCCATTACGATCTTTTCGATGCTTTCCAATTTAAAATTAATTTTCATAAAATCTGGTCTTAAGGCTAAAAGTTTCAGAATTCGTAGGGCTCGAAGATGGTGGGATTTTCAAGGTCTTGTCAATTAGTTTCTGATGAAAAACTGTATTTTCGATTACTCCACCGTCGGAAACTCCACCATTAGTACCAAAATCAACCAATATAAACTCATAATTCGCGTTAGCAATTGCAAATAACACCAGGCTATGAAAACCTTCGTAGTTATAAAAATATGATCCGCTATTTACCGGTGCTGTTATTTGAATATGCTTTCCGTCGACTGCTCCTATACAGTTAGGGAAATTCCATTTACCCTCGAATTGCTTAGCTACTGATATCCATTCGTTTTCATTTGACGGAAACAAATTGTTATTTTTATTAGTGCTAGAGGTGAGACGTAACTCATTTCCAAATAATAAATAAAAATAAACTTTCACGTCACCCCTGTGGTAATATTTCTTGACGCGTTTATTGTTTTTTATTATGGAGATCTTCGCCAATAGCACTACTATTTTTTTACTGTATTAGAAAGGTATTTTAAGCTAATATAAATTAGAGATTTAATTTATATTAGCGTAAAATACCTTTCTAATGCAGTAAAAAATGTTACAAAAGCTAATAATAATAAGGAATATATGGATAGATATTGTGAGTATAATTCAACGCTGGTTGGGGCTTTAGCCCTCAAACTAATTAGTTTCACACAGTATTATTAATACCTAAAAATATATAAAAAGCACTATTATAATAAATTAAATGACATCAGAACTTACTTATTTACAATAGAAAAAAAAATGTATCCAATAATTAAAAAAAAAATGTTCATAACTCATTTAACAACTCTAAAAAATATGAAAAGACCTAAAACTAATTTTCAAGGTAGCTAGCCCACTTATCTATTCCCACATATAAACCAAGGCTACCGAATTTACTATATACAACAGATCTACTCGACTGTCTTTTAAATTTGCAAATTTATTTATGTCTTCATAAAATTAAAACACTTGTTGCAGGAATTATTAAAACTAAGCAAAACAATATGTATGCTTTCAAATTCCTTGTATATTTTTATCGTTTTTTGAACTTCTAAATTACGAAATTGCTTGTTTCTGTAGAAAATATAATATTTTCATTTCTGTTAAATTACCCAATATATGAAAAATGATGTTGATTATTATTATTAATTTTTCAGGGTGATTATACTTACTAAGCGCTACTTATTACAACCTATGCACCAAAACATATTTCCGGCTCACACTAAGGCCCCCTCCAGCCGCCCCCTAATAAAAAATATATGAAAAATGATTTTGATTACGTCTGTTAAATTTTTCAGGGTGGTTTTACTTATTACAGTCTACACACCAAATCATATCTACAGTTAGTACTAAGGGCAGCAGCTGCCCTAGGGTGAAAAAGACATGAACATTGTTTTTATTTCTGTTAAATTAATATATGAAAAATGGTTTTGTTTATTTATCTGTTAAATTTGTCAGGATGATTATACTTACTAAGCGCTACTTATTACAACATATGTACCAAAACATATTTCCGGCTCATACTAAGGGCGGCGAATTTTATAATTTTTCAACACCCCGCCACCCCCTTATACTCCGGAATAATTTCGGTTCCGTAATATATGTTGTTTCTGATGCTCATTACTATTTTTTGACAAAATATCAGACTGATCAAACTCTCATCTAGATTTCCCGAATTTTATAATTCTTCAACACCCCGCCACCCTTATACCCCGGTATAATTTCGGTCCCGTAATATATGTTGTTTCTGATGCTCTTTACTATTTTTTGACAAAATATCAGACTGTAACAAACTCTCCTCTAGATTTCACGATTTTTTTTTTATTTTTCAACACTCCCGCCATCCCCTTACTCCCCGGAATTTTTTCGTTTCCGTAATATATGTTGTTTCTAATGTTTATTACTATTTTTTGGCAAAATATTAGACTGTATCAAACTCTCCTCTAGATTTCCCGATTTTTTTTCAACACTTTCACAATGCCATAATCTCCTTTCACCCTGTAATATATTTTTATGTAATATAATTGTTTTGTATTGTTTTACTATGTTTACGCTAAACGACCGCAAAATAATGAAATACCTAGTCTTCATATTTTTTTAGTTGCTGCTTATAACGTGTCTGGTCCACTGTAATATTCCGTTTCTCATTTCTGATTCTGATTCTGTCTTCAGCCACATGCCTATTTTCCGTCGTAAAAAGTTAGGTTAGGTCGTTATTTTTATTAGTGCTAGAGGTGAGGCACAACTCATTTTCAAATAATAAATAAAAATAAATTTTCACGTCACCCCTGAGGTAATATTTCTTGACGCGTTTATTGTTTTTTGTTATGGAGATCTTCGCTAATAGCACTATTATTTTGCTTACTGTATTAGAAAGGTGTTTTAAGCTAATATAAATTAAATCTCCTACAATTCCTATCAATGAAGTTATACATATGAGTCATATGTATGACTTCATTGATAGGAAGATTTAATTTATATTAGCGTAAAATACATTTCTAATAAAGTAAAAAATGTTACAAAAGCTAATAATAAGGAATATAAGGGTAGATATTGTGGGTGTAATTCAACGCTGGTTGGGGCTTTAGCCCTCAGACTAGTTAGTTTCACACAGTATTATTAATACCTAAAAATATATAAAAAGCACTATTATAATAAATTAAAAAATTAAATGACATCAGAACTTACTTATTTACAATAGAAAAAAAAATATTTATCCAATAATTAAAAAAAAAAAATGTTCGTAATTCATTTAACAACTCTAAAAAATATGAAAAGACCTAAAACTAATTTTCAAGGTAGCTAGCCCACTTATTTATTCCCACATATAAACCAAGGCTACCGAATTTTCGTTTTCGTTTGCCTCCACTTTTAAAAAAATATTTTTAAATACTCACTATATACGACAGATCTACTCGACTGTATTTTAAATTTGCCAATTTATTTATGTCTTCATAAAATTGACACTTGTTGCAGGAATTATTAAAACTAAGCAAAACAATATGTATGCTTCCGAAAATACCATTTCAATTCTTTGTATATTTTTATCGTTTTTCGAACTTCTAAATTACGAAATTGTTTGTTTCTGTAGAAAATATAAAGATCGTTTTTCAACTTTTTGTCAAAAACGTTTGAATGCATTTGTAGTAAACATTTAAACAATTTCGCTTTTTTTGCATATTCGGAATTTTTGAGGAATCTACTAAAGCAAGTAAATAAGTAAGTACATTTCCAAAACGAGTACTTAGTTGAAGGGAAATGCAATCTATGCAAATGCAAATTTCACCCCGTTTTACTCCTAATTCAGTAATATTTTTCGCATTATCAAAAATATTTTTTAATTTTTCTTCGTCTCTTAATTCATAAATTCTTTGATTAGCGATTTTAATTTGTTTACAGCAGTAGTTTACATTTAATTATTTAATTTGCAATTTGGAAAAGTAAATCTGTGCACGTTAAAATTTCGTTGTATATCTTGGTCAAATTGCAAATTCAATATCTTGAAATTGATTAGGTAAATATTATTAATCAGTAATAGCTACTAAATAATTTTGGTTGGAATTTATAAATGTGTACAGAAATTTTCCCTGCTTGTGGAGGATTAAATCTCATGGAATATCATGATCGCATTAAAAAAAGTAAAGCATATGAAGATTTAATAAAAAAATTAAAATAAATTGATCCAAATGCGACAAAAGACACAGTAATAAAAAAAATTGATAACATGCAAAATTGTTTCCGAAAGGAATTTAAAAAAATTGAATCTTTACAAAAGTTGGACGCTGCTGCAGATGACATTTACAAACCACGTTTGTGGTATTTCGAAGAATTAAGTTTCTTAAAATCAGGCCTAAGAGCAAAAGCTTCGTCACCAATGAATACCTATGAAAGTTTTTTATTTGAAGACGGTGCAGGTTTGGTAGGTGGTGGTATTTTAAGAGTATTGTTAGTCAGCTTTTCGTAGAATTTGGTATTTTCTATCACCCCTCCATCTGATAATCTGCCGCTGGCGCTGAAATCACATAAAATGAATTCATAATTAGCATTGGCTATAGCTATAGTACTAGACTGTGATATCCCTTATAATTGTAATAATACGACCCACTGTCTGTGGGTGGAGTTATTTGGACATGTTTTCCATCCACTGCCCTCAAACAATTAGGAAAATTCCATTTGTCTTGAAAATCATTTGCTATTATTCTCCACTGTTGTTCGGTTGAAGGAACAAATTGACCGTTGACAGCTGTCAATACACTGTCAACGAAGAATAGAAAAGTAAATATTCTCTTTTCACATTGAGAGTTTGGGTTTTTGAGGTCGCTGAATTCAATTCTCATGTCAGATTGAACAAATTGACCGTTGACAGCTGTCAATTCACTGTCGACAAAGAATAGAAAAGTAAATATTCTCTGTTGACATTAGGAGTTTGGGCTTTTGAGGGAGCTGAATTTAATTCTAATATCAGATTGGAAAAATTGACAGTTGACAGCTGTCAATTCACTGTCAACGAAGAATAGAGAAGTAAATATTCTCTGTTGACATTGAGAGTTTGGGTTCTTGAGGTCGCTGAATTCAATTCTCATGTCAGATTGGACAAATTGACCGTTGACAGCTGTCAATTCACTGTCGACGAAGAATAGAAAAGTAAATATTCTCTGTAATAAGTAGCGATTAGTAAGTATAATCACTGAAAAATTTAACAGACAACATTGCAATCATTTTACGTATTTCTTTTTCATTCAGGGCGACTGCCGCCCTTAATACTGACCGGAGACATCTGAAGCTGTATGTATTGTTATAAGTAGTCTTAGTATTATAATCAACTTGAAGAACTTAACAGTTCTGCGTAGGTATAACCACGCTGTTTGCTCTGCTCCATTATCTCAAGCTCCTATTGTCATCAGCATATCAAAATATTATCTATTCGAATAATTGTTTGCTATTATTTTAAATTATTATGTAACATGCCAATCTAATAAATGACATATTGCTGTTAATTTGTTTAAGATTTCTATGGCATCACGATTGCTTTTCATTTCTTTGAAATTCATCACAATAACATGAAAAGTAATTGTCAGATCGAAAAACTGTAAAAAGGTTTTCTTTTCCGTTTTTGCTCTAAATTAAGTTCACATTCTTTGTGTCTGCGAATTTTGAGACACCTTGTGTAGTATGTCAAAAATAATTGTTTATTTGTTTATTGTAATTGTTTATTATTATTATTATTATTATTATTTATTTAATTAATTACAGCATTTTGAATTAAACTACTATCAGAGTAAAAGGTCCAGACCCCTGGGTTTGAAAGCCGATATTGCCAAAATGTAGGAGCGAAAAAAATTGAAATTTGGACCATAGGTAGCCTCAATATTATTGTTATGCACAATCAAATCGGAATTTGTTTTTGAATATTCGTTTTTTAGTTATTAGAAATAATGTACCAAAAAACACCATTTTCGGGCGGAGAAACGTAATCCTGTCATTTCAACTCGTCATAACTTTTTTATTTATAGGTTTTAAAATGTGCAATTTTAACTGGTAATACATTAAACTGTGCTCTTTGGAACTGTGTAAGTCTCTCTTCTTAGATTTCCTTATTTTTTTTATCTTGCGTAAAACAGTAGTTGATGGTATCTTCGTAAATACATCTTTTTTTAAAATACAAAAACAGTCATAGAACATATAAAAACCTTAACAAAAAAAAGTAACAGTTTTGTGAATTAATGCACCTATAAGCAGTGTATGGGTAAATATAGTTCTCAATTATTTCTTACGCGTTCCGTTCAAGCGGGGTAAAGTGCGGCGTAGCGGGGGGTTTGCACTGTGACCAGTGTCGGGAGCTTTTTTATTTCAGCTTTGTTAAGATCTTAGAAAATATTTATTTGATACATACTTCTGTATAGCATAAATACTGTAATTGTTATTTTCTTAGCTTTCTTGACAGTAATAATAATATTATTCTCGTGGAACTCTGCCTATTTGTGATTTTATTAACTATAACATATACAGTTTTATTTTATTATTTATTTATATCTCATATACATTGTCAAAGTTGATCATAATATAAGATTCTTTCGCATTAGCTTGAATATAAAGACGAGAATGGTATATTTTACATACATATGTCTAAGTCGTCGTCATCATCATCAGGTATTTCCTCGCCACCATCATTACTGTTATTGTCTTCGGCGTTCAAATTTATCACTAATGTCTCTACAGTAGTATCCACTAAATGTTCTTTTTCTCTGTATTTCTATTCCACTTTTTTGGCATGTTCAACCCAGTTGGGCCAAATAGAATTTGGTATATTTTCCATGGCCGATTGGCAAAGGTTCAAAACATCTTTTATTTTAAATGTAGAAATTCGTTTAGAAACGTCATTTTTAACATAAGCTCATATTAGTTCAATAGGGTTTAATTCACAATGAGCCACGGAAAGCCATAAGAGTTTCACCATGTCTTGTGGCAAATCCTTTGTAATCCACTGAAAAATAACAATAACAATATATATTTTATAGATAAATATGTATGAAATGAGTAAGTAAATATTTTCTAACAACTTATCAAAGCTGAACTAATAAAGTACCCAACACTGGTCACGGCGCGATAGACGGCCGAGTGCAACCCCGCAACGCTCCACTTTACCCCGTTTGAACGGAACGCGTAAGAAATAATTGAGAACTATATTTTTTACTTATACACTGTACGTACGCCGCCCGAAAATCGTGTTTTTGGTACATTATTTCTAATAACTAAAAAACGAATATTCAAAAACAAATTCCGATTCGATTGTGCATAGCAATAATAGTGAGGCTACCTATGGTCCAAATTTCAATTTTTTTCGCTCCTACGTTTTAGCAATATCGGCTTTCAAACCCAGGGGTCTGGACTTTTTACTTCGATAGTAGTGTGATCATGCAGGGCTGATGTAAGTTTTTTTAAATAATTATTAAATAATTTTCTGAAACACATAATACGACAACCTTTTTTTCTCTTTTGTGTTACACAAAGAGTAAATGAATGGATTTAATTTAATAAAACATTTTTTGATTATTAAATAATCACTGCCATGTACGAACATTATATATATATATTACAAACCAAAGTAATAGAAGTATTATTCAAGTTCATTAAAGGGAAAGAGGAATTAGATTGTAAAGTACCTACTGAGATAAGAAATGAACAAGTATTTTCAAAGTCTAATCATCTGATTAGGTAACCTACTCGGTATTCAAAATTAAAAGTGATCTTCTTTTTAATAATCAAAAAAAGAGCGATTGAAGGAAGGAAGGAGGAACAGAAGTATAGCGAGTTTAACGAAAATAAGAAACATGTTTTCATCACATAAAGTGTGAGAGTGTTTAATCTTTATTCAATAATAACTTTCTCTAGCGTTTAACATTAAATGAAAGTAGGTCTTGCAAATGACTACAAAGGAATAGTACCTATCCAGAATTATTCCGCATTCTGTATCTTTATGTTATTTTAAGAGAGAAATTGTGTTAGTTTACAATTTGATGGTGATTCTGATTATATTTAAAAACTATGTAGTATTATCTACTATGTAAGTTAATTAAACCATATATTTAATAAAAAATACGTACGCTCACTTTACAGATCTAGAAACAAATAAATCGTACTACAGACGAATAACATTCGTAAGGGCATTGTGTAATACTACTTATTACTCAATGGTAAGGGAAAGTACCGCATTTTTCAAACTTCAGGACGAGGGTGCATAATGTGGTATATGAATATATATACCGGGTGTTCCCTCTAAGACTTTCAGTGCGAATATCTCAGAAACCATCATAGCCAGTGCGACGAAATTTGGTATACAGACACTAGATGGGGCGTAGAATCTGATGATAACATCAATTTTTATACAGGGTGTTCCATTTTCGAAGAAATCGATTTAATTTTGATTTTTTGGTTGTCAGCCCTGCTAAAACTTATGTTTAAATTGAAATATACTTAATTATGAACACATTCTGATAAATAAACATTCAAAATTTAACATAAAAAAACGCCTTCAAAAAGTACCCAAATTTCATTGTTTTGTCATGTAAAATGTGTATAGCCTTGAGCCAGTCTTACACAGAAGAAACTAAGATCGGTGAACGTCAAAACTATGAATTGTCAATGAATTGTCAAATATTAATGGCATAAAGTATTTTATTTTACATAAATAACGCTAAATAATGGATTTGATGCAATCGTATGCACAATGGTGTTATTGAGACTTGTCGATAAAAATTTAGAGTTGAATTCAGGCTTTTGGAGCATTGGGGTCGCCGTGCCGGCGCAGTCTACCGCTACAGCTAAAGTTACAGTGTCAATATTATGTATTTAAATTGTTCCATATAATGTAATAAAACTTCAGTAAATTGTTTTGTTTATGTTATTACAGTGTACAATAATAATTAGGTACACGTATTTTTATGACAAAATAATTTACAAAATTGTGTAAGTACCTACCTAAAGAATATCCCTGTTTTCCAACTGCTGTAATAATTATTGATTACTTATTTAGCAACAAATAAATTCAAACAAAACTTTTAATTAATGTGAACGTATTTGTCGTTGAAAGTCAGATCTGAACCTACCCTAGCCCCACAAAAGGAAATATTACGAAAGCATAACCTAGAAATGATTGATTCTTGTATCCACATATTTCAGCACTTTACTTATGTACTTCTGTTTAAGAAGAACTCTACATCTGTAAAATAGTAAACAATGAACTACAATTTCTGTATTTCCTAATACAGAACTAAAATAAAGCAACTGGTTTTTGCTAGGAAGAACCACCTGCAAATGTACTATACGCAGTAGGTAGGTACCTATCAAATAGTCATTTAAAGCTAGATAATAATTTGTAATTATTGTTTTTATATTTCAGTTATGTGTGTGCAGTGCCACAAATTACATTAAAACAGACACCAGAAAGAATAAGCGAAAAATATTACACAGATATTTTCTTGGAAATAATTCTTAACATGAAATGATGGATAATATTATAAAGAAGTCTCTAACTCACATTCTTTGAAGCGTATTCTATAAGACATTAAATTCAGTTATACAGGATGTATCACAACAAGTGTGCATTAGACGTATTTAGGAAACCGTAAATGATAGAAATGTGAAATTTCTTTTTTAGAAAAAATATTTACATTACCTATACGTCAATTCGCTTATTTTGAATAGAACAGGTATTTTTTATTTAATTTTCAGGTTCTACATGTAATTCTAAGTCATTTCACTCACAAAATTATTACTTTTTAAGTCGTTAATTACCTGGGACACTGGGAATAATTCAGTCATGATGAAAAAAAAAAACAAATTAAAGAAACGAAATAATTCAAAAACTATTGAGCTTGGACATATGGTATATTTAATAAAGTTGATTTGAAATTGCACGTAGAATCTGAAAATGAAATAAAAATACTATTTTTTGTTTAAAGTTAACGAATTGACGTCTACTTCCGGTACTGCCGCCACGTTACTGTAAATATTATATTTCAACTTAGCAGTATTGACAACTCCTAGGAACGAAAATTCAGATTTGTATCGTTTCCTAAATACGTTTAATGCACGCTTATTGTGATATACCCTGTATATATCTATATTATCAGTGTTTTTTAACTGGGTATAGGTAGATACAGCTAATCTTTTTCTGCTACGCTAATGGTTTTTCTGAATTTGGTATTTTCCTTATTTATTTTACAAACAAGCTTTTCAAATTGAGTTGGTCATCCTCAAATAATTTGAGAATTGTTGCGGATTCTCGCCACTTAGTTCCGAGATTAAATAATTTATAGACACCATCACGTTTCAAAATTCATTCCCAAAACTACACTGAACGTTTTTTTTTCTTAAGTAACATATCCAGGGCAATCACACGGGTAGCAATTTTTTATTTCAATACTCATCGTGACACGACTGAACTTTGTCTTTCTGCTATGAATTGATGTGTATGACACAAGTGTATTTACTTAATACATATGTATAAACGGTTCGTACACATATAGCGACGAGAAGTGTCATACACATCTCCATGATATAAATATATAGTAACTTCTGTCTGTAATGTAAACAGTCACTAGCGATATATATCTGATGCTTGACATATATCGGGACACAAGTGTCAGATGTAAACGTACCCTAAGCGCTAACGAGTTAGCGAGCGTACGATTGTCGTATCGTATCTACATGGTGTATTAGTGCCGTGAGGCGTGACGTATCTCGCACGTATGTTTACAACCAAAAATAGCGATACGAAACATACCAATCGTTCGGTACGATTCCCAGTTCTCAACGGCGGAGTCGTATGATATGATTCTCTGAAAAGAATCGTTTCGCCCATCTCTAGAACATGTCACTTGTCACTTGTAGGAGACTAGGGGTAATTATGTGGTGCCACGCCACTTGTAAATCATCACTCCACCTTCACTTTACCCCAATGCGCGCTTCCGCATTTGTTTACGTAGGCTGTAGTGGTTACATCTGCCATTTGGTCACCACACCATCGTTACATCGTTTGTTACCACCTCAGTGACGCGCCTTGCCTTAAATTCCATGATTCTCTTCCATTTTAGGTTTCTCTAGCATTAACGGCTTCGAAATTATTTAAGATTAAGAATAGTTTTTCGATTTTTTAAATAAGTATTAAATTCCGAAGTTAAAATCTCACATAACCCAGAAAATTCTACATTCCTATAATAATATAGGCAAAATCGTGTATGTTTAAAAATATACTTTCTAGGGATAGAAAATGACCCCTGACCACCTAGTATACTTCCAATTTATTTTGAGAGTTGTTTATAGCCATTAACTTTCACCATTACGTCTTTTCAAGTATTTCGATTAATACTTTTTGCTATATGAGTATCTACTCGTATTACAACATCTTGAGGCATTTTTGCTTCTTAGATATTTTATTGTAGTATGCCATTTATAAGTTATTCTTCTCTTTCAAAATGCGATATTTGAAAATCACAATGCGAATTGAAATTTCAATGATGATTGAATATGAGGACAGATATCGAACTTATATAGAAGTAAGTCAACGTTTCCATGAAAAATACCCAGACACACCATCCATTTCACAAGAAACTGTATCTAAAATTGAAGCCCAGTTCTGGGCATATGGTAGTAAAACAATTGCCAAGACACCTGACATTTGTTGAAGATGATATAAAAATTAACTAAAAGTAACTAACTAACTTAACCTTTACAACTGTGTTAAAATATTTCAAAAAAAACTTTATCCATATGTACTTCAACACATTCAAGATTTAACAGACGAAAATCGATACCATCGAATTCAAGTTTGTGAACATATTATGGACCTACACCACACATGTTTTGTCTTTAGAAAATTTGTTTTTTTGAGCTTATGTTTACGGAATCAACCGTCAAATCTGTAGATACTGGGCTGCTACAAATCTCCATTGAATGAACAGCAATCATACCCAACATCGACAAATAGTATTTGCGCATGCATCATCGTGTAGAGGGACCGGATACAATGGTTTTATTAAAACGGGCTTTAATTTATTTGAAAGTATACCTGACGTTATAGACATATTTATAGTACAAGATAGTGGAGTACTTATATAATCAGAAATTAATTGAAGCGTCTCTGATCTTATTACATCAACTCCAGGTGATTTATGTGATTTTAAATCATTTATTGCTCGTTTCACTTCTGTCAAATTGGTTGGTTGTAAAAATATAGAAGAATTATTTGATTTTTTAGGGTATGCAAGTCAATTTTCCTGATTTATCTTTTGTGCCATTTCATTGCCTACAGTACTATAATGATCCGCAAATATTTCAACAATTTGATTCTTATCTTTTACTAATGAACCATCAGAAGTTTTTATTTCAGAAATTGTTTCTTTACTTCCATATTCACCGCAAATTTTATTCATTTTTCTCCATAATTTTGAGTTATTTTTTATGATTTGGTCACGTTTGCAGGTATAATATTCCATTTTATTTTATTTAGGAGTGTAAGTCATCTGCTATAGCACCAAAGATTTTAGCAAAGTTTCTTGTTTTAAGTTATTTTTATTTTTCATTAAATTTTAGAAAAAAACCCCCAGAAATTTTTTCTGGCGGCGCTCATGCTTGTCAGCAAAAAGGGAAACGTACGACTAAAGGCCAACGCGCACTTGTCCGAACCGCAGTCCAATTCCGCTCAATGCGCGCTGTTTAAACAGAATGTCGGTGCGTGCCGATGCGGTACCGGCCGATCTGGACAAGTGCGCGTTGACCTTTAATCAACAGTGACGTCCGGATTTCTAATTTTAGATATTGTGTGAGGGGTTCGTGCATAGTGTGAATCTAAAAAATCGATTCGTAAAAAAGGAACTGGTTATTCACAGATTGTGTGAATATTAGATGTAAGTATTGTTATAACATAAACTTACATAGTTCTGCATATAAGATTATTCACTTTTGTTTCTAAGTATATGAAAATAATTGCTAAAATGTGAGGTTACAATAGCAAAACAATGTGTATCATGCAAACGCATTTTAAAAGTTACTAGAAAAGTAGCAAGTCGGCTATCGCCGGCTTGACCTTTCTTCGGACTAAAGCCCTCAGCGCTGCGTAGTGCCTTTTACTTAATTGCCATTACTGTGCGCGGCTCTACGCCTGTGAATAATAAAATATAAACGTGACTGGCTGAACTCTCTATGGTGGGGAAAATCCGGAGCTCTATAATTTAGAAGAGTGGTTGGCATATTTTGGTAATTTTTAGTGTTTTCTCGAGTTTGGTTAATTTTTTACATCCTGTATTTTAAATATTGAATCGGGTGGTCTTTATGTGATGCTAAAAGTTTCATCAAAAAAATTTTTTATAATTCCATGACTAAGGATTTTTAGAGAACGGTTCGTTATTTTTAAACACTCTGTATTTGCTCCGTTAGTTAGTGTCATAATAGATCTTTGTGGAAGTTTCATAAAAAAAAATTTTTAATTTCCTTGATTTTGAGTTTTTTTAAACGGTAACATATTTTTCCACACTTTGTATACGAAACAATCTTTCGCATGTTCGACAACCGCTCCGACACGAAAAAATCGAAAATTTCCTCGAATTTGGAATTTTTTTTTTTGTCAATTTTTATTTTAACACTGTCTATCAAGACTTTTTGAATCACCCTATAAATTGAAGCGACACGGCAATTAAATGACTACCGCCGTATTATCTAGCTCATTTTTATCACGTTTTCACTCGTATTTATGCAAAGTTCAATGTAAAAACGACCTCAAACCCCAGCGCTCGGGTACGGGAAACTATCTAGAGACTTCAAATTTACAGTTTTTGGTCTTTGCCAGTCTCCAGTCGGCCCATTTTTCCAAATTTCCTACGTTTTATTTCGAGATGTCAACGCCGGAGCATACGTTTGACGTTTCGGCGTTGAGTGAATAAGTTTCATATTCACTCAACGGTTTCGGTAATTTTGGTCGGCGGTGCGCCTCGTAGTTCACTGAAACTTAAGCAATTTTCGTTATAAAATCGAATTTTAAACCCAGACCTAATTTAAAGTTTCTATAAAAGCATTATTGTCTTTTCTTGACTTGTATATATAATTTTTGACAAAAAAATCATGAAGTATAGTAAAAAAAAATAATAAAAAATTTATTATAAAAAAACGTTGATCTGTGCGGGAATCAAACCACCGTCCTCTGGACTGATAAATCTAAATGCTACCAATCGAGCTACTACAATCTTTACACATGTTGTTGCCATATTATTTCAGCTTCTGTATTATCACATCACATAATATGTAAACATTTAAAGATACCAATTCAGATTTTGGGCTATAAAATCATCACCAAAGGACTCGGATATATCAGACAACACAATAACAAATTCTCGTAGCTGGAAGGGCCCGAAAATTGTTCCAGAACACATAATCTGTTTTAATTCATTTTGACGTTTGTTGAATTTCTACAAAAGGGAGTAAACAACAACAAATTAGTTTGACATTTCTGACGTTCATGCCGTGCAAAACGCATTTCGTCTACCATTTGTCGAATGTCTAGAAAGGGGCGTAACCTACTCGCTCTATCCTCGTTCCACTCGAAAAAATCGCTATCTTCTATAAAGGGGCGTAACCGACTCAACTATCCTCGTTCCACATCAAAAAATCCGCCGCTTTTGGCCAAGTAGCCTCGGGAAAATAGAAATTTAGCTAGGAAAACGAGGAAAAAATCGTTATCAAAATACGCCGCAGTCAAATTAGAAAGACGGCGAAAGCCGTAGCGTTTAGCCGTCCGGCGCTGCACGGCTCGCAAAAAAGCCTTTGTGGCGGTAATGAGCAATTTTCGAGTTAAGTGTGCGAGCGAGACTTACTACAGCTTTTAAAATATAAGGATTATATTATTTGAGGAGAATTTAAATAGTAAAAGTGGATAAAGAAAACATCAATAATTTTATTTTTATATACTATTGTTCTACGTGTTTTATTTTTCAAGATTTTTATACCTATAAAACTTCATACATTTGATCATTTTACAGCGAGCAACACGACGACCTTAACAAAAAAACTGCAAATAATCTATACCGATGCTGGTCAAATATACGTCATCAAAACAGAACAATGTACATAATATCCTTGTTTATTCAATAAGAATAAATTGTCAGTTGTTAAATTGTCATGTTAACGTATAGCGAAATTTTACTCTTTAAAATTATTTTTTAATAAGTAAAAATGGCTTATATTTATGAGAATAATTAACTAATGCGGCTGATGTTGCTCGCTTATACGGAAAACTCTTTCTATAAAGAATCATCCCAAATTCAGAAGTTTAATCTTATTCAAAGTGATAGAGAAACTTGTGATTTACGTGAACCTTGTATGGGTATGCTTGTTACTTGCCTTGTTTATTTTTGGAAATTTCCAAAAAAGTTGTATGAAACAGTTGCCTATTAAAGTTATACAAGGAACTTAGAGAAGATATGTCTGGTATAATTAACGTAATTTGAACTCTCATAATTTGCAATTAGTTGCAAAATAAATTATTCCTTGTACGAGGTCTCGTAACATCAATCTTTATTACATAAAAAATAATACAAACAACAGTCAAAATTAGAGTATTTATTCGAGTTATCTGGAGTCTACATTGTTTCATATTTTGATTGCTGATGTGAACGCGACACAAGTTATTCAGTGTACTTAGACTTGTACAACTGTGGACAAAAGAAACCTGTATCTGGCCTACTTACCGAAGATGATTCGCAATTGCAACAGTTGATGGCAGTGGAGAGTCGTCAGGTGACGTATCACATCTCCTGAAATTACCGGATGATCGTAGGTACGAAATTATTTTTAATCTAATATAAATTTTATTTATATTTGAATATGTCTTCTGTTTGTTTTTTACATAAAAAGTACATGGTTTATGTTTATCGCATAATTTACCAAAATCAGATACGAAAAAAAATGTTATAAAACGTAGAGCGCTGAACGTCTTCTCAAAATAACATTGGTTTAATTTAGTACATTTAAAACGGTAAAAGGTCGGGAAACTCCGGACTTGACGAGACCACTTGTCTCCTACGTATTTTGGGGCGCTGATTACGAAAATGAGGGTTAAAGCTACCTGCAATTCTTGGAACACCCCTAAAATTGCAAAAAACATCCCTAAATAGGGGTGTTTTTTGTCAACGCCCCAAAAAACATATGAGATGAGTTGGTTTGCAAAACAACAAGTACGATCGAAAAACACCCCTACTTAAGGAGGTGGTTCAACCATTGCTACAAGTTTTAACTTCCATTTTCGTAATCAGCGCCCCAAAAAACATATGAGATGGGTTAGTTTGCAAAACAACAAGTACAGTCGAAAAACACCCCTATTTAGGGGTGTTTTATTGCAACTTTGGGGGTGGTTGGAACCATTGCTGCAAGTTTTAACCTCCATTTTCGTAATCAGCGCCCCAAAAAACATATAAGATGGCTAAATTTGCAAAACAACAAGTACAGTCGAAACACCCATTTAGAGGTATTTTTTGCAATTTTAGGAGTGTTCCAAGAATTGCAGGTAGCTTTAACCCAGATTTTCGTAATCAACGCCCCAAAATACGTAGGGGACAAGTGGTCTCGTCAAGTCCGGCGTTTCCCGACCTTTTACCGCTGTTTTAAATGTACTAATTGTGCGCGACAATGCATGAGCAAGAAGTATCGCTGAATTGTTTTCAGTTAAAATCCGCTGCAATTCACCAGCATTAGCTTTGTTCGCGGATCACTTTTGGAACCGATTCTGAACTAGTTCAGGATTGTTTTAAAGCGCATGCTCGGTTACGTACCAGTTCCGAATTTTTAATTATCGCGAACGATTGATCTCTACCACATCGCAGTAATCATTTAAGTCAAGTCGAAAGTTCTGTTCTTTGTGTTGTGGTATCTATCATGTACCCTAACCTAACCACAACTAATTTTAATTTATTCTTTTGGGCTGTGAAGGAGGAATTAAATAAAGAAAATTGATATAACTGAAGATGGTAAATAGTATTATATGTTTTGTAGTAAATGGTATATTTCTGTAATGCTCGTATAGTATTAACAAACAACACATACATATTTCTAGAAACACAAGCCGAACTTTTGGTTTTTCCAAACACAGAAGAGGAGGAAACTCATAGATGGACTCACCAAAATACTTTAACTTTTCTTGAACTGTATAAAAAATTCCGGGGCCAGGTGGATTCGTTAAGAATAAAAAATATAAAGAAGATGTTTGAAGAAATTGCCAAAGAATTACAACAAATAACTGAAACGAAAATATCAGGGAACAACTGCGAAAATAGATGGAAAGTCCTTGAAAGAAGCTATAAAAATTACATAGAAAACTCTAAATTAACTGGCAGAGGAAGAAAAATGTTTGAGTATGCTGACATGATGAATAGTATTCTAGGCCGGAAGAAGAATATTCATCTTGTGTTACTTTTATCATCTGACACGATAAATGCTCCATCAACATCATCAGCAACAGACGCAGAGGATGCGATAGGTATAGAAAATATTAATGCTGCACAAATGAAGAACCAAGAACAGACTGAAACCGTTGAAAGTACGATGTTAAAACGAAAGAATGTGAATGTTATAAAATTTCCAACAGAAAATAAAAGACTGAAATGTAATATTCTTAGAGAGATTAGAAATGATAGAAAAGAGTATTATAGAAAACGACTGGATCTTGAAGAAAAGAAACTGTCCGAAAAAGTGAAAAAAAAATGATTTCTTACAACAATGTACTGTTTTATTAGGAAAATTCGTTAAAAAATATACTTACTTACCTGAAACTGATCTGTGATGTTTTTTGAAAAATGTTTTTTTTTTAGAATATTTATTTCTTATTATTCTTATTTTTCAATAAGAATATGACCGTGTTCGAATTTGTACACTTAGGTGCAAGAAAATGTATGTTTTTTGCCACTATATAGGTTTCGTATATGTTATTTTTACCTTAGTTTACTTTTGTATGAATGATGAATGGTTTTCTGTTTTCTTTTGAATAAACTTGTTTATGTCGTTTTTATAGATTTTTTTTCTTCTTGCCCTTTGGGCTCATATAAAATAATATATAAATAACAGGGGCTGTAAATAGCATTTTACATGCAGGATTTGAAATATTACGGCAGGAACTGCGTATTACGACACGAGTGACATAATCAAAACGAGCATGTAAAATGCTATTTATAGCCCTTGTTATGTAATATACTATTACTGTACAATAGCAACCAATAAGGAGATACTGATTTGTAAAGACTCACTTTCCATGCATGGATACACAAATGCTATGACTTATTTACATTAGTGGGCGTAGAAAGATAAATAAAAAAGTAAGGAAGGTTTTTTATTATTTAAAGTACAAATGGTAAATTATTCATAATATCGTCACGGACTGCCAAGCCACGTTGGTCATCCCTCTCTGGTTGGCCGTCTTCATTTAATACTATATTTAATTGAGGATCTATTGCCTGTGCATCTACATCGAAAATGACATCAAGTGAAATATTGTGCAGAACAGCACATGCTCTTACAAAATGAACAATACATTCAATATTATGCATCTTGACATGGTAAAGTTGTCGGAATTTTTATTTCAGAATTCCGAAACAGTGTTCAATAATGTATCTATTTGAAGAAAGTAGATAATTATAATTTCTTTGACGTCTAGTCAAACGCCCATTATCTTTAAAGGGAGTTAACAAGTTCTTTAAACAGGGATAGCAACTGTTACCCAAAACACAGTTTATTATACAGTTCGTCGAGTAAAGGTTCCAGAGGGTGTGGCTAAATCGCGGCTAAATACGCAATGAACACCAATGAAATTCATATGTACACGACAAAGTGGGAGAAATTCTATTTCTTGGCAAATCACAGTGCCCATTGAGCGCGCGAATGTGCGCGGCTGAATGCGCAGTCGTCAAAGACGACCAAAAGTCATCTAAAACAACGAAATCTGGGACCTCGACATCAAAGGAGCCGACGTGAAGATGCCGGACTGTATAATAGACTGTGCCCAAAATGAAGAATTTTCCACATTCTCCAGGCAAGGTCTCATTGAGAGGTGAACTTCTGAAAACCCGACTGTCATGTACCGATCCAGGATATCCCACAAAGATGTCACGAATCCTTCGTTTATTATGGTCACACACCACTTGAGCCTTAAACAAAACATAATTGATGTTATTAATGTAATATTATATATTTTGTTTTCTATAAAATGTTAAATGTTAATATATGTAAATATTTCAAGAAGTCTGCACATTCTTTTTTTTAATTTTTAATTAGACTATTACCTGAATAGAAAAAAAATGCTTCCTGTTTAAATAGGAGTCAGGATCTTCGGCTGGTTTGTCTATGCATATATGCCTGCCATCGATTACTCCAATAACACCTGGGAAATTGTGATTTCTAAAATTCGTCTCAATTTCAATCTTCTCTATGTTAGTAGACCATTTGATTCATGCGATATATTACTAAGAAAGTACGTGACTCTTCGCACTATTTTAAATAAAGTACTTTTAGAGATATTAAACCTGTCTGAAACGTCTGTAAATGAAGCTGCCTCATTTGCAGCAAACCATAAAAAAACAGTTACATATTTAAGAGGTGTAACCTTCTCTGAATTCTCTTCCTGCCATTTGTAATATTCAGAATTAGCATATCGATTGGCTACGACTTCCTCAAAGTTAGCATTACTTTTGGAATTTCGATAAGTTCCAACAATTCTTCCATACCGTCATCGCTGGACGATAAATGATCCGACATGGTGGATAGAAAGAAATTACACTATACCACAAATTATCACAATAGTTTCAAATCCAAAAACCACCGAAAAACTAACAGCATAAAAATAAACACTAAACCCAATCTAGGTTAGAGTTTGTTAACTGTCAGTCTGTCACAAGTCACAGCACCACATGCAGCACAGCATATTGATATTGCGCATTATCAGCCGAACCGAACTTTTAGTCCTCACAAAAATCTCGGGACTACTAGAATCGCTTCTGAATCAGTAATGAACTAATTCGACGTGATCCGCGAACGCGGACCTGTTACTAAAAATTCAAAATTCTGTTACCGCGAACGCTTATTTTACGACTGCGCATGCGAATAGTCCCTGAACTGGTTCGGAACTAGATCCGCGAACAAAGCTATTGATTACGGCGGTTGATATGACAACGAGGACGCGTATAACTAACCAGCAGGCGCTGCGGAGGTTGAGAGCTGCTTCACTTGTTTATACAATGATAAGAATAAGTTCTCGATGCTTGGTTCCTCGCATGTTATAAATATTCGTAGAAATGTTTCTATTTTTATATATGATCCCATTTGTGTTTTGTTAGAAATACCATCGTGCTAGTAAGGATGGACACATAAATTTGGCAAAAATTTCAAATGAGAAACGAACTTATAAGTGCAGAACGGCATGATCGATAAGTTTGTAGTGTTCGAAGTTTGAAGAATGGACCACATACCTTAATATTTAAAAAGTAAATAGATTTGTTAGATACTTTTTTAATGTAAAATAAATTCACCACGAAATATTATTTTTATCCTTCCTTTTCGTGCGCTTGTCTTGTATACATTTCATCAACCATTGGCAAATACGCGCATCTGGTGAATATTGCCCAAATATTCTAGTCCGCAACTGGCTTTAGATAATAGCTGTTTTTGAGTTTTAGTTATATTTTTATTAAGTTTCATTTGGTTAATAAATATTATGCAACCTAAAGCTACTCATTGAGAATTAGTAGATCAATCGACTTTCCCTGTAAGGAAGTTTGATCATAATTATATGAGCAATTTCGTCGAAGAATTATAAATTTAACTACTTGTAGTTTGCACTTTTCAAACTCACCCGGTAGGTACTTTAAAGACTGTTACCACACATTCCCAACACGCTCTTACTATCATTGTATTTTTCTATCTAGATCGCCTAGGGTGGGAATTTTTGGGCGGGAATTTATAATTCTTTGACGAAATTGCTCATATAATTATGATCAAACTTCCTTACAGGTAAGTCGATTGATCTACTAATTATATTTCGCAATTTCGTCTCGAATTATAAATTTAACTACTTGTAGATGTTGAAAGAATTATAGGTGATCTAGTGTGCAGACATAAACTTTATATCCTGCATCTTACAATATTGACCAGTTATCGTTCTTTTGATAATTAAAACATTTTTTTCTACACCCGTATTATAATAATGCACTTATATGCCCATAATCCGTTTCATAATGATACCCATTACGATACAGATTTTCCATTACGATACAGATTTTTAAACAATAGAAACCCATAATTTTTCAATCAAGCATGCTGTGCATTTGACGTTTATCCTAGGTTCTTATGTAATTATTTTAGATGTCAAAATCAGTACGTATTAAATTTTCGTAGATACCTAGCTAAGCTTCGATAATTTATCAAAATGTCTGATATCAGCGATATAGAAGAATTACCATCGACTCCTCTACACATATCGGAGAAAGCAGAAAATACAGTTCATACGAATAATTACTGTTACCTATTGTGTTCAATAAAAATATAAAATTTATGGTTTTTGATTATTTATCGGGTGTAGAAAAACCATACGAAACTCGCCTTCGGCTCGTTTCGTATCCCGGTTAATGGTCGTGTATTAATAACCATCATTATGATCGTTGCATAATATACTATTATACTGCTATATATGTATATACACAAATATACATACCTATGTATTATATTTCAAACATATATTTATTGTCACGGATTTCCCAATCCGAATTTTACTATTGCCAGAAAAAAACAATCCGTTAATTATTTACTTCTTTATTAACTATCCTCAGTACACTACTGTACACTAATTAAAACTCAACTAAACACTTATTTAATTAATCGCTATCTAAATCACTTTGATATCTCCAACTAAACACTTCAATTCAGACTATAATACAAGACTTATACAAGACTAACTAACTCGGCCGTTTATTCTTTTTTTATAGACCCAACGAATATTCCAGGTATATTCTAGCATCTCTAGATCTATTTTCTAGCATCTCTCGAACGCTTCTCGTCGTTTCTCAAATTTTCTAGTCCCGTCTCGATCCACGGCATTTTGTTTGTTTAACAGAATCGTGTAGGGGCGATCGGGGCAATCTTAGTAATTTGCGGTACCACAGTCGTCGGTTTGGGTGTGAGTGGGGCAAATTCCGTGACACTGCCCCCTCCTTAGGACCGATCGTCCCGATCGGATACACCTCTATACGGGGACAGACGCTCCAGATGGACGACCTTCATCTTACTCCTAGGAGTCCTCTGTATCCGGTAGACGACATCATTGATTCTTTTAATGACGGTGTAGGGGCCCTCCCAACGGTTTTGTAGCTTAGGCGATTTTCCTTTCTTCCGCGTGGGGTTGTACAGCCACACCAGTTCACCTTGTTGGAATCCGACTGTATTGGCCCGGACATCGTATCGAGTCTTCATGCGATCGCTCTCTAGTCGCATTCGAGATCTGACTTGGTCGTGTACGGCTGCTAGTCTTTGTTCTAGGTCATGGATATAAGTGTCTGGATCTGTGGGCTGTTCCGCAGGACGACCAAATACCAAATCTGCTGGAAGGCGAAGCTCTCTTCCAAAGATGATCCTTGCGGGAGTCTTCCCAGTAGTTTCATGGACAGCTGAGCGGTAAGCTAACAGGAAGAGTGGAATGAGCTTGTCCCAGTCTGTCTGGTTCTCGTTCACAAACATCCTCAGATTGGTTTCTAGTGTGGCGTTGAAGCGTTCCACCATACCATCTGACTGGGGATGCAGTGGGGTGGTCCTGGTTTTTCGGATTCCCATAAGCTCGCAGACCTTTCGGAACACGCCTGATTCGAAATTTCTGCCCTGATCTGAATGTAGTTCCATGGGCACACCAAATCTGCAGAACAGATTATTAACTAGCGCTTCTGCTACGGTTGTGGTCTCTTGATTGGGAAGGGGGTATACTTCCGACCATTTGCTGAAGTAGTCCATGGCTACTAGCAGATATCGGTTCCCACTTAGGGTTTTCGGAAAGGGACCAGCGATATCAATGGCAATCCTCTCAAACGGCGCTCCTACGATGTACTGGCGCATTTTGCCTCTGGAACGGGTCTTCGGTCCCTTGCTTGCTGCACATATGTCACATTTTCGGCACCAATCTTCTACATCCGTCCTACAATTCAACCAGTAGAAACGCTCCCTAATCTTGTGTAGAGTCCTATTGATACCGAAATGACCACCACCAGTACCTCCATGTACTTCCTGCAGCACTTCCTTGACCCGGGACCTCGGGAGTAGTACTTGTTTCTTCACCTCCGTTCCGTCATTGTTCTCCCATGTTCTTTTTAGGACACCGTCTTCCAGCACCAGGGAATTCCATTGAGCCCAATAACTCTTTAATGCTGGACTTTTACTACTGACTTCTGCCCAAGACGGTCGGTTGTTGGCTTCTTTCCAGTCTAGTAAAGGCTTGATGTCACAGTCAGCTTGCTGGTCTTCCCGAATCGCTGCTGAACTCCATCGGTCTTCAGGTTGGGCTGCTACTACCTTGCAAGAAACTGATGAGATGTTCTCTTTCCTTTCAAGACTACTGCAGTGTTTGCAGTTGACAGGACAGGGTCTCCTAGAAAGGGCATCTGCATTTCCGTGTTTCCTGCCGGCTCGATGTTCAACAACAAAGTGATATTCTTGCAGCCGTTCCAGCCATCTTGCCATCTGTCCTTCAGGGTTTTTAAACTGTAGCAGCCATTTAAGGGAAGCGTGATCCGTTCTTAGGAGAAATTCTTGGCCATACAGATATTTATGAAAGTGTTCTAGGCTCTTGACGATGGCAAGTAATTCTTTCCGAGTCACACAATAGTTCTTTTCGGCTTTTGATAGGACTTTGCTGAAGTAGCCCACTACTCGCTCTTGGCCATCTTGTACTTGAGAAAGAACTCCGCCAATTCCAATGTTGCTTGCGTCCGTGTCCACTATAAATGGTTGTCCAGGTATTGGGTATGTCAAAATCGGGGTAGTGCAGAGAGCCTCTTTCAGCGTCTCAAAGGCTTGCTGGCATCTCGGAGTCCATTCGAACGGGATGTTGTCTTCTGTCAATTTATGAAGAGGCTTGGCAATGTCTGAGAATCCTTGAACGAATCGTCGATAGTATGTGCATAGGCCCAGAAAACTTCGAACTTGATGTGTGTCTTTAGGAACCGGCCAGTTCTTTATGCACTCTGTCTTCTCCGGGTCTGTTTTCACACCATTTGGAGTAATAATGTGGCCTAGGTATCTAACCTCCTTTTGGAACAGACTGCACTTCTTCGGGTTCAACTTCAGGTTCGCTGCTTTCAACTTCTTGAACACTTCGGACACGTTCTTCAGGTGCTCCTGGAAAGAGCGTCCCAGCACCACCACGTCGTCCAAGTAAATCAAGCAGGTCTCCCAATGCAGGCCATGAAGTACAGTTTCCATCAGTCGCTCAAAAGTGGCAGGGGCATTACATAGACCAAATGGCATTACATTGAACTGCCACAATCCATTTCCGGTAGTGAATGCTGTCTTTTCCTTGTCTTCTGGGCTGACCTCGACTTGCCAATATCCACTCTTTAAATCCAAAGTGGAAAACCATTGCGCACCAGCCAAGGTGTCCAGAGTATCGTCAATTCTTGGTAGTGGGTAACTGTCTTTCTTGGTGACGTCATTTAATTTTCTGTAGTCCACACAAAATCGGGTGGAGCCGTCTTTCTTCTTTACCAGGACTACAGGAGAAGCCCAAGGACTCTGAGATGGCTCTATGGTGCCTTGGTTTTGCATTTCAATTAACATCTTGTTAACTTCTTCTCGCTTGGCTAGTGAAAGTCCTCGTGGTGGCTGCTTTATAGGAGACGATGAACCAGTATCGATTCGATGCTTCACTACATTGGTTCTCCCAAAGTCGCCTGATTTAAGTGCAAACACATCTTTATTTTCACTTAGCAGCTCTCCGAGTTGTTCCACCTCCACCTCTGTTAATCTTTCCTTGGCCCTATCCACGATGTCCCTTAGACACTCTGGTAGACTGGTCCTATTTGGTTTCTTCTCCGTTTCGTTGATTTCTTTCAGTGTTCTGACAATGGTAACAGGTTCCCAGACTCCTACTTCAGTTCCCTTTGTAATTTTTTGTGGAAAGGTTTTCAGGTTCACTACCCGTACCATTGTCGTTTTCTCAGGTTTAATCAGGGTACGTCCGGTGACTATAGATTTATTAAACAAATCCGGATTACTGGGTTCCACCACTCCGACACTGCAAGGCATTTCCCCATCCATTACAGTGGCAACCAAGGTTTCGGTCTGAGCAGGTAGTACCACATCTTCTTTAACAACGAGTCTCCGTACAGTGTTATTCTCAGTGGTGTTCGTTAGCACTACTTCCTCACCCATTATCCGTAGCGTGCCAGCATTTAAATCTAAGTTCACCCCCTTTGCTCGTAATAAGTCTAGTCCGCGTATGACATTGTCCGATATATCTGCTACCAGGGCTCTGTGTTTGAACTTGACGTCTCCTAATTCTACTTCAAGCTCGCATTCCCCCTTGACTGGCAGCTGTTGTCCATTGGCTGTTGTAAGGACATAACGTTTGAAAGGGTTCTTAATACGCCAAGCACCAATAATATCCGGTCGTACAATAGTTCTTGCTGCTCCAGTGTCGATTACCATAGGGAACATACGACCAAAAATCATGCCCTCTACTAGCAAGGAGTCAGAGTCCTGGAGACGTGACAACGTAATTTCTTCTCGTGGGGCGTAGTAGGAGGACGCAGCCGGCTACACTGTCTTTTTAGATGTCCTGTCTGTCCACAGTTTCAGCATTTGAGAAGGCGATCCCTTCGACTATCAGATTGTTCCTTCTTTGTCCTAGTAGTTGGGCTGAGTTTATCAATAATCTCCTTTAGCGTCTTTATTAGGTCTCCATTTGCCATACTGTCGCTGTTATCACTGATGGCCCGAACTTTAACATGTCTACCGGATGCCATCTTTGCTGCCTCGAATTCCAGTGCATGCGAGAGGGCGTCATTCAAAGTTTTAGGTCTAGCTAGTCGCAATGCCTGCTGGGTTTCACAATCTCTCAGCCCATCAGTAAAAACTTGGATGGAGAGCTGGTCTAAGAATTCGGACGGGGCTGTCGGATAAGCCAATCGAACCAGTCGGACAACATCGGTCTCAAAATGTTGTAGATTCTCACCACTCTGTTGGTGACGATTCTTTAATTGTGCCTGGTACACTTGCTGCAGGTGCTTATCACCATATCTCATTTCCATATGCTGTTTCAAAAGATCATAGTTACTCTGCTGCCCAGCAGGAACTCCTTGTAAGACGTCAAGAGCTTCCCCTCGTAGAGCAACTATTAAAGCAGTAGCCTTTTCACAATCAGACCATTTGTTTGCTGCAGCTGCTGCTTCAAACTGACGCAGATATACATTCCAGGAAACCTTGCCGTCGAATTCAGGAGGCTTCGTTTTCTGAGTTCGGATAACAGGTCCTTCTGATTTGATTACGCCTTCCTTTGTTATCTTGTCTAATTTATGTCTAAGCTCTTCTCTAACCTGGTTTATTTCTTCGTCTATTTCCTTTTTGTGTGCCAACAGTTTCTCTTCTACATGTGTTTCTACTTTATGTGACTGTTCTTCTAGCTTCTCTTCTAGTGTATTCTCCAATTTTACTAATTTCGTCTGCATTTCCTTCGTCTGGTTTTCCATTTTACGTCCTTGTTCTTCTAATTTCTCTTGCATCGTCCGTCCCTGTTCTTCCAATTTCTTTTGCATCGTCTGTCCCTGTTCTTCTAATTTCTTTTCTAACTTTTCCTGCATCGTTTGGGATTGATCTTCAATTTTATGCCCTTGTTCTTCAAATTTTTCTTGCATCATCTGTCCCTGTTCTTGCATTGTTTGTCCCTGTTCTTCTAATTTCTGTTCCATCGTCCGTCCCTGTTCTTCTAATTTCTCTTGCATCATCCGTCCCTGTTCCTGCATCGTTTGCATCATTTCTAACAGCTTTGCTAGTTGTGCATCCATGTTGACTTGACTTCTAGTTACAGGCATTCACTCTATTTCGAAAGTTCTAGAATGTCCACGAATGTGTTTGTAAATGTCACTGTTGACTTCCTTACAATGAAACGAGTGCAGTGATATGCCACACTTGGGTCTTTGTCTCACTTCGGTATAAAGTTCTAGAATGTTCGAGATTGTCCTTCGCAAATAATACCGTTCACTTCCTTAAGTCACGACGAGTGCGGTGATATGTCACACTTGGGTCTTTGTCTCACTCCCGTACAAAGTTCTAGAATGTTCGAGAATGTTCTTCGCAAATAGCACCGTTCACTTCCTTAAGTCACGACGAGAGCGGTGATATGTCACACTTGGGTCTTTGTCTCACTCCCGTACAAAGTTCTAGAATGTTCGAGAATGTCCTTCGCAAATAGCACCGTTCACTTCCTTAAGTCACGACGAGTGCGGTGATATGTCACACTTGGGTCTTTGTTTCACTCCTGTATAAAGTTCTAGAATGTTCGAGATTGTCCTTCGCAAATAACACCGTTCACTTCCTTAAGTCACGACGAGTGCGGCGATATGTCACACTTGGGTCTTTATCCCACTGCCGGATAAAGTTCTAGAATATTCGAGATTGTCCTTCGCGAATACCACCGTTCACTTCCTCAAGTCACAACGAGTGCGGTGATATGTCACACTTGGGTCTTTATTCCACCCACGCACAAGGTACCAGAAAGTTCTTCTAACTTTCACTTAAACCCACTCACGCACAGGGTTCCAGAAAGCTCTTTAAACTTCCCGTTAAATCCACTTTGTGGACAGGGTTCCAGAAAGCTCTTTAAAACTTCCAGTTAAATCCACTTCCGACACCAAATTGTCACGGATTTCCCAATCCGAATTTTACTATTGCCAGAAAAAAACAATCCGTTAATTATTTACTTCTTTATTAACTATCCTCAGTACACTACTGTACACTAATTAAAACTCAACTAAACACTTATTTAATTAATCGCTATCTAAATCACTTTGATATCTCCAACTAAACACTTCAATTCAGACTATAATACAAGACTTATACAAGACTAACTAACTCGGCCGTTTATTCTTTTTTTATAGACCCAACGAATATTCCAGGTATATTCTAGCATCTCTAGATCTATTTTCTAGCATCTCTCGAACGCTTCTCGTCGTTTCTCAAATTTTCTAGTCCCGTCTCGATCCACGGCATTTTGTTTGTTTAACAGAATCGTGTAGGGGCGATCGGGGCAATCTTAGTAATTTGCGGTACCACAGTCGTCGGTTTGGGTGTGAGTGGGGCAAATTCCGTGACATTATATTTAGCATCTACCTGCATTTTTAGTTATATATTAATGCATAAAATATATATTGATTCCGTGGGACAGTAAATGCATCCACAGTATTAGAATGCGGGGATTTGATTTCTACGATATCTTTTTTACATTTTTTTTTATTATTATTATTAAGGTGCATTGCAATTTACAAACATGTTTATTTCAGGCTGTTCGAATATGTTACATAATATTTCGAATACCCGTTTGAACGTTCCGTTTCTATTCTTAAACACCGAAATACTGTTATTCTATTTTATTATTTTATATTCATTTGTTTTTTGCGGGTACACTAAAGGAAATATGTTTTAGCCTTTAATAGACATTGGTTAATCCCAACAAAATATATTAAATAGACTCAACTGGAACCCATTATTTTATTACAATAGTTTTGCAACTTTTGACACTAGCAAAAATGTATATTGCAGCTGACAGTCTTTCATCCTAGATAACTTTAAGCCTTCTTTAAGTCAGTAACTGTATAGCTAGGTACTATTATGAATTCTAGTTCAATTATCCTTTATCTTCAAATTTTCATTTTACTTTACTCTCGAAGCAAGTGTTCTCACTTATCGAGTAGATTGTTTATTTAATTTCTTTATTGTTATTGTGCAACAAATATTCTGTAAAGAAGTTACAATCATTGGTTATATAAGTTATATATAAATCAATGGGATGGTATATGGAAGATACCTACAGTTTGAACAAACTCGTTCTTCATTTTTAACTTTTTTAAGAGTAAACAAAAATTCGTTAACGTTGATAGCTAATGAACACTGTAGGCATCACATGCACTATTCACTCTCTCATGTATCATGTATATATTGTAAGCATAATGTATACATATCACAAAATATTGTTGGTTATATTACCTATATTGGTAATAATATATTTTTAAGGTCTTGTCCAGTCCGTTCTACCTGTTGTAATGTTGAGCATAAAATGGCTATGCATTCGTGCATTTGTAAAGACTAGCCACAACGCGCTAACCAAATATAGCTTTATTGTTACACAATTCCCAGCTTCAAGCCTTTCAGCTATAGGTATTATTATTATTTATATATATATATGCATATACATATATATCTATATCCTTCAACGCACCTATTTTAACCGTTAATAAGTAGACATCATTTAAAGTCATTTACCTACTCATTAAGTTATCTAGTTACCTTTAGTAAAAGTAGTGATAGAAAATACGTATCTATTTAACCTGAGAAAGTCTATTGTTTTAGCAAAACTCCGACTTAATGTGATAACATCGGGTAAATAAATTAATAATTCTTGGTACATGACATTGCAGTACTAACAGAATATTCCAACGATGATAAAGATTATCTTAGCAAACTTTATTACCAATCTGTTAACAGTGGTAGTTACTTTCGGTCGGACATGGTGCCGCTTGGAACTCACACTTAGCTCAGATATTGGTCGATTGGTAAACGTTAAGTATAGAAACGGCTAGTTTTACATAAAAAATAATAATAAGCAATGGACGACATAGGCGTGCCAAATCGGAGCTCTTTCAGTCAAGTGGCAGTATAATTGGTTTTATTCAGCAGAGCTACACCTAAGCTCCTTACATTTTAATTTTATATGCTTAATTCTTTGAAATAAAAAATATGCCTACATTAGAAATGCAATGTGTGTTTACTTATTTACTTATTTATTTATTTATTTTAATTAACGTTCACTTAAATTTCACCTCAGACCTTCTAGCAATATTTCTTGCCAAGTCTAGTCTTGTCTTGTAGGACCAAGACAAAATCAAGGAAAATCAAGACCAAGATGCCACTGCTAACCAAACAGTTACATTAATGCTTCTGTTTTATAGATGTTATAACACTATGCGTTCTTGAGATCATTGCTTTAGGATTTATTTTTAATATTGTATATATTTTATTTTTAAGACCTCACGTGTATAAGTAAAATTCAATATAGAGTGATAACCCTTTAATCTGGTGTGGGGATTTAACGATTATAAACCTAAAAGTCCCAACACTCTTTTTGATGGCAAATATGAAGAAATAAATTCACCTCCTGCCTCCAAAAATTGGTTAACAACTTCTATCAAGCTGCTTCAGCTTTACTTGGATCCTCACCTTAATATTACCATTAGATTCTGCTTTGGAACTCCTCCATGTGGAAGTCGTCCTCTGAGGTTCAATCTAATCGATATGTGTATAGAAAATATGAATATGTATTCATCTATAAACAACAGTAACAAACAGTCCAATAGACGTTGTATCTAAATGTATGTATAACTCTATACATTTCATTAGACAGATATTGAAGGTTAATTAAAATTATGTGTGTTGTGTCTAATTGTGTTTATTCAATTGCAATATTAGCTTTTATTATTAGCTATGAGTCATATCTATTTTTCTTGATTCACTCTATATTATATGTTTATTAATAGTTTTAAAAACTTTTATGAGAATACTCCTATTTTATATTTTTATCGGTACAGTATTTATTAAAAACTGTTGGAGCAAAAAACTTGCGAACTTGACAAAAAGTGTCAGTTCTATTTACTTATTGCATTATTGAATCCTTATATTTAACATTTGGGGATATATTATAACTCATATATAATTTTACATTTACTCAGTAGATTAACCCTTGAATTATTTACTTACTTGCATGTCCAGATACATATGTACAGGGAGTTAGAAAGTATATATATTCTTCTTCTTTAATTCTCTTCTTCTATAATTCTATCCCCGATACGTTTGTAGAGAGAGTTAGGAAATATGTGCAAGTCATGTGACTGCAAATAAAAGTTCACACATATGTGGAACGTTCTTTCGTCGTTGAGTGAATAGTATACTTATACACTCAACGCTTTCGTGTTATGTGAGAATTCATGTGAACCTCGAACACCAGAGAATAATATATCCTTCTATTGACTGATTTCTGAAAAAAAGAGAAATAACGGAAAATCTACATACTTGAAGAACTTGAGATGCATTTTTCTAAATTTCCTCTTCGGATTTTCACTTTTATGTCCATTTATTTTTACAACAGTGTGTCATATAAGAACGGTGGCAGAAGCGTTATATTGCAACTTCAACCATGTTTTCCTGCGAGATTTCTTAATTCGCCTTATTTTGCACACCAACACTTTTTCACTTTGTCTCTCTTATTTCACGTCGTAGAAGGGCAGGTACGAAAAATACAATGATAGTAAGAGTGTGTTGGGAATGTGTGGTAACAGAGATAAGGGTTTTTTTGTCTTTAAAGTCCGTACCGGGTGAGTTTGAAAAGTGCAAACTACAAGTAGTTAAATTTATAATTCGAGACGAAATTGCGAAATATAATTGCAAACTTAATAGATGTATGTATGTACAATCGTTTGCAATAATAATGACACTCTCTTAGAACAATTTTTGAACTTCTGGAAGTTCTGAGTAGAAATTTTATGGAATCTCGATCGGTGACTAAAACAACTAATAACTAATAATAAAATGTGAAGTAGATTTCATTATAAATACATCAGAAGTTCTAAAGAAATTGCAACATTAATTTTTAATGAGTGTCATTATTATTGTAAACGATTGTACATACATATTATATGCTTTATTATATGAAATTTTATATTTATGAATCAACCACCACAGCCTAATAGATTTAATCGAAAGCATGAGCGCCCGCAAAAAAATTCTCAGTGGGGGCCAAAATAGAAAACGTACATATATGTATATTTTATATGTAAAATCTCAGAGGGATCCCGACTCCTATTGGTCCCCCATACGGGCGCCCATGGTCGAAAGTTATGATGTATATTTCTACTACTAAATTATTATCAACTTTTACCACAAAGTAACAACAAAGCATGTTACTTAACATAACATGTTTCGTTACTGTTACAGTGAAGTATACTACAGTGCACTTAATTACATAACATTCATTTTTATTATTTTATGAAGGAAAGCCAGTAGGCCATGAGTATTCAACCAAGGCCCACCTTGAAACGATTCACTTGTTACCCACCGGCCGGTAGTGGAGTTCGTTAGTTCGTTTCATTTCGTCGTTAGTTGTTTCGAGAGTAGCTGTGAGTGCGGTTCGTCAATATACAGTACAGTTGTCGTTCAGTTGTATGTGTTGAAGTTATAGGATTTCTAATACAGAAACTATCTAAACAAGATATATTTCGTCTTGTCCATTGTGATGTACCTATTTTGGATTATATCTTCCGCCGTCGAGGAATTTTAAACTAAACGGTGTAGGTATACCTGGATGGCTGTGTAATTATAATAGTTGATTTACCGTTTCCTTTGTTTATTTGATATCAAAGTAGGCCTACTTCCAGTACCTACAGAAAATACTAGACACAGTTTTAAAGCGCCGTAAGACATATAGCTATATAAAATATTGAATTGTAATCAGGTCGTATACATGTTGATGTTTTATTAAAATATAAGTAGGTATACCTAGGCATACCGTAGGTATACCTATCCATGTACGTTCATTAGCAAAAAATAAAAATAAAATAAATATCTACGTAGAAACATTTTCCTTGTTATGTAGGAGGTAGATCTATTGGGTAGGTAGAAATAGGTACATAAAGAATAAAACATAAATTTATTATATATTTGAAATAGATTTTCGATTACAGAGTAGGGCTATTTAAAAATGTGTGTCTAATATTTGATAACCAGTTGAGAATATAAATAGGTATAATTTAAAATTTTTAATAATAATTGGGAAGCTAATACGTACCTACTCCCTACTCGATTCTTGTTCTGCCAAAACAAGAATTTATATTATGCATGTTGAAAATGTCTTCAGTTTTGTTCTAATTAGTACGTAAAATATTTCTAAAATATGATGTTAAAAGAAATAGGATATAAGATGTTTTAAGCAAATGAATGTGTTCGAAACTGCTTAGTAAAGACGGGTTTATGCGTGGCCAGAATATGAGCAAAAACTGTGCCTTAACCTTAAGCTTTAACTTTGTTTCAATTTTATGGTTGGTTTATTCAAGTTAATTTTAACCTAAAATAATAATTATTAAGCTGGTATCGTGGGGAGATTTTGTCTATGCTACGTTACAGATAATTAAAGGTCTCATTGGTCAATAAATAAAATTACATTTGGGTACAAGCTAATGATAAATAATGGTACTGCTAAAACATGCATGTTTTTTAGAAAGGACTAATAAGATTTAATCAAGGCTCGGTACAATACTTAGATTATCGAGTGCAATAATTTTATGAAGGAATCGATAGTTTTTTTTGTGATTCACAGTCACAGTAGCGGAAATACATATAGAGGAGAATTTATATCAGTGGTTACAAATTCTGAAAAGTGTAGTGTGAAACATTACTAACTCATTATCAATATTAAAATATGGAAAAAACTAATAGAACATTCATGCAAAATATTGTAGGTACAATCTATTGCAATAATATAATGACACTCCCTCAAAATAATTTAGTGATGAATTAAATTTTTGATGAACTTTTGTTAAATCTCTGTAGGTGAAGAACGAAGACCTAATGCTAAGACTTGTAGATTTCATTATGAATACGTCGGGATTCCAAAATAAGTCGCCAAATTAGTTTTAAAGAGTGCCATTATTATTGCAATAGATATCTCAGAGGTGTATAGAACACCCATATCTTTTCCTCATCTTTTTTATTCGATCCCAAGTTTTACTGGGTATTGAAAGTCGACCTTAAGGCCGGTACCACACTTGATTAGATTATATTTTAACAGAAAAATGATATGGAGCTGAACCGCAATTCCGGTATCACACTAAAGGCTCTGACCGAGGATCTGGCACACAGAACGAGGGCTGCCACAGCATTCTATCAATTTTACAGTACGAGATTATGTTATCGAAAATGTTATAAATGAGGAAAAACTAGTTCTATTTCGGCCGTTTTAGTTCATTTTTAATTTAGGAGTTTCCTTATGTTTGTTGTTGAGTGCTATTATTCTTAGATTTTATTTCCTTGTTTCTCAAATTTAAGCGTATATAAATCCTAATTCTTGTATACAGTGAGCGACGAAGGTAATGTGTAAGTATAAGGAAGTAAATATTTGTATGTGAAATTTGGGCACAGGCGTTTAAACCTTACATCTGAAAATTATGTTAACATATTGACTGACGCAATGGCAAATACAAAAATTATTAAAAATAGCTACCATTTTTTTTTCTAGATATGTTAAATAGTTGTAAAATTTTGCGGAGTCACTGTTAACTCACTATATGGCCCTGCGTTCGAAATCCTTTAGTTTAGAAAATAATATAGGGTGATTCGAATTAGGTACATTGCAGTACTAGCACATTCTCTTCTTCCCGAGACTTTACCTTTAAATTAATATATATTATACATATACGATACGACGTGCTAACGATAAGCCAAACTTCACCGACATATTCTTTCTATCAATGAAAAATATCTATAAGTCTGTAATAAAAATTAAAATATTGCTAAATAAGATTTTCCTATCATATTTATATTCTGTTTAACGAAACATAAACAGTTTTATGGCAAAACGGATAATTTTAAGTAAAAAGAGAGACAACTGCAAATTATCTCATTCTAATAATAGATGACGGAAAACAAACTAGAGGTAAAATTGAATTCCTTCCTCGATAACCATCCATTTATTGTCGCTTGTCTGTGAAAGATTTTAGTTGTTATAGGTACTAGAGACACCTATGATGGTAGGTACCCGGTAGTCATGTACCTGATGAGTATTTGGGAGCCGGGTACCCTGTATAGGCCAAATATTATGATTTCATAGACGATGTCTACTGGCATCCTCCTTGGGTGCGCCAATGGGTTTATGATACGATTTATGTAACTATATTCACATTAGAAATTAATTTTCATGTAGCCTTTAAAAAGTTCTATATTATTTACATATAATATATGGAATAATTTCTAAAGAAATATGAGAAAGTTTTGGGAAATTAAAGGTATATAGGTATCGAAGGTCATTTAATATATTTTTCGTTTCTTAGATATCTGGGTATTTAATGGTACTTTTGGGCACTATTCAGTATTTCTGGGTACTTAATGATATTTTTAGGTACTTAAGGATATTTTGGGTAATACTCAGTAGTATTCTTTGGGCATTTAGGAGTAATTCATGGTTTTTGGGTATTTTTGAGGTATTTCTTTTTGGGAATATAAAGTATTTACGGGTAGTATTTTTTAAAAATGGTATTTCTTTGTACAAATATCAAGCAGTGGTTTATCCTTTGCTAAATGCCTTTCACTTTTGTTTGGAAGAAATTAAATAAAGTTATCACCCTCTGTTGAAGGGTCGTAAGTCCTTAAGGGGAGCTCGTATCATAAATTTTATATGAATGTCTCGAGGAAGGTCCCCTATTAAAATCTATCGTTCAATCTACCCTCAATGTTTTGCACATTATTCGGGATCATCCTGTATATTATGAAAAGTCAAAAAAAAAAAAATATGCTTTTTTGCATTCGCAAATTTGTTACTTCTATAATATTGGTATCAAAGCATTTTCTACAAATGCTTGCAACAGACTATGCGGAAATTCGCAATTCGTAATGCGTGATGTGTGATTTGTATGGAATTCGTGCATAGTTTGTAGGGTTTTTATGAATGGATTCTTAACGAACAAAACCCTACAGACTATTCACGAATTTCTCACAAACCACGGATTTGTAAATAGCGTGTAGGGTCCTGTTCGTTAAACATCTATTCATAAAAACCCTTCACGCTATGCACGTATTCCATACAAATCACGCATAGCGCATCACGAATCGTGAATTCACGCAGTCTGTAGCAAACCTATGGATCTATGGAAAAATTACAAATACAGAATTTGTTGCTACTGCATAAAACCTCATAATACGATGTTTTAAAGACAAATTCTGGTTCAGACTTTTTTCTATAAATGCTAAAGTAAAAATAACTTTAATAGGTAGAGACACATTTCAAGCGTCTTAGCGGTACCTTTATAAAACCGTCTATTGCGATGTTTTAACGATAGCAACAAATACTGTGTATGTTAATATCGAAATTATAGAACCAACAAATTTTTAAATTTTGCTGTTACATATTTCTAGCGTCTTCGCTGCAACTGTAATAAGCGCCTAAGTACATTGTTTTAGACTGGGGCTATACTTGCGACTCTGCCGTTGCGACTCTGTCGTTGCGGTCGTGTCGCAGAATTAACATATTTGGTAGGGTGGCTATACACACGACTAAAACTGGCACGGTTTACTCGTATTCAGTTGCAAATATGCCGTTGATTGAGGATGATATTTTGCTAGCAATTCCATAAGAAACAATGTGTTTCCATTTCTGCGACACGAATGCAACGGCAGAGTCGCAAGCCCCAGTCTTAACGCGACAAATTCTGAATGTAACTTTTTTCTATAGATTAATTTAAACAATACTTTGATACTGAAAGTATAGGAGCAACAAATGTTTTAAAGAGTGGCAGTATGCTTTTCGCGTCATCCATATATGATAGTACATATAGAACTTATTGTGATGTTTTAAAGATAACCAACCAATTTGTTTTTTGACCCCCTGTAAGGGTTGTTTTAGAGAAAGATTTTAAATTTTATTATTAACAAAGCTTATTTGGACTAAGTATCTAACGAAACCATAACCAAACGTCTCCAAAAGTTTTTTGTGTAGCCAGTCTAAAATAGCCTTTCAAGAATACAAATGCGGTACTTCCAGCAGTATACCTAAATTTAACAATTGACTTAAGTGAATATCCCATAAATGAGCAATAATAAACATTGTAACAACAAAATTAACTAGATCAGTGAAGAAAATTTAACTAAAATTGAAGCATTTGCTTTAATAATAGGTACATGCACCATTAATATCTACACATAGATTGTAGAGCTTTGTTATTTTGGGTGATCTACCTTTTTTAAATATAGGCCGATATTCTATTGTAGGTATCTGTATTTCAAGTATCTATGTGTAAATACTAATGATGCTTACTTATGTTGAATATACAGGGTGAGTCAGTCATTAATTTTAACCACGTATTCGGGAGGCTTAATAAAGGCAGAAAATCGAAAAAAAAAGTTTTTACTCGATCTTTAAAAAAATAAACAAATCACCCTATAAAAATCGGTAACACGACGCTCCTGGTGCGCTACGAACTTTCTGATGACGCACCCATACGACAATCGAATGCCGGATTAAACATAATATCGTCTAACACTTAGCGTTAGCGTTATTCACATTTATCTCCCATTTAGCACTTTCTGCATTTCCCGCATCTCTTTCCCCCCAAATTTGTAGATCATGCCACACATTTGGAGGGGGGATGGAGAGAATACAAGCAGTAAGCAGTAGTTTGTTTATTTCGGTCTCGCATATTAGTCGTAAATTCACAATGCATAATTTTACAAATTCCGAATATGCGGAGAATGTTTACGAAATGCGAATGCCGCTGTTACGGAATATTGGAGATGTCTAAGACGTGGTGCGCGAACTTTGTGTAAGTGCGATCGCGATACGGGTTCTGTGAAACTGCGTCGGGTGAATCAAATTGCGGCTGACCCTAATTTTATTAATAAAGTGCTATGGACGGATGAGTGCAGTTTTACTCGAACTGGCATCTTAAATAGGTTAGTACCATACTACTTAGAAAACAATAAATTTCTAGGCTAGATGTACGTAACTGCAAACTGAATAATTAATTGTACTTACGAGTAATACTAAAAATTCATATTTATTTGTAAAACATAGTGAAAACGTAATATCAAAATTATTAAACTGTAATAACCTAACATTCGAAAACATTTATTTATTATCTACCTTTGTTTTTATTAAAAAATAAATCGATATTTAAGGAAAATTCATTCATGTATCTAGATTAAAAAAAATAGTTTTACTCCTTGTCGTTAAATAACAGTACAGAAACTAGGTAACTAGGTTATTAACCTAATAATACGGTAGGTCAAGATTCACTCTCGATAACTTATGAGCATCAGATCAGAGGCGTGCCATTTCGGTCTTGGACAGTTTTCTGTTGACAACACGATGGTTTTTTATTACTTAGTATTTAAACACGAAACACTTTTCAGCTTCCCTTAATAATTTACCCATTGGGTATAGGTTTTTATGTAATGTACGTAAATGGTTTATTACTCGGTTTATTATTAGATACGTTGGAGTTTTGTGATTTCAATGTAACTAAGCCAATTTCTTTGCAGTCATAACAGCTGCATTTGCTCAGAGAAAAATCCACACGCTACTTGTCGATTTAACTTTCAGAGGCGATTTGTTGTCAACGTATGGGCAGGAGTGTACGGGTATTGTTTGATTGGACCGTATTTTCTACCGGAAAACCTGAGTGGACCGCGTTACTTGCAATTTTTAACAGAATTATTTGATTATTATTATTTGATTTCATTGGATATTAACATTTTAAATTATTATTGGCTGAAGTTGAACTGAGTAAGAAAAAATGATATGCTAAAACAGTCAGTACAACCGTTTATTTGTGATGTGTAAAACCTGTAGGTAGGTACTAGAAAAATATTTCAACTTGGCAACATTGCATCAGGTCGACATAGAGTTGAACTGTGAGCTGTCTCTGGCTGTAAAGGCTGTGAGCGGTCAGTGACAGTCTGAAAAGGGGGTTTAAATAATGATTTGAAAATATTTTTTTTCGGCGTAAATATGCATTTAGATTGTTTTTTAATCGCGTATTCGCATTACACTCATTATTCCATATCTCCTCTTAAAATTAATGACATTAAGACTGACTCATCCTCGAGCTCACCCTGTACATTAAAGTAGGTACTTAGATTTATTTTTTTAAGTTTTCTAAATTGATGCAGTTAATTTTTTGTGTTTCGTTTATTATTATTGCTCGTTTATGGGATATTTGTTATAAGTCAACAATTACACATATAATGCTGTTTGCTTTCATCAAAGGCTGCTTTATATATAATTGGGATTAAAAGAAAAGAGAATTAAAACACTACCTACTGCTTTTGCAAAGCCCATATGATCTAAATTGACGTTTGAGGTAAAAATGTGGTATGTATCTTTTGAACTGTTATAAGCGTAAAAAAAAGTTTTTTGGAAAAAGGAAATGAAAAGATTTATATAAAAATATATATTTTTGAAATTTATATGAATGTAGGTTATCTTGGAACAATAAGAGACAAGGAATTCTAATGCAATTGTTGTATCGATTCAACCTCTCTCTGTACCATTAATATCTACACATAGATTGTAGACCTTTGTTATTTTGAGTGATCTACTTTTTTTAAATATAGGCCAATATTCTATAGGGAGGAGGGCTGCAGCTTAATATTACGCAGTTACAGTTTTCAGATTCATGTTGATGATGCAGGAAAAGACTAATAATTATTGTAATTTAACTAATGATTATCTGATTTTTAGACAAGCGCAAGGTAGCAACAAATTTTGAACTGACTGCATGAATTGAATGGCATTTTTTTTCTTTTTGAAAAAACAAACTTAGTACATATACACATTCTATCAGAGCAGTCACCATTTTTTCTCGAAAACGGCACAAGCTGTAGAATTGGAACTGATGACACAGCACACTTAACAACAAAATATCCATTCCACGTTTTTAGCGGTCGTGTTTAATTTTCTGCTTTAGGAGAAGCGCTAGGCAACAATAATAAATTGATTATATGAGTTGAATGGATATATATTTTTTTTCTGAAAAAACTTCTGAAGTTACCTCGAAATTACCCGAGGAATAGAAAATATAGTGCAAAAATCACTGCTATTGTTCTTAGTTGTAGAGCAATTCGATGGTCTACCCCTACCGTAATTTTACCAGTACTCTAGCAGCCACCATTTTTCCTAAAAATAGTACAAACCACAAAATTGAAACTAGTGGCACAAATTAGCAACAAAATATAATTTATTTCTTTCTGACTGCCGTTGAAGTTGGCTTACCACAGGGTTACTTACATTTGTAAAAGATATAGCTTTTTATTTTATATTTCATAACAGAAACTGACGTTAATTGTCGAAAGTTTCCTGTCAAAGATACTATATATCTTGTACAAATTGTTTTTAACTTTAAGTATGTACAAATAACCATCCATCATATTACATTTTGTTTACATCTTTTACTTTTTATCGACGCATATTAGTGGAATGTTAATACATCATTTTTACAATAATTTTTATGACAATAAAAATAATGCGCAGTGTGTTTGTTAACATTAACCTCGACATTAACATACATACAATATGTATATCAAGTAAAACAAATAGATGCAACATTTTGTAAAAGTAAATATAACACTGTTTAGTTTTATATAAATTTATTTAGGATGCTATTAATTAAGTATAATGCTTCATATAATATGCACATACATGCTTTTTCAAAAAGGAAAATGAAAACAAATTTGGAAATAACGTTTCCATGGAAAAATAAATAGACGAATAAATAAAATATGTTATTTGAATGATTACCCACAAGTAGAAAATGTGAATTATTCCATTTTATTTACTTTCTGTTTTTAAATAATTTAATTTCATTATCTTTCCACCAGTGCAATATTGCAATATGGATAAGATAGATAATAAAAAATACCAAAAAAAGTCACAAATAAATAATTATAAATTTTGGAAACATGTTGCTTGTAACAGACTTCCGCAGCCGGGAGACCGTATGTAAGCTATATTTGTGGAGAGGATTGGCACCCTCTCTGCAGGTATGGTAGGGTGGAAGAATGTTGGCTTGGGTTAATGTGAGAGATTGATACCGGCTGACGTTTGGCTATCCCCCTAATTAATGAGGTTTTCCAGGTTTCCCTCATTCCTGCACTGTATGGTGGTTAGGACCTACCAACGTAAGTCGTTCCTGGGTGCAAATGCGGCCTGCTTAATAATAATATGCCGCCCCCCTCCGCACAAGTCTCCGACTTCTGGGCTAATCCTCGTGATTAGAGGATAGAGATATTATTATTATTATTGTATTGTTGAGTAATATGTAGCATAATTATTTATGATTATTAAAAAGTTATATGTAACGTCTTATTCCAAAAATCTAATTACTAGGTATATGTAAATTATACAAATATATATATTTTTTCTCTCTATACGCATAGACCTTACTGTAGAAGGGTTCATTGATGCTTAAATTAAATAACTAACACTACACTGTATTTTTATTATAAAACATGAATTATAGTACAAGATCCGAATTAAGGCCGTCCTGCACCCATCTGCTTACCGGATAGAAAGTACTTTTTATCAAACATAATATATAAACAGATATATCGCAACTGGGTTGCCTACTAAAATATGTGTATGGCTACCCTTAATTGAAACTATTGTAATTATTTTTTTGGTAATATTTCGCACACACTTTTTTCTGTCGTACGGCCATGGACAAGTTCTTCCAATATCGTAGTGCAAAATTTTATTGAAAATATTTTATTACTCTTGATAATTTTTCCTAAAACTTTTCTTTTTCCAAATAAATCCGATTTTTAAGCGTCATGTAACGTATGAGATAGCTGCAGAGAAAAAAAATTAAATTCTGTTTGTAAAGAAACGCTCAAAGGATCAATTTGTAAATAAGTTTTCAAATGTCCCAACTGATTTTGTCTTTGGAGATGGACTTATACCTCAAATTTAATTTAACATAGTATTAAAATTTTAATTCACAAGCGGTTATGCACAGCAATTACTGTAATTGTGTTTAAAATCTTACTGTCTTGTAGACAGACTACTCTGCTAATACACGGTAACGGCACCCTTAAGTGGAACCCAATATTCTGCGACTGTCTGTAGAAAATTATCAAGTTTGATAAAATATTTCAAATAAAATGTTACGCTATGATATTGAGAGAAATTATTCACGTACGTATACCAAAATAATGGGAGGGACAAAGTACTTCCTTCCCAACGTTTCAACGTTTGTTTTTTAGACGCCGTGTACAAAAATATCTTTGAGAATTTAGTTAATCACAAGGAGTATCTCTGATAAATTTCAAACTTATACCTATGTGAAAAATTGACACATATGTTATTGTTAGCATATCGTCCCTTATGGGCGGCGTTTTTGTGTGCATTTTTCAACGAATTTACGTGTTTCTTGTCGCAGTCAAAGAAAAATCTAAGCAAGTTAGAAAAAATATCTCTTCACTGTGCCAATCATACAAGTTTTCTCCAGGGTGTGACATATTTTCTAGGCTGGTAAGTCATTAGGAAATGGGAAGAAAACCATGTTTTCGCCTCCTATGTTTCATTGTTACGTTTCAGAACTTTATAGGGCAATTATGCACTGAAAAAATCGTATGCGGTATTATAATCACTGTCACAACCGGCAGGATACTTTTTAAAAGACGTTAACATTTGAACTGATATAAATTATTGAGTATTTTTCACAAGAACTACAACAAGGCAAAAAGGTGCAATTCACGGTCTTTTAATAGGTAAATCTGTTTTCTAGCACGTTTCTTCACCAAAAATTAAAGGACGTGAATTAATTTCAGCATGTTTTAGTTGGGACACTATCGAAAAGATGCCGTTAGTTACGGTCTGTAGGGTATTGGCACTTGAGTATTTTTTTTATCCGTCAGGGTCGGACTAGCTTTTTAATGCTTATTATCAGTAGTAGTAGTACCTAGCAAATCACACACAAATTGTTATACAAAATTCAGAAAGTATCATTATTGATGTTGAACATTATGGAGGAGATAACAGCAAGTACAGCGTCATGCAAATCACAACAAAATAGTAATGTTTTTTCAATTACTATATTAAGGGCGGCGTTTTTGTGTGCATTTTTCAACGAATTTATAGGTGTTTCTTGTCGCAGTTAAAGAAAAATCTAAGCAAGTTAGAAAAAATATCTCTTCACTGTGCCAATCATACAAGTTTTCTCCAGGGTGTGACATATTTTATAGGCTGGTAAGTCATTAGGAAATGGGAAGAAAACCATGTTTTCGCCTCCTATGTTTCATTGTTACGTTTCAGAACTTTATAGGGCAATTATGCACTGAAAAAAATCGTATGCGGTATTATAATCACTGTCACAACCGGCAGGATACTTTTTAAAAGACATTAACACTTGAACTGATATAAATTATTGAGTATTTATCACAGTAATTACAACAAGGCTAAAAGGTGCAATTCACGGTCTTTGCATAGGTAAATCTGTTTTCTAGCACGTTTCTTCACCAAAAATTAAAGGACGTGAATTAATTTCAGCATGTTTTAGTTGGGACACTATCGAAAAGATGCCGTTAGTTACGGTCTGTAGGGTATTGGCACTTGAGTATTTTTTTTATCCGTCAGGGTCGGACTAGCTTTTTAATGCTTATTATCAGTAGTAGTAGTACCTAGCAAATCACACACAAATTGTTATACAAAATTCAGAAAGTATCATTATTGATGTTGAACATTATGGAGGAGATAACAGCAAGTACAGCGCCATGCAAATCACAACGAAATAGTAATGTTTTTTCAATTACTATATTAAAAGAAATTTTTTGATAAAACCTCTAACAGGGGTCTAGTACAAGACAAATTAACGAAAAAACTACCTTAAAAATTTATGGAATTTAAACAAATTTTTTTATGGAACTTTTAACAAGGGTCTGTTGGTACACTAATTAACTAAAAAATACAGGATGTTTAGAAATAACCGAACCAATCTCAAAAATCCCTAAAAATTGGGGAATTAGACCAAGGTTTTTGCTTAAACTTTTAACAAGGATCTGTTAGAACACTAATTAACGAAAAAATACAGGGTGTTTCGAAAAACCGAACCAATCTCTAAAATCCCTAAAAATTAAGAAATTTGACCAACATTTTTTATTAAACTTTTAACAAGGGTCTGTTAGAACACTAATTAACGAAAAAATACAGGGTGTTTAGAAAGAACCGAACGAATCTCTAAAATCCCTAAAAATTACGAAATTTGACCAAGGTTTTTGATTAAACTTTTAACAAGGATCTGTTAGAATACTAATTAACGAAAAAATACAGGGTGTTTAGAAAAACCGAACGAATCTCTAAAATCCCTAAAAATTACGAAATTTGACCAAGATTTTTGATTAAACTTTTAACAGGGATCTGTTAGAATACTAATTAACGAAAAAATACAGGGTGTTTAGAAAAACCGAACCAATCTCTAAAATCCCTGAAAATTACGAAATTTGGCCAACATTTTTGATTAAACTTTTAACAAGAGTCTGTTAGACCACTAATTAACGAAAAAATACAGGGTGTTTAGAAAGAACCGAACCAATCTCTAAAATTCCTAAAAAATACGAAATTTGAGCAACATTTTTGAGTAAACTTAAAAGTTGGTTCGGTTTTTCTAAACACTCTGTATTTTTTCGTTAATTAGTGTTCTAATAGATCCTTGTTTTAACAAGATCCTTGTTTTAACAAAGATCTTGTTAAAACAAGGATCTATTAGAACACTAATTAACGAAAAAATACAGAGTGTTTAGAAAAACCGAACCAAACTCTAAAATCCCTAAAAATTACAAAATTTGACAACATTTTTTATTAAACTTTTAACAAGGGTCTGTTAGAACACTAATTAACGAAAAAATACAGGGTGTTTAGAAATAACCGAACCAATATTTAAAATCCCTCAATTATGAAATTTAATTAAACTTTTTGATGAAACGTATAACAAGGATCTGTTAGAACATTAATTTACGAAAAAATACAGAGTGTTTAAAAACCCAAATCAATTTCTAAAAACCCTCAAAATTTATGGGAATTAACCAAAATTATTGATGAAATTTTTGAGAAGGGTCTTTTAGAACACTAATTAACGAAAAAATACAGGGTGTTTAGAAGAAACCGAACCAATCTCTAAAATCCCACAAAAATTATGAAATTTAACCGACATTTTTGATGAAATTTTTGACAAGGGTCTGTTAGAACACTAATTAACGAAAAAATACAGGGTGTTTAGAGAAAACCGAACCAATCTCTAAAATCCATAAAAATTACGAAATTTGATGGGGATTTTTGATTAAACTTTTAACAAGGGTCTGTTAGAACACTAATTAAGGAAAAAATATATGGTGTTTAGAAAAACAAAACCAATATCTAAAATTCCTCAGTTTATGGAATTTAAAATTTTTTTTTTAAACTTAACAAAGATCTAGTAGAACACTAACGAAAAAAGTACAGATTGTTTGAAAAATCAAACGAATTTCTAAAAATTCTTAAATGTCACGAATTAAAAAAAATGTTTGTCAAATTTCAGCATCAAATGAAGATAACCCGATTCAACATTTGCAATATAGGGTGTTAAAGTAACCAAACATGAAAAAACCACAAAATTGACAGAATTTTACATCTTTTTAAAATGAAATGCCAGCTACTTTTAAAAATTATTGTCAATAAAAGTCAGCCAAGGTCGGGCAGCAACCTTGCTGTACCTTTCTAGTTAATATTATTTGATGAAAAATTGACGTAACTGAGCTTAATGTAATATAGGAATGTACGTTACTATTAGGACTAAAAATTAATCATTTATTTCATATTTTAAATTACATAGTATAATAAAGCTCTAAGCTAAAGCATGAAGTACATTATTTCCATCACTGTTGCCGTCTCGATGAGTTGTTGGCTCCAGAAACTGAATAGCGATCTTCGGTTTAGGGAGCGATTCATATTTATGGCTCGATACGCAGTGGATCGCGTCAATGTTATAATTAGGTGCGCCCGATGGATTTTAAAATTAAGTTAAATTTATTCAATAGTAATAATGGCATTTTATTTTTATGTTGGCAATTTTAAAGCAAACTAATTTCTGGCGGTTTGTTTACTATAATATCAGAATTTAAAAAAAGTAAATGAATATTAAATTTGCGCTAATTGTAACGGTACGAATTTACTTATATGTATTGGATATTTTTTATACGTATGCATACCATATTTTTTTTACAAACCTTCATGTAAATGAAATGAAAAAGACCAGTAGCGTACACACTTCATTCTTTTATAAAAAAAATATTGCGCTTTGTATGAAGCAGAAATCATATGATATTTAATAAGGAAACAAAGAATTTTCAATAAAATTGTGTATGAACACTAAGTAATTTTCACCTTACATTTTAGTGGTAACATTAAATCGATTAGCAACTGAACATTCTGGCAGCTAAATCAGAAATTTTATCATCACGTATCGTTGTTATTTGTCACATTACCTTCTTATAATAGTAACAATTTAGCTCTAGTTATAGAACGACTTGGAACAATTATAAATTAATAGATTACGTTATTATTATGTTTTATCATTTTTTCCTATTCTGTCCATGAAAATCTTGAAGAAATAGGCAAATACTGTAAAAGTCAGTGCAACCTTATAAATATTTATCTAATTTAAAAGTCCCAAACGTTTTTTTTTACTGTTTTATTTCAATGTTACTTTATGACAATGAAGAATGTTTCGTACATAAATAAATGTCAAATAATGTGATGGTAATCGAATAACTGTCTATATGAAAATCTATTAAAATAATTTCTTTTTTCAGGCGCACACTTATTAGCAATCTTGCGACTGCTTTGACCATCTAGTGCGTGTACATTTGACACACGACACATTTATATCTGTATTGACTATTGACCTTCGGGACCACAGTATAGAGAGTCTACCTATGCTGTGTTCGGGACCGGATTACCTAAATCACGATACTGAATAGGTTGTTACGCGCCGCAAATTCTTGTGATTTATAGAGTATCTCAAACAATTCGTAGTGAACTTATTTTATTTAATAATGTCCAGACATCGTTAGTCTGCGGATGGGTTTTTTACTGCATACGATAGGTTTCATGGGGACCATTTTCCGATGAAAAGAGGTAAACACAATATAATAATAAATTCCAAAATATAGTTTACGACTCAGATTTTTCTCCTGTAAAAAGGTAAATTTTCAGCAAATATTTGTATAAGAACTTTCTTACAGAAATAATGCTTTATGATTTAGAGAAACACATAAATATGGTGATATTTCTGCAGATCAGAGTTATAAACTAATAATACAAATACAAATCTGCCGTTCCTTCTCTAACTATAAAAATTATAGGTGAGTTAGCAAAATAGAAATCCGTATCATTTCTTTATAAGAAACTGTATATATATTATTACGCATGAGAATTAAAATGAAAACAAATAACCTTTGAATAAAACGTGTATGTATTAAGACAAAAAAAAATCATTTGGTAGCTCTAGAAATATTACATAATAGCAATGGAGGATGCTTTTCTTGACATGTTTAACAATTTGTGAAAAGTCATTTGGCTAACAATTAAAAAGTGAATTTTTAAAAATATTATATCACCACCCATGTACTTACTTTCCTTTCGACTATTTCATTTCACTATATACAAGAGTATGTATTTATTTTACTTTAAAATCATAAATATATATATATATATAATATGTAATAAAACATGAAACGCTGTTGCAAAACTTAATCTTAAAAATTTATAAAAAGAAAATATATTACAAAGTTGCTGGTAGGTTACTATGTCTTACTGTATTAATATATGTTTAAGAAGTTCTATGTTATTTTTTGGAAAAATTACGCCAACAAATTTTTACAAACTTGATACACATATGTAATTATTCCAACGAAATAAAATTATTTAACCAATTTTAATGGGTAGGTATCCAGTTTCTTTAATAAAGTCATATTACGGAAAATAGTTACAAAAAGTCATTTGTTTTTTAATTTCATTGATATTAATATCGATCCTTGTCAACGCCAGAAACAGAATTCATGACTGGGTCACCTCGTATAAACCAGTCCTCGGACTGTTTGGCGGTTGCGCTTTGACCTGGCTTTTTCAAAGACGTCGCGCTGAAATAATTCTGTAAATTTCGGTACGGTGTACGACTCAGTGCTTCACTACCTACCGTATAACTTTTTCAGTTGTATTTGATAGATATACAAATACTCGTATATACGTAATATTGGGAAAATTTTTAATTTACTTCAGGTATCATTATTGTATTAAACGATTTTCCATGTCTTTACTGTAGCCGTACTTTATAAATTTCTTTTGGCTAAATATTTTACTACAAATAAAGTTAAATATATACCTATATATTAAAAGATGAAAACCAACAAAACTATTGCAAGTATTTTATCTAACCGCTTTTCGACATACAGGAACCTCTCAGTTATTAAATAAATCGACATTCTTAGTAATAGTATAGATAATTATCGGAAAAATAATATATCTAAACATTTGTTTCAATAATGAATTACTTTTTCCTGGAACAAAAATTTATTGTATATTATTTATCCCAGCAAACCTTATAGAAACATCCTGGTATGTTATGACTATATTCTGTGCAGATACTGATATTGTTTTGTTGTTTCTGTACTTTAGGCCGATTTTCCTTAATACGTCTCTGATCCTACGGATAAAACGTTAGGCGAATCTACCGAGTAAAGAAATCTGCAACACCGATCTTCTACGCGAAAATGTATCTAGCTCTAGTTCGGCTTTACGCTAATTGGAACCGCCACATCCTGAGTGGATTGTCTTTGGGCGATTTTCGACGACTAAAACGCGGCCCTTAAAAGAAATTTTTTGATAAAACCTCTAACAGGGGTCTAGTACAAGACAAATTAACGAAAAAACTACCTTAAAAATTTATGGAATTTAAACAAATTTTTTTTATGGAACTTTTAACAAGGGTCTGTTGGTACACTAATTAACTAAAAAATACAGGGTGTTTAGAAATAACCGAACCAATCTCAAAAATCCCTAAAAATTGGGAAATTAGACCAAGGTTTTTGATTAAACTTTTAACAAGGATCTGTTAGAACACTAATTAACGAAAAAATACAGGGTGTTTCGAAAAACCGAACCAATCTCTAAAATCCCTAAAAATTAAGAAATTTGACCAACATTTTTTATTAAACTTTTAACAAGGGTCTGTTAGAACACTAATTAACGAAAAAATACAGGGTGTTTAGAAAGAACCGAACGAATCTATAAAATCCCTAAAAATTACGAAATTTGACCAAGGTTTTTGATTAAACTTTTAACAAGGATCTGTTAGAATACTAATTAACGAAAAAATACAGGGTGTTTAGAAATAACCGAACCAATATTTAAAATCCCTCAATTATGAAATTTAATTAAACTTTTTGATGAAACTTATAACAAGGATCTGTTAGAACATTAATTTACGAAAAAATACAGTGTTTAAAAACCCAAATCAATTTCTAAAAACCCTCAAAATTTATGGGAATTAACCAAAATTATTGATGAAATTTTTGAGAAGGGTCTTTTAGAACACTAATTAACGAAAAAATACAGGGTGTTTAGAAGAAACCGAACCAATCTCCCAAAAATTATGAAATTTAACCGAAATTTTTGATGAAATTTTTGGCAAGGGTCTGTTAGAACACTAATTAACGAAAAAATACAGGGTGTTTAGAGAAAACCGAACCAATCTCTAAAATCCATAAAAATTACGAAATTTGATGGGGATTTTTGATTAAACTTTTAACAAGGGTCTGTTAGAACACTAATTAAGGAAAAAATATAGGGTGTTTAGAAAAACAAAACCAATATCTAAAATTCCTCAGTTTATGGAATTTAAACAATTTTTTTTAAAACTTAACAAAGATCTAGTAGAACACTAACGAAAAAAGTACAGATTGTTTGAAAAATCAAACGAATTTCTAAAAATTCTTAAATGTCACGAATTAAAAAACATGTTTGTCAAATTTCAGCATCAAATGAAGATAACCCGATTCAACATTTGCCATACAGGGTGTTAAAGTAACCAAACATGAAAAAACCACAAAATTGACAGAATTTTACATCTTTTTAAAATGAAATGCCAGCTACTTTTAAAAATTATTGTCAATAAAAGTCAGCCAAGGTCGGGCAGCAACCTTGCTGTACCTTTCTAGTTAATATTATTTGATGAAAAATTGACGTAACTGAGCTTAATGTAATATAGGAATGTACGTTACTATTAGGACTAAAAATTAATCATTTATTTCATATTTTAAATTACACAGTATAATAAAGCTCTAAGCTAAAGCATGAAGTACATTATTTCCATCACTGTTGCCGTCTCGATGAGTTGTTGGCTCCAGAAACTGAATAGCGATCTTCGGTTTAGGGAGCGATTCATATTTATGGCTCGATACGCAGTGGATCGCGTCAATGTTATAATTAGGTGCGCCCGATGGATTTTAAAATTAAGTTAAATTTATTCAATAGTAATAATGGCATTTTATTTTTATGTTGGCAATTTTAAAGCAAACTAATTTCTGGCGGTTTGTTTACTATAATATCAGAATTTTAAAAAAGTAAATGAATATTAAATTTGCGCTAATTGTAACGGTACGAATTTACCTATATGTATTGGATATTTTTTATACGTATGCATACAATATTTTTTTTACAAACCTTCATGTAAATGAAATGAAAAAGACCAGTAGCGTACACACTTCATTCTTTTATAAAAAAAATATTGCGCTTTGTATGAAGCAGAAATCATATGATATTTAAGAAGGAAACAAAGAATTTTCAATAAAATTGTGTATGAACACTAAGTAATTTTCACCTTACATTTTAGTGGTAACATTAAATCGATTAGCAACTGAACATTCAGGCAGCTAAATCAGAAATTTTATCATCACGTATCGTTGTTATTTGTCACATTACCTTCTTATAATAGTAACAATTTAGCTCTAGTTATAGAACGACTTGGAACAATTATAAATTAATAGATTACGTTATTATTATGTTTTATCATTTTTTCCTATTCTGTCCATGAAAATCTTGAAGAAATAGGCAAATACTGTAAAAGTCAGTGCAACCTTATAAATATTTATCTAATTTAAAAGTCCCAAACGTTTTTTTTTTACTGTTTTATTTCAATGTTACTTTATGACAATGAAGAATGTTTCGTACATAAATAAATGTCAAATAATGTGATGGTAATCGAATAACTATCTATATGAAAATCTATTAAAATAATTTCTTTTTTCAGGCGCACACTTATTAGCAATCTTGCGACTGCTTTGACCATCTAGTGCGTGTACATTTGACACACGACACATTTATATCTGTATTGACTATTGACCTTCGGGACCACAGTATATGGAGTCTACCTATGCTGTGTTCGGGACCGGATTACCTAAATCACGATACTGAATAGGTTGTTACGCGCCGCAAATTCTTGTGATTTATAGAGTATCTCAAACAATTCGTAGTGAACTTATTTTATTTAATAATGTCCAGACATCGTTAGTCTGCGGATGGGTTTTTTACTGCATACGATAGGTTCCATGGGGACCATTTTCCAATGAAAAGAGGTAAACACAATATAATAATAAATTCCAAAGCATAGTTTACGACTCAGATTTTTCTCCTGTAAAAAGGTAAATTTTCAGCAAATATTTGTATAAGAACTTTCTTACAGAAATAATGCTTTATGCTTTAGAGAAACACATAAATATGGTGATATTTCTGCAGATCAGAGTTATAAACTAATAATACAAATACAAATCTGACGTTCCTTCTCTAACTATAAAAATTATAGGTGAGTTAGCAAAATAGAAATCCGTATCATTTCTTTATAAGAAACTGTATATATATTATTACGCATGAGAATTAAAATGAAAACAAATAACCTTTGAATAAAACGTGTATGTATTAAGACAAAAAAAATCATTTGGTAGCTCTAGAAATATTCTGGATTACATAATAGCAATGGAGGATGCTTTTCTTGACATGTTTAACAATTTGTGAAAAGTCATTTGGCTAACAATTAAAAAGTGAATTTTAAAAAATATTATATCACCACCCATGTACTAACTTTCCTTTCGACTATTTCATTTCACTATATACAAGAGTATGTATTTATTTTACTTTAAAATAATAAATATATACATAATATGTAATAAAACATGAAACGCTGTTGCAAAACTTAATCTTAAAAATTTATAAAAAGAAAATATATTACAAAGTTGCTGGTAGTTAGGTTACTATGTCTTACTGTATTAATATATGTTTAAGAAGTTCTATGTTATTTTTTGGAAAAATTACGCCAACAAATTTTTACAAACTTGATACACATATGTAATTATTCCAACGAAATAAAATTATTTAACCAATTTTAATGGGTAGGTATCCAGTTTCTTTAATAAAGTCATATTACGGAAAATAGTTACAAAAAGTCATTTGTTTTTTAATTTAATTGATATTAATATCGATCCTTGTCAACGCCAGAAACAGAACTCATGACTGGGTCACCTCGTATAAACCAGTCCTCGGACTGTTTGGCGGTTGCGCTTTGACCTGGCTTTTTCAAAGACGTCGCGCTGAAATAATTCTGTAAATTTCGGTACGGTGTACGACTCAGTGCTTCACTACCTACCGTATAACTTTTTCAGTTGTATTTGATAGATATACAAATACTCGTATATACGTAATATTGGGAAAATTTTTAATTTACTTCAGGTATCATTATTGTATTAAACGATTTTCCATGTCTTTACTGTAGCCGTACTTTATAAATTTCTTTTGGCTAAATATTTTACTACAAATAAAGTTAAATATATACCTATATATTAAAAGATGAAAACCAACAAAACTATTGCAAGTATTTTATCTAACCGCTTTTCGACATACAGGATCTACCTCTCAGTTATTAAATAAATCGACATTCTTAGTAATAGTATAGATAATTATCGGAAAAATAATATATCTAAAAATTTGTTTCAATAATGTGTTACTTTTTCCTGGAACAAAAATTTATTGTATATTATTTATCCCAACGAACCTTATAGAAACATCCTGGTATGTTATGACTATATTCTGTGCAGATACTGATATTGTTTTGTTGTTTCTGTACTTTAGGCCGATTTTCCTTAATACGTCTCTGATCCTACGGATAAAACGTTAGGCGAATCTACCGAGTAAAGAAATCTGCAACACCGATCTTCTACGCGAAAATGTATCTAGCTTTAGTTCGGCTTTACGCTAATTGGAACCGCCACATCCTGAGTGGATTGTCTTTGGGCGATTTTCGACGACTAAAACGCGGCCCTTATATCACGTAGAGGCGTATCTGACATTTCTATACGTACCGACGTATATCACTTACGCCGCTATGTGAGAAAATTTAAGGAGAATTAATAGATACGACAGTTAGAAAAATCTTGACCGTCTAACATTAGTACTGGAAATGCAGATACGTCACTATGTGAGTTGAAGCAGTCGCCCTAAACTTACTTATTGTTGATGTATCTCATTTTTCCATTTTTATCAGATACGCCTCTACGTTATATAAGGGACGATATGCACATTTTCTTTTTATCATTTTACAGATGTCATGTTCTTATTATAATCTCATTAAATTAATGTACCTAATATTTTTTTTTGTTTATTTTTCACTGTATAATTACCGCATGTGTGAAATTTTCTAAAATTGAGGCAGCTCTATTATTAGAAATACGCATTTCTGTTGATTAACCAACCTTATAAATAATTATGAAAATAATTAAGTTATTACTGTTTGTATGTAAAAAAATATGAAAACAAAACTTTTAAATAATTTTTGATCTTCTATCAAACCCACCTAAAAATTCTTTTGCAATTATGAGGTTATTTCCTTATGAAGCCTGTTGTTGATGCTACATATAAGTCGTAAAAAATCATGATAGTAACTCATGGACGTAATTTTCAAATAAATTTAATGGATGAGAATATTTTGAATTGGTAATTAGTAAAATAAAACTTTTAGAACGTGTATAGAATATGTTACAGGCATATTTGATAAGATATTGAAAGCATAGTATGTGATTATGATTTATTTTGGTACAACTGCCCAGACAGAATATCTCCAATTATAGGGCAGGAAAGGAAAACAAAATATAATTACAATATTTACAATAACAAAGAAATCACTACAAACATTATTTACATGCAGCACACATTTGAAATATACATAGTAATTACTTTTCTAAACTCATTTATTAATATTATAACAGAAAATATGAAAATCATGCTGATATGTCATAATTAGAACAAATGTAAGCAAGTGAGAATTTTAAAATATTTGTACAAGGAGCCGGTAAATAAAATATAGAGCAAGTTTGAAACCATGGGTATATTAAATTGTATAAAACGAACGAACTTTGTTTATTAAAAGTTTATACAGTGCGTCCATTAAGTAACGCATAAATTCATTATTATCTAAATAAACAATGTATTAAAAATTACCGACACAGGTCGATTTTTTATTTTATTTTACTGTTTTTTCAAATAATAATTTAATATACAGGGTAACCTACCTTCGAGTAATGACGTCATCATCGTTTTTTTTTAAATGGAACACCTCAGCGGTGGCGGCTCGTCGTATGAAGCAACTGAGGCCGGGCCTCACTGTAAAATTTGGCTTTCACTGTATATTTTAATACTCCAGAATTTCCAATCCGATTGCCTACTACATTTATCAAAAATCAATGTAACAAAATAAAATAATTGCTTCAATCTTAGCCCTCGTATGTTTTAACGGGTCACCCACCTATCCCACCACAGTGAGGCCAAATTTTGCGAGCATCAAATTGCATCGCACATGTCTATACGTTATGGTTTTCCCCACCACGCGAGACGGTTAAAATCAATGTTTTTTTGCTTCATGTCCGCTCGAGACAGGCCAGATTTCTGGCGCCTCAAGTTCAGCGACAAATGGACGATGTGATAGTGGCTAGTGAATATTTACCCAAAGAGTTTACTAAAGTTGCAAAGTAGTAATAGTAATTTTCAATTGCAGTTCTGTCGTCAACATTCAGAAACAGTTAAAGATCGAAGGGACAAATAATTAAAGATAATAGTTAGTGGAAAAGCGAATATAGCAGCGCAGTCCTTCCTTGATAGAATCTCATTAGGACTAGTAGTTAATTTGCAAAACGGAATTTCAGGAAAGAACAACTCTGCGAGGATGGTCTCGACTAGCAATGATTTAATCATAAAAACCCTATAGCAAAAAAATGCAATAGAGGTTTCAGTTGAACCTACAGGATGGTAAGACAGTTCTTGCTTTGTGACCTTCCAGGTCCAGCATGGAGTAACTACTGACCACTAGATATAGCTTTGCTACATTTCGCAACGGGGTGGTGAATTTGTTTCTACATTTTTTTCAAGGGTACGTGTACGTCTATTTCATTAATTGATGGAATACGTAATTCAAGAAAGTTACACAAATATTAACGATTCACGAGAATCATTACCATATTATGTAGTCCAAGTAATAAAAACGGACTGAACATAATTGACAAACTCGTCTACTACAAATTGTGGATTGTCAAACATAGCGTTCTCTTATAGGTTATGAAATTAATATCTTATTTAATTTTAGATCGTAAAACTCATCCGTATACAATGGATTACCACTTGCCACAAATGAGCTTCCTCTTTGATATTTCTTATTATAGTTCCATTAAACTATGCTGAATATGAAGCATGTTTTAGAGACGTTTTTGGTACATGTTCAACAAATACAGAGTGCACTTCGTAAAACTGAATGTATGCGCTATTAACATTACTGAAAGTAGACAAAACAGGACCAGTCGATGTTACATAAAATATATACATTTTATTAAAAGAGGCTTTTTAAAATTAAACGAGGAATAGTTAGGTTAATAACATCACTTTTTGCTAGACCTTCAGGGTAGATAAAGTACGTGATGGGTGATGGAAATCAAATAGCAAATAGTTAATCAGATTTCTCAATGTGAACTGGAAATTTTTTTTTATATTTCCATAAATTTTTAGTTTTCAGAGATTGGTTAGGCTTTTTTTAACACTGTAATTTTTTCGTTAATTAGTGTTCCATTAGACCCTTGTTTTATCTAATTTTTTCATAATTCCATACATTTTTAGAGTTTTTAGAGATTGGTTAGCTTTTTTAAACATCTTGTATTTTTTTTCGTTAATTGCTCCTAATAGACCCTTGTTAAATGTTCCGCAAAAAATTTTTTGTAGTTCCATAATTTTTTTGTGTTTTTAGGGATTGGTTAGGCTTTTTTAAACACCCTGTATTTTTTCGGTAATTAGTGTTCTAATAGACCCTTGTTAAATGTTTCATCAACATTTTTTTGTATTTCCATACATTTTTAGGGTGTTTAGAAATTGTTAAGCAATTTTAAACACCCTGTTTTTTTTCTTTAATTAGTGTTCTAATAGACCCTTGTTATAAGTTTCATCTATTTTTTTAAATTCATTCATTTTCAGAGTTTTTAGAGATTGCTTAGTTTTTTCAAACACCCTGTATTTTGTTCGTTAATTAGTGTTGTAATAGACCCTTGTTAAAAGTTTAATTAAGAATTTTGTTTAAATTTTATTATTTTAAGGGTTTTAAGAGATTAGCTCCGTTTTTTTAAATACCCTGTATTTTTTCATTAATTCATGATCCCTTGTAAAATTTTTGATCAATAATTTTTTCCATAATTTTTAGGGTTTTTTAGAAATTGGTTCTAGTGTTAGTGTTCTAATACACCCTTGTTAGAAGTTTTACCAAAAACAATTTTTTAGTTCTCTTAATTTTAAGTTTTTTTCATCGGTCAAAAATTTTTCAATACTATACAAAACGGTCTTTCGCACGTTTAATAACCGTTCCGAAGTCAAAACTTCAAAAATAAAATTTCCTCGAAATTAGAAATTTTATTTTCTCCTTATCAATTTTGTATATTAACACTCTGTCTATCGCTCTGTTAAATACGAGTAACGTCTTCAAATTTTATGAATGAATTGTGACGTTTTAAAGGCGGAGCTTTATTGCAAGTTCCACCCAAATGTCTCGCGTACCAACTTAAAATTACAGTACATTTATAAAATTATTGGAAAATTTGGAATCATTTTTCTCAGTTATTTTTGTATATATTGGAATGGGATAAACGTGAAAAATCATTAAAAAAATATATAACTTGCTCATGGCCGAATTTCCGCTTATTCGGGAAACAAAAATTGAAAATTGTTTTTTTTATTGTATTTCTAAAACTATTATCAAAATTCAAACGCGAGGAAGTTATAGATAATTGTTAAATACACCTACAGTTAAAAAATGAAATTATTCTGTCGGAAAATAAAGGAGAAAAATGGATTACAGTTTATTAAGGTACTTCGAAACCAGATAAAGCAACATTACCGATCAGTGACTCATTATTGGTAAAAAAACTGCGTAATTCGTTATATTAAAATCACCCAATATAGTTAAAAAATTTGCATTAAGAAATTGAAAGTTAGTAGCAACAGGGCAGCAATATCAATACGCGGAACATACAGGGTGTTTCGAAAAATTGGTACAAAACTTAAGGCTCTAAAAGTAGAGCCAAGAGCCGGAACAACGTTACTGAGATATGGCCCTCCAAAGGGCTCTTATCATTTGGATATTTTTAAAAATAACTTTCTTTCTGATTAAGATAATGGAATGAAAATTGTAGGTAATAATCATACCATAAGGGTCTTTAACTATTATAAGATTCATCGAAATCTATATACAGGGTGATTCAGGTTTAATCTTGATAACTTCAGGAATCGATAAAACAGGTTAAAATAATGTTCATTTGTGATATAAACTTATTTCCTAGAACGCATCGTTTCCGAGAAAGAGGGCGTTGAAGTAGGATTTTTTTCTCGTTTTCCCTCATAACTTTTGAACCACTTATCCGATTTAAGTGAAATTCGGAACACCAACACTCCTTATGATCTTACATGTTGACAGAGTCGGACTCGGACTTAAACGGACGGCATTAGAATTAGGCAAAATAGGTATGTATATGACTGTATCATATTTTAGGATTACGAATAGAAAGTCAGTCGCGTCGCTCGGATCAATTAATAATGCTTAACATATTGTTCCAATTCATGACCAATTTAATATTAGCTCAGTCGTAACAATATATATTATTTTTTACTAACATCAAATAATTTGACAAATACAATAAAGATTATATACCTATAGTTGTGTTACTACTGTTACTCATTCAATTCACTAGATTCTTAAGATCAAAACACGACGCTTTATGCTAAAATAAGCCGTTAGGGAGCGCCAAAGTTTTTGAAACAATATAAAGATATTATTATTACTATATCAATAACCTATTATAAAACGGAAAAGCGTTGAACGATTAAAATTAAATTTGATGTATGAAAATATATTGATAAAAGACTTTTCCTGATGCAATTAATGTTAATTACCAACATGCACAAACGCCTTAAACTGGATACCTCAGTCAAAAAATTAATCCATATTTTTTGTGTATTAACTGTCTCACTTTATTTTCCAGTAAAAGCCAAAACTTTTTAAAACAAATTCTCTCTTCCAAATTTGTGATAACGGTACAGGCGGTGTTATCCACTATTTTCGATTTTTAGAAATTATTTCTTTATAGTTTTTTTTCCTATTCACATGTAAGATTGTACCTTGTACCTTCCTGTTTGTACAACGTTTGTTTAATGTTGTTCAATTTTTTGTAAAAACTTCATTTTACTATTTATAAAAGCCAACAGGAAGGTTTCAAAAATTAGTTACATGTATCAGTTAAGATGTTTTCATTATTGAGTAAGAGTATTTATATTTTGTATTAAAATTTATGTTAGTGATAATCAATATAAAAATAATAAAAGATATATTTATGTACTTACCTAATACCTAGTTCGTATTTTTTATTTATTTCGTTTATTATTGAAAAATTAAAATTTTATTGAAAAATAATAAGAAAGGCAACAAAATGGAGTCTGCACGCGGACGGTCAACACCCTATTGTCACGGATTTCCTTATCCGAATTTCTCTACTGCCAGAAAAACAATCCGTTAATTAATTACTTCTCTTTATTAACTACTCAGTACACTACTGAACACTAATTACAACTCAACTAAACACTTATTTAATTAATCGCTATCTAAATCGCAAGACTAACTTAATCGGCCGTTTATTTTTCTTTTATAGAGCCAACGAATATTCCAGGTACATTCTAGTATCTCTAGATTCATCTTCCCGAACGACTCGAATGCTTCTCGTCGATTCCCCAATTTTCTAGTCTCGTCTCGATCCACGGCTTTTTGTTTGTTTAACAGAATCGTGTAGGGGCGATCGGGGCAATCTTAGCATTTCGCGATACCACAGTCGTCGGTTTGGGTGTGAGTGGGGCAAATTCCGTGACACTATGAACGGCCCTGAGCATTGTTCTTTTAAAAAGAAATTAAAATTCAATCTCGTACTTTCTCTTAAAAAATTGTTCTCGCACATCTATGTATTAACTTTTTTGTCAGATTCACGTGACTAATAAATGGAGGGAAGCAAATATAAATAAAAGAACGGGTGTATTTGAAAATGTTTCATTATTGAATATTAATCTAGTGCTAGTGTAACTTACGACTTGTGTGATTTACCAGTGATTATATTTTGCTACAGCTTATTTGTTTGACATAAATTAAGTATTAAAAAATACATATCGGATCGCCTGCTTTAGTTTAAAACTTTTACCTCTTACTTTTTTACTTTAAAACTAATTAACAAAAAAAAAAATTCATTACAACTCACACAGTTGCAAGTAAGAAATATTTACGCTAATTTTTGTCCTTAGAGCTTTTGTAACTTTTCTTCTTGCTGCGGCACAGTATTTGCGACATTCAAAAAATACTCGCAGCATGTCAACATTCATCATTAGTAAAATTATTTGCTATAATTATTTGTAAAAAATACAATTTTTACGTAGCAAATTTAAGGAAGCACTAACAAAAATCACAAAAGGTCTAATGACAGAAACTAGCATGACAGTCACCCACTTATAGCAATCGTGTGTTATAATGCGAATGATAATGAATGTAATTTTTCTATTAATAAAATGTTAGTTTTAAAGCGAAAATGTAAGAGAAGTCAACGTTTTAAAATGAACCAGGCTATCTGATACGTATTTTTGAATATTTAAATTCCATATTTTTTTGGAAACTGAAGGGCTCTATCTCCTAAGGGGTGAACATTTCACTAAGGTCATTTTTATGCAAACGAACTGTAGATTCATAGGTACTATTTGTGCTACTTCTTTTACATTTTCATTCAGAAACATGATTTACGTTTGTTGCTGGTCTTCTTTGACTATGAATTCAAGTAAATTGAAACACTACAAGGTGTTTATTGAGGGTGAGTCACCCCTAAAATTATACCAAACTTTCTTTCCGTTGATCGAATTTTAAAAGAATAATATCCTGCGCAGAATTTAATTTAAAATATTTTTACTCTTGTTAAATTTAAAAAAACTAAGATTTTTGAAGAAAATATGTATTAATTAAAAGCAGATTTTAACAGTGTTTATTAGAAGAAATAAAAAAATTACTTTGTCTTTACAATTTGACAGTAATAAAACTATGCAATTTTATATATAAGCATGTTTGGTTAAATTGCAATATTTTGAGACCCCCTACATCACACTCTACATGCACCTGCTCTATGTCGGTTCTAATGCGGAACACTGTAGGTATTTTCTTTATAAAAATATTTGAACTATCAATAAATAAATCAATAAAACAGCTATAAATTAATAATAATTTTTTGTGCAAATTTGCATTGTCCACTTTTGTCAATTTAATTTTTTCAAAAGAAAGAGAAGAATTTTTTTCTTTAATATCTTTGTTATTTTTGATTTTACAAAAAAAGTTACTGGACTAAAAGTAGAGGATTCAATTTGCAATAAAAAATGTTTTTTTAAAAAATTTTGTGTGACCAATTTTACCTGATAAATGCTAAAAACAAATTAACCCCCTTTTCCAAGATGGCGGCCAAACCTCGAGGGTTGTGACCCCACAAACTTCAAGTTAAGCTTTTAATACTATGTGACAAAAATAAAATTAGATAAACAAAACCATATTTCAATAACATTTTGTTTTTTATATATTCCACAAATCTTAACTACCCGTTTGCATTCCACATTTTTTTAATATTTATTAAAAATATGAATTATATTTTAATGAATACGTCTATTTAGCAATGTCTTAGCTGGTGTCTATTATTCAGTAGGCAGACATATAGAATATTATATTAAAAGTAATCTATTCTGTATCTGAAAAAATATTATATTTTTAGTTTCAAGATTTAACAAATTCGTAATTATAATAAAGCTATTAAACTACAATACGTAATCATTTCTCTTAGTCTTTTATAAAATCCGTTGCGGTTTTCGTTCGGTAACTATATACGTATATAGTAAAATATGTTATATTATTTTTTATATACTACAAATATTATTTTACATGAAATGAAAAATTTGAAATAAAAAAATAATTTTACATTATTTCAAAATTTTAAAAAACAACGTCGATGTAAAATAATATCTGTAGTCTATTAAAAAAAACGCATATTTTTATCATTTTCCGTTGAGGAGTTACTGAGCGAAAACTATATCCTATTTGATAGAGCGTTTACCGTTAGCCTGAATCACTTCTCTCAGTCTTGGACATTTCGAATCTAATGTGATCGTCTCTTTCATCAAGGCCACCGCATGGTGGCAGCATTTTATTGCTAAAAAAAAATTGTTTAGTTTTCGCTCAGTAACTATCCTTAACGGAAAATGATAAAAATATGCGGTTTTTTTAATAGACTATAAATATTATTTTACGTCGACGCTGTGTTTTGAAATTTTGAAAATGTGTAAAATACATTTTTTTAATTGAATTTTGCATATTTTCAAAATTTCAAAACACAGCGTCGATGTAAAATAATATTTGAAATATTACAAAAAAAACGCATATTTTTATCATTTTTCGTTGAGGAGTTACTGAGAGTTTGATAGAGCACTCACCGTAAGCCTTAAACTACATACGTGTGAAATTATTTATTTAATTAAAAAAACTCCTTTATATAAACTAAATAAAAAAATAAAGGAATTAATCCTTGAATAGTAGTACAAGTCCGAAATTTGTTAGATTTTCATTATTTATCTCCGGTGCATAAAAAAATAATAATTAAATTTGGCGTTTATATCAGGTACCATTGTCCACTCTTAAGTTTTATACCTACTTTTCCAATCTTTAGCATTTACACAGTTAATAAAACCGAGCATTGCATCTTCAGGATAGTCTTATTTTATAATAATATAACAAAAACAATACCGATAGCGATTTATCTAAAAATGCATGATTTAGCTTTTTTAACAATGTAAGAGGGAAAAGAAAATAAATGATTGTGCAAGAATTTTAAAGATAGGTCGTATGTATCATTGTTTGAACTTTCCAATCCGTTTTAAATTTGTTTAGCTTTTATTTACACAATTTAATATTTAGTATTTCTGTTGTTGCTGTAAAATTCTCGAGTATTTGTCAATCAACAGAATCCCACATTGATAATTATTTTTCTTGAACTGCATATTTTCTATTTGTTTAGGTAAATAATAAATCAATATAGCAATAGATGTAGCTAATTATTTAGATTAATTAATTTTTATTGGTTGCCCGCGCACATTCAAAATCATTCAGTCTTAATTTGCAACAACAGTCGCTTTCTTATAATTAAATTAATATTTTTTATATTCTATTTTCTCTCTATTATCTTTTATATTTAACTGAATCATTTTTAACTAAGGCAAAATAAACAAACCTCTATCTACAGAATTATGCATTTTTAGCAATTCATCACCTACATAAGTTTTTCGGCTAAATATTGTTTATTTTTTTGCGAAAAACTAAATGCAATGCAAAATTAGGTCCTTTTTTAATTTCAAAATTCGATTATATCAAATAAAGATACATTGTAATAATCATAACGCAAAATTAATTCAAATAATAACTCTTTTTGGAACAAAAATGCATTAATAAATAAGAAAACCTAAGTACCGTTACACACTCACGCGGATGGTACGCGCCACGTTTGTTTTCGTTTCTCCGCGTCTGTTGCATTCACAGTTGTGTGTTTCCTAATGCAGAAGATGATTTAGGCCCGGCATTTCAGTTTATACATTTCATCGAGTGCAAGTTTATAATGAGTTTACTGTAATTAAAGGCTGTCGCAACCTATTATATTTAAAAAAAATAAATTTCACGCCCAGAGAAAATTTTAGGTGCGCCTTATCGTTGTTCAAAAATTTACTATAGTCTGTTTAGAAACGAAAGAGAGTAATAAAAGCTTATTATATATGCAAATCGTAAATAAATGTAGTACTGGTGCTTATATTCAATATTTTTATATTATGTATTATCGGTATAGATGAGGTGTACTTTTAAAAAAACTTTATGTGATCGAATCGTACTAAATTGTAACAGGTAGCGAAAATTTAATCCCCGACAATACGTCTTTGTCTATGCCGCTTCAATTTTTCGGTCCATTTCTCTTATAAGTAAACAATATAAAAGCAGCATTTCAAAACTAGAAGCTACTTTAAGCATCATAACCGGGTTAAGAGGGTTTTTAGTAATTCAAATAAAATTATTCAATATTATTATCAAAATATTTATTTAAATTTAATGAATAGACTTTTATTCCACTCAAAAATATTTGCATTTTGAAAATTCAAATTATGGTGAATAAATGTAGTGTTGTATAAATGTACAATAAAGAAAATAAAAAAGTAGGTATATTAAAATTCATCCTCTGAATATTCTGATGAATTATCTTCGTCTCCTAGATTGATAACGATAGGTTCCACAGTAACGTCAATTAAATTATCGAGTTCCCACATTTTCTCCTCTTCTTTTTGTACATGATGTATACATCTTTGCCAGTTATCTGCAGTTAGTCGTTCCAAGGAATTTTTTTTAAAAAATTTCACGTCACTTAATTTAAACGTATTATTTCGCGCTACATCTCCTTTTACCTGCGCCCAGACTAATTCGATTGGATTAAGTTCACAGTGATAAGGTGGTAACCGTAGTACCGTTATTTGACGATTTGTTGCCATTTCATCGATAACATATTTTTTCTGATCTTTATTAAGATTGACAAGTGTCAAAAGTTCCTTTTTCACCATATTTGTTTCAAATGTTTTTTCCGGATAACCATTGAATTATATCGGGTTTCCTCCAAGCAGTCGTAGGCGTCCGCTCGGTCTGCCGTGAATGGTAACTGGCATTATCCATGACAATTACAGGCCCCGGAGGAATAAGAGCCAACATCTGTGTAAAATACTCTTCGAAAACATCTGCGTTCATGTCTTCGTGATAGTCATCTGTATTTTTAAATTCAAATAAAAGTAAACCGTCATCTACAAAACCATTGGCACTATCTATATGTGTCACTATTAATCTTCGCCCTTTACCTGAAGGTGCCTTGAACCCTGTTGAAAGTCCATCCAAAAATGCTTGTCGAAAACTTTTTATATTTTTATCTTGCCATACTTTTGTTACAGTATATTCCTCGTTGACCCAAGTTTCGTCTAGATAATAAATATTCCTCCCTTCGTCACGGAATTTTTTAATTGATCTTAAGTAGGATCTTCGCCAACAAATAATTTCATCTTTATCAGTAAGAACTGACTTCCTGTTCTGCTTTTCCCAGCAAAAATTCAACTCTCGTAAGACGGCCCATAATTTGCTTCTACTGATTTTTGGCAAATCGTTGTCCTCTGAAAGTTCATTAAAAATTTTCTTTACCGTTGGTATTTCTTCTTTAAAATAAAATGAGTGTACTTTTTGCGAATGACATTGTTGAAGAAATCATCTATAACGACTTTTGACCTCCCTGTAGATGATTTTGGGGTATTTACAGTATCTTGTTCATTTTTCCTTTAAAAGTCTGTAGATAGTCGATTTTCCAATCCCTGTCATTTTGGAACACTTTTCCACGATGTCGTCAACAGTGTTGGTAGGATTTTGGTGTTTCAATGCATTAAATACATTTAATATAATTATCTTCTCATTCTTAGACAGCGCACATCTTTTCACGCGTTTAGCAGGTACGTAATCTGATAAGCTCGACATTTTACCCAAACAATATTATATTCACACAGTTGCATCATAAGAGCGATCGTTTTTCAATTTCGTCAGTTAACTTCAGTGTCAAAATTATATTATAAGGGATATTTTTAGCTAGATTCTACTAAATGAAAATTATTAATGGGTTTACAAATTTCAATACGGTTGCGGTATCCGCAGAACTGTGCAAGCATCAACCTGCCTCAATAGATATTAGTGAAGCGGATGGACAGCGCGGTCGGCTCGTCCACCTATAAACTGTTCGCGCGACCACAGCATATGCTGTGGCGCGGCTGTTTAGTACTTAGCTCCCATTACAACAATGGAAGTCATGGAACTTTATCTGCACACGTAGCGCGAAGCGCCTACCATCCGCTTGAGTGTGTAACAGCACTTTCTTGTTTTTCTACTACACTTACTCTCAAATAGGTAATAGACTTTAAGCAGTTTTCATTACTTTCATAATACCAGCATTAAACTGGTGTGGTCGAAACTACCAAAAAAATGACACTTTATTGCTTGCTACAGACTATGCGTGAATTCGCGATTCGTGATGCACGATGCGTGCATAGTGTGTAGTTTTTATGAATGGATTTTTAACGAACAACACACTATTCGCGAATTCCTTACATATCACGAATCGCACATAACGAATCGCGAAAGCATGCATAGTCTGTAGCAAGCCTATCAGGAACTTAGGTTTTATTATTATTAAAAATGTTTATTTTCGTTGTTTCTATATTTGAGAACTTTGTAAAAACGACCACATTCGTAGCTTATAATAGTCAATAGTTGACATATCTAAACCATCTCGGACAAAGACTGATTGTCGTAGGCGTCGATTTTACGAGGGAAAAGAGTTTTTTTTTTAAACATCGGTCTAGAATTCCGAAACAATTTTTAGTCCTACCTGAGCACGTGGTTAAAATTTTTGTACTTAGTCATAGTATAGGACAATAGTGAATACTAGAAAACGTGATTTGTCACCTTTCAAAATCTATCCGTAAACTCCCGGAGCACTAAGAATGAGCGGTCTGAAGATCAGCGGCCTACCTCAAAGTTGTCAGTAACATATTTATCATATTATTTTTCCTCATCTGTTAAAAGATAGCCGGGCATTTCTTTTGTACCCGTATATTCAGTTTTAATACGTATTTGTCACTACGTATATAGGTATGCATTTACCGATAATACAATATACAGAGTGATTCAGTCATTAATTTTAAGAGAAGGCGCGATTTAAAAGAAATAAATCGGCACGGCACGCAGCAGTCAGCACAGCTAAAAAGTTGACAGATCAAATTTCCGTTTATTACGTTACCGGCGGAATGAGTCAAACATCATTCGGGTTTGTTTTTCTATGCAAGTGAGCCCGCCGTCGAACTGCATCTGGAATAGATGCATGCAACCAGACTTCTTCTTCATCTATCAGTTATCGTTTTCGTGTGGTAGAAGTTGTTGAATTTCGTGTGGTTGTGGCGCCAGTGTAGTTTATAATTATTAATAAAATTTGTTATCTGCCTAAATAAAAATGCAATTCAATTTAGGTAAAGTCAAGTAGTGAAAAACCGCCGTTATCCTCTGCTGAACAGAGCCGTGGAAACATTTATAAGATATTTTAATAGATATGTACGTCTGTGTTATTCGGTAGCCACTGATCATGTAAGTAATGTATTTGATGCTGATTCATATTCATAATTAAATGCGATTTGCATTATTTGGAGTATCAACGTACAACCTCCACTTGATTCTGCTTTTAGTAACATAACGCAAAGATGGCAAAAAATAGGCATGTTTTATCCAAAATTATTTATTGCATAAAATTTTACAGAGCTTTTGAGGGCATGATGAACGTCAGAACTTGACTAAACGCTTTCCTTTAAAGGTATCTCAAAGAATATACAAAATGCACACATTTTAGATTGTAAAGCTGAATGGCAACTTTTATATAGCTTCAATAGAGAGTTTAAGTTGTGTCCGATACGTGAACGTGTACGTAGAATTTGACCGTCGCGCATGCTCAAATTAGAATTTTCCACGTTTACGTTATACGGATGTACGTGGGCTCACGGATCTTTGCGTAACGTAAACAGAGACGTATACGTGCCGAAGAGGTGACCGAAAACTTCCGAATGCACAGAACAGATTGATAAAAGACTAACCGAACAGAAGGAGCAATACTCGTAGATTAAAGTAATAATTATCGTTTCTGAATAATCTGATTCCGTGATAACTTACCCTACTTAAACTCATTTCTGAAACACGAATACTATACGTAAACGTGAAAATTACACGTTCTACGTTTTACGTATCATGATAATCGACAATCGATTTAAACTCTCTAAGTCTCTAATACTCGAATGCGCCATCAGACAATTTGTAGCATACTTGACGCGTCGTGTTACCGATTGTTATGAAGTGATTTGTTTCTTTTGAAAGGTCGAGTAATTTTTTTTTTCAATTTTCTGCCTATTAGACCTTCCGAACACGTGGTTAAAATTAATGACATTTTGACTGAATCATCCTGTACGAGTATAAATAAATACCTACTAACACAAGCACTTTAATTTTACATAAATACCTAATAAATGGATTTATAGAACGTGCTAATTATTGTTAAGTATTTATTTTTTATTTTATTTTATTTTTTTTCAAGTAAAAAATATAAACTTGAACAAACTCGTAATATGTTCTAATTTTAATAATCTTATAAGCTGTCGCCTGTTTTCTTTCTAGGAAAATGTACGAGTAAAAGTTATAGGAAACTTGTTATTTTGTCATACGGGGATGATTTGCGATGTTTAATTTTTTTGAACATTTGAATAGATTCGTTCTCTTAGGATTATAATAATGGATATTATTTGATGAGAAATGGCAAATAATGGTATAACTATAATAGAGTGTGGCCACCGGAATTTTGCCACCCAGATTTCCTTCGTTTTGATCGAAGAACTAAAAAGATGGCAGACCCATCAACTTTTGATTTTACGGTGGCATATTTTATGGTTGTCATTCCCTAAAGTTTTACCCCTAAGCGGAGGCGACTTTAACTTCTACAATCTTAAATAGAAGCTGGATTGTAAGATTGCATTATTTTAAAGATATTCAATTATATTTTCAACGTCATCTATAGTCAGCGGCCGAAAATCTAGAGAGTGACTAATCGCTAGCTTGTAGACAAGCGCGACTGGCGAAGCATGCGAGGAGCAACATTTCATATGCGTACTAAATTTGAAAGCGATCAGATATAAAAAATTACAAAAATGACAAAAATAATTGCATTACATAACATCTATTATTTTTAGTAGAAACAGTGATATAATAGTTTTAGCCAATTTCGAGGCGTTAGATAATAAAAATACTAATATTTCAAAGTCCCCCCTCTTGAGCATCGATGACTCACCACCACCCGGCTCATGCCGCCATAAGATGTTGACTATTTATACATTTCATATTGGTAATTTTTTACACGAATATTATCATTATCACTAAATTAGTACGCATTATCTCAGAATCATAACAAACTTCGCTATCACTGTATGTTCACTATTTATTAAAATAACCACACGTTTACTTCGGTGTCACATCCACTTCACTATAACATAACACTTTTATTTCATTATCACACTTTCACATCACTGCCACATATTCACTTCACTATCACAATTTAATCTTCACTGTAACACTTTTGCCTTACTGCCACCATGTAGCAAAGTTTTCACTTCATTGTATTTAATTATCACTATCAGTAGAGATATTGCTATCACTGTCACTTGAATCATCTTCCCCTAAATGGATAATTTCGACTCTTCTGCTATGATAACTTGCGTTATCCGTCACAACTGCTCCTGGTTCTACATATGATAAAATAGATTCAAACCATTTTTCAAATACTTCACTGTTCATATCTTCATGGTAATCTCCCGTCCTACGTGATTCAAAAACATGCAAACCATTTTCTAAAAATCCCGAATCGGTTCCAATATGTGTTATTATATTATTAACCTACGTCCTTTTCCAGAAGGCGCCTTTAATCCCGTAGAAAATCCATATAAAAATGCTTCTCTTTTACTTCAAACGTTACCATTCTGCCAAACTTTTGATACCGTATAACCTTCGTTTACCCATGTTTCATCCATGTAATATATCTTTTTACCCGATGCACGAAATTCTCTTAGTTTTTCTATATATTCTCTACGCCATACTACAATTTCATCTTTTTCAGCGAGCATACTTTTACGATTTCGTTTTAAAAACCGAACGTTCATCTCATGTATTGTTCTTCTAAGAACTTTATCAGATAATTGAGGCAGGCATGTCCTCATCTTCAGCTATCGTAGCTTGAATTTTTTTTATCGTCGGTATTTCATTTCTGAAGAAGAATCCATAAATTTTCCTGCGAATGGCGTATTTTACGTCATCATCGACTTCTGTTTTTTTTCCTTCCTCGTGTTTCTATATTTTTCTTCTTTGGATTTACTACCACACTCTTTTTTATAGCAGGATATACACTAGAAACTGACACTTGTGTTAACGAACTACACATATTAACAGCTTCACTAACACTTGTGTTAGAGTTTCGCGATCGAATTCCTTCGTATACGTTTTTTATTATTATCAATTATCCATTGTCCGTTACATAGGTTATGTCGATTACTAACAGACCTTTTACTAGAACTGGCACTTGTTCCATTTTTAACTGTTAACTTCACGGTTGCAATAATTTATTTTTATAACTATAGAAATAACACCACGCGAATAGCAGCAAATCCCCCAACGTACGCATATTCTAATGGCGTTCTAACCTCGGCAAAGCCATGTACTAACGCTCACGGTTTACACACACCAAAATATTGTTTTCCACAATGCAATAAATAGAGATAGAGAATACATCGGGCTTCAATTTGACTGCGTCTTTATGGTGGTGCCGTAAATGTGAGTATAGTATCGTTGTGCATAGAAAGCGGCACAGTAATAATGGGGTAAATAATGTATATAGGGTGATTCTTTAATATTGCGAAAAATTTCAGGGACAGGTTCTTTAGATGAAAATAAGAAAAAAAGTTGCCATTAACATGGGAAACGGGTCCGGAAACGCTTGGTTTCCGAGATACGTGATTATTATGAAAGTTCATTATGGCTTCTTTGGAGAAATTAGCCTCATCGGTGAAAAGTATTTCTGCCAAAAACTGAGGATTTTGTCCAATTTTTTCTTGAATCCATCGGCAAAAAGGCAACCTTTGAGGAAAATCGTCTGGTAAACGCGCCTGTACTGTTGACTGACTAATAAGATTTGCGGCAATCTTTCTTGTACTTGTTGTAAGACTTTCTTCCATTTCGTGGAGCACTTCTTCTTCCATTTGTGGAGTTGAAACTGTACGAGGTCGCCCGTTTTCATCAGTCATTTTTTTTTAAACTTCCTGTTTCATTGAGACGGTGATGGAGGCGAGCAAACATTGTATGATGCGGAATTGCACGATTAGGTAAATACGCCTAGCCCTTAACGAATTACCGTTGGCAAAACCATAAACAAAATGCATATCGTACAATTCATTATTGGTGTAATTCATTCTTTGAAGAGAAATATCAGCCTTAAAACACGAAACCAGTAGTTATTTTTACTCACTACTACGTTTACAATGTGACAAACAGTAATCAACTATTGACAAAAAACAATTATTGACAGTTGGTGGGTATTCCAATATCCAAGCCAACTGGGGTTATTTTGTTTGAACACGATAAGGTAATTTAATCATACATCTATCAAGACAGATACCCTAATCGTATAGTTAAACGACTTTTGAAATAAGTACCTATTAAAAGTAGATTACAAAATAAAATGAACACCCTGTATTTCGAAAACGAAGCGTTTCCGGACATATGCTAATGAGAACTTTTTTTCTTATTTTTATCTAAAGAACCTGAAATTTTTTGCAATATTAAAGAATCGCCCTGTAATCTCTTATAAAAATATTATACGCTTAATAGTAACAGTGTTTTTACATTATTTATTAGTCACTGTCCACATTTTCGACCGCTGACTATAATGAAATACATATTTCAACGTCACGTACTCATATTTTAACCTCGCGCCCTAAACTCTTCACACATGTCATCATGCGATATTCCTCACTTGTTAAATTAGGACGATTTTGAGAATACGTTGTAGAGTTTGAATTATTCTCCATTCTTAAGAACACAAAATAACTAATAGAATTAATTATATTCATAATTAAATTAGCGAAAAGGTATACCCGAAATTTTGCCCGCCCGAACGATAGACCCGCCCATGATACCGCTGGAAATGGGTCAGGTGGATCCGTCAATTCGTCACTTCCAATAAGAAGCTGCGGCGCATGCGTACCTAACTGCAGCAGAAGCTGTGTAATCGGGTATGATCTCGATATGCGGCACACGATTTTATAGGAAAAATGTACGGGCTGCATGTGTTCCTTTGTGTCGACTACTATAAATTGTGATCAAGTCATTCTCTAGATTTTCAGCCGTCTACTATAGTTTTTTTTTTAATTTGGGTTAACTAGTTCTCGAGAAATTAAAAGTGAGAATCATTATTTTGTCGTCTAGACCCTTCGGTCTATAACAAGCCTACTATGGTACATAAAGTTATGCACCCTTCATTTCTGTAACCCCCTGAAATGTGTCAGAGGTGAAAAATTTTGTATTTAATAATAGGAGTAAGTTTAGTAGTTTTTGTTTCTTCAATTTGAGTAATTTAGGTAGCTTAAACTAGTGTTAATGTACACGTATTAAATTCACTTATTTTTATCATTTTGCAAAAAAAGAGAAACGATCTCGCAAGTCGACAGAAGACAATTAACGCTTGGATACCAAAAACGTTTAAGTTTAGTAAGTGCATGTGTGTATTGTGTTAAAATTTAACTTTTATTAATTACGCCTAATATAAATCTATTTGGGGACCCACTTTTGAACATCAAGCCAGCCGCCACATCATTCAAGCGTCAACACTAAGTGAGTTTTTCTATGCCACCCACTTTTCTTTTAATTAGTAGTTGCATATTATAATGCGGCCTGCTTAATAATAATATGCCGCCCCCTCTCCCGCACAAGTCTCCGACTTCTGGGCTAATCCTTGTGATTAGAATGAGGGGTAGAGATTATTATTATTATTATAAAAGATTTAAAAAATATCGATATTTTGCACCCCTTTGTTCTACGGGGATTACAAAAATTAAGCGCGCATGGCTGTAAGTACCTCAATATGTTTTACAAATTTTTAAAAACGTAGCGAATGGTTGTCGAGTTAGGTACATCTTATAAAAGATTTTTAAAATACTTTGACACATTTCTACGGGGGTTACAAAAATGAAAGGTACATTGCTTTAAGTACACAACATGCACGAATGGTTGCCGAGTTATACCACAGTATAGGGAGACCAGTAGAAACACTCAGGCCGAAATAATAAGTCGCGCATAGCAGCTCGCGCATCCATTTCAAGCTGCAGAGAGTGCAGACTGCAGGGACCTCAGTTTACATCCAACTCTGGGAGTGTGAAATATTTTGAGTCTAAATCGAGGAACGAGTTGCTGCGCAGCAGTTAGATGTTTAAATATATCATCTATAAATAGTAATTTAAGTTTCTTTAAATTTCCTAAAGACATAAATAAGTAATAAGTAATCTATAATATACTGTACAAACTATAAATGGTATTTTACATATTAACTTATTTCTTAAGCATAACATTGGAATATAAATACTTCTCATGAAAGTGAAGTTTAAAATATACATATTTATATTTTTCATAAATACAAATTTTTATTTCAGAGCAAAGTTCTGTGTAGAGGCTTCTAATACAGAAGATTTATTAGAAAAGCTGCTCAGGATTAGTAATAGTTCATACAAACTATGTCAAATACATTATTAAAATAATATGTTTTCTAACGATTCGCGCAATAGATTACGCAAAGAGGCCGTTCAAACGTTTCCTACACAAGACGGCTCACCTTCAAATTTTGTAGATGATCATATTTCTTGTAGTCACTATAATGAGAGTAAGTCTCAAAACAAAATAATAAAAAATATTTTTTTTCTGAATTTACATTTTACTGCACTTTTATCTCCAATTTAACAATTTGCAAAGTTAAGTAAACATAATTTTTCTGTTCTGAAAAAATACTTGTCTTCTGGTTTACGTAGATCATTTAAGACAAAAAAAATCATAAATTATTTGTCCACTATACTTCAAACGTCAAATTTTAAATTTAAAAAATCCCAAAAAAAATGTAATTATCACTAATAACAAAAAAAGTAAGTAAATACATAAAAATGTTTTGTAGTGCAATAATATATATTTTAAACTCATCTTTTTTAAAAGAGTCCAAAGACGTAAATCGAATTTTCACACTGTATGTTAGTAGCAGTAAATGATAGTATATAATACATGTAGAATTACCCATTTATAACTGTATTATGGATTATTACATAATGTGGATAGATACAACGTAAATTTTCATGTGGAATAATTACGCTTTCACGCGCAAATAAAAAATTCTTATTCCGGTCCTGATCACCGATTCTGTAAATTCCATCGGATGCGCTATCGCACTCACATTTCGAGGTCACCGCAGAAAACTGAAAGCAGTTCAAAGTGCCGACAACGGAGTGAAACTGCTGGTCTACCTATGCTGTGGTTATACCTCATATAAATATCAATTTTCCCAAGTGTCTCACTTTTGACACATTTCGACGAGGGTTACAAAAATGAAGGGTACATGGCTTTAACTACTACAGTATGCTTTACAAATTCAAAAGCGCACAACGAAGAGTTGCTATAAAAGTTTTCATTATATCTGATTACTTAACACCGAATAGTATACCAAATAGTACCTAATCATAGTTATGTTATATTTTGTAAATCATTGAGGTCGTTTAGTAAATTTCCTTCACTAATTTGTTTTATACACAATGAATGTAATTACTAACTTATTCATGGGGTTCATTATTATGATAGATCTAATTTAGTCATTCTAGAGTGTTCATCCACATTTTAGCACGTTGTCGTGCATACGTTCAGCCATATATTATTTTGACCTCACGTCAGCATCTGTGGATGGAAATATCTGAGTAACACATGATGCACGTCCATTTTTACCCCCACTAAAATAGTTTTCTGCGGGCGCACATGATAAGTATATGTAGTAAATGTGGTTTCGTGCAACCACCATTCAATTTATCCAGCTTTAAAACTGGTCTAAATTATGATTAAAAATAAATTTGTTTAAAGACAACAAGTATTTAAAGACCAACGGGTCAGTAACAATAATCAATTGCCTGAGTGGTGCAATTGAAGTATAAAAATCTCAAAAACGGTTATCTGAGGCTTACTGTAAGTGTTGTTGACAATATGCCTAATATTAAATCGTGAAAGAATTTATTTAAACACACTTTAATATTTGGATGAACATTCCAGAAATGTTAATAAATATTACATGTATAAATGCAATTTATATTATACTTAAATACTTTCTTTATTTTAATAATATTTATATAAATGTAATACTTCTATTGTTTTTTCTAATACTATGATTTACATATCTCGGTTGCCCCATTTAACTTGACAAATTAAAATAACTCGAAACATAGGCATCAAACAAACATTATTCCAGATAAAAAACTGATATCTCTTAGGGATACATTTGCCTATTCAAAAATCAGACCTCCCCTCCCACTCCCTGTGGGTTGGGCGAGGCTTAACTGTGAAAATTTAAATGAGAATTCCCATTTTTTATCAGAGATTTGACGTCTCCGCTAAAAAATCAAGTTTTGTCCTGTCCTTTTAATTCTGATCGATGACATTGTAGTCGCAGAAAATAGGATTTTCTGCCGTTGTAGAGGACATTTTGGATAGAAAAAAAAATTACTTGTTAAGTATTTTTAAAAAACATATCTATTGATACCAGTTAACTCCCTTTCTCAGCTTGGGGTGGTAATTTTCAATTTTCTGACAATTTTTTCTCTTCGTGATAGATAGTGTTGAATTTTTTGAAGGAACTACTTAATCTAATAATAATAGTAGGTAGGTATCACCTACATTCCCCCAAGAAGTGGGGGCGTGGGTTAACTGTTATTATTAGATATGTACATATTTTAAAAATACTGAAACGATTTTTTTTTTATTTTTTAATTCAAAGTTTATTTTTAGACAATTGCAAAAAATCTTATCTGTTATTACAACACCATCTCTTAAGAATATATAAAAAATGTTTCAGACAAATCTTATGTATTTTTTACCATAGACTCCGACTCTGCAATAAAAACTTGGAGCTTTCTATCTGAATTTTCAAAGTTGCCCGCTGGCCCACCCATATGGGATGGACGGAAGGGATGATTTTTGGACAAGCAGATGAATCTCTAAGAAATATTAATTTTTCGTGTTGGATTTTTTTTTTTGTACGATGCGTATTTATCGAGTTATTTTGATTTGTCAAACTAAATAAGATCTATTTATTTCATAATGAATTGTTTGTATTACCTACACATAATGGTTGAATAGGGTACAAATTTAAACCTCTAAAAATGGGTTCCTACTTTAACAAGTTTAACAGTTTTTACAACACTGGCTGATTCTTTTCATACAGAATGTTGTTTATTTAAAATTTATGTCTAGTATGGCAAGAATACCCAACGAAATAAACAAAATATTAAAAACTGTCACAAATAAATCTTTTAAAACAACACATTTTATTATTAATTTATTATTACCTTTTCTGGGTTCAGTCATATAGATTCTTTGTCTGTTCCTTCCTTTGCAGATAAGAAGTAGTTTATATGTCAAGAGGAAGCGGTATAGTAATATCTACAGATAAATAAAACAGTCCGTGTAAAATGTAACCAAATGGAAACGAATTTCTAGCTAAACACGATAATTACATTACCTGCAATAAAAATGTAATTTATTTGTCATGTTGAAATGGAGTAATAACATTTATTTTCTTGTAGTAAGAAAAATGGTAGTTTTAATACCATACAGTTTTCTAAACTAGAAAACTTAATATCTTTATCGGTATGGAAGAATCGTACCAGGAATAGTATTTCTGTTTTGATCGAAATCATGGAATCAAATTATTCAAAGTACGTTTCTATCATAAATTTTTATGACAGTTTCTGAAACTTTCACGTCGTGTTTTACCAAATATCGATATGCATAATCTAGGCATTTCACTTCTATTTCGCTTCTGATGGAACATATAATTACGTCACAGTTAACCCACAACAATTTACACAAAATATTAAATTCATCTGTGTGTATAACGGATAAATATTTTAATAATTTGTAATGCATTTGAGGTTAATGTATTTTTACACTTTTTTTTTTTTTAATATTCAATGAAGATTAATTCTTTAGTAAACCGTCTGTGAAAATAAAAAAAAAGCTGATTATTTCAATTATTATCTCGATATATTACAGATTTTTCTACATATAATTTTCCATGAAATTTCAAAGAGATGATTTTATAATATATTATGACCACTCTGAATTATTTTCCTAACCTTTTAGAATGATTTGAAACTGCACTGTGCACACACATATACAATATACATATATTGTAATGTTTAAAATTAAATTACAATGATATTGTAATGTATAAATACGAAAATTAGCTAAAAGATGCACATTTTAAAATGCAAACCAGAATTTTGACAAGTAGCTTTAAATATGAAAATGTGGGAAATGTTATTTAACGGAGAAAAGACGATTATCAAGAATAAAATGGAAATTAAATAGAATACATTTTAAAAATTGATTGTAAACATAAAAGCTAAAAATGGGATCTCATGAATATAAGTAATTGTTAAATAGGAAATAAGTTTAAAAAAAGAGTGCAATGATAAAAATTCAATGACTGGTGTGACGGTATCCTGGTAATGAAAAAAAAAGTTGTTGATTAGACTAGAGTTTGGATGAAAACAAGAGAAATAGGGGGTTTTAAATCTGTTTCTTGAAAACAAATACATAATAACAAATAGTTCAAAAGTAATCAAAGCAGGCAATATAATACTTAGTTGAAGGATAATAACGTGCAGGAAGAGAAGAAAATACCTACGTGTTACCCGTGACTATATACACTACAAGGGTGTTACATAATAATTGAAGAAAATTGACAGTGACGAGAGGAATAAGATAAGAATATCAGAAACGGGATAAAAGAAAAGTTCCATAAATTAACATGACTTTTATTTTATCATAGGATAACACCTTAATTTGACAAATCAATCGCAGAGATAGGAATCGAACAAGAAACGTTATATCAGAGCCACCAGAAGAAGAAGAAGAAAAATGTAGTGAAGAGAAATAAGAAAAAAAAGGATATATAATACGACGGAATATAATAATAATAATCGGTGTCAATGTACAAAAGTATACACACACAGGTCAATATTTACAGAGTATATATACATAGAACAAACAAAAATATTCATAGATTACAAACATATGACAAAGTATACAGAATCAACTAAAACATCTATTATTATATATATATATATATATATATATATATATATATATATATATATATATATATATAGATTTATTAAATACATGATAGACTACATTAAAAACGACTTGGAAACATGTGAATATTTATGTTACAACCCAAAAACTCCTTGTACTGGTAGAACGCTCTCCTCATTGGAACATTTTTCAGCTTCTTCCGAAAGATTTATATGTTTTGCTCATTGCTAATATACAGTGGTAATTTATTAAACATATGGTGCACCTCAGACCCCAGGATTTCTGCATATCACCCTCGTTATTTAATTGTTTTATAAACGACCTTCCAGTGAATAATTTTATTAATGAAAATACAAGATGTATATTATACGCTGATGATACTAACATTATTTTATCCGAAACCGATCGAAACACAGCTACTATTTCGGGAACTTCTTGAATAGGATATGTGACGAATGCTGTAAGCAAAACGGCATTAAGTTTAATAGCGAGAAATCAACATTTGTCAACTTCTGTACCAAAGATGTATCATATCGTCACTCCAACGCCAAAACCACGAATGTGCAAATCAATTGTTTTGAAATTATTGCTTTTTAAATATTTGCTGCTAAAAAAATAAAATATTCAAAAACATTTGCTGCTGTATTATTATTGACTATTATTAGTATACTAAACTGTGTCTGATTCTGATTGAAGTCAGAAAATGAAAATTGAATTATAGCGTAGGTATGAAATATTTAGAAGATATAACAAAATTTAAATAGAAACAGAGACTTATTTATTACTACTTAGAAGATACTTGGTATGATACACATGACACTGTCAAAAGAGACGGATGATTCAGACAAATGTAAGCTATATCCCCCTAATTTTTTTTCCTTTGTCGGTAATATTAAATATTTTTTTATTTCTACAATATAGGTATAATAAAAGAACTATAAGTTCTACCACAAATGGCCAATCGCCACTACATCTTAGTAATATGTTGCTTTTAGATTTTAATCTCACGTTCATACGAATGTTTTTTCTTTAAAGAGAATTAATAGCCCTCGAGGTTGTTATACTGTATTGTAGAAAATGTAAAACTTTGCTCTGCATTGAGCCAATTTTTTCGAATGTCGTTAAATTGCCATGAATAAAAAACGCAACTGCGTATACCTTCGCGCCTATGGCAGTCTAGTATTCGCAAAAAATTACCATGTAATACGAACAATCGGGTCATACACATCGCCTATAATCCATCAAATTATCTCTGTTCAAAATAGGATACTGTATCTCGGATACTGTATGCAAGATACGGAATCACATACAGCAGATACATTCTTCTTATAGAACCTTTCACATTCACATGTGGCTAATTACATGGATACAGTATACGGCTGCAAAATGGCCGTATCTTGTCCATTTAGCCGCTGTATGACGGTATGCGCCTCTCGGATACAGAATTATATACCATTGCTTATACATATGAAGCCTTTCAGACGGAGACACAAAATCAGTAAGATATGTGTTTTTTTTTGTAACTACTTAGTACATAGTTATCAAAGAGTTGCACTACACGCATCTTGCAAATATGGAGCATGCAGTGTTTGACAACGAAAAATTTATAAATTTAGTAGAACCATATACATGTATGTATATGGGACAGTGCCCACCCAGAATTTTTTTAGAAAATAAAAGGCAACAATGCTGGGTGGAAATTTGCAGAAAAATGGACAATCATTTTGATGATAGGTAAACAAAACGAATATGGTAAGAAACTGAATATATTTATATGAAGATTTAATAGTAATTTTATAACTATGTGCTTTTTATAATATGTCGGATTATATTTAAGTATACAGGGTAATTCAGAACTTATTTAAAAAAAAATCAAAACGGGCAGTTCGAAAATGATTTAAAAATATACTTCTGCACGGCACTGAAAACTGGTTCACTGTAAAACCTGATAAGAAAAAAAAAGCATTCAATCGGCGATTGGACAAAAAATTGAAATAACATTTTATAACATCTATTTTATACAGCAAATTCAACTGATGTTGCTACTATTGTTATTAATTATTAATATAATTAATTTGTGGTTTTAATTAATAGTTTATCATACCTGATGTTACAACAAATTTGGGATCCATCTTACCCAGTTTTTTTCGTCTGTGTTTTGAACTCGTGAAGTTATTGGCAGCAACTATGATACGTTTGCGTAAATCATCAATAGTATCTACTTCGATGCGATACACTTATTTTTTTTAAATATCCCCACAAAAAGAACTATAAATGATTTAAATCAAGGGATCGTGGCAGCTATGGTAATGTCCTTCTCTTCAATGCTTGGACATGCTATACATGGTACGAATCTAATTGAGCTTCGTGTGTGATAGACCACAATGCTGCAATACGCCGTGGACGTCCTGGCCTCCATCTCTGCCACGATGCAATTTCAAATTTCCCTCGCGTTGCTTTACACTTACACTCGCTTCACACCGTGGTAAAAGTAGCTGTATTTGGCATATGTTTGCCAGGAAATCATTCTACTAAAACACTTTCACTTCACCATAAATTAAACCGATATCCGTAAACCATTTTTGACACTTGAAAAACTAGTATAAATACTCGCACCACAAAGAAGTTAATACCTACTATAAGTAATCGGATTTCAATAATCGGAATAGCCTGAAATACAGTAGGCCAGATTGAAAATACTACAACTTGAATAATTTTTTACTCGGAAACTGTAAGCATTTTACAAAAATTGTATTTTACGACATTAACTCCATTTTTCATGACGCATCTATTCCCAAATTTTTTTAGATAAGTTGTGAATCACCTTATGTAGACCGGGACTACAAGTTCGCATACACAAATGCGAAACAATAATAAAAATTATCACGTAGCAACCGTAGATTTTGTAGGATATTAATTTTAATTACACGACATAGTACATCTCCTTTTTATTTTCTCTTTTTTTTTAGAAAAGGTGTCACAAAACCATAATATCGCAGACTTTCTGACATTCATCCTACCTATACCGCAATGGCTGAATTGAAAGATCATATATGACAAGTCGCCATTAAATTTCTACCACAGATTCAATCTCATATAGTATCTGAGATACAGTATCCTCATATGAAGTTGTTTTACAGAATCAGCGTTAGGCATACGTGGCTTTTGGAAAATGTTACAAATATTTAGTGTATCGTAAATATATGGAAACTGTTGTTTTAATAAAGTTCTATCACAGTATAAACTATAGAACGTGTAGGGTTAAAAAGCATCCGTAAATAACCTACATCGACCCTTGAGTCATACGTAAGCATTTGTAAAATAAAGATAAACAATGCATTTTCGAAGTTCTCTTTACAACGATACCATTTTTCTTTCAATTGTGAAAATGCCATTATTTTATGGTATGCTTTTCAATGAAACAACAAAACCTAAAAACAAAATAAACCTGAAAGTTTGATTTGCATCAGTGGACTCTTGGGCATAGTTTAATAGTTTATTCATTACACATCTCCTGGCAGTATCCTTTGTAGTTTGTGATCCCACATCCCACTGACTTTAGGTCAATATTCGCGTCTCGCATCTGGATTCTTTCTCACTCTGACTGCAGGCTTCTCTCTCCTCTGACTGCTGCCGAATCCGCAGCACTCGCAGCAGGCAACACTCGAATTTTACTTTTAACGCCAAATTAACTAACTGGTAATGAATAAGCTGCGTTCTGAAAGTGAAACCAAACTATAAAATTAACACATTCCTCTAACATATACTACGCATTATGTAAAACCGGCTTAATACTGGTTCCTAAAAAAGACAGAAACCCCTTGAAAAGGCCTCTTTGAGAAAGACGAGTATCTGTAATATAGTTAGGTATATTTTTTTGGTGATAACTTCTAATTAAAAAATTATTAATAATAATTTTATGAACACAGAAAAAAATAAATATATTGGTTAAATAAGATCTGTAGAAGATATCGTTAAATTTTAAAGAGATCAATGCCGTAGCAACTATTTTAAAGCTGAAATAAACTAATACGGATTCATTAGGTTATTTAATTACATTTTTAGGGATAAATTAGATATACAAATATATGTATAGTTGTATCTACATATTAAAAACAAGTTTTAAATTCACAAAACAAGATATCTGAATTAATTGTTTATGGATACATGTATAATATAAAACACGTATAGAAATAACTAAGTTCTATATTGACCGAATAATCCACGTGGCTTTGGGTGTTCCAGAGTTTTTGTTGTCAATGGAAGATATTTACATAATCTACTTATTCAGGGTGTTCTTAAATGAAGTAGCAAAAGTGAGACCACAGATTTCTTAGGTGAAAACAAAAGATACAGGGTGTCACAGTTAAAATTTTATTTTCGATATTTGTAAGTAACTTCTTAAGAAATCCAAATATTTGCATAAAATTTGTAAATGGGGGTTTTTTGCGGGCGAGAAATTGAAATTTGTTTCTAATTTTGACGTCACTAGTAGAGGGCGTCACTTGTGGCACACCATGTTTCTTTTAATTCTTTTAAATGGCAGAACTTTTTTGCAGCTTAGTGTGTCGTCGTGACTATCGAAACAATCAATCGATTCTCCTACCTATTTTATTTGAAAAAGGTATACCTTGCTGAAGTCCATAGGAGTAACCATTTTTTACACAATCCTATTTGAAATGCTCAATGCACCGAGTAAAACTGTTTAGGTTTCAGGTAAAGTACCTTATCTGCTAAAACTACAGCAAAATGTTACTTGAAAAAGTTTTTCAGAATGGTAGATTATGGATATGTGCAAAATGTCGAGAAGATCGGCGAGGTTTGATGAAACCATTTTTCAACAAATTACAAAGATTTTTTTTACTGTATTAGAAAGGTATTTTAAGCTAATACAAATCAAATCTCCTACAATTCCTGAATATTTCAAATAGGATTATTTTGAAAACTGTTACTCCTAACGACTTCAACAAGGTATATCTTTTTCAAATATAACAGGTATGAGAATCGATTGTTTCAATAGCAGATGGATACACTAAGTGGCAAAAAAATTCTGCCATTTAAAAGAAACATGATGTGCCATAAGTGGCGCCCTCTGCTAGTGACGTCAAAGTTAGAAACAAATCTGAATTTCTCGTCCGCAAAAACCTCTGATTTACAAATTTTATGCAAATATTTGGACTTTTTAAGAAGTTATCTACAAATATCGAAAATAAAATTTTAACTTTGACACCCCGTATCTGTCTTTATCATGCGACTTGGGATATATGTATGTTAGGTTAAATCGATATATTTTCACCTAAAGAATCTGTGGTCTCATTTTTGCAACTTCATTTAAAAACACCCTGTGGTTTTGCTTTTGTACTAGAAAAGGAAATCACAAAGTTTTATTAAATTTTCTTACGATTTCAAGTAATACTTCAAAAAACAATTAGAGAATAGTACAATACAAGCATTATGTTAACGTTTTATAGCAATTTTATTGTTATATGTATTTGATTTAACATTCAAAAAATGATGTAAGTCTTAATAAAAGACTTATTCGTTAGTAGTGCTGAAAAACTTTAGTATTGTTTTATTTTCAAATATCTACATAAAATATTCGTTAATACATTTTCCTCTATTAAAGTAGATAGTCTGTATAAATAGGATAAATCGGGTTTCAGAGTAAATCATTTTGGTACATAATTGAGACATACGTACGCGAGAGAAATGTATGAAATAATACATATTTTTAGATTTAATTAAACATAATTATGTATGTATAGTTAATACAATTAATTCGTTTCATCTCCCCACCATCTTAATTGTTTCCTACAATAATGTGTGACTAATAGATAGGTATAACATTAAGTACTCAAACTATATGAATCATTAAGTTATGAAAATATTTTTTTATTGGGGCAATATTTTGTGTAGAAGATTAAATTAAAGCAAATACAGTAATTAAGAATTTCTTTTTGTATTAACATTCTAGCCTTCCTGAAATTTGTATTTATTGTCGCTTATGACGTGGCTTTATAACAAATCTCTTGATAAACTGGAATTCTTAATGATAACTAGTTTTAATTCAGTGACCTGAAACCCGTTCTTTAATGTTACAGGCAACACCATCGCATGGCGTAATTGGTAGTATCGACAAGTGAAAAAAGGGAAGTGAAGAGGACAATGAACAATGTGACATTTATATAAGCCTTGACAACGAAAACAGTTGTCCAAAATTAATCAAGAAAGGACTGAGGATTGTTAAAAATTCAGTGAGAATCGTGTCTTTGGCACATCCGGTAGTCAGTGGTGTACGTAATATAAACTATTGTATAAAATCCTTATCTAAAATTTAAAGTGAAATTTCAATATGGCACAGGATGTGGTTGATTCCGCAATTTTCGCTGGTGCTGAAAATAATACCAAAGGTCCATCTATACAGACACTCAACAGCGAAATGCCCAATAAAGAAGCACAAAAAGAGAATAGAAAACGTGTTTTCAAATCTCTTCTCAACAGATTGAGATGCAAAAAGTACGCCAGTGCTACAATATCAAAACCAGATCCAACATATCGAGTAGCATATCTTGGAAATGTTGTCACTGGATGGGCTAAAGGTAAGATATGTATATACTCGTTTAAGTGCGCATTAAGTTGCGATAGACTAATGTGCTTAATATTGGTTGATTAACATTTCAATAACTGTTTAAGTTTTTTTATGGATAGTACAAGTGTAGCTATCATATATGGTACCTATTTGTTTGTCGTATTTAGTCTGCATTTCATAACTTATATTCCATGCCATGATTTGATACACACTTTAATCGCATCAGTATTCAGTTAACGTCGTTATTTTGTTTTTATGTTACCACATCACCTTTGTGCTTCAATTACTGTTAATATAATAAAATAACAAATATTTCAACACTATAACATTCAAGTAACTACCTATAATTTTAGTAGACATAAAAATATAATTACTTTGGTACTAAGAGGTGGGTTTTTAGATTAAGTACTATATTGCATAAAGTAGCAATAATTTTACAGTGTTGTCATCTACTGTCAATAGTCCTATTTTAATTATTTGTAGGTAGGTATGTAATAATATATACATTATAAAAACTATAAAACGTTATCTGTTTTAAGTAAATAGTAATTTTTTACGTAGTATGAAACGCTGCTTCGAATGCAATGGCAAAGAATTTAGAAAAAGAAATGGAAATAAAAGTTTTTGAAAAAACTGAGTAGCATTAGGCATAACTAGCGTCCTCTGTGGTACTTGTCAAAAACTACTTTCTTAATAATGTTCAGATAGATTATCTACAACCCCATACGAAATCCCATTCAAATAGGCTTAGGGGTTCTGAAGATATTTGCAAAAAATAAAATTTTTGTCCCAATTTCAAGGAGCCGTAAGACCCCCAAAAATGAGAAATCTGAAAAACAAAAAAATACTGGTCAAATAATTTCTTTAATAATTTTTCACTAGTATTTCCTCTGGAAATAAAAAATATGTTTTTTTGTATTTAAGTAATCCAAAAATTGATATAGATAACTATGCGGACAGTCCCAAATGTCAAAGTGTCTTCAGAAACAGTAAAATAGCGAAAAACTGACGCATTATAATAATAATATATAATAAATTATCTCTACAAATATTTTATGCATGCAATAATGTATATTTTAAAATTTCAATGGAAATTTTACTGTGATAATATATTTTTTAGTCTTTTGGAATTGGTTCTAAAATTTAGTTTTTTTGCAGATACCTCCTATATTCCTAAGCCGATTTTATTAGAATTTCATATGTAGTTGTAAATAGTTTATTTGACCGTGATTAATATGGTACTTAGTTTTATCAAATGATATAGAGGGCACTAATTATGCGTGATATTATTTAATTTTGCTGTTAACACATAGTTAATGACAAACTATGAACGACGTCTAGTTTAAGACCCAACAAACATTTAAAGTTATAATTACGTTATTCAGTATAGGGTAAGTTTACCCATATTTGTTGGCTTTTTGTCTTACGTGGGGAAAAAACTAAAGTAATATGGTTGACAACTGATCCCCGCAAGAATTAATAGGACCAAAAAAACCAATTTTATGTTAAAATATCAAAGTATAAGACATTATTACCAAAATATATCCTAATATGCCCTTTATATGACTTGCCTGAGAAGAGAGACAACATTATATGCTGATTAAATACAATCTTATGCCTTGTGATGGGTTTAAATGTGCCGCGAAAGTGTGTGGAGGGAGCGAGTGCGAGAGGGCAGCGAGGAGTGTAATGTGCATACTGAGAAGGAGACGGAGTTGGGACGAGCTACAGAGCGCATGTGTATGCTAGCCTTCCCTAGCCCGTTAGACTTTAAACATTATTTTATAATTATATCTAATATTTGTAGAATACTAAACGGCAATATAATAGTATATATCATCTGCTGTTGTTTATTTCTACCTTGCAAAGTAAACGAAAAGAGGCAAGAAGGGATTACCAGCACATTTTTTGGCGACCAACTAGTGGCAATCAAACCCACGACTGCGATTATAGTGTACCCATGCTCTACAGACAGAGTAATTATTGAGCAAGTGAAGTGAAAGTAAGTGAAGTACTTAGTACCAGAGTAATAACTGGAGAAGAGGTGAGGAGTAAGGAGTTGAAGCAGAGAAGCAGCTGCGGAGACAAAAAGTTGACCTTGGTGGCGCATTCCATCATACTGGCGAACACCGAATAGACGACAACGTGCAGCTGGTAGAGAGAGAGACAGCGAATACATCGGCAGCACTAGCAGTGAGGCAGAGCAGGATAGCGACAGGGTAAACAAGCCAGTACTTGGTGAGCAAATTCCATGTTACTTTTTACTTCTGTTTGCGATTTGTGAAGACTAGACAATTTTTGAACATTTCGAAATATACCGCCAATATTATTGTTTACTACAGATTATTTTGAATGTAAACTGTAAATTTTGGAATAATAGTTGTAAGATTTTTTAAACGGCAGGGTAAAAATATTGTCAAAATGCCCAGATCAAAGGAAAGTAAAGAAACAAAAGATAGTACAGAGTACAGTACTAATTTAGAAAAAATGTTAGAGCAGATTGCAGAGGGCATGTTTGCATGATAGATCATACTTAGTTAATTGGCGGGAACTAGGGGGTAGTAGTTTAACTTTTTACCCTAATAGTAAATGTCATCCAATGCAGTTTTTGAAAAAATTGAATAAGATTTTTGAGGAAGCCGGTGTGCCGGAAGAACGTAAAATGGGCTTAGCCACAGGATGTTTAAAAGGTACTGCGGGGGATTGGGTAGCTGTGAAGGAACCCAGTTTTAAAACGTACGAAGATTTTGTACATTCCTTTAAAAGTAGATTTTGGGGCCTTGATAAACAGCGTGAATTGTTTTTAGAGATACAGTACGGGCGTTTTGAGTCGGGCAACCGATCAGATTACTTTTTGAATTTAATTAATCAGGCTAGTTTTTTAGAAGAAAAAATTTCCGACAAAGATTTAATAGAAAAAATTTCTAAACATTTTCCTACAGAAGTACGCAGGGGAATTATTACACAGGGTTTACATACGATCGACAGTGTCGAAGAATATCTGCGAAAAATCGATGACACTTATGATGAAAAATCAAACGACAATAGTAGGGCAGTAAATAGGAATAATTTCCCACCTAATAATAGTGGTAATAATAGGAGATACGCTCCAAATAATAATAATCAGAATAGAGATAGTAATGTACAAAACGAGCCTGCAAATCAGAGACGTCAAGTTAACTTAATTACGCAATTTAATAAGAGTACTGAAAATTTATTATGTGTTGAAGATGAACAAATAAATAAAAATGATGTTGTTATGCCAATAATACAGGGAAAAATCGGGAACAATGAAATTGGTATATTAATAGATAGCGGTAGCGAGATATCAGCAATAGCTGAGGATCACTTTAATAACATTAAGGATGATATTAGGGCACCAGTACTACCAGTAGCAGGCGTTAGTATTTCGCTAGCGGTAGGAGGTAAAATGCAAAGGGTAAAACATCAAGTTTTATTACCTATAAGAATTGATGATATCAGATTTGAAGTTATTTGTCTCATTGTACCGAAATTAAATAGAGAAGTATTGTTAGGTTCCGATTTCTTGTCTAAACACAAAGCTCAGCTTAATTTTAACGACTTAACTTTAAAAATGTCACTTGATAATAAAATTTATAATTTAAATTTCGATTACAATATTAATAATGGGAAATCATTATTTATTAATTTGTGTAAAGAGGAGCAAATTTGTGCGAAAAGCCCAAGTATAATAGAAAAACACCAATATAATGATAGCGATTTTCAATCAGTGGTTGAAAAATCGAACTTAAATAATGAAAATGATAAAGAAAAATTAAAGTCTCTTTTAAATAATCATCGCGAATTATTTTCAGAATGTCCTGGGTTAACAAATGTATATGAACATGAAATATTTTTACACGATGACAAACCCTTTTATGTACGCTCGTATCCAATACCAATTGTTCATCGCAAAGACGTGAATGCACAAATTAAAGAGATGCTAGATTGGGGTATTATAAGTGCTGAACATACTGAGTACGTATGTCCACTTGTTACAGTCACTAAAAAGGATAAGTCGGTAAGGGTGTGTTTGGACGCACGTGCATTAAATAATCGCATGAATAAAGACTATATTCCACCGCCAAATGCAAACGAGTTACTATTAAGTTTTAAGCAAGGTCAAATATTAAGTAGTATCGATTTGACAGCTTCCTACTGGCAAATCCCTATAAAGAAAAGTCACCGTAAATATGTCGGATTTTTATATGAAGATCAAACGTACGTTTTCAACGTATTACCCTTCGGTCTATCCACGTCAATGGCGAGCCTTATCCGATGCTTAACTAAGGTGTTAGGAGGAGAATGTTCAAATTTCACTTTTTGTTATGTGGACGACTTGTTAATCTTTTCGGATAATATTGAAAAACATTTTATTCACTTAAACATTATTTTTAATAAGTTAAGAGATGCCGGATTTACGATTAAATTAAGAAAGTCACAATTCTTTCGCGAAACAGTTTTATTTTTAGGACATATTATTTCATCTAAAGGTATATCTATGGATACTAATAGAATTTCAGCGATTGAAAAATTTTGTGTTCCTCGGAATTTAAAAGAGTTGAGAGGGTTTTTAGGTCTTGTTAATTATGAACAGCGTTTCTGTCAAAATTATGCCGATTTAACAATTCCTTTGTTGAAGTTATTAAAAAAGGGGGTTAAATGGAACTGGGGGGTTGAGCAACAAGAGGCTTTTATTGCTATAAAACAAGCTTTCCTTCAAACAACATTATTAGTTCATCCAAATTTAGAAGATACTTTCTTTGTACAATGTGACAGTTCGAACTACGGAGTGGGGGGTTGTTTATATCAAATTGATGCGAAATCAGGAGAAAAAGGCATAATAGCATTTACTAGTAGAACATTGAAAGGCAGCGAGTTAAACTATACAGTGTCCGAAAAAGAAACGGTAGCAATAGTGCATTGCTTGCGCCAGTGGCGTACCTTTGTCTTGGGTCGAAGACTTGTTGTCATAACAGATCATAAATCTTTAACATTCTTATTGAAAAGTAAATTGCATAACGCTCGGTTGGCTCGATGGGCATTATTTTTGCAAGAGTTTGATTTTGAAATATTACACTGTAGCGGTAAAGAAAATACATTGGCCGATGTTTTGTCACGCTATCCTTTAAAAGAGAGCAATGAATTAAAACCGGATAACGAAGATAACGTTGAAATTTTTCTGATAAATTTATCTCCAAATTATAAACAATTAAGGCAAAATTTTAAAAATATTAGAGAAGATCAGTTAAACGATGAAAATTTTGGAAGTAAAATGATTTTTTTAGAAAGGTATCCGAAAGAAGTGAAAATAATTACAGAGAAAGAATTGAAATTGTTAGAGTGGTACGTAGTACATGAAGGGATTTTATTTAAGCGGGGAAATAATTTGAACAGGGGTTATAAACTTTGCGTTCCTAAAAATCAGAGAGTCGAGTTAGTCAAGGCTCAACATGCAGAAATCGGACATTTTGGTAAAAGTAAAACATACGACCATATGAAAACCAAATTTTATTGGCAAAAAATGCAAAAAAATATTAGAAAAATTGTGGCCTCATGTGATTTGTGTCAAAAATCTAAGTGTAGTCAAACAAGTTCTAAATTATTAAATCCTATTATCGTGAAAGAACCGGCAGAATTAGTTTGCGCGGATTTGATGGGTCCATTACCTGTTTCAAGGGGGGGTGCAACAATGTTACTAGTCTTAGTCGACGCTTTTACCAAATATGTTAAATTATACTCTTTGAAACGTGCAACCACCGTAACCATTTTAAATAAAATTATTAAACATTATATACCGAGTGTTCAAAAACCACGATGTATCTTAACGGACAACGGGACGCAATTCACGTCAAAATTGTGGAAAAATACGTTTGAAAATGCTCTCATAAAAGTTAAAACGACATCAGTATATTTTCCGCAAGGAAACATAACGGAGCGGTATAATAAAGAAGTGGGTCGATTGTTAAGGATGTTTTGCCATGAAAAGCACACAAAATGGGCGTGTTGTCTTGAAACAGTCGAGCATTGTTTAAATAATGTAGTGAATGATAGTACGGGGTATACTGCTACGTTTCTACAGACCGGGAAGGTAACCACTAATTCGATCGAAAAAATTGTAAATTTTCCTAAATGTGAACATGAAATGGAGGGAATTATATTGGAACATTTTTGGATATTAGCACGTGACAGATTGCGTTCAAAAGCAGAACGTCGGGCTGACAAAGCTAATCGCGGATGTAAACCAACTATTTTTAAAGAAGGTGACGCGGTGCTCGTCAGGGTACATGCCCAATCCTCAGCCGAAAACCGTACCATCCGGAAATTATTTTTATTATATGAAGGTCCCTTTTACATTCTTCGTCAGGCTGGTCCGAATTCCTATGTCATTGCTGATGAAATGGGACGAGAAATAGCGAAACATAATGTTATCAATCTGAAACCTTATAAAACTCCTACGGTTGAGTGTGACTAGTAAACTAGCGTTCCTCAGGTTTCTGTAATGTTTTATTAATCTTCTAATGCTTTATTTAAAAAAAAATATATCTACTGTGTTTTCTTTTAGTTTCGATACTTAAATGCCGTTATTTGTAAACTTTATTTAAGTAGGGGGGTGATGTGATGGGTTTAAATGTGCCGCGAAAGTGTGTGGAGGGAGCGAGTGCGAGAGGGCAGCGAGGAGTGTAATGTGCATACTGAGAAGGAGACGGAGTTGGGACGAGCTACAGAGCGCATGTGTATGCTAGCCTTCCCTAGCCCGTTAGACTTTAAACATTATTTTATAATTATATCTAATATTTGTAGAATACTAAACGGCAATATAATAGTATATATCATCTGCTGTTGTTTATTTCTACCTTGCAAAGTAAACGAAAAGAGGCAAGAAGGGATTACCAGCACAGCCTTGTCGTCATGGACGCGAATTTCGCAGATTTTGATTTAAATTATTAATGGCGTCAAATGCAGTGCTGACGTAAATAACCCAGCTATAAATGACACCAGAGAAGGGACGGAAAATTCCGTCAGCGACAGCAGAGTGATAGCGACTCCGACGCATTTTTCCGTCACTGGCACTGAAGGTATACTCGCAACAAGAATTCAGACGACTTACGTCATATGAACAAATGAATAATTCATTATATTTTCATCAAAATATTTAAGAAACTGCAACTGATAGTAATAAAACTATATACTACACTAAAAGTTTGCATTATATATTGCACTAAATTGCAAAAAATGATTGTTTTTAACGCGACCAAATATAGAAAATTACGTTGACAATAAAAACAAATGTGTAACGTCAGACGTGACGTAAGACGTCTGAATTCTTGACGCGAGTATATTAAAATATTAATTATACTTTAATGAATAAGTCTATTTAGCAATGTCTTAGCTGGTGTCTATTATTTATTAGGCAGACACATAGAATATTATATCAAAAGTAATCTATATTTCTGTATCTGAAAAACATTTTATTTTTGGTGTTCAGATTTAACAAATTCGTAATTATAATAAAGCTATTACACTACAATACGTAATAATTTCTCTTAGTCTTTTATAAAATCCATTGAAAAAAAAATTATACACTTCCAAAATTTAAAAAAAAAAACAGCGTAGATGTATAATAATATTTGTAATCTATTTAATATTTTTAACCTATAGGGCAGATTGCCTATGCCAATGTTGTCACAGCAAAATATTAACTTGTTGAAATTTCCTCCAAATCAAGATTTATGGTAATTTATTACCAACTAAATTATTATTAGGTACCTATATATAAAATTCAACTCTTGAAGTGAAAATTGAAATAAATAAAAACAAAAGTAAATATTTTGGAACGAAACTCAATTCACATGTACTACTGAATTTATCAGAAAGGTAAATAAGAACATAATAATTATTTTTTAATTCGCTTTTTACAACTTTGTAATACTGTGTGGTATGCCACCTGTAGAGCTTTATCTTATGATCGTCAAAACACAAAACAACTTTAGCACACCATTGCATGAAGATCTGTCTGAATACATATAATAAGAATCTTGTTCCCTAAAAGACTTTTTTATGACACATTTACGTCAAAGTATTATCACAGTTTAGTATACAGTCCGGCGTCTTCACGTTGGCTCCTTTGATGTCGAGGTCCCAGATTTAGGGCAAAACAACTAGTTATTACCTCATTTTTAACTAGTAGTTAAAGACAAAATAAGTTTTACAATTTCGTATTAAATATGTAAATATTTACCTATTGGAATAATTTTAAAAAACCTGGAGATTTCAAGGCGAAATTGAGTAAATTATAACTTTGTCTTACGCGTTATTGGAATGTTAGCATTTGAAAACACAGAAAAGGTAAACAATATGTAATTTCGAATCATATAAATTGACATATTTCATTTTACTTGGAAGTCATTATATTACTCTTGGATAACAAAGTGTTTACTAACATTTTGGTATTATAAAATTTTGTAACATTGAAGACTATTTTTATGGCGGAAAGTAGTAAATCTCGATCAATTTAGGTTTATTTTTCTTGTGCAGTAGTCTATTACGCTTAAATGTTAGCTGGAGAGCCACGTCTTCTAATTTATTAATTAGTTAATGTACATGTAAGTGTAAAATGGATGACCTTTATGAAACGGAAAGTCGCAGTGATCTGTCAACAATAATTTTACTTACTTTCACATTGTTTATTAATGGACGATAAATAATGTAGAGGTAAATATCTGATCTAATTAATATTTAATTTGTCACCTATACTAGACAGGTCATTTGGTGCACCGGTGTGAAACAGCAGCCAAAGATGGCAGCCCAAATGCACGGAAACACCCGAGCGGCCATAGACGTACGTTGCCGTTGCATGAAAGATCGAAAGTTCGGACTGAGAGCTAATTGCCTCAATAGACAAGTGTGACGTCATACATTTAGACTACCCCTAAATTGTCGTAATTGAAATTGTAATGTATTATGTATTTACATAGATACTATAAAAAAATTAACTAATTAATTATTTTTTCAAGGACATAGAAGTATTTATGAACAACCAGCATCTATTTCGTAAAATCCATATACTAATGCACTTAAAACAATATTTTATTATTAATAATTATTACAAAAGTCAATATTGGTTAAAAATTTAAATATATAATTATATATAATTCCTTTAGTTTATCACAAAAAATGTCCTTTAGTGAAATACTATGGTGGGGTGGCAGGTTACCTTAATATAAAATTTCATGAACTCGCAAAGGGTCCATGGAACCCAAAACAGGCAAATACAGTAAATTAGAAAAAAATTCTAACGTTTACACAACTTTCGTGAAAAAAAATCCATCGGTAGGAGTTTGAACGGGGACACAGGCTGTCCTCATATCAAATTTTACGGACTGACAGAGGGTCCCTGGGGTCCAAAGGGGGTAAAAACTGTAAATATAAATGGAAAAATAATTCTAACTTTTACACGATTTTCGGGAAACAAATTTCCTCTGGTAGGATTATCAATTGGGATACAGGCTGTCCTCCTGTAAAATATCACGGACTGACAGAGGGTCCCTGGGGTTCAAAGGAGGCAATAACTGTAAATATAAATGAAAAAATGATTATAACTTTTACACGCGCTTCGGGAAACAATTTTCCTTTGGTAGGATTATCAATTGAGATACAGGTTGTCTTCATGTAAAATTTCACGGACTAACAGAGGGTCCCTGGGGTTCAAAGGAGGCAATAACTGTAAATATAAATGAAAAAATGATTATAACTTTTACACGCGTTTCGGGAAACAATTTTCCTTTGGTAGGATTATCAATTGGGATACAGGTTGTCTTCATGTAAAATTTCACGGACTGACAGAGGGTCCCTGGAGTTCAAAGGGGGTAAAAACTGTAAATAATGATGAAAAATAATTCTAACTTTTGCACGCTTTTCGGGAAACAATTTTCCTTTGGTAGGATTATCAATTAGGATGCAGGCTGCCCTCATGTAAAATATCACGGACTGACAGAGGGTCCCTGGGGTTCAAAGGGGGTAAAAACTGTAAATATAAATGGAATAATAATTATAACTTTTATACGCTTTTCGGGAAACAATTTTCCTTTGGTAGGATTATCAATTGGGATACAGGTTGTCTTCATGAAAAATTTCACAGACTAACAGAGGATCCCTGGGGTTTAAAGGGGGTAAAAACTGTAAATATAGATGGAAATATAATTCTAATTTTTGCACGCTTTTCAGGTAACAAATTTCCTTTGGTAGGATTAGCAATTGGGATACAGGCTGTCCTCATGTAAAATATCACGGACTGACAGAGGGTCCCTGGGGTTCAAAGGGGGTAAAGACTATAAATATAAATGAAAAAATAATTCTAACTTTTACACACTTTTCGGGAAACAAATTTCCTTTGATAGGATTATCAATTGGGATACAGGTTGTCCTCATGTAAAATTTCACGGACTAACAGAGGGTCCCTGGGGTCCAAAGGGGTTAAAAACTGTAAATATAAGTGGAGAAGTAATTGTAACTTTTACACGCTTTTCGGGAAACAAATTTCCTTTTGTAAGATTATCAATTGGTAAACGGGTTGTCCTCATGTAAAATTTCAAGGACTGACAGAGGGTCCCTGGGGTCCAAAGGGGGTAGAAGCGGTAAATTTAAATGGAAAAATAATTCTAACTTTTGCACGCTTTTCGGGAAACAATTTTCCTTTGGTAGGATTATCAATTGAGATACAGGTTGTCTTCATGTAAAATTTCACGGACTAACAGAGGGTCCCTGGGGTTCAAAGCGGGCAAAAACTGTAAATATAATTGAAAAAATAATTCTAACTTTTACACGCATTTCGGGAAACAAATTTCCTTTGGAAGGATTATCAATTGGGATACAGGTTGTCTTCATGAAAAATTTCACGGACTAACAGAGGGTCCCTGGGGTTTAAAGGGGGTAAAAACTGTAAATATAGATGGAAATATAATTCTAATTTTTGCACGCTTTTCGGGTAACAAATTTCCTTTGGTAGGATTAGCAATTGGGATACAGGCTGTCCTCATGTAAAATATCACGGACTGACAGAGGGTCCCTGGGGTCCAAAGGGGGTAGAAGCGGTAAATTTAAATGGAAAAATAATTCTAACTTTTGCACGCTTTTCGGGAAACAATTTTCCTTTGGTAGGATTATCAATTGAGATACAGGTTGTCTTCATGTAAAATTTCACGGACTAACAGAGGGTCCCTGGGGTTCAAAGCGGGCAAAAACTGTAAATATAATTGAAAAAATAATTCTAACTTTTACACGCATTTCGGGAAACAAATTTCCTTTGGAAGGATTATCAATTGGGATACAGGTTGTCTTCATGAAAAATTTCACGGACTAACAGAGGGTCCCTGGGGTTTAAAGGGGGTAAAAACTGTAAATATAGATGGAAATATAATTCTAATTTTTGCACGCTTTTCGGGTAACAAATTTCCTTTGGTAGGATTAGCAATTGGGATACAGGCTGTCCTCATGTAAAATATCACGGACTGACAGAGGGTCCCTGGGGTTCAAAGGGGGTAAAAACTATAAATATAAATGAAAAAATAATTCTAACTTTTACTCACTTTTCGGGAAACAAATTTCCTTTGATAGGATTATCAATTGGGATACAGGTTGTTTTCATGTAAAATTTCACGGACTAACAGAGGGTCCCTGGGGTCCAAAGGGGTTAAAAACTGTAAATATAAGTGGAGAAGTAATTGTAACTTTTACACGCTTTTCGGGAAACAAATTTCCTTTTGTAAGATTATCAATTGGTAAACGGGTTGTCCTCATGTAAGATTTCAAGGACTGACAGAGGGTCCCTGGGGTCCAAAGGGGGTAGAAGCGGTAAATTTAAATGGAAAAATAATTCTAACTTTTGCACGCTTTTCGGGAAACAATTTTCCTTTGGTAGGATTATCAATTGAGATACAGGTTGTCTTCATGTAAAATTTCACGGACTAACAGAGGGTCCCTGGGGTTCAAAGGGGGCAAAAACTGTAAATATAATTGAAAAAATAATTCTAACTTTTACACGCATTTCGGGAAACAAATTTCCTTTGGAAGGATTATCAATTGGGATACAGGTTGTCTTCATGAAAAATTTCACGGACTAACAGAGGGTCCCTGGGGTTTAAAGGGGGTAAAAACTGTAAATATAGATGGAAAAATAATTCTAATTTTTGCACGTTTTTCGGGTAACAAATTTCCTTTGGTAGGATTAGCAATTGGGATACAGGCTGTCCTCATGTAAAATATCACGGACTGACAGAGGGTCCCTGGGGTTCAAAGGAGGTAAAAACTATAAATATAAATGAAAAAATAATTCTAACTTTTACACACTTTTCGGGAAACAATTTTCCTTTGGTAGGATTATCAATTGGGATACAGGTTGTATTCATGTAAAATTTCACGGACTAACAGAGGGTCCCTGGGGTTCAAAGGGGGTAAAAACTATAAATATAAATGGAATAATAATTATAACTTTTATACGCTTTTCGGGAAACAAATTTCCTTTGGTAGGATTATCAATTGGGATACAGGCTGTCCTCATGTAAAATATCACGGACTGACAGAGGGTCCCTGGGGTTCAAAGGGGGTAAAAACTATAAATATAAATGAAAAAATAATTCTAACTTTTACACGCTTTTCGGGAAACAATTTTCCTTTGGTCCTACAGACGGAAAATTGTTTCCCGAAAAGCGTGTAAAAGTTAGAATTATTTTTTCATTTATATTTACAGTTTTTACCCCCTTTGAACCCTAGGGACCATCTGTCAGTCCGTGATATTTTACATGAGGATAGCCTGTATCCCAATTGATAATCCTACCAGAGGAAATTTGTTTCCCGAAAATCGTGAATTATTTTTCCATTTATATTTACAGTTTTTACCCCCTTTGGACCCCAGGGACCTTCTGTCAGTCCGTAAAATTTGATATGAGGACAGCCTGTGTCCCCGTTCAAAATCCTACCGATGGATTTTTTTTCCCGAAAGTTGTGTAAACGTTAGAATTTTTTTCTAATTTACTGTATTTGCCTGTTTTGGGTTCCATGGACCCTTTGCGAGTTCATGAAATTTTATATTAAGGTAACCTGCGACCCCACCATAGTATTTCACTAAAGAACATTTTTTGTGATAAATTAAAGGAATTATATAATTATATATTTAAATTTTTATCCAATATTGACTTTTGTAATAATTATTAATAATAAAATATTGTTTTAAGTGCATTAGTATATGGATTTTACGAAACAGATGCTGGTTGTTCATAAATACTTCTATGTCCTTGAAACAATAATTAATTAGGTAATTTTTTTATAGTATCTATGTAAATACATAGTACATTACAATTTCAATTACGACAATTTAGGGGTAGCCTAAATGTATGACGTCACACTAGTCTATTGAGTCGATTAGCTCTCAGTCCGAACTTTCGATCTTTCATGCAACGGCAACGTACGTCTATGGCCGCTCGTGTGTTTCCGTGCATTTGGGCTGCCATCTTTGGCTGCTGTTTTCACACCGGTATTTGGTGCTGGGTATTGTAAGTATTTTGATAATAACATCTCCAACACTACGACTTTCATCAGTATTAGAGACAAACTGTATTACATGCTGCATATGTACATAGGTACGTCGTTTTACTTTTATTAAATTATGTAAATATTAAATCTACAGCAGCAGCACATAGACTGACTATATACGAGTAGTCATAAACAAAATAATACAGTTGTGACATTGTTTGCTGATTTATTAGATTACTCAAAAATGTACCTATTTAGGAACAATTGAAAAATTGAGTGTGTAGTATGTTAACATTTTAAGATTTCTTAGAAATTAGAAATATCCCTTACAATGGGAACACAAAAAGTAAATCGAACTTTTTAACTGAGTCGTCAACTTAATTCAAAACCATGAAAAATTTTGAAATTAAATTGAGTACAAAATTATAATTTCATTTTATAAAAAAGTTTTCCTGGAGATTTTAATAGCAAGGTTGCCCCATAATTTTGTGTATTTTCCTATCTCTCATAGTTTCCAAGATACCAATACATACGTCACCAAAATGGTCCACACTGTATAACAAAATTCTTATATTTCGTAAAATTATTTTTTGAACTTGAAATTTTGAAAAGGTGATTATAAATTGTAAATAAAAATATTTTGATATTTCAAATTTCGAATCATTTTCGCCGTTTCTATTTAATCTATGAAAGTGTTTTCGATTTAGAGTCCTAGTCCTATATAATACTAGTATAAAATAATAATAAAAAAACATGAATATTAAAAAAATACGTATAAAATAATAAAATGTTTTTAATTTTATAAAACCTACTCCAGTACAAATTTTCGATCAAAAATTAAAAAGAATACTTAAAATATTCACTATCATTCCACCGATAATGTTAACTTTGGTATGACTTATTTGAAAGATTATTATTATGATTATTTTAAATTTATGAAAATAATAATTTGAAAAAGTCAAACATCTTTAGAGGTATTTGAATAAATGTGATATTTTTTGAAATTCCAACATATTTCATCTCAAAAACCATTGGCTTCACACATTTGATTCGCTAAAGATTTTTGGTCTAAAACGATCGAGAAGTTTGATGTAGACTTACAAAACACGTTGTATTTAAGTTAATCATTAGTGTCATTAAACTAAATATCGATAAATTGATATATGCCTGTAAGAAGTTTTGTTTCACACGTTTCTCCTGTTAATTAGGTATAACAGGTGCGAAAATGACCACAAATTTCCGTATGATATTACTTACATATTTCTTGTCTACATGAAAGAATATTGGTAATAAAATAGGTGTAATGAATAAGGCAAAGTTCTACATCATTAAATTAAATACTTTTGAAAAAGTCAACAATTGAAATATGGCCAGTAATAAATTGCTATAAACCACGTGTCAGCTCATTTTTATGCATGATCAAGGTTAGAATAATTATAAGAGCACTAATATGTTCCTGCCATTTTAAAATAATACAAATAAGAAGTTGTTATTACATTTATGAAATGTAGTTTAACCGACGTACCTGTCGAAAATAACAATCATTGTTTTGTATTATCTTGACTCTAACTACCGTTACATAATTTAAAACTTAGAAATTTCATTAAACTCTTATTAATGAGTGCAACAACTAAGAACTAATGTTGAAAGTTAAAAGTAGATTTAATTTTTAATATTATTTGTTACTTCATACCGCTCAATGGTTTTTAGCAATAGTTAGTTTTCAATTGAGACTATATCACCTCCGTAATGGTAGCTAAAGCAAATAAATATAAATTTAAAGAATTGAGCCAGATGGATTCAATGTACTAAATTTCTTTTTAATATACTCGCATTTTCATCAAATTTTTATCTTCTGAAATGAAGTCATCCAGTAAAATAAGTAAGTTGCTTGTATACTAGCACAGATAAATTAATCTGTGATACTAGGAACTGACGTATGCCAGTGGATGTCATAACAAGGCCCTTGCAGGTAAAATGGCATGCATCGTTAAAGCGTTGTTTATTGGCCAAAAAATCAAATGATCTGCAATTTACTAAATACTACTAAATAATATTATAAGAAAATCTGTATTTTGCATATAAAAGTACATTCTGTTTATTATTTTTTTGCAGTTGACGTCTTTAGAACAGGTTCTACATTATCCTGAGCAACACGAAAATATTTAGGTACATTTTTTTTTAACTAAAATTGAAAAAAAAATGTAATAAATACAAAAGATAAGGGCAACATGTAGTATATTGCATGAAAGACGAAAAAACAGGCAATGTTTTGTGGCCATAGCCTGCTTCAATAAAAAAAAAATTATCCGTCTAGAGGGCGCAGGGAACCACATACGATATTTCAAAAATCTGTTTAGGATCAAAATATATTTCTCTAATTTATATGTATACAGGGTGTTTCTTAAGTAGAAATCGAAAATCCAGGGGCGTATTCTGTGGTCAGAAATAAGAGTTTTTTTGTTATATGTATAAGTGGAGTCTTACGACAGCCATTGTTCATCTACAGCGTGTCAAAAATTAAAAAAAAAACGTGCGGTTTGTAGGTTCGTGCTGTGCTGGTTCGTGCAGGCATAATGTGCGCTATCTTTCAGAGCTATACCGCAATGGACTATCGTGTAGAAAGCGCAATTAGGAACTAGAGACTTTTGCAGGGGGTGAAATATAGAAAAATTAAGGACACAGAAAAATACAGGGTGTTTCTTAAGTAGAGGTCAATAATCCAGGGTCGTATTTTGAGATCAAAAATAAGGGTTTCATGTTATGTGTATGTAGATCTTAGGACAGCCATTGTCCAGCTACAGCGTGTCAAAAAATCAGTTTTTAATTTCTATACCGCTTGAGATAATTTAACCAAATTCGATGCGCATATTTAGTATGACAGTAGATATAAAACCAAAAATTACCAGCTTTAGAAACTTACCAGTGGCGGAGGTGTGGGTATCATCGATCATTATATGTCAATAATAATGTCAATGATTAGGTGGAAGGTATCAATTTTGCAATAAAAATTTATTACCAATAAGTTTTCTGTATCTCTTAAAATAAAAAAGTTAGACAGCCTTAAAGTTTGGGCACTTTATAGGTTTTTTTGTTATTACTCATAAAGTGGGCCATGGATCTCAATTTTGTTTTTACGAGCATAAAGACCTCCAAAAATGCAATAAAAAACAATTAAAGATTTTTGACGTATGTCGTATATTAAGCGAGATACATGGGAGTGGCCTTCTTATGTGATACAGCCTGTATATATATATATAAAACCGAACCACGAAAAAAATAATTGATTTCAAATAAGGACAGAAAATAGTATGGTGTCATTTAAAAAACAAAGTAGGTTGCCATACGAACGTAATTACTAGTTACGAAACAAATTCGAGTTTAACAAATACTAGTAGTCTTTGTTAAGCTTTTTTAGTTAAAAAACTTTTATCTGAGCAGTTCTCGTATACATGGTGTTTTTAAAAAGTTATAAACTTTATTTCATGCATATTGAACATCCTAAATGGATGTAAAAATATATTTTTTTATACTGACTAATTCAATTTTATCAGTTTCTTTCCTTTATGTATTACGAGATGCACTGTTTATAGTTTCTCTGCAGATGTTTCTGTTCTTACTTTCATTTTTAAATTATAATCTCATTTAATAAACATCGTCAACTTTTACTAGGTTACATCAGTACATTAGTATACTAGCATATTTAGTCTAATTACTAAAAACGAAAATATCTCCATATAAAATTTTGATACAGTGTAAAAGTAGGTAAATAGTTTATTTGGAACAACAAAAAAATAACCTAGGAATTACCTCGGGAGTAACGAATATACAACGATTTTTTTAATTACTTTCAATTTGAAGCAATTAGCTATTCACTGTAATAAAATGTGAGTAGGATGATATCATCAGTAGAGTAAGTACACTCAATTGATTAAAAACGAATGAGGTAAAGTTGAAGTGAAACCTGTTGATGTAAACATAGCTGCTTGTTTTACACAATTTTAACACAAAACGTCACTTAAGATATAAGTAGTTTTGTTTGTAACTAAAGTATAAAGCTGATTTCTCTCATCAAAACAACAAAGAGAAACAAAACAGAATTTTTTTTTGCTAACCGATTACCAGGATTCTCTATATTATCGTTGAAGGATTAAAAATGCAATACGTTTTATTTTAATTACTCAAGAACCATTGACTTTTAAATTTGGTTCTATCCCGTCTCCAATTCATTTGTAAGAGCCCCTTTCTTGCAGAATTATTGACAAAAACTGGCGGATGACGTTAGAATTAGGACAAGACTAACACACAAAGCATATACAGAGTGTCCCGTTTTTTCAGATTAACGCTTCTCGAAATGTGAGAAGACTGTGGAATTTCTGCAAGTCAATTTTTACAATTATTATTACCCAGGGTTAACTATGACTAAGTACAAAAAATTTAACCACGTGCTTAGGGAGGCCTAAAAGGCAATAAAAAAATTATTCCAGAATTTTAGCTCGATATTTAAAAAATGGGGCAAAACCCTTTTTTTCTACGGAAAGTCGGCGCCTATGATAAGAACCGACTGAGATGGCTTAGATCCATTGATAAAACTTACATCTGTCAACAATGTCTACTACCATCGTCGTTTTTTTGCAGCATTTCTAAATGTAGACACGAAAATTAACATTCTTATTAGTAATAATACCTGATAGATAGGTAACAGGTAATCCACTTAGCTCCAGTATTTTGCATTCGTTTTCCATTATTTCGTTATAAACTGGTAGAACTACATATTCGCTCATTACAGCCACTCACTACCGATAAAGAACACTTCCCGTAGGTACAATTAGATAGATTAGATGCCTATTTATTATAACAAAATCGAACGAAAGAAATAGATAATAGACGTTTTAATGTAACCGCGGCAGTCTTGTCCCATAACCTAGAAAACCAAACCGGCGAACTATATTGTGGGAAAGTATCTGCACCCAACACAAATGTCTTTATTTAATAACTATAAAACGTTTAAAAATTAAAAATGGCACTAAAAACTGAAGAATAATACAAAATTACAACATAAACACAGGAATTCAATTATGACATGACAGTGATACCGACTGTTGCATGCTTGTAGAGTATGCAACCAACAAGCAAGTTAACATTGACGGCGTTAAATAAGGATTTAAAATAATATCGAAAAACATTTTTTTTTGCTTTATAAATAAGTTTGGAATTTTTTTGAAGGGTGATTCCATTAATTCTTATTTTTCCCTACCCCCTTACAATATTTGTACTAAGTCATAGTTAACCCTGTATATGGGTATTTTGATGGGTGCTGAATAGCCTGATAATATTTTTGATAAAAAATCTCTAATACCACTTCACCCTTTTAAAAATTCATAGTATGCCTGGCTTTTGTCACATCAATAAAATGGTTGGTAGAATATAACCTACTTTCAGGATACTAATTACAAAAAAATTGGCTTGCGGAAGTTTCACAGCCTTCTCACATTTCCACAGGTGTTAACCTGAAAAACGGGACACACAGTATAACTTTTCCAGCGTCGAAATTATTTGGAACTACATATTTTAAAATATTGAATTTTTGGCACTATAGTAACGTCATATATAAAAATATTTCGAATATTCTCCTCTTATCCATTCTTTTTAAAATATATGACATCACAATATTCTAAAACTACTAATGCAATAATTTTGTCGCTGGAAAACGCCTATAGTGTATACAAATTATAAAGAATATCGACAAATTTGGGCTGTTTTGTGATTCGTTGACATTAATTATATTTTTGGAAAAAAGTACATTTTATATTTCACAATAATGGAGCTGTAATTTATTATTTATAAATTCTAAAAACAAGAAAAATGTAAAAAGGCGATTTGAAAAATTTTAATGCTTATAATAATTTTTCTTGTTCTAAACTATATTTATATTACAGTTTAAGTTAAATTTAACTACATTCAAACGTCAGATAATAATGGTAATGTAGTTATTTGAACTAATTACATTTTATGTTCAGTTTTTGGAAAAATGAGAAATAAAACAGTTACAAAGATTTTGATAGCATTTTTAATACATTGCAGTTTAATTTTATAAATTTTAGCCTTGCACTAATATTAATTCTGTCTCCATTTTAAGTTGAAGTAGAAAGTAGGCTCAGCGTTTTCGCATACATTCCAAAAGCTTATAATTAATGAGTGCACGTTTTTAATAAATTCATATGGCATTTGACGTGGTAATTAAATGCTTGTGAAAGTGGAGCAGATTTAAATTACAAAGAGAAATTACATATAATGCATTCAGCGTGCCTCTTCAAGCGTTTTCTATGTATTTTTGTTATATTAATTTGTGTGCGTTGTTTATACACAGTGTGAGTATTCCCTGAATACTTTGATTATTTATTTTCTGGAAGCAGAATTATTAATGATCACTGCATAAGTTCTTAGTAAAGATGAATTATATATGATGACATGATGTAAACCTGTTAAGACGGCCCATTCGATCTTTACAATGTAATAGTTTGTAGGCTTCTGTGGCTGTCGTTAATGGTCAGGTGATTTCCGGGCTGGTTGCCACGTCGTCTGTTTAGAACTCTTGACGTTTCGAGAGACATATCGCTCTCTTCTTCAGAAGTTACTCTGAACCTGGAGATCTACTGGTCGTGGTTCTATTAGGGGTGGTCACTGATCCATGATGTTCCGGTGGATTGCTTTCACGGATGAATCGTTTCCAAATATCGGGCAGATCCACGCCACCGTCTCTATTGAAATTGTTCGGATTTTTATGAATTTCTATAGCTTCTCTGTATAGTCGGGGCCAAAGTCTTCTCTCTCTCTCTTACTAGCATGCTGGCTTCAATTAGCTCCACCGTGTGTCCCGTCCGCTCTATGTTCTGCTACTGCCGATTTTTCCAATTGTTATTTTTGAGGTGATTCTTGGCACATCAACACAAGGTTAAAGGAACACAAGAATCACCTCAAAAATAACAATTGGGAAAAATCGGTAGCATGGATCTGCCCGGTATTTGAAACGATTCATCCGTGAAAGCAATCCACCGGAACATCATGGATCAGTGACCACCCCTGATATAAATAGTGCGGCGACCAGTAGATCTCCAGTTTCAGAGTAACTTCTGAAGAAGAGAGCGATATGTCTCTCGAAACGTCAAGAGTTCTAAACCGACGACGTCGCAACCAGCCCGGAAATCACCTGACCATTTACAATGTAATTTTAGTGACCTTGAATCAGCTGCCTTTTATCTGGGAAATAAAAATATTGCTGCGCTAGATGACTGATGCGCCAGATGATTATTCGTAACAGAGTGTAACTCTTCTAATTCATTATACATTACACGGGTATGTTATAGATAGTTTCAGTTATTGTGTGACGAATTTGTTCAGTTTAATTGAAATCTCAAGTGAGTAAGACACTAAAATAGGTACTTTCAAAATGTGTTGATTATTAAAACAGTGATGGGATATTTGTACGAATTAGATTAGGAACCAAAAAAGGTTATGCATTTTTTAGATATTAATAATATACCGAGAACAATTACTGCATGAGCAGTTCGTGCGACCAGCATTTAATTATACCCACAATATCTCACACACATATTTTTTATGATTAGCTTTTGTGCTTTTTGCTTTATTTTAAAGGTAGTCAAATCAATTTTCCTACAATTATTCCTATCACACGAAATTTATAGATGTTTTTGAGTTGATATGCTAAAAAAATAAGTTTTTTAGCATATGGTGTCAAAAAACATACATGACTTCATGTGACAGTAATTGTAGGAAAATTGATTTGAATTAGCTTAATACCTTTACAATAAAGTAAAACGAGAAAGTTAAGGTCGAACTGCATATAATACCTATTTCATAATTATATATATAATTTATTTTTCCAGTAGGAATATATACAACAACATGCACTAATTATGTTTCAGTATGTCTCTAAAATAAGCATTAGATCCTGTAATTTTTGTCTAATGGATCAGTTTTCAACACTAAATTAAAGTTTACCTAATTATAATTTGTCCACTTATGAGTAGAATTTGTAAACGGCAACTACCCTTCCAAAAAAATTTAAAATATACATTTCCTTAAAATGTCAGTTTGAGTATTTGATTTATTTCTTATTGAAAATTGTAACTGTTGAGTGAATGACAAATTCCAATAGTCAGTCTAATTTAATAAACACATTTTTATACTCTTCGACTGGAGGTCTATCGACGTACAGAATTATTCTGAAAGAGAGAATTGAACTGGCTGTTAACCTATTTTAGATAAATGCCATTAATAACACATTATTTAAGTTAAGTGACCCAATGGAACTAGGAAAATTAGTATTTGTAAAATCTTTGTGCAACCATTTTTCAGTAGAATAGTGCTAATATTATAATTTATTCGCACCACAAATTAAATAACTTACCTATTAGTATAGGATCCCACTATAAAACGACCTTCACCGAGCTGGTTAGTGGATGAAAAGTATTTTATATCCAATTAAATATGTCAATAAATACATTGCAAATGGGTTGTCTAATAAATTTCAGTCCAGAATATGATTAATTAACAATTAAAAATTATTATTTTTTTAAACATTTCACTGGTTTGGTTAATAGACCAATTCCATACCAATCGAAAGTATGAAACCCATAGAATATGCAAACGTTAGGTTGACTATTTTTTTCCCGTCACAACTCTTGGGTAGACAGGTATAAACAGGTAAATCGATACTAGTAACTTGCACCGGTGTGGTTAATAAATTAAAGTTAAATTAAATTAAAGATTATTTCATTACCAACACGGTGGTATAGGGTTGTCTGCGAAAAATCAGTCCTGAATTCCGGTTGTCGAGTTTTAAAAAGTGAAATATTCCCCAGCGAACCATTCCATGCCATAGAAGAGTACACAGCAATGCAGCTGTGCGTAGTTCGTCCATACCGAAAACGAAGACGATCCGTTTATCCGTTCCTCCAAAAAATCGAATAAAGTCCGGGGGCGGCGGTACCTATTATTATTAATCTACCCCTAGGAACCCCTAACGCCCTTCAATGACTATAAAACAACATTTTCGACCCTACTAATGATATGTCGAGATCGAAAAACCGTAAAAAATAAAATTTTCTAATAATCCATTTGCCGCCCCGAATTACGTTTAATTTTTTTTTTAAGGAAACGATGCATATAATCAAAAAAATTTATTAGACTTTTCGATAGGTAAGGTGGAGAAGAAGCCACAAAAAAATTTCAATGATTTTAGACAATTTTCGTGTTTTCAAGGGCCGCCCCCGGAGGGGCGGCAGGAACGTAATAATATCATTTCAAGTCACTACCAGGAAATAATAGTCTATACCGAAAATGAAGACAATCCGTTCATCCGTTTCTCAAAAAAATCTAGTAAAGTCCGAGGGCGATGGTATTTTGCCGTCCAACTCGTAAACTGTTGTTTTTACAAAAAATTCTATAGAAGCATTTTTTCATAAAAAAACATTCGAATATGTATTCGAAATGAAACAGGAAAGGTCGATTTCTCGAACTCGTGACTTCGAGACTCCACCCCTCAGTTATAAATTCGGGAAACCTCCGATCCCGTCCCACAGCCGCCGTTTACCTAACCTCATGTTCGTCGTTAGGAGTAAAAAAAAATTTCCGCACATCTCACGGCCACAAATCGAATCCTATCGACCTCAAATTTTATGAACGTATACTTCGCGATAAGGCGGGGGCGCATCCGATAATGTACCGAAAAAATTTAAAAAAACGGGATGCCGCCTCCGGAGCTGCCCCCCAACCGATCGAATCGAAATTTTAAAGACATGTACTCTTTGAGACGCGGAATCGAAAAAATTAGTCCGTCTTCGCGTTAGGGGTTCCTAGAGGCAGATTAATAATAATACCGCCGCCCCCGGACTTTATTCGATTTTTTGGAGAAACGGCTAAACGGATCGTCTTCATTTTCGGTATGGAGGAACTACACACAGCTGCAATGCTGTGTACTCTTCTATCGCATGGAATGGTTCGCTGGGTAATATTTCACATTTTAAAATTCGACAACCGGAATTCAGGACTGATTTTTTGCAGACAACCCTATACCACCGTGTTGGTAATGAAATAATCTTTATTTTAATTTAACTTTAATTTATTAACCATACCGGTGCAAGTTACTAGTATCGATTTACCTGTTTATACTAGCCTACCCAAGAGTTGTGACGGGAAAAAAATAGTCAACCTATTCTTCATACTTTCGATTGGTATGGAATTTGTCTATTAACCAAACCAGTGAAATGTTTAAAAAAATAACAATTTTTAATTGTCTATTAATCATATTCTGGACTGAATTTTTTTAGACAACCCATTTGCAATATATTTATTGACATATTTAATTGGATATAAAATACTTTTCATCCATTAACCAGCTCGGTGAAGGTCGTTTTATAGTGGTATCTTAGACTATATACACAAAATCCTACACCTTTTTGTTTGTATAAGTTAAAAATGATTTGAACTAGAGACCTACTACGAGGGTACACGTTATTTACATGCAATGCAGTGTAATATATACCATAAGTTATGTTACCGAATATGCCACTTTTTGAACTTAAACAATTATTGCAGTTTCACCTTATTTTTTTAGATGCGTAGGTATTATTCTCCTATAGCTTGTACACCTATAAATCAAAATACCCTGTATATTTTCAATATTTTTTCCATAGTCATCTAATAGATACAAATAGGTATTTTCTTATTTTCAGAAAGTAAAGATAAAATTAATATGTAGTTAAGAGGTATCTTTAGATATCTTAAAACTAGTTAATAATGATCCGATTTTGATGCGGCTTGCATCAGTTTTCTTAGCAAAAAATCTAGTTACTTAGATGCCCTAAATCGTATTTTTGGCACGAGTAAACTAGGGTTTAAAATGTAAAGAGAACAAAATAAATGGGCATTCTAGAAGCGGCGAATTATTTTATTAATTTATATACAGTTTGTTTCTAATAATAATTAATAACTTTGTAAATTTGGAACTAAGAAAGTGCATTTCAAATCAAAGCCTGCTAAAGGAACTGCTTACGTTCAAATAATATCAGGGGATGAGATACGGTTGCAATGCGCTTAGTGGAACGGTCGGGTTGACTTGGTTTTAGCGTTTGTCCTTTAAGGACGTCGTATTCCTAAAATAGTATTTCCTACAAATACAAATAATTTTAGACATTTAAGATCTGAATAATATATAGCTTAGCAAATAACACGAATGTTTTATCATGCCACCTGCGAATATTCAGAAATACCGAAGTAAAACGAATATATAACGACAGAAAGCGGTCTAACCAACAAATTTTTAGGTACAAAAATCTTTCAAAATACTTATTTTTTTAATTTAACTGTAGATGTACATATTATTATAACATAAACTTATATAATTATACATATAAGATTGTTCACTTTTGTGATGTGGATGTGAAAGTAATTGTTAAAATGTGGGATTAGAATAGCAAAATAATGCGTGTGTTACAAACGCACTATTATTTTATTTGAGAAGAATATAAATATTAAAAATGGATAAACAAACCATCAAGAATTTTATTTTTAATATTACTTTTGTTCTACGTTTATTTTTTGAGATTTCTGTATCTAAAAAGAAATTTGATCATTTTACGGCAAATGTACGTAAAAAAATGCCAAACCATATCTCATGTTAATAAAATAACGCTGTCACTATAATATAAAAGATTTATAGAAATCAACTTCTCATTCTTATAAAAATTACTTTGAACGGAAATGGTTTTTTTTTCATTGTTAATTACATATCAACCCTTAAAGTGTTTCAATTCTCTTATGGGCGCCTTTATCTCGCCGCGAAATGATCAGTCATTTGCTGGTACTGAAATCTTAAAAATTAAAATATGTAGAACAAAAGTAAGTACAAAAAATAAAAATCTTATGTTTTATTTATTGTAACTGTTTAAGTTTTTCTCAAATAAAATAATAACTTCACAAGCGTTAGCAAGACACACCTTTGTTGCTATCCTAACTCCACATTTTCACAATTATTTTCACGTAACTATAAATAATAAAAAAAACATTTTTATATTTAGTACCCTTCTAGCACAGCATAGGTAGACCAGCAGCTTCACTCCGTTGTCGGCACTTTGAACTGCTTTCAGTTTTCTGCGGTGACCTCGAAATGTGAGTGCGATAACGCATTCGACAGAATGTACGGAATCGGTGATCAGGACCGGAATAAGAATTTTTTACTTGCGCGTGAAAGCGTAGTTATTCCACATACAAGTTTACGTTATATCTATCCACATTATGTAATAATTCATTATACAATTATAAATGGGTAATTCAACATGTATTATATACTCATATATCATTTACTGCTACTAACATACAGTGTGAAAATTCGATTTACTTCTTTGGACACTTTAAAAAAAAAAGAGTTTAAAATATATATTATTGCACTACAAAACATTTTTATTTATTTACTTAATTTTTTTGTTATTAGCGATAATTACATTTTTTTGGAATTTTTTTAAATTTAAAATTTGACGTTTGAAGTTTAGTGGACAAATAATTTATTATGATTTTTTTTTGTCTTAAATGATCTACGTAAACCAGAAGACAAGTATTTTTCAGGACAGAAAAATTATGTTTACTTAACTTTGAAAATTGTTAAATTGGAGATAAAAGTGCAGTAAAATGTAAATTTAGAAAAAAAATATTTTTTATTATTTTGTTTTGAGACTTACTCTCATTATAGCGACTACAAGAAATATGATCTACATAATTTGAAGATGAGCCGTCTTGTGCAGGAAACGTTGGAACGGCCTCTTTGCCTAATCTATTGCGCGAATCGTTAGAAAACATATTATTTTAAAAATGTATTTGACATAGTTTGTATGAACTATTACTAATCCTGAGCAGCTTTTCTAATAAATCTTCTCTATTAGAAGCCTCTGCACAGAACTTTGCTCTAAAATAAAAATTTGTATTTGTGAAAAATATAAATATGTATATTTTAAACTTCACTTTCATGAGAAGTATTTATATTCCAATGTTATACTTAAGAAATAAGTTAATATGTAAGGCAATAGCAGTAAAATATCATTTATGGTTTGTACAGTATATTATAGATTACTTATTACTTATTTATGCCTTTAGGAAATTTAAAGAAACTTTACTATTATAGATGATATATTTAAACATCTAACTGCTGCGCTGCGATTCGTTCCTCGATCAGACTCAAAATATTGCTTTAATACGGCTCTGTATAACCGATGTTCACACTCCCAGAGTTGAATGTAATCTGAGGTCTCTGCAGCTTGAAATGGATGCGCGAGCTGCTATGCGTAACTTATTATATCGGCCCGAGTGTTTCTACTGGTCTCCCTATACTGTGCTTCTAGTACCTAAGTATGTTTATAATTTATATTATATCTACAGTTAAATTTAAAAAATATATATTCACAGATTTCGATACCTTCGAAACTTCGTTAGTTAGACCGTTTTTTTTATAGCTATTGGTTCGTTTTACTTCGGTATTTTTTCACCCAGGTGGCATGAGATAATACTCATGTTAGTTGTTAAGCCTTATACCCCCTCCATACTCGCGCCGCGTAAGGTCACAAAAGTGCGCGAACGTAAATGTGGCTTTCTTCGCGTACTGTTCGCGGTTTCTACACGGATTCTTGCGTCGTTTCTGTTCGGGAGTCGGTAAATGTGTTTCACAACAAAGAGTTTTGCAAAACCAGTATCACAGCAGCTACTTCACGTCACGGTCTATTTCTTTAGGGTGTAATAAATAAACTTTAAAGCATTTAAAAGCATATGTTTCTTATTTTGATCAGTTCTCTGACCTCCCGAAGTCCGGTACACAATTGTATATGTATATTTAATCATACACATACCTTGTATTTGTATGATTAAATACTAGGGGCGGCAAAAATAATCGATACCTTTTTTTTCTAAAATCACGTGTAGGTTTAGACTTACTTGGGTATAATCATAGAAAATGCGTGCACTTGATGACAGAACAAATGTTCACAAGGCTAGGTTAACTAATCAAAATAAGATGATTGTGATTGTAAGGGTACAGACAAAGTAGAAGCAGGTTTTCCGCTTACTGGTAACCAGCGCCGAATACGTACTTATAAACTATGAAATTTGTAATTATATATTTAAATTGATATAAAAACAGCAGTTTAAAACAGGCTTAAGCGAATACAATGGAAGCGATTTTCTGCTTACTGGTACCCTGCTTTGAAAATTGTGAAAGCAGGTTGAAGCAGGTCCTCGCCGGAAACCTGCCAGCCCGCAGGTCAGAATCCAAATTTAAGGCTTACGGTGAGCTCTCTATCAAACGATATATAGTTTTCGGTCAGTAACTCCTTAACGGATAATGATAAAAATATGCGGTTTTTTTAATAGACTATAAATATTATTTTACGTCGACGCTGTGTTTTGAAATTTTGAAAAAGTGTAAAATACATTTTTTTAATGAATTTTGCATGTTTTCAAAATTTCAAAACACTTCGTCGATGTAAAATAATATTTGTAATATTATAAAAAACCGCATATTTTTATCATTTTCCGTTGAGGAGTTACTGAGCGAAAACTGAAAAAATATTTCGTAGCAATAAAATGCTGCCACCATGCGGTGGATTTCAAAAAAGAGACGATCACAGTAGATGCGAAATGTCCAACACTAAGAGAAGTAATTAAGGCTTACGGTGAGGGCTCGATCAAAAGGGATTTAGTTTTCGCTCAGTAACTCCTCACTGAAAAAGGATAAAAGTATGCGGTTTTTTTTAATAGACTACAAATATTATTTTACGTCGACGCTGTGTTTTGAAATTTTGAAAAAGTGTAAAATTTATTTTTTTAAATAAATTTTACCCTTTTCCAAAAATTTCAAGAAACAGCGTCGATGTAAAATAATATTTATAATACAATAAAAAAACCGTATATTTTTATCATTTTCCGCTAAGAATAGTTACTGAGCGAAAACTAAAAAAATATTTCTTAGCAATAAAATGCTGCCACCATGCGGTGGCCTTGATAAAAAAAGACGACCACATTAGATTCGAAATGTTCAACACTGAGAAAAGTGATTCAGGCTAACGGTAAACGCTCTATCAAACAGGATATCGTCTTCGCTCAGTAACTCCTTAATGGAAAATAATAAAATATGCGGGTTTTTTTAATAGACTACAAATATTATTTTACATCGACGTTGTTTTTTTAAATTTTGAAATAATCTAAAATTATTTTTTTATTTCATATTTTTCACTCGATGTGATGTGATAATATTTGTAGTATATAAAAAATAGAATGACAGATATAATATAATATAATAGAATACTAGAATAGAATAGAATAGAATAGAATAGAATACTACTAACCAACTCCGATCTAGTCGATTCAAGTACTGACGCCTTAAACCGCGCGACCACTGACCGACCCATATATATATATATATATATATATATGTACTGACGCCTTAAACCGCGCGACCACTGACCGACCCATATATATATATATGGGTCTGTCAGTGGTCGCGCGGTTTAAGGCGTCAGTACTTGAATCGACTAGATCGGAGTTGGTTCGAGCCCAGCTGCCGGTACACCGTATATAAGCTATATTCGTGGAGAGGATTGGCACCCTCTCTGCGGGTATGGTAGGGTGGAATAATGTTAGCTTGGGTCAATGTGAGAGATTGATACCGGTTGATATTTGACTACCCCCCTAATTAATGAGGTTTTCCAGGTTTCCCTCATTCCTGCACTGAATAGTGGTTAGGACCTACCAACGTAAGTCGTTCCTGTTTAATAATATATGCCGCTCCCTCTCCCGAACAAGTCTCCGACTTCTGGGCTAATCCCTGTGATTAGAATGAGGGGTAGAGATATTATTTTTATATTTATATATATTGTTACCGGACGAAAACCGAAAAAATAAAATAAAACTACCACACGCGACGGATTTTATGAAAGACAAAGAGAAATGATTACGTATTGTAGTTTAATAGCTTTATTATAATTACGAATTTGTTAAATCTTGAAACTAAAAATATAATGTTTTTCAGATACACAAATATAGATTACTTTTAATATAATAAATATAATTAAATATTTACATTTACATTATCCAGTTATTAAATATTTAAAATTATGTGTCTGTAGAAGACATTATTTCAAGAATATGTCAATGTTAAGCCACTGTTATCTTTATAATTAAGAACAATGTACGCCACATATGTATTTTGGAAAGTACAAATGTTAACAAAACAAAGGTATATGTTTTCAATATTTGATCTAATCTAATTGGCCTGTTTACACTTTAATTTCTCATATTTCTCTTCAATAATCCATCAGTCTTTATATTTTATATTTTGCACATAAATAAATATACATTTATGTTACTATCTCTTATGAATTTTCTATGATCTAGATAAGTTTTCTGTATTAAAAAAATACGACCATAAAAAACTAAAATTTAATCTTATTCGACATAAAAATTATGGAAAATATAGATGTTTCTGACTTTCCGAATGAATGCATTGTCCTATTCTGCACCTCAAGTATAAACACGAGCATATGTAAAATTCAAATTCTTGAAAACCGTAACACGTAGCGAAGTAAACTTTTTTTAAAAATCTTTTTCATACTTTCGACTACATTTGTCTCGATATAACTATAGTTCTATTTTCAATAATTAATGTAGCTCTCCGCATAGTAAAGTTTTTTATGCACAAATTTGCTGGTATCGACTTTGGAAAATTTTTTTTTAAAGGTTTTAAGTTATCAAAAATTGGTGTGCCATTAGAAGCGCTGTAGTTTTTTATATATGTTGTGAAAAAATTATAAACATAACTTGAATCGTTGATTTATAAACGCGATATATGTTTCGTAAAACATAATTGTCAAATAACGTCCGAAGCACCGACAATTTGATTTTATAAAGTTAGATCCTACTGAAAAAAGTTGTAGAAATCCATTTCAGATGCCCAAATTTGTCCCTCTGCAAGATGGTAAATGTTTAATTTAGTTATACCTTTATTTTAAAACAACGACATAATTGTGAACCGATTTTACTCCACTAATAGATTTGTATTACCTTTATTTCAGTGTACCTATATTTCGTTTTGTCTTCATCCCAAATGAATTAGCCTCTAGGCAGCACATATTTCAGCGTTTGTCACAACACGTCAACATAGTCTTGCTCTGCGCAGCGATATATCTGGTTTTAACAAAACTTGAATCACGTGTTTCACCGTTAGCCTTAATTTATTTGTACGCCCCGATCGCGTGTACAAAAAATGGACAAGGAACTAGTAATATCTTCAGTTTTTCTATGATCTATATAGGACAAAATCCACAGCAACCGATATACATATAGTAGACAAATATTGGAGAGAGATTAATAATGAAATGAGTGAAGAGGGTAAGTATTAAAATATACAGGGTGTCCGAAATATGAGTGCCTTTATTTTGCTGTATGATAAATTTACCAAACAAAACATATTTTATTTAACAATTTTTTCTGACCAACGGTATATGAGAGCAAACAGGTTTTGAATATGTGACAACGTCGCCTACCATGTCAGATGTTTGTACATAATAAATACAAATACACGTAATAAACATACTTAGTGTGAACGGTTTTCTTAGAGCTCTTTGACAACACAGAATAAAATGTGAAATAGTTATAAGTGTTCAAAATTAATGCGTTTGCTTGTAAAATGCATTTATCGTACAAACGTCTCGTAGTCAAAGAGTTTTGCCTAGATTCACCATAAATTAACTGGACATGGTCATTATAAATTGTTCTGTTTTTGTTTGTGTACGCAAATATCAAAAAACACTACGTACAGAAAAACGAAAGACGCTAGTCGCACTGCTACTACTACTACTTATAATATTTTGAGGTTAGCAGCAACAGGTAATGGATGCAATGTTGTTGTACGTTCCAGTAGATTACAGTTTTAAGGATTTCTTGGAAAACCTCTATTGTTTACTTCAGTAATACTGATAAAAAAACAAATTACGTTACATGAGCTTTTACTTACCCTTAATTGTGAATTAGTTGGTAATTTCGTAACATAGTTTTGCATGTTATTGCAGGTGCATTTTTATTTTTGAAATGTATTTGTAGAATTATTAGTTTTAGACACATTTTTCATAAGCGTTTCTTGCTTGATCAGATATACAAGCCACTTTAGTATCAGCATTTATATTCCCGACATCCTGTATATTAATAATGTAGTAGTTTCCAAAAACGTTTTATTAATAATGGATATATGTGGCATAATTTTGTTCAAAAGTGCATTTTGAAAATCATTTAAGGGCGCCGTATTCTTGAAATAGTGTTTTCTACAAATACAAGCACAGACCATCTAGACTGTACCCATGCTATTCAATACAACTATACCAATGAAACCTCGACATAGGAGCGGTGGAGTGTGTGCGGAAATTTGGCTCCACCTTGACAGAGTCTGATTCAGTAAAATGTATATTATAATATTTAATGAAATTTTAAAAAAGTTAATAATTTTTATTTAAAAGTATGTGAAATAGAAAGAATATATTTTTAATAAACTACCATAAAATATTTAATTATTTTGAGAAGTTTTGTGAAATCAGGGTTTAATATAAAATTCTAGTTATATTAAAATCTTTGTCGCCCTTTAAATAGTGTTACTTTATTTAATGCTTTTTGCTTTGTGCCTTTTAAGGAATTGATTATTTTTGTTTTATGATTTATTCTTACATCTACATATTTTTCAGAAATTGCTCTAATAAGTTCTAATCACAGTGTAATTATGGGGAAGTGCATTGTTGACAATTGTAATAGCCGATCAGATCGGAATAGTGATGAAATTTCATTTTTTAGGTAAGTAATAATCAGAAATAATGGAGCACGTTTTATGGCATTAAACGGCTCTACGCAGAAGTTGTACTGACATTTCCAGTATCGGCTCTGTTTTGCAGTGCCCATATATTTAACAATTATTGTTAGCGAGATAACAAGTATTTAATGGTTTATTAAACAATACCATGTGGAACATTTTGGTGATACGTGTACTGGCATCTTGGAAACTACAAGCGATACGAAAATGGACAGTTGGGGGGAAAAACTTAAGGACGCTTGCAACTAGATCTAGGTTTTTGAGTTATTTTGAAAAAAGTTAATATGACGTTATTCGTCTGTAACTTTTTTATTTAGAGGACTTTTCAAAATCTGAAAACACTTTTCCGCAGCAAATTTTTTCGAAGAATTTCACTGTACATTTAGATTTTCAATGCGACGTTTCGGTTGCAAGAAAATTCAAATTCAATATGGCGCCCATACCAAAAAATGAAGTTGATGATGGTTTCGCGCAACCGTAACTGTTCGAAATTCTAATATTGTAAATTTCTTAATTAGATTCTTAACTTATTATTATTTAGCAAATATAAATTGTAAATAAAAAATTAAATAGCAATAGCAAATATAAATTATAATTAAATTAAATATAAATTAAATAAAAAAGTTACAGACGAATAACGCCATATTAACTTTTATTCAAAATAAATCAAAACCTAGATCTAGTTGCAAGCGTCATTAAATTAGCAACAAAATTTTCCCCCAACTGCCGATTTTCGTATCTCTTATAGTTTCCAAGATGCCAGTACACGCATCACCAAAATGTTCCACATGGTATTATTTAGTAAACCATTACATACTTGTTACCTAGCTAAGAATAATTGTTATACATATGGGCACTAAAAAATACAGAGCCGATACTGGAAATGTCAGCACAACGTCTGCGCAGAGCCGTTTAATGCCATAAAACGTGTTCCATTATTTCTAATTATTACTTACCTAAGAAATGAAATTTTATTACTATTCCGATCTGATAGGCTATTACAATTGTCAACAATGCACTTCTCCATAATTATACAAAGAAAACTCGTATATTTCAGAAAATAATGACAATGTTACCACAACGAAAGTCTAACATTGACCATGAGCATGAGACCAGCTGGGCCGAGTTTAGGCCAACGGAAGGCTTCAATGGCTTTGCCCTATAGTTCAGTCTAGGTGGTCTGTGAATACAAGTAATTTTACATTTAAGAACTGAATAATATAGAGTTTAGCAAATAACAAAAATGTTATCGCATGCCACCTGCGAATATTCAAAGGTACCGAAGTAAAATCAATATATAACGCCAGAAAGCGATCTATCCAACAAACTTTTAGGTACTGAAATCTTTCAAAACACGTGTTTTTTAAATAGACACTGTAGACACTGTTATAACATAAACTTATATAGTTCTGCATATAAGATTGTTCACTCTTGTTTATAAATATATAAAAATAATTGTTAAAATGTGGTGTTAGAATAGCGAAATAATGTGTTGTGACATGCTTACGTCGTAATTCCGGTACGGCGCGGTGTCACTATGAGTTGCGGTGGCGGTAGCCTCGGGCGCCAGTTTCTGTTTATAGTGCAGAACTACTCGGGCGGCTACAGTGAAGACACGATATGTCCAGAGGGTCGTGAGGGATGAGTTAGACTTATCCAGGAATAAAAATCAGAATAAAGTAATACACATATATTACAAAATTAATACGGTCGGTAGCGGAATAAGCAACTACAAAGTCAGCTGAATGGTTGCAAGCAAGCAATACAAGCGGTAAATCTATGCTGAATGCGAAACCAAGTAAGAGGAAGCGATCAAGCCAGCAAAGCAAAAAAACTAAAACTATAAAACTAAAAGACTTGGCCACTATTTAAAATATATACATGATATAAAAAAACAATATATGATGATACAGCTCCTCTCCTGGAATGCACGGCTGGACAGCTGAAAAGAAACAAGTACTAGTTAGTTACGACAAAGGCAAAGTTACCGGATAATGCGACAGCAACTCCACCCATCGTAACTTACAGCCCACGTTTCAATTCATAGGGTATACTCCCATAAACAGAACGTGTGGTGAGGTGGTCACCGGATAATGCAACAGTGACTCCACCCACGCTGTAGTACGATACACAACGGTAAATGTCGGCCCATGTTTCAACTTACAGGTTGCACTCCTATAAACCGAACGCGTGGTGAGGTAGTCACCGGATAATGCAACAGCGACTTTACCCATGCCGTGGTACAATAAACAACGGTAAATAACACGTCTATTACCCTGGCAAGCCAACATCAGTGGCCGCCAAAAACAAGTACTGGATATTTTGTTGCTAATTTGTACCACCAATTTCAATTTTGTACCTTGTGCCTTTTTCGAGAAAAATGGTGGGTGCTAGAGTAACAACGCCGCTGGCGTAATGTTACAAATTAGCAACAAAGTAGTAACAAAATATCCACCACTTGTTTTTGACGACTGTATTTTATTTTTCTTTTTAGACGAGCTCAAAGCAGCAACAATTGTTTAACTGATTGTATGAGTTGAATGGACAATTTTTTTTTATTTTTGAAAAAACTATACACTGGCAGAAAGTACTCGACGAGCAACAAAATATGGTACAAAAATCGCTTTGCTATCGTTGTTAGTTGCGGAGTAATTCGATGGGGCGCTAGCGTAATGTTACTCTAGCACCCACCACTTTTCTCAAAAACGGCTCAAGCTACAAAATTGAGACTGGTGGTACAAATTAGCAACAGAATAGTAACAAAATATCCACCACTTGTTTTCGGCGACGATATTTTATTTTTCATTTTAGACGATCGCAAAGCAGAAACAAATTTTTAACTGATAGTATGAGTCGAATGGGCAATTTTTTATATTAAAAAAAAAAAACTATACACTGGCAGAAAGCACTCGACGAGCAACAAAATATGGTCCAAAATCGCTTTGCTATCGTTGTTAGTTGCGAAGTAATTCGATGGGCCGCTAGCGTAATATTATGCTAGCGGCCACCATTTTTCTCGAAAACGGCACTAGGTACAAAATTGAAGTGAAAAATCACTTCATTACAGTGTGCATACAAATGCATTTTAAAAGTTATTATATTATTTGAGGAGAGTTTAAATAGTAAAAGCGTATAAACAAAACATCAATAATTTTATTTTTGATATTACTTTTGCTCTACGTGTTTCATTTTTCGAGATTTCAATACATAAAAAACCATAAATTTGGTCATTTTACGGCGAGAAATACGACGACCTTAATAATTTCATTATGTCAGGTATGTCTTTTTTCGTTATAACATTTAGCTAAATTAATTTATAAATCAGATATTTATTATATGCAACCTTTCAACTATACATATGACTTCATTAATAGAAGTTTTAAAAAATTACTTATCTCAAAGTAATAACAAGTCTTTCTTCCAACAGAATAGCTTGCTTATGTAGATTACACCAATTTTTCATTGAACGGCATTTCACTTTACCTAAAATGATATACCTAAAAGATTTCTTGTGTCATCCTTGTATATTGAAAAAACTTTCCTTGACGTTTCTTAAATTTTACATAAATGATGAATTCTCCATAATTTCTTCTATTACGATTAATAGATGTACTCCAAATTGTTTCCTCTTTGACTTAGTAATTACAGAATCCAAAATGATCAGTTCGTCGTCAGATGCTAATATTTTGCAAGGAAGTACCTATAGGCAGCGACCGAAATTATGGACAGTGACTAATAGATAATATAAAAACACTATTTTTATTATATATAGACTAGCTCTGCAGGCCTAGTAGGCCCATGGCTTGATTGACCACTTTCTTCCATTCCCGTCTGTCTAATACTTTTTCTCTCCAACTATGCACTCCAATTTGTCGCAAGTCCTCTTCCACTTCTTTCTTCCATCTCACTCTCGGCCTCCCCTGCCTCCTTATGCTTCCAATCTTGCAATTTATTACTCTTATGGGTACTCTATCGGGTTGCATCCTCATGATATGCCCCAACCATCTAATTCTTTGTGCCTTTACTACCCCTATTATATCTGGTTCCTTTAATAATTCTCTTAGTTCATCATTAGTACGTCTTTCCCACATATCATTTATCTTCTTCTCTCCATAGATTTTTCTTAATATTTTACGCTCCCAGACCCTTAATATATCCTGCTCTTCCTTTCTTAAAACCCACGTTTCGCACTACAACACTATAGGTCTTATCAATGACTTGTAAATTTTTATTTTTAGGGACTGAGCTATTATTTTACTTTTCATTAGTCTTAACAATGCATGCACGCATCTATTTCCTGCCATCAATCTCGCCTGTATCTCTTTTTTTATATCTGGTTTTCTAGTGAATACTGTGCCTAGATATCGGAATTCTTCTACTTCCTGGAAATTATATACTCTATCGTTTTCTGCTCTTATTACCAATTTATTGCCTACTTTAAATTCTTTATCTGTCCATGTCATATATTTTGTTTTCTTTTCATTTATCTGTAATCCTACTTTTCGGGCCTCACGTTCTAGTTGTTTTAGTTTTGTTTCCAGTTCTTGCAGGGTTCTTGTTATAATCACAATATCGTCAGCGAAAGCTAAATATTGGTGTCTTTTGTGGAAAAGTAAACCAGAGCTGTTCATGTTTCCATCTCTCATTATTTTTTCTAATAAATAGGTAAATAACACTGACGAAATCGGGTCACCTTGCCTTACAAGTTGTTTAACTTCAAATTTTTCTGATATGTTTGCGTGTAACTTCACTCTATTTTCAGTATGTTTTAGAGTTAATTGTACCATCCTTAACAACTTTCCTTTGATTCCCAGTTCTTCCAACGCTCTATATAGTTGCCTTCTATTTATTCTGTCATATGCTTGTTTAAAATCCACAAATATTAAATATGTGTCTCTCTTATATTCGTAGCTTTCTGCCTGTATTTCACGTAAAGTAAATATTTGGTCCGTTGCAGATCTACCTTTTCTAAAACCACATTGGTATTCTCCGATTGTCTCCTCCATACGATATGTTAAAATCTCTTTTATGTACGAAGCGAATATTTTATAAGCCACATTGAGTAACGCTATTCCCCTGTAATTTTCACATTCCATTCTATCGCCTTTCTTATAAATGGGGCAGACCGCCGCCTCTGTCCATGCCTGTGGAATTTCTTCTTGGATCCAATTTTTCTTACTTATTTCATCTAATCCTGGACTTTTTTTACTCTTTAAATTCTGGATTATGTTTCTTAATTCTTCTTTGGTTGGCGGTCTTTCGTTTTCTTCTCGTAGTTGTCTCCTACAATTTTCCGTCACTTGTTCTTCCCCGGTTGTATCATCTTGGACATTCAATAGCTCATCGAAGAATTCTACAAATCTTTCTACTGCCTTGCTGTTGTCTAATATTAACTCCCAGTTTTTATTTTTGAATGCAATTGTTTTAGGTATAAACCCTCTTCTCTCTGCTCTCAGTCCTTGATATAAATTTCTGATGTCTTTTGATCTAAATTTTTCTTCCAATTCCGTGAAGATTTCCTCATTGTATTTTCTCTTCTTTTCTCTATGTACTCTCTTATAATGTCGTCTTTGTTCTTTATACTGTTGCTTTATTTCTTCTTTTTCTGATACTATCAATTCCAATCTTAGTTTTCTCCTTTTTTCCAATTCTCTTTTACAATCCGAGTCAAACCATTTTTTCTTGGGCCTTTCTACTTCCATTTCTTTTGAGTTGCTGTTTACAGTTTTCTGCATTTCCTCCTTTATATTTTCCCACATTTCCTCTAACTCATCCACTTCATTTCAATTTTTCAGTCTATTATTAAGTTCTTCCTGATATCTAGTTCTTACTTCATCTCCTTCAAGACTTGTACATTTTTTAAATCTTTGTTTTTTTTCTTAATCAGTATTGTTTGTTTCATTTTTATTCCAACCATGAAATGATCTGAGTCTATATCTAATCCTCTGTAGCTTCTAATGTCTGCTATATTTCTCTCCTCTTCTCTTTCGACTAATACATGATCTATCTGATTTGTGTACCTTCCATTAGGGGCTCTCCACGTACCTTTATGAATTTCTTTCTTTTTAAAGCATGTACTTTTTATTCTCATATTTTTCTCCATAGCAAAATCTATTAGCATCAAACCATTGTCAGATGTTTTATCGTGTTTACTGTGGCTTCCTATAACTTGTTTGTATATTTCCTCCTTTCCTATTTTCGCGTTTGCGTCTCCTATTACAATTTTCATGTCATACTTTGGTATTTCATCATATTCCTTTTGTAACATTTCATAAAAGGCTTCTTTACTCTCTATGTCTGCGTCCTCTGTCGGAGCGTGTATGTTAATGAAACTAATATTTTGATACTTTCCTCTAATCCTTAAATAACACAATCGATCCGAAACTGGTTTAAATTTCATTATTAACTTTTTTATTTCTGGGCTGGCTAGGAACCCTGTTCCCAAAACTCTGCTGTCCCCCCCACTATTTAGGAATACATAGTCCTCTATTTCAGTAATTTCACTTTCCTTTTATTTTGTTTCTTGTAGAGCCACTATCTCAAATCTATGCTTTCTAATTTCAGTTGTTTCATAGCTCCTACCTCATTTAGCCCTCTGACATTCCAGGTTCCTAGTTTTAGTTTCGACAACTTATTTTGTTTCCTCCTCCCCTTTCATTTTCATTTCCCTTCATATTTTCCATATATTTTCCGCCTTGCTTCTTTTGTGTGTTTTCTTGAATAATTACCGCATTCCTTGCCTTTGTCTTTGCCTGGTCCATTTCTTTATTATCCCCCATCCTCTTTGTAATTAGTTTTTTGTTACTTCTAGCTTTTCTGTATCCTTGTTCCATTTCCACTGTTGCTCTCCTATGTACAATTTGCTAAATCCAATTTTAACCGTTTTGCCATTTCTCCTTTCTTCTTGTGCCCTTAATCTTATATTTTTCTGCATCTCCCTTTCTTTTTTTGTTAAATCATTGTTAATAAATACTCTTTTATTTGTTATACCTTTCAGCTTTTGTTTATTTTGTATTATTTTTTCTTTATCTTCCACCTGCTCTAACTCCACTAAACAAATCTTTTCCCCTAACTTGAGCGCCCTCTTAATTCTAATTTGTATTTCTAGTTTTTCTTCTATAAAATTCTTCATTGTTTTTGACATGGTATTAGATTCTACTGTGTCTATTTTCATTCCTGTTATTACATTTTTTTCCCGCTTTTCTTTTTCCAACCACTCTAAATGACTTTTTACTTCGTTTAGTTCTTTTCTAGTTTCAACAATTTCTCTTTTAGTCCTCTCTAAATTTCCTGTTAAAGTCTCGTTTTCCTCTTTTAGCTTTGCAATTTCTTCTCTGAACTCTTTATGTGCTTTTCGCATTTCTTTAGTGTCTGCTTTTATCTCTTTCATCTCATCTCTCATGCCTTGCATTTCCCCTCTCATATCTTGTAAAATTTCTAAAAGTTTATCAAATTTGTCTTCATCCTGTTTTTTATATACTTTTGTCGGTGTTCTTAACATTTTCTTATTTTTCCCGAAGGGTTCATCTTCTTCGCCTGTTCTTCTTCTTTTGTTCTTATCGTCGGTGGAATATCAATCACTCTCCATATTCTACTTTTCCTTTTCCTAGTAATCTGAGTACGGCCCTGTCCTAGTATCGATCTATCGTTGCCCGTTGCCGTGGACTTAGTTTACTGTTTTTATATTTCCTTACTATCGCACCGCGCAAAAAGTTGGTTCGGGTCGACCCCTCGGAAACCTCACTTTTATCGGTACGAATTCCTCCACAAATAATAATTATTCTACTTTCTTTGTATCGTTCCACTCACCTCTCTGTTATGTTTAATGTTTGTTGCAAACACTGTGAACAGCTATTCGATATTTCTCAATTTTGCGAGATTAATTTCGAAACAGCTCCTCACACAAGTCGTTCCTTTTGGTAGCCAGAACCGGACTCCACTATTACTATTATACTATTTTTATTAAGCGTATAATATTTTTATAAGAGATTACACATTATTTACCTCATTATTACTGTGGCGTTTTCTATGCACAACGATAATATGCCAGTGATGTTAACCTTTTAAAATTTGTTTCCCTACGATGAAGCATAAAATTCCCCTACTCTACTATAAATTTCCCTACGCTGCCTGCCCAAGTTAGTAATTTCTTTCATCTATGGTTAGCAATGTTAGAATTTTGTATAATAGATAAAGCGCTGTTGGCAGCATATTATTGTTTACAAACGAATATGAGAAATGATCCATAAAATGTTATTTTCTTTTAAATGGTAAAACAATATTTGCTAAGCATATTATTTTGTTAGAGTGCTTTTTCCCCTACAAAATAAGAATATTTTCTCTACCAACCGATTTATTGATAAATTTTCCCTACAAGTAGGGAATTTCCCTACGTGTTAACAACACTGTAATATGCTCACTTTTACGGCACCACGATACTCAGTCAAACTAAAGCCCGATGTATTCTCTATTTCTGTTTATTGCATTGCGGAAAACAATATTTTGGTGTGTGTAAGCCATGAACGTTAGAACATGGCTTTGCCGAGGTTAGAACGCCATTAGAATATACGTACGTTGGGGGATTTGCTGCTATTCGCGGGATGTTATTTATTTAGTTATATTAAATTATAAAAATAAATTAGTGCAACCGTGAAGTTAACAAATAACAGTTAAAAATGGATCAAAGTGCCAGTTCTAGTAAAAGGTCTGTTAGTAATCAACATAACCTATGTAACGGACAATTGATAATAATAAAAAACGCATACGAAGGAATCCGAGCGCGAAACTCTAGCATAAGTGTTAGTGAAGCTGTTGATATGTGTAGTTCGTTAACACAAGTGTCAGTTTCTAATGTATATCTTGCTATAAAAAAGAGTGTGGAAGTAAATCCAAAGAAAAAAAAAATAGAAACACGAGGAAGGAAAAAAAAAACAGAAGTCGGTGATGACGTAAAATACGCCATTCGCAGGAAAATTCATGGATTCTTCTTCAGAAATGAAATACCGACGATAAAAAAAAATCAAACTACGATAGCTGAAGATGAGGACATGCCTCAATTATCTGACAAGAACAATGCATGATATGAATTTTCGGTTTTTAAAACGAAATCGTAAAAGTATACTCGTTGAAAAATATGAAATTGTAGTATGGCGAAGAGAATATTTAGAAAAATTAAGAGAATTTCGTGCATCGTGCAAAAATATATATTACATGGATGAAACATGGGTAAACGAAGGTTATACGGTATCAAAAGCTTGGCAGGATGGCAACGTTTGAAGTAAAAGAGAAGCATTTTTAAATGGATTTTTTAAGGATTATATGCGCCTTCTGGAAAAAGATGTAGGTTAATAATAACATATATTGGAAGCGATTCGGGATTTTTAGAAAATGGTTTGCATGTTTTTGAATCACATAGGACGGGAGATTGCCATGAGGATATGAACAGTGAAGTATTTGAAAAATGGTTTGAATCTATTTTATCATATGTAGAACCATGAGCAGTTGTGATGGGTACGCAAGTTATCATAGCAGAAGAATCGAAAAGTTACTGATCAGCATCAAGGAACGCAGAATATACGGACACCATGCTCAAGCCACAATTATTAAAAATTTTCCAAATAGAAAAAGGTCGATATATTAAGAATGCAGTAGATGAGATGGCCAAAGTGCGAGGAATTCATATACTCCGTTTACCGCCATACTATTGTAAATTAAATCCAATAGAGTTAGTTTGAGCACAAATAAAAACCGAAGTAGCACGAAATAATACCACCTTTAAATTAAGTGATGTGAAGTTATTATTACAGGAGGCCATTCATGTCACTGCTGAAACATGGCGAAAGTGTATTGGGCATGTGTAGAAGGAGGAGCAACGTATGTGGGATCTAGATACAACAGTATATGTTTTGATAGACTCATTCATTATCCTTTAGGGGAAGACGATTCAAGTGACAGTGATAGCAACATCTCTACTGATACTGATAATTAAATACAATGAAGTGAAAACTTTGCTACATAGTGGCAGTAAGGCAAAAGTGTTACAGTAAAGATTAAATTGTGATAGTGAAGTGAATATGTGGCACTGATGTGAAAGTGTTATGTTATAGTGAAGTGGATGTGACACCGAAGTGAACGTGTGGTTATTTTAATAAATAGTGAACATACAGTGATAGTGAAGTTTGTTTTGATTCTGACGTAATGCGTACTAATTTAGTGATAATGATAATATTCGTGTAAAACAATTACCTATATAAAATGTATAAATAGTCAACATCTTGTGGCGGCATGAGTCGGGTGGTAGTGGGTCATCGATGCCCAAGAGGGCATCGTTTTTTTAAGAATCTTTTCAGTTTGTCTTGATAAAGTTTCTAAATTAACTTAGGTACACCGATATACAAGACAAAAACTTTAAATTTTGAAATATTATTATTTTTATTATCTAACGCCTCGAAATTGGTAAAAACCGTTATACCACTGTTTCTACTCTAAACATAATAGATATTATGTAATGCAATTATTTTTGTATATTTTTTATATCTAATCGCATTCAAATTTAGTACGCCTATGAAATGATGCAGTTATCTATTATTTATATTTTATTACTCGACTATTTTATATCATTTATTTCATATTTTATTATTTACTTCAGTAGGTTGAATTGAAACTTTAACTTCGGAAAATAAATAAATACAGAATTGAATAATATACCGCAAGTGGTGTAGATAATTAAAATATATTAAATTATATCTGTCTGTCATCTGGCTCCATAAGTTACTCTCTCTCTCTCTCTGACTGTTACCAAATCGAAGATTCTATTTATTTTCTGGTAGCACTTATAATGTTGTATATTTTATGTAACGTAGAACTACCTACTTTTGTTCCAGATTTGTCTGATTGTTTTTATTTATGCTCGAATAAATATAAACAATTTAAGTAAAGGATGTTACAACTTTAATCATAAAATCTTAAGTACATAATAACAGTAACTGTTATCTGCAATGGTGAACCTGATTGCATTAATCTATTATAAATGTTGTTTTAATTTCCAAGATAATTTAGTTTTAAAAGAACAAATTTCAAACATTAAAAAATGTGTCAATAAAGAAATTAAAATTCAATTTGTATACATTGTGGTATGTAAGGATTAAGAATTATGAATTAAGTGTTACAATATTTTTTTATATGGAGAAAACAGAAAACGGATGTCCTCTACGTGACAGTTACATCTTTTTAAATGTCGAGCGATACCTTGTTTTAACAATTTCCTTTAGAAACTATATAATCTAACCCTTCCCTCCCCTTACAATCTTGTTGATTACCATTTATTATTGATATAATACGAACGTACCGAATATTATTTGTTTAAAAAGAGGACAGTGCATGTCATTTATTTCAATTTTGGACACAAAATGATCACGTAGTTCACACGCCTGCATATTTCAACTACATGCGATTAAATAGGTATCTACTGTTATAAAATAATTTTATAGTTGCCGGAACATCCAAATTCCTTTTAACTGTTCATACTAAACTATATAGTAAATACAGTTTTATTGTATTGTATGTTGTATATTAGGCTGCTTATCACACTAGCAGTTTAAACCGCACGGTTCAACCGCCTAAAATTGCGGTTCAGGCTTATTTTTTTCTATCGCAAATTAATTTAAGGCCGTGCCTAAATCAAGTTACCTTAATGAGTTTTTTGGCACGAGAAATTTAAATATGGCCTTGAATTTGCCATCTGTTGCACAGGGGCCACCTACAGTACTTCACATGCATTTAAATCGTCATAAATTTGTAGTGCACTGGTGTATTTTTTAATAAATAATTCTTATTCTTTGATGTTGTTTTCTTAAAAAAATGTCTTGAACAACCGTGTTTCGGATAGGTTTTTAAGGTTTTATTTCATAAACATAAACCCGTTGCCTTCTTTCATACTTTATTCAATTAAGTACTATCACTACTAAGGTAAATTGGATTAGATCTTGGCCCTAGAAACATTTAGTAACATTTTGTTTGATATATTTACTACAATTTATAAGTTATTGAGGAATTAACTTAATTTTGATCATATTTTGGCCCTTGGAATATGTGGTAGTATTTTTTCCCAACCTTTTACAAACACTCTGGACACGCGAGATATCAAAAAATTTGAAAAACATTCCGATGTATTAACAAAAATGAATATTTCTAAGATTGCTCAGAAATGTGACATTCATGGTTAAGAAACTGATTTTTTGCACGATTCTTGTACAGGATGTACAATAAAAAAAACCGTAAAAAAATTATTCGATGCCAGTGGCGAACACGCGAAAGAAATTTAACAGCTTAGAAATAGCGATTTTTTTTCCAAGTTTTACATAATAAATAAGATAAATATTTACTTCAAGGTGCAAAGTGCCAAGGTTAACTCTTGAGTTAACGCCCTCGATCCCCCCCCCCCCCAGATACAGGGTGTTTTAATTTTAAATAAGGTAGCGGAGACTAATTTAAAATTTAATGTTGAAATGTAAAGGCAATAAAATGAAACAAAAATCATTAAACTTTGAGGACAAGCAACCTTCCAGTATTTCCAAACAACCGCATGCTTTCGACTTATCGGTCATACGCCATGGCATAATAATGCGGGCTGCTACCTGCGTTATTCGCAAAATGGAAACGGGAATAAATATAACGTAGATAATGTCGCAAGGTGAGAGTATTATCAGTCTTTACGGGTAAATTTGCCTCCAGATGAAGCGGAATTTTGCGTCATTTCACGCGATTTTTTGTGATAGTACGATATCTCGGTTTTTCGCACGATTTTGAGAGATTTCGCAAGATTTGTGACAAGAGTGAACTTTAGCACTAAGGGTTAAATTAAAAGAAGTAAAAAGTACTTTTTTTGTTCATAATGAAACAGTGCTTCGAATGCAGGAGCGGATGGGGAAGATTAAACTGGCCCGGGAAATCGTTAGGACCGGCCGGCCCAATTTTGTTGAGAAAAAGTATGATTAATATGATACGATGAAAAAAGTATGATTTCTTTATTGTAACGGTCGTCGATAACACTATAACAGATGTATTTAGATATCTTTAATACAGATATCTAGTTTTTAAAATTTGTCTAAAGGAAAAAATATAAATTTGAAGAATAAAATATTTTAAACAGTACAACTGGATATAAAATATCGAAAATATATATAACAACCCTGATAAAATATAAAACTAATCTTGTAAAAAACAAAGACGATAACTAGACTATAACTTTGTTAAAATGCACACCCTAGCATTAGCCGGGACTCTTTTACCTGCCCTTCTCGGGCTAGGCTCTGTGAGGACAGACCCGCTATCGGTGTCTCTGGGCCCGTTGGTATTACGACTGATACAGTCGGAACCGTTCCTCGGATAATAGTGGTCGTCCGAGGCGTTCCGTAGCCGCCGCTGTAACTGTTCACATCCCATACTTCCACGTAGCAGCTGCAATACCAACAATAGGAAACGTAATCAATATATGGAGGGGCCAGAGACACCGATAGCGAGTCTGTCCCCACAGAGGCTAGCCCGAGAACAACCAGGGCAGGTAAAAGTCCAGACTAATGCTAGGGATGTGCATTTTAACTCTGTTTTTGGCAGCTACCAGTTATCGAGGTCACGGCACAACAACCCGAAAAATCACTATGTATCATATGATAGCACCAGCCGAGAAAGCCTACAAACCACTATAGACTATAACTGTTTACAATATAAAAACACGATATCATCTTCAACTTGAAATATATTATTAATGAACGATATCATCTCTCAACAGTTAACAATGTTTATTTTGTTATGACCGATAGATAAAATTGTTCCATAATGTAGAAATGTACAAAATTTGTTTTTGTTCCTAACGGTTTTTGTAATAAAAATATTGTAAAAAATAAATGAAAAATACAGTTGTTTACAGCTTTAAAACATTTTTTAATAACAAAATTAGAACAAACTTTAGCAGCATCTATTGTATTACCAAAGATTGCCAATTTTTCTGTTTTGTCATAAAAGCAATAACCGCGATACAGATCAAAATCAATTTGAAACTGTCGAAGATGCAATTGCATACCCAAAAAATATTTTTGATATCCCACAAATTCAATTTTTCCCAATAGGTAAATATTTATTGAGCACACAACGAATAGCCCTAGGACCATTTACAGGTGGGAAGAATATATAATGAAATAAAAAATAACCGTTTCAACCTCGTCATATACAATGGTTTGCAATAATAATGGCACCCTTTAAAATGAATTTTGCAATTTATTTTGAACTGCTGACGTATTCGCAGTAAAATCTACTTTCAACTTTTAACATTAGTTCTTAGTTGTTTCACGCACCAATGGAGATTTAATGCAATGTCTATTCAGAACTTCCAGGAGTTCAAAAACTGTTTTCAAGGAGTGTCATTATTATTGCAAAAGCATGTACATAGAAAATATATTTATGTAGTAGGTATTATTTTTAAGTTAAATTTATATCATTACCCTAATAGAATAATAATTGCATATCGTAATTTTCATTTGTTTTCTTATTATTGTGGACCCTTTTTTGGAAGTAGAAAATTGGATTTTGCGCGCTGCTGTAGGCAAAATTAGTGCCCGGTAAAACAATTACTAGAGAGTGGTCAGTTTGGCTCATGTGCCATTTAGACAAATTTCCTTCTCTTTTTCGTTAAGAAACAATTCCAGGGCCATTACTTTCATCTACGAAAATAAGGTGTAAAATAAGAAAAAGCAATTTCCAAAATTTTCGATAAAGTCCACTGCAAGCTCTATTTATTTAATCTCATTAATATTTTCACTTTATAAGACGATGCAAGAAAATTTTGAAGAACAAGGGCATAAAATTGAAGATCAGTCCCAAACGATCCAGGAGAAATTGGAAAAGAAATTAAAAGAACAGCGACAGACGATGCAAAAGAAATTAGAAGAACAGGGATAGACGATGCAAAAGAAATTAGAATATCAGGGACGGACAATACAAGAGAAATTATAAGAACAAGGGCGTAAAATGGAAAATCAGACAAAAGAAATGCAGATAAACTTAGAAAAATTGAAGAATACACTTGAAGAAAAACTAGAGGAGCAGTCACATAAAGTGACACAAGTAGAAGAGAAACTGTTACCACAAAATAAGGAAATGAACGAAGAAATAAACTTGCGAAGAACTTTGACATAAGCTAGACAAAATAAGAACGGATGGTGTAATCAAATCAGAAGGATATGTTATCCGAACTCAGAAAACGAAGCTCCCTGATTTCGACGGCAAGGTTTCCTGGAGTGTCTATCTGCGTCAGTTCGAAGCAGCAGCTGTGGCAAAGGAATGGTCTGATTGTGAAAAAGCTACTGCTCTGATAGCTGCTCTACGAGGGGAAACTCTTGATGACCTGCAAAGAGTTCCTACTAAGCATCAGAATGACTACACCATTCTAAAATAGCATATGGAGATGAGATATGGTGATAAGCACCTGCAGCAAGTGTACCAAGCACAATTGAAAAATCGTGACCAACAAAGTGGAGAGAATTTACAACATTTTGAGACCGATGTTGCTCGACTGGTTCGATTGGCTTATCCGACAGCCCCGTCCGAATTCTTAGACCAGGTCTCTATCCAAGTTTTTACCGACGGCCTAAGAGATTGCGAAGCCCAGCAGGCACTACGGCTCGCTAGACCTAAAACGTTGAATGACGCTCTTTCGCATGCACTGGAATTCGAGGCAGAAAAAATGACATCCGGTAGATATGTTAAAGTCCGGGCCATCAATACTAACAGCGATAATATGCCAAATGGAGACATAATAAAGACGCTGAAGAAAATTATTGAAAATTCAGCCCAACTACTAGGCCAAAGAAAGAACAATCTGATAGTCGAAGGGATCGCCTTCAATGCTGGAACTGTAGACATACAGGACATCTAAAGAGACAGTGTAGGGCCCCAGTTGAGGATCAGCAAAAGCGCGACTCTCAGGCGGCAGCTGCACAGGAAAACTAGGTTCAGCCGACTTGGCGGGACGAAAGCCGGCTGCGTCCTCCTACCATGCCCACGAGAAGAAATTACGTTGTCACGTCTCCAAGATTCTCACTCCTTGCTAGTAGAAGGCATTATTTTTGGTCGTATTTTTCTTATGATAATCGACACTGGAGCGACAAGAACTATTGTACGACCAGATATTATTGGTGATTGGCGTATTAAGAACCCTGCCAAACGTCATGTCCTTACAACAGCCAATGGACAACTGCCAGTCAAGGGGGAATGTCAGCTTGAAGTAGAATTAGGAGACGTCAAGTTCAAACACAGAGCCCCGGTAGCAGATATATCGGACAATGTCATACTCGGACTAGACTCACTACGGGCAAAGGGGGTGAACTTAGATTTGAATGCTGGTACACTAAGTAGTGCTAACGAACACCACTGAGAATAACACTGCACGGAGACTCGTTGTTAAAGAAGATGTGGTACTATCTGCTCAGACCGAAAGCCTGGTTGCCACATTATGAATGGGGAAATGTCTTGCTGTGTAGGAGTGGTGGAACCCAGTAATCCGGATTTGTTCAATAAATCTATAGTCACCGGACGTACCCTGATTAAACCTGACAAAACGACAATAGTACAGGTAGTTAACCTGAAAACCTTTCCACAGAAAATTACAAAGGAAACTGAAGCAGGAGTCTGTGAACCTGTTACAATTGTCAGAGCACTCAAAGAAATCAACGGAGAAAGAACCAAATAAGACCAGCCTATCAGAATGTCTCTGGGACATCGTGGATAGGGCCAACGAAAGATTAACAGAGGTGGAGGTAGAACAACTGGAAGAGTTGCTAAGTGAAAATGAAGAGGTGTTTGCACTTAAACCAGGCGACTTTGGGAGAACCAATGTAGTGAAGCATCGAATATACTGTCATCGTCTCCTTGAAAGCAGCCACCACGAGGACTTCCACTAGCCAAGCGAGAAGAAGTTAACTAGATGTTAATTGAGATGCAAAACCAAGGCACCATAGAGCCATCTCAGAGTTCTTGGGCTTCTCCTGTAGTCTTGGTCAAGAAGAAAGACGGCTCCACCCGATTTTGTGTAGACTACAGAAAATTAAATGACGATACTCTGTACACCTTGGCTGGTGCGCAATGATTTTCCACTTTGGATTTAAAGATGGATATTGGCAAGTCGAGGTCAGCCCAGAAGACAAAGAGAAGACAGCGTTCACTACTGGAAATGGAATTGTGGCAATGTAATGCCATTTGACCTATGTAATGCTCCTGCCACTTTTGAACGATTGATGGAAACTGTACTTCATGGCCTGCATTGGGAGACCTGCTTGATTTACTTGGACGGCGTGGTGGTGCTGGGACGCTCTTTCCAAAAGCACCTAAAGAGCGTGTCCGAAGTGTTCAAAAGGTTGAAAGCAGCGAACCTGAAATTGAATCCGATGTAGTGCAATATGTTCCAGAAGGAGGTTAGATACCTAGGCCACATTATTACTCCAAACGGCGTGAAAACAGACCCGTTCAAGACAGAGTGCATAAAGAACTGGCCGGTTTTGAAAGACAAGCATCAAGGTCGAAATTTTCTCGGCCTATGTACATACTGCCGACAGTTTGTCCAAGGATTCTCTGACATTGACAAGCCTCTTCATAAATTGACAGAAGACAACATCCCGTTCGAATGGACTCCGAGATGCCAGTAAGCCTTTGAGACGCCGAAAGAGGCCCTCTGCACTACCCCGATTTTGACATATCCAATACCTGGACAACCATTTATAGTGGACACGGACGCAAGCAACATTGAAATTGGCGTTCTTTCCCAAGTACAAGATGGCCAAGAGTTCTATCGAAAGCAGAAAAGAACTATTGTGTGACTCGGAAAGAACTGCTTGCCATCGTCAAGAGTCTAGAACACTTTCATAAATACCTATATGGTCAAGAATTCCTCCTAAGAACGGATCACGCTTTCTTTAAATGGCTGCGACAATTTAAAAACCCTGAATGACAGATGGCCAGATGGCTGGAACGGCTGCAAGAATATCACTTTGTTGTTGAACATCGAGCCGGCAGGAAACATGGAAATGCAGATGCCCTTTCTAGGAGATCCTGTCCTGTCAACTGCAAACACTGTAGTAGTCTTGAAAGTAAAGAGGACATTTCATCAGTTCCTTACAAGGTGGTAGCAGCCCAACCTGAAGACAGATGGCGATTCGGGAAGACCAGCAAGCCGACTGTGACATCAAGCCCTTACTAGACTGGAAAAAAGCTAACAACCGACCCTCTTGGGCTGAAGTCAGTAATAAAAGCCCATCATTAAAGAGTTATTGGGCTCAATGGAGTTCCCTGGTGATGGAAGAAGGTGTCCTAAAAAGAGCATGGGAGAACAATGATGGAACGGAAGTCAAGAAACAAGTATTACTCCCGAGGTCCTGTATCAAGGAAGTGCTGCAGGAAGTACCTCCATGGAAGTAACCATGGAGGTACTGGTGGTGGCCATTTCGGTGTCAATAGGACTCTACGGAAGATTAGGGAGCGTTCTACTGATTGAGCTGTAAGACGGATGTAGAAGATTGGTGCCGAAAATGTGACATATGTGCAGCCAGTAAGGGACCGAAGACTGCAAAATGCGTCAGTACATCGTAGGAGCACCGTTCGAGAGGATTGCCATTGATATCGCTGGCTCCTTTCCGAAAACCCAAAGTGGGAACCGATATCTGCTAGTAACCATGGACTACTTCAGCAAACTGCCGGAAGTATATCCCCATCCCAATCAAGAGACCACAACCGTATCAGAAGCGCTAGTCAACAACCTGTTCTGCAGATTTGGTGCACTCATGGAACTACATTCAGATCAAGGCAGATATTTCGAATCAGGTGTTTTCCAAAAGGTCTACGAACTTATGGGAATCCGGAAAATCAGGACCACCCCACTGCATCCCCAGTCAGATGGTATGGTGGAATGCTTCAATGCCACACTAGAAGCAGACAGACTGGGACAAGCTCATTCAACTCTTCCTGTTAACTTACGGCTCAGCTGTCCATGAAACTACTGGGAAGACTCCCGCAAGGATCATCTTTGGAAGAGAGCTTCACCTTCCAGCAGATTTGGTATCTGGTCGTCCTACGGAACAGCCCACAGAGCCAGACACTATACCCATGAGCTAGAACGAAGACTAGTAGCCATACATGACCAAGTCAGATCTCGAATGCGACTAGACAGCGATCGCATGAGGACTCGATACGACGTCCGGGCCAATAAAGTCGGATTCCAACAAGGTGATCTGGTGTGGTGTACAACCCCACGCGGAAGAGGGAGGGCCCCTACACCGTCATTAAACGGACGCTTCTCTTTAACTCAAACTATACTTTTGTGAGTTTTTAAGAATAAAAAATTATTTTTAAAAACCAAACCCGCTCGGCATAAAAGTTATCTTGCGACTAGAATATGGAGAATCGACGAGAATATGTCGAGAAATGGATCTAGGGATGCTAGAAAATTCCTGGAATATTCGTTTGGTCTATAAAAGAAGAATAACGGCCGAGTCAGGCAGTCTTGAATTTGAGTGTTTAGTTGGAAATTTCCTGGAGATTCAAAGCGATTTAGATAGTGATTAATTAAATAGTGTTTAGTTGAGTTGTAATTGATATTCAGTAGTGTACAGAGTAGTTAATAAAGATAAGTGATTAATTAACAGATTGTTTTTCTGGTAAGAGAAAAAGTCAGGTTAGGAAATCCGTGACAATATTTTCTTAAATTTAGACTTCATATTCTACAAAACTCCCATATTTATTGAAGTATTTTGAGCAAATAATTGGATAATTAGAAAAAAAAAAATCATGTAATTCGTTAAAATCCTTGGGAAAAAATGTGTTTAATAGTGTATCACCCGAGCGCTAAGGCTCAAGAGAAAAGTCAAATCTGTGTTAGCGAACTAGCCACATTTCTAGTACAATCTATCTATCAAATTCAGTGAAAGAATGCTGTCACTAAATATAAATATTGGTTTACAGCTGCAATTTTAAAAATTAAAGGTAATGTGAAAATAAATAGATTTCGATTAAATTTCATACAGATTTAAAACAGTCTCTCAGAGTACTTCTCTATAATGAAAAAGCACAGCAATACTCTTGAGTGCACGAAAGAACGGTCTCCGAAAACTGTATTAGATAGATAAATTTTGAAAAAAAAACTTTATGTATGTGTGCAAAAAATACATATTTATTGCATCCCACTAAATTCGTTCAATTAACTACTACCGCTAGTATCTATCAGTTAGACCAGACACTAATATATCTATGGATCAGGCAGAAGGGAAGCTGCAGTAATTTTGAACTAAGCGAATAAACCGTGAATATACCTTTTTACAATAAATAAATGATTTTGAATGCCCTTAACTTTTCAAGGTAGAAATGGATATATCAATTTCTCAATACATTGTTTTCAGGTAAATTGATTTAAACTGGTTTCATATTTGGCTTGAAATACTATTCACTCACTTTCGGACACCGTTTTTAATAACTACTGAATAAATCCAAAGTTTACAGAAATATTTTTAATTCTGTAAACTTTGATAAAACATACATATGCATTAGTTTTTATATATTTTGCGAAGTGTTGTTTGGATTTTTCTTCTCTATAATTACATTTACATTATCTTCACTAAGAATTTTTATATTGTTTCTAGATGTTATACCTAGTTAATATATGGAAGATATAATATTTATTAATTTTTTATCATTTATTTGATAGTTTAATGACACTAAAAGTTACAGAAAGAAATATATGCTTTTAAATAAGCAGACACATTTTTAAAAGTCACAATAACCTCCATCACAGATAAGATATTATGGGTGTGCTCTCACAAGAGGCAGTTTGAAACTGTCAGAAATGTTCGTCTAACTACTTCTTGAGTTACTTGCACCGAAAACGTATTCATAAGTTAACTAGTCGAATATTGCCAACAGTTTCAAACCATTCCCTGATTCTTGTGATAACAGACCTTACAAAGCTTAGATTAAAAATTATTTATTATAACTTTTCTTAAAGCCGTTTTGCAGTCTGCAATTCTTTCTGCAAATTGCAAATCTCTTGCGAGTAGCCATGCGCATTGACGATTTTTCGATCAGGTGTTGTAATTTTTATTGCCGTTGCAGAGAATAGGCCTGATGCTCTTTTTATTGCAGCATTTCTGGGCAAATCTGGGAAATAATTTAATTCAGAATTAATTTGTATGGTTACTACTATACGTAAAAGTTTCTAGGATGAACTGACAAATTCAAACTGCCTCCTTTCACTTCTACTTGATCATTGAGCTTTATTTTATGTTATGTTGTTTATTATTACTACTTGTTAAATTTGGATAAACAGTTTAGTTTTTAGTATGTTTCGGTTTGAAGTGTTGGTATTACTTCTATTGCAAATGCAAGAGCTTGCTGCAAACCATTGCGGACTGTAAGGCGGCTTTAACAAGTTACACACTTGAAAAATTAATATAAACACTATTGCAAAAACGTTAATACTAAAAACGCGGATTTTACAATTTTTTGTACGATATTGACTTCATTTTTCATGACGCATCTATTTCCAAGTTTTTTTTAGATAAGTTGTGGGTCAGTCTGTATATTGTCCAGTGGCAATAACCAATCACAACGAAATAATTTTTATATTTTAATGTTAGAAAGATGAATATTGTTAGTTCATCATAATAAATCTAATAAATTCATTAAGTGTAATATTCGTTAAAATTGCATAAAATATTATATAAACCATAATATAAATATTAAATATTCATTATACAGTGAGGACGTATACGCACAGTTTAAATATAAACTGTTATACCGCTTCTTTTATATGATCAGAGGTGACACTGTTTTTTACCTGAAGTTGTAATTTTGCCCTGCTAGATATTAAAATTTCTATTACAAATTTTAACACTGTGATAATAAATACAAAAAGTAATAGGATTTCAATATTCGCAATTGCCTCTCTAGAGACTACAGTGGCCCAGCGATATAAAGATTGAAAATACTACAACTTCAATAATGTTTTACTCGGAAACTATAAGGATTTTATAAAAAAAAATTTCACGATATCGACTCCATTTTTCATGATGCACCTACTCCCAAGTTCTTTTAGATAAGTTCTGAATCACCCTGTATGTATAACATTAAAATACGTGGCACTGATAGCTTTTATGTCTAAATATTGTACATTGTAATGGACTCCTGCATTTTCACTATAAAAACACAACACTTCTTATTTTAGGTTGTATCAATTTATAAATTTCAAAATGACACGTAAACAGAAACGTACACCTTAACATATTTGTCATAATTTCTATGAAACAATTGACGACTATGTCCACCTACGTCACTTTTGTGTTGTAATGTGCTGCCACGCGCGGTGAGTCACTGCAAACATGCAAAGAAGCAGACTATACACTGCTGCTGCAATTTAGCTGACGATGGCTGAAGTAATGAAATATTACAAAATATGACGGGATGACGACGTATTTCTCTATTTATTCAGGATTTATACACTATTCCCGTGGTTGTTTGTATAAAATCTCATGATAGTTCCTAATTCATTCTTACTTTAGTGACTTAGTTAAACTATTACCAGTTGAATAAATAACTATCCTCTATACAAACGTATCGCCGAACAACTCTAAATGTCCCTCTGTGGACAGAGTTCTGCCTTAAATCTTGTGAATTTCTATTTTCAAGCCACATGAAAAGTTAATTCCATACAAAATAAAAAATAGAAATGATTTTCTACAGCGGATTTTTAATGCAGTATCCAAGAATTTGCTAGCACGTTTGCGAAAACTGCGAACCCAATATGACAGACCAGTTAGAAGGTAGCATTACTTCCACTTGGGTTGAGAGTCATGCCATCTTCACACTACTTTTGCCACCTTCAGAGAACGACGTAGTGTTGCCAGCAACCACAAACCTAGAAAAAATATATACGGTGCCATTAGTATATTGCCGACGACCGCTAATTCATGGCCGCTTCAGAAGGTACAGAATCACTAAAACTTGCTTTTTACTTCGATTTACGTTGATGACACTGTAAGCTGAAGCTGATTATGTTTTTGTAGGTTATTGTAATTGTTAACAAATGGTTTACAAATAACAATCTGCCCTTGTAGTTTGTATTGGCGTCGAGATTCGTGGTTATATAGTGAATTAGTATTTTATATTTTGCGTCTGTAAAAAATTTACTGATTTAATTTTGCAATATAGCCATCATATTTGTAGTAGTACCAACATCAAGCAAGTAAAGTATCCATTTTTGGACCTTAAGTCACTGAAATTAGACTGGTGGTCGAGATGTTGTCAGCAACACTACATTGTTCTCTGAAGGAGGCTTTATGCGCAAGTTACCAATGGCTATGAAAATATTGTGAAGTAGGTAAAGTACCCAAAATGTGACAAAATATTACAAAAGCTTAGAGAGAATACCACAAAAAAATTAGTAAATATGGAGAAAATCATGACACAAACAGATCACAAAATATGCAATGGAAACAGAGGTAATAGCAGAGAATAAATAAATATGTTTTCCGGCAATCCAATGGAATAGTAAAGTAGTATGAATTGTTAACAGGTCTGTCTATACTGTGCTGGGCATGAAGGTGTTTTCTATGCATATAAAACGATGAAGGTCATTTTGAACAAATGCTGTTAAGTGAGAATTATATACCTAGAAAACTATTATGGGTTTTCTGAAATTAATATGAATATGATGGTAAAGTTTAGTAATGTATTCGAATGAAGTAGTGCAAATGTAGTATTGCAGCTCATTTAAATTATATATTTTTATCATTATTACATTTTTAGGCGTGTGTTATAATGTGTGAATAATTTCGCATTGTAAACTGAGGTAATTAACATAAAGTGACGTTAATTTTGCAACCATTATGGACGCGCCTTTTCAATTACATTACTGGTGTGCAATTGTACAGCATATTAGAAAATGCTGCCTTCATGTCAACCATGTCAGCTGTCGAATCTATTTATTACTCGTTTACAAAGTACGATATAACATTTTTACCTTTTTATTCTAGCCGAATAGATGGCGACACTTGGCCTAACTTTTTTTTTTTTTGAGCTCAATTGGAGAAAATTAATTACAATGAAAATATGTCTTTAACGTTTCTTTGATTACTCTATTCAATTCAGCTTATTTAAAATTTAGTGAAATGGCCCATTATTCAAGTTATACCTATCAATTTAAATAATACTATCTAGCAAATGATTTAAGACCTATGTTAATAATTCTTTACTTGTCTGGGTCCAGTATATCACTTGTCAATTATTTTCCTCCACTTTATGTTTGGAACATGAAAACACTAACCTATCCCAACCTAGAGAAACCGTAAATCGATAAAATAGTTCATTGTTCTTGTACAAATGACAGATTAATACACATCACTAATTTATGTTTCAAAAACTATCAGTGTTCGGTGTTAAAACATATTCGGAAATGACTATATAGGAATAATTATTGTTAGCGAACAAAGCTATTATAAGCAAGTCAAAAAATTTTTCCCGGAAACCACTCGACCACAGACTTAGGATAAAAAATAAGATGTGGCAAACTCACCTATATATAAAAGGATTATATAGCCGCCTGTGTGGAATCAAAACATTTTTTATAATATTACTCTAATACTGTTTTAACTAGAAATGTTGTATTTAATGCACATCTTTTTATTTGAATGTGATATATTTCTTGAATATTTAATAAATAATATACAAGTTTTAATTTTTTTTTAATTTATCCCGTTACCCACCCTATAACTTTTTCATGATTAAGGCGATGACTACCTATTTTGTGCTACTTATGAATTCTGATATCATCTATAAAATCTATAATTTCAAGTAAAAAATCTTTGACCATACGTTTCAAATACTTTTAAGATACAGGATGTTCCGTTCCGACAATTCCGTTCTTATATTTACAGGGACGATTATACACATAAAAATAAGAAAAAGTCTTCCTAATATGTAATATTACTTTTTATTTATTTCTCTCATTTGAAGAGAATTTTTCCTCTATGTTAGGAAGCTATAAAATATTTTGGAATAATTAATGGGACGGAAATTAAAAAAAAATTATATATTTCTTATAAGATATTTCCGATCTAATTGTCCTGTTTGTTTGTCAGCTTCAACTGGTATTAAATGTAGTAAAGCACTTTAAAAGTATCTTAGTTCTCTAGTAGTTAGTTAACCGTTTCTGTTCAAAGAATTTTATCTTACAAATTATTATTTATTTTTCAGGTGAAGGTTGCGTCGAGAAACCTTTAGCCACCTTATGGCGCAATTATACCCAATCTTCTCGACCCGATGTTCGAATGCAGTTGACTGTAAGCGCAGGAGGCTTAAAAGCAACAACGAAAGACCATGGTCTAACTGAATATTGGGCTCATAGATTAACCAGTTGTGCTGCACCTGCTCAATTCCCTAGATTATTTTGCTGGGTATATAGACATGAAGGAAGACGATTGAGACACGAACTTAGATGTCATGCTGTTCTGTGTTCGACTGCAGCCCTAGCAAGACAAATTGAGATGGAGTTAAAACAATCGCTAGCATTAGCTCTATTGGAATTTAAACGTGATAAAGTATCACGACAAAACGCTAGATTATCTTTGGTGAATTCGTTATATGAAAATCCAACCATTCCTAGAAGAAAAATTTTACTTAGTACTGGATCACATAATTATAAACCTCCTCTAGAACGATCAAAAAGTGCTCCAAAATTAACAAGCATTGAAGAAATCGTGGAAGAAGAAGATATTTTCCACAGTTCTCAAAAAATATACAAAGAAATTTTAAAACATTATGACGGTACTAGCAGTTTACTAGGTAAAAGGAACAGTTACTTAATGAATAAATTCCGATACAGTGACACTATTGTACCTGTTAGAGAAGATTTCTGTGATGAAAAAGAGGTGTTTAGCAGGAAGGCTCAATTTGAGAATGGTATAAAAGATTTAACTTTAGACGAAAAAAGTGATATGATTTTAGAGGAACTAGTCCAAAATTCATTAAGAAACGATTTGTTAGAATCATGCGAAAGAGCGTGGTTTAATGCATTGAGAGAAAAACCAGATCTAATTCCCCATGACAGTGATGAAGGTTCACTATCTAGTGGTTGTGAGTCTGCAAGCACTGTTGTATCGGATGTAGAGCAATTAATTTTCCCTACAATAAATGAGATTACTCATGAAGAGGACACAGGTGGTAAAGCAGTGCTTGAGAAGAAGACTGATTTAGAATTTATAGTAGGGAATAATATGTTATCACGAGTAAGAAGTTTTGAAAAGATTACTAATACAGATATTTTGAAGTATTGCGGACTGAATACTGTCTACAATAACAAACCCATTTTAGACCAGGATGAAGTTTCTCTAATACCTGTAGGCGAAAGTCACTCAGATTTTAGTTCATTGAAAGTTTACAAAAAAAGAAGTATGTCGGAACCGGCTTACGTTATAAATATACGCAATAAAAATGACTTTGAAGAGGAAGAAAATGGCAGTGCTTGTAGTGATGAAAGCGGCTTTGAGGAAGATGAATTAGCCAGCTCGATTGGAAACATAGTTTTAGTTTAGATTTTTATATCTAGTTAGTTTTCGAAATGCTTTACATTTGTAGAAAAAAACATGGCAATGAGACATTTATGTACCTACATCATGCAAAAGTTATCCAAATTTTATATAAAAATTTGCACACTTTTTAGCACTTTGGAGAACTGATGTACATAAAATTATATGCATCCATAAGGGTTTAGTAAAATTCTGTAAAATATAGATACTAATTTTTATGTACCTATATTATTTGTCAGGAATGTTATAAATATATCAAATTTATTTTGTGTATTGTTATAAATATTTATATATTCTAGGTGCTATGAATAGGTTACCTGTTAATAAAATATTAATATTTGAAAATAGGTTTTATTTGCAATATATTTATAAATTTACTCAAAAGATACATTGAGAGAATAGGAAGGCATCACTCAATGTAAGGAAATGTGTAATCAATTTTTTTTTTTAATTTTACGATGAGGTCAATATAACCAGTCTATTATACAGTCCACCGTCTTAACGTCTGTGATATAACTAAAATATTTTACAAACTTTACATTATTCCTAAAGATTTTTGTAGTTTAATCTTCAATCACTGAATACCTAATGTTCTGTACTTCAATGATACGCAATACATTCTTAATAAATGTATAGCGTTTTTTTACTTAATACCTTGAAAATAAAAATGCAAAAACTAATAAAAAATCTGTGAATTGTGAATGCGAGGTTCAATATTACAGATGTACTTAATTCAGTTCTGAGCATGACATTAATCCGCCGATTATTTTTCTTTTTCATATACCACGATATCATCAATACAAAATCAAAATTGTATAATTTGAAGATGGGAGACTATTTCAATTTATATATCAACTAGCATGACTAATAGAGAAATTTGAAAGGACAGATTTGTAATGGTTAGTTTGTAATGAACCACCCGGGTTCATCCCTAATGTAAATTTATTTTCCAGAAATAATATTTTATTTTGTTAGATTAAGTCCAGTGAGCGCTCGGATTTTTTATCAGTAGGCACTAATTTTTACTAAACAGTCGATGCCCTACTCCGAAATCACGCACCGCACGCGCATCTCCCAGCGTAACCTGCGGTTGTCAGATGGGGAGCAAGTTGACAAAAGTCGAGAGCCGACAGGCTAGAAACCATGGCTACGCAAGTGGTCCAGCCAGATTCGCAGCAGCAAGGTGGGGTGGTGGGGATGGAGCTTTTCCCGACACATGAAGAAAGGCGTAAGGAAATGGAAGTAACTTTTAGTTTGTTACTAGTTTTTCCTCACTGGTAAAATTTACTAAATCTGGTGTTTTTAGGTTTATTACTAATTTCGTAATTTTTCCACACTGTCATTGTTTACTTTCATAGGCCTTACTTTTAACGAATTGACTTCTTGGTTATTTGATGATTATAATAAAAAAAATAAAAATTAGAAATACCGGCTAAAAAGAAAATGATAAGTAAAGATTTATTGTCCATATAAATGCAGAGGTAAATATACCAATGAATTTAATTAAAATTATTGCAAATTTACTTTTAGTCACATTTGTACGAAGAAAGTGTAAATTAATTTATAATAAATGCTGCAGTATTTTATACATGATGATTATATTATATTATTTTTTATATAGAATAAATACTCGTTCAGCATCAGAACATCCAGTTAAAATGATTTTTAAATGATCGTCACAAAATAGAATATACAGAGCCGGTTCTAGAAACCACTTTCTAATCATTCTATTTTGTGGATGTAGGTATTTTAATTATTTTATTTACAATTGTAGGTACAGAGAAAATGTAACGAAGACTTGCCACCAGATGCGATCGAAATATTATATGAGCTACAGAATACCAGATATATACAAAGAACAGGTCTGTTATATTTATTACGATTTTGAATGAAATATATATATTATATGTAAATTATAAATCATGTCAAATCTCATTACATCATGACCTGTTATTGATAAGTTATGCTCTTGCAAATATCCATCGGGTAGAAGTTCATATCGTCTGTGGAAAATTCATCAAACCGTTAAAGTTTTATATTGCATAACGGAATTCTATTCATAGTGCAAATATGGAAAGCTTGTAGTATTTTTCCAAATTTGAATTATAAACATTTGTATGTCGTCTTTTTATAGATTCCGTCTTTCTATATCCTAAAATTTGTAATCGCATCCTTGTGAAAACTTTTCCTATTCGTACAGTAGATTTAAGATTTAATAATGAATCATAGAAATTGCAAATTCTTTCTCGATTTGAGACAGACGATATTGTTCAAGTACCTACCGTTGCTAATAATCATGATGAAGTAATAATGAGATATTCCAAGCGTTGATAAACAATATCCAGCTATATTTATTGTGAAACGATATTCAAAAATGACATGTAATATTCAAAACCAATGGATCATTCTGATAAATATTCATTTCTATTAGAGTAAATAAAATAATGTATCACACTTTAAATGTACATGTACAATATTATTAAAACATCTCTATATTTATAAATATTAATTAATAATAAGATTTTGTTAATAATTTGTTATCGTTTTGTTCTTTAATAAAAATGTTTTCAAGTCTCAAGTTTTTTTATGAATTTGCAGTAATATTTAAATGAGTATACTATATTGTTACCATAGTAAATAAATGGCAATATTGTGTATATTCTTTTAAAGATTATTGTAAAATAAGGGTGAAATAAAATAATATAAATTTGATCCTGAAGTTGACAATATCCAATATCTGTTTTACCGACGAAGCCGGTAAGTTATAAAGTTACCATTATTATCGACTAAGGGAACATTTTTAGTTCAATTTTTGGGGTGTCCCGACACAATGAGGTCGCTTTATTTGTCACTGCTGTTTCGATGTTGGAAAAAAGAAAACGCCCTTCTAGTTATATGTTTTGTGCTAGAAACCAGAGTTGTCGGAAGACAGCTCTAGCCACCAGTCGAGAGTTATCGAAAGACAACTCCAGCCAGCAGAAGTCCACCAAATCCGCCCGAGAAGACTAACCGAGCCAGGAGAAGCCGCAGTGCCCAGGAAATAAGTAAACAATCTACCTTCCTCTGAATCCTATCCTTTTCACGCCGTTTGGGTGTTTTGAACTCATACGGGCTGGCTTGTACTTTTGACGGACGAAGTAGTTTGGCTGTGCACAACACCCCTACCTGACCGAGCCGTCGACTGTCTGCCGTTTCACGACGTTGTCCTCATCCGGTTTGGCTGTGAACAACAACGCCGGCGAGTGATAAACGCCAGTGAGCCCTACGACGTTTTCGTTGTCGGTTTGGCTGTGGACAACACCGCCGACGACTAATATGCGCCGTTTTAGTACACCGAAGTGTTTGACTGAACAACACCGCACTAAGGGGTCGTTGGTGACTAAGTGGTACAGGGTTGTTCTCACCGAGGTGGTTTGGCTGTGCTCAACACCGCCATCAAAGGAGATACACCGCGTGCACTCATTTCTGTCCTTCCGGATAGACATCCGAAAAATGCGTTATTTTCCCTTAGACCAAAACCGTCCCATTTATTCGCTTACTTGTTTTATTAATAACAATTGCTGTATATTGTTACGCTACACTGCTTGCGCTTTCTCCTTGGCTAGTTAATTCAGAACCGGTTTTAACTAATGCTTTCTATTCGCATTTACAGGGCCGAAATAAATTCAGAGTAGATTTTTGCTAAATCCATACATTTTGTTTTTATTTTCAGAACCTCCCCTAGGTATAAGTATTTCATGCCGTATGTTTTACTTTAAGGATCGTAGATAATTTATATTTTCTTTCACCACCGAAACAGACCGTTTTATATTTTGTTTGAAAATTGTAAGGAAATATATTTATCCAGCATTTCTGATTTTAGAACCGTTTATTTATTTAAATTGTAAATTGTATTTCCGTTTCAAAGACAAATTCATATAGTCTTTGTTACTGTTTTGACTGACTATTATTTATTTCCATTTAAAAATTCCGATCTAACAAAAAAGGGACTTAAAAAGAATTTTACTGTTCTGACAATTCTGTTTAGTTGAAAAGTAAATACATCACTACACCGATAAAACTAGTTTTGTTGCTCTCTGGGAATAAAAGAAATATAACAGACCCCTGGAATTTAACTTTCTTCACTGTAGCTGCCCGAGTACTTACTCTAACCGAGGGTGAGTTCACGTGGAGTTTCTCCCACGTTAAACATAGAGAAACTGGCGCCCGAGACTAACCGAAAAGATATCCTGAATTGCGTTTCCGTGACGTCACTTACCGCCGCCGAACACCGCTGTACAATATAATTTAGTCCGAAAAGGTGCGTCACAAATCTGACGGCCGAACCGGACTCTGGTGATGTCATATCCGGCGCTACAAAAAATTAGAAATCGGGATACGCGAAAGAGATGGGGATTTATTATTCGATTTAATTCGTTTTTTTTTTAATTTGTTTTCTGTTTTAATAAATGTTATGTTTTATAAATACTGTTTAGCAATTTTTTAGCTACAGCGCTAAATTCACAATCCCCTAAAATAGTTTTATACCAAATTTGGTAAATAAATATTAATGATTATTTTTTAATACCTAATTATTATTAACCATCAATTATAATTTTTTGCATTTATGTGGTGTGTAATTACAAGCGTAAAATTAATTTCTCATTTTTTTTATTTATTTTTCATAGCTAACGTTTTTTTTTAAATTATAAATGTATTTAATAAATACGAAGCCTACATTATTGTATGAATTGTTAATATAATATAGCCTTCATTAATAATATTTATTTACGAAATCTGGTACCATTTTAGGTGATGCTGAATCCAGTACCGTAGTTAGATTTGAAGAAAAAATTTGCTAAACACTGTAAAATTTGGCAGTGAAAAAATTCGAAGCAGGCCTTGAAAACGGAAAATAAATTTTAATATTTTGTGCCAGAAATCAGAATAGTTTTTCTTACACTATCTTTTTAAAAAAAAACGAACTACATCGGATAATAAATACCGGTTTTACAAACCTGTTTCCATTTGAAATAGGTTACATAGTAGATTATGTATAATACTAAATTGAATAAAGGCTTGCGCGCACTTGTCATGTTTTATATTCAGAGAACTAATCCCTAAAATACAGCACGCAGTTATGCACAAGCCGACAGCGGTCCACCCCGCACCGATACTCGCCTGCCTGACTGGAAATCTCGTCCTAGGTCCTAAAGGGTCCTAGTTAGATCCCAATCTCCACGTCCTGCCCACACAGGATTCACGAAATATAGAACTTGGCTAAAAGCATTGTATAAATAAATATAGTAATATATATCCTTTGTTTGGAATATTGAGAACTTATTAATTAGTTTATTTTCTACCAGAGGGGGCCTCATGTTCCAAATCTACTTATTTATAAATTTAAATAGATTTATAGATATTTTATTCCGCGCCATCTAGACTCAAGAAGCGAAACATTCTCTTAATAAATAGGTTTCTACTATTTCAAGACATAACGAAATTATTGAGAAGATTATTTCGGTATACAAATTTCATATAAATTCAGAATAATTCAGATTGCTTTCGAAGGGACAGCTTACGAACGGTCTTGTCATCACCACGCATCCATTATATAAGATTCTACAGCGAAAGTGGTAGAGTGTAAAGTGGTCAAGGGCACAAATGTGTTTAGGTATTTATGAGGGGGCTGCATAGAATTTTTTTATATTTATGTTATACAGAATGACCCATTTGAAAGCGGAACAAAAATTGTATTTGTTGGGCGATTAAAAAGATTTTTTTTCAGTGATGAGCCTCTCTAACTCTACTCTAGTGCTAAATTTCAGAATGAAAATTAAAATTTCAAGACTTCCTTCGAAATTTTTCGAAGCGCTAAAATCCAAAAAAATGATTAGCGATTTTTCTATTTCTAATCTGAGTGCGGTTTTCTCCGGTTTAATATATGTAGTTTCAAATGAGTGTGACCGAAATATAAAAATAATGTAGGTCTATAACAGAACTACAGTATAATTACAATAATTATCATGATGATGAAATAATAGCTTTGTAAACAAATAATTATTACTGCATTATAAATAAAAATATATCAACTTTACAAACAATTTCAAAAATAATTTCTTTTATATCTACCGCAGAAAAATATATAACAAAAATATGATTATTTCACCAGAATAAATAAATACCTAACCAGAGCCACAATTATAATACACGCAAACGTTTCCAGCAATTTTAAATAAAATTTACAAAATTGTATCCATTGTATCCTCTATGACTTTCTACATACATATAAATAACATATTATTAGGTATATACTAACGAAACCCTACAAAAGAAGCTGGAGGGGGAGGCCATAAAGTTTTTTAAGTTTTTTTTTTGTTGGTGGGAGTCGTACCGTGCTATTGTCTGTCGTGTGTATACCGACAATGTTGTCACATCAGAAATTATGAAATCCGTAGATATCCAACTCCAACAAGATATTCGTAGAAAATTCGTAGATTAATAAAAACATGTTTCATTTAAGTTTGAATATGTTGATATAATTAAACAATAGAATGAATAGCCCTACAAAAATACGTGCAGTATAATTTCAGCAGCTATCTTTATCTATATAATTTTTTGTTTCTATTAAATGTACTATTATTTTAGTAGATAAACCGCTGTTCTGTTTTAAACTTATTAAATTAATTTGTGACAACATCCGTTCACATGAAGCATTATGTATAAGCATCCAGTAGTTTCTCAAATAGATACATATTAGTACAAATTAACTATTTGGATATTTAATATTTATAAGTTGTAAAACTTAAAAATCCATATGGATTTTAAAGTTTTTATTGAGAAAAAATCCGTGAATCCGTACATAACAGAAATCTGATTTACAGATTAATCCGTAGGTCTGGCAACACTGACCCGATAACGGCAACGGTATTTCCTTGATTCATCTAATTGAGTTCAGAGCCATCTATGTTCCTCTACCATTCTTGATCAAGTGTCGGTATGTAGTATTACTACAGAGGGAAAATTGCTAGAATAAATTTAGTAATAGATACAAACGATAGATGGCGACAACATCATTCGTCTCATTTCACTGATTCACAGTTTCAGTACGTAAAATATATTACTATATTTATTTATACAATGCTAAAAGACTGCGATGCCGCGGTGTTGCCAGCAGAAATGCGCGAGTCGCGTAATGTCCACACGTGTTGCCAAATCTGTTTTCATTCCAGATTAAATTATTCTTTTTTATGATTTGTCGTTTCATAATAAATCTAGAATTTAAACAAAAAATAACGAAAATAAATGTTTTTAAAATATCTCTATGTTTATTTAATCGAATTTTCCCATTACAGTAATATAGACTATTTTTTTTTCTATAATTTTTAATTTAACCAGTATTTTTATTATCTGAATTTTGAATTACATACATATTCATTTTAACGTAAATAAACGTACTATTTTATAAATGTGACAATATAAATTATGTACTTGAAATAAAATCAATATAAATTTTTATATCTTTGTTTTATGATAAAAACTTGATGTTTTTTTACAGATTTTATGCACCCATTTTATTTTTTTTAATAGTATTGCCGGCTATACTCCACGATTGGTTAATATTACTAATAATTACCGTTCAACCAGTTGTAGTAATATATACAGGGTCGGAAAACGCTGATGGTCTATCTGAGTTTACATGAGAGCGACAAAGTAAAGTATAGAAATCCGTGTGATAGACAAGGATGACTATATTGACGACGTTTTAAAATCTAAATAGTCACCGCCCATTTCGTCATTCAACAAATAAAATCCACTCCCACTTATATCACAGCGACCAATCGCCATCTTTGCCTTTCGCTTTCGCAAGAGATGTCGCTACTTGTGCAACTCCAACTCAGGTATTCTGATATTTTACTAGCGGTCGAAATTGTGGACAGTGACTAATCGCTAGCTTGTTGACCAGCGCGACGGGAGAAGCGTGCGGGGAGCAAGATTACATAGACGTACTAAATTTGAATGCGATCAGACATAAGAAATATATAAAAATGACAAAAATAGTTCCATTACATAACATCCATTATTTTTAGAGTAGAAACAGTGATATTACAGTTTTTACCAATTTCGAGGCGTTAGATAATAAAAATTATAAGAATTATTTCAAAATTTAAAGTTTTCATCTTGTCAATTACCCAAGGTCGAAAATAATAGAAAGTGACTAACTCACAACACAGAGATGAGTACGGAAGGCTTGAGAAGAGTTAAAGCACACAAAATTATCAAAAATAAGTTGACGTCGGCTGAACCTAGTACATTAACAATTTACTTTAAATGTGTCCCTGTTCTTATGGACGGCAATTGCCCACTACCACCCACTTACACCTACCTGATGCGCACTCCGCAGATAACACACTTAAGCCTTGTCCTCATGGATGCGAAATTTACGGATTTTTGTACGAATTTTGCAACTTCTGTTTTAATTATTTATGGCGAGAAAATCTCAACTTTTCACAGTTGCAATTTGCGATACTGTCAAACACTACAAATATTAATGCCCCTTTCATTATTATATGGTGCTAAGAAGTTTGTTTTGAACTTCTGATAATATACCATGGCAGTTTTATGATGAAAATGGTAGAAAATGTTATAGGTAGTTGACAACATTTGTTACAAATAGAGATTTTTCCACCGTTAAATAAATCGCGCAAATATATGCGAATTCCGCATTGAAAAGGGCAAAAGGCTTAAGAATACATACACACTATTTACTATTGGTTACTAGCACTGTCACTATAACGGTCACACATTAACACTTATTATATCGTACCGCTTTCCGTATGACCTTCATACGCCCATGTTTCGTCAAAATTTAATTATTCTTCGATCCAGATTCTTATTTTTTAATATTTATTTTAATTAGTTTCTTCGCCATATCACTATTTCGTCCTTTCTATCAGTATACTCTTTTCGATTTCATTTATACGGACTAAGTTTCATCTTGTAACATATAGCAATAGAATTTTTATTTGGAAAACTCATTTTAAAAATACAATCTTCCTTCCGCGAGTTTCCATCACTTTCCGTTTCACAGTTGTACTTCTTTACCAGTTCGAGCATTAAATATCAACTTTGAGGATGTGTGGTTTGAACAAGACGGTTGTCCTGCTCATAATGCACGTCGACTAACAGCATATTTAGAAACCACTTTCTCTCAGCATCTTATTAGTACAAGAGGTACTATTCCATGGCCCCCCAGATCGTCAGATTTATCGCCCAACGACTTCTTTCTTTGGGGGCATTTAAAACAGGCCATTTACGGACATTAACATGATAGGCTACGTAATTTAGTCAATTTACAGGCCCGAATTTAAGACGTCCTACATAATATTTCCCCTGAAATGCTAGAACACGTAAGAACCGAATTCTATCACAGATTAGGGTATTGCGAGGCACAAAGGGGGGGGCATTTTTGAACAACTTATTAGTTAAACATCAATATTAATTTTTTTCTTTCGTTTTTACTGCAATAAGTTTTAAGTTTATTTATGTTTTAGAGTTTTAGTATTACTTTCTGCCAGAGCGGCTATTAAATAAATACAAAAGCGGAAAATAATTGCAATTATTTTCATACACCGTTAGGTGGTAGGTTTATGAAATAATTCTAAATAGTTAAAAGTACGTAAGAATTTGCTTTGTTTTAAGCAAATGCATCCTACTCCGCACATAGAAACATCGGCACTGAAGCTGACAGAGGACTGCCAAACCTTCCGGCCAATCGGATCGCTCGGTTAGAAGTGGGAGCGACTGCTCAGATGTTATTCTAATTTACAAAACGTCGTCAATATAGTTATCCTTGTCTATCGCACGGATTTCTATACTTTACTTTGTCGCTCTCCTGTAAACTCAGATAGACCATCAGCGTTTTCCGACCCTGTATATGGTAATTCAAAACAAGCAATTATTTCATGTTGAAAAGACATTTTGCTACTGCGCCTAAATAGTCCGATTACTGGAAATTACTGCTATTTGGAAAGAACCTTATAGCAATAGATAGGTTTCATTCTATTGCAAATAAAAAAACAAAATACAATTTTATTTAAATTTATTCATAAAAATATAGGTACATTAACAAATATTATTATCCTTTTTGAATGTAACAGTTTATTCTTAGTTTTACATTTAAAATGTCCGACATCTAAAAAAGAAATAGAAGGCATTTCAAACTATTATGTATATGAGTTAGAATATTAAATTATCGCTCTACAAACGGTAATGATAAGAGTTGCAACGGAAAGAACAAAGAGTATGAAACTGTAAATAACAGCAAGTTCAAAAAGATCTATATATGCAATGCAGTTAATGAAAACTTGAGTGGTTTGCTTATTTTGAAAATATAGCTTGAGTCAGTACAGTTTTATAATTTGTATACTTACACAAGAATTTTGGTAAGATTATCCAATGGTTGTAAATAAATGCAATGAAGTGTTTTTTATATTTCACAAAGTTGATTTCACAGTTATCCTTATTTAATTTTTTATGTAATACTTAAATTTGTACATTCATAATGGTGGAACTTTAAGAAAAATTAAGATTTTGTGAAAACTAAACAATACCTACTTGTTTTTATGCTTTGTCGGAAAACTTTTAACGTTTGTAAACCGTCCAAATTCACAAGATATTGCAATCAACTGTTAGAACTGACACTTATCATTACTATTTATGCCCCTTACTATATTTACTACAGTATTATATTACTTTATGTAACAAATTCTCTCATTTTCCAACATAAGTTATATCTGGTGGAGTTGAACCAGATCCATTTTGTGCTCTATATCTAAAATTTTAAATTTCATCAGCTGACATCAACAATACAATGTAAAATTTGGAAAAATTTATAAATTTTTAATTTGGCAATTTTTTCAAAATATTAGTCATTCTTTTTTTAACTCCATGTTTTTGATAATACCGATAAGCTGCAATTTTCACACTATCATTAATTTGTAAAGAGCAGGTCCCTTTCAAGATATTATTTACATTTTTTACCCAAGTAAATGTATAAAATATGACAAATAAATCTAAGTACACAGACAGTAGGTTATGTTCTTTACAGAAGAATATATTAATTATCAATTTTGAGCAGATATATTTTAAATGTTCAATCAAATTTGATGTAGGTATCATATAATTTTGGTAAAAAAAAAAATGTAATATGTCAACAGAGTGATTAAACAAATACACAAAATATGTATTTGGTTTTAAAAGTGCTGAAGATCCAGGAGATCTATAATTGATATACATATGGACACTAGATGTAGTTTTCGTTTAATATATTCTGTCTCTTTAGTAATACATGCTTCAACATTAATTTTATCACAATTGGCATTAGGAGAATGACTTGAAAAAAATTTATTTATTACTAATCCTTTAAATGATGATTGAAATGCTGCACATGTAGGATTAATATTTCGAAATCCATGGCTGCGTATCACAGAAAACAAATTTTCTAATGGATCTTGATTTAGATGCCTAGGAAACAGAAATTGGAAATCTTTCTTTTTACAAATTTTCCAAATTTCTTGTATACCTTTTACAGTTTTAATAAAAATTTTTAAAGTTGGTGGTGTTACTATTTTGTTATCTTTAGTGATGAATTGCATAGAAGTTAAAACTTCCAAAGCTTCTACAAAAAATTTATGGTGGGCAGAATTTTCTTGAATGACGCAACGTAATGGTTTTGTTAATTCTGGTTTCAAAATTGATCCATTTAAGCTGTCAAATAACTTATCTATATATAAAAGAAGATCAGCAGTATCTTCAGCAGAAACCGGGAGACAATTACCTGCAAGCACAAATGAAAAATGTCATACAAAATCTAATTACGGCATTTAAAGTTATGAAAAGTATTAAGGTAGTAGGAATCTATGAACTTACCATATTTTAACAATGCCCGCATTTAAGCAGAAAGTCTTTGGGAAAAAACTTGTGTAGCATATTTGACTTTCATTTTTTTCATTTTATTCTCATAAATATGAGCATCTGTTAACCTGTTGCACGTACGAGTATCGTAATCACCACAATCTAGTTCGTAAAAATGTGTAATGTCTTGCCATGAGGCAGTTTGAAGTTTTTCTTTATTCCATTTAAATCTACATTTATATTTGAGTAGATTATTTCGAATACCTTTTATTAGGTGTGGGGGGTCATATATGGGTATAACTTCATGCTTATCTACATAAAACTCTAATGATTTATATTCTTTATTTTCTTTAGTAAATTCGTCTCGACTTTGCTTCATTAAATAATTTATAGCTCCAGTATTGTATTGGTCACAAACTGTTGATACAACTCTTAACCCAACATCATGGACAGCTCTTATTATACTTTTCAGTTGAGTAGCAATATCAACAGAATTCATGCAGCTTTGTACAAAATAATAGGCAATAGGCTGCTTCCATTTTGAAACAAGTCCTCTCAGCATAAAAACCATTGCGTGATCTGCAAATTTTGCTTGATTGCTATTCATTTTTTCGAGACCAACTATGCAGTCTTCATTTTTTTTATATGTTAACCCCGGTTCAAGGGACATTTCGTCAAATATCAATATACAATATTTGTCCAATGGTTTCACTTTCGATACATCATTGTGTAGCATTTCAATAATGTGAAAATTTAGTCCAGGGGAAAAATTAATTTTTCTAAATAATAAAGAAATGGTTTTTCTGGATGGTAAAGCAAAAACTTTTTGTAATAATCTGTACTCTTTTGAACTCTGTTTAAGTAATGATATTGCAAATATGCAAAGTGTAACGACGTCCTTGAGGTTTTTTGCATTGTTGATTTATTTGACTTATAACAAATTTGTAGCTTGTACTATTTAATTTTCCTTTCAAAATTTTATCTGATGCTGTATAATCTACTACATGTTGTAGATATTCTCGATTTGAACACTTTTTTGTATTTAAAAGCTCTGAAGTTTTCTTTATATCAAGAACAGCTTGCCTCAAATGTCTCCTGCCTGGCCTCAAACTTCCTTTCCTTGACAATGGAACGGAATGTCTCTTTCGTCCTATAATCAATAATGACAGTTAAGTAATTGTATAAGATAAATGCTGCAATACTTACAGTATTTGAAATTTTCTGAGAGAATCTTGGAAACTACATTAAATACAAAATTGTATGGAATGGGAAGAACTTGTTAAATTGTTTGTTAGTTTTTTATATCAATTTTATAGATCCTTAAGTATTTTTTGAACGTCCATTTTTAATAAATGAAATTGTTATTAAAAACATAAAATTGATATTTCCAAAATCAAATATTGATTCAAAAAACTAAATGATGTATTAAGCAAGTTGCCACGAGTAACATTTGCTGTATTTTATATATGTGTAACATATGTCTGCATTACTGTAAACAATATACAATTTTCAATATTTTAATACCTTCAAATATTTCAAGTGTAATAAAATTTAACTATGACTATTTTAGGCTATTATATTCTCCATGTGTTATTCAGTACAATTTTCGAGACTCCCTTACAATGTAAACGTATAGACCCTCAATATCAGCATTGTTAATTTTTTCATTTATGCCACAATACACATGCTTGTATTGGTGAGGGTAGCACTAATTTTATTATTATCTATGAAATAGCATAAATATATTTAATTTTTCTTACTTGAAATTGTGTGAGTGTTATGGGTGCTACGATCTAAAGACTCTGCTGTCTGCTGTGCTTCACTTTCCATATATGGAGATGTTCTTGAAGCTGTAACAACGAGTTGTAAAATCATTTGTGGTAGATGATTTTAAAAAATGCACAGTTTTTTATTTTCAAAATATTTTGTGTTAAATGGAGATACGGTAATTATTTACATTAGCGTAAAATTCTCCAATCTTAACAAAACAATTCCTACCCCCCTATTTTCGAGGGTGCTGATCACGAATCTGAAGTCACATTTCGGCACTCATTCGTGTTAAGATTGGAGAGTTTTACGCTAATGTAAATAATTACCGGAGATAGTAACACCAACTATATTATTCTCTATGATATGACAAGAACATATTTTATTAATTTTCTTACTTGAAAATTGTACTGTCTGGATGTTGTTATACGTAAGATCTAAAGATTCTGTTTGCCGCAATTCCCTTTCCATTTGTAGAGACCTTGGTGGAGACGCTCTTGAAGCTGTAACATGTCATAGATAAATAAATAATGTGGATTTTTGAATTGCATACAATTTTTTATTAAGTGTTGTTTATTTTCTATTATTTTTATATTCCTTACCTAAAGCACTACCTAATTGCAATGTCGGCACTGCACCTTGTTTCAGATTAGTTCTGTTACGAACACATACAAATTTTGTATTATTATCAAAATGTGCATCACATACTCTATAATTTAGTATAATGATGTTTTGATCACGACTCAAAAAATCTTCTCTGTTAATTGCTTGAACTCACAGCTGATAACGCTAAAAGTAAAAATATATTTGTTTAAATAAAAAAATAAAATATAAAAATTACTCAAAATCGTATACTTTCGCAATACTTTTTTTGTTAATTTATAAAAAAGCTTCGTCCTAACTTAGCCTTTAATCTTAATCCTAAGATTTTGACACTTTATAAATATTTAGCACTGAAATGTAATTTTATTTTCAGTGCTATTTTCGTAACTTAAGAGTGAGCAATGGTACCTGATATAAACGCCAAATTTAATGAATTTTTTTATGCACCGGAGATAAACAATGAGAATCTAACAAATTTCGGACTTGCACTACTATTCAAGGATTAATTCCTTTATTTTTTTATTTACTTTATATCAACGAGTTTTTTTTTTAAATCAAATAAATAATTTTGCACCTATGTAGTTTAATAAAATTCGTATAGATGGCGCTGAGGACCAGTTTTAAACTATTTTAATTAATTACGTCTATTAGACAAACCATATACAGGAAACCAGTGAAATCGGACTTCAGCAATATATTGCAGATTCTAAATAATGAGTTGTTTATTTTTTTTATGCTATGAATCCAGAGATATTTCTAATAATCTTGTTAAACGGTTTAGCTTCTCCCACTATTCTGGATTGCAGACTTGGAATCTAGTGGCACCAGACCCGGCGGCGCCCCGTTTACTCCTATCTCTCGAATTTTATGTGATTTTTACAATTAAATCATGTTTGTGGTAAAATTCGCAATTCAGTAATTTATATATGTACCATTTCTTTTTATTTGTCTATACATATAATACATATAATGATTAACTTAATATTGTAAGTAATATAGGTAAATTAACTTGCATATAATGCGTAAATTATATTTTTCACAAGAATATATACTTATGAATAGAAAAGAAACAACCACACAAAAATAAATTCTTCATCACTGTTCTGCTGCATACAGTAATCAATTATTATTGAATAAGGAAGTGAATTAATTTTAGAAGTTTATAAATACAATTTTTTTTATTTTTCTAGTATTTAGCTTTTCACAAAAATTTCAGCAGTCCAATCAAATAAAAGTATTGACATTGTATAGAAATAATTGTCATTTAATAACTGATTATTTAGCTATGTAATGTTGAAGAATTCAAAAATTAAATTGACAAAAGCGGACAATGCAAATTTACACGAAAAATTATTATTAATTTATAGCTGTTTTATTGATTTATTTACTGATAGTTCAAATATTTTTGTAAAGAGTATGCAGTGTTCCGGGCGTGTTGTAGGGGGTCCCAAAATATTGCAATTTAACCCAAAATATTTAGGATTATATAAAATTGAATAGTTTTATTACTGTCAAGTTTTTTAAAATTTAACGAGTAAAAATATTTTAAATTAAATTCTGCGCGGGATATTATCATTCTTTAAAAATTCGATCAATGAAAAGAAAGTTTGGCATAATTTTAGGGTGACTCACTCTCAATGAACACCTTGTAGTGTTTCAATTTACTTGAACTCATAGTCAAAGAAGACCAATAACAAACGTAAATCATGTTTTTGAATGAAAATGTAAAATAAGTAGCACAAATAATACCGATGAATCTACAGCTAAAAAGAACTCGAAAATGACCTTAGTAAAATCTTCACCCCTTAGGAGATAGAGCCCTTTAGTTTCCAAAAAAATATAGAATTTGAAAACCAAGAAAGATATTATAGTGAAATTTTACACAAATTTTCTACCAATGGATGTGCAACTTCTCAACAATTTTTCGAACATTCTTGCCCCTTGGAGTGTGTTGAAATGAGCATCCCCTAATTTATTTGTTTGGCAAAAATTGAGTATTCAAAAGTACGTATCAGGTAGCCTGGCTTATTTTAAAACATTGACTTCTCTTTTTCGCTTTAAAACTAACCGTTTATAAATTCATCATCATTCGCATTATAACTCACATAGTCCAGTCATTTAAGGTTTTATCTGCAGAAAAATTCCTAGTGAGCTGAATTCTTGTATACACCTTTATTACGGCGTTGTAATGAAGATGTGAAAAATCGACATTGATATCGTGCCGGCTAAAAAAGTTATAAAGGTCAAAAGGTCACGAAAATCAGTTTTTCGCAAATATCTCGCCATCTATTGCTCGGAGGTCAATAGAGGTCATTATAAAAATTGTTTGTCGTGAAATTATTAATTATTAATGTCGATTTTTCACATCTTCACAACGCTGTAATAAAGGTGTATATACTCGCGTCAAGAATTCAGACGTCTTACGTCACGGCTGACGTTACACATTTGTTTTTATTGTCAACGTAATTTTCGATATTTGGTTGCGTTAAAAACAATTAGTTTTTGCAATTTAGCGCAATATATAATACACACTTTTAGTGTAGTATATAGTTTTTTTACTATCAGTTGCAGTTTCTTAAATATTTTGATGAAAATATAATAAATTATTCATTTGTTCGTATGACGTAAGTCGTCTGAATTCTTGTCGCGAGTTTACAAAAATTCAGCTCACTAGGAATTTTTCCGCAGATTGAGGTTTAAAATGCCTAAAATGACTGGACTAACACAATTGCTACTATAATAGTAGGTGACTGTCATGCTAGTTTCTGTCATTAGACCTTTTGTGACTTGTAATGAATTTATTTTTTTTATTAATTAGTTTTAAAGTAAAAAAGTAAGAGAGGTTAAAAGTTTTAAACTGAAGCAGGCGATCCGATATGTGTTTTTTAATACTTCATTTATGTCAAACAAATAAGTTGTAGCAAAAAAGAACTTAGGGGATGCTTATTTCACCCTCTTCCTAAGAGCGGAAATTTTCAAAAAACTGTTGAAAAGTTGCATGCATTAGTAGAGAATTTAATCTTTATACATTTTTTTTAGTTTTCAAATTGCAGCCGCTATTTCATACTTTTTTGGAAACTGAACATTTTGCTATAGTCATTTTTATGCAAACGTGTTCTTTTCAGCAGTAGATTCACTGGTACCATTTGTGATACTTCTTTTGAAAATATCCGTGTATTAGTGATATTACTATCTAAATCCGAAAACAAAAATAAAAATATTGTACTTACTTTGTCGGTACTTTACTCTCTTTACAATCACGTTTTTTTCGTCACGCACTAGTCCGTATTTATGTTGAAGCTGTATAAAAGCTATACGAGAGCGCTGATAAACGCTGCGATAACAGCTATTCAAAAGTATATTTCTTCGATGTGTTTATGTTGGAGCTGTAATACTAGTAAATTAAAAGCAATTGATTATATTTTGTACAATATATCTGGACCAATTGAAAAAACTTGGTACAACTGTCACGCTAAACAGGTTCTATGACAAAGACTTCAGTAATTAATTTTTCAATACCCATCTTATTTAGGAACTAGATCAACAATAAATAGATTCATTATTCACTGTCCCCTGTGCAGTATAGCCGATGAGAGCAAAGAAATATGCACTTTGGCTTTTCACCGCTCTTATCGCTGGTCGGCAAAAAAGCGCCGAGCTACTCGCCGCTTCAACATGAACAGCTGCATACAAAAACATGCGTCGTATTTCGTTGCTTTGCTTAACATCGTTGCTTTTATCGTTTCTCCCAGCTTCATCATAAACACGGTCTTAGACGTAAAGTGTTTCTCTTTGCTGCGACGTGGGTCAAATGCAGGTGGAACCATATCAATATAAAATCACTGGTAAATCACACAAGTTAGATTAGCACTAGATTAATATTCAATAATGAAACATTTTCAAAAACATTTGTTCTTTTATATTTGCTTTCCTCCATTTACTACTCACGTGCATCTGAAAAAAAAAGTTAATGCACAGATGTGCGGGAATATTATTTTAAAGAAAAATACTACATTGAATTTTTAAAAGAACAGTGCTCAGGGTCGTTCATAGGGTGTTGGCCGTCCGTGTGTAGGTTCCAGTTTGCTGCTTTTCTGTATTATTTTACAATAAAATCCTATTTTTTAACTAATAAACGAAATAAATAAAAATATGAACTAGGTATTAAGTACATAAATATATGTCTTTTATGTTGATTATCACAAACATAAATTTTAATATAAAATATAAATAATTTTACTCAATAATGAAAACAACTTGACTGTAAAATAATGTAACTAATTTTAGAAAACTTCCTGTTAGATTTTATAAATATTAAAAGGACCTTTTTACAAAAAGTTGAGCAACATTAAACAAATGTTGTATGTACAAACAGAAAATAAAAAAGAATGTCTAAAAACCGAAAATAATGGGTAACACCACCTAATTGTAACGGTACAAAAATTTGGAAGACAGAATTTCTTTTAAAAAGTTTTGGCTTTTGCTTGAAAATAAATTGTGACATAATACACAAAAAAATATATATTATTTTTTTGACAGAGGTATCCAGTTTAAGGCATTTGTGCATGTTGGTCATTAAAACATTAATTGCATCAGGAAAAGTCTTTTATCAGAATATTTTCATATATCAAATTTAATTTTAATCGTTCAACGCTTTTACGTTTTATAACCGGTTATTGATATAGTAATAATAATAATATCCAGTGGCGGCTCGTGATGTTTTCAGTAGAGGAGACTTGAAGCGAAAAACCTCAAACTATCGTTTTATAATGACATTGGCACATTTCCTCACCTACCCTTGAGGTAGTGCCATAGGCGCGTTACATTTTTTTAAGTGGGTTGTACGCCAGTAGCCCTATTATCCCACGCAACTAACTTATTATAAATCTCTTACTTTAAAAAAACATAATACTTCGCAAATTAACTGGTCGAAATATTTCTAGTTCGAAACCACCAATCTCCTGACTAACTTTGCAAATATAGTCTCTTGGTCATTAGCTGCTGAGCCAGTAATGTACCTATGCCATTATATTTTACCAATGGTCAGTCAATGGCATCAGCATTGGCTCTTTGATGTTCCATATAAGCAAATTGGCGGCTAACTGTCTGGCGGCCGGCTGCTGGCCGGTGGGACATTTCGCTTGTGGTACATTTCTGGCATACCATTAAAGTACCTTTATGTTACGGCTGGTCACTGTATATATAACCATAAATGGGCCAACAGTCCGTGTTTGCTGGGTTATTGTAAATTAATTTACAATTTCACTTTTTTATATGATATTTATTTAGAAGTCTTGTACTATTAAATATTACCTTTTTCTTTTTTGTCAGTATTTTTGATTTTTACATTGTCTCAATAATATAACCAAAAAAACAAGAAACAAGAGTCAGCTAAACGTAAACAGAGACAGTGTGGAAAAATTAGTGATACATTTAAACACACTAGATTTTGCAGTGAGGAAAAACTAGTTATAAATTAAAAATTACTTCCTTTTCCTTGCGTCTTTCCTCGGTTCCCTGGCCGAGCCCCTAATCCCTACTCTGTTACTCTGATGCGCATTTGCTTAAGCTACTTGCACAGCCATGCCAAAGAGTATATACAATAAATATTGTATATACTCTTTGGTATTATTGTCATGAAAGTAAACTTTAAAAATGTCAGAATCATATTTTTTACTTTATTATGTCATGAAATGTAGAACTTAAGTTATATCCCAGTTGTAATATTCTGGTTATTGTTTTATGTTTTATTAGTTTTCCGAAACTAAGAAATAGGTATGTATACGAAATTAATTTTATTTAAGGGACAATAAATATATATTTCTATCATTTTGTTGCGTATTTTTTTATTACCACCCAATCCATTACTTTCAGCCTATCGCATAACAAAATTTACGATATGAAGACAGTGGGAGAACAGTGTTTAATATCGATCACACTGTTGTAAAGACATCTACACAGATTAACCCCTAATTTAGGGTTAGCCCTCGAGGATTAGAATGAAGCTTCATTACAGATATAATTTTAATTGTGAACATAAGCTCTTCGTTAATAAATCGGTTTGTTTCTTCAACATAATTTTCTGATCGGAGTATGATTAGTTGTTTCATGGGCAACAACGAAGAAACAAATGTAATGTAAAACTTTTAATTTTAATGATCCGCTATTAATTTTTTAATATCGTACTTTAAGGTAAGACGATTTACTTAACAGTGCTTAACACTTTCCCTAACATTTGCATTGGTTATCAATAATAATATTGATGTTTAAATAATACAAAAAATGTATGCAACATTGCTTCTTAATCTAATTAATTCAAAATTATGATTATGAAGAATTTCTTTTTCAAATATCTTCCTATACTATAAATTATATGAATATATAATTTAATTTCGACAGTTCATAAATCAGTGCTTATAAGCGCCACGGTATCCCTTTGTTGACAAACCTTACTTCCTGGTATTTATATTCTAAGATCAAAATGGTGGTCATTTTCCATCCTCTTTTATTGCATGCTCCGTGATGCGCAGTCGTCAAAGTATGTACATGTATGTGGGCACAGACCACAGAGAATGCGAACAGTCAGAATTTTTAAGAGTGAGACAGACAGAGTATACCGTGATAGCACTCGGTGCAGTGATAGGGGTAGAAATAGTCCATCTCTAATATGTGTAGTCAATTGGATTCGATCCAAAACCAATTTTTCCGTTGTCGTCATTTGTCAAAACCAAGTTAAGACTAATGAAATTATTTGATTTCCTGTTCCAGTACCAGTATTTATTTACTGAAACAAATTGTATAGGTAAGTAACGAATTTGGTCATTGGAATTTATTTACTGTAGATATATATTTTATTATTTTGTGATATTTCATTAAGGGGATCACTTGTTTGCATTGAAATGAATGGTTAATATTCATTCAAGTTTGTTTCCGTTTAATTATTTTATGTTGTTAACTGTTATGAAAAAGTTCTTATCAACTAATTTTTGCAATTATTTGTAGTTTCTGGTTTTATTAAGGTTAAAAAGTAAAAATGAGAAAATATGGAAAATATAGTCGGCGCTATAAGAAAGAATGGGAAACTGAGAAACGGGCCTATGGTTAGTACAAAATAAATTTTGAATTATACCAAAATCTTTTGTGAATAGTTTTAAGAAGTAATTTTTTTAGGTTGGTTGAAAGAGCATAAAACTCTTCCATCATATAATGAGAATAACGTCAATGAAGCTTACTGTATGTATTGCCATACTTCGCTAAGGGCACACTATGCAAACCTAAAGAAGTGTGCCCTTAGCGAAGACAGGCACTAACAAAAACACTTAATAAATATTTAAGCTTGAAAAATATCCTGAACCATTTTTTTACTAAAAAAAAACAAAAATTCAATATCCGTTAAAAAAATTGTTTGCAGATTATTTAGGATCACCCTGTTTCCTCCACAATATAGTTATATTTTTTGCAATGGGGAATACCACTAAATTTGGCTTTTTGCATTTTTAGACAGTACTCTAAAAAAAATGGACACGTATATTAGGATTTTATTTAATATGAAGTTTTATGAGATATTAATTATTTAAAACAATATGACGTCACATATACATTTTTACCATCTAGCAACAATTCATGACATTAACACTATATATATTATAAGCCCATGTATCTCTAGTGTCTATGGTCCATGACCATTCCAAACAAACAATATCACTTTTTTTTTCAGTATTATTAGGGAACTTGCGAAACATTAAATCTTTATTTTTATTAGCAACAGATAAACACTGCAGTACACAACAGTTATATGGCATGTTTTTTTTACACAAATTGACAAACTCAACAAAAATTAAATAACAAATATTTGTGAGGTTAAATTTAATACCTAACATTGATCACAGCGTCTATTTCAGAGAGAGTTTCAAATAGGTGTACATTTATTTCCCGCGTTCCTTCGCTCATGGATTTTGGATGGTGTTCACTTTCCAAGAAATTTTATCTGGACACAGCAAGCAAGCAAGCACATTTCAAAATTACGCTGAACTGAACTTGCTAAGAAAGTTTTTAATAAAGTCTTGATTAAACTTGTAGCAATGTATAAAGAAAAGTTTTGTAGCAAACTTATCTACTTTAGTACAAGAAACTTTCTAATGTTTCCTAAGTTGTTGGGTGGAAACTATAACTTTGTCACAAATCCCTTGCAAACTTCCTGTAAAAGCTTTTGCAACTTTACAGATTCATTTGTAAATTTTCGACAATGTTGCAGCAATTTTATTTTACTTATTAGGTACAGCGATTTGAATTTATTATTTGTAATAGATTATAAAAAATTTAAAATGCTATAAATATCATTACTTTTTAACATTAACGGTTTGTTGCTTCGCTGTTACCCTACATAAAATATATCACTTATGTCGCTAACAAACAGTTCTATATTCAATAGAGTGTTTAACTGTTCATTTGCATATTGCAATAAAGTTTATCTTGTGGTGTTTTCTAAACCTAAAATTATAACATTATTTTTTCTCAATGCTTTTTTAAATTCTCATACTTTTCTTCTAAATTGTTTCTTTCCAACTTTTCTTCAATAATTGCTGTTTGTACGCCTTCAATAACTTTTTGTAGAAAAATCACTCTCTGATGTAAATAACTCATATTATTGCAAATACACTGTAGCAAACCTGTTTTTTTTAGATTTTATTTTGTCACTTATTTTTGATTCCCCGTATCACTAAACTCTTTCTTGTCCACTAATTAATAATGTACAGCATATCCCAGCAAACACATAAAGTGCGACACTTAAATGAGCCATTATAATGTTTGATGGCTTTCTTGTGGCACAGGTAAACCATATGTGGTACATCATAAATTATTTGCCTGTTAACCATCATTCGGTGATATTCTGATTTGCCACATAAGGCCCAAAAATGGCCAATCATTGCTCGGCCATTTATTTTATGGTATTTTATCATATGGTATACAAACTTGTTTTATGTAATGTATTAAATATAATTTAGTTTCTTTAAATCTATAGTTACTCTCAAATGGCGCCACTTACATCTCACTGATACTGTGTAATCGAATTTTGGTAAGATATCTACAAGACTTGGGTTTTGGCAATCACATAACTGACATAACAGTTTTGGCAATAATGGCAATTAGGACCACGGGCACTGGCAAGGGAATAATAGATTCCTAATTTATGTTGGCACTGCCACACTGGCAGAGGAAAACCTCGTCGAGTTTATCCTGGGAGGATCATATATATTTCGCAAATTAATTGGTCGAAATTTTCTAGTTTGAAACCACCAATGACTGTTGTGGTGAATACAAGACGTATTTTCAAATATTTAAAGCAAATGACAATATTTATTGGTAATTTCTTAATTAACTTTGCAAATATAGTCTCCTGGTCATTAGCTGGTGAGCCATTAAATATACCTATTTCATTATATTACTAACGGTCAGTCAATGGCAACAGCATTGGCTCTTTTATGGTCCATATAAGCAAATTGGCGGCCAGTGTTGCCATCGTCAGTACATATGTACTATTTTAGTACTTTTTTGTCCAAAGTATGAGTTTAGTGCTACCGCCTAAAAATCTAGTACTTTTTATAATAGCTACGCCATTCGGCACTTTTTCTAGTACTTTTCTAGAGTGTCAGTATGACGGTAGACATTCATTCCGTCCTCAGATCACAGAACACGTTCGGTACAATCCAAGTTTATGTTTTGTGAACTAATCCACAGACCATAAAAATCTTATCTCTTAACTGTCTAACGTCAATGGTCAATGTCATTCAAATCGAATCGAAAGTTATTTATTAAAAATGTCTGTATAGAGTTACTAAATACAATTATAATAATGTGATAACTGCTAATGTTGTGGAAAACAATCACTCTGTGGACTAATGCCCGGACCAGCATTGAATTACATGCCCAATATCTTATAAATGGTCAAGATCATTCGCTAATGGTACCACCAGACATAGACCAGTTTCGACTTTCGAGCATGGTAACTTTCATCAGTGTGACATTTGAGCCATAGTCTAGGCCCAGGCATTGGGCAGCAGTTTGACCATTAAAGAAATAATATATTTTAGTGTTATATTTCACCCACAATTATAATAATATCTATTCTAACAGATATATTGAGTTATTTTATCGATTATTATAAAGTGATCGGAGCATATCATTCTTTTGCTCTAATATTACAAAAAAATAAAATAAATATAGTAATCTGAGCACTTACATTGAATTTTCGTAATCGCCTATCCTTTCAGTTAAATTTTTTGTAATAGTATAAGGCATTGAGGCAAAATTATTGTCATGTTTGCAATATTACACAAAAATTACTTGTATATATCCATCAACGATATAAAAATCTCAAAAATGGATAAAAATTACTATACTTTTTATCTAATCCATTGGATTTTTTAGCTTTTTTCTAATCTTTGGATCCTACACACTCCGACGATAACGTCATCAGTACTTTTTAGACATATTCAGTACTTTTTCGTTCGTTGATCTAGTACCTTTATTTTCATGTTACTGGCAACACTGTTGGCGGCTAACTGTCTGGCGGCCGGCTGCTGACCGGTGGGACATATCGCTTGTGGTACATTTCTGGCATACCATTAAAGTACCTTTATGTTAGGGCTGGTCACTGTATATATAACCATAAATGAGCCAACAGAGTCCGTGTTTGCTGGGAAGTTTCTATTTGAAAACAAACTATTTATTTCTCTCTAACTGTAATGTCTCTTCAAATTCTATTTCACACAGAATGGTGCATAGTACTTATTGAAGTTTTTTCCACTCCAAATCAGCAATTATTTAGTAGCTCTCTACAAAACGCGTACTCGCGTGAACGTATTATTTACCGTATTTGGCTACATACATTAATATTTCATTAAATTTTGGAATCAATTCAATTTCCTATAACTTTCAATTTTATAATCATGTCTAATCCAACAGTGACAGACGTCGTAACTTACGACATTTGTTAGTGTTGTAGGTATTGGAAAATATTTCAAGGAAGTCTAATTAGTTTGCTTACTTGAAGTGTAACTAGTAGGTACTTATTCCAAAGTCAAAAAAGTTTGGATTAAGTTTTATCACAGTATAGGGAGACCAGTAGAAACATTCGGGCCGAAATAATAAGTCGCGCATAGCAGCTCGCGCATCCAGCTGTAGAGAGTAGAGACACAGTCTATTATATAGTCCGGCGTCTCCACGTCGGCTCCTTTGATGTTGAGGTCCCAGATTTCGTTTTTTTGGACAACCAAAAGACAACTGCGCATTTAGACGCGATTTAGCCACACCCTCTGGAACCTTCACTCGACGAACTGTATAAACTGTGGTAGAGACCTCAGATCAGCGTTGCCACCATCAATACGTTCGTACTAGATTTAGTACGTTTTCCACAAATTTAATACGTTTTCCCTGGCTTTTATTTATCTCTAAGAACAAAACAGTTAAGTGCCTTTGTAAGTAGTTTCAGACACTGTTAAATGTTCAGCCTTGTTGTTATGTGAATTTTGCAGATCATTTATTAACCGCAGGAAAGTATCAACTTTTCGCGAATCTTGCAAAATAGGGAATATTATCGCGATTTTCGTCATTATGTGGGATTAATAAATTTAACTTCAGCTTCTGACAATCTACCGTGACAGTCAATGACAGTTTTATGATGAAAATAATAGAAAATATTGCAGTTAGCAAAACTGACTAAAAGTCATTAAATAATTCGTGCTAATTTTTGCGAATTTCACATGCATAAGGACAAGGCTTTATGCACCCTTTTACTAAATACTATAAAGTTTTAGTACGAAATCAAGAAATCTAGTACGAAATATTACGCTCTTTTGATACGGAAAAAATTATTGAGTCTGAATCGAGGAACGTGTCGCTGCGCAGCAGTTAGATGTATAAACATATCGTGTGAAGCTATTTATTTGTGGCATAATATTAGTTTTTCTTTAGTTTTATTGAGTTTATTTTATTTTTAACAATAAAATAAAAATCATTTAACATCTCGATGGATAAACAGATAAACAAATTTTAAATTGTCAAACTTGAGATACGTTTAATATTTTTACTACTATTTTGAGAACGAAAACGAGTTTTTCGAAACGTCAAAAATACGGAAGTGCGTGTAGTGATCCGTTTGGCCCAAGAGCTTATTTAATTAATCTTTATTTTTTTTCAAAAGTGTGGCAAAAACCCAATAACACTAAAGAAAAATTTAAACATATCTATAAATAGTAATTTAAGTTTCTTTAAATTTCCTAAAGACATAAATAAGTAATAAGTAATCTATCATAATAATATTGTCACGGAATTTGCCCCACTCACACCCAAATCGACGGCTGTGGTACCGCGAATTGATAAGATTGCCCCGATCGCCCCTACACGAATCTGTTAAACAAACAAAAAGCCGTGGATCGAGACGGGACTAGAAAATTTGAGAAACGACGAGAAGCGTTCGAGAGATGCTAGAATAGATCTAGAGATGCTAGAATATACCTGGAATATTCGTTGGGTCTATAAAAGAAAAATAAACGGCCGATTAAGTTAGTCTTGTATAAGTTTTGTATTACAGTGTTGAATTGAAGTGTTTAGTTGGAGATATAAAAGTGATTTAGATAGCGATTAATTAAATAAGTGTTTAGTTGAGTTCTAATTAGTGTTCAGTAGTGTACTGAGTATAGTTAATAAAGAAGTAATTAATTAACGGATTGTGTTTTTCTGGAAGTAGTAATTCGGATTGGGAAATCCGTGACAATTTGGTGTCGGAAGTGGATTTAACTGGAAGTTTTAAAGAGCTTTCTGGAACCCTGTCCACAAAGTGGATTTAACTGAAAGTTTGAGGAGCTTTCTGGAACCCTGTGCGTGAGTGGGTTTAAGTGGAACTTGGAAGAACTTTCTGGAACCCTGTGTGTGGGTGGAATAAAGACCCAAGTGACATATCACCACACTCGTTGTGACTTGAGAAAGTGAACGGTGGTATTCGCGAAGGACAATCTCGAACACTCTAGAACTTTGTACGGGAGTGAAACAAAGACCCAAGTGTGACATATCACCGCACTCGTCGTGACTTAAGGAAGTGAACGGTGCTATTCGCGAAGGACAATCTCGAACATTCTAGAACTTTGTACGCGAGTGAGACAAAGACCCAAGTGTGACATATCACCGCACTCGTCGTAACTTAAGGAAGTGAACGGTGCTATTTGCGAAGGACATTCTCGAACATTCTAGAACTTTGTACACGAGTGAGACAAAGACCCAAGTGTGGCATATCACCGCACTCGTCGTGACTTAAGGAAGTGAACGGTGCTATTTGCAAAGGACATTCTCGAACATTCTAGAACTTTATACCGAAGTGAGACAAAGATCCAAGTGTGGCATATCACTGCACTCGTTTTATTGTAAGGAAGTCAACGGTGACATTTACAAACAGATTCCTGGACATTCTAGAACATTCTAAAGAAAATAGAGTGAATGCCTGTAACTAGAAGCCAAGTCAATATGGATGTACAAATGGCAAAACTGCTAGAAATGATGCAAACAATGCAAAAGAAAATGGAAGACCAGGCGAAGACGATGCAAGAGAAATTAGAAGAGCAGGGACATAAAATGGAAGACCAGGCGAAGACGATGCAAGAGAAATTAAAAGAGCAGGGACATAAAATGGAAGACCAGGCGAAAACAATGCAAGAGAAATTAGAGGAACAGGGACGGACGATGCAAGAAAAATTTGAAGAACAAGGGCACCAGACGAAGACAACACAAGAAAAATTAGAAGAACAAGGGCATACGATGAAAGATCAGATACAAGCAATACAACAGAAAATGAGAGACCAGACGAAAGAAATACAGGAGAAATTAGAAAATAAATTAGAAGAACAAGGGTATATAATGAAAGAACAGATACAGACAATACAACAGGAAATGAGAGATCGGACGAAAGAACTGCAGGCAAAGTTGGAGAATACACTAGAAGAAAAACTAGAGGAGCAGTCACATAGAGTTGAAACACAAGTAGAAGAGAAACTGTTAGCACAAAAAAAGGAGATAGACGAAGAAATAAACTTGGTTAGAGAAACCTGCGAAGAGCTTCGACATAAGCTGGACAAAATAAGAAAGGATGGCGTAATCAAATCAGAAGGACCTGTTATCCGAACTCAGAAAACGAAACCCCCTGAATTCGACGGCAAGGTCTCTTGGAATGTCTATTTGCGCCAGTTTGAAGCAGCAGCTGCCGCAAACGAATGGTCTGATTGTGAGAAAGCTACTGCTCTGATAGTTGCTCTACGAGGGGAAGCTCTTGACGTCTTACAAGGAGTTCCTGCTGGACAGCAGAGTAACTACGACATTCTAAAACAGCATATGGAAATGAGATATGGGGATAAGCACCTGCAGCAAGTTTACCAGGCACAATTAAAAAATCGTCACCAACAGAATGGAGAGAATTTACAGCATTTTGAGACCGATGTTGCCCGACTGGTTCGATTGGCTTATCCAACAGCCCCGTCCGAATTCTTAGACCAGCTGTCCATCCAAGTTTTTACCGATGGCCTAAGAGATTGCGAAACCCAGCAGGCATTACGACTCGCCAGACCTAAAACGTTGAACGACGCTCTTTCGCATGCACTGGAATTCGAGGCAGCAAAGATGGCATCTGGTAGGCATGTTAAAGTTCGGGCCATCAGTGATAACAGCGATAGTATGGCAAATGGAGACATAATAAAAACGCTAAAGGAGATTATTGATAAATTCAGTCCATCTACTAGGACAAAGAACGAACAATCTGATAGTCGAAGGGATCGCCTTCTCAAATGCTGGAACTGTGGACAGACAGGACATCTAAAAAGACAGTGTAGGGCCCCAGTCACGGATCAGCAAAAGCGCGACTCCCAGGCGGCTACACAGGAAAACTAGGTTCAGCCGGCTTGACGGAGCAAAAGCCGGCTGCGTCCTCCTACTACGCCCCACGAGAAGAAATTACGTTGTCACGTCTCCAGGACTCTGACTCCTTGCTAGTAGAGGGCATGATTTTTGGTCGTATGTTCTCTATGGTAATCGACACTGGAGCAGCAAGAACTATTGTACGACCGGATATTATTGGTGCTTGGCGTATTAAGAACCCTGTCAAACGTTATGTCCTTACAACAGCCAATGGACAACAGCTGCCAGTCAAGGGGGAATGCGAGCTTGAAGTAGAATTAGGAGACGTCAAGTTCAAACACAGAGCCCTGGTAGCAGATATATCGGACAATGTCATACTCGGACTAGACTTATTACGAGCAAAGGGGGTGAACTTAGATTTAAATGCTGGCACGCTACGGATAATGGGTGAGGAAGTAGTGCTAACGAACACCACTGAGAATAACACTGTACGGAGACTCGTTGTTAAAGAAGATGTGGTACTACCTGCTCAGACCGAAACCTTGGTTGCCACTGTAATGGATGGGGAAATGCCTTGCAGTGTAGGAGTGGTGGAACCCAGTAATCCGGATTTGTTTAATAAATCTATAGTCACCGGCCGCACCTTGATTAAACCGGAGAAGACGACAATAGTACGGGTAGTTAACCTGAAAACCTTTCCACAGAAAATTGCAAAGGGAACTGAAATAGGAGTCTGTGAACCTGTTACCATGGTCAGAACACTCAAAGAAATCCATGAAATGGAGAATAAAACAAATAAGACCAGTCTACCAGAATGTTTAAGGGACATCGTGGATAGGGCTAAGGAAAGATTAACAGAGGTGGAGGTGGAACAACTGGAAGAGCTGCTAAGTGAAAATGAAAATGTGTTCGCACTTAAACCAGGCGACTTTGGGAGAACCAATGTAGTGAAGCATCGAATCGATACTGGTTTATCGTCTCCTATAAAACAGCCACCACGAGGACTTCCACTAGCCAAGCGAGACGAAGTTAACAAGATGTTAATTGAGATGCAAAACCAAGGCACCATAGAGCCATCTCAGAGTCCTTGGGCTTCTCCTGTAGTCCTGGTTAAGAAGAAAGACGGCTCCACCCGATTTTGCGTGGACTACAGAAAATTAAATGACGTCACCAAGAAAGACAGTTACCCACTACCAAGAATTGACGATACTCTGGACACCTTGGCTGGTGCGCAATGGTTTTCCACTTTGGATTTAAAGAGTGGATATTGGCAAGTCGAGGTCAGCCCAGAAGACAAGGAAAAGACAGCGTTCACTACCGGAAATGGATTGTGGCAGTTCAATGTAATGCCATTTGGTCTATGTAATGCCCCTGCCACTTTTGAGCGACTGATGGAAACTGTACTTCATGGCCTGCATTGGGAGACCTGCTTGATTTACTTGGACGACGTGGTGGTGCTGGGACGCTCTTTCCAGGAGCACCTGAAGAACGTGTCTGAAGTGTTCAAGAAGTTGAAAGCAGCGAACCTGAAGTTGAACCCGAAGAAGTGCAGTCTGTTCCAAAAGGAGGTTAGGTACCTAGGCCACATTATTACTCCAAACGGTGTGAAAACAGATCCGGAGAAGACAGAGTGCATAAAGAATTGGCCGGTTCCTAAAGACAAACATCAAGTTCGAAGTTTCCTCGGACTATGCACATACTATCGACGATTCGTGCAAGGATTCTCGGACATTGCCAAGCCTCTTCATAAACTCACTGAAGACAACATCCCGTTCGAATGGACTCCGAGATGCCAGCAAGCCTTTGAGACGCTGAAAGAGGCTCTCTGCACTACCCCGATTTTGACATACCCAATACCTGGACAACCATTTATAGTGGACACGGACGCAAGCAACATTGGAATTGGCGGAGTTCTTTCTCAAGTACAAGATGGCCAAGAGCGAGTAGTGGGCTACTTCAGCAAAGTCCTATCAAAAGCTGAAAAGAACTATTGTGTGACTCGGAAAGAATTACTTGCAATCGTCAAGAGCCTAGAACACTTTCATAAATATCTGTATGGCCAAGAATTTCTCCTAAGAACGGATCACGCTTCCCTTAAATGGCTGCTACAGTTTAAAAACCCTGAAGGACAGATGGCAAGATGGCTGGAACGGCTGCAAGAATATCACTTTGTTGTTGAACATCGAGCCGGCAGGAAACATGGAAATGCAGATGCCCTTTCTAGGAGACCCTGTCCTGGCAACTGCAAACACTGCAGTAGTCTTGAAAGGAAAGAGAACATCTCATCAGTTTCTTGCAAGGTAGTAGCAGCCCAACCTGAAGACCGATGGAGTTCAGCAGCGATTCGGGAAGACCAGCAAGCTGACTGTGACATCAAGCCTTTACTAGACTGGAAAGAAGTCAACAACCGACCGTCTTGGGCTGAAGTCAGTAGTAAAAGCCCAGCATTAAAAAGCTATTGGGCTCAATGGAATTCCCTGGTGTTGGAAGACGGTGTCCTAAAAAGAGCATGGGAGAACAATGACGGAACGGAGGTCAAGAAACAAGTAATACTCCCGAGGTCCCGGGTCAAGGAAGTGCTGCAGGAAGTACATGGAGGTACTGGGGGTGGACATTTCGGTATCAATAGGACTCTACAGAAGATTAGGGAGCGTTTCTACTGATTGAGCTGTAGGACGGATGTAGAAGATTGGTGCCGAAAATGTGACATATGTGCAGCAAGCAAGGGACCGAAGACCCGTTCTAGAGGCAAAATGCGTCAGTACATCGTAGGAGCACCGTTTGAGAGGATTGCCATTGATATCGCTGGCCCCTTTCCGAAAACCCAAAGTGGGAACCGATATCTGCTAGTAGCCATGGATTACTTCAGCAAATGGCCAGAAGTATACCCCCTTCCCAATCAAGAGACCACAACCGTAGCAGAAGCGCTAGTCAATAATCTGTTCTGCAGATTTGGTGTGCCCATGGAACTACATTCAGATCAGGGCAGAAATTTCGAATCAGGCGTGTTCCGAAAGGTATGCGAGCTTATGGGAATCCGAAAAACCAGGACCACCCCACTGCATCCCCAGTCAGATGGTATGGTGGAACGCTTCAACGCCACACTAGAAACCAATCTGAGGATGTTTGTGAACGAGAACCAGACAGACTGGGACAAGCTCATTCCACTCTTCCTGTTAGCTTACCGCTCAGCTGTCCATGAAACTACTGGGAAGACTCCCGCAAGGATCATCTTTGGAAGAGAGCTTCGCCTTCCAGCAGACTTGGTATTTGGTCGTCCTGCGGAACAGCCCACAGATCCAGACACTTATATCCATGACCTAGAACAAAGACTAGCAGCCGTACACGACCAAGTCAGATCTCGAATGCGACTAGAGAGCGATCGCATGAAGACTCGATACGACGTCTGGGCCAATACAGTCGGATTCCAACAAGGTGACCTGGTGTGGCTGTACAACCCCACGCGGAAGAAAGGAAAATCGCCTAAGCTACAGAACCGTTGGGAGGGCCCCTACACCGTCATTAAAAGAATCAATGACGTCGTCTACCGGATACAGAGGACTCCCAGGAGTAAGATGAAGGTCGTCCATCTGGAGCGTCTGTCCCCATATAGAGGTGTATCCGATCGGGACGATCGGTCCTAAGGAGGGGGCAGTGTCACGGAATTTGCCCCACTCACACCCAAATCGACGGCTGTGGTACCGCGAATTGATAAGATTGCCCCGATCGCCCCTACACGAATCTGTTAAACAAACAAAAAGCCGTGGATCGAGACGGGACTAGAAAATTTGAGAAACGACGAGAAGCGTTCGAGAGATGCTAGAAAATAGATCTAGAGATGCTAGAATATACCTGGAATATTCGTTGGGTCTATAAAAGAAAAATAAACGGCCGATTAAGTTAGTCTTGTATAAGTTTTGTATTACAGTGTTGAATTGAAGTGTTTAGTTGGAGATATAAAAGTGATTTAGATAGCGATTAATTAAATAAGTGTTTAGTTGAGTTCTAATTAGTGTTCAGTAGTGTACTGAGTATAGTTAATAAAGAAGTAATTAATTAACGGATTGTGTTTTTCTGGAAGTAGTAATTCGGATTGGGAAATCCGTGACAATATACTGTACAAACCATAAATGATATTTTACTGCTTCACCTATTAACTTATTTCTTAAGTATAACATTCGAATATAAATATTTCTCATGAAAGTGAAGTTTAAAATATACATATTTATATTTTTCACAAATACAAATTTTTATTTTAGAGCAAAGTTCTGTGCAGTGGCCTCTAATAGAAAAGATTTATTAGAAAAGCTGCTCAGGATTAGTAATAGTTCATACAATATGTCAAATACAATTTGAAAATAATATGTTTTCTAACGATTCGCGCAATAGATTACGCAAAAAGGCCGTTCCAACGATTTCTGCACAACACGGCTCATCTTCAAATTATGTAGATGATAATATTTCTTGTAGTCACTATAATGAGAGTAAGTTTCAAAACAAAATCGTAAAAAATATTTTTTTCCAAATTTACATTTTACTATGCACTTTTATCTCCAATTTAACAATTTTCAAAGTTAAGTAAACATAATTTTTCTGTTCTGAAAAATACTTGTCTTTTGGTTTACGTAGATCATTTAAGACAAAAAAAAAATCATAATAAATTATTTGTCCACTAAACTCAAACGTCAAATTTTAAATTAAAAAAAAAACAAAAAAATGTAATTATCACTAATAACAAAAAAAAGTAAGTAAATAACTAAAAATGTTTTGTAGTGTAATAATATATATTTTAAACTCTTTTTTTAAAAGACTCCAAAGAAGTAAATTGAATGTTCACACTGTATGTTAGTAGCAGTAAATGATAGTATATAATACATGTTGAATTGCCCATTTATAACTGTATAATGAATTATTACATAATGTGGATAGATATAACGTAAACTTTCATGTGGAATAAAAAATTCTTATTCCGGTCCTGATCACCGATTCTGTAAATTCCATCGGATGCGGTATCGCACTCACATTTCGAGGTCACCGTAGAAAACTGAAGGTAGTTCAAAGTGAACATTTTGACAACGGAGTGAAACTGCTGGTCTACCTATGCTGTGGTTTTATTGAAGCATACAACTGCGTGTTTTTTTTATGAAATGCGTGCGATAAATATATAATCGCACTAGTACTATAAACGTCATTATATTGAAATGAGTGTCACATTACTGCCATTATGCAACAACCGTAGATAAATATTAAAATCGTAGTGTCTGGAATTAATGCACACTTGTAAGATTTTTTCCATAAATTTTTTTACATAATATACATATGTAAAAATTCTGCATAGCTATTTAAAGTGGGAAACCTGATAATATAAAAAGGCTAGTGTTGAACAATATACATCTCAATATTTTGTATCGATATTTGAGATTCCGATATGCTAGTGGATTGATTCCCCACAGCTTGGTATCAATATTTGGATCAGATATAAAAGCTTTAACATTTTTTTAACTCTGACAAAAATGTATTTATAGCTCTTGTCAATCTGTAAGGACTTTAAAAGCTATTTTATACTGCTGCCATCTTAAGTTCAAAAGTTTATAATTTTCACCGCCTGAACAAATACATTTCAATATAAGTGTAGGCATTCAATGATTATATCATACAAACAAATGAATACACAAATAAATGTTTGTATTACATATTACACTAAATTACAAAAAATATATTATAGATTATCGATACATTAGAGGATTGATGCTTTTGAGGTATTTGTAACAATTATTGTTATAGGACTCTCTGATCCCTATATCTTATTTAACTTATCGTAATGTTGTATATTGGCCTGCATTAACAGTAAAAGATAAAATCACCTTTCAAAAGATACAAAATTGCTGTATTATATATTCTTTAATTTGCATAAATATATGATCTTTCTGCAACATTTTCACATTCTAACTAGCTTAATTTAGATAAAATATTTATGTATCACGTGATGTTTAATATCCAAAATTAACAATAACAACAAAACTTACTTACTTACAAGATAATGTCATAATTTATCTACATTCTATAGACAAATGTAAATAAAATTTTGAAAGATTCAGGTGCAAATTAAATATAATTTTTGTTTTCAAAAATACTTTTTAATAAATCCACAGTAGCAAACATTTTCATAATAAGTTGGTGACAAGAAAAATCTGGAACCTTGGACATTTTTTAAAGTTGGATGGTTATTCTTTTCTAGACATGAGAACATCAGTTCTTCTTCATTTGAAATTCACTGCAGTTGATCTAAACCACTAACTGATACTCCTTTTGATTTTAGGAAGTTTATAACTTGCTGCAGAGATGTTACTTCTCTCTGTAATTGTTTAACCTTTTTTTTAGTCCTGTAGAGTGCATCAACATATTTTTTGCATCTTTTCTTGGCCTCAAAAATTCTTTTCCTTTCCTTTCCTGGGTTCAAACTAAAATAGAAACAATAATATGCCTTGGGACTAAAGTGGATATTTTAATCTAGAGTTTATTCCTTCACTCCAGGGATTAAAAGTTACTACCATGACCAACGTGCATTTGTCTTCGTTAAAGGGATTAAAAGTTCTTTTAACACTTTTGCTATGGAAAGCGCATATGTATGTCTATTTGGTATTTTAAAATGTGTATGGGACTTCACAAAATCGATATGAATTTCACAGTTTAGAGAAATGTTTGAACATAGGATAAATATATTATCGTAACAAATCCCCAAGAACCTGCCCTGCCTACTTCTGCTTGTCCCCACCTACGCAGAAATCCACCTGAGATCTTGGTCGTATATATATGACAATTTAGAGTCAGATACGATATACCATTTAAATCTTAAGATTGTAGGCCAAAATATTATAATGTAGAGGTTTACTAAAAGTATTTTTTGACCAATGTAGTATTTTGCTTTTCATTTAATAGTTCATCCAAATTCTAAATTTACACACATACTCATGTATTAATAACCAATTATCATTAAGTGTTAATGTGTATATTTAATAGACCGAATTATTATAGAAGTTGTATTCTGTACATACGAAACTAATCAAATCCTACCTCCACCACCGAAAATTCCGTATCTAACAAACCTTTTCCACAACTCGACTCATGGAAGCACCCCCCCCCCCCTCCTATACTCTTTACACAATGTACAACAGCGACGTACCAACCCCCCCGAACACAAACACTTTCTTATACGCCGACTATAACTGCACAAAACACTAACATAAGACGCATGACTACACTTTTACAAAACTCTTCAGATCAACTTGAAACCTGGTGCAACAGGTGAAAAGTCAAAATTAACCACGACAAAAGCTCAGCTATCCTTTTTACGAGACGTATAATTCCTCAAGACCTTAACCTTGACATACTTGCACTATTCCAGGAGCCCACCTCTTGGGATCGACAGACACGATACGTGGGCATAACGATGGATCAGTGACACTTGGAAACATCACATCGTGGATACGGTGGCATGGGCGAGAATCACCAGGGCTAGACTCCATCCCTTACTCAAGGGTGGCAACACCCTTAGTCTAAGGAATAAGTGAACACTTATCAAGGTGGTACTTCAATCGCAGCTAATCTATGCCTCTGCGGCGTGGGGATACGCGTGAAAAAGCCACAGTCCCTCCAGGCTATGGAAAACATAGCTTTACACACGGACACCGCTGCACCTTAGTACGTGAGAAGCATAGACATACTGTGAGACTTACGAGCCACTCAGCTCGCTTAACAAACTCCTAGAGTAGTCACTGAAGAAAGAAAATCAGAAGACAAGAAGAAACCCTCTACAGCCAGGACAAGAGGAGGCCCCACAAAACGCCTACACCGTTCACGCTTGTGGTTGGGGTCAACGGATGGGGCCCAACTTTATGAGGCTGTCTAGACCTACAGCGATGAGGCAGGACAAAGAGGGATAGTCCCCTCGGTCCCAAATCATTTAGGCTACGAATGCCAAAAATAATGATGCGCGGGCGTAGAGAATTGTCTCTGGTTCTCTGTTCAGTTATTTGTAGTTGTGATCTGTGGTCGTGATGGCGGTTAAAATGTTCTCATCACATATTTCAAGATTTGTTGAAGTCCGTTTGTGCATTATGATTATACAGGGTGATTCAGTCATATTGTCATTAAATTTAAGAGAAAATAGGGAAAAATTAGTATAGGAATATGCGATTTAAAAAGATTTTAAATGTATATTTATGCCGGAAAAAAATATTTCAAACCATTATTTAAACCCCCTTTTCAGACCAGAAGTCAACTCGAAACGCATTGCAACCGTTCGACTTCCTTTACATCTTCTGTCTTTGCCTGCTCCTTTAGTTGGCTTTGACTTAAAATGCACTTTTTTAGTTCCAAATTTACTACTCATTTAAGTTATTATCAATTATTTTAAGAAACAATGTGTGTATAAATTAAAATAATTTGCCGCTCCTAGGATGCCTATTTATTTATTTCCTTTACGTTTAAACCCTAGTTTACTCGTCTCAAAAAATATGATTTAGGGCATCCAAGAAGCTAGATTTTTTTCTAAGAGAACTGGTGGAAGCCGCATTATCAAAAACAGATCATTATTACTGGAGTTATTTTGAAACTAGTTTGAAGATACCTAAAGAGGTCTCTTAAATACAGACAGTAATAAAAAAAAAACCATGCTGTCAACAAAAAACAATCTGAGACATACCAATTCAGTGATCAACAATCCCGCAATCCGAGTATTGACATAACCGTATTTATAATGTCTTCTCAATGACAAGCGCTGCAAAGCTGCAGAACCACTAAGTAATAACAGAAACAAACAATAATTAAACTTGCATTTTTATAAACGCCCGGCGTAATGAATACCTTAAAAATGCAACAATTTTTAAAGGTACCTCAAAGAATATACAAAATGCATACATTTTATATTGCAAACAAGAAGTTTGTTATTAGATAAAAATCTATCACTCCACTCACTGAATATGCTGTCATTTATACGTATGTTGTCCTGGCAACGCTGCTGGACTTCTACAGGGTTAATTATAACTAAGTACAAAAATTTTAACCAGGTGCTCGGGGAGGTCTAAAAGACAATTAAAAATTTAATTCGGAATTCTAGCTCAATGTTTAAAAAATGGGGCAAAACCCTCTTTTCCTACGGAAAGTCAACAGCTATGACAATCAATCATTGTCTGAGATGGCTAGATATGTCCACTACCGTGCGGTCGTTCTTTGCAGCGTTGTCAAGTGTAGAAACGACAAAAATAAACGTTTGTATTAATAATAATAATGCCTGATAGATAACAGTTAATCCAGTTAGCTGCAATATTTTGTATTTGTTCTTTCGTTGCACACTGCCAAAACTACATTTTCACTCCTTGCAGATTCGTCATAATTAGCCACTAACATATCCGACATAAAATACTTTATTTAATTACTGTAAAACGTATAAAATTCGTCACTCAACTTGTTCTAAAATAACATAACTTAGAATACTGCACCGCTAGTTGCATACTCTCCAAACCTCAAAGAACATGCGAAGCTGCTAAATATCCGGTTGTACATTCAGAGTTTAAACTAAGCTTAACCTTAAACTGTTATTAAACCATAAAATTAGTATTTTCCAGTTGTTCAATAACAGTTTATTTTTAAGAGGAATTTAGTGTATACCTTTATAAAGGCCCAATTGTATAAAAAACAGTTTAACTGTGGCTTAACCTTATACTGATCTTGAGCTGTAGTTATTTAAAAACTGTACATCTTAAATGGAAAAAAAACTATTTTATACTTTGATGTTAAACTCCATAAGGATCCTGACAAAGCTTGGTTTTAATTAAAGGGCAGCTTATTACAGCTACTGTTAAACTACAAATTGTACAACCGGGCCTAAGAAACATTTTTACAAAACACTGTAAACATCTTGGAATGTTATAGTTTAAATTATTACTAATAATATTATTAATTTTATGAAAACATCGTCGATTACTGTTAATACTGTTGCTATTATTAGTATTAACAGAATTTAATTGCCCAACAAGAAGTTAAAAAATTTATTGCCGTGACGTGCACCTTGCATGAGTGGCCTATAGATGGTAGATGGTGTCTGCAGATGTCAAAAAATATTACACATGGCTGCGGTGCTCTGATTAGTTTGAAATAATTTTCCGGTACTTGCTTTTCACAAATTTAATTGTTTGCGTATTTTTTAGTGTATTTACAAACATGTCGTATTCAAATGCCTAGATGACGGATACAGTGCTTATTTATGAGAGTAAAGACGTTTACCGAGTACACAAAATATTATGATGAATACTTTTGTGAACCACACTGAAGAACTATTATATTGCCCTGGCAGTGGTTGTAGCAGTGTTTTTATGTATTTGTATACATTTGCGGTATTTTTTTGTTATCCTCTGTGGTTTTTTCCGATGTAAATAATCGACCTGGTCATGACCGTCGGACCAAGTAGGCTTTAAACAAAAAGAACGATCGAAGGAAAGAGATGTCCACAGCAAGCACAAAAATGTTTGCAATGGCAGGTTTTAATTTAAATAAGTAAGAAAACAGAAAATGATACATTCTTAAAATCTCTCTAAATATCAATCCTGGAAATAAATATTATACCGGTTTCGATTGACTGCTTTAGAGCACTGAGAGTATTTCTAGGATATATATATACAATGAAAAAGGATAGGTATACTCTGAGAGCATGCCAGAGTAGCCATTCGAAACCAGCATTAGTAAGATAGGTGCTGCCTCCCTGTGGTACCATATCGTGTTTCTCATTAAATCAATAAATAATAATCTACATTTTGGATAAGGATTTAATAGTTTTGAAAAAAATTTTTTTCGCTTTATAAATAAGTTTGGACAGTTTTTGGTAGATGATTCCGTTAATTCTTATTTTTCCCTATCCCCTTTTAAAATATTTGTACTAAGTCATAGTTAACCCTGTATATAGCTTCAATACTCGTATGCGTCATCTGAAAATTTGTAGCATACCAGGTGCGTTGTGTTACCAACTGTTAAAGGGTGATTTCTTTTGAAAGATGAAGTAAAAAATTTCCCGAGACATCCCGTAGCCGCCTCTGTAACCGGTCACATCCCATGCCTTAAAACGTTTTGCCACACTTCACTGTCAGCATCTTCAGCAGTGACTCCACAGAAGTTTAGCCGCAACTGAACCTAGCCCGCGAACAACAAGGGCAGACCAAAGAATCCCATCTACGGCTAGGGATGTGCACTTCAATTCTGTTAATTACAGCGACCAGTTACTCAGGTCATGGTAAAGCAACCCGGAAAATTATTATTAAGGTTAGCTGTACTCGTCGGAGATGATCACACGTCATGTGTGGGTAAATTACCTGGCAAGATGCCCAGTGGATTAACAAAAAGCAAGATAAGATTATCAGAAAACCTATTCTGATACCCACAAGGGAAAGTCGCTTCCTACACCATTGGTGACCGAGTTTGAGTAACTACCCATACATTAGTAAATCAGATAAAGGAGTTACCTCCAAGTCTACTCAAAGCGAGATCGACTCTATGAAATAATCGAACTCTTCTAATCCCCTGGGAGTCTTTAGGCCTTAACGCCTGTCCAAGGAAATACTACTGAAGAGCCTGTAGTCGCTATATGAAAGAGAGGACGACATCGGAAAAAAATCCAAACGACCTATTTCTTCCATGGGTCTAGTTCAGAACTATTGAGAGTGTAACAAATCCCCAAGAGCCTGCCTATCTTCTTCGAAGACATAGTTCTGTCTCTTTTAATTACTGTAAACATATTGCTCTGTGGACATTTGAGAATAGATCTCCTGTGCAGAAATCCATCCTGAGAAGCCGACAAGGGGAGAGTGATTCAGTCACTCAGCGTTCTGTGTGAGCATATCACTTAGTCGCATTTTCTACTCTGACTTGTTTTGCTAATATTTATGTTTTACTGAAGCCGATACTGCAATACAACCTATAAAATTGTCAATTTTATTCTAATACCCCAAACCCAAACCTCCCAAGTGTTATTATATTATCAAACTGTAAGTAGTGGCTGTGGAATGATTCATTGCGACATAATAATAATAATATCTCACCCCTCATTCTAATCACGGGGATTAGTCCAGAAGTCGGAGACTTGTGTGGGAGAGGGGGCGGTATATTATTAAGCAGGCCGCATTTGCGCCCAAGAACGACTTATGTTAGTAGGCCCTAACCACCATTTAGTGCAGGAATGAAGGAAACCTAAAACCTCATTAATTAGAGGGATAGTTAGATGTCGATCGGTATAAATCTCTCACATTGACCCAAGCTAACATTCTTCCATCTTACCATACCCGCAGAGAGGGTGTCAATCTCCTCTCCACCCATATAGCTGATACACGGTGTACCGGCTGCAGGGCTCGAACCCATACCAATCTAGACACATCGATTCAAGTTCCGACGCCTTAAACCCTGCAACCACAGACCGACCTGGATAGATAACTTATTTAGCCCATATACCCATTGGATAACCTATTTATAAGTAGTATTCGTTGATAATTATTTTGTACTGCTCTGAATGGTTTATTTTTTGTATTATCCTGATGAATGAGTTTAGTTAGTGTGGAATAATGTAAAAGAATTAAAGTTTGAGGACCCAAATAATGCCTTTATAGAATTGTTAGAATTTTTGCACAACTTGAATGTAGATAAAAGTGAGTACGAGTTATCCGACAGAAAAAGTATGACTAATATTTCCAGATACATATGATAAGGTTAAAGTAAAGTTTCAAAGTTACTTATGGGGAAGATAACAATATGTCAAATATCAAAGAAGCTAAACCGACGACGTGGCGACTTGCCCGGAAATTGTTCTACCAAGGTTAGAATGCATGCGATTCTGAATACTGAGATCCGATTGTAGTACTAACGTTTTTACGAGTGTTTACATAAATTTTTCAAGTGTTAAAAATGGACGTGTATAGCAACCCGGAGTTGATAGATATTGTTTTAATTTGTGGGGAATAAGACAAAATGCCTTAGCAGCTTCTTATCTGGACAAGTGCCAAATACAGCTACTTTTACCGCGGTAGTGTAACGCGAGCATGACACGGGAATTTTGCAACAGACTCGTGGAAGAGATGGAAGTTCAGGGCTTACATGGTGTGTTGCAACAGCTGAGGAACACATTTTATAGGTTGTCGAAGAGAATTCCTGAATAAGTACCAGGCAAATCGCTCAAGAAGTACAAGGAATGTCCCAATTAACAATATGGCGTATCATACGCAAGGCTCAAAAAATATTTTTTTTTTATTTTTTCATGTTATTCCAATACCAGAAACATTTATTAATTTTTACAAATTACAGTAATATAACTTTTTTTTTAATATATGGGTTTTAAAGGGTGCTGATCACATTGTCACATAAAAAAATAATAATAAATAAATAAATAAAAATCACTAATATAAAATCTCAAAAATCCTATGATGGTTAATGATACCGTGAAAAGATGCATTGTTTTAAGAAAAGTGTGATCATACATTAAAAAGTAGCAAAAGTGAAAAATATCAGTGAAACATGTGGCAAGAAGAGTATTTAAATTCATGATGTAAAATATGCACTCCGTAGATTTTTTTTTTGTTTTCTTCAAACTGCAATTGTAAAAGATAAAATTTTGCTGAGACTGCCCCAAAAAGTCTTTCTATTGAAGGAAAATTTATTATCTCAATGAGAAATAGATAAATAAAGAGGTTTCCAAATTTTGATGAAAATTTTGTCACTAAAATGAATGGCAACCGACTCTATAAAATTAACTGCCATATTTCAGTGCTAATTTGGGAGACAGCTTTTTTTTTTTAATGATTAATCAGTTTGGGTTACAAGCATTCAAATTCAAATTATAAACAAACATTTACATTTGATAATAATTCTACCTGCACATTCAATATGCTAATTAATTGCTCCAGCAAAAGTGTTAATAAAAGTAGTAATTAGTAATAGCAGTAGTAGTAAAAGTAGATTTAATTCCTAACACAATATAAATGACAATTTACTCTCTGAAATTAGGGAATGACACAGTACCTGCTTTTAATCCCCGAAATGGAAAAAAAATATTTTGACCCATTTTCATAGTTGCTACAGGAATATTTTTTCCAAAATTCCTGAAGCAGTGGTAAAGTCGAAAATTGCATTATTTCCCTGACATTTCCCCATTTTTCCTGACCATTAGAAAATTATGATTTTAAATACCTGTAGCAACCCTGATTATGTTTCTTAATATTGAAGCAAATATAAAATATACCTATAACTATGTATAGCACGAATAAAGGATATACTTTCTCTTATATTGTTGGGTATACCAGAAAATGATGTATCATGTGATTCATCTAAAGCAGGATTTCTAAAAAAAAATGCATACATTGATATAAACAGCTCAGTGACATACAAACATTTTTTAAAGTAGGTTTGTTCAAGCAAAGGTTACGAACTAGTTTCAAATTGTTAGAAATATTCGACCAATTAAGTTATGAACATATTCATCAGAAAATGTAGTGCAAAAATTAGTTGGATGAACATTTCTGACAGTTTCAAAGTAGTGCCTGAATACTGCTTGGACAACTCTAATATTCTGTAGTGCGAACAATGCAGGGTGACTGCTAATTAGATGTATTCTTTTGGGGACCTATTAAGAACTCATTAGCAATTGATTTAGCTCTAAATATTGTAACCTCTAAATTGACTTTGTGTGGGAACACGTCACGTAGACAAACACACAACTTTATTGTCACTCTTAATTATACAAATATCCTTCAAACAAATTTTACAACTGTCAGATACTTTACTTTAATGTTTCTGTTATTCGCGTTTAACTGCTCAATATAAACTGAACTGTGACGGCGAAATTGATCCGCGTATATAGGTTTTTATAGTTCTCGAAGTTTCTGCGATCTCGAGCACGTATCGAGAAACTAATAGAATATAGCCTAGAATATTCCGAAAAACGTCAAAATAAAGGTATTACAAAAATATAAATTCTAACGCAAACAGGAACATAATTAACAATCTGAAAAGGTAGGTGAGCTTCCGTAACATTGCCCCCCTCTTAGAACTGATCATCGTCTCGATCAGGTTACCCCATTGTCCGCATAGCCTTCTTGATAAGGTGTCAATCGATCGATGTGAACAATCTTGATCTTGCCTTGGGAATTCCTCTGGATCCTGTAATCGTCATTCGTCATTCAATCTTGACACGACGGTATAAGGGCCTTCCCACGATTTCTGCAGCTTCGGAGATTTACCCTTGCTTCTGTTTGGGTTATACAGCCACACTTTCTCAAGCTCTTGAAACCCGCTACTGTTGGCACGCAAGTCGTATCTGGTCTCCATTCTGTCGCTTTCTATTTTTAGCTCTTCTTCATGTACCATCTTTATTCGATCTTTCAGATGGCTAAGATAATAATCTAAGTTTTCCTCGTGTTGCGGTTGATTCATAATTAGATCTATGGGTGGCCTCATCACATTGGCTGGTGTTTTACCCGTGGTCTCATGAATTGCTGCTCGGTAAGCCAGTAAAAATGGAGGAAGGCAGGTATCCCAGTTGGTCTGTTTCTCATTGACGGCTGTCCTCAGGAAGTTTTCAATGGTGTTATTGAATTTTTCCATCATTCCATCTGACTATGGGTGAAGAAATGTAGTTCTGGTTTTGAGGATACCTAGCAGTCCACATACATTCTGAAATACTTCAGATTCGAAATTCCTCCCTTGGTCGGAGTGGATCTATCTAGGGACCCCATAACAGCATATCCAATTTTCAAATAAAGCTTGGGCTACGGTGACAGCTTCTTGATTAGGTAAGGGATATATTTCTGGCCACTTACTGAAGTAGTCCATCACTACCAAAATATAGCGATTTCCACTGCTGCTGCGAGGAAAAGGTCCAGCTATGTCAATAGCTATTCTCTCGAATGGAGCTCCAAGATTGTACTGCTTCATCTGTCCTCGGCTTCGAGTTCTGGGACCTTTACTAGAGACGCAGGTATCACAACTTCGGCACCATTCTTCCACATTGGGCCGACTGCCAACCCAGTAGAATCGTTCTCTAACTTTATTCAGAGTTTTGTTTATTCCAAAGTGCCCACCACCGACTCCACTGTGCAGTGCTTGAAGAACTTCTGGAATTATTTTCTGGGGCAGTACTGTTTGATAAATCTTTTCTTTCCTGTCGGGACTCTCCCAAACTCTTTTTAATGGGCCGTTCTTGATAGCTAAAGAATTCCATAGCACCCAGTAGCTTTTTAGAGACGGTGATTTATCAGAAATATCCTGCCAGGTGGGCTTGTCCATGTTTTTTATCTTCCATTGGAAAATTGGTCCAAAATTCGGGTCTTCACTTTGTTCTTTAGTGATGATTTTATTATCCCAATCATCTGGGCCCTGGATGTTAATTCTTCGGCAAAGAAATTCATCTTCTTCTCTAATTTCTTGTCACAGACAGTGCTTACAGTTTGGAGGGCATGGTCTTCTGAATAGGGCATCAGCATTCCGATGGTTAGATCCTTTCCGGTGTGAAGTCATACTCCTGCAACCGTTGAAGCCATCTTGCCACTTGGCCTTCCGGATTCTTGAACTGCAGTAGCCACTTCAAAGAAGCATGATCGGTCCTCAAGACGAATGGCTGACCATAGAGGTACTTATGAAAATGCTCCACAGTTTTAACTATGACAAGCAACTCTCTTCTGGTTATGCAGTAGTTCATATCTTGCTTAGAGAGGACCTTGCTAAAGTAGGAAATCACACCCGTCTTCAACTTGTGAAAATTCCTCCAATTCCAGTATTACTAGTATCTGTGTCCAAGATGAATGTATTTCCAGGCTTGGGATATGACAGAAGAAGAACACAAAGCTTCTTTTAATCTCTGAAAAGCTTGTTGACATTGCTCCGTCCAGGTAAATGGATGATTGTTTTCTGTGAGTCGATGTAAAGGTTTCGCAATCTCAGCAAAAGTTTTCAAAAACTTGCAGTAGTAAGAACAAAGTCCCAAGAAACTCCTTAATTTATGTTTGTTGATCGGCACTGGCCATTTCCAGATGTTTCAGTTTTCTCTGAGTCAGTCTTCACTCCCTCAGAGGAAATAATGTGACCTAAATACTTGACTTCTTTTTGAAAGAGTATGCACTTCTTAGGACTCAACTTTAGTCGGGCCTTTTGGAAAAACCTCTTGGACATTCTTCAAATGATCTTCAAAGTCTTTTCCAAATATTATTATGTCATCAAGGTAAACGAGACAAGTCTTCCAGGTAATTCCCCGCAGAATCGTTTCCAAGTCTTTAAAAGGTGGCTGGTGCATTGCAGAGGCCAAAGAGCATAACGTTGAAGTGCCACATACCTGTCCCAATGGAAAAAACTGTCTTCTCTTTATCCTCTGGGTGAAGCTGCACTTGCCAATAGCCACTCTTTAAGTCCAATGTTGAAAACCATTGGGATCCAGATAGTGTATCCAGGATGTCGTCTATCCTTGGCAACGGATAACTGTCGTTCTTAGTGACATCGTTTAATCTTAATCGACACAAAATCTGGTAGAGCCATCCTTCTTCTTTACCAAAACAACTGGTGAAGTCTATGGACTTTGTGATGCTTCAATAACTCCCTGCTGCTGCATGTCTCTCAGCATTGTTGATACATCTTCTTGCTTCGCTAATTGAATACGTCGTGGAGCCTGTTTAATTGTAATGGTGTCGCCGGTATTTATTTGGTATTGCATAAGATTAGTTCTCCTGACATCATTCTGTGTTAAGGAGAACACATCTTGGTAGTTTTTCAATAAACCCTCCAACTTTTTGATTTCAGCGGCTTGTAATGGAGATTTGAATTGGTTAACAAGACTCTGAAGAAGTTCGGGTAGTTTTTCAATTTTTTTCGAGATGCTGTTGATGGTTCTGTACTGCTGAACACTGATTTAACTGTTTGAGAAACTTCCAAAAATTCGCCTTTCTTGATCTGTTGTCGGTAGTCCTTCAAATTTAGAATTCTGACCAATACCAAATTCTGTTTCCTTTCTGTTTATGTCTTTCCAATTAATATGCCCTTCCTAAAAAGACTACTTTCAGGTTCTGGATCAAAAATTACGGTTTCTTCAACTGCCGAAAGGCCGCTACAAATAGTTTCAATTACCACTTCTGAACCTGCTGGAAGTTCTATGTCTGCTGACGCCTCAACAGTTCTAATAGGCAGGTTTCTGATTTAGGAAAACTTCATGATGATTTCTTCGTCTTTAGTCTTTAATAGTCTTCGAGGAAGATCCAGTACAAAATTATGTTCAGTCATGACATCAAGTCCGAGGATAACATCGTCAGTTATATCTGCTACTAGAACGTTGTGTTGGAAAGTATAATAGTTGCCCCCAAGGTTCTTTCAGCTAGATGGATACCTTTCACTGTTATGACTTCCCCATTTGCTGTTTCCAACATGTAATTTCGGTTTAGTTGCTGTATTCTGCAGTAGGCAACGATATTGGGTCTTATGATGGTGTAACTAGAGCCGGTATCAAAGACCATTTCACAATCTCATCCACATATACGCCCTGGTACTAACAAACTGATTCCATTATTTTGCAGACGGGATACCTTAATCTTAACAGTTGGTGGGGCTTGGTAGCACCTAGCCAGGTTTCTTTCCGTAAAGCTGACTAGTTGGCGTTTTCCTGGTTCTGATTATGTATATTCTTAGGGCATCGATTCCTAAGATGCCCTTCAGCTTCCTCAACTTTTTCTTTATGATAGTTGTCCAAAAATTGCCTTAAGCTCTGCATTAGTCCTTCGTCATCCTCCTTAGCTTCACGGTGTTATTCTGTCCTGAATCTGAGTTGTCTTGATCTGCCTTGACTACTTCTGGAAGCCTGCCGTGCGGCTTCAATTTCTAGCGCCTGGTACAAAACTTCGGATATATTCTTGTGTCTGATTAATCTTAACGTTTGACTGATTTCGGAATCTCGTAGAACATCAATGAAGCTACTCACTGCTAACTGTTCTTGGAACTCTACCGGTGCGGTGGGGTAGGCTAGCTTCACCATCCGTGCTATATCTGCCTCAAATTGCTGCAGATTTTCTTCAAAGCTTTGTCTTCGGTCTTTTAATTACGTAAATGTGTTGTAGATGAGCCTCTCCATACCTCATTTCTAAAGCAACCTTGAGCGTTTGATAGTTCTTTTGTTTATCCTCAGCTAGTGTTCTTAATATCTTCATAGCTTCACCTCGTAGAGCCACTATTAGTGAAGTGGCCTTTTCTCCTTCTGACCAGTTGTTTGCCAAGGCAGCTGCTTCAAATTGTTTCAGGTAAGTACTCCATGACACCTTTCCATCAAACGTTGGTGGCTTAATTCTTGAAGATGGAAGAAAACCACCTTCATTCTTAATGGACCCCTTGGCAGATATCTGTGACTTCATGTTCTAACTTGATTATACTTTCTTCAACGACTTGTACTTTGGCGACTTCACTCTGTAACTTATTAACACTTTCTTCTACGACCTGGACCTTGTCTTGCATCTCATGTCTCAAAAGGTTAGTTCTTCTTCAACAGTATCTTCAAACTCTTTGAGATTGATTTTAATTACTACTTCCAACATTTTATTATTTCCTTCCTGACTGTTCTTCAGTTCTTTCATCATTTCGTCTTGGTTAGTTTTCATTTCATCTTAGCTATTTTTCATTTCCTTTTTTAAATTGTCCATCATTTCGTCTTGGCTGCTCTTCATTTCTTTAGTTTTCCTTCATATCTTTCATCATTACCATTAACTGTTTCAATGTTTCCTCCATTTCCGTCGCTCTTGATCTCGTCACTGGCATTCCCTTGTCTACTCTAAACGTCTTCTTTGTGGAACGACGCACTTCTGACACCAATGTAACCTCTAAATTGACTTTGCGTGGGAATACATCACGTAGACAAACAAGCTTTATGGTCACTCTTGATTATACAAGAAATATCCTTCAAACAAATTTCACAACTGTCAGACACTTTACTTTGATGTTTCTGCTATTCGCGTGACTGCTCAATATAAACTGAACTGTGACGGCAAAATTGATCCGCTTATAGATTTTTATAGATCTCTAAGTTTCTGCGATCTCGAGAACATATCGAGAAACAAGTAGAATATAGCCTGAAATATTCTGGAAAACATAATTAACAAGCTGAAAAGGTAGGTGAGCTTCCATAACAATATCTTTAATCTAAATCCTAAATTTCGTGCATTTTTGATTTCTTAAAAAAAAAACTGCCAACAACTACCATAATCTTCAAAAATTATTCATTTTTTCTCGCCATTTCATTACTTTATACCCTAATGAATGATATGTGACAAAATGTTTTGAATCGGTTAAAGTATTTTTTTGTAAAAAAAACTTGTAAGTGTTTAAAGCATTCAAGTGCATGTATCTTGGAAAATTTGATAATACATTAAACGTACAAATGATTTGGGAAATTTATTATTTATGGAATTCGATAATATCCTCTACAATTTTATTACCTCATTTGGAAAGTAATACTACTGAGAAGTTCTCCAAATGATTTGTACGTATTATCAAATTTCCAACTTGTCATGAATCCGTAAACATTTGAAAATTTTATTTACAAAAATGACTTCAAGAGTGCTCTACATCAGCTGGCCGAATTTCCTTGTCCCTTATACAATTTCGTTATCTGTTGTATAGATCACCACACATCTGTTGAACTGTATTCATGGTAGCATATTTTTTTAAAAAATATAGTGTAGTCAAAGCCCACGGTCTATTAACTACACGGTCGGGATCATCAGCGGGTAGCCAATAGAAGCTGAGGACTTTTGTGACGTATAGAACAGTCTATCTCAGTCCATCTTTCGATAATTATTATATTTTGTCTTTATTTACGGGAATTTTGTGACGTCACCTGGCTCCGACCATATAGTTAATAGACCGTGGTCAAAACCCACAGTATGGTGGTCATGGTAACACCTCTCGGCATGTTAAATAGAATATCAAGAAATTTCGATTTTAGGAAAGATTACAAATTTTTTGGAAAAAGTTTATTGGAAATACTTAATTGTTTACTTTTGTATCAGACAGAGTGGAAAAGTGGTCTGAGCAAAAAAATATTTTTTTTAAAAACATGTATCGGCTCAAAATTAATAATTTACTAATTTCAATATGGCGGCCTAGCTATAGAACACTCGTAATTCTCTGGTACGTATTTTATTTTTAGCATTTCGTCACAAATTTAATTGTGTATCATCCATTAGGGTTAGTTTCATAGTTTCCATAAAATTTTAAATTCTGAAATTTCTACACCTCTTCAATCTTGTCTTTTATAACTCGAAAGTTTCCGAAGTGCTTAAAGATTAGTAAAGTTGCACCTTTATATAAAAAAGGAGACCCACAAGTCATAGACAATTATAGACTTGTAAATATTTTGTCCGGTGTCGCTAAAATATTCGAATATGGGTATTTAGATTGATTTATAAAGTTTCTTCACGAATACAATATTTTAACAGTCAACATGGATTTCAAAGTAACAAGTCAACGTTTACAGTGATTTTTGCATTTTATAAAAGGCTTATAGAGGATATTGAGGCTGGAGAATGTCCAGTAAGCTATAAATTATTAAATAAATTATACCCCTGGATCGGGTCTCTTCTTTTCTAAGGTATAAAACAATATGTAAGTCTAATTCGTTAATCTTTTTACAACTCTTATGTTTTTAAATTAAACAAGTATATAATTTTATTTATTAATGTTAAATTTTTGTATAATTTGAAGGCATTTAACAGGTGTTTTTATATTTTCATTATATTTTAGTCCTTGTCATTGTCGACTTGAAAATGTAGTTTGAACTACAAAATTGGTAGTCTAATAAAAAAAGGAATTTATGAGATATTTGGATTTTTTTAAAAACATCCTAACATGAAAATTTATATGAAATTCAAATAAATGTATTTAGAGTTAAATCAATTGCTAGTGAGCTTTACTAATATGTCGTCAAAAGAATATGTCTACTAGCATCCACCCTATACAGGGTGGCTCAAATCGGAAAAAAGTTGCACCTTTTCATGGGCATTAAGACGAACCAAACAAATTCAAAAATGTTATCTAGCATTATTATTTCTCAACAGAGATAAATTAGTACAAAGAGATAAAAATATACGAGAAATCGATTTTCGTCAATATAAAATTTCTACGGCCATTAGTTTTGGTTGTGCAACATTGATTTGTTTTTTTTCTGATAGGTGCCATATTGGATCTTAACAGTAACAGATGGAGAAGAAAATTACGAAAAGGTCTATGTAACACTACTATTTTATTTAAAAAATAACAGCCAGTGGCGTATTCAAGGGAGGGGGAGAGCAAAGGGGTATGTTAAGCTTAATTGTCAGCTTTTTTTGTTTGTCTGTGAAACTGAAAAAAGGGCGATATTTGCCCCGCCAAGAACACATTCTAAATATGCCACTGTAAGTTGCTAGTTGCAATTACCGGCCACAACAATTTTTTAAATACTGAAATACGAGACTTGATATGTATTTATGCACAAAAAAAATTTTTGTAGCCAATCTGCTCATCGGACATTTATATGGTTGTATCCAACAAAACTTTTAAAAATATCTTTCACCAAATAGGATATCTGGAGAATTTTGTTTAGTTTGTATTGCTCAACATTCAGGACTTAGTACACAAGACTATCAGCAAGAGTAAGTAAATCTTCCATATGCAGAATACTCCAAAAAGAAAATTTACAACCGTTATTTTTCATCTCGGTGCAAAATTTGATACCCACATCTTCCTATAACTAGAATATTCAGAATTTCTTCAAAATAAACAAAAATCACAATTTTTTGAAAAACATTATTTTTTGGAAGAATCTAGTTTCAACTACAGAAATTTACAGTACTGGAAAATTTAAGCAGGGAGTCACACAATTTTAAAATTATGGAGTGGTAAAAGATTGCTTACTGGGACGATAATCATTCGTCAGTTAGTCTTTTAAATAGAAAGATATTGGACTGTCACTAAGAATTAGTGACATTAAAAAAGTAAGCATACCTTTTTGGTGTAAAAGAAAGATATATTGCTATCAGACAATAAAATGCAGTTAGTAGCAAAAAATTTGTGAACTATAAATGCGGAGAAAATGGCACGCTCTACGATGTATGCCAAAATTATAAGGAAATTTAAATATATCATGAAAAAAATCCAGACATACCAAATTTCATTTACTTAAAGCGATTTAAAAAAAGTGAAAGGGTAAGTTTGGCCCAATCACATTATATATCACAAATCACCTGTTCTCTATGTATAATTCATTGGGAGACACCCTGTATATATAATAAATATAAGCTATAACTACTTAATATCACTTGTAAACACTTTCAATTTGTTTTGTTCACTTAATTATCAGTGTATTAAGCACCAAATAATATTATATTAAATAGTAATAAATATGAATATTTTGTTACCTAAAACCTGTCATAAGAGCAGAGTTGGAGCTACTAAATACACCAGGATTGCATGGTACTTCTTCAAAATTATCTGCCAACTTATTCTCTGAGAAAGATGATGTCACAGAATCTTCAGAAAGTACACTGCAATGTAACATTAATTTATTTTACTTAAAGCCATAAATAAAAACTCAAATAAAAAAGTAATAAAAGAAATTAAGGTACCTAGGTTTCAGTATTCCATTTTTGTGGTCATATTCAGTAACTGAATCTGGAGAATCATCAACTTCTTTTTTCAATGGAAAAGAAATCTCACTGAATGTATGGAAATCTTCTGTATTTCCTAAATTTTTAGATGGAATTGCTTCATTTTTCAAAATCCGTCTCTTTCGTAGAATAAAATCTGTATTCAAAAAATGTTCCGAACAAATAAATTTTCTTGGACCCCACTGCAAACTTGGTACACCTATTATTTTCTTAAAAACATTGAAACGTTCACCTTTCGGAAATCTAAAATTAAATAAAATAATCTTAGTGTATAATGGATTACTGCCCAGAGGAACAAATTATTAAATTATTATCCATAAAATGTTTGCTTGTCAAAATATTTTCATTAACATATAAATTTAGATTGTTTATACAAAGTGCACAAATACCGAGTGTTAGGATGTTTGCGCGTGTGGTACTATACATTTAGAAGTGATCAAAGTTAATTTTCCATTTTGCTTTAGACTAAAAGTTAACTAGATATCGAGGTTTAAAATTAAAATTGAAAATGGAGAAATTTACTAATTGTTTTTTAAGAAAAAAAATTTTCATTTTTTAAATTTTTGAAGTGCCCAATTACTATTTTTCAAGTAATTTAATCTCGATCGATTTTTGAAACAGTATAATTTACATCAATGGAATTAGAGCATCGTTAATTGTGAAAATATTAATGATGCAAAAATTTTCTAGAGATAATTTCCAATATGAATCTTCCTTGATGTTGTGTTAAAACAAATATCACGACTTTGGAGACCTTAAAGTAGTATACACTTTTTACTTTACTATTTCAGTTAAAAACTGTTTTTTTTTTAGTTGTATCTCAGTAGACATGCACAATAGAAAAAAAAATTGTATTACTGTTTAGTACCTACAATTTTATCCGGATCTATAACCTGGTAAATTTTTTTACACTCATCCAGCGAGGGTATCTCTGGATGAGAGTATATATTTATAACATAATTAGAACTGTTGTTTAATTTTACTCCTGATGCTAGTGAACTGGACGAGATTGTCCAGAACATATATATTTGTCCTGGTTCTAACACACAGGTGTCACAACCGGAACTACAACATACTACAGCAGTATTAGCGACTCAAAATATCAATGGCTATTTTTTTTTTATTGTCCATAGATGTGTCAATGTACTTCTCCACAACCATATTCAATTTCCATCCTCTGTTTTATTTTGAAGACATTTGCTTCTGAATCGTGAGGATTGTTGCTAAGAATCTCCTGAATGCATGCCCACTAAATAAATTTGGATCCGAATTGGATTTCATATCAATATTTTTCCTTACTAATATAAGACAGATAATATCAATCATATATATGACACGTTTTCTTTTCAGTTAACCAAGCTTCGAATTATTCATAATTGAACAACATAATACCAAATAAGAACAAATCTGCTTTGACAATGAATGATTTTATTTTTTCCCATGAAAAGTGTGATTTAGCCAATCTTTTTAAAATTTTCAGTATTTTCTATAATTCAAATGAGATATTTTAATTCAAACAATTCAAAATAACAGATACAGAATCAAAATTAGTAAAAGTATAGTATTCTTTGCATTCTGCAAAACTTCACTCGTTTGACAAAATTTGTTTTTCCTTATTGATTACATAAATATATGTACTTATATAAAAACCTTATATTATAATAATTGGCCCTTTTTCTGACACAGATGCTTAGATCTATTAAGTGCAATACCACCTGGATTCTGAAACCTAGAAACAAAAATTGCAGGCAGTATCAACAACTGGATGGACCATTTTGTTCCTACAGTTGCGGCAATAATTGACATGACATGTCAATGAATAATTCATTATATTTTCATCAAAATATTTAAGAAACTACTATTGAGAATAATAAAAATATATCCACATACTACATTAAATGTTTTCATTATATACACTACATTACTAAAAATTATTGTTTTTAATGTAAACTATAGAAAATTATGTTGACAATAAAACAATTGCGTGATGCCAGCCGTGACGTAAATCTTCTGAATTCTTGCCAAAATTATATATGTGTATTTCAGAATTTCAATTATTCGTTGTAATCACAAATTTTGGCATTTCTTAGATCTAACAAATTAAGTACCTATTTATAATTATTCGTTATTACATTCATTATTTTTTACTACCCTATTATAATAGTTTAAGTAAAAAATTGCCTTGTTCTACATAAGTTCTTCGATCTGAGGGATGGTATTTTGACAAGTTTCTTAGACCTCAATTATTTGGGACTTCCTGTACATACATTATAACTTCTCATTTTTAACTTTCCATTAGGTGTGTGGGTTACATGAATAGTCGTGTTGTACCTCACAGATACATTAAGACACATTTAATGTTTTTAGTGAAAATATACATTCTGAGAGTTGTAAAATCATTAAAATATTGTTTATCGTTTACAGTGAAACACGTATTTAGTATAAATTATAACAATTTTATTAAAAAAAAAAAAACACTAAAGCGACTAATGGTATATATAAATCTAATACAAATTTCTGACTTGAGCTGGAACTTTTTATAGCAATTGAGTGTAAACACAGTATAAACAAACATACGTTCAAATTATACAAAATTATTCAGAAGAAGAATCATATACCTCTAGCTCAGGATTCAGACACTTGTCGCATATTGTCCTTGCGTGTAATTTTAAACATAAATGCACATCGCACTTTTGACACTATCCCGAAAGTGAATTCTTTTTTTCTAGGTAACATAGCTGACATCTTCTTTTTGTGGCTCCTAATATGCCAGCACCCCTGAAGTTTCTTTCTCTTCGTGTAGTGTTTCAGGCTGCTTGTATTTCTACAACATACTTGTGATTTCTCTTGGCAAATTTGTCATTTGAGCTCTGCTGATTCAATAATGTTAGACCCAATTTTTTTAGATAGTCTCGCCGTGTACAAAATTTGCTTTTATTGCCCAAAAAAATTACTCACGAATCGATATCTGCTACATTTAGCAAGTGGTAAAAAACGCCAGATTTGGTTGAATTATAAAACTGGATAATTTCTGGCTTCTTTTCCGTATCATCTGCAACTTTCATTAGAACCAATGAGCATACTTGACAAAAGTACAACCGTTCTACCTTTTTTTTGAGACATATACAGTTTCATTTTTTGTATAACCAAAAATACTTTCATATTGGTTACGTCCCGCGGCTGACACAAATGCAGGTGGAATTTCTCTTTTGTTTTTCCGAATTGTTCCTACAAATGAAAGTTTTTTCTTTTCTAATTTTCTAACCAATTCTAAACTTGTAAATCAATTGTCTGCTGTTATATTACGACTAGATTGAAAAATTGACTCTGACAATCTCATAACTACATCAGCAGAAGAATCGCTTGTTCGGAAAGGTCCTTCTAGCTCTTGACCACAATAAATTTCCATATTGCCAGTGTAATATAATTTAGCATCGCTCAGACAACATCAACGTCTCACTAAAAATCTGAAACGTTTCTCAGACATAACCATTCTAAATGTGTTTAGTCCCAGTCCATCAGATACCCAAAAATCACCTAAATGCCTATGACCCTCTCGAAATACTTCGGCGAGATATAGCAGCCCCAAAAATGCTTTTATTTCAATTACATCTGTTGGCCGGCAATCTCGACTTCTTTGAAAATTTGTTTTGATAGAATCTATATACTGATTTGTATATTCCACCAATACAGCTAGTATATTGTCACAAAAAAAAAAGATTCCACCACTCGATTTCGGTTTTCGCATTCAAAGCGGTTCTTCCAACAACACCAGATAATTTTACAATAATATTATGTGGCCGCATTCGAGTTGAGTTGGGAGGAATTTTGTCCCATTGAGTTCCGTTTTTACCTACCATACGTAATTATTTTTATAATATACCTACACAAAAAAATATTCTTATTTACTCACCAAAAAAATAATTGTGTGGTTGATCGTCCTCTTCAGCTTCACTATCGCTGATCTCGTAGCCTGTGTCGGAATCTCTGGATCTAGTTTCCACATAGTCCTCTGTTCTAGAATTGTCGGACTCACCAAAATTTTCGTCTGGAATTTTATCAAGTTCTTCTTTGTCCGTAAAAGCCAAACGATTTAGTCCTTCGATATCCTCTGGATTATTTATATCATGTATCCTTGCACTCATCTTTACACTTACTTGTCTTACTTGTGAAAACAACAAACACACAAAATATTACTCGTTAGAAACACCAATATTACGAGGCAACTACCGCCGATCGACTGTAACAAGAATGGATGCATAGTATCTAAACTCGCGACAAGAATTCAGACGACTTACGTCATACGAACAAATGAATAATTTATTATATTTTCATCAAAATATTTAAGAAACTGCAACTGATAGTAATTAAACTATATACTACAGTAAAAGTTTGCGTTATATATTGCACTAAATTGCAAAAATGATTGTTTTTAACGCGACCAAATATCGAAAATTACGTTGACAATAAAAACAAATGTGTAACGTCAGCCGTGACGTAAGACGTCTGAATTCTTGACGCGAGTATAGCAAGTACATTTCCCAAGGCATGCCTAGTTTTACCTAATTAATAAAATTTCCAGTAAAGGTCTGGGTTTATAATACTATAAAACTATTTAAAATATTTTACCTGAGGATTATTGCCAATTAGAGAACTCTAGAATTAGTAGTTTTTTAGAAATTCTTATAAATATTAAGAATGTATCTGTCAGATACATACACGACTAATGGAGGGTTAAATAATACATTCATCCACATGAACTGCAGGAATTTTTATATAAACACAGAACTACCTACTCAAAGTAGGTACCTAGTATTAGGTATATGGTTCGGATAATGATTTTTTTTCTCTAAATAGCTGTTTGTAGAAACCTAGGTATATTATACAAGATCTATGAACAGAATATTATTTTAAAATATCCCTATTCAATAGGCCACAGATCAGTAACAAATTAGGCAACATGAAACTATAATAAACAAAAAACAAATTGAATATGATGTGCAATAAGATAGAACTGCCCAATTTCCGATTTATAATAAAAGGTAATATGATTAAATAATTTCTCTTACCTATGGTATGTTACACCACTTTCTGGGTCTGTTAGACGACGAATGTTTTTGCAGTTTGGAACTGCACAAGTCATGTTCTGAAAAAATATAACTTTCTATAAATTAAATTCATCGCGGGCCTGATATTATTATGCATTAAATTATAACACTTTACTGCTTACCTTTACTGCTAGATACTACAAATTTGTGTTTATATATGAAAAATATGGAAAAATAATAAATAAAAGGGTTAATTTAGTCCAAAGACTAGATAATGGAGGCGCTGAAGTGCGATACAATCATAGACCTTGATTTATAAGGTCTATGGATACAATAATATTTTTATTTTCAAAAGAATTATATATTTAACACTAATGAATTGAATACAACAATAGAGAATATCAAACACTTTCAAACACAAAATATATTTCTATCTGAACTAAAGTTGCTTTCGACTTCGAAGATTCGAAGTTTTCTGATCTGTATTCTGTGCACACCATAGACCTTATAAACCACAGAGATGAAAAAGATCTGTGATCCGAATCACATCCGAATTTCGACTATCAAAAATTTAAATTTTCATTACTTCGACCACAAAACACGACTGCTCTACCACATATGACCTAGGGGGCTCAATTCTCGAGTTTAGTGGAACACATTCCTGCAGGAAAGTAACGTAAATCTCATGACAATGCAAATCTGTATTTGACCATTCTTATTGGACCTATTTCGCATAAAAAATAAGAATTAATTCACATGGTTTTTTCCAAAGGAATATAAAGTTTCAAGAGTTGTAATAAGATTCTCTATGTCAGACACAACTTAAACTCTATTTTAAGTTGTGTCCGATACGTGAACGTGTACGTAGAATTTGATCGTCGCACATGCTCAAATTAGAATTTTTCACGTTAAATTAATTAAACTCTCTTTTAAGTTGTGTCCGATACGTGAACATGTTCGTAGAATTTAACCGTCGCGCATGCTCAAATTAGAATTTTCCACGTTTACGTGATACGTGGTGGCCGAAAACTTCCGAATGCACAGAACAGATTGATAAACTTTAGTTAGAACAAAAGGAGCAATACGCGTAGATTAAAGTAATAATCATCGTTTCTGAACTTATTTTTGAAACACGAATCTTACTATACGTAAACGTGAAAATTATACGTTCTACGTTTTACGTATCATGATAATCGACAATCGACTTAACTCTCTAATATAACCAATGACCATTATTCGCGAAATTCACGAACCACGAGATGGCGCTGTAAAATTCAAGTATGTAAGAGCCCGTTCGCATGACACGGAATTAGCACGGATTGAGGACAGAACGGAATATCTTCTTGCTTCCTGATTGGTCGCGAGACAATTCCGTGTTAACAAGGTCATTCCGTTTTGAGTTCAAACTTCAACTTTTTACGGAACGGCAGGTCGGAAGACTGCAAATATTTTTGAAATAGAGATATATGATGATAATTATTATTTATTTACGGATTGTTTATAAGGTGAAATTGTTCTTGCATCGAGCCTTGTAGTATACATGAATGTATGTGTAGCATTTCAAAGCTATATTCCTTACATTAACCAAATAAATGTGGCTTTTGTGGCTGGGTTTTTGTTAATATTTGTAATAACTATTTAAAACACTCTTGCTTTTCGCATTTCGATGAAAATGTAAATAAAATTGTTACAGATGAAAAACAAGTTTAATCTTGGCAAGTTCCGTTCCGATTTTAGTTCCGTCCTATGCGAACAATGATAAGAATAAGACGGAAAGGGTAAATTATAATTTGTTTGCAATTACCGCTAAAGATTATAAAAGCTTTTAATTACCAGGGAGGTTGTGCTTTATAGTGTAATTTTTTGTATTTTTTAGGCGTATTTAGGAGTTATCAAACTTTAATGTAGGACAAATTCCTAGAGTGCATATACAGGGTGTCCGGAAATTATGCGTCAAGACAGGAGGTGATTCCTCACAAAAATTAGGGTCACGAAGTCCTATAACAATTTTTCGAAAATTCAATATAAACGGAGATACGGTGTTCAAGTTAAAATTTTATTTTCGATATTTGTAAATAACTTCTTAAGAAATCCAAATATTTACATTTGTAAATCGGGAGTTTTTGCGGACGAGAAATTCAGATATGTTTCTAATTTTGACGTCACTAGTAGAGGGCGCCACTTATGGCACATCATGTTTCTTTCAAATTACAGAACATTTTTGCTGCTTAGTGTATCCATCTGACTATTGAAACAATCGATTCTCCTACCTGTTATATCTGATAAAGGTATACCTTATTGAAGTCGTTAGGAGTAACAGTTTTCGAAATAATCTTATTTTAAATATTCAGTTTACAAATATCGAAAATAAAATTGTAACTTTAACACCCTGTATCTTCGTTAATATTGAGTTTTTGAAAAAATTGTTATAGGACTGTGACCCTAATTTTTTGTGAGGAATCGCCTCCTGAAGTCTTCATGCATAATTTCCGGACACCCTGTATATCGTGAATTCCTTGTATATTCGTAACTTTAACCTTTCAGATTTAGATATAATGGCTCGGTTTGAGATATCTAATTATCTATAACAGATATCTTGGACTACTTGGGGGATCGTGTACGACCTCTAAAAGGTGAGGCGAGACCATACAAGTTTTTTCTGGGAATAGAACGTAAGAAGCCCCAAGTTGTAAAAACCTATGTTTACAGACGACTGCTTTAATTCAACCCTCCATACATATCTATTTTATTAAATGGAGAAAATTGGCAGTGTATATATGTGTGTAATACAGATTTAAAAACATCCTTAATTAATTCACAACATAACCTTGATATAATTATCTGACTTAAAATCCTCTATAAGAAAATATTTGCTGCATACTTTCATACGTTTTGTTATCGATTTTCTGTTTCTCAATTTAATTTTCTCCTGTTTACAGAGTTTTGGGTCTACGGCAAATTTATGCAGGGAAACATCAGACGTAGGTAGAGTAAGAGGAGCACTGGGGAAAAAATTTTTTTTGTGTAAATATTCTTGTTTGTGTTTTGCATTTTTGTATATCTTTAAAACTAAATGTTGTACGATCTCAATAAAGTTTGTAAAATTACTAAAAAATACAGAAAATTTCCACTACACCTAAGCTATTTGTTGGATTGTTGTTCACCCCACGCCCGACTTATTACAAACTGTCTTATACAAATTCGGCACTTTTCTTTATATAAAATTTTCACTGTTATAGGAAATTATTAAAAAACACAAAAAAACTTCACACTTCTATTATGCAAGTATCTAATTTATTATTAACCCCTACATATAAGTGGTTCCTAAATCTATCAGCAGGTGTTAGGTGAGATATAAATGGTCTGCTCGGCCTAAGCGGCTTGATTTGCACAATGCGACCTACATTGCAGCAGGTTTAATCTAGTGATGGGTAGTTCCCGAGTGAACTGGTTTAAAAGAACGGGTTTCGACACTGCGAGAATCAGTTCTCGAGAAGTTGACAAATCAGTTCTTTGCGAACTGATTTGTATCGATTGATGTAGAGTGCGAGAGATATTTTCAAGTGTAGACGTCAGAAGGAACTGTTCAGTGAATAGTGAACGAGTCTTAACAGCCTATGTGAGCTTCAAAATCATACAGGCGATCTGAATTCTGAATCTGATTGGTGATTCGATTGCGGAGCGCTAATATCATTCTTAGTTAAATATAATATCTAAGAACTGCATACCAGCACACATAGGCGTCCGTATCAAATTGTTACATTTATGAAAACGATATAGGTATGTGCCATTAATTATAATTATATGATGTATAAGAATTAAGAACTGAATTTTATTAACAAGTAAAATACAACTTTACAAAAATATAAATTAAATTCTGCAATAAAAAATAAATAAAAATCAGTATCTAAATGATTCGAGATATTTTGGAAAAAAGAGACTTCAAATATTTTGATTAAGAATTCTTATTCTAAAGTCTAAACGCTAATAAACGTGTCGCAATCATAAAACGCGGAAGAAACCGACCGTCTGCGATTGACGGAGATGCGGGATTCGGAGAGAAGCGTATATCTGTGCAGTGTTTGACGAAAAACCAGTTCTTAAAGAGCTGGTTTTAAGAATCAGTTCTTTTTAGTGATTCAGTTCTCGAGAACTGAATCATTAAAATGAACTGCTAAGCCCATCTCTAGTTTAATCTGTGACAGCAGGTACTTAAACGCAGACGTCTCACCCTGGGCAACGAGCGAGAGGTCATAATTTTTGCTAACAGATAGCGTAGCCCCAGAGCGTATAGCTTAATCATTGAAATGTAATTTTTTATTAGGATGGCTGGAATGCGCTCAATGCTGCGCGAATGGGATTACTCCACTGAAATGTAATTTTATGTTATGATGACTAGAATGCGCTAAAAGCTGAGCGAATGGATTATTCATGATCAGCGCCATATTTTGTTTTGTGCCTCTAGCAATGGCGTAGCAGTAGGGGCTTAGCTGATTGTGAATTGAAATAAAATTGAATTCTGGATGTGGTGAATTATTTCGAGCTATATGATGGTTAATTTTACAGTCCGTTATAAAACATGACATGTTCCAACAATAACACCCACAAAAATACACAAAGATTAACACTAACGAGATACAAGATAAAAGAAGAAACCACACTGTACGCCAATGTCGTGTTTACAAACAAAATAATAGAAAATTAAGAACACAATTCATATTGTACGTGAAGATGGTTGTCTCTCTCGCACCCACATATATAACCAATAAAATATGTCTTTGCTGAGTTTCATGTGCCTTCTTTTGTCTGCTCCTAGGTTTGGTACCTTTATTTGGATGCGCAATGGACTTTACGCATTCCATATCGTACATTTCAGTGATCCACACACATATATGATCCACACAAACCTAGAAAAAAATGGAAAAAATATAGACAGCGTCCGTTCATGATGTAGGTCACGTGACAGATCCCGCGTTTCCTAGAGTGTTACGGTCCAGAAAATGGATATTTTATTTGCTTTACGTTGGCGGTTGTGCAAATATGATGGCTGCATTGCAATATGAAATTAACTAACTTGCTGTCATTTTAAATATCATTAAATAATGTGACCAATCACAGTAAACAAATGACTTCACGCTACAATACAACCAACGTAAATTGGCATAAAAACCACACACATAAAGTTTCTTGACGACTGCGCATCGGTACGGAGCATGCAATAAAAGGGGATAGAAAATGACCACCATTTTGATATACTCTCTTCTTCCCATATTTATCATAGATTCCTTTACTGTTGTGTGTTTGTTGGTTGTGTGGTGCTTTATTAGAAGTCTGATGCCTCCACAAATGTTTTTAGGATGTCTTAAAATTCCGAAGTGACTTTTCATAGACACAATACTAATATATCTATGGACTTTTTATAGGTATATTGTAAATGATTGTTTTGTTTTTGTTTGTTTATTTTAAAAAATATATTTTATAGTAAAAACACTACAACTTATGAGTTCATCCCGTTCATCCGATATATTTTTGACATCGTCTTCGATGTTATCTCTTTCCAAAAACAAAAAAAAACAAATACAAAGGATGGCAATTCAATTTCAATGGGAGTGAAACAGGTTGGGTTTTATCAAGAAGAGACTCGAGTATAGTTGGTCGAAGAAAACTTTAAAAAGTTTTGAGCATAAATATTTGTAAGTATCCTGCATGTTTTGGATATAAAAACGTAAGCATACTTATTAATTCGCATTTGTTATTTTTGTTATAGAAAGTTTGAAAAATTAAGAAACAAATATATCGAAGGAAGAAAATGGAAAATGTATAGGGCCAAACAGTGTATACAAATATTAGAGTTATCATTAAAAGATGTGGTAAAGCATTTAATATCAAGAAAAGTACATCTCCCATCCCATGGCTTTGATCGCATATATTATTGCTGTATTAAGAAAATTATTTGCATCACTTGACAACATGTTGTAAAGGTTTGAATTAGTGTATGTAATTTAGTAAGGTTGGCAATAAGTAATTACGTAACTATCATTGGTTTTATTGTTTTATTGGCTATCAGATATGTCAAAGTAAGGTTTCACTTTTTGACGAAAAATTTTAAGCCGTACAAAGTTACGAGACCATCTAAATCCAAAAAACATTGTGATCAACACCCTCAGATCTAACAAATTAAGCATTTATTTACCTTTATCATTCAATTAAAATAGTATAAGTAACAAATTACCTGTTTTTCTGGCACAGGTCTTGAGATCTGGCGATGCCCGAACGTAATGCTTGACATGTCTGACGGCCTACAAATAGTTTTAGACAATATCAACAATTAGAAGGACCCTTCTTATTTCTATATATCTAATGGTAACTGTATAAAGCAGAAATGATAATTAAAGACTCATTTCCGTACTAGTCACTAGTCTATTTGTTATAAAAAATTTGAATTTCATATTCCTCATATAGCTTATTTGGATGTAAACCTTTCAACTTCTCTATGACACCCTGTATATTATAATTTACTTATTTTGACTGTTATGTTTTATGTGTAAATTAAACTCTTACCTTACCAATAAATTATTGTAAAGCATTAATTATTAACAGTATAAAATAAATACTTCTACTTCCTCTTTATAAATAAAAATTGATGTAATCAAAATAAAACTGTTTTCAGGTTTGGTTTCTTGATTCTGTAGTCCTAATTTGTTCAACTGGTTTTAATGTTTTAATCCTTATCTATTACATTTTTATAACAGACTAGTTATAATTTAATTTCTTATAAAAGATGTTTAAATTTATAAACGGACATTATATTTACCGCCCACAAAATATTTGGGATTTGTAGTGATTTCACTAAACAAATCTTGAATTGGCAATGAAGGTACATCAAAATGGCAGCCCCCTTTGTTGCACTTGTTGGTCGTCGCACTCACGCAATATATATATATATGTATGTGGGTTACATCTGCATTTATATTGGTCTCTTTGCTTGTATACGAACAGTAATTATTAAGAAACAAAGACGTTGCTCCTTCCAATGATAATATTTTCATTTTTGTATTGGTGTATAAAAGTGTATATTTTGAACCTAACCACTGTATAATTTAACAATTTGATGTTGGTAACACTGTGAACAACACAATTCATATCGTACGTGCAGATATTTGTCTCTCTCGCACCCACATACATAACCAATGAAGCATTTCTTTGCCGAGTTTCATTTGACTCCTTTTGTCTGTTACTAGGTGTGGTATCTTTCTTTGGATGCGCAATGGAACTAAACGCATGCCATATCGTACTTTTTAGTGAGTTTAATATAACCATGGTATAACCAATAAACATGGCCGATGCGATTTAGACACATACTTAGTATGTGGATTTAGAAGACGATAATAATGGTCGCGTTCATCATGCAGTAGCAATCACTGAGCGATTTGTTATCATTTTGGTTATGATCACTAAACCGGCTGAACGCGTTTCTATACGTTTGTGTACATTTTGTGACTGCCTTTTCATAAGCCACTTTCATTTCTGACTGACATTTTAAAATGTGAGACAAATTTCGGTCTATACTTTTTTAAACATTAGGATTTAAGTTATGTTGTTTTTTGTTTATGATCACTGATCACTTATCATGTATCAGACAAATTTTATGATACATATCATGGCCGATGATAACTGAGCGCTCCCTTCATATTGCTTTGTTCAGCACACTGATCAATGATCGCTCAAGTCGCGATCAGTGCGATTAACGCGACCAATGATACCAAGCCACAAACCTAGAAAAAATAAGGTTTGTGTACCAAGCCAACAACTGAGGAATATGAAACTGAGATTTTCATACTGATCGAAAGCACAATGCACAATAAGCATATTATAAGAAGAATCGAAAGCAGCTATGGTTATTGATAACATAACCTAATAGTTTGACAGTTTGACAAAGGGGGAATGAAAGCAACAAACAAAAATATAAGTGGATTTTACTTGATCAATTCTTTGTTTACAAACGTTTATAGTAGTTTATATACCTTACCTATAATAGAGTCGTCCCTGATTTATGTAAATTATGTCAAATTTAATATATATAATGTGTATAGCACAAATTTGAAATCAAAGAAATTATCTGTTTGAAGAGTTGATACAGCTGGTGAAAATATCCTTAGAGCGATGAGTAAATCTAAGAAATCTCGTAAAATGTACGACTCTGAATCAGATTCTGATAGTATAGACAGTGCTGAAGAAGCCAGAAGAAAAGATCTCAAAGAAAGAGATGAATTTGCTAATCGTTTAAAAAAACGAGATGAGGAAAGAACTAGAAATATTATTCAAGCATCTGATAGACGTGCTTATGAAGAAGCTGCTAAAAGACTTAAGTTGGAAAATGCTGACAGAGAAAAAATTATTCCAAAACTTAGAATTCAATCTAGACGTAAATATTTAGAGAAACGAAAAGATGATAAACTTGCTGAATTAGAAGCTGATATTGCAGATGATGAATATTTATTTGAAGAAGAAATGTAAGTTTTTTAAATTCTTTAATGGAATCTTAAAATGTACCATAGTGGAACATGGACCTATTATATAGTTATGAATTATTTTTAGTCCCAAATTGGTAATTCATCAGGCTTCCAGTATAGTTAATAATTTGATTATATGGTTTTAGTAATAATCAGTAGAGATAGTGCAACGCGGAATTGACGAGGACCGTAGTTAGTTTACGAATTAACATAATTTGTTCACAGAAAATATGTTGCAGCATAGTACTATTACCAAATAGTTAAGTTGCGGATAAAATCCCTATATAAATTAAGAGTAATTATTTACAACAGCGGAAATCTCTCCAATCTTAATTAAAAAATTTCTTCCCCCCATATTCATAATTGTAACCTCTATGTTTACATTACATTAGATTGAAGTTGTATTACAACGGCTCTGCCATCGTTATTTTATGACGTCACACTGTTGTCTAAATAAATTGGTGTTATATTGCAACTTCAACCTAATGTAATGTATACATAGGTTAAAATTAAAAAAAAAAATGTTTTTTTACAAACTGGAATTGACCAAAAAAAAAATAGATTTGTGTTCAACACCCTGGAAAATAGGGGGGTAGGAATTTTTTAATTAAGATTGGAGAGGTGTCTGTTGTAAATAATTACCAAATTAAGATAACACGTAAAAATAACAACACTTACCCGACAAACTTTAGTGTCGGGTAAGTGTTATTAGAAAGTCGGTGTGACAATGACACTTTGCAAAGATTTTCACCTACGTGATCCATAAAAGAACTATGGAATTCGAAAAACTAAACTTGATAACGTTTTTGCTTTATTTTAATTGATTTACGTTTTCTAACATTCAATCGTCATTTACTCGAAAACTTTCCTATGTAAGAGGGCAAAATTTTAGTACTGTCTGATAGAGAATTAAACGATCTTTCAGAATCAAGGAAAAAAATAGGGTGTTGCCATTTAAAAAAAAATCGATGACGTCATTACTCGAGAACAAATGACATTTGAAAATCGCATTTTACGCTAAAATATGTATTTTTTAAATTAAAAATCGACCTGTTCGAGGATTTTTCCCAAAAAATAATTGTTTCATTTTTATTGAATTTATTCCATACTTTTGGCGCATACTGTATAAAATGATGTTATAATTAGTCTGCTATTTTGAGACTACATTAAATGATGAATAGCGCGCTACAGAATAAGAAATTTGAATTATAATGAAAGTAGTAATAATAATAATAATAATAATAATAATCAATCAGTAAACATAGTAACATCACTTAAGTTTACACATAAACTTGTGACCTACATAATAAAAGTGTAAGTATAACTTAAGGACACATACCTAATATACAAAATATAGATACAGTATACTTAACTAACACATTATAAAACTATCACAAGTAAATAAATTAAAAAAAATTAAATGTTAAAACATTTCTTTTTTAAAGAAGCATATTGGTCAAATGAAGATATGGATAAATCTCAAATTAGAGAGTAACATATTGAATCTGTAGGCCAAAGCAATGGAAACTTATTCAAATTTATCAATTACCAATAAAATTTCTAAATGAATTTATATTAAGAATAAAAATAAAAGAATTGTGTATAAATTATGCAGTAAGTAGCTTGTGTGATGGTATATTTCACAATGATAATAATTATAATAACCTTTATTACCCAACATGATGATGATCTCAAAGATTTAAAAACACAGCTAATTGGCCGAGATTTTATAAATAATAAGTATTAATTTGTCACAATTTCATATGGCATGCATAGAAAATGATGATTAAGGATTGATGTCTGTACTTTAAATTGTAATTGGATCATCCTGTACTGCTAAAATTAGAGATCTCTTAAGTATTCGAGGGCCAAGTAGTCACTTTAGTGAATGTTAATTTGTATTTTATGTATTTGAAGTAGTATATTTTTTGCTTAACTTACAAATATCACACACTCCTCATTGCTTGCCATTTTTAGTATAGGGCTTGGAAATTTTATAACATCATTTTTTACACAATATACCTATAATTTCTGTCATACGAAATAATGTATTTTTAAAGCAAACTTATTTAATATTTTGGTATATATGTAGATACATATACACCTATATTACTTTGTGATTACTGAAAATGATTGATATTTTTTTTTTTGCAAATTATAATATAATGGGTTGCTGTTAAATACATTAAATTACAAATATATATTTATTTATATAAATTGAAACAGGTTATTTAAGAAAATAATGTCCTTATTGAAAGGAGTTACTAGAATATGTTGTTTGTAATAATATCAACAACTGATATATTTTTTTGTTAGATTAAACTTTTTACCATAATAACTAAATATTATTTTTGTAGTTGGTAGCTATACAATATCAGAAAAAAAAAAGTTTTTGTCCAAATAATTGCTATAATTTGTTTAAAAGTCCTTTTAATAAGAGCATTACTTTCATGCTTTGCATATTCTGAAATAATAAATCAATTTTTATGTAATAGATTAACAGAACGAGAGCGAAAGGAAAGGCAACATAAAAAGGACTTATTACGATTAGCACAAGAACATGAAAAGGCAAGAGAATTAGAGAGAGTGCAAAGATATCATATGCCCAGAGATTTAGGTAAAGATGCTACTTCAGATTATGTTGAAGTCGATGAATTAGAGAAGGCGCCTCAATCTGAACAAAAGAAATGGGAAAAAGATCAAATGGCTTCGGCTGTTTTTAAATTTGGTGCAAAAGATGCTGTTAAAAAAGAAGAATATGAATTACTTTTGGAAGATCAAATACAATTCATTCAAGCTCTGCAAATGCCTGGTAAGTTTATTTAAAATGTTTCAGATACAAGGTTTATAATACACTTAGGGTTGCAACCTTTTCATATTCTCAAGTAAGGACATTCTTACTTTTTCATGTTCTTAAGTAAGGACATTTTTGTTCGAGTCGAATAGCAGGGAGAAGGGGGGGTGAGGTTGGAATTATTTTTGCATATCATGTCATTTTTTGTTCTAATGATTACAACATTACTATTTTCACTAAGTAAGGACATATCTAGTAAAAGTAAGGACAGAAGGATACAGAGGCTGAAGTAAGGACTGTTCTTTCGAAGTAAGAACAGAACAGATGGCAACTCTAAATACACTATGGTCATTTTTGAATATCTAAATATCTAGAAGAATAGGTAATATACTAACCTATTAATAAAGAAACTGAATTATCATACTGGTAAGAGTTGTAGGAAAGTTTTAAAATATAGAACCCCCCCATGGGTTGGGTTGGTTGGGTCATATAGGTAATGTCTCACTACAAACCTGTAATCACTCTATTCTCCAAGATTTAGCAACGCGGTCAGTAAACTAGATCTCCTATGGAAACCTTACATTAGGACCTGCAACTAAGTTCTAATCTTATTTTTGGTAATTTTTGTAACAAATATTATTCGTACCTGTTTATTATTTACATGTTTATGATGAGATTGTTTTTTTATTTACTTTTTATTGTTTTTTTTGTTCAATGTATTAAAAATTATTTATTTTTTATTGCAAAAATCTAGTTTGAAATACTTTGTTCACAGAACCCCCCCTTGTCAAAGTTCTGGCTACGCCACTGGACAGGTCATTATACAAACAGTAAAATTAGTAAAAAAAACAGTTAAATATTACAAATTACAGAAAAATCACAATAGAGCAAAACATACAACGATTACAACAGGATACATCGGTACAATAAAAACAAATATAATAATAATAATATATATTTGTCCTTTGTGACATTTAAAAATATTAAGGATATGGTATGAACACAGTATATAAATGACAATTACACAGAAATATAAAACATTAACAATACAAATATACATACAAAAATTAAGTACTTATTCTACTACGGATTTACAAAAAAGTATTTGAAAAATATTCGTGTAAATTATAATATGCTTTTGTCTGCAAAATATCTTTGACCCTGTTTTTAAAATGGTTGCTATGCATTTTTTTATTGAAGCTGGAAGATAATTATAAAATTTTAAACCTATAGGTATAAGAAACAGTTTTCAAATTTAGTTAGTCGTTTTATGTTTAGGTAACATTATTAGGTTTACACATCTGGTCTTGTAGTTATGCAGTTTGGAACTCATACTAAATTTATTTATCACAAACATACAAAAAACATTGATAAATATACATACAAGAAAAAAATATGATACAGGAAAAATAATTTCCAGGAAGCAGGAAACAGGAAGCTTTAGAATTCAAATTAAACATCTTTCTTATAAGTAATCCTTTTTTTGGGATATAAATATCCTGAAACTATCAGCGCTATTTCCCCATAAAACAATACTATAAACCAATTGAGGATGAACCATATTGTAATAAACATTTAATAATACATTTAGAGGTAATGATTGCTTTAATTTAGATATTGCATAATAAGAATTTTTTTAACTATATTATTAATATGCTTGCTTTATTTGAGGTTATTATCCACATATATACCCAGAAATTTTACAAAGTTACAAGTTATTTGTGCATTTCCAATCGCAAGTTGAAGAGAATGCTCGCGATTTGTATTTAAGTAATGGAATTTAATACATACCATTTCTGACAAGTTAACTATTAATCCATTTTCCTCACACCATTTTACAAAACTCTGCTTCAGCTTCAGTTAACATGTGGAGCTCCCATGGCTCCTAGCTGTGACTACTGCGGAAGTGTCATTCGCTAAGAGAGTAATAAGATCTGCATTTATATTATCAGGTAAATCGTTTATAAACAGTATAAAGAACTATAACTACAGCACGGATCCCTGAGGAACTCCACTGTCAATGTCATGCAGCTCTGATATTTGATCTTCATATTTTACAAACATTGTTCTATATGATATAATATGTAGGACAGGAGTGTGATAGTGAGTTAGATTATATTCTTGATAAATTCATCCAGCGAATAAAAACAGTTTTGTATCAGAAATATTTTAAAAAGTTTAAATTTTATTAAGGTTTATTTGTTTTATGTTGGGTGGTAGCATGTTATAGAAATAACCTCCAGCATAGCATAGAATAGTGACTTATTATAATTCATCCTGTTTAACTTACTTAGATGAATATTACATTTAATTTGAGTACCTATTATACTTGTGGATATCAAAGTTTTTTGGGAATTCTATGTTGGAATCCATAGATCAGCAGTTTGTAAGGTAAATACATGGGCAAGTGAAGATGTTATAACCCTTGAAGCATAAGTCGTCACCTATCAATTGATGATAGTTTGTTTCATTATAATTCATGCACTGCTCTTTTTAAATCACTGTGTGTGTATGTTCTTATTAAGTATCTAACAAAAAATATTTTTTAACATTTACCCAATCCTATGAAACAATATATACAACCAAATAGGTTATTGTGTGCCCTGTCGATGCCATACTTGACAGCATCTTGGAATACTCTTTACAAATTTAGTAAAAATGTGAAGTTTTATTAAAGTAGAATATTCTCAAATACTTGATTATGCAGAACTGTAATAGAAAATTGAAATCAATTTTTGTCAAAAATGTATTTGTTTATGTATTTTAACGATCTACATAAGTTACATATATCTTCTACATGAAGTAAAGTGGCATTGATAGAAAACATGAGTTTTCTCAACATTCCTGCTCTGTCGTAAGCCAAATCCCCTCGATTATTGTTCAATCTTTGATCCAGTTATCAATAGATCTTGCAATATAACAATGTGATAGTAAATCGGTTTGTTCTGACCCAAAGGAACTACTCTTGAAGTAGGTATGTCACATTCTTTGTCGTGCAGTCTCTATAGAAATATAAAAATAAATTAAGATGATTTTTTGTTGCTGTTGACATATTTATACCCATTTGCACCGACATTTTACTAAGAATAACTTAATAAAGTTGTTCTTAAAGTTAAGTTATGCTTATTTGTATTGCACCGACATATTATAAACCATACTTAGCAAAGTACGTCTTTGTATTGGCAACAACACACAAATCTAGTAACTTTCGTTACTTTAAGTTAGGTATTTTAGTTCTTTCTGTTTTTCTTCAGCTTGTTACATGAAAGTAACATTAGATTTCGGTGTAATGTCGTGTCTGTGGTGTTTGTTTTTGTTGTTGTCATTTATAATATATATATGGTTGTTGTTGATGTTCATCAAGACTAGTTAATATCAGAGACAAATAATAATAATAATTTATTTTATTTTCTCTGTGGTTAGTATTAGTGGCCAAATCATCTTCATTCAATTCATCCATTGCATGGAAATGATCAGATTATGCCCGTTTGCACCGACATTTTACTTAGAACAACTTAATAAAGTTGTTCTTAAAGTTAAGTTATGCTTATTTTTTTAGAATATTGCACCAACGTATTATAAACCATACTTAGCAAAGTACGTCTTTGTATTGGCAACAACAGACTAGTTAATATCAGAGACAAAATAATAATAATAATTTACTTTATTTTCTTTGTGGTTAGTATTAGTGGCCAAAATCATGTTCATTCAATTCATCCATTGTATGGAAATGATCAGATCTCGTATAATTTAATTTTAGAAATGCAAAATCTATAATTTCCAAAGTATCCAAATCATCAAATATAATCTAATATTCATTATACGTACTTTTTTTTACTACTTTAATACTACACTCATTAGCATTGACTACTATATTTGCACTTTCCACGTTTTTTAAATTTTTATGCTTGTTTTTCGCACATTCTAACTCTGTCTGAATTAAAGAATTTCATAAGTCACTGTCACAGGGGCTTAAATTTAAGTATCTGTTTTCATACTTTAGAAGATCTTAACGTATAATGCAATAGGAAAAGCATACTTAAGCATGTCTTATTTTTAAGTAATGCTTATTAACTTCGGTGGAAACGGGTATTAGAGATAATTTAATTTGAGAAATTCAAAATCTATAATTTCCACAGTATCCAAATCATCAAATATAATCTAATATCCATTATAGGTACTTTTTACTACTTTAATCTACTCATTAGCATTGACCACTATATTTGCACGTTCCGCGTTTTTAAAATTTTTAATATTGTTTTTCGCACATTCAAACTCTGTTTGAATTAAAAAATTTCATAAGTCACTGTCAAACAGGGGCTTAAATTTAAGTATCTGTGTTCTTACTTAAAAAGATAATGTATCAATAATTGAAATGGCTAATTAAAAAAATATATATACAGCAAATACAGGGTGGTTCAGTCATAATTAGGGGTAGGGGTGGGTGATAACGGTTTGGAACTATTGATTATCGAAAAATAAAATAAACCGATATTATCGAATTATCGATTATTATTGAATTATCGATAATTTAATTTGATACATAGTGATTTTCCGGGTTGTTGTGCCGTGACCTCGGTAACTGGTAGCTGTCAGAAACAGAGTTAAAATACACATTCCTAGCATTAGCCGGGATTCTTTTACCTGCCCTGGTTGTTCTCGGGGTAGGCTCTGTGGGAACTGACCTGCTATCGTTGACTCTGGGCCCGTCCATATATTGATTTCGGTTCCTATTGTTGGTATTACGACTACTACAGTTGGAACCGTTCCTCGGATAATGGTAGTCCTCCGAGGCGTTCCGTAACCGCCGCAGTAACTGGTCGCATCCCATGCTTCCAAACGTTTCGCCGCTCTTTACTGTCGGCATCTTCAGTGGTGACTCTGCAAAAGCTTTGCCGCGACTGAGGCCGATTGGGACCTCGTTAGCGGTCTCGTAATGTCGGTGCAGCTGCGCGAGCCTCTGCACTTGCACAAACAAACAGTGGACGGAGCCTCAAGATTGATATCAGCAATGACACACGCCCCGTCACGGTTGAGTAGCTGAGAAGGCGTAGCCAAGCTATTAGTCATCGACCGTGTAATACGGGTGCTGATACAAGTGAGTTCGGACGGTGGACGGGACCTCAGGCTCAACCCCGGTGACTAGGCCCGCCCCGTCTCGGTTCAGCAGATATGTAGGCGTGGCCATGCCATTAGTTATCGAGAATGCGCTACTCGTGGAAGCTGTTGCTACAGCATTTCCCTGGTCACGTATTACGATGGGGGTGTCCGTTCGCCCTGCAATTCCCACATTACCATAGCCACTCAACCCATCCCGTTGTTGTTTGTTTTTCAATAAGAGTAGCCACGTTCTACTCATACGAAATCCTTCATCGCGGTTCATGTTATTCGGATGTTCAATTTCCACTGCCTCCCGCCTAACCAAGTTATAAAACCTGTTGGTCTCACAAGAACGCTAGTGTTCTCGAACTGTATTAAATGTCCCTCTACCAACGCATGTTGGGCGATGGCGGACTTCTCGGATTGGTTAAGTCGTAAAGCCCTTTCATGTTTCTTTTTCCTGGTGACAACCGATCTCTGTGTCATACCTATATAGTCTTTGCCACATTCACAAGGGATGCGATATATTCCAGTAGTGAAAAGAGGATCTAGCCGATCTTTCACTGGCCTCAACTCCTGTTGGATTTTTCGGGTGGGCAAAAATCTTGTCCTCACCCCGCTTCTTTGGAGCACTTTTGCAATGCGATCTGTCACATTATTGACATATAGTATGCAAACCACCTGCAGATCTTCCTTCGGTTTCTTGCAATCTTCCCGTATGTGTTTTTAATCACACGGTTTATATCCCGTTCTTTATAACCATTCGCTTGTAAAACCTCAGACAGATGTTTTAGTTCATTGTGTAAATGTGTTGGGTCAGAGATTGTCTTAGCTCTGTTGACCAATGTTTTAGTAACCGTTCTTTTTTGTGCCGGGTGATGATTCGAATTTGCTTGTAGGTACCTATCAGTATGGGTGGGTTTCCTGTAGGCACTGTGGGCCACCCGACCCTCATTCCTACTTACCAAAACATCGAGAAACGCCAGCTTACCATCCTTTATTTCCTCCATGGTGAACCGGATGTTCTGGTGCTGACTCTTTAAATGGTTCAAAAAACCGGTCAGAGTTTCCTTACCATGTGACCAAACAATGAACATATCATCTACATATTGGTACCAATGAGCAGGTTTGAGTTCAGCCGTCTCTAAAGCCTTCCTTTCAAAGTGTTCCATGAAAACGTTTGCTATTACTCGACTCAGGGAGCTTCCCATCGCCATACCATTGGTTTGTTCATAATACTCCCCTTTCCATAAGAAATAACACAATGTCAGACAATATTTAAATAGGACCAATACCTGTGGAGGGAATAAAGGTTGTAATAGTTCCAGTGTGTCTTTAATTGGCACCTTTGTAAATAAAGACTCCATATCAAAGCTAACCAAGATGTATGTACTGCCAATTGTCAAAGTCTGTAGAATATCCACGAAATGTTTCGAATTCCTTATGTGATAAACAGATTTACCCACATGTGGCTGCATCAAAGTCGCTAAATGTTTTGTCAATGCATATGTCAGCGAACCAATGGCACTAACTATTGGGCGAAGTGGAATATTTGGCTTATGAATTTTAGGTAGACCGTAAAGGCGTGCTGGGTGGCTCTTGGAAGGTTGTAAGCTTTTAATAACCTGTTGATCCCAAGTACTTTCCTTCAGCAGCTTCACTGTATATTTGTGTATTCCTGATGTTGGATCTCGCGATAACTGCTTGTAAACATTTGGGTTCAAAAGTTCCTGCAACTTATCCTTATAATCCTTCGTGTTCAGAACAACCGTCGCATTTCATTGCAGTTCCCGGAGAGCTCTACGCTCCTCTCCTGTGATGTTGGACTTAGGCGGTTTAGCCTTCTAATAATAATAATATTGATATTATCGATAATTCGATAATTTTTTATCTGTATTATCGATTATTGTCGATATATCGATAAATATTCCCAACCCTAGTCATAATGTGATTAATTTTAAAAAAATATAGGAATATAATACAAATACGATTAAAAAAATTTTAATGCGTATTTACGCTGAAAAACAAACATTTGTATTTCATTATGTAAAGCTCCTTTTCTGACAGTTGGCAGAATTGATTCATTCACAGCTCCTAAACCAATGCGGTGTTGGCCTGCTACAACTCTCGAATGTACCAGGAGTGTCGTGTTACTGAAAGTTATGGATTGATTTGTTTCTCTTTTAAAATATCGAGTAATTTTTTTTTCAATTATGTCTTTATAAGGCCCTCAAAATGCTATTCCGACCATGTAATTTTTAACATATATAGTAATAAAAACTATCTATCTATCACTATGAATGAATCATCCTGTATAAGTATTTCTCAAAAATACAGAAAATATTCCAGTAGGGGTTATAAATACACTGCAATTTGAAAATATTGCTACTATTGTCTCTAAGGTTTTCCAAAAAAAAATTAAATTTTTGCTTCGCAACTTTGTCTCCCTCGTTATGTTGTTTATAATATATAATTTTCTACTTATCGGTCGGCACATTTTACAAGTCAGCAAAAACGGACTCAATATCTTCTGCTATATCGAGTTGCCGTCAATGTCAATATGATTTTATGTCTTGGTTGGTGAACAGTAACTTTTGTGTGCAATGAATTCATCAAAATCAAGTAGTGATTCATCCTCCCACACATTAAAAAGATGCTGAAAAAAACGTGAATTAGCCAAACTTCTCCGTCACTAGGAAAAACTAAATTCAAACTTTGAAAATTCATCTTCATTAAAGAAAGTGAAAGTGAACTAGCAAGTACACTAATATGGCAGAACCATCATATTAGTTCCATCAATTACCGATAGTAAGACATTTACAGATGTCTAAAATATACTATACCTACAGACACATGGCAAGCATTTACAGATGTCGCGGCTGTCCTTCAACAATTTGAAAGCTGTCTTCTATTTACAGATGGAGACAGTAATGAAATCCTTCCTCAAACAAGGGGGTCAGAACACTTTCCTCCTGCCCCATAGGTTAACCAAATACCCGCTGTTAAAAATGCTATTCAACTAGATATCCTATTAGTTTAGGGGACAAACCCAAGGATGAGGAACATAATCGGCGACCTGAAATTCATAAATAATTTGCCAACAGATGAGAACATGATCTATACAAAGGCATATCAATAAAGGAAAAATAAAAAATCTTTGAAGCGCATCTGCCCCCATAAAATTTTTAATTCCGTTAAAGCATTCGGTCTTGCCGAAATAGTTGCAGCCTTAAAAAGCTCTATCACCAATCAAGACACATTCCTAAAGAATTTGCAACACCTCATGACAGCAAGTTTTTTTGCCATAGCACCTTTAAGTAAAAAATCACTGATCTAGACACACGCCTGGACAACAAAACAAAAGTACTTCCTGCACTAATTGACGCATCGAAAATGGTGGCAGGCGCCTTTCAACCCTTCTTCTTGCATAGATCATATTTGATGACATCCTTTCTAAAGGGAAACCATCGCAAACGGTCCAGGATTCCCAAACGACAAACACGATGAATCACAAATATCTTTTTGGTAACAATGTCTCAGAAAACTTGAAAATATCTCAAGCTGTAAAACACATGGTAGAGGAAAAACCAATAAAAAAATTATGATATATCCAATCAAATCTGCAAGCCTTGACATTAAAATAAAATTTTTACAAGCCAGTCTTGAATTCCAGTCACAAGTACCACACAAATTACAAAGCGGATTATCGGAGAAAAAAGGAAGGGGAAGGACCGGACAAGAATACACTACACAGAACATCGGAGAAAATTCAATCATACAGCTGGATTAAAGGATTCACTTTAAGACAATACCTTTCAAAAGGCAAATGTTAACTCAAAAATAAATCAGTCTTTTGTTGGCAAATATACACAAGCTATAACAGATTTAAAAACCATTGGCGTCATAGAATCCTAATCATGAACAACAGTTTATTACAACACCTCATTTCAAAATTGAGGATTAAAAAGTAGTTCAAAACAGTATAAAATTAATTTCCTTACAAAAATTGACCTAAAAGATGCTTATTTTTTGTGTGCCAGTTGCTAACAAACATACCAGAGGTCTTACCATTCGGTCTAAATATTCCACCGTACGTGTTCACAAAAATACTTTGTCCAATCTTTAAAAAAGTTACATTGAAAAAAATTCGAGCAGTAGCATACTTAAATGAGTGGTTAATCATAGCAAACACATAATGATAAAAACTTGAAACACACTTTGTTTGTGCCACGTATTAAGCTCATTAGGCTTCATTGTTAACAAGTTAAATTCCAACACAAAGATGCGAATTTCTAGGGTTTTTCTACAACTCTAACTCCCTCCTAACAAAGCAAATAAATTGCGAATGGGAAAGGAACTGAGAAAATAAGAAGTTGGAATACTTAAAAAATTAGAAAATTTGCGAGATTTGTACACGGTTGCAGCTGCCCCTGCGGTCAAACATGAATGGCTGTATATAAAACAATTAAAAAGACACAACAGTTCTTAAACGCAGGTATGATTATGATGCAAACCTTTTATTATCTGTGCTAACACCAAATTTTATCTGATGGTCGCAGAACATTGGTAAATCATTACATTGTGGTCTAAAAAGCTTTCACATTGAAATTTACTGTGACATATTTAGCACAGATTGAGGGGGGGAACTCCTGTGGGGAACAGAAAACCCATGAGTTTTGGTCCGAAGAATAGTCTGAACTTTTATTTTATGTATTCTCTGTAATTTAATATGGTGCTTTTATATTAGATATTATGGTATCCAAGAGAGATTACCATAAATTGTAGATATTGTTTTTTTTTGTTTATTGATTTTTCCCTGCTTTTTTGGAAATAAAGATATTTATTATTATTATTAATTAAAGTAGTAAATCAACATACTCTTTTAACAGCCTATTATGGACAATTTTTTAGTATAATGTCTTATGGAATCATATTGTGAAGTCGATCACATATTAACGAGGTATTTATAGTACAGAAGAGAGCAGTCAAAAATTTTAGCAAGTTTGAAATCACGGGAATCTTGTCGAGGACATTTTAAAAAGTTAAATATTGTCACGGATTTCCCAATCCAAATTTTTCTTACTGCCAGAAGAACAATCTGTTAATTAATCACTTATCTTTATTTACTACTTTGCACACTACTGAATTCTAATTACAGCTCAACTAAACACTATTTCTCTTTTAATCGCTATCTAAATCGCTCTAAACACTCTAATTCAAGACTGTAATACAAGACTAACTGACTCGGCCGTTTATTCTTCTTTTATAGACCAAGCGAATATTCCAGGTATTTTCTAGTATCTCTAGATTCATTTCCCGAACGACTCGAACGCTTCTCGTCGTTTCTCCATTTTTCCAGTTACGCCTCGATCCATGGCATTATTTGTTTGTTTACCAGAATCGCGTAGGGGCGATCGGGGCAATCTCGCGTTTCGCGATACAACAGTCGTCGAATTGGGTGCGAGCGGGGCAAATTCCGTGACAATATGTTAACAGCTCCAGCTCTCTTTGTGTATGAATGCAATTAATTTTTCAAACAAAAGTTCAAATTTGAGGAAAATGTTCAAAATCACGAATATCAGACTAAGCATATAGACAACCTGCTCTACCCAATACATAACATGATGGTTCTTGAAAAAAGTTGTTATTACTATGACACTATGTTTTTGGTATGTAATAAATCTATCTATCTGTTATTATTACTATCTGTTGCTGAGATAATGTGATAATTAGCTTTTGACTTACTTATTTAATTTTTGTGATATGTATTTATAGTCTCACATACATCTGTAACCTTGTATAATTAGTCATGTGACTGTAGGATGGTGTAAAATAAAAGAATTAAAATTAGTAGTTTTAGTGTAGGTCAAGCATGATTCCAGAGATCGACAACAATTTTCATTAATTATCAATTCTAGCCGCAGTTTTATTGATTTTGATTTGTGAAACCGCTTACTATTAGTGTTTTCTACATAGCATTAAAGTTCGTTAACACTATGTATTATATCAATATATGATTTTGCGATTTTTCGTTAGATTGCATGTTTTATTTATTTATTTTATTAGGATCGTCAGAAAAGAAAGAACCTGAATTGACTGAAACAGAAAAAAAGAAACTTAGTATCGAGGAAACTAAAAAAAGTTTACCTGTTTATCCTTTTAGAGATGATTTAATTCAAGCTGTTCGTGAACATCAAGTTCTAATCATTGAAGGAGAGACTGGTTCAGGGAAAACTACACAAATTCCACAATATTTACATGAAGCCGGCTTTACAGAAAATAGTAAGTAGTACTTAATTTAAGAATCAACTGAAACTGGTTGTCCTTCGTTGTCATAATATATTTACTTTATTCTACTCTCTGCTAATTTAAAATTTACCTACCACACATACACAGATATATCTATGTATAATATAAATAAATTATAGATTTACTTTACACTTTCTGCATGCCTTATGTTGTCTAAGTTGGTCATGAATTTCATGTTGGAAACTTTATACAGATTTAAACAACTGCACACCATTTAAATTCCACTAATAAAAACGAATTTATGTTACCATTAAAATAGTACGGTAATTTGACAGCTGTTAGAATATATTATAACACGGCGTCTAAATTTGATGTTTCTAATATATCAAACCAGTATACAGGGTGTTCCCTAAAATACTAATCTGCAATTAGTCTTTTCTTTTTAATTAAACATATGGTTGATGAATTACAATTCATTTTTTTAAACTGCACTCAAACTCCTGTCTATGCTGCTTTTGAACAGCGTCCGAGTTTCACTGCTTACAGTGTTGCCAGTTGTCACCACTTTAAATTGTCTGTATGCAAGTAACAGAGCTATAAATAACAAAACATTGTGATGAATAATATTGGTAGGTGAATATGCATACATTACTCAATATTGTCAGTAAAGCTTATTTTTGTTTTATAAAATGTGCAAAATTCAACATTTGCAAATTTACTTATTAATCTAAATTTGTAATATTTTTAAAATAATTTTTTAATACAAAGTATTTGCTACTATTTTTTTAAGCACTGTGAATTACTCTGACATAGACCTAGTTTATAAAATAAGTATCAGGAAAAAATCAGTGAAGTTCGCTTAATTACAAGACTGAGTAAACTTATTTATTGAGTAACAATTCCACGCTGGCAAACTATGTATATTACCTCTACATAAAACCTTGGATTTTGTAATAAATCTGTTAAGACATTAAATGTCCTCTGCTTTTGACATTTTTGTCAAAATTATTAAAGTCCAAAAAATCATTTGAGTTCTGCAAATTTTTTTCACTAGTAATAAAACATATGCTGTCTAAATAATTTTATAAATGAGTTGCAGCCAGCTAGCCACGTGTATTTAGCCTAACGGTCTATTTTAAAAGGTGATGTTCCAATAGCTAACTATTACACATAGTTACTTGTAATTATATGCAACTAGATTTTGGGAAACATATGACTATATCCTGAAAACGTAACAATTTTATAATTCTATTTACAAGGAATTGTAGCTCTAGTTATCTTTATCTATTTTATAAGAATAGATAATTTAATAATCCTTCTTATTTTGCTTACTGGTCAAGTGTCAAAATTAAATATTTTGTTATAGTATTAAATATATGATTTTTTTGTTTTATGTTTGTGGTGCTAATTTTTTATGTGTAAATTGAGAATATAATATAGAATAAAATCAACCGATTATCCTGTTCTTTAGTTTATTGGATCATATTAAAAGTGAAATTTTTTATTCTACACTGCATGTAGAAGGCACATTCTATGTAAATATCCACTAGTGGCGGCTCGTCGTATGAAGCAACTGAGGCCGTGCCTCACTGTAAAATTTGACTCTCACACTGTATATTTTAATACCCCATAATTCCAATTACCTATTACATTTATCAAAAATCACTATAACGGAACAAAATAATTATTGCTTCAATTTTAGCCCTCGTAAGATAACGGATCTAGGCTACGTTTCAATATCCCGCCGTTTCTACCAGAACGGGGTGTCACGGGTCACCCACCAATACCACCACAGTGAAGCCCAATTTGCCAAGCCTCAAATTTGTTCATATATGCCTAATACGTTATGGCTTCCCCCACCGCGTGATGTTTTCCGTCCGAATTTGAGGCCCGATTTCTGGCGCCTCTTATTCTCTCTCACTCTGTTTTCGGCAAATTAGATGGTTAGGTTTTAAGGACAAGGCAAGTATTAATTTAAAGTAAATAAAAATTAACTTCATTACAGGGTAAGACTACATTTAACATACGTAATATAAATATATCGTATTATTGATAGGCTCATCGATAGGTAATAATGAATCTCTCTCACAATATTTAGATTTTTAAAACAATTAATACAAGACATTGAATTTGCAATTTGACCAAGATATACAACGAAATTTTAGCGTGCACAGATTTACTTTTCCAAATTCTACAAGTTAAATACTTAAATGTAAACTACTGCTCTAAACAAATTAAAATCGCTAATCGCTAATCAAAGAATTTTTGAATTATTAAGAGACGAAGAAAAATTTAAAAATATTTTTTACTATTACTAAATTAGGAGTAAAACGGGGTAAAAGTTGCGACAATTTAGAAATAATAATACTACGAAATTATAGATTGAATTTCCCTTCAACTACGTACTCATTTTGGAAATTTATACAATAAACGTTTTTGACAAAAAGTTGGAAAAACGAACTTTATATTTTGTACAGACGAACAATTTCGTAATTTAGAAGTTCCAAAAAGGGTAAAAATATACAAGATATTTGAAATGGCATTTTCGGAAAAACATAAATTATTCTGCTTAGTTTCAATAATTCCTGCAAGTGTTTCAATTTTATGAAAACATAAATAAATTTACAAATTTTAAAGACAGTGGGGTAGATCTGTTTGATATAGTGTTTAAAAATATTTTGTTCAAAGTAGAGGCAAACGAAAATGAAAATTTAGTAACCTTGTTTTATATTATTATATGGGAATAGATAAGTAGGCTGGCTACTTTGAAAATTTGTTTTTAGGTGTTTTCATATTTTTTAATGTTCTTAAATGAATTAGGAACATTTTTTTTTAATTATCGGATAAAGTGTTACAGAATTTGCCCCGCTCGCACCCAATTCGACGATTGTGGTATCGCGAAACGCTAGATTGTCCCGATTGCCCCTGCGCGATTCTGGTAAACAAACAATTAATGCCGTGTATCGAGGCACAACTGGAAAAATTGGGATTCGACGAGAATCGTTTGAGACATGGATCTAGAGAAGCTAGAAAATACCTGGAATATTTGTTTGGTTTTTAAAAGAAGAATAAACGGCCGAGTTAGTCAGTCTTGAATGACAGTCTCGAATTGAAGTGTTTAGTTGGAAATTTCCTGGAGTTTCAAAGTGAAATAGTATTGAGTTGACTTGTAATTAGTATTCAGTAGTGTATAGAGTAGTTAATAAAGATGTGATTTATTAACAGGTTGCTTTTCTGGTAAAAGAAAAAGTTGTGTTAGGAAACCGTGACAATTTGGTGTCCGAAGTGAGATTTAAGGAAATTTGAAGAACTTTCTAGAACCCTGTGCGTGGGTGAACGGTTTTATTCGAGAAGAACAAAGTCAAACATTCCAGAACTTTATACAGAAGTGAGACAAAGACCCAAGTGTGACATATCACCGCACTCTTCGTGACGTAAGGAAGTGAACGGTGATATTTGCGAAGGACAATCTCGAACATTCTAGAACTGTATACAGGAGTGAGACAAAGTTGTGTTTATTTGACTACTTGTGAAAATTTGCAAATTCTTTCAAAAAAATGTTATTTAAATGTATATATTCCAAATTTCAAATAATGTACAAAAATTGGATTATTATTATTATATATTAGAAGTTTTTCTTACAGTAAGATAGCTTTTATCAACAGTAGATATAAAAATATTTCTTTGTGTATTTTTTATGTCCTTTATGTTTAATTCCATAATCTATAATTTTCTTCTCTTTACTTATCTAGAACTGTAATTTTACACTTCTAGTTTCAGTATCAAGCAGTGCCGGTTTAAGCCAACTTCGGATCCTGGGCATAGAAGACTAGGGGCTACCTTCATGAATATTCCTTAACCGTTCTTTTAAGATAAAACAAAATATCTATTAATGGAATGTTTACTGTAACAAATAATAAAAAATAGTAAAGGGTGGTTATGGTTATTTTAAATAAAACCACTGCAAGTCTGATAACTTTTGTATTTAAGTTTTCTTTATATGTTCTCAGCACAAGTAACTAAGCAACGTTGACTCTATAGTGTTATTGGGAATATGCTTATTCAGTAATTTTATAAACTAAATAATATGACGCCCGTGAGGGGAGATTTAATTTCAACTAGGCGAAACAACTATTAGAAGTGAATACAATTTTGTCTTATGTTTATATACATCAAGAAATCCAACAAATAGAATAGGAATAAACACAATTTGTCTAGCAGTGGGTAAAACAATTATTTTTTTGACAATAGCAAAAATGAAAACTTTAGACTTTTACATAAAAGACACTTTCCAAATAAAATATATATTGTATATTCAGCATTTGAAAAATGATTAATTTTCCGCAACAATTGCTTATCACTTGTTAAATATTTTTATAATTAAGAAAAACCACATGATCTACTAATCAATGATTATTTGTATAGAAATATCTATAAATATAGATACCTATTGTATGTAAAAGTCTTTAGACTTTAGACTTTAATTTTTGCTATAAAGTTATCAAAAAAAATATACACAAAAAATGTTTCGGCATTTTTAAAGCACTATCCCCTTGTTTTACCCACTCCTCGACAAATTGTTTTAAATTTAAAAAATAGTATAAAAAGTTATAGGATTGTGTCAAATTTCATTAATTTCTCTCTACATGTTTAGGGAACACTAATTAAAAACTTTCATTAGGAAGTAACCTTTCACACCCAGTATGTCAAACAAAGAAGCCTTTTACGATACATGTTTATATAGACTTTTGGTTTTACTTTTGGGTTTAGAAAACACAGTTAAATTTATGGTACACACAACAAAAACATTTGGAATATAAAGATGAGTCATTGGATGCATTGAACCGTGCAAACTCTAACGCCAGGGGTCGGCAACTTTTTTTAGCTGCGGGTTAAAATCAACCACAGTGTGAATATTAAAGAGACGTTTGGGTCAGTGATATTTTCATTTTAGTGAATAATAAGATACATTTTATTAAAAAAAAAAAAAAATTGAAAATAGATGTTTTTGCGCGCACATCAATCTTAAAATAACCTCTTTTTTGCTTTTTATTTGTTCATGGCAATATTTTTTTAAATAATAATAATTATTTCACTTAGGTAACTACTTAATAATTATTTAGCTGCGTAACTGCGTCACTCCGCTAAGGAACATGTGCTACAACTGAAAGAACAATACATGCCGCGCCAATTTCGTCCCTTACGTCTCCACTATTACCCTGCAGCGCGCGGCGTATGTTGTTAGGGCGGCTAAATAATTATTAAGCAGTTACTTAAGTGAAATAATTATTATTATTTACAAAAATATATTGCCATGAACAAACAAAAAGCAAAAAAGAGGTTATTTCAAGATTGACGTGCGCGCAAAAACAAAGTATCTATTTTAATTTTTTTTTTATTTTTAAAATATTCGTTTCATGTTTTATAATTTATTTTTATACATTATACTTTTTTAGGAAATAAAGTGGGTCACTTGAAATTAGTAAATGGGTTACTCGGTGACCCGCGGGTCATAGGTTGCCGACCACTGCTCTAACCTGCGAAAAAAGTATGCGTACAGCTATAGAAAAATCGGCAAACTTTTTTTTGTAGCCAAATTTGTGATTATTAGATGAGCTAGTGACTGTTGATTAAGGTTATGTATTAAGACACTTAACATCACTTCTCTCCTTTACTAGACGATATTTTAGCAATTTGTTCTAATCAGATAGTAAATGTTAGCGCTGATCTTAGCACACTGCTCAGTATGCACCATTGAATGGGTCCACATATTATCAAATCTCTACTCTAATATTCTACTTATTCTTTACGTAACAGCAATTTTTAACTTTAATCTTTCATGCTATATTTCAAGGTGTCATTTGTTTAAATTTATACAATATATTGCCCATTGCCAAATTAGTAAAATGAAAATGATTTCGATCTGCTGGTTTTCTGCAAAACCATCAAAACAGACCGGTGTTGTGTACTGTGGTGTGAAGTTTCAATCAACCTAGAGTTTTAATGGATGAAATAAAAAAGAAAATTATTATGGTTAACTGAGGTTAATTCACTTTTTACTTAATTCCTCGCTGTTAATTCCTTTTGTGTAAGGTGGCAAAACTGAATATTACCAGAAAAGGAACCAGAATTTCACGTGCAATGCAATCAAATTAGAGCAGACTCTATATTCGTGCAATGGACTGAAAATTGCGCCGGTCATTAATTTTAAATTTAATGCACATGCAATATTTCTTTTCAGGCAATAAGAATTGCATAAATGTAAAGCGATCTTTAGATTATCATAAAATATATAAAATCACGTTTTTGGACAAATTTTGTCACTATTTGTTTTAAAATATAGGAATTACAGATTACGAATTATATAAAATACGAATACGAATGTGTGGTCTTAGACCTCTATTGGTAACTAAAATAACTAAGAACTAATGCTAAAAATTGAAAGTAGATTTCATTACGAATACATCTGCAGTTCAAAGAATGTCGCAAAATACATTTTTATGAGTGTCATTAATATTGCAAATGTTTGTACATACTGGGAATCAGTTTTGTAATGCAAAAAATAATTGTACTACAAACATTCATTGGCAACCCTTTGAAGGATATGGAGAAGGTATGATGAATTAAATGAATGTGTGAAAGTGTTTTCAATTATTTAATGGAGGTAGAAAAAATATCTATGATGATGTACACTCCGACTATCAAACCTTTATAACTAAAGACTGTATTACATATTTTTTAAATTTATGTAAGATATCCAATAACTACAAATATGTAGTAATGAAGTAATGTAACAACTAATTTATGGTTTTTCTTTTAATTAAAAGTTTTTACTAAATTAAGGTATTGGATATTGTATAAAAACTATTAAAAAGATAAATGTGTATAAATATTATTAAATCAGTATTATGGGACATATTCAAATTTCTTAAATAACACTAATATGTATATCAATATTAACTGGAAAATGCACAAATCCAGTGCCATCTACAAAAATATTTGTGTTTTCAAGTTAAGAGGTTTGGGAGTTTTATGTGAATTACCCTGTACTATACTTTGGTACTAAATTTACTCTTAATCCTTTGACGGAATGTTGAACAATCTTTGACTTTGGAATTCAATGATACACATTATTCCTTTGCTGCATAATATTTATTACACAGAAACTATTTTTTAGGTAAAAAAATTGGATGCACACAACCAAGAAGGGTGGCAGCAATGTCTGTAGCAGCTAGAGTTGCTCAAGAAATGAGTGTTAAGTTAGGAAATGAAGTTGGATATGCCATCAGATTTGAGGATTGTACTTCGGAACGTACAGTTATAAAATATATGACAGATGGTACATTGCATAGAGAGTTCTTGTCAGAACCCGATTTACAATCATATAGCGTTATGATAATCGACGAAGCCCATGAACGTACTTTGCATACTGACATCTTGTTTGGTTTAGTTAAAGACATTGCAAGATTTCGACCAGACTTGAAATTATTAATATCTAGTGCTACGCTTGATGCTCAAAAGTTTTCGAACTTCTTCGATGATGCGCCAATTTTTCGAATACCAGGCAGAAGGTTTCCTGTTGATATATATTACACCCGTGCTCCAGAAGCAGATTATGTAGATGCTTGTGTTGTTTCAGTATTACAAATACATGTAACGCAACCGTTGGGTGATATATTAGTATTTTTAACAGGTCAGGATGAAATAGAAACTTGCCAAGAACTACTACAGGATCGTATAAGACGGTTAGGGTCAAAAGTGAAGGAACTTATAATTTTACCAGTTTATGCAAACCTTCCTAGTGATATGCAAGCAAAAATTTTTGAACCAACTCCACCTGGTGCAAGGAAAGTTGTTTTAGCAACAAATATCGCAGAAACATCACTTACTATAGATAACATAATTTATGTAATAGATCCAGGATTTGCAAAACAAAACCATTTCAATTCTCGCACTGGTATGGAAAGCTTAATGGTTGTGCCCATTTCAAAAGCATCTGCCAACCAAAGGGCTGGAAGGGCAGGTCGGGTTGCAGCGGGAAAATGTTTTAGATTATATACAGCTTGGTCTTACAAACATGAATTGGAAGATAATACAGTACCTGAAATTCAGAGAATAAATTTGGGAAATGCCGTTTTAATGCTGAAAGCATTGGGAATTAATGATTTAGTGCATTTCGATTTTTTAGATCCACCACCACATGAAACTTTAGTATTAGCTTTAGAACAACTATATGCCTTAAGTGCCTTAAATCATCATGGAGAACTCACAAAATTAGGTAGAAGAATGGCCGAATTTCCAGTTGATCCTATGATGGCTAAAATGCTAATTGCTTCAGAAAAGTAAGTATTCTGTAGGTATACACAGACAGACATAAAGTACTTTTTATATGGGAGCAGTTTTTGTTTTAAATCTTGATACAATACACAGGTGGTCTGTTAAGAACCAAGACAACTTTCTAAACATTTTTAAGATACACATTTTAATGAACTTTTGTTTGCATACAGGGTGTTTTCAAAATAAGTGGAGTAATAAAATTACCCGTTTTTTAGATACAGAACATGTTTATACAGGGTGATTCAGAACTTATCTTAAAAAAATTTTTGAGTGTTCAGGGGCCTCTTATAAATACAATTTTGTAAAAAAAAAAATCAAAGAGGGCAGTTCAAAAATAATTTAAAAATACACTTCTGCACTGCACTAGAAACTGGTCCACAGTAAAACCTTATAATCTGCGACTGGACAAAAAATGTAAAGAAATATTCAAGGAAAGAAATAAAGAACATTTTATAATGTCGATTTTATACGGCAAATTTAACTGCTTTTACCGCTATTGCTATTTACTAACACAAATGTTTCTGCATCTTGTCCGTTTTGAACTTGTGAGTTATTGGCAGCAACTATATATTTCCGTAAATCGTCTATAGTATGTATACACTTCATTTTTTAAATATCTCCATAAAAAGAAGTCCAAATGATTTAAAGTCAGGAGATTGTGGTGGCCATGGTACCGGTCCTCCTCGTCCAATCCCTTGGTATTAATGCTTGGACACGCTGTACATGGTATGGATATAAATGAGCCTCGTGTATGATACGCCACAATGCTGCAATATGCCGTAGAAATCCTGGATCTCCATGTCTTTTACGATTCGGATTCAAATTTCCCTCACGTTGCACTACACTTGCACTCACTGGACACCACAGTAAAAGTAGCTGAATTTGGCACATGTTTACCGGGAAATCGTTCTGCTACAGCTTTTTGACACTTAAAGAACTAATGTGAAGACTGGCATCACAAAAACTTTAGTACCTACAAAAAGTAAGAGACTAGAGTACCCCAGCGATGTAAAGGTTGAAAATACTACAACTTCAATAATGTTTTACTCAGAAACTATAAGGATTTTACAAAAAAAATTTTTTTTTGCAATATTGACTATTTTTCATGACGCATCTATTCCTAAATTCTTTTAGATAAGTTCTGAATCACTGTATTATTTTGGAAAATCAAATTTTTTAAAGCATATGTGCTGAGCACACTGGTGTTATTAGTTTTTTCATACAAAGTAGAGGATGCTATTTGCATTTCCTCTAACTTTATTTAAGTCTTTCCCATTCTAGGTTATGTACTATGCTAAACTTTGTTTTACACAGAAAAGGAGCTTTTAATAAATTTGTTAATAATGCATCATTTTCGAGAAAAATGTGAAAAACTGCACTTATTTATCAAATTTGTATATTTCTTAAGTTTTTGCATCAAAATGAAAAAAAACTGGGTGGCAAAGTTTTCGGGGACCGACACTGTAAAAGGATTTTATATTGTGAAATTAATGTTTTTTAATTCTTCTTAGGTATTGTAATTATATATATTTTTGTTACTTAATTAAATGTTTTCAGATATAAATGTTCTGAAGAGATGGTGACAATAGCTGCTATGTTATCAGTGAATGGAGCCATATTTTATAGGCCAAAAGATAAAATTATACATGCCGATACTGCGAGAAAAAATTTTAATCATATTGGTGGAGATCATTTAAGTTTATTAAATGTTTATAATCAGTGGAGAGATTCCGATTATTCAACACAATGGTGTTATGAAAATTTTATCCAGTATAGGTATTGTATTTATTTTTCAATTATTGTTATATTTTTAATAGAAACATTTTTTAAAATAATATTTTCAAACCGAAGATCAATTTTGTTTTGAGTTTAAATTTGATAATCAAATGATGTAAAATAGATTAAAGAGGGTGTAACTTTCAATGGTGACCATATTTATATGAAGGCTACCATGGAAAATATATCATAAAAATATATTATAAGTATGTTTTCTCACATTGTGTCGTAAAAGCTGAATTTGTTTTGTTACCTTTTTTAGAATTTTTGTACCTTGCAGATGGAGCTTGTGTTAAACAGCACATATAACAGCCAAAAATGTATACATACTTGGGAGCATATTATCAAATCATACCACTCTACCATATTATATAGTAGAAATAGTGTCTTTATTATTCACAGTCAATGATTTGTAAACAGAAACACCTACAATAATAGATATTAATTGGTCTGGCATAATTTCTAAAAAAATTTCAAATTACTGATTAAAACAGGTAAGTCCTGTAATTTGCTGCAATGAGGGAGAAACCACTAATGGTCGGTTTATCAAAAGAACTTTAAACTGGATTTAATTAAATTATTTTACAGCTGTCAGACCTTAGAAAGCTGAATTTAGTTAAATTGTGGATAAATTACATTTGATAAGTTTACTGTAAAACAATATAACAAAACAAAGAAAAAAACGTAGCTGCTATGATTTAAAAAGCAACACTGCGACTTTTAATATATTTTTTTTAATTTGAAAATCAGATTTTTCCTAACTTTTTTGCTTGCAATTTGTAAAACGTCAAGGTTTTTAAATTTAAATAATTTAAGTGACTCGGGCTATTACATGATTATTTTTAATTTATTCATTCATAATTCGTCCTCTTCTACCATTCTCGGTTTCTAAAATGCATGTGTACCTATGATCTCACTGAATATTATTGAGTAATCTTTGTTTTAGATCTATGAAGAGAGCTAGAGATGTTAGAGAACAGTTGGTTGGTTTGATGCAAAGAGTTGAAATTGAAATGGTTTCCAATGCAACAGAGACTATTAACATTAGAAAAGCAATAACCGCTGGTTATTTTTATCATGTAGCAAGACTCTCTAAAGGAGGTAATTACAAAACAGTGAAACATAACCAAACTGTAACAATCCATCCTAATAGTGCACTATTTGAGGAACTTCCACGGTGGATTCTATACCATGAACTAGTATTTACTACAAAAGAATTTATGAGACAAGTTATTGAGATAGAAAGCAAATGGCTTTTAGAGGTTGCACCTCATTATTATAAACAAAGGGAACTGGAAGATTCTACAAACAAAAAGATGCCTAAAATTGTTGGCAGAAGTACAAGAACTGAATAAGTTAGATTTATTATTTTTATATATGTATAAATTATTTTATTTCATTGAATCATATGAAAATCATCTATAAAGAAATAAAACATTTATGAATTTTTAAAAGGTTTTTTTTATTTTATGTTTACATCACACTCATTTTCTTCTATAATGTTCATTTATTGCATAAGTAGGGGAAGTAAATCTTGATCATTGAATATAAGCAAAATCTAATGCATTCATGCAAACTAGATTTGCAGTTAAACTGATTTTGTGAAAATATTAGATTTACTGTTATCTCTTTAGGATATGTAATATTTAATGCTGAAAAATATAAAACAGTGATTCAATAACAAATACATGTGTCCTAAGGCCAGCATTTTGAATATAAACCATCAACAATCTGACTGGATAAGATAAAATGCAGATACAGATGTCAGGAACAAAGGAACGATTTGAGCCAATTTCCATGTGCTATAAGCATAAGTTCAACACATAAGAATGCACTATTTTGAAACTGTTCTAAAAACCTCAAATAATTAAAAATGGCATCTATAGCACAAACAGTGCGAATTTGTGTAACAGAACAAAATAAAACCATTATAATAGTCTAAACCATCCTTGGTGTTCCGAAATAGGTATAAAATACAATGATCAAAACACACGGTTCTATACAAATTTCTGCTTGTTGTCCTACAACCGCCATTTTGAAAGTAATTTGAAAGCCAGGTGACAGCACGTTGGATTGCCTTATTGACAGAAAAAGAAAAACATATGGTTAACTAAACAGATGATGTTAGCGGAAGAAGCGGATCATCAATCACCTAGTGTAACTGTTTTCAAGATGGTAAAAAAGTATCTAGAAAACTTTAAAATTTGACAGTAAAATTTATTTGAAAATTGTTATTGCCATAAAAAATGTCTTATTTAAACTATAAATTTAAGAAAACCAGTAAAACAGAAGTAAAAAAAGAATGTTTGATTACTTGAACTGAATTAGATTTCACTCAATTTCAAATACACTATCTGATTTAATGTTACACACAGCTAATCTGGACCAGTTGTGTATATGTAAACAGTATAGTGTATTATGTATGTGTTATATTGTGATATCCGTGGTGTGCATCAGATAAAACAACGACACTCAATGGGAGAGTTTAAACTTTTTAAAGTAAACTATTAATAAAGTACTAGATTTACTCTATATCAACTTATTTTTGGTAATTTTGTGCTCTTCAAACCCTTCTCAAGTGGCACGCCTATGGAATCTTGTCCCCTGCAACCCTCACCTCCCGTACTCATCTAAGAACTGTGAATAAATAACTCTATTATTTTGGGCCTCGAGTATAGATATCCCTAAGCTTCGAACCAAGAATCTACCAAACAATTTCAAAGGTAACTTCACAAACATGGAATTTTTAATCTAGTCAATAATTTCTCCACTGTGGATGGCTAAACTAAAAGTGCGCATATATTTCTCTGAATGCATTCAGGATCAGCACTAAATACCAATATTAGTTTTTCTACACCCGTATTATAGCAATGCACTTATATGCCCATAATCCGTTTCATAATGATACCCATTACGATACAGATTTTAAATAAATAGAAACCCATAATTTTTCAATCAAGCATGCTGTGCATTTGACGTTTATCCTAGGTTCCTATGTAATTATTTTACATGTCAAAATCAGTACGTATTAAATTTTCGTAGATACCTAGCTAAACTTCGATAATTTATCAAAATGTCTGATATCAGCGATATAGAAGAATTACCATCGACTCCTCCACACATATCGGAGAAAGCAGAAAATGCAGTTCATACGAATAATTACTGTTACCTATTGTGTTCAATAAAAATATAAACTCTCTTGGACTCTCATGTAATGGTTATTAATACATGATCGTTGCATAATATACTAATATTGCACTGCATTATACAATTTCTGTTTCGATACTAGTAAAAACTCGCAGAAATTCACGAAGCTGGCTAGAGTACCTTGTATATTAATAAACTAAAAACAAAAATGAATGTATTAAAAGATGCTGTGACATATTTGGCCATTATCATTTTGCCAAACAATGGTGGCCAAACCCTCATAAACCAATTTCAATTTGGATTGGTTTTTGTGATGTCTAATGGGCCCTTATCGTGGCATACCCTGTATAGAATAATACATAATTTAGTGGACTCTTCCACATTATTAACTTATTTACTTCCATTTGAAATAAAGAAGTTTATGACTATTTGATATATCCAGGTTGTTATGCCATGACCTCGGCAACTGGTTGCTGCCAGTAACAGAATTAAAGTGCACAACCCTAGCCTTAGCCGAGATTCTTTGACCTGCCCTTGTTGTTCTTGGGATAGGCTCGTGGAGGCAGATCCACTATCTGTATCTCTAGGCCCTCCTATATATTCATTTCAGTTTCTGTTTTGGTATTACTGCTATGGTCGGAACGGTTCCTCAAATAATGGTGATCTTCCGAGACATCTTATAGCCACCTCTGCAACTGGTCGCATCCCTTGCTTCCAAACATTCCACTGCTCTTCACTGTCGGCATCTTCCACCCCCTTATATACAATGTGTCCCACTGTTCATGGAGCCACCCTGGTATCTCGCTCACCTGATATCCGAATACTTTCTATCCGATTCTAAGATGGAAAAGAATCGGACGCCTCTGACTATAATCAAATATGGCTACGTCTAAAGACTCACTTTATAGGTATATATTCACCACCAAAGTTTCAAAGTATTCAGATATCAGGTGAGCGAGATACCAGGGTGGCTCCATGAAGTGTTGCAGAAAGAATTGCAGACTGTAAAGCGGCTTTTATATAAATTTTATTTCGATTACTGTTCTTTAACATTTTTATCTAAAATGTAATTATTCCAATTCATTACATTCTAACTAGCAAAGGGCAAAATGTACGTAATATAATTATAACAATCACAATTTATAGTAACAGACCTATAATTTATTCTTTAATTTAATTATAACGTTTTGGAGTCGTTATTTTATTCTAACTCGATGTGGAAGGTTTGATAATTGAAATGCCAACTGCAATTACACAACTTTTATTGTTCATACTTCCATCATTCATACTGCGGACAAACAGAGCAAAGAATCCCGACTACCCGTCTGATATACTCGGTTAGCGCCTGTGCGCTGCATATCAATGTCAAATTAATTTTTATTTAAATTATATACTTACATGTATTTATAGTTCAAGGAAATTTAAATATTTGAGAATAAAATACCAATTATTATGAATATTAATTTATTAGTACTTACATACATCTTTTAAAATATCAGTAAAAAATTGATATTGCAGAAAGAAACACTTTTTAATTGTTTAAACTATTTAATGTAATTTTTGCATTTGAAAATATTACAAATGGCCTCGATGGTAAGGATCATAGTTAGCTAAATATTTATCTGCTAACAATCTAGAACTTTCAATAACTGCTAAATGTCGTGCATTTTCATTTGTTAATAACCTAGAATTGTCCGTTAAAAGTCTATTATTTTCATTCATATTTACATTGGTAATTAACCTGTTGTCCTGTGTTAAAATACGATTATCATTTGTAATTAATCTTGTATTGTCATTTACTAACAAACGAGGTGGCTCGGTAACATTTACTAATAACCTATTTCCATCATTTGCAAGTAATCTCGTATTATCAATGATACCTCTATTATCAGAGAGTAAATGCTGTGATGAATCTGTTAATATGCGAGACCCATCACTAGATAGCATTCGAGAATTATCAGATTGGATCATTCTTTGAATTGGTTCAGTTTGAAGCATTCGATTATCAGTTTGCATAAGACGATTCGAATGATCTGCTGTTTGTTGTGGTTGCTGGGGTTGATATTTTTGATCACTAGCATTGTGAAATTTGGGCATACGTTGCTGTTCTTGAGAATTATATTTTGGAGATGGTGCATGAACTTTCATATGTGTATTTAATGTACTAGACTGTGAGAATGCTTTTCCACAAGTTACACAAACATAAGGCCTTTCTCCTGAATGCACTCGCATGTGTCTGAGCAAAATTGTATTAACTGTAAAGCCTCTTCCACAAACTGTACATACATATGGACGTTCGCCTGTGTGGTTCCGCATGTGGTATTTAAGTTTCATTACTGTCGTAAATCTAAAAAATAGATAACACGTAACTATGTGTATACTTTACATGCAGGATATTCCTCAGTAAGTTGCAATAATTAACAATTAAATAATACATTAAATGGAAATAAATAGCTAATTTTAGGGGCAAAGTTCATATGAATACAAAATGGACTAATTTTCTAGATATAATTTATGAAAATATCTTATCAAACAAATATCTCAAAAGGTATTTGACGTAGATTAATAGAACTGGAGCTGGTACAATTTATATCAACCAATGGTGGAGATACTGCAAGACACTGTAACTAAAATCCAAAAATTTTAAAACCACTAAGTGTCCTAAACAGTCCCCTTTTTGACATACAGGGTGGTACGTAATTATGTCGCAAACCCTGCTATATAGTTATAGAAAGTGGCGAATATTTTCTTAATAAACTTTTGGTCGGTGGGGCCTATTTACAGAGGTATGGCCCTGCAAAGTTCTAAAATAAAATTCGATTTTTTACATATGTAGATATTTTACATAGACATTCGAATAGATAGAGAATATTATTTATCTGTCATTTCTAAAATTCAAAGCCTACTATTGAAATTTATTTTTGCTGGTTTATTTTAAAAGTATTGTAAACTGTAATTATGGAAAACCCAACTTTCTATTAAAATTTTACAAGAGACCTTTTTTTTAGATAAAAGACCATTGTTTTTCAAAATAATACAGGGCGATTAAAAAAACCTAGATTTATTTTTTTTAATAAAAATGATACGTCTATCCCCATATCTCCGCCGCTAGTTTGTTTATTTTTTCAGCAATATAACTAACAACATCTACGAGACCTGTAAATGTTTAATTTTTATTTCAACCATTTCACAGTTACAAAAAAAAATACGAATTTTAGAACTTTACAGGGCTGTACATCTGTAAATAGCTTCCATTGACTGAAAGTTGAAAAATATATTTGCCATTTTTTGTAGCCATTACCGTAGTAGGCTTTCCGACATATAGTTACGGACCACCCTGTATATGAAAATGTTCAGCGACACTAAAATTAACATGATTTTGCCAGTGGTGTAAAATTTGAAGTCTATACTTCTGTATTATAAAAAATTACTTAACCTTAGCGCAGCATCAAATAATGTATATACATATGCAGGATGATTCAGAACTTATCTAAAAAAAATTGGGAATAGATGCGTCATGAAAAATGGAGTCAATATCGTAAAAAAAAAATTGTAAAATTCTTATAGTTTCCGAGTAAAAAATTATTGTAGTCGTAGTATTTTCAACCTTTACATTGCTGAGCTACTGTAGTCTCTGGCCAGGCGATTCCCAATATTGAAATCCAATGACTTTTTGTAGGTATTAAATTTTTGTGATTTGACTGTTTACATTAGTTTTTCAAATGTCAAAAATGGCTTGCAACTCGGAGTAGATGGATATCGTTTTAATTTATGGGAATGTGAAAATGCTTTAGCAGAACGATTTCCCAGTAAACATGTGCCAACTGCAGCTACTTTTACCATAGTGTGCAGTGAGTGCAATGTGAGGGAAATTTGAAACCGAATTGTGGAAGAGATGGAGGTCCAGGATATCCACGACTTATTGCAGCAGTGTGACGTATCATACACGAGGCTCAATTATATCTGTACCATGTATAGTGTGTCCAAGTATTAATACCAAGAAATTTGGACGAGGAGGATCGGTATCATGGCCGCCATGATCTCCTGACTTTAAATCATGTGGACTTTTTTTTGTGGGGATATTTAAAAAATCAAGTGCATCACATACCTACTATTGATGATTTATATATTATAGTTTCTGCCAATAACTGTGTTAGTTTGTAGAAACTGGGTAAAATTTTTGTCCGTCGCCGATTGCATGCTTTGCCTCCTTATCAGGTTTTACAGTGGATCAGTTTGCAGTGCCGCACAGAAGTGTATTTTTAAACCATTTTCACACTGCCCTTTTTTGAGAAGTTATATTTTTAAGAGTACATTAAAATTTTTTTTTTAGATACGTTTTGAATCACCCTGTATAATAATGCTATACCAAATTTAGCTTAAATTGGCTTATGTAAAGTATTAGAAAAAATATAATCTCAAATCCAAATCAGTATGGCACTATATGCAATAATACCATGGTTTTATTATTGCAATGTACTTCAGGACCACCCGTATTGTTATATTTATACACAAAAGAAAAATACAGGAAAACAAATAAATGCACAATTCAACAAATTTCACTAGTAAATTGAGTAATGCTTTGATTGAATTGTTATCCTTCCAATTGTTTTTCTGTACTACACAATTCTTTCTTCATTCAAGTGAAATTTGTTTTTTACAGAGATACAGTTTATATGAAAAATACTTTACATTTTTAAAAAAATTCTACAAGCATGAATAAATTATATGCTGATTGTTTTATATCATTTTATTTAATGGTTTTATTGTCATTTTTTAACATATTTATCAAAACATATTTATACAACACTTTGTTGTTAGTGAATTAATATAAATATATATGAGGCTATGATACGTAGAACTTTTCTTTTTATGATTTTTCTAAATGCTTATTCGCTTAGATTATGTATAACAAAAATATAATTTCATTTAATTATCAATAGTTTATCTTATTTTTTAAAACTAAATGTTTATAAACTAATCTACAAAATGCAAATATCTTTTCAACACGATTATATTTTATGAATTTAATTTTGATGGTTTCCCACTTGCTGTTTTTTTTAAGTAGATTTGATAAAAGTTTAGTTTAATAGCCATTTCAATGTTAAACGGTCCACATACTATGCAACTTGTTGTACTACAAGTTATACAACTCAGGTGTAGATTCAACTGTTGAAAAGATAATTGCATATTTTGATAAAAGTGTTGTTTAATAGTCATTTTAATGTTAAATGGCCCACACACTATGCAACTTGTTGTACAACTTGGGTCGATTGAACTGTGGAAAAGATAATTACATAATCCGTGGCACTACTGTTCAACACGTCGCTCGACACCATGGATCATATGGAAGTTTGGAATATAGGACAGACTGCATAGAGCCTGTACGTGGGGTATATGATTCCAACTTGTTAAAATGATTTTAAATTCAACTGTCTATTGGTGACATGGAACTACAGTTATTGTGCAGAAATATTTCAAAAGAAAGAAAGACCTACTGACGCAAGTCGGTTAACTAACCAAAAACACTTTTCAGTTTTACAAGTAGAATTATGATTGCATTACCGTGAATGCAAGTACTGGAGTGCTGACACATCATTATTATTACTATTTTAACTGCTCAACAGAGATTCATTTGAATTGGGATTGGGGTTTTCTCTGTCGTGAATTCATGAGTACAGCACTGATAAGTGGTTAGGTAGGTTATAACACCACTGGCAGAAAACTAATAAATGAGCGGTATTTAGTTTTATTTAAAACTACTGAAATCTCCCTAATTTCGTAAATATGTAGCATATTCGAGGTAAATTAATAAATAATATAAATAAACAAAACATAGGTAAATCTTCTCAATTATTGGCCAAATACGTTCTCTTTTAACAACGTTGAACGGACTCGGGTACGTTACACTACAGTATTGTGAATAACCAAGAAAATTATAAATGTTTTAATTTTAAAACAAAATAAATCAAGTATTTTTTGTTTAACGTTAATTCCCAGTAACCTCCAAACGAATAACAATTCAGCCTATTCATATTCAACATTTTGTCTCAAAAAAATTTGTGAAAACTTAATCTCTGTAATTTTAGTAAAAATAAAAAAAAATATATGTTTTATAATACATAATATACAGGGTGATTCAGTCATGTCATTAATTTTAAGAGAAGATAGGAAAAAATGAGTATAATATCAATACATCATTTAAAATAATTTTAAATGCATATTTACGCTGGAAAAAAATTTTTTAAATCATTATTTAAACCCTCTTTCCAGACTATCACTGACCGCTGGTGGTAATTCAACTCAGTGTCGGCCTGACGTAACGGTGCCAAATTTACATTACATAAATGGTGAAATAAAATCCAATACTCACTAGGTTAAATTATTAAGAGAGGATGAAACGTATTTTGTATTTAAATAAAGACAGTAATAAAAAAAACCTCATGCTGTCAACAAAAGACAGTCCGAAACATACCTATTCAATGATTCGAGTTTTGACCTACTGTATTTAGGTCAATAACCTTGTTTTTAATGTCTACCCAATGACAAGCACTGCAGAGCTACAGAACCGCTAAATAATAACAGAGACAAACAATAATTAAATTTGCATTTTTATAAACACCCGGTGTAATCAATAGGAAATTATGAGAATTTTATAATAAATGCCAACCGCAGTAATCAGACCGACATCAGATAGGCTGTAATCAGCACACTCGGCAAAGTTAAAAAGTTCAAATTCCCGTGTAATATGTTACCAGCGGAATAAGTTGAACATTGTTCGGATCCATATTCCTATGCAGACGAGCACCTTGGATATGGAACAAATGCACGTGGCCCGACTTTTTTCCCTTCTTCATCCATCAGTCATTATTTTCGCGTAGTAGAGGTTGGTGAATTTCGTGTGTTTGTGTCGCCAGTGTATTTTATAATTATTAATAAAATTTGCCATTTACCAAATAAAAATGCAAGTAGTGAAAGACAGCGGTTGTCCTCTACTAAACACAGCCGTGGAAAAATTTATAAAAGACATTTTAATATACATGTGTATCTGCGTTTTCCATGTGCATCTGTGTTTTCGGTGTGCGTATGTGTTATTCAGTACCTACTGATCATGAGTAATGATTTTGATTCTAATTCATATTCATAATTAAATGCAAGTTGCATTATTTGGAAATATTAACGTATGAGCTTGACTTGATTCTGCTTTCTAGAACATAACGAAAAGGTGACACAAAATGTTTTAACCAAAATTATTTACTGTATAAAATTTTGTGCTTTTGAACTTGCATTACGAGGGCATGATGAATGAATTTTACATCAGAACTTGACAAAACGCTTAAAAATGCAACAATTTTTAAAGGTACCTTAAAGAATATATAAAATGCATACATTTTAGATTTCAAACAAGAAGTTTGTCATTAGAAAAAACCTATCACTCCACTCATGCATTGCACTGCATGTGGTCCTGGCAACGCTGCTGGACTTCTATATAACTTCAATACATGTACGCGACATTATGACTGAATCACTCTGTATACATACATAGTATATTATGACAAAATTTAGTATACCTTTTTTGACATACTGAACATTCAATAGGTTTTTCAGTTCCATGCAGCCTTTTATGACTAGTTAAATCGCCAGATTGTCTAAAAGCTTTTCCACAAAAATCACAAACAAATGGTCTTTCATTTGTATGGGTTCGCATGTGAATTTTTAAACTAGCTTTTGATACATATCCATTTTTACATACCTCACACTGAAAAGGTCGTTCACCTGAAATATAAAAAACGATTAGCTTTCTTATACAGGGTGTTAATGATAAGTTTTGCCACATTTTAATGACGTATTCTACCCATGAAAATAATCACGTTTTGCCCTATACAAATTTTTGATAGAACACTTCCCATGGCGGTACAGGGTGGCAAAAGTTTCAATTATATTATTATTTATAAAAGATCAACATTATATTAGTGTTTCAGATTGATAACACTGATTTTTGAGGCTAGTATTTGTTTTTTTATACAAATTTTTATAACATAAACTTAACAAATCTCTTAGCAGTTTGCTTATTAATTGGAATTGATTTAATCTGTTGATGGGAACTTCACCGAATTCAGGTTCAGGCAACGTGGTACATGGCCTGCTTATGAGAAAGTGAGTTGGAGTGATAGCATGCAAGCAGGAAATAGAGGTCTTGAGTTCAAGACTGCTTCAACCTGAATGAGCAGAGTATAAAACTCTTCGAACGCCAGACATATTTTGCCTAATACTCGTTTCAGATGTTGTTTGCTAGATTTGATACCTGCTTCCCACAGACCACGGAAATGCGGGGAATGAGGAGGACTAAATTTCCAATCTATATTTTCTAGTGATGCAAATTCGGTTATATAATCTAAGATGTTCACTAGCAAAAATAATTTTAGTTAAGTGGTGTTTGGAGCACATTAGTATAGGATGTTTTTTTTTGAAATATAAAATTTGACTTTTGAATTCGCCCCTCTACATGCATGACACCGTCGGACTCCAGGAATGGATTCAAGCTTAATAGCCTGCTGTTATTACTAATCTCTTTTTGATTTATCAGATTATTATATTTGATGGGAAATGATTGTTACTGTAAGATTTTTATTAGACATTTAAATGCATAATCAATTTCTTGCACTGAAAGCGGGCCATATTTGCGTAAGTTTTGTTGTTGTTTGCAATTGTTTTTAAACCTGATTAAATAAGCGACAACTCTTTTGAGCCTGTGAATATTTGAGAATTTTTGGAACGGGAATTCGCTTATTTCTCGCGCCGAGAGGCACACGGCCTTACTCATTTTTATGTCTGGCAAATCAATGACCTTTAACTTTGAATTGGGCCAGTTTTTGCTAGCCAATTAGGCCCGTGCCACCACATGCGTAATGATTTCAATTGGTCAGGATTAACACCCCTAGTTAACAAATCTGCTGGATTATCTTTGCTTGTTACATGGCGCCATTCATATTGATTAGTAATTTCTTGTATTTCAATCGCCTAGAGATGGGACTTTTAGTTCATTTTGGTGAATTCATTCTATCAGTCTCATTCACCTAAGAGAATCATTCACTTGAGTAATTCATTTGATTCAGTACGGTCGAGAATTGTATTTTTGTAATTCGACCACCGATTGTTCAGTCTCGACGTTCAATATCGGAGTTTGCTTACAATGGCACTGTTTCATGACTCGCGTGGTATCGTAATTTAGAGGCAAAGGTATAACATACAATGCTTTCGAGATTACAGAGAAATCTAGATTTTAGATTAAAACATTTATAGGTAAGCATTTAAATATAGGTAATAAAATATAATTTTAGGTGTGAAAATATTGTATTAAATTAACAAAAGAAGTAATATTTAAAATAAAAAAAACTAATTTCATAAATAAATTCTAAACATTAAAAAATTCGCGTTTAAAAACAAAATTTTAGAAATTTTGTCTAATTTTAATGGAGCTCGTTTTTCTGTTACTCTGCTTTAGAAAATATTCTGTCGCAAGACACCGAACTAGCCATTCTATATAGGTGATCCGACTGAAACCGGTCATTGAGTCACATCTCCGATACCGTCTACGTCTAATCGTCAGCTGCAATTTTTCATTTAATTCAGTGAACTACTGAATAAGTATAGGACTGAATTTGACTCGCCTGAATTACATTGTTAAATTTTTTAGAATCAACGTTGCTTTTAGTTCACAGAGAATAATTCAGTCCGACAAGAAGGAATGATTCATTTCATTCAGTGAAGTGAATAGTTCGTTTGTACTAGTTCGTTCGCGAACTACCCATCTCTACAACCGCCCTACGGCTTATAAAGGGTTTTAACGAATTTGGCGTCATTTTTAACAATCCTAAAACAACGGTAGAGTCTGTCCAGTATACAATTTTGTGAAACTTTATTCCACTCCAAAACTTAGACCAATTTGCGTATAAATCCACGGGCAATGATTTGTCCCACATTGCTTTCAATAGCCACAGTTTTTACAAAATAATTTTTGCTGTTATAATACCGGACTCAGTATGCCTAACGGGTCAACTACTTGAGAGATGCTAGACAAAATTGTGCGTTTTGTGACCGTTTAATTATCCCCTCAAGCGCTTATAGTGTACGTTAAATTGTCCGTATGACAATGCCAAATAAGACCTAATGTTTTTGCATTTTCGTTTGATCCGAGTTGTATACTTACTTTTCAATGAGGAGCTATCACCCTGTATATGTTTTAGCACATCTGGATTATTTGAATCAAATTTACGTGATTCGAATCTCCGTTTAACAATACATCAGATACTTTTTTGCATATTTGTGAGGTTTCATGAACTGTATCTGCTTCAGAGAGCAAATCGTCCACATAAAAGTCACGCTTGATGATTTTTGCTATATTCGGTTTGCTTTCTTCAATATCAATTGATTAAGACACCGTATTGCCAAAATGCGGCCGCGGCCATGCCATAGGTAACCGTGTTTAGCTTGTATGTTGCTAGATCGGAATCTGACACCCTGCAGCTCCACAATAATTGGCAAAACTTATCATTAACACCCTGTATAGTCATTTCTATCTGTCCCCTGACCCATCCAGCTGTTATATCAAATTTATAAAAATTATAGTAATGATAAATCATTCTACGTAGATTTTTTAAAAAAGCATTGGACTTAGATTTTTACATCATAAAATGGCAAAATTCTAGATGTGAATTATTTTTTTAAGAAAAAAATGATGGTATGTTGATGATATTTATGTAATAGCTCTAAATCAATTCATTATTATTTAATATACAGGGTGTTACAGAATGATGTTAAGATGATCGAGATATTGAGATGAGATTTGGTACACAACAGTGTATAGTAAAGGGCTACTTTTACATGTATAAATTTCTCTTATAATACAGGCTGTCCACACAAAAGAGGGCCACTTCCATGTATCTCGCGTAATATGCAAGACACGTCAAAAATCTAAATATTTTTGTTGCATTTTTGGAGGCCTTTATGCTTGTAAAAACAAATTTGAGATCCATGGCCAACTTTATGAGTAATAATAAAAAACCTGTAAAGTACCCAAACTTTAAGGCTGCCTAACTTTTTTATTTTAAGAGAGAGATTTTGATTGCAAAATTGATACCCACCTTGTATGAAATTAAGCAATTTGTAAAAGGTATTTGTAAGTCTATATGTTTTGGTTTGCTCAGTGAGTGTCATTGTTTTAAAAGTTCAAGTTATCTTTGTGATTAAATATGGAATATTCATTCAATAAGCTTACCGACATGCATTTAGCGAGCTGTTGCACGATTGTATCTACAGTGAAAGATTCCCGAATCGCCAAACACCTCGCCATACTATGTTTGCTTCGATTGACAAAAGATTACGAGAATATGATTATCTTAAAAGAATATGTGTAAATAAAACAAATGACAATAATGACTTTAACTTGATAGCAACAACAAAAAAATATTTTGTTTTCATAGCCTCAAATTTTTAAATCCGTGACACATACAGATTTATAAATAATGAATTTTTCTCATGAAGTCTTATCTGTAGGCAATTTTCTCAAAAAAAACAAAATTTGTTTAGACTGATACAACCTTTTCAATTATGCTGCCCATTTAAAATAAATTCAACAACTGTAAAGGTTTTTACCAATGATAGAGGGAGGTAACCGGAGAAAATTACCACCCAGTATCATTCCAATTAAAATAACGAAGTTGGTGACAGTTTCTGATATAACCCGAAGTGATAGCTATTTCATTGAAAAGGTCATATTCGAATAAATAGGAAGTCAAAAAAAATAAATAAATCTTAAGTGGTACGTATAACTGGTAATTTTAGGTGTAGTGTATCGTGTACAACAAACCTTAATTTTGTTGATACATTTTATTCTATTTTATATATTTTTCATTTCCCTAGAATTTTTGTTATATTGATTAAAAAAAGAAAGTAATTTAGTTGGATAAACACAATAGAACACAGAGATTATCAACAACAAATCTTTCTTTTCATTGACATTACCAAATTCACCAGGCTTGTTCAAGAAAATAGTAGAACTTTTCGATCTGTGGAACAAAAAGTCTCTTGAACTTGAAAACAATTAGCTGGTTAGAATTTTGTCTTCACTGTGCATGCTTAAGAAATTTGCAACTTGAGACAAAACTTGTGGACTATAAAACAGCTTCAACGATTTATATTTTGTACCGCTTTTTCACGCAAATACACACACATACACTTTATGAAATCAAGCACAAATTTTTGGAATGTAAACAATGATAGCTATACAGATAAACATTACTGGTTGAATTTGCGACATTATGTAAACTTTGGCTATTAATGTGACAGTTAAATACATACTTTAACAAGGACATGCCTAGTGAAATTTTCTGCCGTTTTCTTACTGTGTATGAATTTCATAGTTGCAAGAGAATTAAAATATATTTACCTGTATGTGTCCGTAAATGTAATTCAAGATTAAATCTCTGAGGAAAGCATTTGCCACAAGTGTTACACAAAAATGGTCTGTCACCTGTATGTTGCTTGATATGAATTGATAAACTCTGAGCATCAGGAAATTCTGTTTTACAGTAATCGCAAATATGTTTTAACAAGGCTGGATCACCTTCCTTCTTCTCATGAATTTTCATATGCTTAAGGAGGCTGTTTTCAGCATAACATCCTTTATTGCATATTTTACAAACAAATGGCTTTTCTCCACTGTGTTTTAACATGTGTTTGTCTAATAATGTTGTATGTATAAATCTCTTCTTGCAAATTTTACATTCATGTGGTTTTTGTTCCTCTGGAACATGAGTTCGCATATGGTTATTCAAATAGTTCTCTTCCGTAAATCCCCTAGGGCACAACTTGCATTTATAAGGACGGTCTTCAATGTGAGTTCTAAGATGTTTTCTGAATGATTTCATGTTTATGAATTGTTTCTTACACACATTGCATTGGTTTGTGTTCCGTTTCATTTTCTTTGCGGCTAATACTGTAAAAATGTATAATTAGTACTAAATAGCATTTACTCGGATATTCATAATTAATTACATTAAAAACAAAAAAAGTTTCGTGGATCATATTTCTTTACTCCTTAAGTTATTAAAAATAAAAATGATATATCTTTACATAAAACAATATATATAATAACTTCCTTGGGGATTTTAGAAAGGTTGTTATTACTGAAAGTAGTGCAGAACCCCTTAGCATTCAGGTCTGGTGACCCATTGTACATGTCATTAGTAGAAGAGTTCAGAACAGGCCCGTGCTACATGCAAAGGCTAATACTAGTTCTGCTGAAATCTTGTTAATGTCTTGAAGCAATAAAAATACTCCTCCAAGATATTTGTACATTTTTACTATTAAAACAGACACAGAAGAAGAAGAATTATTAAGCATGTTAATGTTTAGGTTTTAGATCAGCTAATGGGCCCTTTACAAAATCATTCTTCTGCTGATCACACTTTAATTCAGTTACTAATAATTACATTTCCCTAAAAAAATGATAGGAATTTTCGGTTAAAGTTTATCCAGAATAAGGTCATGTCAAGAACGCAAATAATTGCAATTTCTGGATATTCAATATGTTAAATTTGTAATTATACATTCAAGTTTGTATTTAGTAGTATAATAAAATATAATATAATATGGAGCATAAGTGGAATCTAAACAATAGGGTTTCTGCTGTATAGTGTAACTATGAAAAGTTTAGGAGCTGTGCCCTTCTGTTTTTCCTTAGATAGTAAAAAAAAATCTACAGCAATATTATTTTTGGATTTATTATGATATTTAAAATCATACTTTATTCAAATAATGTTTACATTTTTTCTTTTTTGTGAAGTTTTTATTACTTTATATTTAATTAATTGAATAATAAGTTTTAATCTTAAAAAATAACGAAAATTTCTCTTGAGTAAAGTTCTAAATCTTTTTTCTAAGAAATATTTGTCAGTTCATTATGATTTTTTTTAATTTAAAATGATCCAGGAAAGCTATCACTTGGACTCTGAAAATGTGCTGTATACAGGGTTAACTATGACTTAGTACAAATATTTTAAGAGGGGATAGGAAAAAATAAGAATTAACAGAATCATCTATCACAAAAATTTACAAACTTATTTATGAAGTGAAAAAAAATTGTTTTCAAAACTATATTAAATCCTTAATTATCACCGTCACTGACCTTCTGTCAGCCGCGAGGTTAGGTATATTCTGTCAAAGTCAAAGGTGTCAAACGTAGTGACAGGTCACCGTGTTGACTCGTGTATCAGTTTACGCCACTTTGAAAAAAAAAAACATTTTATTTACAAAGTGTAGATGATTATTTAATGATTTAATAAGAAATATATGATAGCACAGGGAGGCAGCACCTACCTTACTAATATTTATTTCCAGGATTGATACTTGGAGAGATTTTAAGAACATTAAAACCTGCCATTGCAAAGATTTTTGTACTTGCTGTGGACTACAAAGGATAACAAAAAAATACACGCAAATGTACACAAATGCATAAAAACACATTTACTATCAAGGCATTATAACAGTTATTCAATGTGGTTCAAAAAGTATTCAGCATAATATTTTGTGTACTCGGAAACATCTTTAGTATTACGCTGCCACATAATAATATGCTCTTGTCACGCTCCCACAAATCAGCACCTTATACGTATCTAGGCATCTGAATACGACATGTTTGTAAATACACTAAAAAATATGCAAAGAATTAAATTTGTACAAAAGCAAGTACTGAAAAATTACTTCAAACTAATCAGAGTACCATAGCCGTATGCAATATTTGTTGACATCTGCAGACTGCATCTGTAGGTCACTAATGCAAAGTGCACTCCACGCCGATAAATTTTTTAACTTCTTGTGTTGTTGGGGAGTTAAATTCTGTTAATACTAATAATAGCAACAATATTAACAGTAATCGACAAGGTTTGCATAAAATAATTAGTACTATTTTAAAGTATAACATCCCAAGATGTTTACAGTGTTCTGTATAAATGTTTCTTGGACCCTTAGAATATAATCTAAGATTTGCCATGTTCTTTGATGTTTAGAGAGTATGCAACTAGCCATGCAGTATTCTAGGCTGTTATTTTAGAACATTTAGTGACTAATTTTAAACATTTTATAATATAATATATAATTCAATTAAGTATTTTATGTTCGATATGTTATTTTTTTTAATTATTATTATTATTCACGGGCAAGCCCACTTAAGTAAACAGTATAAATGTAGAATAGTAGTAAAATTAATAAATGTTAACTCAAATATCAAACCTGTGTGCTTAGAAGATGCATCTTTAACCTATCTAACGATGCATCAAATATGTCTACATCAGTAACTGCATTTGCTATTCTAAGCATTCTAGGTATACAACTATTTAGAGTGACATTCATTCTACAGAAAGGTACATGAAACAGATGCAATTGCCTAGTACAGCGATTAGGTACAAGGAGCTTAATTTTCGATAATAGTTCAGGACAATTACATCTGTCATTTATGATGTTTGAGAGTAGCAAAAGATGTCTGTGTTTCCTTCTGACAGTTAGAGACTGCATCTTTAAATATTCTTCGATTGAATTGTAATCGCAGTTAATATATAACTTAAATGCTACATATCTAAGAAAATTATTTTGAACCGAATAAATTTTTTGGATATGTGTTACATAATGCGGGTACCATACACAAGAACAATATTCCAAATGAGTTCTCACCAAAGAGCAGTATAAAGTTTCGATGGCAAAAGTATCGGTAAAATCACAAGTTAGCCTCTTGACAAAACCCAACATCTTCAATGATTTTGCTGTGACAGCAGAAATGTGTTGATTAAAATTAAGAGCAGTATCCAAAATAACACCAAGATCTTTAATTTGATGAACAACGTCTAATATCTGTCCACTAATATTATAATCAAACAATATAGGCTGTCGAGTACGATTAAAACTAATTTTATGACATTTTTCAGCATTTAAATCCATACCATTATATGTGCACCAGTTTACCAGGTTATTTAAGTCAGATTGCAATTGGAAAGCATTGGCAATACTATTAACAACTTTAAATAATTTCAGATCATCAGCAAATAATAAGGAAGTAATGTCGTTTATAAATAATTTGAATAAAAGAGGTCCTAGGTGAGAGCCCTGAGGAACATTGGAAGTAACAGAAATATAATTAGAATAATGATGATTTACTCTGACTGTGTTCTATTTACTAGATAGTTGGCAAGCCATTTCAACAGTATACCACGCAGCCCAAAATTTTCCAATTTTTTAAGTAATAATTTATGATTCACTCTGTGAAAAGCCTTGGAAAAATCAGTGTATATAGAATCCACCTGATAGCCTTTCTCCAAGGCTTCCGACAGAAAGGTAACATAAGAGACCAGATTTATTTCAGTAGACTTGCCAGCACAAAAACCAAACTGTTCTGGAATAATAATACTAGAGCAGTCATAGCTAAGGTAGTCAGTTATTATGCTCTCAAGAAGCTTGGGAATCGTACTAATTATTGATATGGGTCGATAATTTTTTATATTTGATTTATCTCCAGATTTATAGATGGGTGTAATATAAGAAAGTTTCCAGCAGTCAGGAAAAATTCCTATATCGAGGGATTTATAAAATATAAAACAATGGATGAGACAAGACAAAGCTACAATTCCTAAGTAATACTGGAGGAATAGCATCAGGACCTGGTCCCTTTCTGATGTTAAGTTCTGATAACTTCTTATAAATTTTGGAAATTGGAATGTGATAAGAGGAAACATCTATTTCCGTCTGAATGTGATTTTCATATCTATGTTGTAACTGGTATATACTGAGGAAAAATACTTGGCAAAAAGAGATTGGCAATTTCAACACCAGAATAAACATCATCATCTAAGTGCATTTTGCCTGGAATAACATTATTTTCTTTCTTACTTTTAACAAATTTCCAAAATGCTTTAATATTACTCCTAATAGAAATTTCAGTTGAACTTATGTAGTTAAAATAGCACTCAGAGGATAGCGTTTTACATGTAGATCTTAGTTGACTAAATACAGCATAACTATTGGGAGATTTCTTATAGATATTATGAGCAATCTTTTTATCTTTAATTAATTTTCTAAGTTGTGGTGTATACCAGCAAGGAAATTTCTTTATAAATGTTCCTTAATGCCACAAACAAATCTATTGCTGCATACACATTATAAAAATTATCAAGCATAATACCAAATTCCCTGTTATAAAGAAGAGAATCCCAATCAACCATTTCAAGGTATTGACAAATAGCTATAAATTTGGCACATTGAAGTCATAATAATATTCACCTGCACCACTACCATAAGTATCGCACTTAAGATGTATAGCCGTTTCCAACGGCGGATGGTGGTCATCTGGTTTAATTAAAATGTCAATGGCTTCATATACACTGAGCTCAGAAGGAGAGAGAATAAGATCCAGAATAACACCATTATGATTGACAATACTATTAGACTGAAACTAATTATTGACTGCGCTAGTAGACAATTATGACAAATCTGCAAGGAGTGAAAATGTAGTTTTGGCAGTGTGCAACGAAAGAAGGAAGAACGAATACAAAATACTGCAGCTAACCAGATTAACTATTATCTATCAGGTACTCACGAATTATTATTATTAATAAAAATGTTTATTTTCGTCATTTCTACTCTTGACAACGCTGCAAAAAACGACTGAACGGTAGTTGACATATCTAGCCATCTGGGACGATGACTAATTGTCATAGGCGCCGACTTTCCGTAGGAAAAGAGGGTTTTGCCCCATTTTTTAAGCATTGAGCTAGAATTCCGAAATAAATTTTGTATTGTCTTTTAGACCTCTCTGAGCACGTGGTTAAAATTTTTGTACTTAGTCATAGTTAACCCTGTATAACACATTACTATTCTAATACAATGAAGAAGAATGTATGGAAGCTAATTTAGATTTAGAAAGGTCAAAATCCAGATAAAATTCAGAAAAATGTAAAATGATTGTTGATGATTATTTTCTTGAATTATGTGAATCATTAAATTGGAAAAGAATTTTTAAAATATTAACTATAAAATTTATAGATGTGTGATTATTACTTTTTTAATTATTTGTTGCACAAAAATATAAACTTGTATTTATTATTTTTACCTGCTGCTTTTCCTCCTTTAGCTAACATTTTTTTTCTGGACATTTTACTTTTTTGAGATTTTGCTGCCTTTAGTAACTGTTTCTGAGCTATAATTTTTTCATCATTTGGATTATCTGTCACAGATGTCTGAAATAAGGAGAAATGGTCTTTGAAATCATCATCGTCACTGTCACCAGATGATGTATCTAGGCCAAAATTATCCAAAAACAATGTGGTTGAAAAATCATTAGTTTGATGAGTGTCTTCTTCCTTACATTGTTTAAAAATAGATGGTTTACCCAAATACTGTCTGAGATTGATATCAGACTGTTCACATAATTGTTTAAATGAGTAACATCTGCTTATTTGATGAACACATTGTAAACAAATTAGACTTGGCAGTCCGTCCCCATTTTCAATCTGAAAAATGTAAATAATACGAGCATTATTAAAAATAACTAAATATAATCATGCATATAGATAAGAAGTAACAGACATAACTTTTGAAAAATATGGAGGTATATTATATAGGGTGTCCAGTAAAGAATACTCCAAATTTCAAGGGCCAAATATAGGGATTTAACCCAACCTCAGTCCAAAAATTCAAGATTGCCAACTTACAAAGTTAAATTTTGGCCTTTGCTAATATTTCAAACAGTTTTCAAGATATTTGCTCCAAATTTGGCACAGGGTTTTTTTTTTGAGATGACAAAAATTGTTTTAACCGAAAATTTAGCAGAAGAAGGGGTGCTGTTGTGATTGTTTTGTGTGCAAATAACGGATCCGTGGTAATCCTAGAAGTATTATCATTAAAAAAACCATACATCATTCATGACTTTAATGTTAACTGTTTACAAGAAAATTACATTTTCAATAGAGCATATCAGGTAGAACGTCATAATTAGTAAGGTAATTGATGTATGTCGGCAACCTTGATTAATGCAAACTTCAATCAACCTGAATAATAATTCTCCGATCTGGTAGTCTTCTATGTAAAAAGTGATTGGCTTAAAGGTGCAGAAGCATTGCCTTCTATACATTAAATTCTGCAAATTCTTCATCCATAATATTGAATCAACATGATATCAAAATAATTTATGTCGACGGTGATCTATATTTCCATAGAATATATCAAATTAAAGCTCTCTATTCAATGTCATAATTTTTTATACAGTGCGTTAAAAATCTGCTCAGGACAAATTTTCAGGGGCCATTTTGTAAAAATATTTTGTTTTTTTAAATTAAATAGTTGGTTTAGAAGGCCTTGAACAAACCTACAGAATGACAACTTTATTGTTAAAGTATCTTAAAAAATAACGGAGATATAGGCCTGTGGTTGAGGTCCAAAATAAAAGAGAGTGCTTTAAGTATAAACCTGCTCACCATCTAAAGCTGCCAACACAAAGATCAATACATGCAGCTTGTACATTTATCATATAAAATTGAAGTGCCGCATAGCTCGCAGAGCATATCCGATTATACAACTTCTGCTGCAGTAATTATGCATGTGGCATCAGAATGCTCAATTTCTATTGGTAGAGATGTTTTGACTGATTCACTAGTTCCATCTTCAGCGCATATATATTTGTATATATATATTTCAGCAAATTTAATTGTGATTGTAATTATCTTATTAGTGATTTTGTGTTCATGTTCTTAAAAATTAGAATAATTCAAGTACTACAGCATGTTCCCAAAATCGTAAACACCCTAATCTAACAAGTGAGGAACATTGGATGATAAGAAACTTTTATGAAAGAATTAGGGCTAGAGACCAAAATATGAATGTGATACGATTGAAATCTTCATTAACAAGTCTTTATGAGTAGTGCAATAAAGAATTAAAAGGAATATACAACTGAGAAACAGATAATGGTGAAAACTCAGGAAAGGGAGAAAATGGAGGTTGATGATACAAAATACGCATTTCGTAGAACAATTCATGGATGTTATTTTAAAAATGACAATAAAACAAATCAGGTTGCTTTGACTAGAATATCTAGAAGTATTTTTGCAAATTATGTGTGACATAAATTTCTCTTTTATAAAATAAAATCGAGAGAGTATGCTGTTAGAAAAAGAAAAAATAATTATATGGAGAAGAAACTATTTAAGACAAATATTAGAAGGATGATATCTGAATTGAAGAATATGCAGGGTTAACTATGACTAAGTACAACAATTATAACCACGTGCTCAGGGAGACCTAAAAGACAATAAAAAAGTTATTCCAGAATTTTAGCTCAATATTTAACAAATGAGGCAAAACTCTTTCTTCCTACAGAAAGTCGGCGCCTATGATAAGTATCAACTGAGATGGATTATGGCTTAGATCCATAGTTGAATTTACTTCTGTCAACAATGTACCACTACCAGCAGTCATTTGCAGTGTGTCTAAATGCAGAAATGACAAAAATTCTTATTAGTAATAATACCTGATAGGTAGGTAACAGTTAATCCAGTTAGCTCCAGTATTTTGCATTAGTTTTTTCATTATTTCGTTACAAACTGGTAAAACTACATTTTCACTCACTACCGATAAACACACTTCCCGTAGGTACAGTTAGATAAAATGCCTATGTATTATAACAAAATTGAAGAAAGGAACGAGTAGATAGATTCTAATAGATAACAGAAAACTTTTAACACCCGCGGCACTCTTGTCTCATCGCCTAGAAAAACAAACCGGCAAACTATATTATGGGAAAATATCTGTACCCGACACATATTCCTTTATTTATTAACTATAAAACGTTTAAAATTAAAATACGGCACTAAAAACTAGAACACAAAACTACAACGTAAACACAGGAATTAAATTAGAACATGACAGTAACACTGACTCGACTGGACCGACTGCAGACTGTTACATGACGGTTGCTTGCTGATTGCCTACTCTGATTCTCGCATTGGCGGCGTTAAATAGGGATTTAATATAACATCGAAAAAAATTTTTTTCGCTTTATAAATAAGTTTGGAAATTTTTTGAAAAAAGATTCCTTTTATTATTTTTTTCTATCCCCTCTTAAAATATTTGTACTTAGTCGTAGTTAGCCCTGTATTTTGTATACTTCTATATTATATAACGAACACGAAACATGGATAAATGAAGATGATATATGGTGAAAAAAGTGTGGCACTGTTTAGCCACATAAGGAACCTGGTGCTGTTGTGGTTGTAATGGATAATGAACCATATAATAGCACACACTACTACCATATACGACACTGAAGTGAAACAGTAATAAAATAAAAAGCTATCTATCCAAGTTAACTAAGACTGGATGGGCACGCGCATTGTAATGAAGCTACATGTACAAATTTAGTAATTGACAGCCCTTATAATTTAACTTATATTTTTTAAATAATGTATATAGTCTTAATCTCTTAAGAGAAACCCTGCATTAATAAATAATACTTTCCTCTTTTAATTAAAAGCACATGGACTCCTTGTGCCCAACTAAACGATATCCAGGTTTAAATGGATAATTTTGGTATATTGCTCCCCATGGCTTTCATAAAGTCGTATCTTTTCAAACCTGCTCCAATCTAGGCGTGGGCGGCGTTACATATTGTTTACATATTTGTTTAACAAAAACACTTATTGGTTCTCAAAAATGGAAAATTTGCAACTGATGTTCTTCAAGATTCCTAAAGATGATAACTTGTAAGTATAAATGTGTGAATTAAAACTCCTGGTTGCAACATATTTTACAGTGGATAGATATGGCAACATTTCTAATCTAATTTAAATCTCCAAGGTCGTTGCGGTATTTTCACAAAGATCAAAGGAGCGTACATATGGTAGTAATTTGTGAAAAAAGCTTTGTTCATAGTACACCAGAATCAGTTTTCAACTGTCTGAAACGTGTAATGTATCTAAAACAAAGCACTTTCAATCTTCATTATAAATATAATTCGCATGTGTCTAACGGTTGGATACTATTTCCAGCTGTTCTATAAACAGACCTAATAGCTGACGATAAGTGTTAATGTGTAACTGTTATAGTGACCAGTAGTGTATAGTATGTATGAAAATAGTGCAGTATACTATGTGATAGTCTGATATCCACGAAGTGCTTATCAGATAGGTGCAAGTAGGTCATGGTAGGCCATCCCCATCTAAAAGAACGGCATTCTACAAATGAGCATAAACTTTTTAAAGTAAACTATTAAAGTGCTAGGTTCACTCAACGTAAACTTATTTTTGGTAATTTTATATTCTTTGAACCCTGCTCAACCCCTTGTCTCCTGGAACCCTCACCTCCCATACTCTTCTAAGTGCTGTGCTCTCTATTATTTTGGACCTCGGTTATAAGAACTCGGTTTTAAGTGGTAGAACCTGTATAATCCAGGTCTACCGAACATCAATTTAAAATTGAAAATAGGCTTTAGTATGAGTTACTTTAATTGCCCAAATTTCATTGTTGTCATGGCAACCAGTTACAGTTATACCTGAAATTTGTTTTTTATCTTCTCACTTTAAAGGCATATAGCTTCACAACAAAGCCCAATCGGAAATTTTGATAAAGTACTACAACTATTTTTAGTATGATCTCTTCAGACACCCTGTGTTTGGCCTGTATTAAACAGAACAAAAAAATTCTATATATAGCTGCCTATTAGTCTAAGTATTTTTGATAGTAGTAGCCCTATTCTCAAAATAAAATATAAAAATTGCTTATAGTGATATAAAACTGTGGATTTTCTCTCCAATACCACTTTCCCACAAGGTTTCGTAAGGCAGACTTCACTAAGAGAAAGCCGAGTCATTTACCTACCATTTACCTAAAAATATCAAATTCTTTTTTCTTTTTTTTTCATTATTAATACAGTACATTTAATTTCGAGAACACTTTGTGGAATTATTTATCGTGGCTATTTAATATTTTTTTTTTACCTCATTTGTTTTTTTTTTTCAATAACAATCACATATCTACATGATTTATTAATTGCAAAAAGAGTGCTTGGCACAATTATTTTTTAAAGAACATAGGCCATAAGCAGCAGCAGAAACATTCTTTGGACAGACTTTTCAATTTTCAAATGAACTTAGGTATCAACTTATTTAGTTAACCTGTTTAGTTAAAAAATATTAAATATTAAACTAAAATTAATTACTCATATTTGTCCTGTAAACCTTTACAAAACTTTTATAACCATGGTCACCTGATAAGTTGATATATAATTGTAATTTTTAGAATATTTTTTCTCATCGATTATTCTAGAATAGATGGACAACTTTTACACGATCTCCACTACTTTGTAGGTAAATGCTTTAAAAATTATGATATTTCCAAATATTCATAAAACATTGAAATTTACCAACTTCACAATATTTTAAAGAATTGTCATTTAATATTATTTAAATCATGAAAACTTTAGGTACATTTATTTGTAAATTTCTATTGTTTTTTTACCAGCACAGAAGAAAAATATAAGCTGGAAAACCCTATAAAACTTTATAATGTTGCATCTGAAAAACCATACCCGCTTTAACAAGTAAAAAATATATATCAACTATAAGATGTACAAAAAAAGTAAAAATTGGTAATAAAAAAAGAAGCTGCCACTATGTAACCTACGGGTCTCAATACAGGGTTTCCCACAGAAAATGCTCATTCTGGTAATTTTTTTATTTTTGGTTTTAGGGCAAAAAATTTTGATACAAAAAATTCGATAGCCTTCTGAGAACGAACTCCAAAAATTCATGTTTAGAAAATAAGAACAAATGATGTCACCTATGTGATTTCTAGATTAGATATGTGCTTTTTTATATTTTTAAAATCTTACTTCAGTATATACATATTTTTTTTTTTTTTGGTAAAACTAATTCACATTGACATTTCAAATCTAAAATGCCTTTTAGGGATGACATCATGAAAAGCTTCGCTAAGCTACCCAAGCCATTGAAAAGAAGCAAACATTATTAAATTTTAATAAAATAAAACTCATAATCACAAATTACGCAGAAATATGTTAATAGAAAAGTTGTTTTATATATAGAGTATTTAAGACTAACACTTCGATATTGTTTCCTCGGTTCATCTTTGAGAATAAATTACATTGAAAAAATAGTAAAAAAAATTATACATATTACATAAAATATATATTATTCAAAAAAAAAAAATTCATTGAGATTCCCTACCCGTGTACGAGTACCTATATACATTATTATTTGTTATTACAAAATTTAAAAAACGGATAAAATTAATTAATTTACTAAAAAAATTATTGTGGATATCACTATAATGAATTAGTAAAACATATAATGTAGGTATTAACATGCAAGAAAAATTTAAAATTCTGAAAACCTGCACAGATGAAAATCCCATTAACATTTCTGCAAGTATCATAGCTTGTCCTGTAGATTCATCCTGCATGAATACAGATCGCATTTCTCCTTTTTCCGTTAAGCAAGTTCGGCAAATTTTATTTATGTCGAAAATATTTGTATCCAATTTAACCTCCATCGTATATCTAAAATCAGAAACGTAAACAAAACAAAAGATGCACAAACACGCAAAGCAAATGGCGAAAAATAGATTCTTCCACTGGTCGATTGTGGAAACTGCTTCTAATCAGAATCAGCCTTCTGCTTACGCAGGTAAATGGCGGATGCCTTTGGCAGTAATGATTTCTGAAATAAGGGATATTTTAGCATAACAATGTATTGAACGGTAGTGGAGGGTGGAGAGATATTGTTCAGGGACGGTTTAGATAAATTCAAATGCATACCTTATGCATAGTGTGATGGTGATGCGGCGATATCTGCAATGTGTAAATAATCATTAAATACAGCGTTGTTTTAACCTTTTTAACTACAAAAAAGATAACGAGAAAATTAAGGCAAGTAATACGAATTTATAAGTAATAGGAATTTATTTTTGGTACAGATGTAGGTAATCTGTTTCACATATTATAATTAAATAAATACAATAATAATATATAATAATAATATGCTCTCCGATAGAAACCTAAATATGAACATAAGCACAGTATACTAATCAAATCAGTACCACAGTCTATTATACAGTCCGGCGTCTTCACGTCGGCTCCTTTGATGTCGAGGTCCCAGATTTCGTTTTTTTAGACGACGAAAAGACGACTGCGCATTTAGCCGCGCACATTCGCGCGCTCAAGGGGCACGATGATTTGTCAAGAAATAGAATTTCTCCCACTTCGTCGAGTACATATGAATTTCATTGGTGTTCATTGCGCATTTAGCTGCGATTTAGCCACACCCTCTGGAACCTTCACTCGACCACAGTATACTGCATTGCTTAGTATACTGTGCACTCGACGAACTGTATAATAAACTGTGTCAGTACTTCAGTTTTAAATATCCCCACTCTAGAAAAAGTCGCCAAGAATATGGCGGATCCCACAGAACATACGGATACGGACATGTGACACGGACCCATGGATGATTTATGAATAAATTATTTTAGGTAATTTTCAAATACCACCTCTAGAAAAAAATAAGCAAGAATATGGCCACAGATCATTCGTAAACATAACCAATTACAAACTTTATATGTGTAGTTTCCATAGAAAAAGATAAATATAAACCGCGCTTAAAGATGCGCGAAGTAGTCATCGTGTGCGTTCCGACATTTTTAGATATGTTGAAGCCGGTAAATTTAAATTTGTAAACAAACATTGTTGATACTGGTTTATTTGCCTGATAGGTATGTAAATAATCATCGCTATATGATAAATATTTTTAGCATTGTATATCTTTATATTGTATGTAATTTTTTCAAGTTGCTCTTAAATAATTGCCTTTGTAATATAATATATAATAATAAGGGTCGAATTAATTAATACTTGGATATTTAACAATCTCAATAAAATAATTATCAAAAGGGTTAGCATATACATATGTATAGTGCAATTTTAATAAAAAATTTTGGAAAATTAAAAACACGTTTAAGGCAAATATTTTATGTAAGTAAACGCAATGATTACGTTACTTTATTTTTTGGTTCACATTTATCGAATTAATACCTGATGTCTTGTATTGAAATTTATCTAATTTATATTTCTTCTTGATGAGGTCATAAGCTATTTTTTCTTTTACATATGCATGGCTGAATTTATTTAATGCCGATTTAACTCGCATGTCAGGCTTATCCGATGGATTTAATAGGTATATTTACACTCATGTCTAGTTAATTAAATCATATAGGTGATTAATGTTCAAACTTATCGATTTCATTAGATCTATGCACCTCATCTAGGAATGAACTGCTTCTTTAAAATGTTATGAATATGCTTGTGACACCATATGTCACTACTTCAAAGTCACTAATAAAACACTAGAAAGTAATTAATAATCCTGCAAGAAGTATTTATTTATACATATAAATTACAGAAGACAGTCAAATATACAACAGATTACTACAATGAACTTATCATATTACTTGAACTAGCTTGGGGCAAACACCCCACTCTAGAGTGATAATGAGTTAACCATCTATTATAAGCTCCGAACTGTGAACCGATTTCCTTCCTTTCACCACTTCTTTCTTGATAACTCTTTCGTGCAGTACACTAGCATACTCGTTACATCTTTTCTTAACTTCAAGAACTCTTTATCTTTACTTTCCTGTGCTTAAACTAAAATAGAAATAAAAAATGTCTGGCATATTAGTAAATATAAAATATACCTATAAATGTATACAGAACGAATAAAAGTTTCTCAGTCTCTTTTGTTTCGTACTGCTGGATACTCGTATACTACCAGATGACGTATACTAGGAGGGAACTCAGCTAATACAGGTTTTCTAAAAAGTATTAAATATATAAATATTTTTATAATTTTATAGTAGTCAGTTTAATTTAGCTAAATGCAAATATAAATTATGTTACCTACATAAAACTCTCTTGTTTTATGTAGTGAGCTTGAAATACTAGATGTACAGGACTGGATGGCATTTTTTCAGAGCTTGATAACTTTTCTCTGGCGAAGATAATGCTATAGTACTACTAGAATTTTCAGGAAGTGCACTGGAATTTATTATTGACAAAATTAATAAAAATAAAGAAGTGATAAAGATTATGAAACTACCTAGTTTTAATTCTCCTCATTCTTTTTCTGAACATTTTCATTATTATTTTTTCTTTTTAATGGATAAAAACATCAATTTCAGGGGAAACTTCTATCCTTCGAAAATTTTGATATGGAACTGCAACATTTTAAAGTGAATCATTTTCCTTTATTAAAATCTGTTTAAAGAAAATGTTGTGAACAGATATATTTTCTACGATTCCACTGTAAATTTAGATGATCTATTATTTCTAAAGTACGTTAAATCGTTCACCTCTCGGAAACCTAAAAGTAAATAAATTATTCTTAGACATGGCATCTGCAAATATTTTAAATTATTTATATATACTATATTATACATAATATAATAGTAGATTAATGTAAATTTTACAATTACTGTTCGATCTTAATGTCACAAAAAAATATGTATGATTCAAAGATTTACCTACGGAATGTTACTGTAGTTCCTGTATCTGTTAGATGGGAAACTTTTTTACAATTTGGGACTATCTAAAATAAATATAATTATTATTTACAAATTTAGTAATATTTTAAATATCCATAAAATGCAATTTATCATTATGTACTACATATTAAAATATATAGGTACTTTCCCCTTCGTAGGAAGGAAAAATAACTTTTGATAAGAAAAGTCTTTAATAATGATTAAATAATATATAAACTGTAAATGAAAACTAGACACACACTATATTATTCAAAAGTTATAATAAACTATCCATATTTATATATATTTAATCTGTGGAACTATCTAGGGTTATAAACGAAGATAAGCAAAACGTAAATAAACAAAACCACAGAACGCAATTTTATTTGTAACAAACCACAGAACTATGACTAAAAATGGCTGCCAGCAGGCTATGACCCAAAAAGTGGATGCGCAGACGTCTAAACTCGTTCTATATCTATCTTTTTCTATGATTACAATATTTCAGTCAAGGGAAATGGTATTTTTTATGGTATTAACGCATGTTCACTTATCAACATGGCCGTGGAATTCATACCTTTTCTTTCAAAACGGCAGAGGCACTAATGTATTTGGCCTCTCAAGTGTATTAGGGACATTTTTTTCTATTTCTAGTAATTCCTACGTAAGTATTAAATTTTCTATGGTTAAGGGCACAAACACAGAACACTCTCTCTGTGGGCACAAAACATATGTTAAGGGTTAAGAAAATGTCAATATTATCAGATATTGACGAAGAAGTTTTTATTGATAAAATTAAAAATTATCCAGCTATATACAATGATCAACATTCAGATTATACAAATCGATGTAAGAAAGAGGAATTGTGGCAAGAACTAGCAGAGTTTATGGACAAACCAGGTAAATCTAAATTTTATCAATTCGTACAGGGTGTCCCGATTTTATACTTAAAAAAAAAGAAAAAAATAATGCTGGAATTTTGTTTCCATTTTTCTATTAACTCTGTTGCCACATTTCATTATTTTTTCTACTTAGAAATATAGATCTTAATGTTGACTGAAGAATAATTACCATAGTTTCCAAAGAAACCCGTGCCAACCTAAAAGTAATTTTAACTTTTGACGTTATATCATTCCCATTTGTACGAAACAAAAACTGTTAAAAATGAAAAGTAACTTTACTAATTATATTTTAAGGCAAAAAAAAGTGAGAAACAGTTAAAAAAGCTGCCATTGCATTTATTATTGCTGCTGCTCGGTTACTGGTTAAATATTTACATTTATTTTAGGTTGGTATTCGTGAATTGAAGTAAAAATTGACGAAAAATTAGAACAAGTTTTAAGTCGTCAATAACTTGACGAAGTTCTTCATCCATTTATTTGACATCCAAGTTTTAATATTACATTTGTCAATTGACTTGACGAAGCCACTTGATCAATTAATTGACAAAGAAATTGTTAATGTAAAGCGGATTTTATAGGGTGACGTTTGCTTTCAACTACTATTGAAAATAGGGAAGGGTGTCCCCATTATATTGCAAAAAAACAGATGTGAGTTGGCTTTGAAAAAATACTGGGTAATTATAACAGCGGAAACCTCTTCAGAAAAAATTCCAACTCTCCCTATTTTCGAGGGTGATGAACACAAATATAAAATTAGTTTTTTCGGTCGAGTCTAGTGTTGGAAAAAAATAATTTTTCAAAATTGTAACATCATGTAAACGTTGCATTAGGTAAAAGTTGCAATATAACGCCTATTTATTTGGACAACAGTGTGATGTCATGAAATAAAGATCGCAGAGGCGATATATTGGAACTGATAAAATTTTTTTATCAAATACTAAACAGCCGAAAAAAACTAATTTTAGATTCGTGTTCAGCACCCTCGAAAATAGGGAGGTAGGAATTTTTTAATTAAAATTGGAGAGGTTTTGGCTGTTGTAAATAATTCCAAGAGGATGATTTGTTTATCTTTTGAAAGGAAAGATTTTTTTTTCAATTTTCTGTCTTTATTAGGCCTTCCGAACACATGGTTAAAATTAATGACATTATGACTGAATCACCTTGTAGATGCCATAAAGAAAATAATATATGTAATTATGTAGAATGAACTTATGAGTGCCAAAGTTTACAGAATTAAAATATAAGTTACTGTACTAAGCGCAGCGCCTTTGAAAAAGCAAGATCAAAGAGATGCTGTCAAAAGGTTGAGAACTGGCGTATACGAGAGGGATCTAGTAATGAATATTGTTCCTGGCATTAATTTTTTTTAACTATTTTCCGTAATGACGTGAATGCCTACTTGCTCTGCAATGTCATTTTATAAAAAACCAGAATTTATTTCAATTGCAATAATTACATATGTATCAAGTCTCAAAATTTTGGTACTACTCTTCATGTTATTCATTTAAATGAAAGACAGTTCTTTCATAACCATCAATATTCTATGGTCTATAGTTATGCTTTATAGTTGGAAGACCCTTAACTTAGATTTAAAATTTTTCTGACTTTTGGCCTTAATGTCATACAAAGAATAACACTGACAAGTAAATGTCTTGTATAATAACTTTAACGATACCATAATTTTTATAATCAACCACCAGTTTGCGGCAAACCTAAAATAGGTTTGAATGAATATAATTTATAGTATTAAAAAATGTATACATGGTTAAAAGAAAAATATGTAAAATATTCCACTTTTTATTTTATTGAAATACATACACGGAATAGAAAACGTTTGTTGAAATGCCATTTTGGGGCAAACCGGAACAATCACATGCAGTATTTGAAATCTAAAGACTATGAACTATTAGCAATTTTCGTGGTTCAATTTCGTGCAGTCTCGGAACTCTGGAATAACCTACAACATCTTTATAGTTGAGTTACAAAACCAAGTTGATCTACTTCAACTCTCTGTTTCGATGACCTCTTCTCTAAAGTGCTCTCGACTAATCTGTCTGCTCTTGAAATCTAGTAAGGTCCAAAATATACCTTTTAAAACGTCAATAGTATATTTATTTAAAAATAAATTATTATTCCAATAGGAATAGTTAAGAGTGTTGCACCATAAGCAATCTATAATTTATGTCAATTACTTCAGATAAATTTTAGCATACATAGAACGAACTCCCAAAAATATGTTTGAATTGTAAATTGTGCCATCTATTAACACTATAACTGCTCCAAGTGTATAAATTTTGTTGAAAACTATTCCAAGCATACTTGTTTTATTTAGAAAAATTATTCAGAGTGGGTAGACGATATAGATACACAGTATACTTTAGGTCATACAATTTATATGAGCAAATTACAGTAAAGTGGGAGTCATCAAGAGTTTGTAGGATTTGCACCCAGAGTTACATAGGGATGATAAGTGCATTGTGCTAATAACATTAAAAATTCATGTACAGGGTAATCACACAAAAATTGCCCCCTCTTTCTCCATTATTAACCAAGATATGCAAAAAAATATAAAAATGAAAGTTGTAGGGACTTTAAATATTATTTAATACATATTGGTTTTGCTGAAGGACCACCTTGCTTTCACAGGGAACAAAAGTCACTGGTTCCACTTACTATGTTTAAATGCAAATATTATTACAAAAACACAAATCTTAAGCGACATCAAGTGCATGCTATCTCAAGTAGGTACTAATTCTCACTGAAGGGCCAGTTGTAGGGTCGCCAAATCTCACGTGATGTACCCAGCACTAACAACTATACAGATATAGAAATATAGACTTTACGAGCATAAAATAATACCTGCAGTTTTATAAACATTTTACCCTGCTTTGAAAGGGGCCCTTTTAATACATTTAATTGTACAAAGGCACCTTAAACTATGATTTGCAGACAGACAAAGTGAGAAATGCTGCTGAAAAGAAGCTAGGTAAGAACTATAATATTAGTACCCCTGACCTTAAAAATCCGCATATAAAGATTATGGATATTAATAGAGAAATGGATTCCACTGAGTTACAAGCTGCTATAAAGAAGCAGAATGTATTTTTGAATAGTCCTTCTTTATTCTTGAATGTAAAGGTAATAAAAAAAATGACAAATGGATGACTATAATTGAGTGTGATCCGGAATCTTTTAAGAAAATAATGAACGAGAATGGAGTTTACATTGATTGGTCACGCTGTAGAGTATATGAATATGTAAATGTGTTCAGATGTTGTAAGTGTGGTGGTTTTGGGCATAAAGCAGAGCACTGTATCAATGGCAACAGGTGTATTCGTTATGGGTCCCTGCCAAATGAACACGACATTACCAAATCTTGTGAGTGTACTATCTCAAAGTGTATTAATTGCATGCCGCTGCGTTAAAGACTTGTTTTCATGCTAATCATTCAGTGTTTGATATTAATTGTCCAGTTCTAGCGAAAAAAAATTGAAATGCAAAGACAAAAAGTTAGGTATAATGCATCATCAGTCAGTGAATAGCAATTACCCAAGAAATTTTTTGATAAAATGTCTCATTTTAAATTATCGCACCAAAATGTCCAGTGTATAAAAAATAAAACTGATATCTTGGGTATTGAATTAAATGAACTGGACATTGACATTGCATGTTTTACGGAAACATGGCTTCAGCCTCATGAATTGAATGGTGTTCACATTGATGGTTATATTAACATAGTGAATTATTTTAGGAATAAATATAAAAATGGTGGCGTTAGCATATTTTATAAACAGTCACTTAATTTATGCATAAATTAAGTGCTTGATTTGACAAAAGCCGGCATTGACAAAAATATTGAAGTGGCTGGAATTGAAATTAAACTCTTAACTTAAGTTTAAAAATAATCTCTATCGAAGCCCTTCGGGCGACTTAGAATTATTTTTCAGTATTCTTGAGGAACTATTATTCAAACTACTTAGAAATCAATCTACGATTTTGATTTGCCGCAACTTTAATATAGATTTTCTTGAGAATACTGTGCCCAAGGATCGTTTGTTTGACTTGTTTGGAATGTATAACGTTTTTAATCATGTTAGCGAACCAACTAGGGGAACATCTGGTATTGATTATGTATGTAGTAATTTTTTATTTGACTCTAACCAGTATAGATATAAATGTGAAGTTAGATCAACAGGAGTATCTGACCACCTATGTCAAATTTTATTTTTTGATTTACCTATTAAAATAAAAAAGAATAATAACTATTCCATGGTTGTGAATCGTTACTATACCACAATGTTTATTGAGCCAGTTTCTGAGAATGAGGTATATGATTTAATAATGTAGAAAATCACATTCCTGTGGAATTGATAGTATTAATGTGAATATGTTAAAATCGGTAGTTCAATTCATTGTCTCGCCTTTAATGTATCTGATTAATTGGTCACTTTCAGAAGCTATTTTTTCTGATATTCTGAAGATAGCTAAAGTTATTCCGTTGTTTAAGAAAGGCGATAGATTATCTGTTCATAATTATAGGCCCATTTCATTACTGCCATCCGTATCTAAAATATTTGAGAAGGTGGTTTATAACACAATGATTAACTTTTGTAACAGGTATGATATTTTATGTAAGGAACAGCATGGATTTAGAGTCGGTAAATCCACACAGTCTGCCATTTTTTCCTTTCTTGATGAGTTGTATGACAATCTGGACTCTAATAAAAAATATCTTGGAGTTTTCATGGATTTGAGTAAAGCCTTCGATTTAATTGATCATGGGATTCTCTTAGATAAGCTGGGTAAATATGGATTCAGATGGAACATTTGCCAATGGCTAAAATCATATCTAAGTAATCGCTCTCAGTTTGTTCAAAACGGTTGTGCAAATTCTAAAAAATTAAATATTTCACGTGGTGTCCCCCAAGGTTCTATTCTGGGTCCACTACTCTTTTTACTTTTTATAAATGATCTACCGCACATATCATCTGGCCTCTTAGTGATGTTTGCTGACGATACTTCCCTCTTATGCACAAATGAACTCCTAACACTTATTATCAGATACTCAAAGTAAAATTGATTGTTTTGTTTCTTGGTTTGAAAATGCAAAGTTACTATTAAATAGTGAAAAATCTGTATTTATTTACTTTACACCTATGTTAAAAAATTACAGTGAATGTTATCTACTTAGAGTTCATGAAAAATCTCTGGAACAAGTGCAGACCACTAAATTTTTAGGTTTATATTTAGATAATGCTCTTAACTGGGAGAATCACATCTCTCAATTGTGCAAAAAGTTATCCCCAGTGTGTTATGTGTTATATAGGTTAAGTGTCATTACAAGCAGAGACGTTTAGTTATCCTATTACTATGGCCAATTTTACTCTCGGATTTCTTATGGCATCGTATTCTAGGGTTCTTCTCATTTTTCTGATAGAGTGTTTAAGTTGCAAAAGAAAGCTGTAGGAATATCATGGGAATTAACATTCAATCATCTTGCAGGCCTTATTTTAAGGAATTACAGATTTTAACTGGTACTTGTATATTTAAATTATAATACATTTATAAAAAACAATCATAATCATGATTACAATACCCGCAGACATAGTGACTTAGTTATACCCGGTTACACTTGACCCTTTATGAGAGAAATTCTAGGTACATGGGAATAAAATTGTGCAATAAATTACCCGATATGTATTCGATATGGAGGCCGAGAGTACAAAGAGGTTTAAATTCCACATTAAGAAATTATTACTGTTTCATTGTTTCTACACAGTTGGTGAATTTTTGCATTATCCCTTTTGATTTGTGGTATTATGTTTGTGTTATTTTTATATCATATAATATATGTTGATGTATTTGTCTGTTAGTTTTATGTTTTTTTTTAACTTTATAATATGCCAGCTTTGTAAATTTGCTTACTTTGACGTGTGGAATACTATTTTGTATATAATACGAATAAATATCTTTCTATCTTAAGTAAATGAATATCAACCCTGCATATGTGTTACATTGGAATTAATTTGACCTATTTCCAACAATTTACACTGCAACCTCTGATGTAAAATAACTTTGGGATGCAGAATGTAACAAAATTCAGTGATTTTCAAAATTTCCATTTTTACCTTGTATTTGGAACAACACAGTGGACAACAGTACAATTATTTGTTTATCAATAATACCGTGACATTATTACTTAAAAATATCGACAACTCGTCACCTGCCCTAGTCCTATCCTCAATATGTAACAAGGTGTAGTGTTTTCTATTATATTTTCAACAAAAATCTTTACCAAAATAATTTGACTAGATACAAAGTTTGTTTTTCCTAACTTCCTAACCGTATCGGTAAATTTAGAAATTCGCTACAATTTGTAACATCCTTTTTACACAAAACACAATTTTTGTTGTAGATGTTACACACAATACTCGAATTCGGACAATGACCGAAAAAAGTATGCAAAACTAGTTCTGAGCCCAGACAAATTCCCATACCCGAAATGTTACGTTTAAACGCCTTTTGACTACTGTAAAATAGCAGAACTAGTTCTGGGCATTATAAATTGTTCAAAATTAGTTTTGTGCATTTTTAAAGGACCAAATCTAGTTCTAGTTTTTATTTTCTCGAAAAAGTATGCAAAACTAGTTTTGAATTCAGAAATTATAATGACAACAATGGCATAACCCTACTTTTAATTAATGTAACTATCAGAAAATGAATAGAACTAATTTTGATGATTTCAAAATGCACAAAACTAGTTTTGAAAAATTTATAATGCCCAGAACTAGTTCTCTGTATTTTGTAATACGCAGTAACCGTTTAGATGTATAATTTCGGGTATGGGAATCTTTTGGAGATCAGTTGAGGGACTCCCGAAATCTCGATTCGATGATTAGGGATCGAGATCGAAATAATATCGATATATTGGTACTCTTGAAAATTTTACCATCGAAATAAAGTCGAAAATCTGTCCATTCGAATCGAAATGATATCGACGGGTCTTGGTCGGCCGAAATGACTTGCTGTCTTTTTCTATCACATGTACTGAATACTGTTATTTCTTTTTAATATTACAAATATGAATGTGTTGTTTATTTATTTTGCATCAAACCAAATACCGCATCTAACTTAGAATACTGAGATGAGGGTGTCAAATATTTGTTTATATATTTAAAGTGGTTTTGGAATAGGAATATAAATATGTTATATATCATGCACATAAAAAATAAGGACTAGAAAATTATTACAAGTAGGTATATATTTATTTTATCTTTTCTTGAAGTGGGTGATTATAGGCATGGATTTTTTTCATGAATGTCTTTTATACTTGCATAATTTATAGGAGAAACTACGATTTAGGGAAATCTAAGTTTTTATTTTTGTTAATTTATTTAAATAACCATTTAATGAAGTAACAACTCACTATTATCATTATTTTTTTAATAAGTGTAAAATTTCGGGCTTCTGAAGCTTTGACTATCAAAGGGACCCATGGGATTTAGTGTTGGAAGAATTTCGGGCAGAAACTATGAATGAACAATGAGGTGTTAGATTTTAAAGACTTCCCATTTTAAAAAGTAATACTTAGATAAATGTCATTGTCTTTTAATGTATTTTTTTATTTATTTTACAATAATGTGTGTGTTTTTATAACAGTACCTAAACATTTTTTATTAATTAAGAGTACTTATTGCCCTACTGTCTATACCTATTATATTTAATAAAATAAATCTATTAATCAAATTAATGTAACAATATTATTATTTAATATTTCTGTTAGTTCTCCCTCCAATTTGTATTACCTACGGAAAATTACACAAACTATAGTGATTACTTCAACAACAAATTCTACATTATACCACAATTTAAAAAGTTTCACAAATTTTTTGTCAGAAAAAGTTTAGTTAACTGTCTTCTTCAGTTATTTTCATTCCTAAAGGCTTCTCATTACTCTAATTAGGCTAATTCTTGCACTTGTAAAAAAATGACGTAAGTTTAAAGTTTGCATTACATATATAAATGACTTTTATAACTTTCTATTTATTTGTTTAATATTCATTTTAAAATTCAAATAAACAGCGAGAGTGCTGGATAAAACGAGACAGGTAATCAAAATCATCTGTTAGACAGAAATGAAACATATGCTGAGTTGGCTTAACCGTGGTGGTATATCTGATACCCTGAAATTGCCAAACCTATCCGAAGACAATTTCGATACGTTTCAAGAGAACCAATTTATATTTCGAAACGAATGGATCGAGATCGACTTCGAAATTATCTCGATATCGATACAATGACATCGACATTTCAGGAGTCCCGCTACAGAACTAGTTCTGCATACTTTTTTCGGACATTGTCCGAATTCCAGTATTGTGTGTAACATAGACATTAAATGATTTAAAGAGAAGGAATTTTTCTAACAAAACGTAAAACATCCATAATATATTAAATAAAAGATATGAAATTAAACATTTTTAATTAGGAATGTGATTTTGAATAAATAAACAATTTTAAAAAAAAATAAAACTAATAACAAAAAATACATTTATTTTATGTTTTTTCAATGCAGTCTTTTTACTTGCTAGCAGTTTTGTATCATATTTGCTTTCATAGATAAACTCAACTCTTCTTTACATAATTTCTATGTTTTCAGTTGAATCATGATATATTTTATATATTGTTTACTGTAGAATTCTTTTTCAGGCAAACTGTCAACATAAATATTCGAAAACTCTAACACTGGTACTGATTTCCAAATAAAAATGAACATCAACTCTGATTTTATTTTTTTAGAACAAATATAATATATTGTAATGATTATTTATGGTACAAAATACAATAAGACATAACAATCTTACAAATCTAAATAATTCATTTTAAAAACAAACAGTAGGTGGTGATAAGTGGATATAGTACAGGAACACAAAATATAATCTATATTACAAAATCGGACCGTCTTGATTTATTAGAAAATATTTCTAAAACACGTTGATTATCTATCGTAATGTTCTTGTGAATACTCATAAGTGCTAGATCATTTAGACGATTTTGTCCACTTGAATTCCGTAGGTAAGTTTTTAATCTCCTTAGTAATGAAAAGGATCGTTCTGGTGAAGCTGTAGTTACTGGTAGAGTCGCTAAGACTAATGAGAAAGAATACACTTGGAAATATTTCTTTGTTACAATTATTTAGTGTATCAATAGCATTTTTTGGCATATCATGAGGGGGATACGATTTCCACTTGTTCTGCCAAAGACTAATTTCAGCTGCAAAACTGTCACCATTTATATGATTGTAATAATTGTCCTTGATAGTTGCTATGTCATCATCTGTAAAAAGCAACTGATTACAGTTATTAGGTAGAAGCTTTTGCAAGGCAGAAATAGTAGTTTTGTGAGTTGTGAATCTTGATTGAAGTCGTACTAAAAATTCATCAAAGAATGGAACTGCTACTACTATTTTAAAATAATCTTCAGGACATTCAGTCTTAACACTGCAGCGATTTTTTTGTTTAGAAACCAGTCATGGTAATTTTATTTCACTTTTAACAGAATTTAAAATAGTCAAAGACTCCTCATAAATTTTTGAAAAATGTGCAGCCATGTTCTGACGCATTTTGTTAATAACGGAGTAAATACTTTCAACGAGGTCCAAAGCGGCAATTAAATCACAGTTTACTGTCTGAAGAATTTTGCATAGTTGTAGGGTATGTTTAAATAATAATTCAGCCGTGCATTGACTACTACAAATTCAGGTGTAATAATGGCCTTGAGAAATAGATTTGCTTTCATTGAGGTTTCTGCATCTACATTTGTTGATAGCTCTTCCAGAGTTTCAGCTATAGGAACAAATATCTCCTTAAATCTAAAAAGGCCATCATGATTTTCCACCCATCTAGTATCACACATTGAAGTTAGCGTCTTCCATCGTAATTCAGGTAAATGTTGTTCAATCTTTTGTTTCAACATTTGCATTCTTTTTGCAGAAATTTTTCTGAATGCACTTACTGATTTAATGGTTCCAAAAGTATTCCAAATATGCTGCACTTGACTGGCATGACATATTGCAAGGTTTAGCGAATGTGAGCTACAATAAACGTACAGGATGACTTCTGCTTTGAACACCATTGAAATGTCCACTCATTGCGGCTGCCCCATCATAAACCTGTCCAAACAAATAATCACAATTGATATTTAAAGCAACAAGCGTCTCTATTCTCGTAATATGAATCCTGATGAATCTTGTTCGGTATAACACACGCAAAGTGACATTTGTTTAACACCAGAGATGTCAGTAGTCTCATCTGCAAGTACTGCAAAACATTTAGCGGTATTTATCTTCTCGGATAAATCATTTTGAATTATTTGACCACAGATGTTTATTAATTCATTCTGTATATGGCAACTGACGTACATAGCATTCTTGGGAGCATTTCTGAAAATCTGTTTTAGATCTTCACCTGCATTAGAGATAAGCATTCTCAGTAATGCTCGAAAATTGCCATCATTTTCAGTTGACTCTGGTGCATCCAATTTTAGGGGACCATAATGTTGTTCCTCGTAAGGCTAATTCTTGGCGTCTGCATAGTTTGATAACATCAATTACAGTTGAAAGTCGAATTTTATTTTCCGATATCTATTTTTGCCTGGTAATATCAAGTACGTTTCTTATGTCAGGTAGCTCATTTTTATAAACTTTTGAAAAGTTGTCGCCTTTTAGCATGTTTTTAATATGATAGTTTCAGAATGTTGTTGAAATTTTTCGATTGCTTTGTTCCATTTATTAAAAGGACGTGTAACAAATGACGACAATTTTTGAACTTTACCCTTACCGACGAATTCTGTTGGAAATACTACACAATATTTACACAGTACACCACCTCCATCATATTGTGTATAAACTAGCCAGGGAAATTGCTTAAACCATTTAGTTTGAAATTTTAGGTTTCTTTTATCACTTACCGGAAAATTGTAATTCTCTTCAGGCATCCACGGAGAGGTTAAAAGTTTATATTTTATTTCCTTTTGTAAAAAAATCTTGGTTTCTGTATGCTCCAGTATCATATACACTAATCTCTCCATCATCATTAATATTACTTCCACATGAGGAACCACATGATTCACAGCCACAGAAGAAATACTACAACTAGAACTAGAACTTGTACTGGCTACAGCTTTATTTTCCTCTTCCAATACCATAAAACTGCTAGTACCAGTACTACTATTAGTTCCATCAGGCTTACTTTTTTTCAGTTTAAAAAAGTCAGAGAGCAGTACTTATCTCTTAGACATTATTGTAACAAATGCAACGCATGGACAGCACCGATCGAACCACTCGAAGTGCATGTGCCAAAAAAACTCACTAAACTGACTGACTTGACTCGACTACCCAAATTGCAGATAATCCACATCAAAATATAATATTATACTTATAACCATAATTTAAGCAATATAAAGCACCTACATTTAATAACATAGGTTACAGGGGGTCAATTAACCCAGGAAATTTTGAAATACATTTATTTTGTGTAGACTGCAAAATATGATTTCAATTTAATCTCAAAGCAGTGGTGTACTGGAAACTAGGTTATCCCCACAGATTCGTAGGTGACAGGGTCGGTGCCGTTACTTTTTTTTTGATGATATGCTGTGAGCAACCAAGTTTTTGCTTCTCATTTCGGGGGGTGTTTGGACACCCTAAACCCCCCCCCCCCTGGCTACGGCCTGACTTCACTTGCACAGTACAAGTAAAACACAATCGCACTTATTGGCTCAACAACATGTGGTGAACATGAAATGACAGAATGATTGTCAAGTCAAATTCCAAATTCCCGCAACCAACATAACTGAGCCCTTTCTAGAACTACTTTATTACATCTTCACCAATAAGAATGCGTTTCGAATCAGCTTTAAATTTTTAAATTTTAGACCATTTTAAAAGACATATAATTTAGTAAAACAGTATATACAATACTAATTAATGTGATATCTATGTTTTATATACTATTTACTTTATAAAAATTCTTATTTGAACCAAATTCTGAATTATGGAAACAACTCTATTGACTTTGTTATGCATATGTTAAAAGATATTTAAAAATATCTACAACTTTCTGTGTAGTCACAGAACTTGATAGATCATCACAGGGTGTCAGTTTTTCCAATTTATTTTTTGATACTTATAATTTGAAAAGAACATGACAAAGATTTTTTTATATTTTTCTAATAACTATCACGACTTGGCCTATCGCCCGTTTCCGGCTTAACGTTGATTTCTGGGACACCCTGTATATGCATATACAACATGCTAAAACAGTTTCATTTCAAATAATCTAAATTACCTACAAAAGAAATATCTATTTATAACTAAAAAAATGGTACTCCAATATGGTATTCATTCTACAAGATTTTATATAAAATATTAACTTTTCACAAAAAAAAAATATTACTGAAAACATTTGAATTCGTAAATACCAGAAATATAATATGCCAGTTTTAAACAAAGTTTTCCAAAAGTAGGTATCTACAGAATAAGACTAAATAAAAATTTAGAGTCCTGAAATAGGTTGCCACTAAATACAATCAATACATATGTATACTGCTGTGGCGTTTGCACAGCCACGGAAGATTGATATGATTTATTTTTTCTTCATTTAATATTTTTCGCCTTTTTATCCTCATATCTATCTTTTCTTGATTCTTTTGATGAAGTACCAGATGTTATAACCCATATTCACAGTGGGGATCCAATCCAGATTATTTTGCTTGTGCAAATTTGCAGGTTTCCCTATAGTATAATAAATGTATAAATTTTGCTCTTTTATTAATAATTGCTTGCAATAAATATATACTCTGAAATAAAATGTTTTGAACATATTCTTCCAAATTTAATTTTGGACTTTGCAAGGTCAGCTCTTTTTAAACTATTTATCCAAGCCTTTCGCCTCTTAGATGCTAATTGGTTAAATTGTTTGTCTGTCGAATTCAGAAGGAATTCTGAAAAAACTAACATTGTCCCTTGCATAATTACTGCCACAGTTTACTACTATACAATAATTAGGCATTTTATAGTAGAAATAACACTCAAATATTTAATAATAAATTGCAATAAATAAAAGGTTATACTTTTGTTTTACCTCCAAAGAACGACCTTGAAAATCTTGACGTCAAGTGCAGATGTCCTCTTGCTTGTACACTTCATATTAAAATTTATTGATAGAATAGTGTACAATCATATTTTTTTATGCAAACACCATTGCCTTTGAACTTATGCGAAACTTGAAATTTTATAAATTAGATTATTATTACTATTAACATATTGCTAAATTTGAATTTTAATATTTCAGTGGCTATATGCAAGAGAAAATGGGATGTATTACGTGCTAATTTCAGGAGAGCTCATAGAATAGAAAGGAGTGGTATTGGTAAAAAGCAATGGAGACATTATAAAAGAATGAATTTTTTAATTCCATTTACAAGAACTGAGGAAACAGATCAGTTAAAACAAGAACAGTCATTAAGGATAGAACCTGAAGCAGTATTTAGAGAAAATGACGAAGAAATTCTTGAAGATAAAAACAGTATAGAAAAATCAAATGCAAATATTCAGTTTTTTACAAGTATGGCAATGACTATTAATACTTTTCCTATAGAACATCAAGTTCGAATAAAAATGATGTTATTGCAGCAAGTTTCAGAAGTTCAGCTACTCATGGAGAATTTACCACCCCCCGATTATCCTATAAATCCTTTTACAGACTGAAATAAATTTATTTATTAAAAAGGCACTATTTTATTAGCAATTTTTAAAAATATTTGAAAAATAAATTTATCACTGCAGGAAGATTGTACAGGGTGATTCAGTCATTAATATTAAAGGAAGATAGAGATCAATAAGTATAATGCGAATACGTGATTACAAAAATTTTTAAATGCATACTTACGTTGGATAAAATATTTTATATCTTTATTTGAACCTCTTTTCAGATCGTTACTGACCACTGGTGGCCTCGATTCATTTCTTTGAATGAAATCCCCAAATCCGCTTGGTGACAATCCACACTAGTATTAATAAACGTTTGTATTGACTATTTTGGAAACTTATGTTTTTTCTTGCTCACTTCAGCCAATAAAAATTTAAAATGTTAAAACAATTCTGAAACAGCCTTCATATAAAACCACCATTTCCGAATATTCGAAATTCGTAAAATTACGACCGACATGCGAAACATTCCAAAATAAACTAATGGTTGTGGGTTGCATTGCATTGTTCTTTCCATACATGTAGTGTGAGTTTCAAATTTACAGGAAATACAATTGACGTTGACAAATTTGAATAAACACCCTGAAGGGTTAAAGAACAATATTATATTGTATGTGGTACCGTGAGTTATGGGTCTCTTTTAAAGGTCGAGTAATTTTTTTTTTTTTTCGATTTTCTGTCTATTAGACCTTCCAAATACATTAAAATTAATGACATGACTAAATCACGAAATCAAATTAAAAAGTGCTTTTTTATATGTACATATTTGAGGAATAAAAATTAAAAAATAAATCAATAATTTAATTGAGATACATTGAAAAAATCAAATATTTAAATATTCAACACATTTTTTTATAAAACAGAATCAATTCCTTATAGACCAGAGTCGATAATTTTTGAAACCAAAAAAAATAATAGTAGGATGAAACCCATTCGAAAAGGAAGAGAATGCAACAAAAATGAAAGGAAAAATGATTTACGGGCGATCTGAGTTCGGGAAGTGGAAGGGAGTGAGTTTTTAGGGGTAAAAAACGGTTTACGTCGATTTCTGGCAAAACTACAAGTCCTATGGAAAAAAGTTAAATAGCAAAGTTGTAGGTAATAAAAAGATCTACAACTTTTATATTTACACTTTTTTCACATAACCTCAAAATTTATGTGAAAAATTCAAATAACCAAAAAATATTGTAGATGTTTTATTAAATTAATTTTATTAACTTATTTAGTTGTTAATTATAGTAGTATATTTCGACTTGCAATTTTTTTGTTTATCAGTGCAATAATCTTACGTTTTTCGAGTAATTAAAGTATAAATTTTAATAAATAGCTCAAAATTGTACATAATGATTAAAAAAAAATTTTCGGATTCAAGTTTGTCGCATCATTTCTTTGTTTTTTCTGAGAACATTTACCATAGTAATGTATATTTTTTTACACCACAAGATAGTAGAGATTCCAACAATCAAAAAGCCAACAGATTTTTTCAAATAAGCAGATATTTTGACGTGAGAATTTTCGATTCAATATTAGGGTGCTTTTTCGATATTAAGTCAAAATAAGGTGAAAAAATGTATATTTTAAATCAAAAAAATTACAGTGTATTTGGGACATAAAAAGGTAAGTTTTCACCAAATATCGTGAAAAAGAATTATTTTTTATAAAAGATAAAAATAAAAAACCAAAAACTTAGTAATTTGAATTTTTTACATACATTTTGAGGTTATGTGAAAAATTGTAAATATAAAAGTTGTAGATTTTTTTATTACCTACAACTTTGCTATTTAACTTTTTTCCATAGGACTTGTAGTTTTGCCGGAGATCAATATAAACCGTTTTTTAGCCTTAAAAACACCCCCTTCCACTTCCCGACCTCAGATCGCCCGTAAATTATTTTTTCTCTCATTTTTGTTGTATTCTCTTCCTTTTCCAATGGGTTTCATCCTACTATTATTTTTTTTACTTTTTACCATTTTCAAAGGCTTCAGCACTGGTCTATTATTTATATTTAAGAATACTTAGAAAACATCCCAACTGTTACTTACTATATTTTGGCCACTGTTCCAAATTTGCAATATATTTTCTCTATTTAGTTATCCATGTTTGAAACAAATGAGCAAGTACAAATTGGTACTAGTTTCCATTAACACATGGATTCACTACAATTCTCATTTATTTTCCTTCATTATTTTTTATTCAATTTCTTCCTCTCAGTCTTTATCTCCCCATCCTTGTATAGATTTAATGTAATTTTATAAACTGAATTATCCAAATGTAAAAGATATGTAATAAGAGATATGACACTTATGACAGTCAATATCAAAGGACTAATAGTTTGCAAAATGCAGAATGTTAAAAACATAGACTTTTACTAATAAATCTATGGTTAAAAAATATGACACTTATATGTGGCGGTTGTAGAAAATTAAGTCATTTTTTGATGAGACATGGGACTCGTACAATTATTCAAGGGATGATTACTGTGATCATAAAAAGACCTTGATTTTCAAATTTTAATTTGATACTGACATTCTATTTTTTAAACTTGATAATGCTGAAGATTTAAGAAAAATTTTCTAGGTAAATAGAAATAGAAGTTATTTTGTACAAATGCTTTCTAGGTGCCTGAGGAAACTACAGTGCCCACTACACTTTTTTATTTCATAAATTTCGTTTGAATTGTTTTTATCGCAAAAGTTTTCTTTGAAAGCATAGAAGTCATTCTGTAAATAATAGTATGGCTTCTTTGCTTCCTAAAAAAAATACCATTTTAATTTTCTGCAACTGCAACAATGAATATATTTGATTTATTAACAGGTGCATAATTAATTAAAGGCAAAAATTCACTAAATTTAATACCTATATAAATCTGTTGATTACTGATACAAGTAATTTCCAAATTATTACATTTTTTATTTTAAAATAAGCTTGTCAAACAGAACATCTAAAATACCTCTAAAACTATTTATTTAAAATTGTGAAGAAATTTTTTATTTGAAATAAAGTTTTAAATAAAGAATGCAACAAAAAGTCATGTCCAAAAAAAAAACCTAATGCAGATTAATGCATTACTTTTCATGAGTTTCGATACACTTCATTTAAAATTGTTTTGAATTAAATATTATATATTTTAAATTTTAAAGCTACTTTAAACTTATTTAACGAATTGTGTGAACTTATTTTGAATTTAAAAAAGTAACTCAAAAATGCATTATTATTCAAGTTTAAAATATATTTTTCCTTATACTATCAGCAATTAATGTACTTAACATTTCAAAACGAGTTTTTGCTCTAAATTGTTAATTGAAGCAATAATCAGCAATTAATGTACTTAACATTTCATTATGAGGTTTTGCTCTAAATTGTTGATTGAAGCAATATCTTATGATATGACCTTAGAAAAACATATTGTTTTTTATCATTAATTAATTTAAAAATAATTTTAGATTGTGAAGTTAAATGTTAAAAAACAATTCAAAGACTATTTCAATTAAATCATACAATTTTGTATTTATTTATCTATCATTTAAATACAAAGTTTCAAAATTTACTGATATAAGAATATACAATAAAAACAAAATATAATAATATAATTTTTCGAATTAATTGTAAATTGTACCTACTTATAAAATATATTCACTGTATCTGTGTTATTGCTTGAACTTGAATTGTTTGATGGTCTGACGTTCTGAAAAAAAAAGAAATTGTTCTAGTATAATAAATATAACATATAGTTAGAAAGCAAAACATTTCCTTCAGTTTACTTGTTTAGTTAATTTAAAAAAGTATAGTTTTGATCTATGTTATCAGATAAAATCAATTCATTCAATTACTAATACTTATTAAAACTAAATGAAAATGAAACAAAACTATTATACAATTTTTTATCTCCTCACAAATGTATGATTTTTGCTTCAAGTTAGAATTAATATTGTTAGATATTCTGTAGGTTTGTCTTCATCGATAAACAAATTTGTGATAAAAAATTAATGCCAATATAGTTAGTATTAAATACCATATCACTGCATTTTTATAGAAATATTTTACTTACAAATACAGAGGATATATGCAAGTTAAAAAAATATTTGATATATAAAATATCTCTACCCCTCATTTTAATCACGAAGATTGGCCCAGAAGTCGGAGATTTGGGCAGGACAGGGGGCGGCATATTATTAAGAATACCGCATTTGCATATGTATTTACTTCTGTTATAAACGATCGTGAATTTGTCTGCCATTATTTTAATATGTGATAGTTTCAACCTAAACAAACAATAATCAAGAATTTATTTATCAACTGGTTTTTGGTTCTAGTACTACACCCTAGGCCCAAAATAATAGAGAGCGATTCATTCACAGCACTTAGAGATGAGTACGGAAGGTGAGGGTTTCAGAGGACAAGATTCCATAGGCGTGCCACATGAGAAAGGTTCAAAGAACACAGAATTACCAAAAATAAGTGATGCTGAATGAATCTAATACTTTAATAGTTTACTTTACACTTTTAAAAGTTTATGCTCACCCATAGAATGCCATCGTTTTAGATGGCCTACCATCGCTCACTTATACCTACCTGATGCGCACTCCATGGATTTACATTTTAACATATTAACACTGCATTATTTACATATACACCACTATACATTACCGGTTATTAACACTGTCACTATAACGGTCACACGTTAATACTTATCGTCGGCTATTAGGCCTATTCATAGACAGTTGGAAACAGTTTCCTACCTTCAGACGCACGCCCACATAAGGTTGAAAATGCTTTGTTTTAGATGCAGTGCGCATGCTTCTGACGGTTGCAAACTGATTCTGGTGTACTACGAACAAAGTTATTAAAGGATTCATGATCATACAACCACGACAGCACCAGCTTCGACCTTCTAATATTTGTCTTAAATAATTTCTTCACCATATTTGTCTTTTTCTATCAGCATACTCTTTCTAATTCGTTTCATTAAACTAAAATTCATGTCACGCACAATTCGCAAAAGCACCCTACTAGATATTCTAGGCAAAATTCCATTCTGTGAGATAGTAACTTGAATTTTGTTATTGTCAAAAACTCATTTTTAAAATACCATCCATGAATTGTGTATTTTGTATATCATCAACCTCTATCTTCTTCCTTCATTCTTAAGAAAATATACACAAAATCACTAATAAATTAATTACAATCAAATAAATTAGTGGATAGATACATCAAAATTTTCCCACGTATACGCCATGGTAATGCAGTAGATAGAAAGCTGAATTCGTCAAGGTGTCTCTACCAATAGAAATTGAACATTCTGATTTATCGATGGTAGATATAATTATGATGATTGTAATTTGTAAGTGCTGAAATGAGACATGTAAAAATTCAACCGTAAGTTCTAAAACAAAATAATATAGTTATCTACTTAAGTAACTAAAAAATATCTATTTATTATATTACAAAATTAATAATAACAGTGGGGTATCTACTTGTCAGTAAAATAGGATTTGCTTTTATTCACTTTCACTCGCATTTTTACTAAATATTAACACTAATACTTCAGGTATACATGTCCCAATATCAGCGTAAGTGGTTAGTACTAATGATCAGCACTAAGCTTGTGCAAACACAATTTTTAAATGGTACACCTTATACATTTTTATGCAAATTAACATTTTTTTTTTTTTCTCCTTCATATAATATAACAGTTGATAGTTTATTTATAGACGACTGCAAAAATCAATTTATTAAATTAAAAATATTAAACAGTTCCGTGAATGTACATATTGCAATGCTTGCTTTATATAAAACAAAATTTAAATAGTCTTCAGACTAGGAGTGAAGTTTATACCTATAACGTTAGATCTAAGGATAACCTATCTATACATTATTTAAGGTTAAGTAAAACTAGAACCGGAACAGGTTATATTGGTATTCGTCTTTTTAACGTTATTCCGGTGCACATAAGAAATCTAAATTATAGACAATTTAAAAACAAAAGAAAGTTTCTATTACTAAATGCCTTTTATAATATTGACCAGTTTTTAACATGTGATTTTAGCCATATTTAATTTATTGTTATTTTATTTATTTTATTATACATATTTATATCTTATTTTATTTTGCTTAATATTTGTTTATTGTATAACTTCTATATTGGCTATGTCTTATTTATGTTAATTTATTTTGTATTTATTTTATTGTCTGTATATACATTTTTAGAGTACTCAGTGGAATATAACTTCCTTGTTTTTTGACGTGTGTAAGCACTTTGTGTAATAACACTAACATTTATAAATAAATAAATATTTAGGAAATTGTCAAAAAATGTTAATAAAACTGATGTGTGGTAACATAGTTGGAAGTGAGTTTGAACTGACCAAAGATATAAGACAGGACCGGTAACTACTGAAAGGTAAACAGTAGTCGGGACTAAAACCACATGTTAAAATATTTAATTTAGGAATCAGCAATGGTTTCTCATAAATTTCTTCTACACATGATTAGTTGCCAATTAATTAGAAATTTATAAGTAAATGAGGAAAGAAAAGAAGAAAGTTATAACGGAAATTATAATTGTTATGGTTTACGCGTGCAGGAATTTGTTTTTGTACATTATATAGTTATATAGGTACACAAACCTTTCTCGTACTGTGGTCTTAGTATCAAAATAATTTTCATTATTTGGATGTTCCCTTTCAATTTCAAGACATTTAAAAGATAATCATCAATTGACGTCTCTGGACACTCCTCTATTTGAATCAGTTGAGGATGCCTCGACCTCTTCCTATATCACTTTCGTTATATTACAAAACATATCATTATATTACAAAATGACAATGATTTTTATGCTTGTGTGTTTTTTTACAAATAAACAAATACTACGACTTATTTGACATTAGACTTCTATTCCAATTTCCACTTAAAGTTATTAAAAATCTGACAAATATCCACAAATTCTTCCAAACATATACAATCAGTTGCTAACCAGTCAGTTTAATTGTGGAAACATCAAATTACAAATCAGAATTGGATTGGATGATGTTAGAATATAATTTTTTGTATTGTGCATATGTCAATCAGTTTCAAATCGTTGCCAACTGCTGCAAGAGCAAACCTATAGTGAAGTACAAAAATTATTGGCTTTTGCAGCAAATACACATGCGCCAGATTGAAACGTTAGCCTTCTATTGGTTGAGACAAATTGACGGACCCACCTGTTCCAGCTCTAGCGCTACCATCTTTCGGGTGGGCAATATATCAGGTATATCTTTCTGCTAATTGCTGATGAATGTAATTAATTTATTAGTGATTTTGTGTTCTTAAGAATGGAGAATAATTCAAGCTCTACAATGTCTCAAAATCGTAAAGGCCCTAATATAACAAATGAGGAATATCGGATGATGACATGTATGAAGGGATTAGGGCATGAGGTCAAAATATGAGTGTGATGTTAAAATATGTAGTTCATTAAGCAGAATGTACATGAGTAACATATGTGTATAGTGCAATAAAGAGTGGCAAAGAATTACAACTACGAAACGGAAAATAGTGGTAGAAGGAAGATATTTTAAAAATGAGCTTTCGACAAACAAAAAAATTGGGTTGCTATATCTTACAAGATGAAATTTTGTCTAGAATATATAGAAGTATACTTTTGCGAATTATGCATGATATATTATGAATGATGGTATGTGAATTTCCATATAAAAGAAATCGAAAAGAGTATACTGATAGAAAAAGACGAAATAGTTATATGGCGAAGAAACTAAATAAATATTAAATCGTTAGAATCTGAATCGAAGAATATATTAAATTTTGACAAAACATGAACACATGAAGGTCATATGGAAGGCGGTACAATATGATATAATAAGTGTTAATGTGTAACCAATTATAGTGACAGTGGTAGTAATCCATAGCCTGCTTCAATAAAAAAAAATTTTATCCGCCTAGAGGGCGCAGCGAACCACATACGATATTTCAAAAATCTGTTTATATCAGGTGCAATAAAAATTTATTACCAATAAGTTTTCTCTATCTCTTAAAATAAAAAAGTTAGACAGCCTTAAAGTTTGGGCATTTTACAGGTTTTTTTTGTTATTACTCATAAAGTTGGCCATGGATCTCAAATTTGTTTTACGAGCATAAAGGCCTCCAAAAATGCAACAAAAAACAACTAAAGATTTTTGACGTATCTCGCATATTAAGCGAGATACATGGGAGTGGCCCTCTTATGTGATACAGCCTGATACAGATATATATGGTGGACCTTAAATAAGTACAAATATTTTAACCAGCGGTACAGTTCACTGTATAGAACACATAATTAAGTCTTTTTACAAAAAAATCAGGAATAAAAGTCAAATTTTAAATAATTTTTGTGATTTTTCAATAAAAAAACTTGTTGAGGCCCGCTGATTCGGGAGTCATGGTGGATGTGCATTCCACAGCGTTGCCAGTGTTACACTAGAATTTTTACACATGTCAAAGAATGATTGAAATATTTTTATTTATGAAAATATTAAGATTCTCTAGTTACAATCATAGTTCCTTATCCATTTTTACTACACTCTGACTGATTTATCACAATATGTTATTTTTATCACTATCACTGATTAATACTAATTAACAAATATGCTTTTAGCATGTCGACCTTTTCACAGTTTGAATAATGCGTCATATTTTATTTAATCACACTGTATTTCACGAAAAATATTAATTAAATACACAAGACACTTAAAAGAAAAACACTGTCCGTGAAAATAAGACAATTTAAATAGGTTTTATATGTTAGTGCCGCAACTCTTAAAACAGGTGCGTCAAGCAGTGCATTACTTAAACAAACTATTAGCTTAGTCCGGTTTCAGAAGATGCAAAAATATCTCGTATTAACTTTCAATTTACGTGTATTGAAATTATCAAATCCCTTTCCACAAATATTACATGTTTTGATTGCACTTGCCATAGCTTATTCCTTTGTCCTGAACTATACTAGTGAAACGGTATCAACATAACTTCTATCTTCTATGAATCCTAGAGCCTAGAGGATGGGGCTTGTGCGGGACAATTCGCCTACTGCTCCTGACACCTACCTGTTATCTGTGCCTACAACATCAGTTTCCTTTTGCATGCGATTGATGCTGCTTTTAAATATTTTACTTTGCCTTCTCTTGATATTGAGCGCATACATCAAGCTAGTTATTTTGTTATTTCATGTTTTGTGTTTATTTTTAAAATCTGTTTCACCCACTACGAAACTACGAGGTACGAAATTGTTAGCACTGACACGTTGTTTGAGGTTATGTGGTGGAAATTAACTCTAAAATGTGTGAAAATTATAGTTTTTTGTTATTCTTCATAAAATAATTTAAGGGGATAATTTGTGATAATCTTTTTAACAGTGTACAATGGTATGAACTAAAATATGGATAACTATTTAAATCGTTGGTTTTTCAGTAAGTAGGTGAGCTTTTATGCACGTCTATGGATATTTTTATGAAATCATTTAAGTAACTTCTTAAACTCTATAACTGACAGTATCGAACTTGAGAAAATTCATATTTTAATCGTTTATGATAATTTTACTTTACTTATTGCTAAAGATGAGTGTTTTTAAACTAGAAATAATGGTAAAAATTTAATTTACTTTAAAAAATTATTTATCTTACAGAAGACATGGCAACCTCGCCTTCAGTAGATCATATAGTTTATTTTATTAGGTTACCTCAGTGATCTATTTGGTCAGCGGTCCTCAAAATGTGGCTATTTAAAAAAAAAAATAATATCCGTAAATATTTGAAATGTTAAAAAATGACTCACTAGACTTATCTATATGACGAACTACACCTGCAGTTAAAATATTTGTACTTATTTAAGGTTCACCCTGTATGCGAAACCTTATGGATGCGAAATTCGCGAATATTTGCGCAATTTATTTAATGGTGAGAAAATCTCTACTTGTTACGAATATTCGTCAATTACATCGTTTTCTATCATTTTCATCATGAAACTGTCATGGTAAATTGTCAGAAGCTCAAAACAAACTTATTGTCACAGAATTTGCCCCGCTCGCATCCTTATATCAGTAATAATGAACTGTTTGTTTTTCTGGTAGAAGAAAAAGACGGATTAGGAAACCTGTGACAATTGGTGTCAGAAATGGGATTCGAACCCACGTCCACAAAGTGGGATTTAAGTGGAAGACCTTTCTAGAACTTTATACGGAAGTGAAACAAAGACTCAAGTGTGACATATTACCGCACTCGTCGTGACAAGGAAATGAACGGTGGTATTTGCGAAGGACAATCTCGAACATTCTAGAACTTTATACGAGAATGGAACAAAGACCCAAGTGTGACATATCACCGCACTCGTCGTGCCGATTCGGAAGTGAACGGTGGTATTTGCGAAGGACAATCTCGAACATTTTAGAACTTTATACGGGAGTGAGACAAAGACCCAAGTGTGACATATCACCGCACTCGTTGTGACTTAAGGACGTGAACGGTGATATTTGCGAAGGACAATCTCGAACATTTTAGAACTTTAAACGGGAGTAAGACAAACACCCAAGTGTGACATATCACTGCACTCATTTCATTGTGAGGAAGTCAACGGTGATATTTACAAAAACATTCGTGGATATTCTAGAAGTTTCCAAAGAAAATAAAGTCTATGCCTGTAACTAGAAGCCAAGTCAATATGGATGCACAAATGGAAAAATTGTTAGAAAAGATGTAAACAATGCAAAAGGAAGACTAAGCGAAGACGATGCAAGAAAAATTAGAAGAACAGGGAAGGACGATGCAAGAAAAATTTGTAGAACAAGGGCATAAAATTGAAGTCCCAGACAATGCAAGAAAAATTAGAAGAACAAGGGCATAAAGTCGAAGATCAGTCCCGAATTATGCAGGAGAAAATTGGATTGGATTGGATTGCCTCAGTTTGAAGCAGCAGCTGCAGCAAACGAATGGTCTGATTGTGAAAAGGCTACTGCTATGATAGTTGCTCTACGAGGGGACGCTCTTGATGACCTGCAGAGAGTTACTAGTAAGCATGAGAATAACTATGCCATTCTAAAGTAGCATATGGAAATGAGATATGGTGATAAGCACCTGCAGCAAATGTACGAGGCATAATTAAAGAATCGTCACCAACAGAGTGGAGAGAATTTATAACATTTGACCGATGTTGCCCGACTGGTTCGATTGGCTTATCCAACAGCCTCGTCCAAATTTGTAGATCAGCTCTCCATCCAAGTTTTTACCGACGGCCTAAGAGATTGCGAAACCCAGCAGGCACTACGACTCGCCAGACTTAAAACGTTGAACAACGCTCTTTCGCATGCACTGGAATTCGAGGCAGCAAGAATGGCATCTGGTAGACATGTTAAAGTGCGGGCCATCAGTAATAACAGTGATAGTATGGCAAATGGAGACATAATAAAGACGCTGAAGGAGATTATTGATAAACTCAGACCAACTACTAGGCCAAAGAAAGAACAATCTGATAGTCGAAGGGATCACCCTCTTCAATGCTGGAACTGTGGACAGACAGGACATCTAAAGAGACAGTGTAGGGCCCCAGTTGCGGATCAGCAAAAACGCGACTCCTAGGCGGCAGCTGCACAGGAAAATTAGGGTCAACCGGCTGCGTCATGCTACCACGCCCCACAAGAACAAATTACGTTGTCACATCTCTAGAACTCTGACTCCTTGCTAGTAGAGGGCAATAATTTTGGTCGTATTTTCCCTATGGTAATCGATACTGGAGCGGCAAGAACTATTGTTCGGCCGGATATTATTGATGCTTGGAATATTAAAAACCCTGTCAAACATTATGTCCTCACAACAGCCAATGGACAACAATTGCCAGTCAAGGGAGAATGCGAGCTTGAAGTAGAATTAGGAGACGTCAAATTCAAATATAGAGCCCTGGTAGCAGATATATCGGATAGTGTCATACTAGACTTACTACGAGCGAGGAGAGTGAACTTAGATCTGAATGCTGGTACGCTACGGATACTGGATGAAGAAGTAGTGCTAACGAACATCATTGAGAATAACACTGTGCGAAGGCTAGTTGTTAAAGAAGATGTGGTACTACCTGCGCAGGCCGAAACCTTGGTTGACACAGTTAAGGATGGAGAACTGGCTTGTAGTACAGGAGTGGTGGAACCCAGTAATCCAGATTTATTCAATAAATCTATAGTCACCGGACGTACCCTGGTTAAACCTGAGAAAACGACAATAGTACGGGCAGTTAACCTGAAAACCTCTCCACAGAAAATTACAAAGGGAACTGAAGTAGCACTCAAAGAAATCATCGAAACGGAGAAGGAACCAAATAAGACCAGTCTACCAGAATGTCGCAAGGACATCGTGGATAGGGCCAAGGAAAGATTAACAAAGGTGGAGGTGGAACAACTGGAAGAGTTGCTAAGTGAAAATGACGAATGTTTGCACTTAAATTAGGCGACTTTGGGAGAACCAATGTAGTGAAGCATCGAATCGATACTGGTTCATCGTCTCCTATAAACCAGTCACCACGAGGACTTCCACTAGCCAAACGAGAAGAAGTTAACCAGATGTTAATTGAGATGCAAAACCAAGACACCATAGAGCCACCCCTGGTCAAGAAGATGGCTCCACCCGATTTTGTGTGGACTACAGAAAATTAAATGACGTCTCCAAGAAAGACAGTTACCCACTACCAAGAATTGACGATACTCTAGACACCTTGGCTGGTGTGCAATGGTTTTCCACTTTGGATTTAAAGAGTGGATATTGGCAAGTCGAGGTCAGCCCAGAAAACAAGGAAAAGACAGCGTTCACTACTGGAAATGGATTGTGGCAGTTCAATGTAATGCCATTTGGCCTATGCAATGCTCCTGCCACTTTTGAACGATTGATGGAAACTGTACTTCATGGCCTGCATTGGGAAACCTGCTTGATTTACTTGGACGACGTGGTGGTGCTGGGACGCTCTTTCCAAGAGCACCTGACGAAGGTGTTCAAAGTGTTCCAAAAGTTGAAAGCAGCAAACCTGAAATTGAACCCGAAGAAGTGCAATCTGTTCCAGAAGGAGGTTAGATACCTAGGCCGCATTATTACTCTAAACGGTGTGAAAACAGACCCGGAGAAGACAAAATGCGTAAAGAACTGGCCGGTTCCTAAAGACAAACATCAAGTTTGAAGTTTTCTCGACCTATGCACATACTACCGATGGTTTGTCCAAGGATTCTCTGACATTGCCAGGCCTGACAGAAGACAACATCCCATTCAAATGGACTCCGACATGCCAGCAAGCCTTTGAGACTCTAAAAGAGGCTCTCTACACTATACAGATTTTGACCTATCCAATACCTGGACAACCATTTATAATGGACACAGACGCAAGCAACATTGGAATTGGCGGAGTTCTTTCCCAAGTACAAGATGGCCAAGAGCGAGTAGTGGGCTACTTCAGCAAAGTTCTATCGAAAGCCGAAATGAACTATTCTATGATTTGGAAAGAATTGCTTGCCATCGTCAAGAGCCTAGAACACTTCCATAAATACCTGTACGGCCAAGAATTCCTCCTAAGAACAGATCACGCTTCCCTTAAATGGCTGCTACAGTTCAAAAACCCTGAAGGACAGATGGCCAGATGGCTGGAACGGCTGCAAGAATATCATTTTGTTGTTGAACATCGAGCCAGCAGGAAACATGGAAATGCAAATGCCCTTTCTAGGATACCCTGTCCTGTCAACTGCAAACACTGTAGTAGTCTTGAAAGGATAGAGCACATCTCATCAGTTTCTTGCAAGGTGGTAACAGCCCAACTTGAAGACCGATGGAGTTCAGCGGTGATTCAGGAAGACTAACTGTGACATCAAGCCTTTACTAGACTAGAAAGAAGCCAACAATCGACTCTCTTGGTCTGAAGTCAGTAGTAAAAGCCCAGCATTAAAGGGCTATTGGGCTCAATGGAATTCCCTGGTGTTGGTAGATGGTGTCCTAAAGAGAGCATGGGAGAACAATGATGGAACGGAGGTCAAGAAACGAGAGGAAGTGTTGCAGGAAGTACATGGAGGTACTGGTGGTGGACATTTAGGTATCAATAAAACTAGAGAAGATTAGGGAGTGTTTCTACTGGTTGAGCTGTAAGACGGATGTAGCAGATTGGTGTAGAAAATGTGACTTATGTACAGCCAGCAAAGGACCGAAGACCCGTTCGAGAGGCAAAATGCGCCAGTATATGGTAGGAGCACCATTCGAGAGGATTGCCATTGATATCACTGGCCCCTTTCCGAAAACCCAAAGTGGAAACAGATATCTGCTAGTAGCCAAGGACTACTTCAGCAAATGGCCGGAAGTATATCCCCTTCCCAATCAAGAGACCACAAGCGTAGCAGAAGCACTAATCAATAACCTGTTCTGCAGATTTGGTGTACCCAGGGAACTACATTCAGCCTGCTTGGGAATCCGGAAAACCAGGATCACCACACTGCATCCCCAGTCAGATAGTATGGTGGAATGCTTCAACGCCACACTAGAAACCAATCTGAAGATGTTTGGGAACGAGAACCAGACAGACTGAAACAAATTCATTCCACTTTTCCTGTTAGCTTACCGCTCAGCTGTCCATGAAACTACTGAGAAGACTCCCGCAAGGATCATCTATGAAAGAGAGCTTTGCCTTCTAGCAGATTTGGTATTTGGTCGTCCTGCGGAACAGCCCACAGCGCGCCAGTTACTTATACCCATGGGCTAGAACGAAAACTAGCAGCCGGACACAACTAAGTCAGATCTCGAATGCGACTAGAGAGCGATCGCATGACGATGACGGCTCGATACGACGTTCGAGCCAATACAGCCGGATTCCAACAAGGTGACCTGGTGTGGCTGTACAACCCCACGCGGAAGAAAGGAAGTCCCTTCACGTCATTAAACGAATCAATGACGTCGTCTACCGGATACAGAGGACTCCCAGGAGTAAGATGAAAGTCGTCCATCTGGAGTGTCTGTCCCTGTATAGAGGTGCATTCGATCGGTTCTAAGGAGGGGTGAGTGTCACAGAATTTGCCCCGCTCGCACCCAATTTGACGACTGTGGTATCGCAAAACATTAGATTGCCGCGATCACCCCTAAGCGATACTGGTAAACAAACAAAATAGTGCCGTGTATCGAGGGGCGACTGGAATATTGAGAATCGTTCGAGAAATGGATCTAGAGATGCTAGAAAATACCTAGAATATTCATTGGTCTATAAAAGAAGAATAAAAGACCGAGTCAGTCAGTCTTGAATGGGAGTCTTGAATTAGAGAGTTGTTATTTGGATATTTCAGAGAGATCAATTAGAATTCAGAGCGATTTAGATACTGATTAATTAAATAGTGTTTAGTTGAGTTGTAATTAGTATTCAGTAGTGTACAGAGTGTGTAATAAATATCAGCAATAATTAACTGGATGACAAAATGGAAAATAATGTTGGAAAGTTTAACACAGGAAGTAAAAGAGGTGAGAAGAGAAGAGGAAGAGTATAGAGAGGAGATAAGACAACTCAGAGGAGAGATTGAGGACATGAGGCAGGAAAATAAGACGGAAATATAGTGGTTCAAGGCCTACAAATTAGAGAAAATTTAGATCAGAATCAGCTAAAGGGACATAGAAGAGTTTATAAGAAAGTCAATGCATATGGAGATTGGTACAGAAGCTGTAACGAAAATAAAATACGATATTGTGGGAAATAATTCTGCTGACTAATACCTTAACCAGTATCGAATAACACCACAATCACAGAGATATACACTAAAATTTTGTTCTTTCTGACTGGTGGATAACTATGCAAACTTCGATGCAAAATTAACACACTTTGAGCTCTCTTTGTGTTTATGATTTTAAGTATTTTTTCCCGTTGATGCCAAATGGTGAATACAGTTGATGTACTGACACTGTATTCACAACAAAATTCAGCGGTTAGCACAAATGTTCTTACAGCTTATCCCTAATTTAACAGATAATGTAATAAATTTTTAGTTATTTATTGGTACCTGCTCTAACTTTTTATGTTCATTTGATTACACATGTATAAAAACTGATTATCCGACATGTTATAACTGAGCTCAATGCTGTGCATGACTGAAATCAGCACTTGTTATAAACAGGTGCATGTTTATTTATAAATTATAGTTAGTAATAGTACCCACACTCAAATTTCTAATACCAATATACTATTATATTTATGATTATTATATAAATTACTTACATTAATTCTGCCACTTGTACCGTTTCCACTTTCCCCAGCTCTGTTTTAACATCAATTGTATGTGTTGCCAAATGTTGATGCAGCGTACTTGATTGTGTAAAACACTTATTACATATTTTACAAGAAAATGGCCTCTCCCCAGAGTGAGCTCTCATATGAACTTTTAAACTGCTTGACCCTGCAAACCTATCAATTATCGTTAGATTTCCAACAACTGTTTTCTTTTGCTGAAAAATTGCTGTATACAGGTACCCAATTATAATTTAAAAATTGGATATATGGCTACATTATAATATTACCTGTTTTCCTTTTACAAATTTTTCTTACCTAATTTTCAGTTTTTTTAGACAATCTTAGTTACTCTAACAGAGGAATACAAACAAAAGCTACCCCACAAAGTGAATTAAAGTTTTTTTTTTTATTTTCAAATATTTGAGTCTCGTCTATAGTCACATCTGTTACTATAGCTTTTGTTTCTGCAGGATTCATTAAAGGTAGGTGATGATTGAGCAGAATAACCTTGTATTTTTAAGTCACAGTTAAGATTCTTAAGTCAGAAATTTGCTGGACTCATCATTCAATACACTTAAAATTAATTAATTTATATTTAAATATATTCAGGAAAATGCAAATGTTCTAGTTTACAAGAAAAAATAATAATAACTCTTGTGTTAAGGCAATCAGATAGAGAAATAAACACTTCCATTTTGGAATATTACCAAACTGTGGAAACATTTATTTCCAAATAACGTAAATAGAAATCAAAGAAAATAGGGTCTAATAATAAAATCTAACCACTCTTTATTTCTGCCTAAAATTTACCTTCTACGATTGCTCTTCTTTCTGCCTACCCACTCAATGAGACAATGTGAAATGCATTTTAATAAATGTCAATATGAAGTAGTAAAAATAGTAAATTCATTTGTGAAAATCCTATTATTGCATTACATGTTCTTTTTAAAAGTAGGTACTATATTAAGTACTTATATAACTCAAATTTTTGATCAAAGTCGAACAAAATTGGATGACAACAGCATTAGCAGTGAGAATTAGAAAGATATTTCTACTTAATAACTCATACTTCTATCATTGTCTGCTAAATCGTGTCGCCTTTGTAATACTTGTCTGTTGAATCACCTGAATTTCAATATAGAATTCTGTAATGTGCTGCCACAGCGTTTTAGCAGACAATACTTCTATTACTTGAATTTCTTGACAACTCGAGCACAATAATTGGTGCCAACTTAGATAAGATAATATGTATTATTGCTGTACTTATAAAAACTGTACTGTATAAAAACAGTTTGAAGTTTATTGCTGCCAGTTACATAATATGTAATCCAATTGTTACTACTGTCACTACAAATACGTTATATACTTCTCTTTAGAATTTTGTGTTTGTATTATACTAATACCAATGAGCATACTATCGAATCTATTTATAATAATTTAAATGAAATTGAAGCTTTTTTGAAAATGAATACTAAAAATCCGTCCATCAATTACACAAATAATAGCAGTTAATTTATTAATTACAGTAGACTCAACTATCCAATTTAATGTGATGAACAGCTATTATGGAAAAGAGGAAAGCCAGATAAGCTGAATGTTGCTAATTATATACATAATATGTATGTAATGTATCATACAATAGGTCTGTTCCAACACACGTCAGGGATTGATTTCAAACTGTCAGAAATGTTCGACCAGTTATGTTGTGAATATATTTTCAATGAATGTAACTTAAGAAGTAGTTGGGTGAACATTTCTGACAGTTTCGAACTAGTTTCTGATCGCTGTTGGAACAAACCTACTATATGTATGTAATGTATTACATACATATATTTATATTTTATTTATTCAATTGTTTATATTCTTCTATTATTTATATTCATCCATTTATTGTTCATCACGAGATAAATTAATTCGCAAACAACCTGCTGCCTATGCACTGAGCGAAATATGAATGCATGATAGTGATACTCTTTAAAATGCATTTAGCGACTTGTTTTAAACTTCTGACCTATTCATAATGAAATCTATTGGTGAGTGAAACAACTAAGAACTAATAGGTCCTAGAAATTGAAAACTACTTCATTGCTAATATGCCAGTAGTTCAAAACAAGTCACTAAATTCATTTTAAAGAGTGTCATTATTATTGCAGTAGCATGTAAATATGTGCTACATACACCATATAAACTCGAAATATTGCACTTCAATGCAAAGCCGGATAATACGAAGTTCGTATAACTGTAAACCGGACAGTTGATAGTCTACTGTATTTAAATTTTGTAGTATTATATAAAAAAATTCAAATAATAATTTTCATTTGCTATTCTGTAACTCCAAATCGAATAAAAAACTATAAAATCGAATCGAGAACAATGTGTCAAATCAGAATTGAGTAAAATCAGTATTCACTAATTTGTTTCGACGTCAACTATCAATGTCACTGGTAGAAATTGATCTCGACCAGCCAAACTCTGTCGAAGTCGTCATTTTGTATTGACATTCGGTTACACATTTGTTGTTGTATTAGACGTGTCAAGTTTGAGTTATAACCTCACCTTATAACACTAAAAGAAATAATATTTACTTTGTGTATGTTTTATACCATAAAATTGTGAATTCTTAATATAGAAACGGCTTCTCTGTACCAGATAAATTCTCGATAAGAAAAGGAACGTGCCCCTTGGTTAATAATAATCGCATTATTATTATTATTATTGAGTTACAAAATACCAATTTTAGGAAACAATCAACACAATAAAGAACTTGACCATTTGCCAACATTTCGACTCAACCTGAGCATTTCGATGCAAGTTACAGAATAGGGCTCATTATATATGATTCATAGGTAAAAATACTTACTTCTTTCCACATACTTCACATGAATGTGGTTTTTCCCCTGTATGTGTTCTCATGTGGCCAGATAAATGACCTGAAGAGGTAAATCCCTTATTACAAACACTGCAAACATGAGGTTTGTCGCCTGTGTGAGATCTAGTGTGTATAATAAGAGTCTCATGGCGACTAAATGATTTTCCACATATATTACATGTATATGGTTTTTCGCCAGTATGAATACGCTGATGAATGGTAAGAGTGTTTGACCCAGCAAATGCTTTTCCACATGTCTGGCATACATATGGACGTGCTCCTGTATGTGTTCTCATGTGAATTCCTACATAACCTGATTGAGTGAATCTGAAAAATGAATTATGTTCGTAGAACAGTTGGAACCAGTTTCCAACCGTCACGCGCACACATATTGTATTTATAATGGTAATATGAGGTTGAAAATGCATTCTTTTAGATGCAATACGTATACGTCTAATGGTTAGAAACTGATACTAGAGAACTACGAACAAATTTATAATATACAGGAACAGAAAAACAATCTATAGAGATGTTCTCTTCTACATTATCTTCATTCATTTCAAGTTGCTAAATCAGGACATCAAAACAATCTGTACAATACCACATTTTGAAAACTGTAAGGATTATACCAAAAATATATTTTATATTCAGTATACAAATATATAAATTTATTTTTATCATAATTTTCTTTGTTGGAACATTTTGGAAGTACATTTTTTAAGTATATTATTTACTAGAAAAAGAAGTATATAAAAGAAAATAATAATAGACAATTTATTACCTTAAAATTATAATAATTCTTGGCTATTCAGCAATACATATTTGAAATTATAATTTTTTTTTAGAATGAGGCATGCAACCTTATTTCTTTCTCAAAACCTATTTAACTGATAAAAAAATACAACACTTTTAGGTAAAAATAAGCCAAATTTAATAGAAATAAGCAACAAAATTGTATTAAGTAAATTTAAATAGGTTAATCTTCACCTATGATACAGAAGATGAAGAGCTTTGATAATTTTGTCATTGAGAATGCTGAATGCCTGTTGCTTGGTAATTTCCCGAGGCTGTAAGCCAGGGGAAATTACCCTAAGCAACACGCTTGAAGGATTCTCAAGGACAAAAGTTTGAGTATTTATCAAGGATTGATGTGTATTCGGTAAGATAATTTTTTTACACAAAATAAATTAATTAACTATACAGGATGATTCAGTCATAATGTCATTAATTTTAACCACGTATGCGGAATACCTAATAGACAGAAATTCGAAAAAAAAAAATGTTTACTCGACCTTGCAAAAGATAAACAAATCACCCCATAACAACGGGTAACACGATACTAATGATACACTACAAATTTTCAGATGATGCATACGAGTATTGAAGCTATATAGAAGTCCAGCAGCATTACCAATCAGGATCAATATAATCGGTACTGAAGTGATAGATTTTTTTTTCTAATGACAAACTTCTTGTTTGCAATCTAAGAATTTTGTATACCGGATGTTCCTTCTAAGATTTTCAGTGCAAATATCTCAGCTACTATTGCAGCCAGTGCGACGAAATTTGGTATACTGGCACTAGATGGGGTGTAGAATTCGATGATGGCATTAGTTTTTATACAGGGTGTTCAGTTTTGCAGATAATCGATTTAAGTTCAATTTTTTGGTAGTCAACCTCGGTAAAATTTGTATTTAAATTATAGAAATAGAAATATTCTTAATTATGAACACATTCTGATAAAAAAAGTCCCGAAAAAATTTAATTTTATCATAAAAAAACGCCTATGAAAGTCCTCAAATTTCATGAAAATATGTGAAACATTGTTTCTTTAATAATTGCATAATACGACTATTCTCGGAAATAATAAAAGCGATAAAGGACAATTCCTATGAGCAGAAAACTAAATTTATGAACACGTCCATGCCCTTGACTCGGTGCTTTACTGTGAATATTGCTCCAGAGCGCAGAGCCCAAGAGTCTCGAGACGTGAACGATATGTAAACTTAAGCTAGAGTTCCAAATAATGAAAATAATTTGTAAAGCCTCTTCAACAAGTGGTAAAAATGTTTTAAAGCCTAGAAACAATCATAAATAAAAATCTAATGGATTCCTTGAGTGAAAGCTTCAGTTCCAATATTATAAAAAAATATCTGTTATAAAAACCACTCCACATCTATCAAATGTGAGTAAAATTTCGAGCCATATACCTAGGTGTGCTACAAATTACATTCATACAGTAAAAAGCTTGACAGTACGAGATGTGTAAGTACTAAGTATAACGATTAATGGGAACTGAGAGGAAAGACGAAGGAAAAATATCAGTGTACTTTGTAGGTAATTACAACTTGCATATTATTTTTTGCTTTTTACATTGAATATACGAGTTGTAGTTTCTTGTACTTATGTTTCATATTAGCAACTTCATTTCAAAGAACTATGGAGTTAAATTTATAAGAAATAGCCCAGTTACGCAAAGACTGATTATCTTTACCTAATTAGTTTCAGATGGAGAAGCTACTTTCAAGAACAGAGATGAGGAGACATATTTCAGTATTTGTAGGAGAACAGAATGAATATAAAAATATTCTTTTCACCTTGTGGGTGCAGAAATTAAAAATGTCTACGAAAATGTTTCGTCTCACCTCTAGGTAGGAACCTAGAAAACAAAGTGCTGTTATGGAAGCAGGTTGACATACACAATTACGTTAATCATTGATTAAAAGATTTGATAAGATACTGAAGAAGCCAGATGCCAAGATTAGTTTATATGCGTGCGCCAGATAGATGAGAGACGAGGAAAATTTTGCTAGAACACATTAGACTTTATGTTTTGCCATAAATAAGAACATACCTAACTTTCTGTACTTGGTTTAATTATTTAATAAAATTAAAGTTCATGGAATGTGTAAGTTTACGAATGAATTAAATAAAAAATGTAAATAATGCAAGTATGACGGAAATTAAAGTTTATTAAATTGTTATTTTTTGTATTATTATACACTACAGCAAATATTCCTTGAGTTTAATAATTCTATAACAAAATTAACATGTCTGAAACATAAATATCAGTGAGAACTGTTAATATTCTCTTCTTAAATAAGGTAGGTATAATTTTAAGCATGAATGATAGATAATATAAAAAACTCACTTTGAAAAGTATCCTACAAGGAACACATTTTCAAAAATGTTACACAAGACTAAATGAATGATTTTTTGTATTTTATTTTAGTTATTATTCAGTTGTAATCAGCATAATTTCAATTAAAATGTAATATGTACCTACAGTGGTTTATTTTTTTTTTATTGTGGCTAAATTGATTAACTTGACCCTTCATCTTTAAGTATTCATTATTTCTTAAGCATTTCTGTTTAATAATTCAGGTAGAATAAAATAAAATTACAATAAATTAAAAGTATATAAGTACTTACATACATTTAATCGATTTTATGTTAAACAGTTGTTCTGTATTCTAATTTACAGAGCACCGTTCAATCTAAGGGATGGTCATGCATGTACGATTAGAAACAAATCTTGCCATTTTATTGTTCGATACCTTATTACGTTACATTGTGTATATTATAACAATAGTTAGCTTTCATCATTTTTAAGATATTCTAACAAGCTATTTTCGTAGTGTAGGTACATAGAATTATGAAATTATAGAATCCTCTTCAAAGTGAGTTAGGGGCTTCTTTATAACCATCGTTCCATGTTTATAATTAATTCTAAGAAAATGTCTGTGTGATATATTTCGTTTATTCTTTTTGGTGTTCTATGTTATGAATTGTTTCACTATAATTTGTGGAACTACACACACATACCTGAAAGATAAAAACAATAATTGCAAATTACTATCTAGCTTTAAATGACTATGTGATAGGTACCTTCTCGGTCTAGTAAATATTCAGGTGATGCTTCCAAGAAAAAAACCAGTTGCTTTATTTTATTTCTGTATCATATAAAATACAGAAATTGCAGTATATTGTTTACTATTTTACAGATGTAGATTCTTTCTTAAATATACTTTATCCATCAGAAACATAAATAAAGTGCTGAAATATGTGAATACAATAAACAAACATCAATCATTTCTAGGTTATGCTTTAGTGATATTTTTTTTGTGAGGCAAGTTCAGTTGTGGTTCAGTTCTGATTCTGACTCAGTTCAGGTTTAGGTATTTAAACACACACACAAATTATTTTGTGATAAAAAATACAGGTCTCTAAATATTATGTACACTGTAGTAACATAAAAAAAAAAACAATCTACCGAAGTTTTATTACATTATAATGGAACAATTTAAAAATATCCATAGACATTTTACACAACATTCACTGAACGAGGCTGTAACGGAAGACTACGCCGGCACAGCGACCTCAATACTCCAAAAAGCCTGAACTCAAGTCTAAATTTTTTTCGGCAAATCTCAATAACATCATTGTGCATACGTAAATTGCATTCAATACATTATTTACCGTTATTTAGGTGCAATGAAATATTTTATGGTATTAATATTTGACAATTCATAGTTTTGACGTTTACCGATGTTAGTTTCTTCTGTATAAGTCTGGCTCAAGGCTATACACATTTTACATGACAAACAATGAAATTTGGAATTTGAGTACTTTTAGGAGGCGTTTTTTGTTAAATTTTAAAATTTTTGGATGTTTATATTTCATAATTAAGTGTCTTTCAATTTAAAGATAAGTTTTAGTGGGGTTGACTACCAAAAAATCAAAATTATATCGATTTCCTAAAAAATGGAACACCCTGTATAAGAATTGAAGTTATTATCAGATTCTACGCACCATCTAGTGTCTGTATACCAAATTTCATCGCGCTGGCTGTGATGGTTTCTGAGATATAAGCACTGAAAGTCTTAGAGGGAACACCCGGTATATTTTGAGGTATCTTTTAAAATTGTTAGATTTTTACGGTATTCATTAAGCATTTTGTCAAGTTCTGACGTAAAATTTATTCATCATGCCCTCGTAATACAAGTTCAAAAGCTCTGCAAAATTTTACACAGTAGGTAAATGAGTTTTCGTTATGTTCTTGAAAGCAGAATCAAATTGAACTTGAACGTTAATATTCCCAAATTCCATTCCATATTCTATTACTCCTGATCAGTAGGTTAGGTACCAAATAACAGACGCACACGGAAAACACTGATGCACATGTTATTAAAATGTTTTTTATAAATTTTTCCACAATGGTTTTGCACTACTTCACTTTACCTAACTTAAATTGGATTTTTATTTTAGCAAATTTAAATAATAATTATAAACTACACTGGGACACAAACACACGAAATTCTCCAACTTCTACCACGGAAATCGTGAAAATATAACTGATGAATGCCGACTTAATCCGCCGGTAACGTATTAAACGGGAATTTGAACTGCCAACCGATTACAGCCTATCTGATGCCGGCGCTGATTACTGCGGTTGGGTATTTATTGATGTATTAATTGCACTGGGTGTTTAAAAAAAATGCAAATTTTATTAATAAAGTAACTTTATAATTTTATTATTGTTTGTTTCTGATTTAGTGATTCTACAACTCTGCAGCGCTTTTCATCGAGTAGACATTAAAAACAAAGTTATTGACCTAAATATGGTAGGTCAAGACTCGGATGGCCAGATTGTTTATCACTGACTAGGAATGTTTCGGACTGTTCTTTGTTGACAGCACGAGGTTTTTTTTTATTACTGTCTGTATTTAAAATCCATTTCAACCTCTCCTAATAATTTAACCAAGTGAGTATTGGATTTTATATCACTATTTATGTAATGAAATCTGAATGGTTTAAAGTTGCGTATTCCTATTATACTCATGTTTCCCTGTCTTCTCTTAAAATTAACGACATTATGGCTGAATCACCCTGTATACAGTAAAAAATTATCACTCAAAGAAGCTATCTTTGAAGCATCAACAGTCTGATAACATATAGATAACAGGACTGCACAAGAATTAAATAAATAAGTGTATATCTCCACCGCGTGCTGCTTCTCGTGCTGTGACCTCACTGTCTCTTTCAACTTTTTAAAACAGCGTGACTTCAGTAAAATAAAATTACATACATAAAAACATTTTATGGCAGGCTGGATTGTTTAGGTATATTGAAATCATTGAATTGCTTGTTTATTATCTTCAGTCGCTAGAAAAATAATTTTATTGTTTAAATTGCCATCATATACTTTACACTTTCTTAATACAATAAAAATTGTAAATTATGTGTAGTAAAATTTATTACACAAATCATTTGAAGAAAGTTATAAAGAAAATATAAAGCAACCCAAACAATTTTTTTTTTCATCTCTTTTCATCTTTATTATTAACCAAGTATTTTAATTTGTCATGTGGTAAAATACATAATGAAAGAAAAACTATTATAAATAAGACTTAATATAGAAGTAAAACATAAACTTTATTAAGGAGGGAACACACTATACGATCGCGGTCCCATCGCCCGCGGACTAAGTTAGTTGCGTTCTTGTCTAGTGAAGAATCTTCTAATGATTTTAAATGTACACGTTTGCACTAGAAGGTCGCAAGTTAGACTCGTTCGCGTCTCGGTCTCGCTGAAAACTTTTTGGAGAATTTCGGCCAGTCACGTCAAATAAAAGAGCTAATAAAAATACATGTTCCACATAACATATTTTGACATCTAAGTAGTACAGTATAACAAGTCAGACACATAGAGAATGATATATGGGTAATTCTCACAAAATGTGAAATTTGTGGTTCTTCACATGAAAGAACAATATAAAATTATATTTTGATTCATAAAAGTCTTTATGCACCATAAGAGCCATGTATTCAAAGGATACTAATCTTTAAGTGCAAATTATAAAATAAAAATGTTCTAAATTTGCAAAAAAAGCACAAAATTATCACCTCCGGGATTGTTCTCCATGATAGTTATATAGTAAATCACTTAATTTTCTCTAAAACTAACAATATTCTGCCATCAACAATAAGCGTTGTCAATAATAACAAATATTTGAAGATCCAACAAAAGGAATTAAAGTTTTTTGAATAAGTTGCTTTTTTCAAATTTATGGTCATATACTGATGTTCTTGAAAAATATCTCATCTCCGTTAACCTTACTTTAATTATGCTGTTGGTCAAAAGAGGACAGTATAAGGAATTATATAACATTTTAAGGGCTTCAATTTTAAATCGTAAATCTAAAATTAGTACGTATTTAGCATTTGAAGGTAAAACAACGCTTCTCTGGGATCAAATATTTATACTAGGCGCATGGGTCGTTTGACATTCTCACCTCCATGAAAAGCAAATTTAAGGTAAGAAAAAAATGATTTATTATTTTTTTTATTAAAAATTAAGAGAAATTCTTGTACCATCTTATTCTAAATAAATATAGGTATACTCGCGACAAGAATTCAGACGACTTACGTCATACGAACAAATGAATAATTCATTATATTTTTAACAAAATGTTTACGAAAATTGCATCTGAGAGTAATAAAACTGGATACGACATTAAAAGTTTGCATTTTATATTGAACTAAATTGCAAAAATTGATAGTTTTTAACGAGACTAAATGTCGAAAATTACGTTGACAATAAAAACAATTGCGTAACGTCAGTCATGACGTAAGACGTTTGAATTCTTGACTCGAGTATATACCTTATTTAAGCCAAAACCAAATATTAGATGAAAACTTAAAAATTTCTCACTTCTGTGAACTTCACCTCTGTGAATTGGCATATTCACGAAGGGGAGAAAATCTTCACGGAGTGAGATTAGTAAATTAAAGCAATACTTTAGAACACGGTTCTAAAAAAAGTCTACAAATAAAAAAAAAAACAAATATCAAACATGAAGAGCAAAAAAGAAAACAGAGAGAACCAATGAGAAAGCTTTGGGAAAAAACAAAAAACGCTCCTACGCAATATCAAGAGGAAAAACGTAAAGAGCGAGTGATATAATAAACGAAAAAGAGAAAACAAAATAAAAACTGTTCATGATATCTTGTAATATTGCAATTAGCTATGCAACATTTTGCAGATTGCGGCCTTTTTTAATTGTTCAATCAAAAGTCGAAGAAAAAAATACTTGCCTCTGCATGACACACCAATATAACATTGCTTATAAAAAAAAGAAGAGCTGGTAACATTAGTAAAGTAAAAACACAGCAGAAGAGTTGTGTGCAAACTGTTGTTATACAAGCAAACCTTTAAATAATTTATGCTTAGAGAAGACTGTGTTGAAAAGACCGTTGTGGTTTCAGAAGGTTTAGAAGCCACCAAAACGTGTTAAGGCGACAATAAAAAATAAAAAAAACAATTTTTTTTATTTAAAATACCCTGACTAAAGTGCTTATAAAGATATTAAATATTATAAAATATAACAATTTTTCACCTGTGTGATTTTATTATCAACTCAACTGACTGACTAGTGCATTTTATAAGAACTGAATTTTTCCGAACAAAAATGAGTAAAGTACGTGACCAGTATTTAAACCTTTTTATTCTAAACATGATTAAGACGTAGAAGTAAAGATTCATTTAAAAATAAAAAATATATTTTTTTAAATTTGAAATCAAATTTATTAATATCTGATGAGAACTACCCATATGTGACTGATTTTGTAAAAGTCCATGATGAGCTCGGTACAGACCAGTTCACAATGCGTCTAGACTGCGACTTAATAGTGCATTCTCTCCTTTACTGTACAAATATTCTTACCCTTTTCCACAAATTGGACAGAGAAAAGGTTTTTCACCGGTATGAACACGTAAATGTTTCTCTAAGTTGCAAACTTGTGTAAAACTTTTTTGACATACTTCACAAACATATGGTCTTTCTCCTGTATGAGACCTAATGTGAATTTTCAAACTTCGTGCCTTAAAAATTCAATCAAATAGTACATTACATTATACCGAGTATTTTCTATCTTCGTCACTTCAGAAGATTGTGCCTTGGATCATTTTAGACCCAAAAAACCCATGAACAAAAGTTCTAAAACCACTGGTTTTCAAGAATGTCTGGAAATGGAAAAAAAATACATTCCAGTATCTCTTAAGATGTTTAACATAGAATGTTAAAACTTGAGTTATGAATTGATTAACACTTTCAGTGTGCATATCTATCTATCTATCTATCTATCATATGACTTATAGGTGTCCGAGTGCATGTAGCACGTTTCAATGATATCAACCTGTTGCTAGTCTAATGAGTTAGTATGACTTCAGCATTGATGGTAGGTGGATTGTGATTTGATGATCGCTCATAATCATTTCTGTCACTTTTTTCACATTTTCATTATTAATTACAAAATTCCTGTGAGTGACACGAATTTTAAAAGACCACCATCTATTATTTTTACTCCTAAGTTTGACTGGTAACTACATTATTTACAAACAAGGGAATAACAGTTGTATTTAACTGTATTAGAAGCTTATTTTAAATTTAAATAAATAATCTGAATTAAATGTAGCTTTTAAAATATTCAGTAGCATTAATTTTGATGTTTTTAAGTGACATTGCCTCCCAGTATATTTACCATTGGATGGCAGATTTGTGCCAATTTATACATTTTGAAAACCAGTGGCTTTAAATCATTGGTTCATTAAAGCTATTTAGTTGAAGTGAAGCAGTATACTGTTCGTATAAGTATAGTAACAACTACATACATACATCACAACTATAGTAACGGGCCAATCTAACACCTTAACCTTAACCTCAACTTCAAAATTAGATGTGGTCTGCATGACGTCACAACTAACTTGAAAGTAAAATAATCTTAAACTATTTGTACCTAAATGTTTGCATATTTAAAGATTATTTCTACATATTTCTATCTTATTTTCCATAAAATCAAGTATTTGTTAACATATGTATTAAATTACATATTTAATCTGCATTACATTGGTTTTATTTCGTGGAAAATGAATAAAAGTTTTTATTATACAGAGCTTGATGAAGTGTATTGGGAAATATATTAAAAATATATATAAAAAAAATATTAGGTTATTTTACCTCCAGAATCGGTGAGCTGTCAAACTGTGCACATCATCTATTTTAATACGGTACTGTAAGAGATACAGTGTAATGCTTATATGAATTATGAAAATTGTTTTATCACTAGCTAATTCCAGAGTTTCTAAAATGAATAACTTCATTCAGATATAAATCTATCTTGATTTCGCTATCTTCCTATTCGATATGATGCAAAATACACAGTTCTGTATATTACTCCAAACACAACTGTCTTGCTGTTCTAATAAAGATTTAGATTAATAATTTAAATTTATCATACCACTTTCACACTAAAGTTTATCCTAAAGACATATTTAAAATAATTTGAGAACAAAGTAAGCTTGGCTTGGTCAATGGACAACCCTATCGGTTGCCAGTAAGAACTGTGGTTCCTTATATATAATATTTAAATATAATCGAAAATTGTAAAAATTAACCTATAAATATTTATTATAACAATTATTATATACCTTCTACTGACTGGGTCCAAAAATATTGTGACCGCATGCACGCTGTAGGTTCCAAGTTTGACGTGATTAGTCTAAAATGATCAAGGAACAACCTCTTGAAATTAGGACATGAGCTTAAAATATACCCTGCATATTATTTTTTCAAATTCTACAAGTTATTTACCTCAACATACTGTTTTCCACAGTAATCACATGACAGTAACTTGTGGCCTGTATGATATTTCATGTGTTTTGATAAACTAGAGGCCCATTTAAAGGCTCGACCACATACAGAACATAAATGAGGTTTCCCCTTTATATTCCTTAGTTCACCTGTATGCTTCTTTTTGTGCTTACTTAAATTTGAACTTTCTGCAAAAGACATATCACACTGATCACACTGATGAGGTTTTTGTTCCAAATGAATCTTTAAATGGCGCTTCAAAATCCGAGCTTCAGCAAAACCCTTATTGCACACATTGCATATATAATCCAAATCTTTTGGATGAGTCATCATATGAACCTAGGGCAAAATAAAGTTAATCGTAACTAGTACTTTGTAACATGTATCACTAATAATATGCATCATTTAGCTATCAATCGTTTTTGTCTATAGGTGCATTCAACCATGCAAGAGCTGAGCAAGCGTCGACCTAAGGGATGACAGTATACGTACCGCTAGGATAAGTGGCTAACTTAGCGGTTGCCATTTTTTCTAGCCAAAATTCATTAGATGAACTAGCAATCGTTGATTGCTTGTTATGTTTGTGTCAAAATGAATTTGAATTGCACAATAGATTCTGGCAATAACATTTTATTTTCATTTCACTTAATGCAGAAAGGCCACTTAATGTCACTTCTTCCTTTGCTAGACGATATTTGAGCAATTTATTCAAATAAAAAGTTCTAGCGCTGATCTAGCTACACAACTCGGTGCTTGCACGGTTGAATTTGCCCTATGTCTAGGTATATGGATTTAGGAGTGAGAGTATTTTACCATTTCTGTGAATGTAATGTAACGTAATTGTTCGGTTATTAATGTTATTATACTCGCACAAGAATTCAGACGACTTATGTCATATGAACAAATGAATAATTCATTATATTTTCATCAAAATATTTAAGAAACTGCAACTGATAGTAATAAAACTATATACTACACTAAAAGTTTGCATTATATATTGCACTAAATTGCAAAAAATGATTGTTTTTAACGCGACCAACTATCGAAAATTACGTTGCCAATAAAAACAAATGTGTATGTCAGCTGTGACGTAAGACGTCTGAATTCTTCACGCGAGTATATATCAAAAAGTGATAGGACACAAATACTAACCACAAATTTCATTTAATCAAATATTTTGATATTGAAAAAAAAGTCAATTTTGACGTTCTCTAGCGATTGAATGAAGCAACTTTGGATAAAAGTAAATTTATTTAAGGTATATAAAGGGCTTAAAATATAAAAATATGAATGTAATTGTAGTTAGAGATTTTAAACATTGTTAAAATTATAATAACACATTCTTAGAAGACAGAATGTTCAACCCAGGAGTTCTTAGTATTTATATTCAACAATTTATTTGTTATTAAAACAAAAAATAAGGAAAACAAATACATTCTCTGACTTCATATTTTAGGTATATTTTATTATAATCAATAGAGAAAAAAAAATGAAATTAGATGTCGTAACATAAAGTTGTTATTTGTTAAGCCTTAAATAGGCCAACAATTATATGTTTAAAATTATTCGTACTTGTCTTGGTGATGTAAACTATAAAAAGGTTGAGTATTTATGGGTTAAATGATGGTTAACTACAGACGAACCACTTAGCTTAGCCCTTGAGTCGTGCAGACATTACACCAAGTGAGATGATGGAGATAACAAGTGAGATAAAATAAGAGTGAATCCACAGAAATCCATTGTGGATTCTACTCTCAAGGGCCATAATTATATGGTCAGTCTGAAGCTTATTACCTTAAGGTCAACCTTCAAACTAAATGACATTTCACATTTTGTGCAAGGATATTTTAGTTTATTCTGTTCCTCGTCATTGTTCATATGTTCTAACTTTATTGAATCATTACTAGCATTTTCCTGCTCTTCAGTTTCTATGGTATATATACCTTCTTTCACCTATAAATTAGTCTATAAAAATATAATTTACAGCACTGAAACAGATTTATATTTATTTACGTCTAGTTGATCGTCCTCATTATATGTAACAAATTCAGAAATGTCTTCTTCAATCACAACATTATCTATTTGATCAGAAAATTGCAACTGCTCTGACAAATCTGATTTATTTTGTTGTTGATCAGCAATGGACTGGGCTAATTGTTGCTGAAAACCAATTAAAATTTAAAAAAAGAAATTACACATATTAATTTCAGTAGTAGTAACTAAAATATTTTCATATTTCAGTGGCAGGAATACCCACATACTTCTACTATATGCCGCTCACTTGTAAACCAGACTGGTCCCAAACGGTGGGGGGCAAATAAGGGGACCAGAATTTGGTGTACTATGCTATGCTATGCACATGCGTTGGTTCATATTGCCAGATTTCAACCAATTTCATTTTTTAAACAATTTTTCTAATTAATTACTAAATAAGACTTCATTATAACTAATTTTTAATGATAATATATATCTGTACACATGTACATATATTTTTTTTATTAAAAATATTATCTATTCTTTATTTTGAGGACACATTGTAGATTTGGCAATGAGGCGGGTCATATAGATTGATGCGAGAGACTGACGCCACCTTTTTTTAATAGTTTTAAATTTCGTAATAATAAAAATGCATATCAAATAGAGAAATACCAGTTGCATTAAAATTCTTTAGTGCAATAAAAAATCACATTAAAATAATGAAGCGTTTTCTAAAAGAACAGTAGGTATTTACTAACCTAAATAGGTTTCAAAAACAGTTTTTTTTTTGTTGTAAATGAAGAGTATCCTTTTTATTTTAAATTAGGTGGAGCACTTCAATATATTAACTGCATATTGAAAAAGAGGAAATGTGTCAAAGTTTACGACCCCTTTATGTTAAGGGTAGCACATAAACAAGGTAAATGTTGATATAATTACCTAATCTCAGTATAAACAAAATCTATTTTACACATTTCATTAAAATTGAGTACACATTCAGGATGTACCTTTAAAATACAAAAAATTCCGAAAGGGAGAGTTGTACAAAAAATAATTATAGAACACTTATTTAGTCTTACCTTTGTTCCAACCAACTGTTCTTAAAATATCTCTTAGTACTTCTGGGATAGTATTTATGAAAAATAACTTGTCTAAGATCATTGGTCTCTCATTTTAATTTAAAAAAATGAACGAGAGAATAGCCACAGTAATCCGCAAGCTCACTGTAACTTAACAGATAACCCTTTAATGTGTCTAGGATCATGATCAATCAGTTACTAGTTTGAATCTGAAAGTTGCACTTTATTAAGGAGCATGCGCAAATGCATCACAGTTCTTGTATTTCCATAGCTTTCGGGACCAAGGTCATACATTGAAATGATATAAAGTGTGCGGTATATAGTAGAAGTATGTGGTAAAACCTGTTTTATATTTAACCAATATTTGCCTCTAAAGTTTAACAACTTGAACATGACTTAATTTCATTATGAATCTTTTGTATTTGTTTACATACCTACATGTGTTATAATGCTACAAACTGTAAGAGAGAATGAGACCTACATATGAAAATGTAATAAAAAACATACAGGAAACGAAAAGAAACACAGTCTCTAACTTGAAATTAGAATTTGATTTTATAAATTTCATTAGTTATACAAATTTCACTATCAAATAAGTCAACTTTTGCCAACAAATGTTGACATTTGTAGGCCCTCAGGATACATTTACTACCCTATTAAAACAGTGCAAGTAACAAATTGCTTCTTTTTGTGGCACAGATCTTTACATCTAACGGTGTCCATTGTAATGCCTCCTGGATTCTGACGACCTACAACGTCAAAAGTTGTGGGCAATATCAACAATTAGATGAACTTCTTGTTCCTATATGTCTAATGTAAATACGTATCTATTTTAGAGGTCTTATATTTGAAAATTTACTTTAGACTTATCCACAAATAAGATAAATCAGTCATCTAAATGCAAAACCAGACAAGTCACAATTTTTTGAGATAATTAATTTCACATATATATCATTACATTCATTATCTAAAGCATTATCAATTTGTAATGATTTTCAAGGCAAACCCGTCTTATTTTATGGTATTTTTAGTATAGAAAATTATTGATATATGCAAAAGCTGACATGTAGAAGTAGATGCTCACGTTATACAATAACGAACAGGCTCGGTGTACCACTTTTCTCATAAATTTTTAGATTACTTTTGAAAGTAGATACATGAGTTAGCCTGGTATTTTATTTAAAAAAATATTCCTAAAATGAGTAATTTCCATTGGGCAATAATATTATTCTTTCGGATATTAATAAACCTACTAGATTCAAACACAATGGAGTGAAAAACGAGAAGTTTTGAAATGTAACCCGCACAATTTAAAGTTTGGCATAACACAATAGTTTTTTGGGTACAACTTTCCAGGTGTACCCTTCACCACACAGAAATAATTTAAGTTTTATGCGGTTCTACAAAAAATTAAATTTAAAATTTTTGTGGATTATCTGAATTTCATCAATGGACTTGTCCTGTTTTGAAATAATAATAATAATTTAATGTGTTCAACACATTTTTCTTAGATATATTGCTTCCAAATCCAATATTTTACCACCCTATGATTATTCCCAGTTGGAAGAAACGTTAAATATAAAACTACTGTCTCCTGTTCCCCACTATTAAGTCACGTTAAATTACAAGTTCATTACAGGCACACTCATTCCGCAAATACGTTCTTTATTCCATTTCATAGAACTACTTATGGTAGGAACAATTTTATTACTAGAGTATGTAGGCTGGCAAACGACTATACAAATCTGGACTTTTTCAGTAGTAAATCACAATTTCTTAGACAGCTTGGTAACTGCAACCTATAGTGTAATTAGAATCTATTGATCCTTTAAGCTGTTTTTGTACGTAGAGTATGTGTAGGTACCTAGAGTTGTCTGTCGGTATAAGGTGATTACTGTATTTTTATTTAGTTGTATGTGGCTATTTGTACTTATGTTTATACTTTTGTACTATTGTATATTGTTTATGTTGGTACATATTTGTTATTATTATTCCAATGATATTATTATTTGTACTATAATATTTAAATTGATATTTCTGTAACTCATTGTTTTTAAAATGGACCTTGTCCATGAAATAAATAAATAAATACATAAATAAATAAATAAATGTCAGTGTCAGTATACCACATATGCCGTTTAAGAAATAAAAACAATGACCTGATGAGGTGCAGGTTTTGACCTCGTCATTTAATCCCTAAATAAAGGATTCTGAGATTGAGCCTTTCATCATTTCCCAAAAAAAAAAAAAAATAAAATAAATAAAATATATATTGGTTGAAGATGACCATACCTGAAATTCTGGTGACAAATACTGACGTAATATATTATCAGATTTTTCACATTGCTGTTTAAAAGTATATGCTCTGCTGCACTGCAGTACACATTGAACACACATTAAATTTGGAAATCCATCACCTTCTGATACCTAAAAAGAAAAATTTTGTGTTCCAGCTAGAATTTTAATCACAGCAATAAAATTATAAAAAATAGTTTATTTACGATATTTCAGATAAAACGTAGCTTAATCATAAACATTATTAAAAATGGTAATTCCTTAACTTGGAATGATAAATTTAAAAATATTCACTTATTGTTTTTGCAAAGAGATAATAATTAAAATTATATAAATCTGATTATTTAGTCATTAGCTTCTATTACAAGTGTGTAGGCGTCTTTATATTGACTCCACTGTCAGTGGCGGCTGGTGAAATTTCAGGTATGTAATATCTTAATAACCAGACATGGGACTCAAACCAAACTTTAGTATATATGTACTGTGGCTATATAGAGAACTTCAGAAGAACGATTTTACAGTTTGCAAAAAAAAGTTAAAAAAAAACGTGGGCCTAACCCACGTGGCTCGTTTAAATTTCGAGAAACATTTTTTTTCATAAACTAGGCATAATTCTACCAACAGGTTTCAAATTTTATTAAAAAATTTTAATTTTTGTTAAAGTTACAGCAGTTTGAAAATTAATATTGTATTTGTGATACATTATAAAAATTTCAAAATGCTATAAATTCTACAAATATAGTTATTTTTTAATAAAACTTGAAACCTATTCGTAAAATTACATCCAGTTTATGGAAAAAATGTTCCTTGAAATTTAAAGAAGCCGTTTTGAAAATTAGAGTTGAGGCCCACGTTTTTTTCAACTTTTTTTTTGCAAATTGTAAAATCGTTCTTCTTCTAACAAAGTTCTCTATATGGCCACAGTACATATACCCTAAAGTTTGGTTTGGGTCCCATGTCTGGCTATTGAGATATGGCATACCTGAAATCTCACCAGCCGCCACTGTGCACTGTATTCGTAAACAACCAAATTATTTTTTTCTGCATTTTCCCCATTATCAATTGTAATTCCTGGTGAGATAAAAATATACCATGTCCAATTTTTTTTGTGCCAAGAGGAAGCTATGCATTATTTATTTATTTAATATACACAAAAAAAAATATTAGTATAAAACAAATATTTTTTATTATTATTTATCAACGAGTAACTGAAATTATAATAATTATTTATAAATACTATTTGACAATCCCATATATAACTATACTAATAATCTAAATGAACAAGAACAAATATATAACACTAATAAATATCAACACTTCAGCAATAACACACTTAACTCTACGGCTGAGTTTTCATAAATGCTTTAGTTGCATTTGAAATATATTTAACAAGACTGAAAAAAAGCTCAAATGATCAAATCCATTAGCCTGCCTTAAAAATCTAGTACATGTTTCATTAATTCCATAGTTGCTAGTATGAAACGGTTGTGTGTTCATCTGTCAGCAATGTTAAAAGAGAGCAAACTCAAGATATCAGAACAGCTAATATGACTTTAGAATTTTATATAAAAAATACACATATCTTCGCTGTAATGTTTGCATTGAAAGCATCGAGAGTAAATCATCATAAGTATAATAATCTAAATAGATCCCATTTTAAAACTCCAGGGTCTCAAGGATCTATGCCGAACCCTTTCAATTTGAGTAATTGAAGTAATATTTTGCAGACACCAAACAGAGGAAGCAAGCTCTAAGATAGATTGAACAAAAGAGTAGTTTAAAAGTGTTTGGTAAGAAATCAAAAAACAAATGTTTAATATAGCCTAGCACTAATGACTGAACAAATATTATTTATGTGAAAATTACAACAAAACACTGTCAAATGTCATGCTTAGGTCTCTAATTCCTTTTAATTGTGTCAGTTAGAAGACTATCGTTTATACTATAATCAAATACAATAGGTTCATTAATCTTAGAAAATGTTATTTTATACCATTTATTTAAATTCAGTGACATAACTGATCTGAATCAAATTGTAATGCTTCATTTTAAGATCGTTTGCAAACAAGAAATTTACTGTTTTTTATTACATCAGATATGTCAGCAATAAATAAACAGAACAAAAGAGGACAATAGTGAGATCCCTGAGGTACCCCTGAAGGAACCTCTATATCTTTTGAAATTGACCCATCATATTTTATAGCTCGAGTATGTGAAGACAGGTAACACTGAATCTACTTGAGCACAGTTCCATCAAAACCCTTTAATTTAAAAATTAGTATACACAGGTTGACTGTGTCAAAGGCTTTAGAGAAATCCGTATAAACTGAGTCAACCTGTGTTCTACCTTCAACGACATGTACAGTTTATATCATCGATATAAGGGAATAAAAAAAACGACATAAGAATCTGCTATAAAAACATCAAAGGCTTACGCGTCCAGCTGGTAAGAAGTAAACAGGATCGTCCAATTTCACCAAAAATAGTTTAAAATAAAACAAAGTATATAATAGTGAATGTTAATGTGACTATTTGGAACAAAAACCAAATGCTAAATACATATTTTGATTAAATATTGGATGTTATTATGTAATTTTAAATTATTATTTGCCAGCAAGGACCATGAGGAGGTAGGAACGTTCTTCGCGAGGAGAGTGGGATTAGGTTTGGGTTGGGTAAGGGTACAAAAAGGGAACAAAAAAAAAAACAGAGAAAAAAAACCAATAAGTTAAAACATTACCGATAATTGTTTAAATAGATACCTCGTTAAAGACAAATTCAGCGATATAAGTTACCTATTTTTTTTGTCATACATGTCAAAAAAACTTGTGGTCAACATAATGTATGTGACTTATTTCAATTAAGTATCTAGACCCGCAGAGAATTAGTGAAGCTATAATAAGTATCTCAAGTATCTGAAGAAACGGGAAGTATAAATGATTTAGCAGGATCAGGAAGACAAAGAACGATGAGAAGCGTTAAAATGTAATGGTTATCATTACTGAAAATCCTTATCCATCCATTAGATCTATCTCGGTCCTCAGTTTACAGAACTCTAAAGTCTCAAAAGTAGCATTTTTACAAACTTTACATCTTACAAGAACTATGGTCACTTGACAGATAGAAGTTAGAAACTTAAAAAGTCACATAATTTGCTCTCGCAATGCAACTTTTTGCTTAAACAGAACCGGAAACAGCCAAAACTAGGTTTTGAAGCCCAGAAAATCCGTACTGGATGCAAGAAAAATATACACAATGGTTAGAGAAAATGAATGTTTGAACTGGAATAGTAGGAAATCTCATACTGGGATTATATTTTTTGAAGGCAATTTGACAGATGACATTTGGATTTTTTTCTAACCTTAATGAATACAATATGCCTGCTGGTGATGTCTGGTTCCAATAAGATGGTACCCCTTCACATTTTCCCCTTAATGTAAAAAATTACCTTAATTATATTTTCTCAAATCGATGGATAGATACAAGGCCATTGGAATGGCTACCATGCTCCTCTGACTTAACCCCACTAGATTTTGTTTGTACTCAAAAGCAAAGTGTATATGTAAACAGGTATTATTCGGGCTGTGTGGGTGATATTATTTGAATCAAAATTATCATTTTCAAATCACAGTACTGAAATTGCAGCATTAAAAATATTAAGAATAATCATTAGAAAGTGTACCACTTTTGTACAACATATTTGCTTTAACAGGCATTGTATGGTTTAATATTTGAATGCATGCCGATTATGTGTGAATGAGTGAATAAAAGGAAAAACTAAACTTAAACTTACTAAACGTACTTATTTCAGTAAAAAATTTAAAATCATCCACATAAAACAATTTAATACAAGTAAGAATATAATAAACAATTTGTAAATATAATAAATAACAGTGATCCCAAATCTGATGTTTGAGGTGAGCAGTTTTGCCTTGGAGTCAATAATGTGCAGTATGAATGAATCCAAAAAATGTTTCTCTTTTTGTATCAAGCAATATGTTCTATGAAGTATTTGTTAATTATTTTACATTTTTCTATTCATCTATTTCTGTGAGTTTCTGATAAAACACAAAGGGTTAAGTCTGCCACTTAGTAGGTAGTACAGATTAGTTATTGAAGCTTTTAGTTTAGCGATGTTAAAACTGGATAAATACACTACCACAATATTTGATCAAAAAGTTAGGGACTTGATCGTGTCCAGCAGCAGTAATTTTTATTTTTTAGTTGATTGTTTGCAAAATGAGTTTCAAAAAGTTTATCGAAATCAGGAATTCTAGTAGCACCTTTCTTACTGTTTATATGTATAACGGCAATTTTTTATTTGATATTTTTAGTTGATTATTCACACTCTTGAATGTAATTTTTATATGCAGCTTTTATCTAACCTTTAAAATCATTTACGATTGAAAAATTCTTTTCAGATTTATATTTTAATAGATTTCAAAATATGTATAATTCCACCCCAATATCATGCTTTATTTCCAATTTTTATAGCATGAAACATGAGTATATAAAAATAACCTCAAACAATATTTACATTGGTGAAACCTCCAAGAAATTTGCAATCAGTTGCAAGCATAGACTCATAACTCTCTTTATGAAATATGTTACATACTGCACACTAAGTGTGATATCTAGAGAATGATGCCATGCTCACAAGAGGTAATTTGTGATAAAAAAGTTTGAAACGAAGCTTGCAAAATGAAAAAAGATGCCTAACCTGAAATCTTGGAAGAGGTTGCATATATATAATGACCGACAGATACAAACAGAAGTTATTTTATTGTTAACGAAATTAAATTTTTCTTGAAGTTGTAGCTACCTATAAAATTTGAAAAATGGAATATTGTATTAAATTAAAATTTGAAGAGGTAAGAAGATAGTTTTGTAAAAACTAAAAAAAATCTATCTGAACTGATTATATGGAAAAAATATATTTATGTACTCAGGCAAGACAAGACTTCTATTTCATATTTTTATTTCACAAACTGTTTCAAAAATTTTCTGTATGAGCATAAGTCATAGAAATCATTCCCTAAAGAACAGTATGAGCCTAACGCTTCATTTTAAAAAATATTACCAGTTCAATTTTCCTTAACTGCCACTGTATATATGTATTTAGAATAACTATTTAACAGTTATCTAAGTTCTAAATAAAATACTAATTTGCTATTATTTACTTGTAAAATATTACTGACACCACCAAATATCTACAAAAAATAGCATAATATGGACAATTTACTATTTTTCAAGTTGTGATTAAAAATTAATCAGTAAATATTTATTTCAATGAATTGGATATTAATATCAAAGTGTTCATATAAATATATCTATTTTTGATGCAAATTTCCAACTCGTTCTTGGACGACAAAGAACCTAATTAATGTATCAAATTGAAGAAGCAAATTATACATAATATTAAAATAAGTCCTACAAAAAAATCACCTCTATAGAAGCAAATGAATGTAACATTTCGTCCAAACAAGCTCCAAATAAAGGTCTCATGTCTCCTTTTTCTGTTAAACATGCCCGACAAATTTTGTCCAACTGCAAAGGAGCTGTTAAATAAACGCTCATATCCATAATGTTTAATCAGAAAACACAAACGTTTAGGTTTGACACAAACGTAAGTCTACTACCACCGACATTCACTTAATACAATATGACTGAACTGTTACACGAAATATGTCTCACAATCTTGACGTTGAATAACGAATATAAATAGGTTAACGTATCGCGCAGTTTAACATGAACAAGCGATGCTGCAAACAAGGATGGAAACGCAAAACTGAAAAAGTTTGAGATAGAATAAAACGTGACTTTGGCTTCTAACAAAGTATCACAGTATTCGGATAGATGTCGCTATAGAAAATACGTTTATAGTAAAACAGTACTAATTTCATTCATGCAAAATTTTAATAGAATCCGGGCAAAAAAGAGACACTGCAAGCGAGATGCGTGAATTTTCATATCGCTCGCCGGTCGCATATTTGGATTAAAAGGGTCATAAAACCTTACAATTAGTAACGCCGCGCCGGTTTATTGCTTTGAAAATATTTCTCTCCGCTATTAGATATTTACACAAGAAAGACGACACGTGGTTAACCATCCTAAAGAGCTTTTTATTCTATATTTTTATTTTATTATTTATCCGGATTCAGACTAGAGTAGGTGCGAACGTGTGGACCTCTAAGTAGGTATTCTTATTATGTTATTGCTGTGCTGTGACTGTAAAATATTTTATTTGTAGATTTATATATTTCTCAAGAAAAAAGATGTATAGATCCACAATATATAAAAGATGCACAAATTAATAAAAAAAGAGTAAGGTAATTATTTACAACAGCATAAAACTCTCCAATCTTAACAAAAAAATTGCTGATCACGAATCTGAAGTCAGATTTCGGCGCTCGTATGTAGCTATTGAAAAAAATTCAAAATTGTAACCTCTATGTATACATTACATTAGGTTGAAATTGCAATATAACACCTCTGTCTTTCTCATTTCATGACGTCACACTGTTGTCAAAATAAATACTTTTAATTGGTATTTTGCGTGGGTAACTTTTTTGCAGCTTAGTGTATCCATCTGACTATCGAAAAAATCGATTCTCCTACCTGTTTTATTTGAAAAAGGTATACTTTGCTGAAGTCGGTAGGAGTAACCATTTTTGAAATAATCCTATTTGAAATGCTCAGTGCACCGAGTAAAAACTGTTTTGGTTTTAGGTAAAGTGCCTTTTCTGCTGAAAATATAGCAAAATATTACTTGAAAAAGTTATTCAGAATGGTAAATTATGGAGACGTGCAAAATTTCGAGAAGATCGGCGAGGTTTGATGAAACCATTTTTCAACAAAGTAGGTACAAAGATTTTATTGAGTAGGTACAAAGTACATTTTACAACATTGTACAAAGGTACATTTTATTAAAGTAGGTACAAAGATTTTATTTGGTTAGTTGGTTATTGGTTATGGTTGTAATCAGTGTTGCCAACTAGTGGGAAATGTTCCTTCTTGTGGGAAATTTTGGAAGGATAAATGCAAAATGGGGAAAAGGGAAGAAAATTAAGAAATGTTAGTTGTCGTGTGAAAAATTTCAATGAAGTCTTCTATTGTTTTATGTTGATGTAAATAATTACCTGAAATAATAACAAATTATATTTTTATCATATTTTAGAGAACACTTGTTACCTATAGAGGGTGACCGGAAAGTAATGGAACCCAGCTTGAACATAGATTCCTGCGATCAAATAGAACCGATTTAGACAAATTTAGCTTAGTCCAAATGTGCTTCATTTAGAAGTTACAGGGCTTCAAAAAAAAATCGTTTTCTTGTTATGAACATAATTAAAAAACGAAACGTCCAATTATGTTGAAATTTGGTACATTTATGTTTCAAATAAGTACAAGCATTGCGACAGAGTCAGTAGTGCTGCATATCGTAGGGGGCGCTCTTGGCAGTTTTTTTGTAACTCATTTGTATCGTATCTTTTTTGTTAGTCCTATTCTGATACGCTTGACGGAAAATCATGATGAAGAAATTAATTTTGCGTAGAAAAGCTATCCATGTAACTGTACCTTCTTTCTGCAGCTCCTCCATTAAATTGATTTTGACAGTAAACAGTAATCTGCCGTTCTGTGTTGGAAAACTGTTTATGTCGAGGTATGTTTTCAAAATTTGACAAAATAATACTAATAATTTGAAATTATTTACACATTACAGTTACACTTTACACAACTACACAACGATAATTGGTAACTCAGTACAGTAATTAATATTAATCTGACAGGCTTTTGATCAAATTTTATCTAATTTAAGCGTATCAACGTCAGTTTGACAAGTGGTAACTTGATCGAATTAGAAAATTTATTTATATTTTAATGTGCGGAACTTTTCAAATGCGTTTTTACCGAAAACGGTGCATTTTATCAACATGGAACAAGTATAGCTTTTTTAATTTCTCCATCATAATTTTCAGTCAAGTGTATCAGATTAGGACCAACAAAAAAAATACGATAAAAATTAATTGCAAAAAAAAACTGCCAAGAGCACCCTCTACGATATGCGGTACTACGTACTACTTCACAATGCTTGTTCTAGTGATGGGCAAAACGGTTACGCGCGTGTAACGTTACATGCGGCGCCGCTCCAGAAAAATACCGTTACAAAATCCCGTTACTTTGTAACGACCTTGGCAGACTAGTCTGAGAATATATTTAATAGTGTAAAAAATACCTAAAACAGTTTGGAGTTTACTTGGACTATTTACAAGCAATCTTTTTCCATTTTTAATAAAAATATAAAATTTTATTTATGCTGTAGTGTAATTATTTTTTATAATATGTATATATCAAATATTTATTATTAATTAAATTTAAGTTTCCCAGTATCAGTGTGACTGTGACAGTGTATCCGTGTGTCTCACCATTCGTTTATACAACCGTGTCATTTTTATTTATTTTTCAAGTTAATTTTTTTACAGTCAATGACGGAAGATATTTTTTGCACAATTTTTCTGTATTATCAATCTTGACCAACCGATTACAGCAAATTGAATAACGATATTTTAAAATGTCATTAAGAAAAAAACTTACGAATTTAGCTTATGTATAACATTTTAAAAATAATTATTTAGTTTTCAGTGCTGTAAAGACTGCAACTGAAATATTTAATTAATTTGCAATTTTGCTTTTTTATATATTTATTTTAACAGGTACTATAATTAAATTGCTTGGGTAATATTTAAAATTGTTTGTTCTAAAATTCCAAAGAAAATTATATTTGAAGTTTACTTTTATCATAGACTAAATGTTAGTCTATGACCATACGTTACAACGCATCTGAGTTCTGTAACCGCTAGCCCCACGGTATACTATATCATTTATATCACATTAGTATACTGTGCGCTACCCTAGCAGTAGTGGTACGTGGGGCCGGGCTAGTTCCCTGGGGCCGGGCTAGTTCCTAGTCTCGTGATCGCTCCCGTCAAAGAGTATATTCTCGTTGCTTCCGTTCCCGTCCGGTCCATCGTAGTATCGGTCCGAGGTCCGCCGTCCGCTCTCTGCAGTTGCGCGGAGTTACAAAGTAACCAGTTACTTCTCGCATTAGTAACGAGCCTTGCCGTTACAACAAAATACCGTTACAAAATCCCGGTACACAAATACCGACCCATCACTAGCTTGTACTCATACACAAGAGAACCGCTGAGTCCCATTACTTTTCGGACACCCTGTATGTTTCTAAGTTGTGTGGCAGTTTTATTTCTTTATTGTAATAAATTATTTTTTTATTATTGACCTTTCTACATCCTCTAAAACATTTTTTATTATTACTTACAGTGGGAAATTCTTAGGATATTTTTTAAAAATTGTTGTGGGCTAGGTATAATAATAAGGGAATTTTTTAATTGCTTTGTGGGAAGTTTTGATCTCAAGGGTTGGTGACACTGGATGTAATTCTTAGTTTGACAGCTGTCGTGGCTGATGTGTTTATTTAAACGTGTTAAATTTACTATTTAAAACAGATATTACAAACATTTTTAAAACATGGTAATTTTATTATATTTATAATTTTGTTGTAAAAAATATACTAATAATTTACGTATTATTCTGTCGTAGCCTCTGAGATTGGACATTAAGAGGAAGTTGACTGCACGGTCAGACCGAGTCAAATGTGTAGATCTTCATCCTACTGAACCATGGATGTTATGTTCTCTTTATAGCGGAAATATTAATGTTTGGAATCATGAAAATCAGCAATTGGTAAAGACATTTGAGGTTTGCGACTTACCTGTTAGGGCTGCAAAATTCGTGCCAAGAAAAAATTGGATAGTCAGTGGATCAGATGATATGCAAATTAGAGTTTTTAATTACAACACATTAGATCGAGTACATTCTTTTGAAGCACATTCAGATTATGTACGGTGCATAGTACTGCATCCAACTCAACCTTATATATTAACGAGCAGTGGTAAGAAATTATTACTTCATTAAAAAGTAGACAACAGCGACTTTGCATGGCTTGGAATTAGTAGAGGTTTGACATGCTTCAACTATAAAATAAAAAGATATTTGACATTAACAATCTGCTTTTACACATTTAGATAGACCATCTCTCAAACAACTTCTAAATAAAATTTTTGTGCCTGTTGTTTGTTAGATGTGCAAATTATCTTCAACTTTTTCATAATTGGATTGTTCCCTGATTTTTTTCTATGCGTTTTTGTATAGTACTTAAAATTCTTATTGCATATGATGAAATTTTTGCAATTTTAAATATAAGACGTTGAAATTGGTGCTAGTCTCAAAAGTGGTGCACCCACTTTTAATGTCACTATACTTAACTGTAGACTGAGAAATAAAAATACGTATACGAAATATAAATTATTAACACATCTTTTCTATTCCGTATTATTTGGGTTAGGATTTATAAAGTGAAGTGCATTGCAAGCAAATTATTTTTTAATTAGTTACTATTAGTATACTATTACTCGTAAAAGTTATATTGCTTATTTGTGAATTTAAAACTTCTTTAAATTATTTACATATATTTATGGGAAATAGATATAAAAAATAATAAAAATAAAATGAGTTATTTTATTTATTATCTGTAAAACATTTAAATTATCAAAATATGAAGGCTGCTAAATGACGTCTTGGAAGATCACCGTCACAGTCTAAACAGTAGGAGCTCTCCTCATCCCCCACCACATGTTAAACAAAATTAAAATTACACTTAGGGCTGGTATTATAATGTCCGGTCAAACCAAAGTTTGAGTATTATAAACGTCAACTGAAGGTTGAAGTGCCGGTTTAGCAACGTTTCACTCAACCGATGGTTATAGTACAGGTTGAATTTCAACTGTCGGTTGAAATTATTTTGAAACTACAAATATCTACATAAATAAAAGTGTGTAAACTCGTATAAACAAAAACAGAGCAACTATATTTAATATATTTGCTTTAAATTTATCTTTACTGGTTAATAGTTCTTTAAAAATTTATCTTTACTGGTTAATAGTTATTTAAAAATTATACTCTCTTAACGCATTCTAATTTATAATGTTATAATTTTAGAAAATAAATTATTTTATATTTTTTAAACCTTCAGAAAATGAGTTTCATTTGTAATGTCCAGAACTGATCTGTAGAAGTTACAATTAAATTATATCAAAGAAATATGAAGAAAAATATTTTTATTTTTTAATTTCATCATTGGAAAATGATACTGATGATGAAATGATACTGACAAGTTAAAATTGTGGAACTAAATAAAATGTTATGTATCTGCAGTTTTGTCCCAAATATCATTGTGAAAGCAAGTTTATAAAATAACATTTTCTTACACTTTATAATATTCCTGTAGTTAATAATTACATCTACTAGACGGAGGCAGTCTGTATCAGAATAAATAACTCTATTACTCTTTATAGTAATATAAGAATGTCACCAAGATTAATGTCACTGTCAATAATTATAATTTGTAAAATGTCGAAACAAAAGACAGGTTATCTGCGAAAATTGGCGGGAAAATATTCTGATATTTCATTGGCTAAAATTGAGCTGACAGCATAGCCAACATTCAGAAATACATCTCAACGTCGGGTTGACGAACCGTGACATGAAATAGTTTTATAATACAGAATTCTTTTCAACCGCCGGTTCAAATTCAACCTACGGTTGGACAATCGGAGGTTCAAGTTGAGCTTTATAATACCGGCCCTTAAATAACATAATACAATATACAAAAACCTCACAGAAAAATAAATTAAATTCTATACTTACTAATTATTTGTTATTCGTTTTCACTTATATGTATAGGTATAAGTAATTGATAGGAATTGTAGGACAATTGATTTATATTAACTTAAATACCTTTATAATACAGTTAAAAATAATTGACAAGTTGGCGCAAAAGGCATTCTTAATAGTTCGTAATCGTAGTAAAAACGGAAAAGCTCACTGACTGGCAGAGTAGCATATACTCGTATAACTCTGTAGTTATACAAGACGCAAAAGCAGTCCTCAATTGGGTTTAAAAACCAGTTATTTTTACCAATTCTTCTCAAGAACTAAATCATTAAAATGAACTTAGCTCATCTCTAATTAACAGGAATTCAAATTTATGAATTATAGTTACCAATATCTGTAATTTTTTATTTAATTATAGTATTCTGCTGTTAGTTAAAATATTTATAATCTTAAAAGTTATAATACGTAAATATACATTTTAAAAGTATCAGCAGTGGAAGTTTAAGTTTTGTTGGATAACATAAATTTGCCAAACTAACACCTGCAGGTGCCCATAGGTGTATACGGATGTTCGCTACACATTTCAATTATAAATTATTCACTTTCCAGAGAAACTTTTGTTAAAATCTGTGACCTTTATAAAGTTATTACCAGAGTTGAATGGTAAGATATTATACTAATATGTAATATATTAATTTAAGGGCTAAAGTTAAGTAATTACCACATCATACCAAAATTTGTTAATAAGAAAGGAACACGCTGTATATGTGAGTGGATACCTATTGTTTGCGTAAATACCTTATAAAACATTCATGTGATACTTATTTAGAGTACTGTAATGCACGTAATTCGAATCACTGTACATTATTTTTGCTCTGATTAAATAAAAAGAGTGGTTTAACTGTTTATATTTTTAAACTGTGCCACTGTTATTGTCAACAATTCTTCTATAATGGCGTTTTCTCCTGTTTTCTGTGTTAATAATCGAGTGTGTAATATGAAACGTTTCTGATTTAATTTATGTTCTCCCACATTTCATAGCTTTTAAATAAAGAAATAATGTTCTATGTCTTATTCAAAGTATATTTAAAACAAAAAAGTTATTATAAAATAATGCTAACTATTTAGCTTTCAATGAACTTTCCCCATTGGTTTAGTTTTGAACTTAAAAGAAATATAATTGAGAAGAAGTTGGTGCATAGGGACTATAAGAGACATGGAAACGAATATAGTTAAGGACATTTCTCATATCCTAGGCACTTTCAACAAATCAGTGTTAAAGTTATTATATAAAGCTGAAAATGAAACCAATAATCCTCGTAGTTTCAGAAAATTCATAAATGCTAAGAGGAAAGTGTATAATTTGCCTGCTCCAGTTTTTTATAATGATATAAATAGTAACGATAATAATGAATTGGTTAGTTTATTTGCAAACTTTTTTCAACTGTGTTCAAATATATCTATTAATCAAGTGCCTATTCATGATTATTTCAATACAACAGTGGTTAATTAGTACTATATAGAAACTTCGAAACTAATTGATCAAGTTGACTGCGCGTCACGGGTCTTGCGTTTAACGGTGCTGTGGGTTCTTGTGTTCTGCTTGGTCTACTCTCAGCGTTGCGTATCACTGGTTTATTGATCTTCTTGGTTTCCAGGACAAGTTTCCAAGCTGTTGGTAATCTTTGGGTATTGTTACGTGTATTGAGATTTGAGGATGTTTTTCAATTTCGATGGCTTCTCTAATTATTCTTTTTGCCTTATGCTCCATTCTTGCTAGTACCTTGGTATTATCGAAATCAATCCGCCGGTGTCTTTTACATGTTGAGCTAATGACGAAGTTTTTTCTTTTTTCTGGACAGCATTCCGATGTTCTTCTTTCCGGGTTTGAATTCTTCTGTTAGTTTGTCCAATATACGTCTTCTCACAGTCTCCGCAAGGAACTTCATATACTCCTTGGTCTTCTAGAGGTATGTTTGTTTTGGCTGATGGTAGCATATTACCAATCTTCCTGTCCGTGTTGAGGATGGTAAATGAGATTTTACCGAAACGTTGTCAAACAAATGGTTCTTTTGAAGACCATGCAAACTCATCGCGGAAAGGAACCCGGAGAAATTTTACAACCGTATATATATATATATATATATATATACATATACATCTTCCGCAATTCCGTTGCAATCCGATGCAACGAGTACAGGCCTTAAATCCAATGAATGATCATCAAGCACGTTTGGTTTTTTGCCGCTGGTTTCTATGTCATGATGCTGAAGACCCTTGTGTTCTTGCAAACATTCTTTTTACTGATGAGGCCGGGTTCACAAGAAACGGAGTGTTTAATTTTCCCAATACGCATATTTGGGCCGACGAAAATCCTCATGCTCTAATAGAATCTGGACATCAGGCACGTTTTTCATTAAACATTTGGATGGGTATAGTAGGTTACAGGTTTCTTGGTCCTGTTGTTTTACCAAACCGATTAACAGGCACTGCTTACCTGAACTTTCTGCAGAACACACTGTATGAGTTTTTGGAAGACATTCCTTTGAATCAGAGACAACAAATGTGGTTTCAGCATGATGGTGCTCCAGCTCATTTTTCCATGGCCGTTAGAGAGCATTTACACCAAACTTTTCCACAGATGGGTAGGAAGGGCCGGACCTGTTTTATAGCTTCCAAGATCGCCTGATCTGAACCCTCTAGATTTCTTTGTTTGGTGATATTTGAAGACATTAGTGTATGGTACTCTTGTAAATAGCCTGGAAGAACTGCAGCTACGGATTAACCAAAAGTGTCAAGAAATCCAAACCAAGGAAGGTATTTTTGAAAGAGTTCGAATATCATTGAGACGAAGATGTCGTGCCTGCTTGGAAATGGATGGAGGGCACTTTGAACATCTTCTGTAACTTTGTCTTTTACCGTTACTTTGCGGACCCATGTTTATTAAGACTTTTCTGCTTATTTTGGTCCATACTATTACCTTCTGAAATATTTTACACTCTTTTTTTAACACCCTGTATGTTGGAAAACACTAGCTATACACACTATGACTAATATTACTTTTAGGTTATCACCACCAGCCTAACACATTGCAACGTTGAATTGAAATTTCCATTGTTTACTTCATTAATACTGATCCAAGAAAACAAATTACGAACAACATACGTTACAGGGCGCATTTACTTAGCCTTAATTGTACCTTAATTTGTAATTTCTTAATGTAGTTTTGCATATTATTGCAGTTGTATTTTGAAATGTAATTGTAGACAAACTACTCGTTTTAGACATTTTTGCTTTTATTGCTTTTTGTCAAATATATAAGCTCTTAATATTACTGCACTCCTATTCTGGACACCCTGTGTATATATTATATATATAATTTAATATTATTTTTAAAAATCATATCAAACATGATAAACAAATCAATTATATTATTTATTAGTATGTGTTTTAAATATTAAAGTGTACAATTGTTTTGATATATTTTAGATGATATGCTCATAAAATTATGGAATTGGGAAAAAGCTTGGGCCTGCCAACAAGTTTTCGAAGGCCACTCGCATTATATAATGCAAATTGCCATAAATCCTAAAGATAATAACACTTTTGCAAGTGCATCACTTGATCGTACGTTAAAGGTGTGGCAGCTTGGAGCATCTACAGCAAATTTTACCTTAGAAGGTCATGAAAAAGGTGTTAATTGTGTGGATTACTATCACGGAGGTGACAAACCTTATCTTATATCTGGAGCTGATGACCGCTTGGTGAAAATTTGGGATTACCAAAATAAGACTTGTGTTCAGACACTAGAAGGGCACGCACAAAATGTTACTGCTGTATGCTTTCATCCTGAGCTTCCTGTTGTTTTAACAGGCAGTGAAGATGGAACTGTGAGAGTGTGGCATGCTAATACTCATAGATTGGAGAGTAGTTTAAATTATGGATTTGAAAGAGTGTGGACAGTATGTTGTCTGAAGGGATCTAACAATGTAGCTCTTGGCTATGACGAGGGTAGCATCTTAGTTAAAGTAGGAAGAGAAGAACCAGCCGTTAGTATGGATGCAAGTGGAGGCAAAATAATTTGGGCTCGCCATTCTGAATTGCAACAAGCAAATCTGAAAGCTCTGCCAGAAGGTAATAAGTTTTATTAGTAATTGTATTTAAAAGGTATGTATTTCACAATTATTATTTTGTAGGTGCTGAAATAAGAGATGGTGAACGATTACCTGTTGCTGTCAAGGACATGGGAGCTTGCGAAATATATCCACAGACAATTCAACATAATCCAAATGGTAGATTTGTTGTGGTTTGTGGTGATGGTGAATATATTATTTATACTGCTATGGCACTAAGAAATAAAGCATTTGGTAGTGCCCAGGAATTTGTCTGGGCTCAAGATTCCAGTGAATATGCTATTCGTGAATCAGGTTCAACAATTCGCATTTTCAAAAACTTTAAAGAAAAAAAGAATTTCAAATCAGATTTTGGAGCTGAAGGTATTTTTGGTGGATATCTATTAGGTGTAAAATCAGTTTCTGGTCTTGCTTTTTACGATTGGGATACTTTGGAATTAATCCGTCGAATTGAAATTCAACCTAGAGCGGTCTACTGGTCTGATAATGGACGTCTCGTGTGTCTGGCTACAGAAGACAGTTATTACATTCTATCATTTGATTATGAACAGGTGCAGCAGGCACATGAAAATAATCAAATTGCTGAAGATGGAGTAGAATCGGCATTTGATGTACTTGGAGAAGTGAATGAATCAGTAAGAACCGGTCTCTGGGTGGGTGACTGTTTCATTTACACTAACGCTGTTAATCGTATTAACTATTTTGTCGGGGGTGAACTTGTCACTATTGCACATTTAGATAGACCTTTATACGTACTAGGGTATGTACCAAGAGATGATCGTTTATATTTAGTAGATAAAGAACTTGCAGTGGTAAGTTATCAGTTACTGTTGTCAGTGCTTGAATATCAGACTGCAGTAATGAGACGAGATTTTGCAACAGCCGATAGAGTTTTACCTTCTATTCCTAAAGAACATAGAACAAGAGTTGCACACTTCTTGGAAAAGCAAGGTTTTAAACAACAAGCTTTAGCAGTGAGTACTGATCCTGAGCATCGATTTGAATTAGCTATTGCGTTGGAGGATTTAAATACTGCTCGAACATTAGCACAAGAAGCAAACAATCCTCATAAATGGAGTCAGTTAGGTGAACTAGCGGCATCTACAAATAATTTAGAATTAGCCAAGGAATGTATGCAACGAGCTCAGGATTATGGAGGTTTGCTTTTACTTGCTACTAGTTCTGGAGATGAATCACTTGTCCGCACGTTAGGTGAAAATACTCATTCTGAGGGAAAACATAATTTAGCCTTTTTATCGTATCTTATTGTTGGCGATTTGAATAAATGTTTAGATATATTAATAAGCACAGGTCGTTTGCCCGAAGCGACTTTTTTCGCAAGATCTTACTTGCCAGATAAAATATCAGAGGTTGTAGATCTTTGGAGAGCACAATTATCTAATATCAACGAAAAAGCGGGTCAAAGTTTAGCTGATCCGAAATCTTATGAAAATCTATTTCCTGGATTGTCAGAAGCAGTTACAGCACAAAAATTTTTTGAAGAACAAAATAAAAATCTAGCTCCAGCTGCCATTGCAACTACTATAACACCTAATCATGAAAGAAATCTTACAGCCGAAGTACAAATTCACGTAAAAAGTGGAACATCTAGTAGTGTACAGGAAAGGTATGTTATTATTTTATACTGTATTGTAAAGGTATTTAAGCTAATAGAAATCAATGTTCCTACAATTCCTCTTAATGAAGTCTTACATATGTTCTTTGAGACCAAATATCTAGGTATGCTACTGAACAATTTCATAGACATTGGATTAATATTTAAAAATTAATCTAGTTACCTTTTTCTAACTTTTCCATTCCTTTTGCAGTTCTCTTTAGTTTCTTTCATTTCGTACTGTATTTTTTTCTTTTGTCCTGTTCTGGAACTCCACCTTCACTTGCGATTTCCAAAAGCAACTCTACCAAGACTTCCCGAAATTTTGTAACATAAAGTTTTGATGTTGGATGTACCACTATGTATACAACTAGGGCATTAACTACAGATATCCCCCTTAATAATTCGATGGCAACTTTCTGATACCAGCTTACTGATTTACGGGCAGGAGAATATGTGGCCAATTGATCGGCCGAATCAACTCCCGCCTTTCCTCCACTGTAATTGATAATGCATTGGGGTTTTTATATTTCCTCAGGCTTTCTGTATGACTTTCCTATATTTACCACGTTCAAAGTGCGACAAGTAGGGAGCATTAAAACATCTCGTGTCTTTCCATCAAGAGTTTCAATCAAGGGATTGATTTTATAAATTTAGTTTTGTCTAAATCACAAATATTTTGGTTTATTTAAAATATATGTGTTTATATCCACTACTTAAAACCATTAAAATATGCGACATTAATACCATTCTTATACTCCTATACTATTGTGAATAAAATACAGACACAATAATACACTTCTACTTCACTTTCACCATAAAAATAATTTTTGAAAGTCATGCAACGTTAAAGATAGTCTCAGAGAATGTATGTTCAGACATTTAGGAGATATAGTATCAAATAAAATTTTATTGAATAAATAAATATCTCAAAATATGTCACTGTACTATATCTTCTATATCTACATAGAAATTTATAATTTGCAATTTCATTTTAACTAATTTAAAAATTACAATCACCTATCGACTTATTGCAGGCACTTACAAAGTGTAAATTGACGTCACTTTATTTATTGTACTGCTTGTCACCATGAAGATTAACACAAATATTTTCGTTTTCTCTGTGTAATATATGTTTTTAGTGTAATTTATTAAGTTTTAAGGCAATTTAATTATTGTTAAGTCTTGTTAATTATTAACTGTGCGAAAATGAGAGAGACATCATCTTTTGAAAGGCATCCAGCAATAATTTGCCAAAGGTGAATGCATTTATGCTCATAGAATTTATGGGATCAAAATTGTATGTTTATTATTTTACTTTGCAATACGATAAAAAAATTATACCCTTTATGAAATAAATTACTTCATTAAAGGTTTGAGTGAAAGTATAAATTGGGTTATAAAATAAAATAATTATATTCTTGCTAGTAAAATTTACTGTAATAATTAATTATACTAAACCAAATAAAATATTAAATAGAAATAACTGTATAATTGATTGATTTTAAATACTACAGGGATAATCTCCAATTTAATATCGTATTTTGTTTAAATTATACTAACATAACTGCTTGTCCATCACACATCAACAATAATTATTAACACGATCTAATCACTGATGCCTCCCAAATTTCCTATTATACCTCGCACCTGACTAAACTGTAGCTGAATCTTCTTCTTACAATCTTTTTCAGATCATTTAATGAAACAAAGAAACTATCATTAGAACAAGATGAAGATGATTTGGATTTAGACTTAGAAGGAGTCAATCTTGATGATAATATTGACACAACGGTTAGTATTAATTCAAATAAATGGAACTTCCTTACTCTTGATTTTTTTTTTTCAGGACATCAATATTGATGATGATTTATTAAGTGATTAAAAGCAAATTTTACAAATATAGTTTTTTTTTTTTAATATAGTACTAATGTTCTGTATACTATCTACTTTCCATTATTTATGTTAAAAAATACATTTTTAAGAAACTTGTTATGTTTCAATATTAAATATACAGAAAGTATTATTTTGTAATATATATTATGTAATATACGGGATGATTGTTTTTTTCTTACCACTTCATGATTATTTAGATAAAAAAAAACTTATAAACTAAGAGCTTCATCCACTGGTTTTCGAAATACAAAGTATAATTATTTGTGTAAATATTTGTCTACATTTATACTAATATTTCCGGAGAAATCTGACTTTTTTTCAAGTTATTATATTTATAAATTTAAAATATGTATACTGAAAAGGTCACTCACTAAAACTTTGTAACTATTGTGTTACTCAGTTATGTATCTAAGACGGAAAGTGAAGTTTAAGGTACAAGTATTCTAAAGTTACTTTTCGTCCGTGGTTTTTAAAATTTAAGAGTTCCTAGAACTACTAACTTTTCCTCCATGGTACATACAATATTTTATTTTATACTACATTCAAAGTACTCAAATTTAATTAATCGTAAATATTTTTGTGAATATCTGTCACATTTCAGAAATGTAAAAAAATTTCCCCAATAATACGTAATACGTTGGTTGCTATGGAAATTTCATTCAAATCCTAGGACTTTTACTTTATTTTACTCTATCGTTCTAGTACCTTAAAATTCCATTTTTTGTCCTAAATATGATCCAAAAAATGCATCATTATTGAACAATATGAAATAAAATGTTTAAAATAGTGTAAAATTATCAGAAGTAAAAAAGATTAATTGGTGTAGACATTAATTTTTTTTAACCTTTTGAAGTAATAACATGTTTATCTTTTTTGAGACAATTATATTGACTTAACAATTTAAAGGCAAAAATTTATTGAATTGGTACGTTTACACATTTTTCAATAGATGACAGTTACCGGGGGTAGTGCCACAAACAAACCTGGAACTTCATTTTGGCAGTTATATGCAGAAGTTATTTTTATTATTTGTTAAAATTTACAATAAACTTATTACATGAATGAATTTAAACTAAAAAAAACTATTTTACTAAAATAAAATATACAGAAATTTTTTTGTTAAAAATACAACTTAAAATATAATGCATCAGAAGTTCAAATAAGTGATTTTGACTCGGGACAAGAAATTAATATCAGAGGCTGTCAAAAAGGCATAGAATGTCATATATGAGTCATTTTTCTTTTGTGTTAATAAAATATGAATTATGTTTGAAAATTAACATTTACTTACAAATGTTGTTTATATTTAATTGTAATATTTTATAAAACATATGTATATGCTTTACTGTGATGTACTATTTATTTACTGTGTACAAACGTGGATTGGTTTTTTGGTGTATAATACCACAATCTACTAAGGAATCGTTCAAACTGCTCACTGCAAAATTCCCCACTATTGTCCATTTTTAATGTTCTAACTTTATTGTCGCAGTCATTGTCAACCATCTTTAAATAAATCTATGGTTTGATATTTATTTCTAAGGAAATATAGGAAGTGCATCCTGCTGGCTTCAAACAATAACATATTTGTAGCCACCAATTGACGAAATATCCATAGGTCCACATACATCTCAGCATGATTTATCTCTAATGACAAAACTGCTCTCCTACCAATGTTTTTCAAAGGAATTCTGGATTGTTTGCCTTCATAGCATACTCGACCTACTGCTTTAGTATTTTCCTAACTAATTCATTTCTTTGATTATAAATTTTACAAATGTCATTTTCAAAAATTACAGTATTGCCAGTAAGTTCATTGACTGCTACTGAAAGTGAGTTTGTAGTCACTTCAGAAACATAATAAACGTTTGTGTCCATGACTATCCTATAAAATGTTCACTATACATGTGTCAATAATAATAATAATATCTATTATTCACTGGTTTAAAAAAATTGAAAATTAATTAACAAAACAAAAATTCTCTGATGTCAGCATTAACATTTTTCCGAATGATCGTAGAAGTTTTATTTGCTTTTTTAAATTTATCAATTGAAAGACAAATGTTAAACTTGAAAGTAGTGTTTTCACAGTTGTGAATTGTACGTTATATCATGTTCACGTTATGAGTCAAAATATTGTGTAAAGTTTTCAGTAAAAAGTTTGTTAAAATATTAATAGTCATGAATAAAGTATAGTATTCTACTTGAATATAATGCTATAATGCATCATTACCCCGTAAAAGGAAAGTAATCATATTTGGACTACCTGAAAATCCAAATAATCAAACGGATAAAAATTCTGCTACAAGAGTTTTGCAAGCTATCAATAATGATATAGAACCAAAAATCCAGAAGTTATTTAGAATTGGATCGAGAAGGAGGGATGGTGATAGACCTAGGCCAGTTAAAATTATACTTTTGTCTCCTGAAGATTCAATATCTGTTATTTATAAATCAAATATCCTCAAAACAGTGGATAAATTTAAGAATGTTATTGTAACTTCTGACAAAACGGGGAAACAGATTGAATATTATAAAAAGTTGAAAGAAGAGTTGTTGAGGCGTAAAGCTAATGGTGAAAGAGATATTAAAATAAAGCACTTCAATGGTCATCCTAAAATAATAAAAATCCCAAATAGTTCACTAAATTTAAACTAACAGATTTGTCTAAACAGAAAAAAGATCTTCAATTCCAATGTTACTACCAAAATGTCAGGATTAAATACCAAAATTCAACTATTTAATCAAGCAGCCTTCGTATCTGAATATGTCATTGTTGGTCTAGCGGAAACATGGATTCAGGCATCTGTATGTAGCTCTGAATTGTTTGGATCAGAGCTGATAGAAAGCAGAGCTTGTTTCGAGCTGACAGAAATTTGGATGCCAACTTGGTCACCCGTGGTGGAGGCGTACTACTAGCAGTTAGAGAATACTGTTCTGCTACACAAATCGACTTAACTCAATATAGTCCTCGATTCTATAGTATAGATATTATAGGTTGTAAAATTGTTTATAATAATGTTATAATTTATGTATTTGTCATCTATATTCCGCCTAATGCTCCACAGTTACATGTTAACAACTTATTTGAAACTCTGGTACTGTTAGACTGCCTTTATGACAGGCACTTGCTTGTATTGGGGGATTTTAATGAACGAAACCTTGTTCTTGAGGTAAATGACAACCCAAGTGCAAATATAATTGCTATTAAAGAGTTCATTACCTTCTACGACCTCTGTCAGTTCAATACTACTATGAATATATATGGATATGTACTGGATTTAGTTTTCTATAATTTCACACGATGAACTACCTTTTATTCTAGAAGATGCATATCACCCCTCATTATCTATTACTATCACTATATCGAAATCTGATGATTCTGTACTATTTAACAGCCAATCTAGATCTTATAATTTTCGTAAAGCTAATTTTCCTTTACTATATAGTTTAATGCAGGAGATAGACTGGTCCTTTCTTGAAAATTTCACAGATGTCAATTTGGCTCTAGATGAATTTTATTCTAAATTACACATTGTTTGATTTAAGTGTTTCACTTAGGTGTAACACCACCCGAAAGTATCCTCCATGGTTTACGACTGAGATAGTCACTGATATTAGGCGAAAGCATTGTATCTTTAAGAAGTTAAAATTTAGTAATAATGATCAACTAAAAGAGGAATTTAAAATATTAAGGTCCTCTATAAAAAGGAAAATAAAAGAATCACTCACTATCTACACCAGTCACATTGAAAATTCTATAAAAACTAATCCAGCTGAATTTTGGTCTTATGTTCAAAATAAGAAAAAATATTCTAGAATTCCAGGAATTTTATACTTAGAAAATGAAGAATATAATAATCCCTCAAGTATAGTGAATGCTTTTGCTGACTTTTTTGGAGGAATTTACCTAAAGGCCGCTTTACATTTAGGCAATGGGGCATGCAATGCAATGAAAACTATTTTGCAGCAAAATCTTTCATGCAATATTGCAAGGTGTCATTTGTTTTACATTTATGCAATATATTGCCCATTACCAAATTAGTAAAATGAAAATGATTTCAATCTGCTGGTCTTCTGCAAAACCATCAAAACATACCGGTGTTGTGTACTGTGATGTGAAGTTTCAGTCAACCTAGAATTTTTATGGATGAAATAAAAAATAAAATTATTATGGTTAATTCACTTAGTTCCTTTTGTGTAGGATGGCAAAACTGAATATAACCAGAAAAGGAACCAGAATTGCACGTGCAATGCAATCAAATTAGAGCAGACTCTATATTCGTGCAATGGACTGAAAATTGCGTCGGTCATTAATTTTAACATTAATGCGCATGCGCGCATGCAATATTTCTTTGCATGCAATAAGAATTGCATAAATGTAAAGCGGTCTTAACAATAATGTCAAAAATGCGGTCGATAACACTGAGCAGAGTAATTCCGTTATCTCTGTAAATTCGTTTAATGAACCAGAAGTTGCCTGTTCTCTAAAAAAAACTCAAGCCTAAGTTAACTTGTGGTAATGATGGTGTACCTAGTTTTATAGTTAAGGACTGTGCTTATGTGTTATCTAAACCATTAATGTTAATATTTAATCGAAGAACCAATTATTTTCCAGAACGATGGAAAATCTCAAAAATCTGTCCAATATTTAAATCGGGTTCTCCAAATGACATATCTAACTATAGGTCAATAACACAGCTGTCAAATTTGGCGAAGGCTTTTGAAATGTATATTTACAACTGTTTATTTTCACAAGTAAAAGGTTTAATTTCAGATGAACAACATGGATTCATAACTAATCGATCAACCGTTACAAATTTAATGTAATTTACTCAGTTCACTAGTATTGCTTTGGATAATAGAGATTTTTCGAAAGCTTTCGACAAACTGGACCATAATTTATTGCTTAAAAAATTGTATCAATCTGGCTTTAATGCATCTTTAATTGTTTTTTTTTCTCATCTTATTTAAATTACAGAGTACAATATGTAGAGTACAGGGGACATAAATCCCATGATTACATTGCCACCAGTGGTGCCCCACAAGGCAGTAACTTAGCCCCACTCCTATTCTCTATGTACATCAATGATATAATTAGCTGTATCAGTAGTGAAAAACTACTTTTTGCAGATGATGTCAAAATTTTTAGATTAATACATACAATTGGAGATTGTCACATATTACAGCAAGACTTAGTTAAATTACAAAATTGGTGCATTCATAATAAACTTTCATTAAATATTAACAAGTGCAAATATATGACATTTACTAAAAAAATACATATATACAATTTGATTACTTTTTAAATAATATTGCTCTGGTAAGAGTTCAATCAGCAAAAGACCTTGGACTAGAATTCAACACCACATTAAGCTTCTCTCATCACATTGAGTCAATTACATCATCAGCAGTTAGAATGTTATGGTTCATATTTAGAAATTGCGAAAACTTTAGTAACCAGGAAACGCTAGTAGCGCTATATAATTCATATGTACGGTCACGGTTGGAGTATGGCTCTTTAATCTGGGGTCCATTTTATAATAAATATATATATATATATATATATATATATATTAGAAACACCACAAGGAATTTTCATGAAATATTTAGCATTTAAAGAAGATGGAGTCTTTGCACCACAAGGAATAGACAATAATTTATTGCTGAATAGATGTCCGTTTATGTCAATTGAAAATCGTAGAGCATATTACACTTGTATATTTATTTATAAATTGGTGCACAATCTTATTAACTGCCCTGATTTGTTATATCAACTGAACTTCCATATACCTCGTATAAATGGAAGAAGGGAAGTATGTTTTTACTTGCCTAAACCACAATCTAATCTACTTATTAAATCGCCTATATATTCTATATGTCGCAAATTTAATAATGTAATTATGTTGATTTACTCAATGATTCTTTAACAAAATATAAAAATGAAATTAAAAAAAATCTTCAGAACTCTCAAAACTGATTGCCGTAACTGAATTTGTGTGTAAATTTTGTTTGTCATTTACTCTCACTTTATCTTATTGTTAAGTGTATTAGTGTGTTAGCAATGTTTAACTTTTATGTATTTGTTTGCTCTTTAGTTTTTAATTTGTCCTGTAATTGGGTTCATCCTGTTTAGACAATAAACCATTATTATTATTATTATTATATGCTCGTTGAATAATATATATGATTCTATAAATGATACTGCAGGAAACAACTACTCCGCGGACTAATGCCCCGACCGGCATTGAATTACACCTACAGTATCTGCGAACGCGAACAGCGAATACCCCTTGTCGGAGCATACATTACTTAGGCCTAGCAGCAGGGGCGGATGGGCCAAAGGGGATTTTGGGAATTTTCCCGAAGGGCCGGTTGCTTCCGGGCCGCTGCAGCCCGCGACTATTTTTTTTAGTTTGATAAGGCATTAACATAGTCGAAACAAAGAAAAGCCGTGCGTGGCACGTGCTTATTTTATTGTGCAGGTGCTGGTTAAGAAGCTTTTTTGAATATTACTAACCAATTTTTTTATATAAGCACGAACGTGGTCTGAAATAAACTAGTATTACCATAACAGTCAAATCTTGGATATTGGGCCGGTTGGTCAGGGTCGGTCTAAGTGTGATGTGTGATAAAGTTATTTTGTTTGATTATATGACATATTTCATTTGCTTTTGACTTACTTTATAAGTTTTAATATTTATTTCGGGGTGTAACAGATGCTGATGGCCAAGCTTCAGGGGGTTATTATACAAGTAATTTTCAACAAAAAAGTATTATAAGATTTTGTTGGAAAGTTGATAGTTGCTCTTTTATTTAACATTTTTTGCTTTAAAAAAATTTGGTGCCTTTTTTCATAAATACAAAAATATCTGTTATTCTTACAGCCACATCAAATTTAGACATACCATCGGAAATAGCGTTAAATTTACTACAAGACGAGCATATATGAGTGTTTAAAGGGTGGTAACCCCAAAAATTTGTTAATGAAGACATGTTTTTTTTTCAGCAAAAACTACTGTATTTAGTAAGCTTTTCAATGATATATCAACTTTTGAGTATGCTATTTTTTTGGCAACAATACCAACGGTAAAGGTAATAAAACACAAACTTGTGTATACCTAGTTTTTGTGGGAATTTCTTCAAAAAACTGTTTTTTTAACTCTTCCTCTTTCTCCTATAATCCAAAATATTGATACAAATGAATTGTTTAGAGTGAAAAACAATATTGACCGTCAAAGTCATAAAATTAGGTACTTTAGTGTTCTTGTTGATTACTTGAGTATCTAAATTTAAGATGTCACGTTTTTTTTTCACAAATAACGAGTATCGAGATATTTTATTTGTGTATGGTGTTTGCAATGGAAATTCTATAGCAGCAGTTGAAGAATATTCTTGCCGCTATCCTGAAAGACGCATTCCAAACAGAAAAACTTTTGTAACTACATTTCAGGTTTTGGAAGAAAATGAGAGTGTTCGAGGACATCATCGTCTAAATCCCAATCAAGTAAATCGTCATCAAGACCAAAGTATAACAGTGCTTTTTTGAAGAAACTCCCACATTAAGTACACGCAGGGCAGCAATACAACTTGGGAGAATTTCGCATACGTCAGTTCACAGAAGTTTTAGAAGAAACAACCTTCACCATTATCATTTGACCCCTGTTCAAAGTTTACTGGATCGTGATAGGGCAGAACGTATTCAGTTTTGTCAGTGCTATAATCCAACAAAATAGCGAGATCCGCAATTTTATAAAAATATAATTTGGACTGACGAGTTAACATTTACTAGAGATGGCACATTTAATTGTTATAATAACCATACGTGGCCAGCTGTGAATCCTCATGCTGTCAGGCCCTCCAATAATCAAAGTTAACGTATGGATGGAGATAATTGGAAATTACGTTCTTAGACCAATTATACTAGAAAATAAATTAAATGCAGAGGCATTTCTTGATCTTCTTCAGAACGAACTGCATACTATATTAGAAGAGGTTCTTTTAAATTTTCAGATTAATTCCTGGCTTCAAATGGATGGTTGTCCTACACATAACAGCAGGGAGTTTGGGTATGGCTAAACGAGCATTATGAAGATAGATGGATAGGACGCTTTGGTACAGTTAGGTGGCCTCCTCGAAGTCCTGATCTAACTCCGTTAAACTTCTTTTGGTGGGGTAGATTAAAATATTTGGTATTTGAAGTACCAATTGAAACTCGAGAACAGCTCGATAGGACAGTCTTAAAATAAAAATAAAGTACTATAAAGTTCCTGTATTTTCGATTTTTACGGTTTTATTACCTATGCGCTTGATATAGTTGCCAAAAAAGTAGCAAACTCAAAAGTTTATATATCGTTGAAAAGCTTACTAAATACAGTAATTTAATTAGTAATTTTTGGCGATGTAATGAAGTAAAATTTTCATTTCTAAATAGTATTAATAAACCTATCACCGACCGCCGATATGTGTTTAAATTACCGAACGCTAGCGCGCACACCCGCTGCCGTCCGCATCGAGACCAAGCCCGTCGCAGCGCACTGGCCGGCGAGTCCTGTCCCGGCCGCCCAAGCGTACAGACCTGCCGCGTGGCCCACCCGCTGCCACACGAGAGCCTCAAATTTTTCAAAGTCGATGACGAACTTAGAAAAATTCCACGCGCTGGCCGCCGACTAAAATTATTCTGAGTAGCTGATCAACTTAGAATAATTTCGTGAAGACTCCTAGCTAAGGAAAGAATTTTTGAAAAGAGAGACCAGTGCGCCGCCGCCGATCTGTCTACAGTAGTGATGGGCAAAACGGTTACGCGCGTGTAACGTTACATGCGGCGCCGCTCCAGAAAAATACCGTTACAAAATCCCGTTACTTTGTAACGACCTTAGCAGACTAGTCTGAGAATATATTTAATAGTGTAAAAAATACCTAGAACAGTTTGGAGTTTGCTTGGACTATTTACAAGCAATCTTTCCATTTTTAATAAAAATATAAAATTTTATTTATGCTGTAGTGTAATTATTTTTTATAATATGTATATATCAAATATTTATTATTAATTAAATTTAAGTTTCCCAGTATCAGTGTGACTGTGACAGTGTATCCGTGTGTCGCACCATTCGTTTATACAACCGTGTCATTTTTATTTATTTTTCAAGTTAATTTTTTTACAGTCAATGACGGAAGATATTTTTTGCACAATTTTTCTGTATTATCAATCTTGACCAACCGATTACAGCAAATTGAATAACGATATTTTAAAATGTCATTAAGAAAAAAACTTACGAATTTAGCTTATGTATAACATTTTAAAAATAATTATTTAGATTTCAGTGCTGTAAAGACTGCAACTGAAATATTTAATTAATTTGCAATTTTGCTTTTTTATATATTTATTTTAACAGGTACTATAATTAAAATGCTTGGGTAATATTTAAAATTGTTTGTTCTAAAATTCCAAAGAAAATTATATTTGAAGTTTACTTTTATCATAGACTAAATGTTAGTCTATGACCATACGTTATAACGCATCTGAGTTCTGTAACCGCTAGCCTCACGGTATACTATTTCATTTATATCACATTAGTATACTGTGCGCTACCCTAGCAGTAGTGGTACGTGGGGCCGGGCTAGTTCCTAGTCTCGTGATCGCTGATCGCTCCCGTCAAAGAGTATATTCTCGTTGCTTCCGTTCCCGTCCGGTCCATCGTAGTATCGATCCGAGGTCTGTCGTCCGCTCTCTGCAGTTGCGCGGAGTTGCAAAGTAACCAGTTACTTCTCGCATTAGTAACGAGCCTTGCCGTTACAACAAAATACCGTTATAAAATCCCGGTACACAAATACCGACCCATCACTAGTCTACAGCACCGAAGACTTCTAAACAGCGAATAGACGATTCAGTTCCTGGCCCGTCGTCGTCGAGAGCAGTCCTGTCTGTCCACTACTTCAGTACCAGAAGAGCTGTTCGTGATTTTTCTAAGCTGATGAAGAACTTAGTATTACCATAACAGTCAAATCTTGGATGTTGGGCCGTTGGTCAGGGTCGGTCTAAGTGTGATGTGTGATAAAGTTATTTTGTTTGATTATATTACATATTTCATTTGCTTTTGACTTACTTTATAAGTTTTAATATTTATTTCGAGGTGTAACAGATGCTGATGGCCAAGCTTCAGGGGGTTATTATACAAGTAATTTTCAACAAAAAAGTATTATAAGATTTTGTTGGAAAGTTGATAGTTATAAAATTCTACCAGGACCACTAGCCGTAGCCGTTTGGTGAGATTTTTACAAGTCTCGTCTGAAACTGTGCAGCCGCCAACCAGTGACCAGCACTGAGGGCTTTCAAACTCCGAGGAGGCACTTCAGTTTTCAGTTCCTGGCCAGCCGTCTACGAGAGCAGTCCTGCTATGGACATACCGTGTCTTTACTGTAGCCGCCCGAGTAGTGGTGTTTCTGCACTGTAAACAGAAACTGGCGCCCGAGATTACCGCCGCCACTGCTCAGGCGTCATAGTGACACTGCGTCATATTGTAATCACGACGTAGGTACATCACAGCGTTACCACCAATAAGAAGACACCACTAATTTTGCTCATTTCACAATTACTACATTTAACTTTTTACAGCACCTAGTATAGAAAATTTTTTAAACACTCATATATGCTAGTTTTGCAGCAATTTTAATGGTCTTTCTGATGGTATGTCTAAATTTGATATGGCTGTAAGAATAACAGAGATATTTTTGTTTTTATGATGAAAGGCACAACATTTTTTGAAATCAAAAAATGTTAAATAAAAGAGCAAATATCAACTTTCCAAAACAATCTTATAATACTTTTTTTGGTGAAAATTACTTGTATAATAACCCTCTGAAGTTTGACCATCAGCATCCGTTACACCCAGTATATTTTCGATATTTTACATTCAATTGTACTGTTTAAAATATTTTATACTTATTAAAATCTTCAAAATTAAAGTCTTCTTAAAATCTTAAAAAATTAATACAGAATGTTATCGACGACCGTTACAATAAAGAAATCATACTTTTTCATCGGATCATATTAATCATCTTTTTTCTCAACAAAATTGGGCCGGCCGATCCTACCGATTTCCCGGGCCGGTTTAATTTTCCCCATCCGCCCCTGCCTAGCAGGAGGTAGCAGACCACTTATATACTCGCGTCAAGAATTCAGACGTCTTACGTCACAGCTGACGTTACACATTTGTTGTTGTTATTGTCAACGTAATTTTCGATATTTTGTCGCGTTAAAAACAATCATTTTTTGCAATTTAGTGCAATATACAATGCAAACTTTTATTGTAGTATATAGTTCTATTACTATTAGTTGCCGTTTCTTAAATATTTTAACAAAAATATAATGAATTATTCATTTGTTCGTATGACGTAAGTCGTCTGAATTCTTGTCGCGAGTATATCTTACTTACACTCGGTTTATATGTGAACATACATAGGAAGGAACAGCCAGTTCAATTGTCGGCTATCTCACCACCTATGCATACTGAATAGAGCTAACAAATTCAAAACAGGTTCAAAACCGGTCTATATTTGGTGGGGTGGCCGACAAGGAGCATACATTAAAAGACGCACCATGCCGGCCAATCAGAAAGGTGGGCGTGGTTATATATGCCGCTAATTATATAATTCCGTAATTTTTAGTATTTTCATCTGATTTGCACCTTTTTATGATTTGTCAGAAAAGTATTGTTCCATATTATTTGATTATGGATGTTAGGTTAATATTAAGGTTATAATAATGAAATATTGTGTATGTAATATATATATTTACCTATAAATTATAAAACTAAAAGAAACCAATCAGCAACAAAAACATTAGTAATTATACATATTGATTGACATGTATGAACATCATTATTAATACAACTGTATAAAATAAATGTAATTTGTGGATTAATTATTTACATACATACTAATATGAAAATTTTCACATAATTACAAATCTATAATATACCGGGTGTTCCCTCTAAGACTTTCAGTACGAAATCTCAGCTACTATTGCAGCCAGTGCGACAAAATTTGGTATACAGGCACTAGATGACGCATAGAATTTAATGATGCCTTAGAATATAAAATACCTGATGCCATTAGTTTTTTATACAGGGTGTTCAGTTTTGCAGAAAATCGATTTAATTTCGATTTTTTGGTAGTCAACCTTGATAAAATTTGTATTTAAATTGAAATATCCTTAATTATGAACACATTCTGATAAGTCACAAAAAATTTTCATTTTGTCATAAAAAAACGTCTATGAAAAGTCCCCAAATTTCATTGTTTTGTTATGCAAAATGTGTATAGCCTTGAGTACAATTTACCCACACGCAACAACCGCATGGATAGACGTCGAAATGTAAAGTGACGGAAACTGTCAAAGCAGTAAGTATGAGTATTTTTGTAGGAATTTTATTATAAATACGTAACACCACGAGATACATTAAATGTGCATACTTATTTGCAATAATGCTACAGTAAAATAATGAAAATAATTGTCTCGGCAACAAGTGGTAAAACGGTTTTAAAGCCTAGAAACAATTCATAAATAAAAATCTAATGAATTCCAGTATTACAAACATATATCTGTTACAAAAACTACTCCACATCTAATCTGAATAAAATTTTGGGCCATATAGATGTGCTACAAATCACATTCATACAGTAGAAAATTTGATAGTACGAGATGTGTAAGAACAACGATTAATGGGAAATGAGAGGAAAGACGAAGGGAAAATATCGGTGTACTTAGTAGGTAATTATAACTTTCATATTATTTTTCACCTTTTTACATTGAATATATGAGTTGCTTTTTCTTGTACATATGTTTCATATTATCTACTTAATTTCAAAGAGCTATGGAGTTAAATTTATAAGAAATAACCCAGTTACGCAAAGACTAGAATTATCTGTCAGTGGTCGCGCGGTTTATGGTGTCAGTACTTGAATCGAGGTGACTAGATCGGTGTGGATTCGCGTCCCGCTGCCGGTAGACCATATACAAGCTGTATTCGTAGAGAGGATTGGCACCCTCTCTGCGGGTATAGTAGAGTGGAAGAATGTTAGCTTGGATCAATGTGAGAGATTGATACCGGTTGACATTTGACTACCCCCCCTAATTAATGAGGTTTTTCAGGTTTCCCTCATTCCTGGACTGAATCGTGGTTAGGGCCTACCAACGTAAGTTGTTCCTGGGCGCAAATGCGGCTTGCTTAATAATATGCCGCCCCCTCTCCTGCACAAATCTCCGACTTCTGGGCTAATTCCTGTGATTAGAATGAGGGGTAGAGATATTATTATTATTAAATTAGTTTCAGATGGAGAAGCTATTGGGGTTTACTTTCAAAAACAGAAATGAGAACACATATTTCAGTATTTGTAGGAGAACAGAATGAATATAATCGTATTCATTTCATCCTTGTGATGTACAGAAATTAAAAATATCTTTGAAAATGTTTTGTCTCACCACCCCTAGGTAGGAACCTAGAAAACAAAGTGCTGTTATGGAAGCAGGTTGACATACACACAAAAGATTTGATAAGATACTGAAGAAGCCAGATGCCCAGATTAGTTTAAATTCGCGCGGCAGATAGACGAGAGATGAGAAAAATTTTGCTAGAAAAGATTAGACTACGTTTTGCCATAAATAAGGGCATACCTAATTTCCTTGGTTTAATTATTTAATAAAATGAAAGTGCATGGAATGTGTAGTAATGTGAAGAGTGAATTAAATAAAAAATGTAAATAATGCAAGTATGAATGAAATGGCAAGAGGAGAACTGTTTAACATAAAATCAATTAAATGTATGTAGATACTCAATGTAATTTTATTTTGTTAATAAATTAAAATTTGTATTGTTTATTATTCTACTCAAATTATTAAACAGAAATGTTTCAGAAATAATGAATACTTAAAGGTGAATGGTTAAGTTAAATCAGTTTAGTCACTAATACAAAAATAAGCCACAATGCAAGTACGTATTACTTTTTAATTAAAATTTCAAAGTGAGTTAGAGGACTTCTTTATATTATCCATCATTTCATGTTTAGATTTAATTCTAACAAAATGTCTGTGATATTTTTCCCTCATTATTTTTGGTGTCCGATGTTTCAAATCGTTTTGGTTCAATGTAATTTGTGACACTACACACATAAACCTGAAAGATAAAAACAATAATTATGTACTGCACATAAAATTATGAAAGTAGTTTATTTTTTTAATTTTATTCGTTTAGAAATTTTAAAGCTCACGACAGATAACCACTAAATTTAATGTCTTATAGAATACTCTTCAAAGTGAATTAAAGACTTCTTTATAATATTATCCATCATTCCATGTTTAGAATTAATTTTAAGGAAATGTCTGTGATATTTTTCGCTTATTTTGTTTGATGTCCGATGCTGTGAATCGTTTTGTTTCAATGTAATCTGTGTCACTACACGCACATACCTAAAAGATAAAAACAATAATTACAAATTACCATCTAGCTTTAAATGACTATGGATAGGTACCTTTGGGGTCTAGTAACTTTACAGGTGATTCTTCCTACCAGAAGACCAGTTATTTTAGTTGTGTATCAAATGAAATACAGAAATTGTAGTACACTATTTACTATTTTACAGATGTAGAGTCCTTGTTAAACATACTTTTTCCATCAGAAACATAAATAAAATGTAGAAATATGTGCACAACAAACTTATCACCAATCATTTCTAGGTTATGCTTTCGTAATATTTCTTGAAAAAAGTACAAAACAGAATGTTATAGAATCAGCAGTGATAGAAATAAAAAATAACGTAAATACAAAACCATTATATTCCTAAACGGTAGCAGGCAATAAAGTAAATGGGAAAAATACTTCTCATAGTAAATACCCAGTTTTAATTGTCAAACCAAAGGAATTGCAAAGTAGTGATAAAACAAAAAAGAAATTAAGGAGAAAATTGACCCAAGCAGATTAGGTGTGGGAGTTTCAAGTGCATCAAAGTCAAGTGGTAATAAGATGTGGGGATGAAGATCGAGAGAAAATTCAGAATAAAATACATGAAGAAATGTCAGGGGATTATGAAAGTTACAGAAATTAGAACATCCATAAAAATTATTGGAATAAATGAGGAAGATGATGATACAGATACCAATCTCTTGAATGCAATAAAAGACCAAAATTTAACGGACCATGGATCAGAAGAAGGATTTCATTTGAAAATAATAAAAAGAATAAAAAAAATAAATAGACCAGTTACATTAATACTAGAAGCTGACTCAAAAACATATAATATACTATTAACCAAAAACAATTTTTTTATAGGATAGCTAGGCTTATGATTATGTTCATGTTGTTAGATGTTTTAAGTGTTTAGGCATTAACCATATGGCGAAGGACTGTAAAAATAACAATACATGTTATAAATGTTCATTGGAACATACGGGAGAATATAATGCTAGATATAATAAATGTATAAACTGTAGTAATGCAATTGAAAAGTATAAGATAAAGATAAAAGATAACCATAATGCCTTAGGTCCAAAATATTCTTGCTATATAAGAATATTAAACAGCATCAAAAAGAAAATTGACTATTTAGATGATCAATAGCAATTAGCAAATTTCAAAGAGAGAATACATCATTGTAAATATCAATGTTTAACCTTGAATGCACAGAGCTTTCTACATAATAAAGAGGAAATACAACTACTTATAGATACTTTACAACTAACAGTAGTCTGTTTAACAGAGACTCACGTTACAAATGATATGGAAATATCAGAAATCGAAATAGATGGTTATACACCAAAAATTTGTTACTCCCATAGCACACACACAAGAGATTATTATATATTAAAAATGAAATGTCCTTCAACAGTATAAAAAGTTTAGCAGTTGAAAACAATTTTTGGTGTGTGGGAGTACAAGTGCAAATAAACGAGGAAAACTATATTATAATAGGGATTCGCCAAGTGCAAGTACGGCAGATTTTATAAACAATTTGGAGAGTCTGATAGAGGAATACAGCTCTAGTAACATATTATAACAGGAGACTTTAACATTGATATGTTGCAGGACATTTTCTCTTCAACACAGTTATTGAGAATTATTATGGAAAATGGATTCATACAGTTAGTAGGGGAACCAACTAGAATTACACAGAATACTGCAACTATGATTGATCTGCTAATAACTAATTGTGACACTATAACACATGAAGTGCATCATACACCAAAGATAACGGATCATGCTTATATAACCGTACATTTTCCAATAAAAAGCAATAATAGCACATATAGCATAATGAAATGTTTCCCAAGCTTTAAAAACTAGAACAAGGATGCCCTACAAGAAATGTTAATAGATACTGAGTGGAACAATTACAGTGTAGATATTAATGTGTTGTCAGAAAATTTAATAAATTGTATTATAAATAGTCTTAATAAAAGGAAATCCCACAAAGGAAATTGTAGTTCTAATCAAATATGCAAATGTGGATTACAGAAGTTTTAGGGGCTATGAAAGAACGAGATAGACAATATAAAGCAGCTAGAATTACAAGAAGAAAAGAGGACTGGAATTCATTAAAAAAAAAGGAATAAGGTAGTTACAATGATAAGAAATGAGAGAAAACGATATTATGAAAATAAAATAGACCATTGTAAAAGTGATCCAAAGTAGATGTGGAAAACCTTGAAACAAATGAATAAAGAGAAAGATTATGTTTCTAAATGTATATTATTCACGATATACCAAAATTTGATCTCTACACAAATCATGATTTTGGAGTTGATAGTACATTACAAGAATTTAAAACCATAGAAATGAATACATTGAGAAAAGTTATTAATGCATTACCAAATAAATCAGGATGTGATGGAATTCCCACAAATGTTATTAAAGACGCATTTGAAATCATCGGCAATAGGCTTCTAGATGTGATTAATTGTTCCCTCCAGTCGGGCGTTTTTCCAGATGCATGGTCTGATTCATTGGTTACACCTATACCAAAAGTAATTAATATGGTTTTATGTGACCAATATCGACCAATCAATTCCTTGCCAATTTGTGAAAAAATATTGGAATTGGTAGTTACAGAACAATTAATAAGTTACATTGAAAACAATAATATTATATCTGTACAATCAGGATTTCGAGGGGCACATTCATGTGAAAGTGCATTATAGTGTATTTTGGATGACTGGGTACGGGGAATTGATGATAATAATATAATAGTGGCTATATTTCTAAACTTTAAACGTGCATTCGAAACTATTGATCGAGGTCTTCTTCTCTCGAAGTTACGAAATATTGGAATTGGAGGAAATGTTTTGTAGTGGTTTTCATCTTACATAACAAAGAGAGGTTAAAGAACAAGATATGGTGAGAGAGTATCTGGAAGAAAGAAGACTAAATATGGCGTAACTCAAGGATGTGTTGGGTCTATGTTGTTTGTTATTTTCATCAATGACATTCTCTGTTGTTTAACTGATTGCAGAATACATCTTTTTGCAGATGACGCAATGCTTTTTTTGTTTGGTGAAAATGTTAATGATATAATAATTAATTTCTTAAGGCGAATATCTAAGGATGTATCGTTTTTTTTGCCAGACTGACTATTTAACGATAATTACTCCACATTTTGAATATTGTTCAACAATTTTATTATTTTTAAATAACAATGAAATTCAGACCCTACAGAAAATGCAAAATAAAGCTATGAGGATTATTTTGCAGTTCAATAGATATACTCCAATACAGGACATGTTAAATACATTAAACTTTATGAATATAAAGCAAATAATTTTATTAAGAAGTGGAAAATCTTTGTTTTGTGAGAGACTTAAGCAATACAATAAGCTACCAGAATGTATAAAAAATTTACCAGTGTAAACTTTTTATAGATTCCTTTTTTAAGGTTTGTGGTTACTTGCGTTTATGTAATTGTATTATTTGTATGTATAGCATTTGCTAAATAAAGGTATGTTATTATTATTATTATCTGAACAACTATCGTAAAAAATTATACCATATCTAAAGACAGACTCAAAGTTAGCATGATAAATTATTTTCAACGGATCTCGCTTTATGTATTAATCCTCATTGAATAAATTACATATTTAGTCTTGTGGCAACATATTGGATGTGATCTTTAAAATTTAGCACAGTATCTATATAAAAACCAAGAAACTTAGTACTATGAGTTGACTTAATTGTTGACATTGTAAAATTAATATCATGTACTACACCTGTTTTATCCTTATTTAAGATCTGTTTATTTTTAGTGAATCATTTATTTGTTTCAGATAATATACTATCTGCATCTTCCAAAAGTTGAGTAAAGTTCACCCCGCTCATAATTAGTATCATCTGCATAATTTACAATATTACATTTTTTATTTGTATTGATTAATTAATTTAAGTCATTCATGTATATTATAAACAAAAGAGGACCAATAGTACTTCCCTACAGTACACCCAATGTCATTTCAACAACATCAGATCTTGCACCATGTCCGTCTTTGCATAGCGTCACTATCTGTTTTCGACCAGATAAGTATGATTTTATCCACTTTAGTGGGGAATCACGAATTTAGTAAACTATCTACTTAAGAATACTGCATTAAATGCACTCAGTATTTTCTGTTCATTGATTTTACTAGCACTTTTGTTCTTGGCACCACTTAATCTGCTAGTTGGACATTTGTTACTACCCTTCTATTTTCAAATTTGGAATTGCTGCCATCATATCTCTTTCCTTTAAATTTGTTCTAATAGCAAATGTATTTCCGTTGCCGCTGCTGCTACTTGCCTGATGTTCTAGAAGCTTTGTCTTGATTATATCTGTAGATATCTCTATTCTGGAATGTTTGATAGCCATTACATTGATACAAACTTGTCTGTTAATCTTGGTAATAGAAGTGATCAGATCCATTTCGCGTCAATTTTAAATTGTGTACATTGTGACATTTGCGTTTCAATTACTTATCCAGCGTCAACATTAATTTCACCTTTGCTTCTATACTCGCGACAAGAATTTAGACGACTTACGTCATACGAACAAATTAATAATTCATTATATTTTCATCAAAATATTTAAGAAACTACAACTGATTGTAATAAAACTAAATACTACACTAAAAGTTAGTATTATATATTGCACTAAATTGCAAAATATGATTGTTTTTAACGCGACCAAATATCGAAAATTACTTTGACAATAAAAACAAATGTGTAACGTCAGACGCCTGAATTCTTGACACGAGTATTTGATTTCAATCTTTTTCTGTACCGTTAAGAGTTTCAGATAAACCTTGTAGTACCAAAAAATTTTCTACTGTGAAAACCAAATCGTCATAATTTTCCCGTTCTTTTGATTTTGGCACATTTGACATACAATTTTATTCCATTCTTATTTCTGTATAATTCAAATACATTGAAAACAAGTCAGTAAACTATCTCCGTGGACCATTAGGGATCTGGGCTGGGCCCATAAGCTATTAGATTTTATTCAATTGTAAAACTACAATGTACAAACTTTTGAATTACTAAACAAGAATTGCACTTATTTATGTTGTTTTCTTAACTACTACATTTTTTGAATATTTGATATATTGATTATTCTTTATAATCTAACATATTAACTGTTCAACTAGCTCTCTTCTTGCCTTATACACTAGCGTGTGTTGAAAGATGTCATTATTTGGAGATTAATTTGTCAAAATTTGTCATTTTTTGTTAGTAATAAATTTTTAATTTTCAAATATATAATGTACAGCTTGTACAGAGTGAATGGGGGTCATATTTATACCGAAGCTACAACTGACCTGTAGAGACACATACATTTATTTTATCAAATTCCATCATGAAATTTTTTTACTTTTGTTTGGTAATTTTAATACATTGCTGTCAAATCTCATAATTTAAAAGGCATGAAATTTTACAGACTGCTGCACACACCATACAATCACTAAATTCCACCTTAAGATTTAATAATAACTCAACAAAATAACCTTACAGAACAAATACTTTCGCGTAAAGAAACTGAAAACTAAAATAAGTTGTAATGAAATGAAACTGTAATGTTGGCCGTTTGTTTTTTTGTTCATCCACCACCCTGTAGTCATATATGAGGCGCTCACCAAAACTAGGTCAATTTGATTATGGTGCTATATGATTAACGTGGGTTATATATGATGATGTACAAAGCTATTCAAAAGTGCTTTGAGAAATTTCTAGTCGTGATTACTGGCATTATTTTAAATCAAAAAAACTTCTTATAAATGTTTTTTGGTGGCTTTTTTAACAGGGTGTTGATTTGTTAAAAATAAATAAATAATTCTTAATTAACTACTAAACATGTTGAGCTTGTTTTATGAAATGTGGTGAATGAAATAAGCACCTAAGCACTCTTAAATTTAACCAGTGGCTTCTGTATGGAATTTCACTCTCATATTACTATCAGCAGTGCCATAGATAAAATGCATGTCTTTTAAATGAGACATTATTTCTCAAATAAAAGATAACTTACAAACAATACTAATAATCAGTGAAAATTACAAAACTAGATAAACCACATTAGCAAGTTTTTAGGAATAGGCATTTATTATTTAAATTATATGTTTGTTTCTCTAAATTGACTACACTACAAAGTCGATCCAATTTATTTTATTTTTTGGAATCCACATACAAAGTTCTCTTCATCTCAGTATAGAGGGACTACTTTGTGGGGTAGAGGACAAATCAGGAAATAGCTCCATTAAACCTGTTTGTACATTGAAACATTTATTTTTGATATTTGTTGATTTTATATTAATAAAAAATAAGACGATATAAAATTTTAGTACGGAAACAAATTTACAATTTAAAATGGTGACGTATTAAGTGCAGGATATAAAGAAGTATTGCCTTGGTCGGCAATTGATAGATCCGTATAAATGATAGGATAATATTGAATTCTTCCACTAGACCATCCAATAGTTAAACATGCACCTGCTTCAAACTGTTGAAGAAAACTTATTATGCTAGGTTTTTCTTCGGGTAATCCTATAACCAACGAACTAAAAATAAAAAGTTCATAAAACATTCATTTTTTTCAATATTTGTGTATTTTAAACTACCTACAATTTTTGAACCTGTCTAAAAAATTATAAAGTGGCACTATTTTGATTTTGGCAACAGTGCATTTAGCTTCCTCATAATTTTCTTACTGCACTTTTATAGTATAAGCAGAATTGATTATGAGAAATGTATATATCAGGTCTTGTATAAAAAACATGTGTGCTATATAACTGCCATTTTTAGTCAAATATGGACAAACAAAATATAATTTTTAATAGTTTTAAGAATAATACAAACTAGCAAGAATTTTTTTTTGGCAAAATGTATTTTTAATGAAATTTTATCAGTTATGACTGATGATTTTTTTTTCATTTGTTCACTTCCAGAGTTTGAGTTAGAAATTTGAATACACAAATGATAAATGATGACAAGGGCAAGTGATGAACAATCATAGAAATGATCATCATAGTTATTGCATTTATAGCCATCCATATGGATTCATATCTATTGGTGTTGATACTGATAACCATAACATAACTCCTATGATAAAGTACGACTGACCATCATTTTTGAAACCACTTGAATACATACTTGGTAATGGGTTATTGAATTAAATTGATTTTTTGCAACACTACTATTATATATTGTTTCATGTATAATTTTGTGAATAATGTATGCTTTTGATTTGTTTAACTGTTTTATTTTGATTTTACATGAATGAGCGACTGAGCTCTGAGCTGAACAAAATCTCTGTACAGCTAAACTTATATTCTATTCTGTCTCTCTCTCTTCGCTCCCCACTACCTTGCAGACACAGACAGTCACTTTCACACCTAATTTTAAACTTGAGTCTAAACATTGCATTTAGAAAAAAAAAAATGTCTATTAGATATGGTAATTTTTACCAAATATAGTAAACACACTCTATTTATAAGTTATGTTTGCTGAAATAAATACTATAAAGCAGTTTTTAAACAACACAAAATTAAAAAAAATACTTTTAGGCTTCCTAGTTAAATAGACTTCAAATCCTTATTATCAAATTTACTCACCTGGGAATAACTTGCAGTATGGGCTGCCGAACAATGCTGAATATGGCTACACAGTTAGTATCTTGAAATAAAACAGCTAAATGTTTTCCTTTTGGATCACTTTCCATACACTGAATTAATCCTCCCACAACAACACCATCAATGTCGATTTTAGTTGTGTCAATCAGAGGTATAGCTTGACTAGAAGATGTTTCAGCATTTGATGTGAATATTTGGTCAGTTTTTATAATGAGACCATAAATTATAGCTTCTGTACTTGTTGCAAATAATAAATTTGTTCCACAATTCGACCAACAAGCTGTCTGCACTCTACCATCAAGCACAGTCCATCTTTCACTTTCCCATGTATAACAGTCCCATACTCTAAAATTATTTAAAAAATTTAACCATTTATACTGGATGCAAATTAATGTTCCAATATGTGGATACCCAATACATATTTAAGACATACAATTTTATAAAAAATTATTTTCTGTAACGTGACATTGTTTATAAAAATTTCATTCTCAATTTAAAACAAGAATGTAATGCTTTTGTTGATGCAGTAAAAGTGCAAAAATAGAATGGAAACATGTAAAACTGAAATATATCCAATCTCATTTCCATATAACTGTTGTAAACCTGAAGATATCTAACTTTAATTTTGGCTGTCTGCTTAAAGTACTTGTAGATCGCTCTCACCAAAAGATTTGTGTTTGAAAAAATTGCTCATGTTCCTTTAAAGCATATCTTCATGTTTGGCTATAAAAAGGAACTATTCTGGAGTTGTCTGATTACTCTTTTGCGCTCCTAATGTCAAATAGGAACAGTATGAGCTGATCCAGAGTGTGATAAATTGTTAATGCAGTAATGTCTCGAAAATCTAAAAGTAAGTAATCTGGATCCGTTGGTTAACCAGATTATTTTTTCTGGTACATACTTTATAATCCAGATTTCCAATACTTTGGTAACCCAAACTGGCACACGTTTAGATTAGTTTAGCTATAAGCTACGCATGCCCTGCAATGGCTTCTACAAGAAAACACATAAATTTAAAACCTTGATATAGAACTAGCAGTACTAGTTATTCCTTTATAAATGATAAGAAGTTGAATGATCTCTTAAAGTCAGATTTATCATTAGACAGAGGGATATGTGATAATTTTTAGAAAAGTTTACAAATAGCAAAAATGATGAATAAATGGATGGAAACTTTTGTGTTAATAAAGCATTAATTCATATTTGTCCTGACCAGCATTGAATTACATCTGAAACACCTATAGTAAACAGTTAAGTTGCAACGTATTAACTCTCCAGTATGTCTCGTGGCTGCTGACTAGTCACTTTAGTTCAAGTATGAAACTTCAAAAACCGATTTACCAAAGAGAAATTTAAGAGAAATATTAATTTAAAAAAAGTTAAATTTGAAGGTGTATAACTCTACCATTACTTTTAGGAGTAGAATAACCTCATAAATTTTTTTATCAGTTATCGTATACCCTGGATATTGTAAACCAATTTCAGGATACTTTACACATGCAAGAAATGAATGCTTCCAAATTAAAAAAATATATACACAGACTATTTCATTAAGGATACATGCAGAGTGACATGTTGAGCAGTGAGTCGAGTAGAGTGCAAACCGCAGAATAGAAAAGTGCAATGACACAGATGTTGAAAATATGGCGTATAACATTTATGTATAACAATACAGTATATTCGAGTTTGTATCTAAATATTACTGGTGCAAAATTGATATGCTTTGTATTTATATTTAAAAACATAGAGATAAGTATGTACAATTTACTCACGAGAATACTTTACAAATACAGATAAATAAATTAATTATATAATATCAATTTTATTATTGCAAATAAAAATATCGGTGAGTTTCAGAGTGGCGAAATCCAGTGGCGGCTCGTGGTAGCTGCAAGCAGTGAGGCCCAAATAATAAATAGGAATAAATTTACACGTCACCCTTGAGGTAATACCTATTCCTTGACGACTTGACAACTTTTTATTATGGAGCCAATAGCCCTACTATAACCATAAATTAAAAAACTAAATAACATCAGAACTTCGATTTTTATTTACAATATAAATAATAGAAAAAAATATGTTTCAGCATCTATGATCAGCATTGTTCCTACGTGTTTAAAACACTAAAAAATATGAAAAAATATAAAAACCAGTTTTCAACTACTTATCTATTTACATACAAAACAAAGCCACTTTTACCAAAAAAATTTTAATACCTTCACTTTTTATAAAACAAGTATATTCGTCGATCTTTTAAATTCGTGTTTAAGCGCTCTTGTGTCATCGTATTTAGGCAGGAATAGTTTCTTTCTACTGAAACACTTGTTGCAGGAATTGTTAAAACTAAGCAAAATAATTTGTATAATATTTTTACCGTTGTCAGAACTTCTAAATTATAAAATTGTTCGTCTCTGTACAAACCATAAAGTTCGTTTTTCAACTTATCTATGTCAAATATGTTTAGATACATTTGTAGTAAACAATCAAACGATTTTTCCGGAAATTTGTTTGCATATTCGGAATATTTTAAAGCGTTGGCCGACTATTCAAAATTTGTCGTTTCTCTACTTCATTATGTATAGAAAAGGCGTTTCAAATAGAGATAAAGCAATATCGTGAGAGGGATTCATTATTATAAATAATTATCGACAAGCCTATAGATAATATATTGTTAGATTTTAAGCCTAATTAATAGATTTAATTACACAATTTAATAAATTAGGTAATAATCAAGGACAAGGTCAAACAGTGTTCTCTGCCGTGCTCTCACGTCAATGTCAGATACAACCGTGTGAGCGTCGCTCTCATCTATTTCCCAGCCCGCTGTACTGTTAATTTCACAGCCTTCCATTTGATATTTTGCAATATAAGCACTAAACTTGAATATTTAAATAAAGATCTAACAAGATCTAACACGCCCAGACTGACATCATTCCGCTCTCGGAATGCTTTATATTTTCAATACAAATGTTAGAGGTTATTTATTTATTTATTTATATATATATATATATATATATATATATATATATATATATATATATATATATATATATATATATATATTACATATGTAATTCTGCTTACAAAATCAAACAAAAATCAAAAACACCAGAACTCATGACAACAACTTGCAAACTCAGCTTATGTTGATTCTCCCACACCATCTACATCTGGCTCATCAACGTTTGCTGCAATAGATGAGTAAACATTACTTATACACTTCGAAGCAAGGAGTATTAAAAGGGTTCATTGATAGACATGATGGAAATACTGCACCATGCACGTATTTTAAATGAGTCTTATTAAATTCACAAACATATACATTGAAAGACACGATGGAAATACTGCAGTATGCACATATTTTCGATGAATCTTATTAAAACAAACATCAACAAAACGCTGGATGACACGATGGAAATACTGCAATATGCACGTAAGCGTATTGATCTCTTACAGATCAACAGAAAAAAAAACAATTGCTAAGAACACAATGGAAACACTGCATGCAACAGCGCAGTACTTACAATGGGTCTTTTTAAATCAATGCAAATTAATGCATCTAACACGGCATAACATAAACATACTAAATAAGTATAATCACTGGAAGACACGATGGAAATACTGAAAGTATTTACGATGGGTCTTTTTCCATCCGAGAACATCTAATAGTAATAGAACAACAAAATAACAAGGACTCACAACTATTTAAGTGTAGAAAATATTCAAAGTCATCAGGGGTCCAGTCTGTAGGCCAAAGATGCAACTGGTCTTTTGAACATTTTAAAGTTTGCTGAGCACCAATTTTACGCAGTGAATAACGGTTGTTAGGAAGTACTGCTTTAATAACATATGGCCCAACAAACTCACACATAAATTTTTCAGGTCTCTGACCTCTATTCAATAGTCCTGCATCATCAATTTTGTATTTCTAATTGTCTCTTCGTTTGCTATTTAAAGCAGCTAACTGCCTTTCAGCATTGTTTCTTAGATTATACACAACTCTAATGTGATCCACAGGGGCTTTATTTACTTCTGGTGTAGGTAAGTAAATCTGCTAAAATAGTACGAATTTGAGGAGTTTGTTCCTCTTGTCCAAATATTAATTTGAAAGGGGAACATCCAGTGGTCTTTTGCTTAGTTGTGTTAATAATTAATTGAACTTTCCACAATTTGCTTGGCCATTCTGTTGAACTACCGCATTCAATTCTCAGCATGTTAGTGATGGTACGCATATAGCGTTCTACCTGTCCATTGGAGCGATGTATACCTGGGGTTGTCACGTGCAATTCGATACCAAAATATTCAATAAAAGATTTGAAAAGTTTTGCCGTAAAGTTTGTCCCAGCATCACGTATTAATTTACTAGGCGTTCCAAATAGGCTTATAAAATTTGAAAAGTTGTGTTTTGTTTCTTTTGTAGTAAGGGAGGATTGCGGATAAAGGAGACAAAATTTAGAGAATGCATCAATTATAACAAATATGTATCTGTAATTGTTACTGCCTTCAGGTAGGGGTCCTAAACAATCAACATGAACCGTATGAAATGGTTCACTTGGTTTCGATATAGAGGTAAGATAACCTTGCTTCGGGCCGGTTTTTTTTTACATACAGCACACAGTAAACAGTGCTCAATATATTTTTTTACATAACGGGTCATATTGGGAAACCAAAAGTAAAGTTTAAGTGAGGCAAGGGTTTTTTCCCAACCAATGTGACTTTAGTCATCATGAAAAATTTTCAAAAGATTGTGCCTGTTGTTCGAAGGTACAAAAAGTAATTGCACAGACTTACCATCCTCATAAGTTATAACTCGAAATAGTGTGCCCTTTTCAAATTTATATTTTCTCTTTATGTCATCATTATTTGCTAAAGATTTAGTAATCTCATTGCATTCCGTGTCTTTACTTTGTGCAACAGTAAGCCAGTTTTTAAAATTTATAGGACCAGAGTCAATTTGAGTTACAATTTCTATCGGATTTCTACTTAAAAAATCAACATGAGAGATTTCAGAACCCTTACGGTAAACTATATCGAAATCAAAATCTTGCATATATGCCCACCAACGGGCGGTACGTGGTTTCAGATCTTTTTTATTGGCTGATAATTTTAAAGAATTGCAATCTGTAACTATTGTAAATTTTAATCCTAGCAAATATGCACGGAAATTTTTAAGGGCTTTCAAAACGGTCAGCGTCTCTAATTCAAATGAGTGGTATTTGCTTTCATCAGAGGACGCTTTTTGACTAAAATATTCAATAGGCCTAAATGAATCACTATATTTTTGCATTAAAATAGCGCCAAAACCGAGACTGCTGGCATCGGTGTGCAGCTGCGTTTCCAAGCTAGAATCAAATATAGACAATAACGGTTTTCGAGTCAAAACATCAATTACATACTGTCTGGCCGCTTCACATTCAGTGGTCCAGCTAAATGGAACATTATTTTTTGTCAATTGCGTTATACACGCAACTTTAGTTGAAAATGCGGGTATGAATTTTCTAAAGTAACTGGCCAAGCCAATAAATTGTCGCACTTGTTTTAAATTAATGGGGGCAGAACTATCTTTAATGGCCGTAACTTTATTATTGCTAGGCCGAATACTATCAGCCGATATCTCGCGACCCAAATAATTAATTGTTTTCATCAAAAAAACGGCATTTAATATTGAGAGAGAAATTTGCCTTGCGCAACACATTCAAAACTAATGTTAATTTTTCAAAACCATCTTCTACGGAAGTGGAAGATATTAAAATGTCATCTAGATAGATCAAAGCAACATTGTATTTTAAACTACCTAAAGCTAAATTAATAGCCCGCTGAAAAACTGAGGCGCATTGGCCAAACCAAAGGGCATCTTTAAAAATTCATATTGCCCATCCGGGGTAACGAAAGCCGTTTTTGATATTGACTCAGGGGCAATTGAGATTTGATGAAATTCCGATGCCATGTCAAGCGATGTAAAGAATTTACCTTTACCTAAGCGATCTAACTGATCGTCTTCAGGAAATTCCACCAGAGCATTTGTGACGAAAAAAGAATGATGTATAGTATCATCAAACCATTGCAATAAAGTAACACGAGGAATTTCTCAAGTTTCAATTTATCAACCAATAATTCATTTGTTAATGAACAAGTAGAACCCGTGTCAATCAAACAACAAGTATTGTAACCGCAAATTCTTATCGGCAATGTTTTCAAACTTTTATTCTGGGAGAGAGAATTAAGCAAAACATTCTCATGTTTATATTTTTTATCGGAACCCTGACCGAACTCGCTGCGTACATTTTTATTTTGCCGACGAAAACAATTTTCTATGTTATGTCCGGGCTTCTTACAATATCTACAAACACTCTGGTTTTTTAAAGAGACCTCGACATTTTTGCGGTCTGTAGTTTTACAATCTCGCGAAATATGACCAACCTTGCCACAGGAAAAACAAGTACGTGGCTCGACTGTCAAAGATGACATTTGTGAAAATTTTCTTTTTTGAGATATGGGTTTCTCAATTAAAGGTTTTTCTGGGGGCATTTTCACATAGTTTGCTAAAAATGCAATTAAATCACGACATAGCCGCCGTTCGCACAGCAGTGTCATCGATAGAATGTGCAATTATTTCAATTAAATCAGCATCTGACCATCTTGCACGTAAACATTTTAGTTTCTCTAATTTCACCCTGGCATATTCTACATAACTGCGTGCATCAGTACTCCGATAATTCACTGCATCGGCCAATAGTTTTAAATTTTTCTGCTTCGGAAATGCAATAGAAAAATCTAATTTAAAATTTTCCCAAGTTTCTTCGGTGGGCCGCCATGCAGTAAACCATCTTTGCGCAAATTTTAATAAAAATGGGCCGACTCTACTTACAGTTTCCCTATCGTACCACACAAACTCACCATTCACGGTTGTACTGACTATTTTACAATATCATTTTTTCTTGCTCAGTTCAACTTCAGCCAATAATAATTTAAAATAATATCCAATGAAATCAAATAATAATAATCAAATAATTCTATTAAAAATTGCAAGTAACGCGGTCCACTCAGGTTTTCCGGTAGAAAATACGGTCCAATCAAACGATACCCGTACACTCCTGCCCATATGTTGACAACAAATCGCCTCCGAAAGCTAAACCGACAAGTAGCGTGTGGATTTGCCTCTGAGCAAATGCAGCTGTTATGACTGCAAAGAAATTAGCTTAGTTACATTGAAATCATAAAACTCCAACGTATCTAATAATAAACCGAGTAATAAACCGTTTACGTACATTTCATAAAAAACCTATACCCAATGGGTAAATTATTAAGAGAAGCTGAAAAATGTTTCGTGTTTAAATACTAAGTAATAAAAAACCATTATGTCGTCGACAGAAAACTGTCTAAGACCGAAACGGCACGTCTCTGATCTGATGGTCATAAAAGTTATCGAGAATGAATCTTGACCTACCGTATTATTAGGTCAATAACCTAGTTACCTAGTTTTTGTTCTGTTATTTAATCACAAGGAGTAAAACTATTTTTTTTTAATCTACATAAATGAATGAATTTTCCTTAAATATTGATTTATTTGTTAATAAAAACAAATGTAGATAATAAATAAATGTTTTCGAATGTTAGGTTATTACAGTTTAATAATTTTGATATTACATTTTCACTACGTTTTACAAATAAATATGAATTTTTAATATGCCTCATAAGTACAATTAATTATTCAGTTTGTAGTTACGTACATCTAGCCTAGAAATTTATTGTTTTTTAAGTAGTATGGTACTAACCTGTTTAAAATGCTAGTTCGAGTAAAACTGCACTCATCCGTCCATAGCACTTTATTAATAAAATTATGGTCAGCAGCAATTTGATTTTGATGCCAATTGCAAATGTCAAGACGACTAGGGAAATCAGCAGGTTCAAAAGCTATTTTCTATTTTTAAACTAAAACGAGTGATTCAAATTTCTCACGCCAGAAAGCTAGCTTTTTATTGGTTAATTTGTCGCCAAGTTTACACAACCCCATAAATTCATGTTGTCAATGTCAACTACGACATTGACAACATAACCACTTAAATGTCAGTTATATTTTATATTAGCCTAAGTTATTGCCACTTCGTAGATTTAATTTGTGTTTATTCTTTCCCTTTGTTAATCCAAAAGCAAATGTTTCAAAAGTTAGCAATGAATTATATTATTTTTTATCAAATTTACCACCAAATGATGTAGTATGTATTTAATTTTCCCTGTGTATATATGATTTTTTCATCTGCTCTAAAATAAATATGTACAAATAATTATAATAAATATTTTTGTTTATTGAGGAAAATCGATTCTATTCTATGACTTATTTTTGAATTTTAATAGTAGCCAAATCATAACATTCATCATAAATGTTTGTGCTGAAAATTATTCATTGACAAGAGAATTTTCATATACAGTATATTTTCTGAAAATCTAGTGGCTCTCAAACTGTTTTGAAGCGGTGTCATTAATGTTGCAAAAGTTTGTACCTACTAAAATTTTAAATTTTTTAAATAACACTTTATTAGCATATTTGGCTCAGTCACCCTTTTTTTATTTAAGAAATATCTCACATTCATATAAAATACTATACAAGATGTCCAGAAACTACCCACCAACAATTATAGGGCATGCAGGGAGTGTCAAAATAATGTCAGTACTTTATATACATTGTTCTCCTATCTGGCTTCCTTACGGATACACAGGGTTTCCATCAAATAAAATAATAATAATAATCTTTATTAATAGCACTTGGCTAAACAAACATTCAGCTATACAAAAAGTTAACTATTGATTTATCATAATTTCTAAACCATTACAACCTCGAGATATGAGTGATAATAATAGCTCATAATAATACAACTTTCACTATTTAAAGTGGAATTAGACATGCTTCATTACACAGGTACATTCAAAATTAAGTTTTAGAATCTATACAATTTTGACGGTGTTGCCAAATTTAACATTTTGCACTCACAGTTCGATTTCCCTATCAATTTACTGCAAAAAGCTATATATTGTTTTATTCAATATCTTTTATCATTTTTAAGATAATAACGCATATTTTATGATGTATATAATAATTTATTAATAATGAAGTTAATTATACATTATCTTTACTTCTCTTATATGCCCTATCTTTTTTGACCACTAGTTTCTGGTCACCCTGTATATACGTATAATTGAACTTACCGAAATACGAGTCCATTAGAACAGCTAAATAATTTTTCTCCTGTTTGTGACCACATAACAAATATGTTGCCTGAACTCCCAGGCCTTTTTAAAGAACTTGTTTTATTCAACTCAACATCCCAAACATATATTGTATTATCACAAGCAGCACAACTAACTAACTTGTCACCTTTCGGAGACCAGGCTATGCTCATAACAGGTTTATGGTTTGGTCTCTTCAAAAACAGTGCATTACTTATAGATGGCCTTGAAACCTTTAATTAAGAGCAAAATTTTTTAAAAATACTACATATAACTATGCAAATACATATCACAAAAAAATTATTAGCGTAGAAACTTAATTTTTTAAGAGATGGCAAATCACGTATTCTAGATTTTTAATGGTTTTATTGTAAATAAAATTACATTTGCAACAACAGTTCGTATAGTTTTTTATGGAAAGTACAGGTTCTATTTACTCTACTGTGATGCAAACAATGACATACAATTATCAACTTGAGGCAAAGATGACAGTATCTTTAACAAACAAGGTAACAGAAAACTTTGAACGCCACAAAATATATTTGAAATTCAATCACTCAATTCGAATCCCACAGAAAAAAATCCTCTTTATTTCAAAAAGAAATAATTTGAATTTTTTTTTTTTTTTTTAATCTAAAATAGACTTACCACACTGAAAATCTTTATTTTCTCATATATAACCAAGGGGTTTACTTTATATAATGATGTAAGATAAAAAGTCTAACAGATTTTTATTACAATGATGTCTCGATAATCTGAATAAAGTAAAACCACAGTGATTCGGATTTTTGAAGAATCTGGATTATCAAAGCATTACTTTAATTTGTATATACATATTACGTATTAGATGTATTCATGACTTCGGATTTGAAATTGTTGCTTGATATTGACAGTTTGTTGATGTTATATGATTATTCTTATAAGTTCAACTAAAAATTATAAAAAGCAGGTAAGCAGGGGAGAAATGTGTACATTTTTTGTTGAATCTAATTTTCAGAGCTCATTCAACTTTTTGTAATTTATAGATGAACTGTCGTACTGCTAATTTGACATTAATTTCTCAAAGTTATGTTTTTTCCTGTTGGATCCATTGCAGAGCATGCCCAACTTATATAACTAAACTAATCTAAACATGCATCACACATCTGTCTGTGTAGACATCGCCCTGTTCTGTCAAACTGCCATAGTGAGTACATATCGAGATGCATTGATGCACGATAGTGCAACTATGATGTAAATATAAACTTTGAGAACTTTGAAATAACTGTAATTTATTTTGATTACATTTTACATATAAGTACACAATATTAATAACTAAATAGGGAAAAGGGACGGCGTATATCCACGCCTAACAACGGCTAGTTCCCCACTGACTGTCCTTGAGCCAGACCGTCGCACGTCTCACTCCACCTCTAGCTCCCACTAACGCACGCGCACTCCTGCGCTCTACACTTCGAAACGTATCTCATTATTTTTTATTAAATGAACCATCACATAACCCCTCCTACTTATATCTAAGTTACAAATATTATTTGCGGTGATTTAGGTAGTACACCCAGTAAAAAAAATAAGATCCTATAAATAAAAATATTATTTTATATCTGCTTGCAGTACCAAAATCAGCAGAATATTGATTATAAAGCCTATGGCAGTTCTCGATAAAGTTTTAAATTAATAATGTTTTGTTTGGACAATTCATGTCCCTGATTATCTTCTACAATATATGAATTAGGGCCTGCCTTTCTAATAATATAAAAAGGTCCCTCAAATAAATGAATGAATTTTTTAATAATTTTATGATCTACAAAAGACTGCGGATGTATCCTAACTAGAACCTTTTCACCCCCCTCAAAAGAGATTGGTTTTATTTTTTTATTAAACTTACTTACCCTACCATCAACCTTAGATTTCAAGTTTTTGACAGCTAAAATCGCAACATTTTTCAGAATTAAAATTTAAATTATTAGGTGAATCTACCGGAAAATTAATGAATTTTTCCACTGGATTTTCACAGGTTTTTCTGAACTGTAGAAATGATGGTGTGAAGCCTGTACTCTCACTAACTACATTATTTAAACAAGTTTCGACCCACTGTAACATATTTGCTCGTTTTGTATGTTGTTCAGAACAATATGCACGAAGTAATCTTCCTATTTCTTTATTGTATCTCTTTGTCATACTTCCTTGCGGAAAATATACAGAAATGTGTTTTATTTTAATATTTACGTTGGAAAAAGTATTTTTCGAAAATTTAGATGTAAACTGCGTGGCATTGTCGCTTAAAATACATTTAGGTGTTTGAACATTCGGGATATAATCTTTAAAAATTATATTAATAATAGCTTTAGCAGAAGCCTTTTTTAGAGCATATATAGCTACATATTTTATGAATGCGTCCACTATTACTAATAACTGCAACACAACTCCGCGACTTACTGGTAAGGATCATCATATCTTGAATCTGTCTAACTTCTGCTCTATATATAAATGGTATAGGATATGATGGCACACAAAACAATGATTCGTCTTTTAATTTCATTTCATGCTGGAAATTTCTTACTAATCCCGGACGTTCGGAAAAAATGTTCTGATTATCTTTTAGTAAGTTATATAATTTTTCTTTATAAATATCGCTATCTAAATATGCTTTTTCAACTGAAACCAACATATCCTGATCAGTATACATATGCTTTTCTACTTGTGAATTACTCTTACTCATCTCCGTAAGATCTAATGCTAAATATGTGTCAATACCCAGATTCAAATTTTCTTTACAAGTTTTATCCATTAAATTTGTATAATAATTTTTCTCCCCACAAGTAAAATTTAATACAAGTAAATTAAAATCTATATAAGCTTTATATTTGACCATCCAATCACAGCCAAACAAAATTTATCTATTTAATTTCTGTACAATTAAACATGGAATTTCACATTGTACATCACTGGTAAAAGTACTTGTCTTTTTACCCGCTGTGGTTAACTCCCTATTGCTACCTTAATCGAAACATTAGTAACCGACAACACTGGCAAACAATCAGTAATTTTTAATATTTTCATAAAAATTCTCAGAAACAGCAGTAATTTCACTTCCACTGCCTAATAAAATTTCCACTTTTTGCGAACCTACAACACCTTCTATCATCGGTGACGTCATCTCCGTAATTTGTTCATCTTCCAACTCACTTAATAAATCTTCCCTATCCTCATTAAACAAATAATAATAATAATGTTTATTTGGTATTAGCTTGTTGTGACCTACATAGGTAAAAGGTAAGTTGAAAACAAATTTACTCATTACAAAAAAAAGCAAAAATAAATCAATAATTACACAACTTACACATATTACACCAATATCGTACACCAATATAATAAATATGTACATATATTAAAACAAATATATAAGTATAATAAAAAAATAGAAATATATATATATATATATATATATATATATATATATATATATATATATATATATATATATATATAATAAAAAATAGAATCTCCCTATATAATAATTAAAATCTATGTATTAGTTTGTGTATTTTCTAGAAGTATTTTGAAAAAATATTTTAACATTTCTCTTGAATGATATTTTATTATTTATATTTCATATTGTTTCAGGCAAGAAATTAAAAATTTTTGGAGCTAGAAAGATATGAGATCGCTGCCCTACACACTTATGCATTTCTTTGACAGGTACTAACTTGTTCCTAGTGTTATATTCATGTTGTAAGCATCTCTTTATTTCAGAATGTTGCATAATTGCCAATGCACAGAAAAATATTTGACGTGAGTCCATAATTGATGTTTCTTTCTAAACTGTGTAATTAATTCTACTTGACTCCCTCTATTTGCCTCATTATAAACTCTTCACTATTTCTATTACCTCCGTTATTATTATTATTATTTCTGGTAATATCTAACCACTATTCAGTGCAGGAATGAGGGAAACCTGGAAAACCTCATTAATTAGGAGGGTAGTCAAATATCAACCGGTATCAATCTCTCACATTGGCCCAAGCTAACATTATTCCACCCTACCACACCCGCAGAGAGGGTGCCAATCCTCTCCACGAATATAGCTTATATACGGTCTACCGGCAGCTGGGCGCGAACCAACACCGATCAGTCACCTCGATTCAAGTACTGACACCTTAAACATACTTAATGACAATAATAGAATTTTAGATTTGGTGCTTACGAGATTGAATTGTACTGTTAATAGAGCCCCGGACGTCCTAATTAAGGAAGACGGTCATCACCCATCCCTTCTTATATTAATTGCAGTACCAGAAAGATGTAACTCTAATAAAGATTTTGTTAATTTTAGCTTTTACAACTTTTGTAAGGCTAATTTATTGGACATTTACAAAATTTGGCGTTAGTCGATTGGGCAGCTGTTACTGCAATTTCTGACAGAAACATTGCTTTTTGATTGTTTTTATCGTTATTGTATTCTGTAATTGATTGAATTGTTCTTAAAGTGACTGTCAAGGGTAAACGTTACCCACCCTTGTTTGATACTAATATAATTAGATCTATTAAACTGAAGCACAAAGCATGGAAGATCAGCCTTAAATATTGACATTGTTTATAAGAATTATTGCATCCATACTGAAAATGTCATAAAAACTAATCCCAACAAATTTTGGCAATTTGTGAAATTTAAAAGGAATAGTAGCTATTTCAATGACATACAAGGATAATATGTGTGAAGGAAATCAGCCTATAGTAACTGCATTTGCTGAGTATTTTAGAGATTCATATTTGACATCTGAGACTGATGACATATTTTACCCAATGGTTAACACTAATGAATTATTTCAGATTAATTCCTTCACTGAAAACGAAGTCTTACATTGCTTATGCAAGATTAAACCGAAATATACCACGGGACCTGATAAAATTCCTGCTTTTTTATTACTTGATTGTGCTAGCGTTTTTACTCCTCCGTTATTTTATTTATATAATTTGTCAATTGCGTCGAATACACATTTCCTAATGTTTTAAAAGTGTTGAAGGTTATTCCAGTCCATAAAAAGGGTTCTAATAGTGTTATCGAAAATTACAGACCCATTACCATTATAAACAATTTTTCAAAAGTATTTGAGATGGTATTATATGAACCCACGTTTGCCTATGTTAAGAATAGATTAACTGAATATCAGCATGGCTTTTTTAAAGGCAGGTTAACATTGACCAATTTATTCTGTTTAACGGAGTTTATTGCTAATGCATTTGACCAGAAATCCCAGGTAGACTTTATATATACCGATTTCAGCAAAACTTTTGACAAGTTAAATCATACAAATCATACAATATTATTATCTAATTTGAATAATATTGGTTTTTCCCATAATTTGCTAACATTTTATAAATCTTACTTTGAAAATCGTCAACAACATGTGGAATTTTCTGGTCAACAGTCGCTTCAGTTCATACCACCATCAGGGTTCGGTCCTTGGGCCATTGCTTTTTAACATTTTTATAAATAATATAGTTACGGATATAAATGTTAAGTGTCTTTTGTATGCAGATGACATGAAAATATATAATAGAATCGACTGCTTCAAAGATTGTATCGATCTGCAAATTTCTCTTAATAGTTTGAATGCGTGATGTTCTGCAAACAAGTTAGCTCTGAATATAAAAAAATGTCATGTTCTCACTTTACACTTAAAAATAGCGCCATGGAATACCATTATAAAATGGATGATGTTGTTGTTTCCAGATCACTTATATTTTGCGACCTTGGGGTAACATTTGATAGCAAATTATCCTTTACACCTCATATTCAAAATATTACTTCTGATGGATTTAGAAAGTTGGGTTTTGTAATTCGTAATATGAATGATTTTTCTTCCACTCTTTATATCAGTCTATTGTCAGATCAAAACTCGAATGTTGTAGTTTAATTTGGTGTCCGTATTATAACATTCATATAGATTGTATAGAACACATTCAAAAACGCTTCCTGAAGTTCTTATGTTTCAAGGAGGACGGGGTTTATCCAAATATTGGATAGATTAGATAATGAAACTAATCTTAATTCAAATTTTTATGATTCGGAACTTCACATGTATGATTACAACATTTATAGAAAGGATCGCTCTACATTAACTAGCGTTCATTCTTGTGGTGGAGGAGTACTCATAGCTGTGCGAAGAAACATAACTAGTAAACTACTACAAGCTGCGGATGACATTGAACAACTGTTTGTTATGGTAGGAAGTGGGCTCAATCAGTACATAATTGGTACCTCATATTTTCCCCCCAGGTCTCCAGTTACATCATATCAGACTTTTTACGAAAGTGTAGACAAATTATGTGATACCTTTCCTACATGTCTACTGGGCGACTTTAATCTTCATGGAAAGTGGGAAGCTAGCGCTTACGCATCCACAGTTATCCCCTTGCCAAATCTCTCTTCAAACGAAGTGGAATGCTTGGATATCGTTGCACATCAATCTTCCCTGTTCAACCTTTCAAATTAACACTATCATCAATGGGGTTGGTTCCCTGCTTGATCTGGTTTTTATTCGGAATCCTGATGCTGTAGTAAGAAGAAACTATTATTGACCCGCCAGATATATTCATCCTCCTCTTCATTTTAAGCTTATTATGGACAACTGCAATACCGTTAGTGAACTTATTCCAGCAGGTTATTTTTGGGATTTCAAATCTGCAAATGCCTAGCATCTCTGACTTTCTAGTTCAACTGGGATTTAATATTATCAGGTAAATCCCTTGAAGATATGGTTAATGTTTTCTATAGTATATATATTATCATATTATCAGGCCATTGCATTATTTGTTCCTTCGCCGCCTGGCTCACCTTTTGATTTTCGTGAATTTGCTAACTTGAGGACAGAATGCAAAAATCTTAAAACCAGCTGTTATAAAAACTATGTACATAGTACGGAAACATCTATCCCAAACAACTTGAAAATTTTTTTGGAATGTTGTTAACTCTAAACGCAAAAAGTACGGGCATTCCAGTTGAAATTGAATACAATGGAATTAAAAGTACTGATGGTGAAGAGATGGCTGGCTTATTTGCTGATTATTTTGCTTCCATTTATTGTGATAGTCTAATTTGGATAGTGGTAAGAGTTCGGGCCCAGATGAGATTCCTCCATCCATTTTAAAATTTTCTAGTGGTATTTTAGCAAGACCTCTTTGACAAATTTTCAATTAGTCATTGTCGGAAGATTCTTTTCCTAATTTTTGGAAAGTAAGTTACATTACTCCTATTCATAAAACTGGCTCCAGGAGTTAGGTGAAGAACTACAGATCCATAAGCATTTTAAGTACGATTCCTAAAATCTTTGAAAATATTGTATGTGACTTTTTGACACTTGGGCTTAGGAGTGTCCTCATTGATGAGCAGTTTAGATTTATGTCCAGTAAGTCTACCGAGCTTGGTCTCTTAACATATTCTCATTTCCTGTCAGATGCCTTGGAGGAGAGGTGTCTAGTGCACTCTGTGTACACCGACTTCTCCAAATCGTTCGACAGGGTGAATCACAAAGTCTTATTGCATAAGATGACACACGTGGGAGTAACTGTCAGTCAGGATAACTGTCTCGAGATTCAGGCGGATCTTGATAGGCTACTTAGCTGGTGTACACTTAATGGTATGGAACTTAATGCTTCTAAATATCATACAATTATATTTTCACGAGGCAGAACATCAGTTGAATATGCTTATCGACTTCAAGGGAATTTGCTTGATTCATCTTGTGCCATAAAAGACCTTGGGGTGAAATGGACACCTCACTGTCATTTGTACCTCATATAACAGCGGCAATATCTAAATCTATGCAGATGTTAGGTTTTATCAAGAGATGTATTCAAAATTTTGTTAACATCAATGCTATAAATATACTTTATTGTGCTCTTGTGAGACCTCATTTGGAGTACGCCTCAAGCTTATGGCCACCTTGTTTCAATATACATATTAACAAAATTGAAAGTGTTCAACATATTTTTCTTAGATATATTGCTTCCAAATCCAATATTTTACCACCCTATGATTATTCCCAGTTGGAAGCAACGTTAAATATAAAACCACTGTCTTACAGGCATAAAAGAAAACGTTTACTTCTGCTCTATAATATTATTAATTCTTATGTCTCCTGTTCCCCACTATTAAGTCACGTTAAATTACAAGTTCATTACAGGCACACTCGTTCTGCCAATACGTTCTTTATTTCATTTCATAGGACTACTTATGGTAGGAACAATTTTATTACTAGAGTATGTAGGCTTGCAAACGACTATACAAATCTGGACTTTTTCAGTAGTAAATCACAATTTCTTAGACAGCTTGGTAACTGCAAACTATAGTGTAATTAGAATCTATTGATATGTTAAGCTGTTTTTGTACGTAGAGTACGTGTACCTAGAGTCTGTTGGTATAAGGTGATTACTGTGTTTTTATTTTATAGTTAAGTTGTATGTGGCTATTTGTACTTACGTACAATTGTATATTGTTTATGTTGGTACATATTTGTTATTATTATTCCAATGATATTATTATTTGTACTATAATATCTAAATTGATATTTCTGTAACTCATTGTTTCTAAAATGGACCTTGTCCATGAAATAAATAAATAAATAAATAAATACATAAATAAATAAATAAATGTCAGTGTCAGTATACCACATATGCCCTTTAAGAAATAAAAACAGTATATTATTATTGTCAAAGTTAATCTCACCAATGTCCTGTAGTACAATACCCAGAGCCCAACCGAACATGTGCGCCATGATCGGCCAAATTCGACCTTAAAGTTTTGCTCTCGTGTTCTATTTCTTGTGTCGACTTGTCAGCTACCAAATACTGCTCACTTTGCCAAACTCGACCTTTCTGCCCTGCTCCTTATGTCCTACACATATACTGCAACTTCCTACTTCAACCTGTAGCAAACATTTCTACTTATTCTTACTATTCTCAGCGTAGAGCATGAAAATCTACGTCGTGGATAAAAGAATTCCTCAGCCACAAGTTGCGTGCCAATTTATGAGATGCATTGATGCACTATTTATTTATTTATTTTCCCAACAGGCATGGGTACCTAATTACAGGGAAATAATTATTATAATAAATTACATTACATAACATGTCACTACCTAATGTAAACACTAGAATAAAAAGGTAATAAACTAGAATACAAAGCACTATTCAAGAACGGCGAACAACACCCATACAGTTGCTTCAACAACAAGTCACGCACAAAAAACTAATATTAATTTATTGCAAATTATCTATGGAAAAAATTTCCTTGATTTCTTTTAGAAATATTTTTTGGGGAGAAAACAGGTCAATGGAGTTACATGATGAGATTTTATTAATTAAATATATATAGCTTTGAACAGGCCTTTTAGGCCCATAGCTGTGTGATCCGTCTCCATAACTTTCTGTTTTTCGCTTTATTTTTCCAGTTAACTATATTCTTATCCTTCAAGTCCTCCTTGACAGCTTCCCTTCATCTTTTTCTTGGCCTCCCTCTTTTTTTCCTTCCTTCTGGTGTTCTCCAGGCTATTAATTTCACCGTTCTGTGTTCTTCCATTCTCTCAATGTGTCCAAGCCATTGCAGTCTTCTTGCTTTAACCGCCATTTCTATCGTAGGTTCTTTGTATAGTTCGTATATCTCCCGGTTCGTTCTTCTTTCATATCCATCTTCCGTTTTTTTCCCTCCGACTATTCTACTAATTATTTTCCTTTCCCATCTCATCAACAGTTCTTGAGTCTTTTTGTTTAGTACCCACGTTTCGCATCCATACAATACCGTTGGCTTCAGAATGGTCTTATAAATTCCCATTTTTGTGTTCCTTGATAACTGTCTAGATCTCAGCAGGTAATTCATTGCTCCCGCACATCTGTTAGCCTTACTTATTCTAGCTTCGATTGTTCTTCATTGCAACTACTTGAGATAAGTGCCCCTAGATACACGAAATGGTCTACTCATTCAAATTCCATTCTACTATACCGCGTCCTTATTTCAAATTTGTGTGGTACATTAATTCCTCCCATATCTATTACCTTACTTTTCTCTTCATTAACTTGAAGGCCCACCTGTTGTCCTGCTTCTATGAAACGTGTCACTACTTCCTTCAGCTCTTTGCTGTTCCGAGCTATGATGGCGACATCATCTGCATACCCTATCAGCTGGTGACTTTTGTACATTATATGTCCTTCTCTGTTAAGCTTACTTGTTCTTATAATTTTTTCTAAAGCTATGTTAAATAGTAACGTAGAGAGTGGATCACCCTGTCTAAGCCCTGTTCTTATTTCAAAATCAGTTGTTACCTCCCCCTTAACCCGCATTTTACCCGTGGTGTTTTTCAGCCTCATGTTTACTAATCTTATGAGCTTTGCCGGTGTTCTAAGTTCTGTCAATATTCTTATCAGAATTGTTCTTTTTACAGAGTCATATGCTTTCTTAAAATCTAGAAACATAACTACTGCTGGAATTTTATATTCGTAGCACGTTCCCATCATTTCCTTTAACGTGAACAGTTGGTCTGTTGTACTCCTATCTCTCCTAAATCCTGCCTGGTATTCTCCAATTTGTGGTTCCATTAAAATCTCCAGTCTCATCTTAATTAGTATCGCTACTATTTTGTATGCTACATCTAGCAGAGAAATACCTCTGTAATTTGTACACTCTGTTTCGTCTCCTTTTTTATAAATCGGAATTATTGTCGCACTTACCCAACTCTTTGGCATGGTTTCTTCCTTCCAAATTTTCCGCACTACATTCTTCAATTTATTTTTTCGAAACTCTCTACCATACTTTATATTTTCAGCTGTGATTCCATTTTCTCCAGGGCTCTTGTTTTTTAACTTCCTTATCACTTCAAATTCTTCATCTGTGGGCTCACCGACTATATCTTCATTTTGTTCTCTTATGACTTCTTCTTCCTCCTCATCCCCATCGTTAAGCATCTCCGCAAAATATTCTTTCCATCTTTCCCCGATTTTCTCTTCATCTGTGATTTCCTCTTCTTCTTTTTTTATTTTCAGCCTTTGGTTCTCTATTTGCTTGCCTTTTTTTATTTCTCTGTAAAATTTTTTAATTTCTTTCATTGTTTCCAATTTTGCCCATTCCTGTTCTATGCTTTGCGATTCCCTTTTGTTTTGCTTCTTCTCGATATCCCTGTGCTATTTTGTCCTTGTACCGTTTCTGGATATCTGCGTTTTGTAATTTCCCCATATCATACACCCGTCTGCTTCTTTTCTTATTTTCCTTTTTCTCCCGTGTCATCTTTGTATTCATCTTTCTCTTTATTCCTACTAAAAAATGATCAGAATCTATATCCGCGCCTTTGTATGATCTCACATTCTTTATTAACTTGCAGTGCTTCTTATCTATTAAAACATGGTCAATTTGATTTACGTATTTCCCATTTGGGGCAGCCCAAGTCCCTTTATATATATCTTTCCTTTTATAATACATACTCATAATTTTTATATCTTTTTCCTCTGCAAAATGCACCACTCGTTGTCCATTATTGTTGCAGCTCTCATGTAAATTCTCTCCTCCTGTTAAATGTTTATAAATATGGTTTCTCCCTATTTTTGCATTTACATCTCCCAACACTATCCTAATATTCGATTTCTTAATTTTGTTATAGACTCTATCTATCACTTCGTAAAATATGTCTTTATCTTCGTCTGTCCCCTCTTCGGTGGGAGCATATACATTGATCAGGGTTATTACGTTTTTTCCTTCTTTTAAGTCTATGTAATAAATTTTATAACTTTTGCTTCTACTTCATTGCTTACGATAAAACCCACTCCAAATCTTCTTGTTTTTCCCCCACTTGTAAAGAGTACATATTTATCTAATTTTATAGTTTTTGTTTCTTTTATATACGTTTCCTGCAATGCTATTAACTCCATTTTATATTTCTCCGCTACCAGTTCTAAAGTTTTTATCGCCCCTTCTTTATAAATACCCCTTACATTCCAAGTTCCCATTTGACCAGTTTCAATTTTCTTTTTCATTTCACCATTCTGTCCACTGCCATATTGACCTCTTTGTCGCTCTTGTTTCCTACTATTTTTTCTATTTTTATACTTATCATTACTATATCTACCCATATTTCTGTTATAAAAACACTTAGTTATTTTCCTTATTGTCTATATATCTATATAATTTCTTCAGTTTTTTGCCTGGTTTGCCACTTTTACCAATCTTTGCTCTTCTTTGTTCCACTTCCATTCTTCCGATCCGACAAGCAGCTTCCTGTACCCTATCTTGGTTAATTTCCCATTGTTCCTCTCCTCACTAGCTCTAATTCTTATTTGTCTCTGTATGTATCTATCCTGTTTTGATAAGTCATCTTGTACATATATCTGTTCTCCAATTTTTTGCTTTAATTTGCTTTTATTTTTCATTACTTCATACTTTTCCTCCTGATTGCTTAGTTGTACCAGGCATGTTCTTCTTCCTAATTTAATTACATCCTTTACTTTCACCTTTACTTGTAGCTCCTGGTCCATAAAATTTTCTATAGCTTTCCTCAGTTTCTGTGGTTCAGTTATGTTAATCTCTGCCTTGAAGTACTATATTATTTCTCCTCTTTTCATTTTCCATACGGTCTATTCTTTCTTCCATATCATTAATAACCTCCTTCATATTTTGGTTCTCTTTATTAAGTTTTTCATTTTCCTTTTTTATATTTTCCATCTCTGTCCTATATTCTCTTTGCTCTTCCCTTATTTGCCTACTTTCTGTTGAGAGATCCTTTACTGTCTGCCCCATTGCCTGCATCATTTCCATAATTTTTTCAATATTATCTTCCATTTTCCTTTGGCTTCCTCCAGGCGATCTTGCTGTTTATTAACTAACTGGTACATAATTGTAAGAGGAGAACATGATGCTTTACGTATAGGAATATGTAGTAACTGGTATTGACGGGTATCTCTGGGAGGATCATTAATATACACATGGGAGAGCAGATTTGGCGCATTAATAAAACATTTTAAAACTTTATAACCAAATAGCAACATGGAAATAGTATGACGGTGCTAAAAAGAATTAATTTTGAATTCTCGACATAGTTGGTTAGTTCTTATGGTCGTAAAATCTGGTGGTCTATTGTATTTCTTGAAGTATAAATACCTTAAAATTTTCTTTTGTATTTTTTCAACCCGCTCAGTATATTTTTTGGGCTGACCATGCCATAATGTGCCATATTCAAGTTTTGGTCTAAAAAATGTACAGTACAATTTAATTAGGGTCTGAATATTTTGTAGATTATGGGATTCCCTCATAAGAAATCCAAGAGCTTTATAAGCATCTGATTGAATTTATCGAAATGAAGTTTATATGACATTGCACTGTCTATTGTAACTCCCAGATCCTTAACATTATGAGTACTAGGTAACCGAGTACCATCCATCTTATATGCATATGTAATAATGTTCTTTTTACGAGTAAAGGAAATATTGCAGCACTTTTTAATATTAAAATGAAGCTTATTTTCCCGACTCCAGCGCAGTACAGAGAAGTTTTCCAACAGTCAGGAAATTGATTGTAGATGTGCAGAAGAGGTTCCCTAAAATAATCAGAACATCTTTTTAAAACGTACGGTGGTACTCCATCTGCACCTACGGCCCGCTTAGGTTTCAATTTTTTAACATAATCACGATTAGTTATACATTTCAGTTGAGATATGTGAAAATTTCCAAGACTAACATCTTTTAAATTATATGTAGCCGGCAAGGAAGAATAGACCGAATGAAAATATTTCGCAAACGTTTCTGGAACTACATTGTCTGGTATGATAATATTATCACTGTCACGAAAACACAGTGGAGCATATGAAGGTGACCGCTTATTTTTAATGTAATTAAAGAATAATTTACTCTCCGACTGTATACCATATTCAATATGCGACAAATATGTACGATAGGCAACACAAATTTGATTTTTTAATGTTCTTCTTATTTCAAGATACCTCAAATTAAACTCCTCAGAAACGCCCCTCAACCTATTAGAAATAGGTTTCAGCTTCATAAGACGTTTTATTTTGTTTGTAAAATAAGTTGGATATTTTATACGATTAAATTGCTTTATGGTTGTCTTAGGTACACAAATTTCAAACACGTCATTTAAAATATCATAGAAATTTTTTACAGCCCCATTAACTTCAGTTTGCGAAAGAACTGGTAACCAGTTCACCTCCCCAAATGTATTTGCTAAATCTAAAAAATTGCATTTTTTGAAATTATAATGTACTGTACTGCGAGTGGCATCGTATACAATATTAGTCTGAGATTCACCAAATAATATTTCCAGTACAGGGTGATTTAGATCTTCAGCAACAATTAGATCAACGACTACCTGTTTAATATTAAAATCATCACTGTTAACCAAAACTAAGTCTTAAATTACATTATTTAAATTACGTATATAGCTAATGTTCTTCAATGATAAAAAACTTATGAATTCAGTATAGTTTTGAAAATTAATGGTTCTATTATTCTTACATATTTCGGGAAGATTGAAGTCACCAAATATATAATTATCTGTATGACTGACATTATTCTCTATGAAATTATATAAATTAGCTAATGGTCACTGCTAGAATTTGGTGGCATATATAATATAATAAAAGTATATTTCCTATTACTAAAAGAGCAATCCAAAATTAACACTTCATAATGATTACACTGCGTAGTTGCTCTGATTACTTTTATACCTATTCCTTTTTTTACAGCAATACACACCCCACCTCCCCTAGTTAATGTTCCACTAGTCTTGCTGTCGCACCTAATTAAATCATACAGATCTAGATTAAAAACTTCTCCATCATGTATCTTTTCATGTAACCACGTTTCAACAAGGCATAAAAAATCATAATTACTATCAAGTGTACTCTCATATAATTGTCTTAATTTCGTGCGTAACCCACAACAATTTTGATAGTAAATCAACATATATGGAAGTTGCCGCTCGCCTAGTCTCCTATCTAATGCAGATTAATATAAACAATGATAAAGAAATATGTATTCTATACAACACTCCTAAGTGAAAAGATTCAGTGCATAGTGTAAGTAATAAGTAATTTTATATTTAACAAGTAAATAACATTTCTATCAGTGAACAGTACAAAAAAAGGAACCAAAAAGAATATGTATACCTTCACCGCAAAAAAGAAATTAGAGTATACGTATGAATATTTAGTGTGGACAAAAATTTATAGTCCTACCACGGCAACTAAATTACAAGTCATCTGAACTATTTATAAGACTATGATGTAAATATGAATAGAGTATACACTCTGAGAACTTCATTTTGATTATATTTTACATATAAGTACACAATATTAATAACTAAATAGGGAAAAGGGGCAGCGTATATCCACGCCTAACAACGACTAGTTCCCCACTGGCTGTCCTCGAGCCAGACCGTCTCACTCCACCTCTAGCTCCCACTAACACACGCGCACCCCTCCTGCCCACTACACTTTGTAACATATCTTATTATTATTTTTTTAATGAATCATCATAATATGTAAACAAAAGTTCTGTTAACAAATCAGATTACCAAAGCATCAGAAATCCAGATTATAAAGTAGGCATTGGAAAAAACAAATTATCTGGATAATATATAATATATATATCCATATTAATGGTATTGGGATTATCGGGACATCACTGTATCAGATACACTCTGTTTAAGGTTAGTTATTCTTAAAACAAGAAAACAAAAGAGACAGTCCGTTATGTTTAACATAAATTGCTTACCAATGAATTTGCATCAATATTCCACACTGTTATCCCATTTTCATGACCTACTGCAATTTCTGAATTAGACATGTACCTCCATGCTATACATGTAATATTTTTTTGATGTTTATATCTTAATAATGGTGAAATGGCATTATCATTACTAAAAATTCTAACACTGTCATCACAAGTAACTATCGCCACTTTTTTTATGTGAGGATGCCATGATATGCATCTAATTATATTGCATAACCAATTTTTTGTTTGAGAAAACTGATTTATAAGATTTGGACCACTATATTTCACATTAGGGTTAAATAAAATCCTTAATTTATTAATATATTTTAAAATATCTAACACCACAAAAGCTCCTTTGGAAATAATAATCTGATTATGTGCAGAGGCCGTATGCAAAGCTTCAACAAATCCTTGTTCGTAATAAATTTGTGTAAGTTGTTTTAGAAATGATACATTCACTGGTAGAAATAGTGCCTTTCCTTCATCCCTTGAGATAACTGCATGTAGCAAATCTCTTGTTATATGAATTTTTGGATAACATTCGAGCTAAAATAAATCAATATGTAAATAATTAAAAATAAGACATCATCTACAAATACTCGTAGCTGCTAAACAGGATGTTTCCTAATTGCGTGCAAAAAAACTTTTCTCAACACTTTTATGCCTCTGGATTTTCTGTATGCAATTAGAAAACACTGTATACGTATAATCAATACATATATTTTTAACCAGTTGGTTCAATGCTCAGTCCAGTAAAATTTATAATATAAGTAAACCGCTACACAGGTATTAGGCATTATTTTATTAATACTATGGGTGGAATTCATAGCTCACACTTAAGGTTAAGTGTGTACTTATTTCATATTAGCTTTGCAATTTACAAGATAAAAATGCAGGGTGATAATTTAGTAATAGTTTCATACCACACTTTAATAAGTTTCTAGTAATTTTAGATTATGAAACAAAATATTTAAAGGCATCTTATTTAAGTATACCTTAAATGAAAAGTCACACTTAAGTGAAGTGCCGACTATGAATTCGGCTCTAAGTATACCTTAAATGAAGTCACACTTAAGTGAAGTACTGATTATGAATGCCGCCCTAAGTACCACTTTTCTTTACCTTTTCTAATATCACTGATAAAACTAAAACCTTTAAGATAAATTTTAAAAATATATCTCAGCAATCAACATTTTTGTTCAATGCTCATTTTAGGCATTATGTAGATGTTACAGTACTCTTATTTAATAAAGGCATTGTATTACCTGTTACATACATTCGAACGAAATAAAATCTATCAATCAACAAAGGGTGTTTGGAAAAGTTAATACAAAAGGCGATAAAAGTAAAGTCAAAAAGTTTCTATTAACATTAACATTAATATTCCGAAGCAACGTTACTGAGATATGACCCTCCAAAGAGATCTGTGAAAAATGTTCTTTTTGACACTTGTTATATAATAAGTATGTATACAATTAAGATTACTATAATATAAATTAAGGTATCACATGTAACAATAGTTGGCTACTTTTTTCGATAATGCTTAAAAGAAATTTCTTTTTCTAAACAAAATCAATTGAAATACTGAGCGACTAACATCAAAAAGGGGGTGAAATTATAGTCCTGAATAAATTTCAATTTATTTTGCTACTAGTTTCGGCTCCTCATCCATCCTCAGAGACATAATCAACTGTAATATATAGCAAAACCTCAAAACTTGCATACTACAGAAATGAAAAAACAAACAACACATAATTTGTTACATTTGAAATCAGTTATATAAAACCAGTTTTATTTACAATTAGTTAAATATGAAGAAGGACACTATTTAAAGTCTAAACTTAAGTTTTACACTATACAGGGTGTCCGGAAATGATGAGCAAAAAATTCAGGGGATAATTCTAGAACGAAAATACGTGCTACCTCTTTCTATAACATTTTTTCGAAAATATTAAAGGAGTTACAGGGTGTTAATGTTAAAATTTTATTTTCGTTATTTGTAAATAACTTCCTAAGAAATCCAAATATTTACATAACATTTGTAAATTGGGGGTTTTCGCGGATGAGAAATTCAAATGTTTCTAACTTTGACGTCACTCACTCACTCACTCGTCAAGATACAAAAAAGTTCTGCCATTTAAAAGAAACATAGTGTGCCATAAGTGGCGCCCTTTACTAGTAACGTCAAAATTAGAAACATATTTCAATTTCTCGTCCGCAAAAACACCCCGATTTATATTTATAAGTTATTTACAAATATCGAAAATAACATTTTAACTTTAACACCCTACAACTCCCTTAACAATCAGTTTTGGAAAAAATGTTATAGAAAGAGGTAGCATTTATTTTTGTTCTAGAATTATCTCCTGAATTATGTATATAGTACAATAAACATACCTACTAAATCATTTGAAACTAATCAATTTCAGAACTGTAGTGATTACCAGGGCTGTAGCTACCGAGCGGAAATTGCGTGATTTTCACGCAAGCGCCTCTTACGAGAGGCGCCAAAGTCAGGTTCATTTTCCTATTTTTTCTTAAATTGATAATATACAGTGTGAGCATTCAGAGCCCACCATTCTTACTGCATTATGAGTTAGTTACACGTAGCTACAGATACAAATCGAAACTAAATAAAAGTAGTCAAGAACATACCTTTCCAAACTTCTCAATAGGAACGTACTCTGATTCTAATTTGTAAGCATAACATAACCTATACCCTCTCGCTCGAGGTCTCCTGATAAGTCATTAGCTAAAAAGTAGTGTTATTTATTATTATGAGTTGGTGTAGCAGTTGGTAGTGCGTATGTTATGTAATATCCAGTCTTTCGTTGCATATCGTATTACTTGCCTTATTACTTGAGTTGCATATTTTAAAATTAGATACAATTACCATAGGGGGTTCCATTTAATAAGACATTTTACATATAATTTAGTATGCTAACACATTTTTTAAACTTTATAAATTTTCAAACTTTCCAGTTGTGTTCAAGAAATTTGATTTTTGTAAAAAAAGTGACAGTTTCAAGGATCTGCAAAATCATCAGAAACGTTAACTTTAATAACTTTTCAAATATGACAGATTCACTTTTGGGTTGGTGGAGTGAAAGAGCATAAAATGTTTCATGTTTTGCATTTAAAATAAATTAATCGATTAGTTAAACTCGATTAGTTGAGATGAAATATCGTTAATCGGAGAAAGTATAAATATTATAAAAAGACACATTGAAACACACCCGTTGCATCATCAAATATATTTACAGTGTAGAAGTGGTTTAAAATAGATATTTTTTTATATAAAGAATCCGATCCACAATCCAAATTAAACTGATTTTTTTAAGCCAATTAATTGTTTTCTTAGATTTATTTGAAAAATTCTTAAAAATAAAAATGTCGGAAATATCTCAAAAACTGTAGCTTTAATGACTAAATGTATACACGAAAACAGACAATTCAAATTTGTGTAATTTGATGTGTAAAAATATAGGGTGATTTATATTTTACTTTACAGCAAGGTGTATATACACCTTTCTTTACACTTTCAATTCCTAGATGTACCATAAAGGTGCAGTATGGTAGTATGGTATAAATATATATACCGGGTGTAAACAAATAAACGCGAAAACCTCAAGGGATGATTCTTCATTTAAAATGAAAATAAGGTGTTTCATATAAAAAGTGCCTCTGCCCCTCACGGATTTACGGCCCCAAAAAAGGAACATGCTCTGCACATACTCTGCAAAAACACTGATTTTACTCATTTAAGTAAAAAAATTACTGCTCATTCTATTTTTATCGTATGAAAAAAATAAGATATGGAGAAAGTTACAAAAATAATATTAGATACGCTTTTACTACTATCGAAAAAGTGTATTTAATGGATAATTTACTGATCATTATTAAGTAGAAGGGGTAAAAGTACACTCCTCTACTGGTAATTCTTAGATATCATTTACAATCGCCATTATGGTCATAAAAATACGTTTCGAATATCTTGAATTATTTAAAATACTCGTCAATAAAATAAATAATTTCGAATGAAAAAAACTATGTACGATACAGAACCCGATTTGCATGCATATATTTTAAAATGAAAATGTAGTAGGCAATTATTAGATAGTTAACAATAATTGTTAAATTATTCAACTAACAACTACTTACTTTAAATATCTTTTTGTGTAATTTTATATTCTTTCGGGAATCGTAACAATCAATTTCTTGGCACTTTTAGTTATTTACACTTTTTATGTATTTTTACATTATTTATAGATAATTGTGGAAAATGGATAATGGGGAAAAGAGAAAACTGTCAGGAGCTGAAAATCGGAAAATAAAATTTAAAAAATAGCAAGATAAAATTAGGCGGTAGTTTAAATAAATATTTAAAGTTAAACGACGCCAAAGCAGGAGAAATTTCGAATGCCTGTAACATTGTGGAAAATAGAGAATCGTCCAGTGACATTATTGCCAATTCTGTAGAAGCCGACGTTGAGGAATACCCAATTGAAGAAAACAGTATTAACAACAAAGAATTTGCAGCAGAGGCCAACGACAACGAGACCATTAATAAATTAAATCCTGAAAATCCTGGGTTTTGGCCTATCTCAACAAAAAAAAAGGTTGACTTCTTAGTTGAAAAGGGCCCAGTTCAGTTATTTTTAAACTTAAAAAAGGTAAATTCTCAAACTCCTGTTTGGTACTTCCGAATTTTGGAAAATAAGGAAAAAATTGAACGTGATTATTATACAGTAAAGTAAAATATAGTGTTTACTGCTTTTGTTGTAAATTATTTGATAACAAAAAAATGTCACATTCTTTAATAAACGAGGCTGGAAGTGTTTAGCAGAAAAAATAAAATCAATTAGATTTGTTTGTTCTGTTTTTATTTGGCATGACATTCTTTCCAAAGTAAATGTTGTTAGTAAACTTTTACAAAGTCCTAATTTAAGCATAAACGATGGACTCAAGTCTCTTGAAGACTTAAAGGAATACATTATCGAACAAACAACAGACAATAATTTCTTGGTATGTATAAACAAAACTAAAGAATTTGCTATAAAAAATGAATTAGACAGTGAGTTTAAGGATTCTCAAGTAAGAATAAAAACTAAAAAAGACAACTTATGTATGAACAAGGCAATGATATGCACCTGGATCCCCTTAATTCATTTAAAGTGAATTTTTATTTAAAACTTTTGGATACTGCTCGGGTTTCGGTGGAGCAGCGATTTGAAGTGCTAAAAGAGCACGTTTTTATAACATGGATGAAGACACATTAAATAAGAGTTGTTTAAATCTAGACCTGAAGTTAAAGGATGAATCGCAGGACCAAAGAGACATTGTTGGAGATGAACTGTTTCATGAAATAGTAGCCTTTAAATTTATAACCAACGACCAAAAAAAGTCTAGTCCCTTAGCTATATTAGAATATCTAATGCAACATGACTTAACGTCAGCTTTTCCTAACCTATTTATTGCTTTACGCATATTACTTACTCTTCCAGTATCAGTAGCTAGTGGGGAGAGATTTTTCTCAAGACATAAAATTATACAAAATGACTTGTGATCTAGAATGGGTCAGGAGAGGCTGTCGGATTTAGCATTGAACACGAGATATGCGACAACTTGGATATATCAAATATTATTGATTTCTCTTCTACGAAAGCAAGGAAAGTGGCTGTGTTATAGTACCTTATGTGATTATGTTTTTATAAAAGAAATTTGTTATTTTTATTTAATGTTATATTTATGTTACTTTATTGTTATGTTTACGTTACGTTTAATAAAATTTAATAATTATTTTTATGAAAAAGTTGTATTACTTTTTTATATGTGGGAAGTGCTCAATAGGGGCGATATTTAGATTATCGTACGCAGGCGTAAAATACCCTAGCTCCGGCCCTGGTGATTACAGTATTATAAATTCATTAGGTAGGTATTTCTTTTCTTTACACTTGGAAGAATGAAAGAATGTCATCAGACACATTATGCTGAGTAATCAGATCAACACTAGAACAACTAGAGCTTATTATCTGAACAAATTGAAATATCGTCTAGTGAATGATGGAAGTGATGTTAAGTGGTCTTTCTACAAAATGTGAATTAAATTTGCAAAAGTTGAACTACTTATTAGTGTTTTTAATACGAATAATAATTAACTTGTTAGTGCCAGTCCATTATGCAATCCAAATCCATTTTGACACAAATATAACCTAAATCAACTAGCTCATCTAGCGAATAAAAATTTGGCTAGAAAAATTGGCCACTTGCCCTAGGGGTACGTATTTTGTCACCGCTTGCACAGTTCAATGCGTCCATCGTTAATTTCCAACCATTTGTTTCAATGAGTACAATCTAGATTTATTTATATAAATAATAGTTTTTGTAATGTAATTTTATTACTGAATGTATTTTACCTTATAATGATACTTACGGTATCTGTAAACGCATTTACGTTAGCATAATTATAATTCATAGACTGCATGCGACCATTAGTTTCACACAATGATATTTCTCCATCATTCGGCACCTCGAAAGCCTCTAAATTTCTCATTTCTTATCTTTGAGTAAGTTCTATAAAAATACAAATATAAATTATTTAAAAGGTTAGGTTTTAAAACTTTAAAGTTCAACTTCTAAAGCAGATTCAGATAGGTGCACATCCTAGATAAAATTGGTGCATATATAAGAATAAAGCAGAAGAGTTTATATACCTGGAACAAAAATATATAAAACAAGATATCTTCACAAAATTAATCAGAAACAAGGTCTATAAATAAAATAAACAAAAATGTTTTAACCGTTGTAAAATTCAAATATCAAAAGAGGGCGATTTTAATGACGATTTCGATTTACATGCACTGAGTGTGCACTGTATCCAACCGTGATCCAACCATCCAACTTATGTGTTCGATTTACATTTTGAGTGCGTACTCTGCTGGTGGAAAGTGTTCGATTTAGAAGTCAGTTCGCACTGAATTCGGTCATAATGAAAATATTCTTGCACTAAGAAAATAGTCAGTTCAATCGTGGAGTGCAAGTTTAATGTGGCGGTAGTATAAGATTTTTTGAATGTTATTCTTCTGAATAACTTATTTTCTTCATCAGATAGTTTATGTGAAGAGGAATATGTTATTAATAATAGTTATATAGAACAAAATAAAAGGAAATCCATTTTTATGGAATTAGTAGTGTATCGGAAGATGTAGCAAATCAATAATAATTAGTCTTATTTAATTACTGCTTGTACTACTTGTTTTGTCTTTAGTTAAAAAAAAATAATTAAGCAGAAAAACTGGTGTACATTATTATAATTGACGATTTTGAGAAAACATCAGTGTTTATCCAAAAAATAAATTTGGAAAAAAAACAGCTGAAACACATACATTTTTGCATTTTTATAGTAGTTTATTATATTCAATTGATACTTCTGTTTTTCTTCTGCGTTTAGTGCATTTTTTTCAATTTTAAGCGTTTATAGATCCATATATTTTTTAATTTTGGTAACGTTTTATCAAATAATGCGGTTATGTAGTGTGCACTAATATCTGATGCGTATTCGATTTAGTTGCATGCTCGGAGTATTCCGGGCAAAATTTAATAGCACTCGCATCAAACTTTGCGTTATATCAGTGCGCACTACACGCTCTCAGTGCATATAAATCGAAATCGTCATAAGGTTTGTTCTAACTGTGGTTCCAACCCACAAACCTAGAAAAAATATAGACAGCGTCGGTTCATGATATAGGTCACGTGACAGGTCCGCGTTTTCTCAGAACCTAAGGTATAGTAAATGGATATTTTATTAGCTTTATGTTGACGATTGTGCAAATATGATGGCTGCATTGCAATATAAAATTAACTAACTTCTTCTTCTTCTTCTTGTTAATGGTCTTCGTCCCATGGACATTTAACCAGTTTCACATTTATTTATTTTCTGATGATCTGCTGACTGCTCATATTTATATTTCCTTACAACCACAGTATAGATACTGTGCTTACAACAAATGTTATTCACTCTTCTTGCTCAGGGGCAACAACCGAGCTTTCATACTCCGAAAAGTTTCTTCGGAAGATAGAAGAAACACCCAAGGTTAAAATAGTAGATTTCTAGTTGAGATATATTTTTAGTTACAAGTTGATACTGTTTATTTTTAAAAATTTTATTAATATATTTATTGCTTTAGAATTTAAATTTTCTATTAAAGTTTAGATTGACATTGGATTTATGCCAATTGCTTTTGTTAATTCATGATATATGTCCAGGCCAGGTAAAATGTTTATTGGACATTCCAGTAGTATGTGATTTAAGTCACCTATTTGACCACATTCACAGTATGGATGCTCTAATATACCTATTCTATATAAATGTTTGTTTGTTAAGGTATGTCCTGTTCTGATTCTAATTAATGTTGATATGTGTTTTCTGTCTTTATATGGAAATTTAGAAAACCAGGGACTGGATGGGAACTCATTACTTATTATTTGTATATATTTCGATTTCGTAAAATTTAATCTGTTTTTCCATTCTAGATTCCAATCAGTTTTAATTTGGTTTCTTATTATTGGAAGAATGTCATTTTTGTCTGCTTTTATTTCCAGTGAAATGTTCAGGTTTCTTCCAATGTTTTCTAAGGTATCTGCCATTTCATTTCCTTTTATGCCTGTGTAACCCGGTATCCAAGCCAATTTTATGTCGAATCCATTTTGGCATGCTTCTATTAAGAGCCTTTTTGTTTTGAGTGAAATTGCATCGTTGTCCTTGTGGATTCTGGTGTTTGTTATCTTCAACAGTGCCGATTTTGAATCTGAGAATATTATTGCTTCATTCAAGTTTTTTTCCAAGCATACTGTTATTCCTTTGTTTATTGCTATGATCTCAGCGGTACAAATTTGTATTTCTTTTGGAAGTCTTGACGAGAATTTGAAGTTTATACTTGGGATGTAAACACCGAAACCCGATGTTTGTTTTCTTTTGTCCAATGATCCATCTGTGAATATCCATCTGTATTTGGAATATTCATCAAACTTTTCTTGAAATTCCTGATTTCCTTTTATTACCGTTTTGTTGCTGTGGATGTTTAGGATTTCAATTGGTTCTGTTTGATACTTTAATTCAATATTGTGACAAGGAAGAATTTTATGTGAGTCTAGCTTTTGTGTGAATGGATCAATTATGTCCAGTGCCTGGATAATATATGGTGTGTCTCTTCTACGCCAGTACCCCTGTTTAGTTTGGCAGACTTGATCTAGTTGTGTTATTATTTCTGTTATTGGGTGATCTTCTTCTGTTATAACCTTCAGGATGAATTTTCCGGCTAACCATTTTCTTCTATATTCTAACGACATTTCTGCACATTCTGCGAGAAGTAAATTCGTGGGTGTAGATTTCATGCATCCAGTAATTATTCTTAGTGCTTGATATTGTGTTCTATCTAAAAATTAACTAACTTGTTGTCATTAGAAAGTTTAAGTTGTGTCCGATACGTAAACGTGTACGTAAAATTTGACGGTCGCGCATGCTCACATTAGATTTTTCCACGTTTACGTGATACGGATGTACGTGGGCTCACGGGTCGTAGATTAAAGTAATAATCATCGTTACTGAATACACGAATCTTCCTATACGCAAACGTGAAAATTACACGTTCTACGTTTTACGTGTCATGATAATAGACTTAAACTCTCTATTAAAGAATATGACCAATCACAATAACAAATGAGCTTCACGCTACAATATAACCAACATAAATTGGCATAAAAACCAAGTTTTAGCGATTGTGGACTTTTTAAGGTAGCCGGTAGTGGGTAGCCATGAATTAGCGGTCGCCGGCAATATAACACTGGCACAGTTTATATTTTTTCTAGGTTTGTGGCCGCAACCTCTGGAACACAAACAATATAGACTGTGCCAGTGTCATATTGCCGGCCACCGCTAATTCATGGCTGCCTTAGAAGGTCCAGAATTACTAAAACTCGTTTTTTTACGCCGATTTACGTTGGTTGTATTGCACTGAAATGTACGATATGGAATGCGTTTAGTCCATTTGCGCATCCAAATAAAGATACCAACCCTAGGAACAGACAAAAGGAGACACATGAAACTTATCAAAGACATACTTCATTGGTTATGTATGTGGATGCGAGAGAGATAACCATCGTGCAGATGGTTGCCTCTCTCATCCGATATGAATTGTGTTCTTAATTTCCCATTATTTTGTTTGTAAACACGTCATTGGCGTAGAGTGTGATTTCTTCTTTTATCTTGTATCTCGTTAGTGTTATTCTTTGTGTATTTCTGTGGGTGTTATGTTGGAACATGTCATGTTTTATAAGGGACTGTAAAATTAACCACCATATAGCACGAAATAATTCTCCATATCCAGAATTCAATTTCATTTCAATTCACAACCAGCTAAGCTCCTACTGCTCCGCCATTGCTAGAGGCACAAAACAAAATATGGCGCTGATCATGAATAATCCATTTGCGCAGCTTTTAGCGCATTCCATTCATCATAATATAAAATTACATTTCAATGTTGTATTGTAGCGAGAAGCTCATTTGTTTACTCTGATTGATCACATTCTTTAATGACATTTAAAATGACAGCAAGTTAGTTGCACTTTTTGAATATGATATGGATGTAGCAGATTACGTTTAAGAATTCGGTGTACAGAAGTTCTTGATAATCCAATTTCTCGAGACAAACGTTTAGTACTTAGTCAAAGAAGACCAATAATAAACCTAAATCATCTACCAAATTTGTTATTCCAAGTTAAATTAATTCAGATATTAATTTTTTTTTAAATATTTGGCCCCACTTTGAAGGTCTGTAACTCCACCTGTGTACTTTCTATATAAGCATGTTTGGTTGCAATATTTTGGGTCCCCTTATATGCACCATGCACCTGCTCTGTGCTGGTTCTGATGCGGCACACGCTGTATAAGCAAAAGGATTTGGTGTGCTATGCACATGCGTTGGTTCATATTGTCAGATTTCAAATTTCATTTTTTAAACAATTTTTTGTAATTAATTACTAAATAAGACTTCATTAGAACTAATTTTTAATGATAAGATATATCTGTACACATGTGCATATATCTTTTTTTATTAAAAATAATATCTATTCTTTATTATTATCGATTGATGCGAGACTGACGCCACCATTTTAAATTTTAAATTTCGTAATCATAAAAATTTATATCAAATAGAGAAATACCAGTTGTGTTAAAACTATTTAGTGCAATAAAAAATCACATTGAAAAAAAAATGAAGCGTTTTCTAAAATAACAGTAGGTATTTACTAACCTAAATAGGTTTCAATAATAGTAGTTTTTTTTTGTTGTAAATGAAGAGTGTCCAAAGTTTACGGCCATTTTTTTTCATTAAAACTGACTCTACATTCAGAATATAACTTTAAAATACTGTCCCCACAGAGCCTAGTCCGAGAACAACCAGGGCAGGTAAAAGAATCCCGACTAATGCTAGGGATGTGCATTTTAACTCTGTTTCTGGCAGCTACCAGTTACCAAGGTCACAGCACAACAACCCGGAAAATCACTATGTATCAAATTATAGAACACTTATTTAGTCTTATCTTTGTTCCAACCAACCGTTCTTAAAATATCTTCCAGTGCTTCTGGGACAGCATTTATGAAAAATAACTTGTCCAAGATCATTGGTCTCTCATTTTAATTTTAAAAAATGAACAAGAGAATAGCCACAGTAATCCGCAAGCTCACAATAAGTTAACAGATAACCCTTTAATATGTCTAGGATTATGATGAAGCAGTTACTAGTTTGAATCTGAAAGTTGCGTTTTATTGTGGAGCATGCGCAAATGCATCACAGTTCTTGTATTCCTCTAACTTTCGGCGCCAAGGTCGTACATTGAAAAGATACAAAGTGCGCGGTATATAGTAGGACATATGTGGTATATATTTGACAAAATAAGAATTTAATCCTAACTACTTAATTTATTTCTAAGACCGGAAACAGTGCTCCAAAACGGTAATAATAAATAACGTGAGTACTTGACAAATTAAAAAATTGGAATCTTGCTACACTTGTCATTTTTATCAAGGCAAGATACGTGTTACAAATTTGTCCAGATTCTTCCGTTATCCAATAAAAATTGATCAATACAAAATGAAACGACCAACTTCGTTTATGACACACGTGTTGCCTAATCAAGAGGAATCATTCACACGTTACGTGATTTATTGGCTAAACTGCTGCGACGGATACTACGAGAAAGAACTGTGGCACTTTATTTTGAAATTTATTGACAAACTTGAGTATAATATTTTTAATATATACATAATATATATTGTATTGTAATCTTATCTAAATTAGGAATCAATAGTGCCTCAGCTGAATTGTCTTAGATTATTAACTGTTTTTTATCTCCTGACAGTATTTAATAAAATTAACGAAATTAAAAATATAGATTTTCAAATCGTTTGCTTTCAAAGCTTTTTACTTTTTTTTTGTTTACTTTTATTTATAGGTATATTGACATTTCAAATAGTGACAATGAATAAACAACATATCAAAAATTAGATTTTTGTTGTATGTACATATTTTGAATAAATTATTATAAAATTCGTAAATGAATAAAACAAAATGGTTGAATAAGTTGAGAGCATAATCGATTACACATCTTGCAGCAGCTAATGCGAATGCGTGTTTTAGAATGCTCGATTCCTACTGCTAATGACACCGTGACGTCAATTCGACTATCCCTTGTTTATGCATCAGGTTGCTATCTCACAGGATGAAACTTTGTTTTATAAAACGAAATCGTAAGAGTATGCTGACAAAAGAAGACGAAATAGTGATGGCGAAAAAACTAAGTTAATGTGAAACCCTTATATTCACAGAAGTGCATGTGATCGTGATGTGTATGTGTATCGAGATGTGTATGTATAGTGGTGTATAAGTATTAAAAAAGACTAAACTAAGGACCGTTCTACTATTTTTAAATTCGTGATAGTTACCTAATTTTAGGAATATATTTGCACATTAGTATTATAGTATGTATAGGCTACAGCTACAGCATTTACATACCTACTACAAAATATAAAAAGTTAGAATTTCATAAAAAAAATAATATTTAACGTCACTCAATTGATATATTTATGTATTGTTTTCAATAAGGTCAAGAGTTTATTTATTAATTCATTAATATTGTTTTTACTTTTATAAAATGTAGGTACCTAAGCATAAGAATGTAGAATAAAATAATCTTATTTGTGTACCCAAAAACGTGACATTCTGTATATGTATATACCTAGAAGTAGATCAACTTCCTAACCTAATTTTACTACACACGTACAGAAAAACAAGAATCATTACCCAATACCTAGTTTCATATTCCTAATATATAGTGTTTGGTAACAACATTTATAAGCAAAATATGCAAATTACTTAATTGGTAAACAATGATAATATAATGGGAGATTACTTTCCGGGTCAATAAGAATTAAATTTCGTTATTAATAATTTAACTTTATTCACTCGTGCATGTACTGCATGTGCATGTTTATAATCAACAAAACCGATATACATACCTACAGTTAATTTTATATTGCAATGCAGCCATCATATTTGCACAACCGCCAACATAAAGCAAATAAAATATCCATTTTCTGGACTGTAGGACCCTAGGCAACGCGGAACCTGTCACGTGACGTATATCATGAACCAACGCAGTCTATATTTTTTCTAGGTTTGTGCCGTTAGATGCTGCTCCTAGTGGCTCCAAGAGATCTTAGATCAAGGAGAGTACAGAACAGTAACGTCCCAGATCATACATTAGAGCAATTCAAATTCAAAGTAATTTGCCTGTGTTCGTTAAGAGCAACTTAACATAACCAATTTATTTGATTTGTTGTTTGTTGTAAGGAGTGCATGTGTGTTTAAGCATTTTTTTTTCTATTTAGGTATACAAAAAGCAAATTTGTTATCCACCATGAAAAAGAAAACTTATTAGTTTCATTAGCCTAATTAGTAGTGGAAGGAGAAAAAAATGTTTTAAGTCGTAAACATGTTCATGAATTTCAGTAATTTTGCTGATCATAAGCAGAAATCACCACTTCAAATCAGGGACCCGGACCTAAATGTAATAACGGTACCGGTCCGGTTACGGTTCAGTAAGAAAAGTGCCATTTCGGTTCGGTTAAGGTCCACTAGTTGATATTTCGGTCCGGTTCTGACCAGCTTTTTCGTTCCAAAGGGTTCTTATCGGTTTTCCCTTGTGACGTAATATAATTACCATTATAGTGAAAATCCTCTGATCGCTTTTGATTTTTTTTCCATTTAATTATGCATATGTAAAATTCTACTAGCAAACTTAAGTACGATAATTTATTAAGTTACTCACGAGTATGGCAATGAAATATTTTAGATGATCATAAAAAAGTGCAAATGAGATGAAAATATTAAAAATGGCGACAGATAACCGCAATATGAGATGAATTAAAATGATAAAATTGGCATATATAACCACGCCCACGTTTTGTATGCTAGAACACGGCCTTTAGTCTTTACCACTTACCAACCACCACCAACCACTTCAAATCCACGGATTTATAAAAAATAAAGACTCTCTAAGCACTTGTCAGTAGATAAATCCATAGAATCACAACAACAACGGAAGCTTAAGAAATACTGAAATTAACCCAAAAAACCGTTTTCATTTTTCCGGTTCGGGTTCGACACTTAGAATAAACTAGAACATATGTGTTCAGTTTCGGTTCCGGTCCACAAAAAAATTACAGTTCTGGTCCGGTTTTCTGTCCAAAAACGGTACGGTCCGGGTCCCTGCTTCAAATTCGGTGATGGTGCCACTACCAATATACAAATACATAAAATAACATAAGTAAATATCTAACAAAATTATTGAACATGAATAGGAGAAAATAGATGTTTACCGACAATTACGTCAGATATATCAAAAAATAATAAAATCAGCTGACTGTTCTAGCTGCTCTAGTCCCTTTGCTCCAGCACAAATGACAGAGTATCCAGAGCAATGATCTTATTGATCGGAGTGAAATACTCCTACATAACGAACAACATAGGTTTCGTACTCGGCCTTAACAAACGCCGATAAAATACTCCGATTGACTTGGAGTACGTCAAGCAGACACAACGAACAGGGCTTTTGTGGTTTGTGCTCTGGATCCCCTGAACCTTCACTCTAATACTGTAATCACGATTTCGATTTATATGCACTGAGAACGTGTAATGCGCACTGATATAACGTAAAGTTTGATGCGAGTGCTATTAAATTTTGCCCGGAATACTCCGAGCATGCAACTAAATCGAATACGCATCAGATTTTAGTGCACACTACATAACCGCATTATTTGATAAAACGTTACCAAAATTAAAAAGTATATGGATCTATAAACGCTTAAAATTGAAAAAATATATAGGCACTAAACGCAGATGAAAAACAGAAGTATCAATTGATTATAATAAACTACTATAAAAATGCAAGAATGTATGTGTTGCAGCTGTTATAGTTTTTTTTCCAAATTTGTTTTTTGGATAAAAACTGTTTTCTCAAAGTCGTCAATTATAATAATGTACACCAGTTTGTCTGCTTAATCATATTTTTTAACTAAAGACAAAACAAGTAGTACAAGCAGTAATTAAATAAGTCTAATTATTATTGATTTGCTACATCTTCCGATGCACTACTAATTCCATAAAAATGAATTCCTTTTATTTTGTTCTATAAAACTATTATTAATAACATATTCCTCTTCAGATAAACTATCTGATGAAGAAAATAAGTTATTCAGAAGAATTCCATTCAAAAAATCTTATACTACCGCCACATTAAACTTGCACTCCACGATTGAACTGACTATTTTCTCAGTGCAAGAATATTTTCATTATGACCGAATTCAGTGCGAACTGACTTCTAAACCGAACACTTTCCACCAGCAGAGTGCGCCCTGAAAATGTAAATCGAACACAGAAGTTGGATACAGTGCGCACTCAGTGCAAAAGTGCATGTAAATCGAAATCGTCATAAATATCATCGAATTTTGTCTATGCTTCACTCGAATTGTCAACCGTGTTATTATTGTTCACAGATTACTGAACTGTTATTGTTATTCTTTGTGTTGACAAATATTGACTATTGACCACAAAGTGAAAGTAATTTTTTAAATATTTTGTGGTGTGAATTAATGTGAATATGCTATAATCAACTATTTTGAATTCAAAGGTTTAATATCGTTTTCCACAAATAATGATGCAATATACATTTTGATAATTTTTTAATAACTTTGTGTAATACATAAGTAAAATGGAAAGTAATAATTATAAAAATAAAATACCCGTCTCAAAATACAGACATTTCAATAAACAAAAAGATCAATGGCTTTATACTGTGAGACAGAGACCTAACAATATAAACCAAGAATTTTTACCATCATATCATAGAAAAAATAACTTTCAGTTTCGTTCTGATGATGGTAATGGTACGAATATAAACAGAAACATCTATGAGAACAACAGGAATGTAGTCTTTAACTATGATAAAAGAGATCATCGAAATTCTGCCAACAGAAGCACTAAAACAAATTTTTATCAACATAGAGAACTTCCTTATAATCAGGATAACGGACAGTATTCCAAGTATCCAACAAATAATTTTTTCAGGTCTCAATTATGTGAACAAGATCCTAGAGCATCAATATTTTCTAATTCTGTAACAGAAATATCACCACAATCTCCACAAGAAGCTAAAACGTTAAAATTAATAAATGCTGTCAGGTCTCAAAAAGGTGTTAGTGGTCTTTTGGTCCTCCTGCAAAATTATGGAGATAATGCCCCAGTTATTCTTCAAAATGCTGTACAGTCTATTAAAAATGGGATATTATCTGTAGCGTCTGGAAGGGAACCGTAAGATCCATAAATTAAACTGAGTAATGTTTTTTGTTTTTGCCTCTGATTTTTTTAGGCAAAGCTATGAATTAAAAATTAATGGTGAATTTATTGTCAAAGGTGAATTTATAAATAAGCAAACTGCCAAAAATGGACTGTGTGAATTAACAATAGATAAATTCAGAAAAACATGTTTTTTTATTACTAAAAAAAGCAGTTATGAAGAAATATCTACAGACGATTTAAATAAACCACAAACTGAATCGCCAATATATAATAAAATGGAGGGCAGTAAAGCACATATGATGATGTTAAAAATGGGTTGGGGAGGGAAAGGTTTGGGAGTAAATGAACAAGGAACAGAGAAAACAGTAGCTGAAACTATGACTCAAAGTGTTGCCAAAGAAGGATTAGGTGGAAAAAGTATTATGACCAAAATTAATAATATTTTAAAAGAATTTGCTCATTCGACTAAAGTGACAACTTTAGCTTTTGATCCGGGTTTTACTAAAGAAGAAAGAGCTGAAATCCACAAGTAAGTATTATATATATATATATATATGGTTGTAAAATTTCTCCGGGTTCCTTTCCGCGATGAATCTGCATGGTCTTCAAAAGAACCATTTGTTTGACAATATTTTGGTAAAATCTCATTTACCATCTTCAAGAAGATCTGAAGATGGTAAATGAGATTTTACCGAAACGTCAAACAAATGGTTCTTTTGAAGACCATGCAGATTCATCGCGGAAAGGAACCCGGAGAAATTTTACAACCATATATAACACCCGCGGAAGCCTACAAACTAACATATATATATTGTGTTATTAAAAGATTGTTATAGACATCCAGAACTTTTTTTATAAAGAAATAATATTAATATTTTGACCGAGAATAGCAACTAGAGAGAAATGACAAAGTCAACCCCAGCAAAAATAATGGTGTAGGGGGGGGTAAACTGGCTAACTTGCCGGTTGACGACTCTCTAATAAATTTAGTTTGGCGTCGATATATATGGCTCTCGAGCTGTTATTTGCTGATTTATTTTGTTCGGAAGTGAAATATTTTTGAACTCCTAATTTGTTTTATTTATATTTACAAAAAATATGCCTAGAGCCTACTTGTGCGTTTCGTGAATACCATTCAAAAGAAGGACAAGAAAAGTATGTCTTCGTTTACAAAGGATCCAGAAAGGTAAATACATATACATTTATAGTGTTATATATATTTTTTTGAAAACACTATTATAAATATACTTAGTAATAAAAATGGTAACAAAAATATCAATTCTAGTTTGGATTCTAGAAGTGAATAAAAATTGTTGCCACAGTTCAAATAGATTTGCTACCCAAAATTTCTAATTTGCACAAAAACTACATATTATGTGAGCGTCACTTTGAAGAAAAATACATTTACAAAGGATCAACAAGGAAGCGTTTACTTCCCCATGCACAGCCTATAATATTTCGTAAAAAAATAGGAGGAATTTAAAGGCAACTACAACATTTTGCAAAAATCTGAAGAATCTCCCAAGAAAGTAACTATGTTATCAGGTTGATATCCATATTATTTTATATATCTATTTATTCAAGTATCTATTTGCTGGAAATAAATTTCCTACTTTGATGTATTGTAAATACACTAGGTGGGTTAATAGCCATATAATCGGAATTACTTTTTTATTTTAATATAATATAAAAAATTTTCAGGTCATGTCTTTCAAAATATATTTTATAGTTTCAAATATTAAATTAGTAGAAGAAACCTGCCATAACACCTAACAAATCTTCTTTGAATACATATTGTAAGTTTTTTCAAAAATTTTTTTGTCATGGGCTGAATAAAAATTATCTTTATGGGTTTTCTCATTTTATCTTCTATTTTATTATCATATTTGAAAATAAAAATATTAAGCAGTCTTTGTCAACATTTGCCACTTATTAATTCAATTAAGTGCAAGTACTCCGGCAAGGGAGAAGATGAGGAAGGAAAATCCTAATAAAAAAGTGAGAAAAAGAAAGCTGTTGGAAGAAAAAAAGTAGATAACTCGGAAATTTTAACAAATTGTGGTTATCAAATCACATGTTGCCCTAAAAAGTAAAAATGGATCTCACGCAGATACTCCATGGAGATAAAACACTTCGCTTTGACGCTCTATTTTTTGAGTCCTCGAGCATATACATTTTTTAGTGCAATTACGAAGTACAGAACTACTTGATTGTAGACCAGGATTGGAAAATGATGCAATATTTAAAGAATCAGAAATAAAAATAAAGCATTTTAGAGCACACACTGATTGTGTCTTATGCATCGATTGAGATTTCTTTAATGTCCAATCTAGTTTATTGCCCAAGCACCGATAAAATTGTGGGGTTTAAAAATTTAGGTGATAACAAAAACAATACTTCAATATGCAAAAATGAATTAGTAATTGTTGTTATTCCGCGTGGAAACAGCCATTAGCATTCTTTGTAGGAAGTACGCTTAAGGCGAAGGAGCTTGAACCGATAATTGCAAAATGTATTGTAAAATTTGCAGACATTGGTTTAAATATTGATTCAATTTCCATTGATATGGGCTTAAATTTTATTGAGCTTGCCAAATTATTTGGAATTACTTTTGAATGTTCAGAATTTCAATTGTTTACATATTTGATCCTTCTCATTTCATAAAAGCTAATGGAAATAAACTTATGAAACACTCTTTCCATTATGATGGAAAAATAGCAAGTTGGAAATACATTGTGACTGTTTATAAGTGACAAAGAACAATTTTACGGGTGTGCACCCAAATTAATTAATTCCCATTTGTGGCCATCCACTTTTGACAAAACAAGTAGTAGAGTAAGTTGCTAGCCAAGTTTTCAGCCACATAGTGACTAGTGGAATAAACATTTGTTACCTACCTTGGGAGCACTTCTCAACAGTGCTTTTGCAACAACAATTGACGTGATCGAGAGGTTTAACGATCTCTTTGATATTTTAAATTCATTTTTATTGAGAAATCCGGCCAGATTTAAAATTATATATGATGAATCTCGGTTTCAATTAGATTTTTTAAGCTGCCTTAAAATAATTAATAATAAAAATTTACAGATAAAGTAAACTTTCACAAATGTTGGGCTATTACCATAAATAGGGTGAAATTATCTAAATTAAATTTTAAGTATTTAAAAATTCAAATAAATACTGATTCCATAGAAAACTTTTTTGGTAGTATTCGACAGCACAGTGCAAATAATATTAACCCCAAATCAATGCAATTCCAGAGAGCATATTTAAAAAACTGTTCTACCAGAATTATATGCGCAGCAGCATTGTGAACTGTAAAAATGACTTGGATAATATATAACATAACTGCAGCTGTCAATCACCAGGAAACAAAATCAAGTTGCAGTTAGTCTTCGCGACTATAATTATAGGAAAGACAGAATTCTCATACAAAATGCTTTTAGTTATGTTTGTGGATATATTTTAAAAATAGCTTTAGAATTGTACAAGAAGTGAGTCGTGTAAAAATTATGGTCGAATGTTTCAGGAACTAAATATAAATTATTAATTCATTACAAAGCTTTTGATAGTAGCTGTCGTAATGTAATGACACCGTTTTCCGTCCCACCCCATGTATCTGGTCACTTTAATTAATTAAAGATACTTTTTGTAATACCCTCGTAACACAGCGTTTGTGTGTCAGTTACAGATTCGACAAACCCACTCTACATATTTACGCATGCGTGGGCCTAAAACAGTTGAATCCGTCATTTTAACTCGAACCCTTGTCACGACATGTACGACAAGCAGCCAATTTCGGTTTGAAAAACATAAATGTGAATTTAAGGAATAAGTGATTTTTTCTTGATTTAGGTGGAACCAGGTAAATTTTTAATTATTTTTTGTGATTCTGGTTGCCTTGGGGGTTGGTACATATTCTTTTTTTTATCAAAGAATCTAAACAGGATACTTAAAAAATCAAGATTTTCGGATACCGTCCAATTGGACGGTATTGGGTTTACACAGTTATTAAAGATTTATTTTTATATTTTCTACCACTTTTATTTAAACCAAAAAAATAGCATGAGGTTTTGGTAAAAATGTACTTTTTAAAGTCTTAGTCTATCTGTATTATATTTTTTATTATCTTTTAAAAACTTTGGAGTTATTCGGATTCTTAACATATATATTTTTTTGATATTTAAACAAAATTTAACCTAAATGTATGTTTTTTTAATTCCTTTAAAATTTTTATTTCTTAAATTTAAAAGCAGGATAACTAGAAGAAAATTTTAGAATTAACGGAAAAAAAAAATTTAATACAATAAAAATTACGCCGAAAATTACAAATGGACGGTATCAGGCACCGTTTCTTGTATCCGGCCTATAGGTTGTGTTACTTTTTATAATGTGGAATAGCTAATTTTTGTTTATAATATTGGATAAAAAAAACTTAAAACATGTTTCATTTTATTAAAAAACTAGACATTGCATTTTAATAAAGTCTTCCAGAGCTGGTTTTTTTAAGCGGTATGGGAGAGAGGGCAGAAATTAGGCATAAGACATCGATTACCTCCTTTTTGTCTAGAAAACCCAATATTTTCAGAAAAGTTTTGCCACATATAGACAAGTTAATATTTCATGCTAGATGTAACTTAATAAACTGCGCAAGTACAAATGAAATAAATCACTAGCTGAATCTTTATTGGCATGGAATAATTGTGTGGGGAAGATCTTACCACGAGCAACTAAAAAATGTTAAAGTTACGCAGAAATGGATACTCAAAATTATACTTAATCAAAAGAAAAGACATCCTATGATCTGCTTTTTCTTGATTTAGGTGTAGTTGGTTTAAAGGAGTTATATATTGATGTGGCAAAATTTATATATAAAAATGAAACTGATTTGTTTGTGTAAATTATTGCATTGTTATAAAGACTATTTTCTATTGAATCGCTTGGTTTATCTTATTGTTGAATCATTTAAACTTTTGTTTTATAAAATTAGTTTTATTGTGTTCAAGTTCACACAGGTAACCTCTAGCACACCACGATTTCACTCGGAATTAGGTGCACAGTAAAATAAATTAGCAACATATATGTAACATATTATATTGTAAGAATTCTGGTTCAATAAATTGTATTGATTATTGAGGTAAACTCTTTCCAATATTGATTTTATTATATTTCAGAGGAATCAATAAATTCAGTGTATTATTATGCGGTACGGTCATTTCTCTCAATGAATTAGACGGACTATCTTCAAAGTGCCGACAGTTTTTGACACTTCTCTGTGATTGCTATTCTCGGATTTTGATAATTTTTTTTTCATAGTATTTTTTATTATATACATTTTTTATGTAAAATATTTTCTGATCTCAGGAACAGAACATTGGATGTCAGATAATTAAATTTTGAAAAAATTTTCCATGTTCACATCTTCATAAAATCAATGATTAGTCAGACATTCGTCGCTTTCATCGCACTGATCGCTACTTGAGCGATCACTGATCAGTGTGCTAAACGAAGCAATATGAAGGGAGCACTCAGTTATCAGCAGCCATATTATGTACCATAAAATTTTTCTAATACATGATAAGTGATCAGTGATCATAAACAAAAAAACCACCTAACTTAAATCCTAATGTTTAAAAAAGTATAGAACGAAATTTGTCTCACATTTTAAAATGTCAGTCAGAAATGAAAGTGGCTTATCAAAAAGCAGTCACAAAATGTACACAAACATATAGAAGCCCGTTCAGCCGGTTTAGTGATCATTACCAAAATGATAACAAATCGCTCAGTGATTGCTACTGCGTGATGAACGCGACCATTTACAGTTTTATTTATTGTCCTTTAACAGAAATATAAGCTTCGCTATCAGATAAGTCAAAGTCGAGTTTCAGTTTTGGCGACAAATCTTAGGCCATCCTGAGTTACGAGGCCATTCGAATCCAGAGGGCATTGCAATCGGCGCCCTCAGATTTAACAAATTAAGCACATTTATTATTATTATTATTATTTAGTTACCTTTTCTGGCACAAGTTCTGAGATCTGGCGATGTCAATTTCAATGCCCGACATTTCTGACGTTTTACATAGAGTAAGTTATGGGCAATTGCAACAATTAGACGGACCTTTTTCTCTCAGGGTGTAAATAAATAAATGCGATACCCTGCAAAAAAATAAGATGGGTCCTTCGTATAAAAAAATCACATTTGAGGATCTCCTATGAAGATACAACTCCTTAAAGAGGGTGTAAAAATACTAGTTTTTAACTTTTTCTCGAAAAAGTGACAGAAATTAAATTAAGTAGACATTTTTCTGTTATCGCGAAGGTACTTGGTAAACAGTTTGCCACCCTTAAGACTTGTTTCATAGGTAACTTTTTTCTTATTGCTATCTTACCATTAAAAAATTCACATCATATAGCCCGATTCATTCTAAACAAAAAAGGTCATGGAATTTCTTCGTATAAAATTAACAATGTCTGAGAAAAAAAAAAAATTTTAAATCAATTACGTGACATGATTGGCTAGGGTAGAAATTTAGATGAACTGTAATCTGTCTAGTAGGCAGCTGTTACGTTGACATTAATTGTAACAAGTTGTCATTATATGTGGAAAGGGATTCCATAATTTTAATATTTGTAAATTGAAAATTATTATGAGATAGTTTTGCATCTTCTGAAACTGAACTAAATTAATGTTTTTTTTTTAACTTTAAATGATATTTTAAGTAATGCAATTTTCTGCATAATTACTTATAAAATTGTGAATTTTAGTTAATTTATTACTATTATGAATAAACATTATAAAATTCATAGTAAAATTATCTTGAAGTGTGTGCGTCTTAATTGGGTTTATGTGGCACTATCTGTTGAGGGTGCTAGATATAGGGTATAAAATTATGGCAACGTTAATAAAAACAGAGAATAGAACCTATAGCAGAACTACGAATAGTAGGGAACTGTCGAGCAGGTTTTAGCAAAGGACTAAATCTTCATGGTGAAATCCTTACTACATCCTTTGAATGGAAGTAAAGCAATGTGGCCTTATTCATGAACTTCAGGAAAGCATATGATTCTGTCAAGAGGAATAAACGAAGTAAAATATAGAAACAATTTGGGAAAATGCCAAAAGTAAAGTATGAATAAAAGGTGAGTGTTTAGAAGGTATTACTATTGAGATAGGACTGAGACCCCACACTCAACTTTTATTTTTAATTTAGTACTAGAAAAGGTCATAAGAGATAGTCACTTGATGTGGCCATAATTGCATGATATTAAGAAATTAGAAAAGGCAATAAGAAAACTTGTGGAGGAGGCATGTAAAATAAGATTGCAGATAAATCGCGAGAAAAGTAAGTAAGTAAGTTTTTGAAAATATAACAAAAAAAAAGATACCAATTTCAACTTGAAGACACAGAGATGAAGTTTGAAGAAGTTCAAGAATATGTGTATTTGGGGGCACTAACAACAGCTAAAGTGTGACTAGGAGCAAAAAATTAATAGGCGAATAATAAAAGCAAACAGAAGTTCAACAGCAGTAAATCACTTAACGAAATCAAAAAGTTTGTTCAGAGGAGTAAAATTTAGAATGTACAAAACAATTTTAAGGCCGACAGCACAATATGGCAGTGAAACCTGAACATTCAATAAGTCAAGAGAAAACCTGTTAAGGTGGGAAAAGAGAAGATTAAGAAGAATCCTACAGGTAAAGAACACTGAGGAAGGCTATGTAAGGAGAAATAATGACAAAATATATGGAATGTACCAAAAATAGATGAAGTAGTAAAATCCAGAAGAGTGCAGTGGTTCGGGCATCTGGAACGAATGGGAGATGAAAGAACAGTTAGAAAAATTGTAGGAAGCAAACCTAAATATAAGAAGAAAATAGGGAGACTGAGGAAGCGATGAAGAGGCAGTGGCAATATGTGTAAGGGAGAAAAATGTAATCGAATGTAATAGAAAGGCGAGAAACAGAATGGAGTGCAATATATATGTATACAATTTCAATTCCACATTATTAATGTAAGTGTAATGTTACTTTTAATTGGATTTTACTCAAAAATGGAGCTCTATCAATATTATTTATTAGAATATTCTGAAATTTAATATTTTTTAGTCAAAAGTCGAATAGTCAAAATACATAAAAGTTATGGTAAATTTTACCCCTTCCCCCACCAGGTTGGTATATATGTGGTAAACATTTGTAAATTTTGTTTACAGTGGTGAACTGAGCACATAAAAGTTAAAGTAGTTACCAAATTTCATAAATTTATCTCAGTTGGTTTCGGAGTTATTTAGAAAAAATATTCATCATCAGAGTAACTCTTTTAAGCTTTAACTTCTTTAGGGAGAATTTTTGGATTCACATTTATATGAAGAAAAAGTAATTTTTTCAACATAAAACACCCTGAAAAAGTATTTCCCTGTAATGCTCATAACGTTGAAAATGCATCGGTATGCGTATACTGTTTCTGACTGTTCTGCCAACAATCCCATTAGGAATTGGCGATTCAGTTTACTGAAAAAAAAAGTGTTTTTATTAACAGAGATAAAGAGGAAATTATAAACTAAATATTAATTTAAAAATAATTGAAAATGTAGTATCATAGAATAATGATAACTTCAGTGACATACACTATACATTTTATGAGACTCCAAAGATAAATTTTAAATGGAGTAAGGTCAGACGATCGAGAGAACCAAGCAAATAGAGTTCCTGGCCCTATTAAACTCCAAAGAAATGTGGTGGTTCAGTGCTTCTTTGAGGATTTACCATAAATTAGTAAATTCAATTTTATCTGTCATTAAATTAAACTTAAATGTATCAATTACTATTTATCATTTGTTAAGTTTTAGGAACTACCCTGTATATGTACACCTTGCTGCAACATAAAAATATCCAATCCAATATCATATTTTGTTTAAATTATGACAATTTAACTGCTTGTCCATTACACATATGCCTAGACAAATACAATTATTGATACATATTTAGACAACCATGATGCTTCCCAAAATTCCTATTAATAGTTCACCGGTTCACCCCTTTAAAAGTAGTATACATGTTAGGTTGGAAATCTTTATGTTGCCTCCACTGTAACTATGTGTATGTTAATACATTTTTTATATAGTTTGGCAGCAAAACTAAATTTGAAGTCAAAAAGCGAGGGGAGTGAAGAAAATAGGAGAATAACTATTAGAAAGAAAATTGCGAGGTGGGACCTAGTTAAAGAATTATTATTATCGAACTGTGAAAATGAGGCTTATAAACTCACAATACCGTCAAATTTTGCAGATATATGGGTGAACGAATAAAACTAATGAAAATTATACAATATCTTCATATTTATAGATATAATTTTCTGCTTACATTAATTGTAATCTTATCTATATTGTGGATGTTTAAATACAAAGTGATTATATATTAATAAGAAATATAAATGTGTTTTTATTTTTCTTAAAGTAATGGAAATGCCTTATTATTTGACCCTACGAAAAATCTAAAAAAAAAAATTTTTAAAACATTAAACTGCTATTATATTAATTATATAGGTTTTTAATTTCTTAGAAATAGAAATACCATTGTATGTACCTCTATATATATATTTTTTAGCAAATATAATTTTTCATCTAAACTTGAGAAATATATTTCTTAGGATCAGACATTTGCGGTTGAATCACATACTTGCCATTCTGCTTCACGGAACATTCTGACCGCAGTATGTCTATCCGATTTAGAAAGTAGTAGGTATTAGTATTATCCAAGTACTACCACTAAATTTAAAACAAATATGTAGCCTTACTGAATTAAAATGGAAAGATAATACAAAATTGTATCCCATTCTGAATCGAATGTACGAGTACAACATGTTTCATATTGCAATTCCATTCAGTCGCCTTAGACTTTAGACGTAAACTGTATCATGTATACCCGCTCCAAAGGGAATTCAAAAGATTTGGCCACTTTATTCTACTACTGGATTTGGAACAACCATTGGTTTTCCAACCGACGTTATCAGGTAAGTCAAAGTAAGATATTTTACAATTTTTAACATTATGTCGGCAATCAGGATCCAGGGGGCACAGCGATTGAATAGTTTCATTTAATAATACAGATATAATTATTTTATCGAATGTGAACATTACACTCAAATATACAGATTTTGTTACAGTTTAGAGTTTTGCCAATAATTCCTTATACAAGGTGTTTCCTAATTGTTTGCGGGAAATCCAGGCTAAAATTAAGGTAATGTTATTAAATAACCATAGGGTCCTCAAGTGCACTGCTTCCAATATATAGCGTTTCCAAAAACTGCGTTCGGCAATATGCTCCCAGATTGCGAGTGAATTTTGTCACGTGACTATAGATCAAAGGAATTTATCTGCAATAAATGAACAGATCAGATTGTTTTTCTTAACCTTACTTTTCACATGTGTGATTTCGTTCTGTCATTTGTTACTTATCAATATATTTTTTATGGAATTTAAATATAGCAGCTGTCGTGTAGTGGCACCAAATTCTTGTATTTTTGAGATGAGGACATTAGTACTGTAGGAAAAAAATAGTTTTGCTGAGACCTTATCGAAATTTAGTAATAAACAATTTAAAGAACATTTTATAATATGTTATGTCCCCTGCTATGTTACTCATATTCAGTAATTGAGGCGGTTAGAAGCAAAAATGGATATGTGACTTTTTATAAAAAATCGAGTTATGTGCATCAGCTCATACCTACTTTGAAAACAAGTACAATTTATTAAATCTTTAGAAATACAAAAAAAGGCATTAGAAAATAAAATATGTTTATCTTATTAATTTTCAAATATACTCGCGTCAAGAATTCAGACGTCTTACGTCACGGCTGACGTTACGCATTTGTTTTTATTGTCAACGTAATTTTCGATATTTGGTCGCGTTAAAAGTAATAATTTTTTGCAATTCAGTGCAATATATAATGCAAACTTTTAGTGTAGTATATAGTTTTATTACTATCAGTTGCAGTTTCTTAAATATTTTGATGAAAATATAATGAATTATTCATTTGTTCGCATGACGTAAGTCGTCTGAATTCTTGACCCGAGTATACCTGTGATTTTTATCTATTTATTTACAATTCAGGAATACAACAGGTTAAAGACCCACAAAGTTTTCCACTAATTTAAAAACAAAATAACATGTATGAGAAAAAATACAAAATTACACTGACTAACACATATTCCAACATAATATACAATTTAAAATAAAGCATCATAATTGCAAATGCTTGACAAAACATTTAAAAGAATTTAATGATAAAGACGTTATATCAATCCTGCCATCAACAACCGAAATATAATTATTATAATAGGAAGTAATTCTGTTAATAGGGCCATTCACGCCTAAATTAGTTCTACACAAAGGTATGTCAAAATTGTAGTTGCTTCTTGGTATTAGTTGAAGGTACATGGAAATTAAGCAAAGACAACAGTTTGCGACAATCGATCAAGTTATTCATTAGCTTGAAAAGAAAAATAAGGTCAGCATGAAATCTTCTATTTTCTAATGTAGTCAGTTGAAAAGCCTGTTTTGTAACGAGCAAATCTGTTTTCTAATCTTTCTAATCTAGTTATATATATGTTGTATGTGGGATTCCAGATAACAAGCAAAATTCAGTCTACTGCGAATATATGCATAAAACAATGACTTGATTGATTTCTCCTGTCTAAAATATTTACACGTTATTATTATGAAACCCAATAGTTTATTGCACTTATTACAAATATAATCTATGTGTGGACCAAAACTCATCAAAGAGCACTCCAAGATCTTTAATAACGGTAACCCTTTCTATTAATTGACTATTTATATTGTAATCAAAATCAAAAACATTATAATTTAATAGATTTATAACTTTTCTCAAATTTGCAAAATTTACATTTTACACCCCTTCACTTCTAACTGCCTTAATTATAGATAAATAAAAATAAATATATATGCAAATATACAATCGGTGCAAAAGACAACTTATAACTGTCAGACTGACGCACTCTGAATACAGGCAGTTGACAGAAAATTGAATTCAATCGCTTTGCTCGATCTAAAATTCTGGACCAGTTTGATGAACGTCAGATCTCTCTGATTTTATTTGCCAAATGATCAAGATTTACCTGCCCTACCTCCATGTGCAATAAAAGAACGATCCTGACTAAGCTGAGCGATTTGCCGAACGCGGCTAAAAGTTGATTAAAAATCAATTTACTTTTATTTTCAAATTGTAGCAAATAATACAATGTTTTTATCCTCGGTTACAGAATATGAAGTAATGTCTCAAACAAATTCTTTGAAAAATAATACAGCTCAAATTATTGATGCAGGTCGATTCCCATTTATGCCACAAGACTTTTCAATACGCACTTGTGTGTTTTGAGTCTTTTTGCAGTGGGTGACAAGTTTTTCTTGAAAAATCACTAGATTTGTGGGTTGGTGGCACATACCATTAGATTTTGTAGGGAAGCTTTTAAAACCAATTATACATATTAAGAATTTTTTTGTTTTATTGTTAGGTTACAGTACGATAATTTTTATGTTATTCTGTTTTTCATAAACATATTCTGTGTTCATAAGTATATCAAAAATAATTAAAATTAAAACATTTTGAGTTATTACATAGACATAAAAATAACTAGTTTTGACCCATCTACAAAATACATATTTGGAAAAACCCATAAATGTTTATGCATGTAGCGTTTCACCCTCGACCTTGAAAAGACTTGCAAACAGCTAACGCGTTTTCATAAAATCCTGGGGTTAAAACCCTGCAAAAAACCATAAATGGGAATCGGCCTTTTAGTGCCGAACTTATAAAATTATGTTACGTACAAATACTTCAACTCATTACACATACAGGGTGAATCTTAAATAAGTACAAATATTTTAACTGCTGGTGTAGTTCGTCATTTAAATCAGTCTAGTGAAAGCCATTTTTAAAAATTTCTAATATTTACGGAGATATTAATTTTTTAAAAAAATACCCACATTTTGAGGACCGCTGGCTGATTTTTCATCCAACAACGTAATGAAACATATGATTTGTTGCGAGGTTGCCATATCTCCTCCAATATAAATATTACGTTTCCTTTAACGTAATAGTTCTATTTTAAAAATACTTGTTTTAAGCATAAGTACAGTAAAATTGGGTATGTAGTATGATACGCAGCAATATTAACATAAATTTTAACATCTGAACTAACCTTACTATACTTCAAAAATTAAAAATGAATTTCCGCAAGTTCAATACTACCGTAAAATATTTAGGAAGATATTACGTGACATTACTATGTCCAATGTTCAAAAATTATACATAAACGTGCACACAAGCTTACCTGTTTGTTAAAAAATTAACTATTTAATCAGTAATCCACATTTCACAAGTTAAATGTCATTGTACACTGTTAGAAAGGGACACAAAACACAATTTCCTTAAGTTATTTTATGAAGAATAACGAAAAACTATGCACGCGTTTTTTATTTAAAATGGAAAAAATGTCAACTTTTAGCAAATTTTATTGCTATTTTCATGCATTATGTGGGGTTAACAAGTTTGACTTGGGCTTCCGATAATCTGTCATGACAGTCAATGACAGTTTGATAATAAAAAATAATATAAAATGTTACACTTGACAAAATTCGCTAAAAGTTGAGATTTTTTCTTCCTTGAAGCAAAGACATTTGTGTAATACTGGCAACACTGTGAACCACACGTTCAGTCTGCAGCACTATGACTCATAAAAGTATGAAGGGTCGGTCTAGGCCAGCGGTCCTCAACAAGTTTTCTACTGAAAAATTACGAAATTTATTTAAAATTTCAATTTTTTATTTCTGATTTTTTTGTAAAAAAAACTATTAATTATGTGTTCTACACACAAAACTATACTGCTGGTTAAAATATTTGTACTTATTTAAGATTCACCCTGTATAATAAATTTAATACTCACTACTGGAAGTACCTTATCAATTTAAAACTTCTATCATAACACCAATTTAAAAAAAAACGACAAGAAATATATCAAGCTGCAGACCAATTAGTTTAACAATTTTGGAAATATTTTTGAGAAATGTCAGAACCAGACTTCAATTCTCAATTCAAATTCAATTTTTTAAAAATCAACAATATATTAAGCCTGCGACAGTTTGGTTTTCAAGAGGGTAATGATGCTATCAGTGCTGGTTTTAACAATATCAGCGCCCTCGACAAAATTTTTACAGCACCCCTCCACATTAATGTAAAAACAAGGAAAAAAATTAAATAACATTAATTTTTTTCACAAATTATTTTATAAAATTTAACCACCTGTGATAAACTGACAAATGAAACTAGTATGTAGAATCAAATGAAAAAGGTGAAATCATTTAATCTTACTTGTACAAAAATAATTATCAGTCAAAACATATTTTTCTAACTTTTATATGTTTCCATTTCTTGAAATTTTTATCTATATTTCAATTTGACTTATTATCATTGTAAAATTTTATTTGTATGACCACGACTATATCGACTATAGTCCTACCTAGATTTGTAGATGTGGCTGATTTCACACCGGTAATGAAGCAAACATAAGCTACTTTTTTCTAAAAACAACACCAAAAAGGTATATAATAAGGTCGTCCATAGGGTTTTCTCAGTAATTCCAGGCTTATTCTTATACTCGTTAGAACATGGACGACTGAATGTGAATGGGCGCCTTCAGTACCCCTTAACTTGTGGCGCCCTGGGGCTTTATTCTTGAATATCCACAGAGCAATACATATCATTATCAAAATGAGAGTGCCTCAGGGGACCGTTCTTGGGCCAGTGGTTTTTTTTGGCATATATTAGCTCGCTTTTATCTATGGAGATACCTGCAAAAATTATATCTTATCAAGATGACATGGTTGCAGTGTTCCGGAAAAACTCATGGACGGAAACCAATTTGACTACTCAATGTGGCTTAAAACAAATTAGGAAATGACTCAATACATTTCAGTTATCACTAAGTACTAACAAAACTCATTATCTAGCTTTTTCTTTAACTGGTGCTGATAAACCTGATTTTACTTGTATAAAGGTTACTGGTTTATGACATGAAATTCAGGGCGTTAATGAGATTAAATATTTGGAAGTGGTCTTTGATAGGAATTTAAAATGGAAACACATTGATTTAACACGTAAAGTGAGAAAACTTATTTATAAATTTTATCAATTTCTGTCAACAAAACTTTTACTTATTATTGACAAAGCTCTTGTTGAATCACTTTTCAGTTATGGAATTATAATATATTAAACGTTATATTTTGGAAACATAGATTATTTCATACAAATTTACTCTACACGGAAGATACTTCTAACATTAGATCGTTATATTTTCATAGCTTATGTATATGCGGATTTAAGAATAAATCAATTCTTAACTATTCATCTTCTATATACTCTACACATGGTTATGCTAATGAAATGTTTGTTACACCGAAGTATAGAAAAGATATTTGTCACAGATCTTTGATTTATCTATTGCCTAAAGTGTTTAATATCCTGCCAATGGAGATCAGACATATTAATAGATTAAGTAGATTTTCTAGTCTAACAAAAAAGTTTATATTTGAAAATTACCTTAAGTTTACTCCCATCCCAGACAGTTGACAGTTTTATGTCTTTGTTCGTTCATTGACTGTTGATTTGACTATTGTTCTCACACGTATTAGTTATTTGTGTTTTACATAGCACAATATAAGTGTTTAATCACTTAGGTGTTCGTTTGGTTAAATTATTTTGTAGTGTTTAGTTTTGTATATTTTGTGAAATTGTGTAGATGTGAAGTTGGGATAAATAAGTAAATTAATTAATTAAAAGTCCATAATTTATATTATCTACATATATATTTAACAGTGGTATTAATATTGTTTATACATGTTCATAGGAATAGTGAATTCATATAATATTCTATAAATACATTACAATTAAGAAAATATATCAACATTCATTGTGTTATGTGGGTATTAGATGGTATAAAAGAACTTCCTTCTTGTTGGGTACCATTTTGCAAATTTGTTTGTGAGACGGCTGAAGGTTGAGGGAATGTTGATGGTGCTATATTAGTGATACCATAATTTGAAGCTATCCTAAAACAATAGATTTGATATCTTTGTAAAAAAAAACAGTAAACATATTTTTTGTAACTATTTAATATTTCATCTGCAGCGTCGTTATATCTCAACATTGTATCTATTTTATTTATTTTTTTTTATATGTATTCTGGAATATTATATTTTTGCAGATTTACAATGAGCACATCAGTGAAAAATGTAGGAAAAGGACTTTTTTAAATTAGTATAGAATTGCTAATGTTTTTGTTAGGTTGCAAAAAATCGAATGAAATCAAATTAAATAATACCTTAAATCAATCAAGTTAGTAATTTAAATAAAAAAAAACAAATTTAAATTCTAGGGTGATTGAGTCCTAATGTCCTTAATTTTAACTACATATTCGGAAGGCCTATAGTCAACTTCCAAAATTGTAGAGAGTGACTAATGTTATAAACCTGCTCACAATTTATAGCAGTCAACACAAAGAAATATACATGCAGCCCGTATATTTTTCCTACAAAATCGTGTGCCGCATATCTGTGAGAGCATACCTGATTACACAGCTTCTGCTACGCATGAGCTGCAATCAGTACACGTTAGTACGCATGCGCTACTGTTTTTGATTGGTTGCGACGCATTGTTGGATCCAATTGTTTCATTTCCAGCTATCATGGGCGGGTATATCGGAATGAGGAATATCGGATGATGACATGTATGAAGAGTTTAGAGCGTGAGGTCAAAATATGAGTGTAAGTGATGTTGAAATATATATTTGATTAACAAAATTGTACGTGAATAGCATATGTGTGCAAATAAAAAAGTGATAAAGAAGTACAACTGTGAAATGAAAAGAGATGGAATCTCGCGGAAGGAAGATTGTATTTTTCAAATGTTTTCGACAAAAAAAAATTCTATTGCTATATCTTACAAGATGAAACTTAGTCCGTATAAATCAAATCGAAGAGGGTATACTGATAGAAAGGACGAAATAGTGATATGACGAAGAAACTATTTAAAATAAAAATTAAAAAAAAAAGAATCTGGATTGAAGAATATATTAAATTTTGACAAAACATGGGCGTATGAAGGTCATACGGAAAGCGGTACGATATGGTATAAGTGTTAATGTGACCGTTATAGTGACAGTGCTAGTAACCAATGGTAAATAGTGTGTATGTATTCTAAAGCCTTTTGTCCTTTTGAATGCGGAATTCGCAAATATTTGCGCGATTTATTTAATGGTGGAAAAATCTCTATTTGTAACAAATTTTGTCAACTACCTATAACATTATCTATCATTTTCATCATGAAACTGCCATGGTAGATTATCAGAAGCTCAAAACAAATTTATTAACACCACATACTAATGAAAGGAGCAATAATATTTGTAGTGTTTGACAGTTTCGCAAATTGCAATTGTCAAGTTGAGATTTTTCCGCCAAAAATAATTAAAACAGAAATTGCAAAATTCGTGCGAAAATCCGTGAATTTCGCATCCATGAGAACAAGGCTTAAGTGTGATATTCAGGTAGGTTTAAGTGGGTGGTGGTGGTGGGCAATCGTTGTCCAAAAGGACGGCATTCTAATTTGTAGAGAGAATGACACATGTGGCACATTTACAGTAAATTGTTAATGTGCCATTACACACCCTTTACCTTGTTGAGGTCACACAATTTCAACAGCTCTGAGTTTGAAAGCAGTTTTTTTGTGATATCTATCAAATTTAATTAAATAATAAAATTGATAGTAGTGAATCAGACAACGGAGTAGACATGGAGTGGTTAATACAAGAATATAAAAAGAGGAAACGTAAGAAAATCTCTCTATCTTCTTTAATCAATGAATCATAAAAAAATAAGGATGGAAATAACACACAAAAAACATTGAAAAACACAAATAGCTAACTCCCAACCAGCTAAAGCTCGCCACACCATACAGCAACAAAATCCAGGCACAAATAAAGCATCAACTTCTGCAATAACACAACCAGAAATTACTATTAATGAGGCAAATGTTTCACAAACAAATCAAACATCTTTCCACCCACACGCAAACCACATAACAAAACACCACAATTACTCTGCAAAAATGCAAGAAATTGCACACAAACAATACAAATATTTATTTTATTTAAAATCCACAGAAAGTAAAACAAGAATAGAAATGTCTGATATATGGTAAATAAAATTTCCAAACTCGCAAGATGTCATAATTAAAACTCAACTTTTAAAAACAGACAACAACAAGACAATTATTACTTCCACATTAAAAAATATGGCTGCAGATAAAATTTTAACAAACTTCACCGAAACGACAGCATCTTCACAACCCTCACAAAACACCCCGGCAGACTCTTATTGCTGTGTGATTGCTGCAGTAGAGCCAGAAATTCAGGATATTATAGTAAGTGATTACCTTAAATATAACAACTTTGACCACAGGTATTGCAAAAGGATAATATCAAGACAAACGAATCGCCCCACCCTACTAATCAGAATTATAACCGGTTGCATAACATCATATGAAAGGTTACTAAACAATGGATTGTTCTACAAAAATCGTCATTATGCAGTATACACAGCTGCGCCTCCGCAACCAGTCCCCCTCCCTTGATGAACAGATGTCAGAAATATACCCACAAACTGAAGACTTAAATGTACAAAATGTGGAGGAAAACATTATAATACTAAATGTCCCACCCAACTACCATCAAAGTGTATCGCCTGTCAATCTGAAGATCATGCTGCCGAAAAGACCCTAAGACCAATCGAAGGTATTCCAAACATTCCTATTAAATGGACAAAAACATCACTAGAAACGTCCGAATTCACTCCCCAATAACGGTGCACTTCATTATAAACACATACGTAGACAAAATAAACAACCCAAAAAATATCAACAGAGAAACACTACTTGACAAGCTTAAAAGATTTATAAAGAACTATAATATTGATACTACACCAGTTTTTTGTCACAATAGACTCTACATCCAATTGTGGTCTGTTTGTCGAAACGAAGACAAAACCCTGCACCAACACTAACTACAGGGACTGGCTAATTTTACGACACGATGGAGAGATAGTTAATAATAACACCAGAGGAGGATGTTTGGTACAAGCGAATCCAATGATCAAAATGGGTAAGGCCAACGCTCCACGAATTAATAATCCACTGAACGAAGCAATGCATTTCACTGTACCTATTGAAAACGATTTGTTACACATTTTTACTAAATATATCCATCCTAACGCAAACATCGAAGATAATATCTTCATTAAAGCATCTTTATATAAATATTCCCTGATTATTGGAGACTTTAATATTAACGCTAGAAAAAATCGAATACTCAATAAATTTCTAAATAATTCAGACTTTATCAAGATAAATACTCCTCCTACCTTCTTAATGTCTAACAATAATGACACAACTCCTGACATTATTCTTCACACCAGAAATCTTACACCGTATATTAAAGAAGTGGAATTGATAAACGATCTAGGCTCTGATCACCTTGCATTCGTTATCAAAATCGATTTATTGTATATACATAAATAATATTCATCAAGAAGATAAATTAAAATACAATTTCAAAAAATGCAACATTAAAAAAGTCAATATCGCTCTCACCAACTACATCGCTTCAACGGCAAACGAAAATATCACTCGGGACCACATAAAAAAATGCAATGATGAATTCACAAAAGCCGTTCTAGAAAACACCCCACAATATAAAATTACTTACTATTCCCACTCATTTCCACCATATATTATACGATTAATCAAGCACAAACGAAAAATGTACAGAGAATACAGAAGGAATCTAAACCCAGATGTGAAACGACAACTTAAAGACTTTAACAGAAACATCCAAGGGCTAATTAAAGAATTCAAAAAAAAAAAAAACAGTGGATGGAAACTTGTCAAGAAATAAACAAACAAAAAGGAAAAAATTACTGGCAACAAATAAACGAACTTTCGAAATATAAGACCAGGACTAACATCTAAGATATAGAAGAAAACGGAGTACAATATACTACTGATCAAGAAAAAGCAATATATTTGGTGAACATTTCCTAAAATCCTACACATTTGTTAACAATCCAGATTACGATCAAGACAATTTAACAACAGTTAACGACTGGCACAACACTTATTTTTCCCAACACTTCCCAAGGGATACAATCCAAATTGATGGGGATGACTACTTTAACACCATTAATAGATGTAGAAATTCGGCCCCTGGTAAAGACAACATTTATTTTGCAATATGCCGATGATGTAGCACTAACAGCTCACAATAATAATCTCAGGAACACAATGTCAAATCTGCAAGCACTAATGAACTCTACCTCTATCTGGTATAATCTATGGAGACAAACCATAAATCCCTCCAAATCACAACTAATTATTTTCAACCATTCATCAAAAGCCACGTCACCTACAATATCAATCAACAATGAAATAATACATCCCACAAGTTGTGCCAAATATCTTGGAATCCATTTAGACCACCAGCTTAACCTAAACTATCACACAGCTCTACGTAAGAAGGTATTAGAAGAGTCAGTCACTTTCGCAGCCTCACATATAAAAAAAATGGTATCAGTCTATCAACTGCAAGCAGAATACCTATACAAATCCATATGCAGGCCCATACTTGAATACGGACACACATTACTTCTAAATAGCAATAAACCAGCTAGGTAAAACATACAAATTGGAGAAACCTCTTCACTGAGGAAAATCACAAAAATTAGACACCCAAGAAATCCTCTCCACAATCCCCCCAACGATCTACTTCATCAGTTAACAACTCCAATCAACACTAATTAGAAACTCTTTCAAAAAAATTCACCAAGTCAACATTTAACTTCGACTTACTCAACAAGTTTTGCATCGTACGAGATCCAGGTATACAGGCAAAATATAAAAGCCCGGAGAAAACTACATGGGAGCATATACAAGAAGTTCATAATGAAAACTAAGGGTTTTTTTTTCTCATTAAATGAGCAACACACTATTTTATGTATAATTATAAATTACCAAAAAAAATTTTTTTATTTAATACGGCCTGAAAAACTTCGGTCAATGGCCTTTTGCTATGTATATATGTATGGTAATAAAGTACTTTATTATTATTTATTGTTAATGTGCTAGGTTCAGCCGACGTCAACTTATTTTTGATAATTTTGTGTGCTTTAACTCTTCTCAAGTGTTACACGTTTATAAGACATTTTAATAGACATGTACATCTGTGTTTTCGGTGTGCATATGTGTAATTCGGTACTTACTGATCATGAGTAATGATTTTGATTCATATTCATAATCAAATGCGATTTGAATTATTTGGAAATATCAACATACAAGCTCAAATTGATTATCCAGAAAATCCTGGTATTTTTCACAGATTAGTGAATTTTACATCAGAACTTGCAAAAACGCTTAATAAATACCTTAAAAATGCAATAATTTTTAAAGGCACCTGAAAAAATATACAAAATGCATACATTTTAGATTGCATACTAGAAGTTTGTTAGATCAAACTTCATTGAAATAAAATAGTTCTTAAAAGCAAAAATTGTTCTTTGAAGCTTGATTACAATTTAAAAAAAAACACAATTGTGTTGAAGTAAGTTGATATAAATTGTTTTTTCCCATTCAAAGTAGCAACAATATATTTTTATTAAGTTTTCGGTGCTTGCTCTATCATAAGAGTCAGTTGACCTGAAATACTTGTAAGGAAAAAAAATGAGCAAAAATTACCAAATTTTCAATTTCAACACATTCAAAAACAAAACATTTGGAACAGGGTTATATTTTTTTTTTTCTCTTTTTTGACGCTTATTTATTTTTTATTATAGTGTTCCAGTCAAGCCCCATTGTTCCATATCAGTCTTATTATTAATTGATGTTTAGTGTGACCTGAGCATTACCCAAGTTTGACACTTTTAGATGAATCACATTTCGGATTTCTCATTAAATTTTAACTACTACATAACATATTTTCTATCTAAATTGTTTCTATGTATTTCGAAAATTTCAACTGTTTTCGGTCCAGACTGCAGCATAATTGTTAATTTCAAACAATAATAATAGATTTACTTCTTCATTAATACATTTTAGTACAAACTCACCTTTCAAAAAATTTATAAGCAAATAACATACGTACCTTGGATCTAAATATTGATTCAAGGATGTCTCATGGGTATGAGGAGATTGCATTCCTGGAATAGATGGCAAATGACTTGAATTTGTCATTTGTATTGATGGAAATTGTTGTGGCTGAACTTGTCCACCCCCTGAATGTAAAAATGGTGGTCTCTCATGAGCTGGATGCAATCTTGGACCCAGTAAAGAAGGATGTACATTTTGCGGAACAGTATTATTCAAAGCCTAAAAAAACACCATATAAAATACAGGGAGTCCCACAAATTAGTGGTATACAGTAAACAGATTCCTTTTTCACGCTAACTTAATCCAAGAATGATTAATTTAAAAATTACAGGGTGTTAAATTATTACTTTTGAAATGGTTATTCGTTAATATCTAAGAAGTAATTATCTTATTCAAATTTAGTAATGATACGTAAGGGTATGAAAAGTGTGGTGTAGGGAAAGTTCTATTCTCTTTTTGCAAATATTTTCCCCTTTAAAAGAGTAATGTTACTGGAAACATCACAAAAAAAAATTAGCTACTGTTAAAGTTGAAGATACTGTTAAAGTCCAAGATCACATCGTCACACGACACTTCAGAAACATCTAAGCGGGGACGTGTTGAGGAATATTCACCAAGGAGAACTTCAGGATTGAAAGTTGCAAAAACATCAACCTCTTCTACAAAAAACTCCAATTGACTTTCTGGAACTGTCATGGATTCAAAAACCTACTCGTTATAAATACGAATTCTTTTCATGTACTTTGTCTATCTGAAGCTTGGCTCTCCATAAACTCTTCTCATTACCACCTTTGCTATCATCATTTCATGTTCACAATATACCTGTCATAAGGGAAAAATCTACAGGGAGGGCTAGTGGTGGTATAGCAGTGTTGTGCAGTGAAGAAATGTCTTCATTAATAGTGGATGAATCCCCTTGGTAGATATTCTGCTTAGTTTCTCATGCTGATTTTAAATTAATTATATGTAATGTTTATTTCAATTAGTTTGCTAGAATTATTCTATTTTTCACTTTGTAATGTTTGTGTAAAATTTCATGACCTGGACATTGTTATAGGAGGTGTTTTCAATTGTCACATTTCTGATATACATACACGAGCCTTTTTTCTGATAGAATCAGTCTTGATAAAACCATAAATACTAGAGACCGTAAACTTTTAGAATTTATGAATAGTAATGGTTTATGCTTGCTAAATGACTGAACTTTATCTTTATCAATTTACTTTTATAGGCACTCAAAATAGTAGCACTATAGATTTAGTTTGGGTAAATATTCAGTGTTTAAAACGTGTCAATGACTTCCTCGTTCATACTAAAGCCACAGTATCTGATCATCTCCCTATCTCTTGCTTTCTTAAATACAACGGTACAGTACCTTCGAGTCAGGAAGGAAGATCAAACACAAAATTATGTTCAGTCATGACATAGAGATAGATATACCTTTATTTGTTCTTTTTCCTTTTATACAAAAATAAAAAAAAATAAATAACCCTATAGGGTGTAGAACATGTCATATCATATTTAAAAATAGGAAATAGTGAATGAACAACCCTAAAATATACCAAAAAAATTACAGGAAGTTATCTATAAGATAAAATATAAACAAGTCATCTATAAGATAAAACACAAAACAAAAACATTAACATTAGACATTAATTATAAGATAAAATATAAACATTAACCGACACATTAAAATTATCACGCTAAAACACAATAAAAGTCAACATTTTTACATTAATACATTATCAGTGAAGTATTCAGCCATTGTGTAGTAAGCCTTTTTTAAGAGTATCAGTTTGAGTGTGTATTTCATTCGGTTTATTGGGAGACTTTTTAATTTGTACGGCAATTTATTATATATTTTTATAAGCGAATATTCTACATTTTTTTGTATATATCTATAATTTTTTTTGCTCGTTGTCAGTAGCTTTTTCTTCCTTGTATCATGATCATGGTCTAATGAATGGAACATGTTACTATTTTCCTTCACAAATATTGCCGCTTCATAAATATATAAACTTACCACAGTAAGAATATTTCGATTTTTAAATACATCTCTGCAACTATCTGTAGGTTTCATATCAAATATATGTCTTAAGCATTTTTTTTGGATCTTTAGTATTTGGTCTGCATCTGTGGAATTTCCCCAGAAAATCACTCCATATCTAACTCTTGATTAAATATAAGCATGATACGCAGTCAATGCAGCCCCCATGTTTACAAAATGTGCGACTACCCTGAGTGCGTAGCAGTACTGTGACATATTCTTTGCTAATTTTTCCACATGTAGTTTCCAGTCAAGTCTGGAATCTAGGTGAATGCCCAAAAATTTTACCGCACTGCTATTTGTGACAACAGTGTTGTTACAAGTAAGTATTGTTTCTTCACTCTGCGGTTGGTAGGAAAATTTTATTATTTGTGTTTTATTTACATTTAGTTGAAGATTGTTATTTGTAAACCAATTTCGGAGGGTGTTTACTGCATCTATGATATCTTTTTTTATATCATTTCCAGGTTCCTGGCTGAAAATTATGGATGTATCATCTGCAAATTGAACTAATTCATGATTAACTATTTCTGGCAAGTAATTTGTGCAAAGGATATAGAGCAGAGGCCCAAGGACTGAGCCTTGAGGCACTCCCCTTTTAATTATTTTTTTATTCGATTGGTATTTGGTGCCACTATCATCCCTCTCAACTACTTGTTGATATCTATCTGACAAATAAGATTTTATCAATTGTAAGGCTACTCCCCTTATGCCGATATTCTCTAACTTATCTAGAAGAAAGTCATGCTCAACGCTGTCAAAAGCTCTGGAGAGGTCAAGACATACTGCAATTGTGTCTTTGTTATTATTTAGTGAATCTAATATTACAGTTAATGCTTTATAAATGGCTAGTATTGTACTTTTACCTTTCCTAAAACTATACTGAGAATTTGACATTAAGCGACTCTCCTCGACATAATTAATTATTCTGATGTAAATACATTTTTCAAATATTTTACTTATATTAGACAAGAGTGCGATGGGACGATAGTTTTGCCAATCTGTTTTGTCTCCTTTTTTATACAGAGCCTTAATTTCAGCAATCTTCAATCTGTCTGGAAATATTCCTTTGCAAAGCATTAAATTTATTATATGAGATAGTGGATGACAAATAACATCTGCAACGTGTTTCAATAACTTTATAGGCACTTCATCTTCTCCAACAGATTTTTTATTTTTTAGGGATTTAATTATATTGAATATTTCATGTGGGCTAGATGGCTGTAGAAACAAAGAATATGGTATTTCCCTGGAGTTCTCTTTATTATGGTTTTGAGAATGTATTATTTCACATTGATTAATAAATTTATCATTGATATGATTTAGGATATCTTTATAACTCTCACCTTGAATATTTTCTAATATAGATTCATTGTCTCTTTTTTGCTTACCTGTATATGTTTTTACAACATCCCATACAGCTTTCCCTTTATTCTGGGCAGATTCCACATATATTTTATTTGATAGTTGTTTTGCAGCTTTTACAACATTTTTTAAAATTTTTGTGTATTTATTAAAATATTCTCTTGTAATTCTATTGGCAAGCATTTCATTGTATAAATAACGTTTTCTTCTTGATGATAATTTTATACCTGTCGTGATCCAAGACTTATTTACATTTTTCAATATTTTGATATTTTTCGGAGGAAAAATCAACTTGATAGCATTACTAATCGTAGTTTCAAATTTGTTATAGGCAGGGTTTACAGCGTTTTCCTGAAATACACCTTCCCATGTTTCACTTTCTAGTAGCTCATTAAATTGTTGTAATTTACTTGCAGAGAATATTTTTGTTATGCGAACACTTTCTTTTTGTGGTTCATTTTTAGAAAGTGATTCTTTTTTAGAAAGTGATTCTATGTGAAGAATTTGTGCTTCATGATCAGAGAGGGCAGATGTTATTACTTGACCACCCTGTTCATGTTCAAAATTTATAAATATATTGTCAATTAGCGACTCTGATTTTTTAGAAAACCTAGTAGCCGTAAATATGGTTTGACTTAAATTAAAAGTTAGAAGTAGGTTTATGAAATTACTTGAGAGTCTGTTCTTATCTAAAAGGTTTATGTTAAAATCTCCACATAGAACTATTTTATTTTTAGGATATTTGTCACAGCAGTAAGTTAATGTTTTCGTTAAAATATTAAAAAATAGATCAATATCATCCTGATTAACTGATGGAATTCTATAAACTGTTAAAATTAGTAATTTACCTGACTTACTAACAATAGCCGATCTTCACATTGTTCCTCTACTGATTGTAGTTGCAAATCAACAAAATCACTAATTTCCGCATCTTTTTTAACATAAATGCAGGAACCACCATGGATTTTGATTTTTCTGCAAAAACTTGAAGTGAGCTTGTACCCTTCAAGATTCATAACTTCCATTTCGTCTTTGGTGCACCAATGCTCCGTAAGGCACACTACATCCGGGAATTTTTCTAAAGAAGAAAGAAATATTTCGCATTCAGCAGTTTTATTTCGCAAACACTGAATGTTTTGATGTAAAACACAGAGTGAACTCCTTTTTTGTTGACCGGTTTGTTTTAAGTTTTTATTTGAGATTTTTGCTTTGGTTTGGATGTTTCTTTGCTCCTGATAATCTGTAGTTATGCCCTGCGAATCACATTTCTGTAGGGGCACATTTGCAGTTGGAGATCCTATATGTCTAAAAAAGAATTTGGTTGAGTTGCTTGTCCACAATTTACATTCTTTTGTCGTTGTAGTATAAAGTCAAAACGTTTGAATCTTATTCCTTTTGGCCAGAACCCAGGATCATAAAATTTGTCTTTGTAACTGAAGTCACCGGCTACCATATAAGTCTTCAATCTACCATTTTCTTTTAGGTCCTTCACTATGAATTCTTCCTTATCATTTCCACATTTAGATTTTAAGTACTGTTTAATATCGTCCTCGGTCACTTCTGGTTCAATCCTGTATAGATACATCCAGACTTTAGGTTTAACTCCTTTAAAATTTCCTAGATTTTCTTCAGATTGACCCACTTTGCTCCTACGCTGACTAAATTTCCTGCTTCTCCTGCGAGGGACTTCCCATTGCTTACCATCCTTGTCATTAGTGTTTTGCTAGGTGTTTTGTAATTCATCTGTTATAGAGTTGACTTCTTTAGTTCGATTTTGTTCGGTTCTGTCATTGGTCTTATTTATATGTTCCTTTATTTCTGCAGATGAATTCTCAAGGTTGATTATGTCCTGCATTAGATTCCTTTGATGTATCTCTAAGCTGTTTATCTTGTTAGGATTAGTTTTAGTAGCTGAGGCATAACCTTGTTTGCTATTGACTTCGCCATGCGTTTTATTTGGAACGTCATTTTTTGGTATCACTTTCCGACAATTCGATTCAAAATGTTGCCTCGTTTTTAATTCGGTGACACATCTCTCGCTGGTTGAGGGAGGATCATGTCCAAAAAAAGCATTGTCAGTTATATCTGCTACTAGGACGTTGTGTTGGAAAGTGGTTGCCCCCAAGGTTATTTTAGCCCCCATTTGCTGCATCCAAGATGTAGTTTCGGTCGAGTTGCTGTATTCTGTCGTAGGCGACAATATTGGATTTTATGATGGTGTGACTAGAACCGGTATCAAGGACCATTTCACAATCCCATCCGCATATATACGCTCTGGTACTACCAAACTCGTTCCATTATTTGGCAGACGGGTTCCTTGATCTTAATAGTTGGTGGGGATTGGTAGCACCTAGCCAGATTCGGCCTCCGAAGCTGACTAGTTAACGTATTTCTGGTCCTGACTAGGTGTATTCTTAGGGCATCGATTTTCTTCGAAGTGTTATCTTCAACTTTTTAATTGTGCTTGGTAAACGTGTTGTAGATGAACCTTGTCATACCTCATTTCTAAAGCATCCTTCACCGTTTCGCAGTCCTTTTGTTTATCCTCAGCTAGTGTTCTTAATATCTAATTACTTCACCTCGTAGAGAAAACTATAAAGTCACTTATTCTTCTTCTGACCAGTTATTTGGCAAGGTAGCTGATTCAAATTGTTTAAGGTAAGTACTCCATGACACCTTTCCATCAAATGTTGATAGTTTAATCCTTGACGACGGAAGAAAACTGTTCTCATATTTTCTTCTACGACCTGGACTTTATCTTGTACCTCATTTTTTAATTGCGTAATTTTCTCTGCTATAGTTACCTCAAATTCATTGAGTTTAACTTTAATTGCTTTTCATTTCGTTTCTTAACTTTTCCTGGTTATTTTTCATTTCTTCACCTCCTCTTGACTATTTTTCATTTCCTTCTATAAGTCTTCCTTCATATCTTTCGTCATTCCTATTAACTGTTTCAATGTTTCCACCATTTCCGTCAGCCTTTGATCTCATCAATGGCATTCACTCCAAACGTCTTCTTTGTGTTACGTCGCACTTCTGATACCAATGTAACCTCTATGTACTTTGCGTGGAAACACGTTACGTAGACAAACAAACTTTATTGTCACTCTTGATTGTGCAAGAAATATCCTTCAAACAAATTTCACAACTGTCAATGCTTTACTTTGACGTTTCTGTCACTCACGTTCAGCTTTTCAAGATAAATTGAACTGTCAGCGAAAGCGATCCGCTTATATAGGTTTTTTACGGTTCTAGAAGTTCAAATAGAATATGGCCGAGAATGTTCCAGGATATATATTTTTTGACACGTTGTATAAATAATTATTATGCAATCAAATAGACCGTGAAAGAAACTTTAAGTTGATATATGGAAGGATAGGTTTTGTTACTGTAGTACTGTCAAAATTAACAAATCATGTTTGATTTTCAAAATATATCTGAGGAAAATACAAATTTTCAGAAGCAGCCATTTTGTAAAAATAATTTATTTTTTAAAATTATATATTTGGCTTAGAAGGCCTTGGACTGGTCTACAAAATGACATCTTGAATGGTAAAAGCTTAAATTAAAATAAGTTACAGAATAATCTGCAAAAAAATGTTGTGTTAAAAAATAAATATAGTCAAAATTTGGGTTTCAAGAATTATTACACGCCCTGTATCTCAAAAATGAGTAGCTTTGTGACAAAACTTAATTAAGCAAACTTCATTTATTTTCAATGTTCAGCTCTAGGAATATTGCCATATTTTTCTGGAATATCCTGTATAAAATTCCTTTCCAACTTCAACACACTATATTTCTCTTATAAAGCTACCAAAAAAAATATATTGACTCTCAAAGCATAAGCAAAATATTTAGTAGTAAGCATGTAAGATATTTTAAAATTATATTATAATAATTTGAAATTTTTTTAAAACAAACTTTATATACAATTACTCGGCCTCTATTTATATTATTTAATAAGTCACTAAAGTCAGGTACATTTCCCAATGTTTGGAAAGACAGCTACATTATGCCCATTTTCAAGAGTGGTGCTAAAGATAATGTTGAAAATTATAGAAGTATAGAAGCATTTCTTCTTGTATAGCTAAGCTATTTGACTCATTAGTTACACATCAATTAAGCAACATATGCAATTCTCTTATTATCCCTGAACAACATGGGTTTGTACTAGGTCGTTCAACAATTTCAAATTTAATTTTATTTCATGAATACGTTTCCAGTGCTTTGGAGGGGTCGAATGTATATATATTCATTTGTAACAAAAATAAATGAGGAATACATGACACCGCTATTCTGCATCCGTTCATATACCTATTCTTACCTAACGTCCATGTGTATATTTTATATATGTATTTCTACCTTTCTGCATCCGCCGACGTTGCCACATTTCATCGTCGATAACGTGCGTATAATTAAAAGTATTAAAACTAGGTGCGTACGATTTGTGTAGAAAATAGAATATGATAGAATTTTATTTATATTTGTCGCATATAAAAAAATATCTCTTATACAGTATGTCCACGGTGAGAGGGAAAATATTTTTATTTTTCATTTTGCGAGAAAATGACATGCTTGATTAAAATTTTTGCTTGTCTTTACAATGCAGCTGGCATGGAGAACTTTCATTTTTTACTGTTTTAAAAAGGTATTTTAAGCTAATAGTAAAAAATGTTACAAAAGCTAATAATAAGGAATATATGGGTAGATATTGTGGGTGTAATTCAACGCAGGTTGGGGCTTTTGTCCACTGAGTAGTTAGTTTCACACAATATTATTAATACCTAAAAATATAAAAAAAAGAGAACATGTTGAATGTACAGGGTGATCAGAAAATCGGTAAATATAAAAATCGTTCAAGAATAAACTGCCTTTGTTTTTAATAACTTAAAAAAATGTTGTTAAGGAAAGTTGCTTAGAATTAAAATTTATATTAAAATTTCAATTTGCGCATGAATTGGCCTACTTTGATAGAAACGTGTAGTAAAATATTTTTATTTTTTATTTTACGAGAAAAGGGCATTCTTGGTTAAAATTTTGACTTGTCTTTAAAATACGGTTGGCATTTTAATATTTTCGTTTCCGTAATATATGTTGTTTCTAATACTTATTACTATTTTTTGGTAAAATATTAGACTGTATCAAACTCTCCTCTGGATTTCCCAAATTTTTTAATTTTTCAACACACCCGCCACCCCCTTACACTCCGGAATTTTTTCGTTCCGTAATATATGTTGTTTCTAATGCTTATTACTGTTTTTTTTGCAAAATATCAGACTCTATCAAACTCTCCTCTAAATTTCCCGAATTTTATAATTCTTCAACACCTCCACCACCCCCATTACACTCCGGAATATTTTAATTTCCGTAATATATGTTGTTTCTAATGCTTATTACTATTTTTTGGCAAAATATCAGACTCTATCAAACTCTCCTCTAAATTTCCCGAATTTTATAATTCTTCAACACCCCCGCCACACCCATTACACTCCGGAATATTTTAATTTCCGTAATATATGTTGTTTCTAATGCTTATTACTATTTTTTGGCAAAATATAAAGCTCTATTAAACTCTCCTATAGATTTCCCGATTTTTTTAATTTTTCAACACCCCCGCCACCCTCTTACACCCCGGAATATTTTCGTTTCTGAAATATATCTTATTTCTAATGCTTATTACTATTTTTTTGTCAAAATTTGAGACTGTATCAAACTCTCCTCAAGACTTCCCAAATTTTATAATTCTTCAACACCCCCGCCACCTCCTTACACCCCGAAATATTTTCATTTCCGTAATATATGTTGTTTCTAACACATTACTATTTATTGGCAAGATATGAGACTGTATCAAACTCTCTAGATTTCCCGAATTTTTTAATTTTTCAACACCCCTGCCACCCCCTTATTCCTCGGAATTCTTTCGTTTCCGTAATATATGTTGTTTCTAATGCTTATTACTATTTTTTGACAAAATATCAGACTGTATCAAAATCTCCTCTAAATTTCCCGAATTTTATAATTATTCAACACCCCCGTCTTTTTTATGAATTAAAAAAAGAAATAATATACCTATAAATAACCACAAAATACATATTTTAATGCAATATTAGTAACAATAACAATATGCACGAGTTTTTAATAAGCTGCAAATTCTAAAATTTAATTATCAAAATATCAAAAGTGTGCAACGAGAAATGTATAAATTAGAAATGCTGATAGGTATAACTTAGAGACAGTGTTGTCAAATTGATGGACGCACAATCATCGACAGCAGCGTTAAAAATATACTTCTTCAAAATATACGGCTGCAGAGAAACTGCACCCTAACGGACAAAGATTGAACTGAATTTGTATATATTTTTTACATTTATCAACTTTTCTGCGTCCTTAACAGTCTATGATATCTCTTATTTCCTTTACTTTAAATTATTCAACTTCACATCATTTACTTCATAAATATAACAATAATAGATGGCAGCGTAGGAGAACAGCTGTAAAGCTTGGAAATCATGGAACTGGATGAAAAACTTTTCTGTGTCCGTATACGGACGCATAATGGTAGAGGATGCCAAAGTAAATGTAAATTTAACAATGTACGGACGTAGAATGATTAGTGATATATATATATATATATATATATATATATATATATATATATATATATATATATATATAATTCAGCACACACATTGGTAACAAGGGTAACAGACATTTGTCTGGTGTATAGTTCAGGATTGGGCAATTCTTCGCATCTATTGCAGGTATATTGCCGAATGTGTATTACAAAGTCAGACACCTAAAGAGTATACAAAATTTTTCTTCTACACCATAAACATCAATAATAACAGCTACCTTCAGTATTACGTAGGTTTCGTCGTCAGCCTCTTTCAGAAACCTATTGACCTCTCTCGATTTCTTGAGTTCACACCTCCACTGAAACGTTTAAAAAATTCTGTCACCTTTGCATATGTCTGAATATTTACATTTTCCTTTTAGAGAGAGTTGTCTTCAGCATGGAGTACTTTGACCAGAGTGAAACTGCTTTGAAGATTTCGAATTTTATATGGATAGGTTAACAATGCATCTTCACCGTAGATTTAATAGTAAAGAGATGTATTGGTTATATTTTGAAGTAATCGGAGAACTTCATTCTACTTAGACAAACAGATTTATTGGCCACTGTATAAATAAAATAGAAGTCAATTTTTTGGATCCTAACAAAGGATGACTACAAATAAATAAAAGTACAAAATAGAAAAACAATAATACCCAATACTGAAGTGTAAATACAAACAACTTAAATCACTACTAAAATACAAAACCAACAACAATTTAAAACCAGTGATACACCAAGTGTATGCCATACGCAAATACACAGTTTACACAATTACACACATGTTAAAGAACATTTGTATCCTTAAAATAAGCTTTATTTGCTGTGAAAGTTTTTATTTTATTTTTGAATGTAGTAAATTTCAAGGAACGAGTTTTTGGGCTCAATTTATTATAAACACTAAAGTCCAAAAAACAACATGTTCGCAAATTAAAAATATAATTTTTTTGAAATTTAGCCAAATTTTTCACTATTGACTACAAATAATTATTATAGTTAAGACTGCTAACAACATTACAATAAACAAATAATCTAGCAACTTACCATAGCAGTAGTTGATAAGGAATATCCATACATCGCTTTGTTAACTGGAGGCAACTGTGGTTCCCTCATTAGCATATGGTATAGACTTAAGGCTTCGACTAGATCAGAACTTAATTGAGTTAACTGGGCATGTTTCCTGTCAACTCTTTCCAATTCGGTATCTATTAAAGGACCCATAGCATTAACTTCTCCTGAAATAATATTATTACAATTATTTTGAGTAATTAATATGAATACTAGCAAGTCAGCATATGCTGATCTGGCCTTTCACTTGTACCAACGGTACTCGGATTGCATAGCTACGTGGTGTTCTCCATGCTGGTTAGCAAATACAAAATTCAATAAATATAATAAAATAAAGTTGATTGCTCCAGGAATCGAACCACTGATTGGGCTTCCTCAGCTGAAACGTTACCCACTGTGCCACGGAAACCATGTGCCAAAATCCTGGTTATTTGGGTGTTTCTGTGTGTAGTTCTCCACAAAAGTAAATAAAACTTTTGAAATATTCATATTAAAATTTGAAGCTATAATGTCATTGCGAAAGAACATGGGCAGGTCCCGCATGGCACAATAACAACCTCTCGTCGTCCGAAACACCCTATATGCGGAGCGAATTATGAAATACGTGAAACTGAATTTTAATTTTTAAATGTGCATATTTTAATTTTGAAATATTGGGAAATTTTAGAACTAGAACTACTAAGATACCAAAATATGTCGATAGACCAAATATACCTTAGTCCAAATATAGATAGTTAAAAAGATACTGGATGTGAAAATTACAATTTTTTCTTGTCTCGGAAATGAAATTTTGTATGCATTTTTTTTCTTTTATGGCAAAACTTAAAAAAGTGCCAAAACTCATTCTAATATATAGAGATAAAATTATAATGAACTAAAATGTAATAAAATTGAATATATGTAACTCAAAAACTAGAGTTGGACAAAATTAAAATTTGAGTGGTCAATGTTCTGGAGGTACAGGATGTATCTGTAAAGATCGTATGTAGAATGATGAAAATTAACTCAATAATTGATCTAATTAAAGGTAAAAAAATCTGGTTGAATCCATATACAGAGCTGATAAAACATAAAAATAAATCAAATTTGCTTAACCTACATCCTACAGCAACTCATTTTTGAGATACCGGGCGTATAAGATAATTTTAGGAAATTAATTTTTGGAAGTAAATTTTTTAAAATACGACATATTTCATCAAAATTTGACAGAGACACATTTTTGGTAGTGCCGAACAGGATGGTGCTATCAGTTTTTTTGTACAAAGTAAATGGTTTTCCCAGTCTAAATTATGTGATATTATATAACATTTCTTTTTACACAAAAAGGTGTTCTTAATAAATTTGTAATAATGTAATGTAATAATGCACTGTTGTGGTGCAAAACATTCCCTTAAAGTCAACAGCATATCTGTGTATTCACTGCTGATTAGCGGCGGCTAGTGAGATTTCAGGTATGTCATTGTTCCATAACCAGACATGGGACCCAAACCAAACTTTAGGATATATGTACTGTGGCCATATATAGATAACTTTTGTAGAAGAAAAACCTTTTTGCAGTTTGCAAAAAAAAAAATTTAAAAATCGCTGCTTCACCTAGGAATTTCCAGATTGGTTTCTTCAATTTTAGTGAATTATTTTTTTTATAAATTAGAGTTTTATCGAGGTTTTTCAAATTTGATTAAAAACTAATATTTGTAGAATTTAGAGCGTTTTGAGCGTTCTATTAGAATAGTTTATAAAATAAATTCTTCCAAAATTTGATTTTCTAAAATTATCTCTAGGACATACATTAAGCAAACTCTACTTATTTTTCAATGTCTTATGAGCTCTAGCAACATATCCATGTCTTGAAACATAAATACCTCAATCAATGTAGTCACAATTGCTAGGAATCCCAGAAAATTTAATCCACCAATTATTTTGAAAATTTGATTACTGTTTTCTAGTACTCAGTGTATCTAAGAAAAAGCTATTTTTCATTTGATTTGAAAAATTACAGTTATTTGTAACTTGCACCATTATGAAACACTTAAACAATAAACTAAAATAATAAATTTCAAATAGTAGCAAAATAAAGTTTATAATTACTGACGATATTGTGGGAAACATAAACTAATGCCTGACCATATGATTATAAAGAAAAATATCACATTTATTCATATATTTCGAAAACCAATTCTCTAGAATTAGAAAGCAACTTGTTTAGAGGAAGAAAGAACAAAATTTTATTAAGTGGGTGATAAGGTTTGCCACTACTGATTTATTTAATAGTCTTTAAGTATGGGTTCTAAAATTGTATATTAATATAACTTACTTTCTAAATTTAACATTTCATCAGTATCTGCTTCAAGGTTTGTAGGATCAGCTTCATGTAGTAAATGTAATAATCTATCAATTTTTTCTTCATTTATCTCTATATTTACAAGTTCCTCCTTCAAGAACTTTACTTCTGCAGTCTCTTTAAATTGTACCATCTTCTTAGCTTTTTCATATACTGAAACATTTTAATTTTATATATTGACTACCACTAAAATACTTAGTCTAATTTTAATTACATATCAATGCAATGATGCATTGATGTTGTAAATATAATTAATAATTTGAAAAACACAAATTCTGTGGGCATTGACTGTATTTCTACCTAGATTATCAAAAGCATTTGTAATCAGATTGCTCCATCTCTGGCTATATCATAAATCTATCTGTAGAATGTGGCAAGTTTCCTGAAAAGCTAAAAATTGGTGTTGTTACACCTATATTTAAAAAGAATGATGCTTTATTAACAGAAAATTACAGTGGTATTACAGTTCCAACTATCCTAAGCAATGTCATTGAGAGGGTAATGTACAATAAAATGTACTCATATTTAAACAAATATAATATTTTATCCAAATGTCATAATGGCTTTTGTCCAAATAAATCAACAGAAACTGCTTGTTATGATTTTACAGAATTCATACATAAACATCATGATAAAGGTAAATACGTTGGTGCATTATTTTTTGATCTGTCAAAGGCCTTTAATACTCTAAATATTATTTTATGTCAGAAAAGTTGTCAGCAGTGGGCTTTAGGGATAATGTTTTGTTGTGGCTAACATCATATCTGCAATATAGAAAAATGTATGTAAAAGTAAATAATAATATGTCAGCTGTTCAAGAGATTGACCTAGGAGTTCCACAAGGGTCTACACTTGGTCCACTATTTTTTTTTAATTTTCATGAATGACCTACCCTCCTATCTTAATACTGAATGTACTGTAATGTATGCAGATGATGTCACTCTAGCAACACATAGTAACAGCCCTGAGCAGCTGCAGGATTTTTTGAATATATTGGCTTACCAATTTACTGAATGGTGCAATAAAAACTGTCTAATTGTAAATGCAGAAATAACAATATGCATGCGATTTTGATCCCGTAGAAAAATCGATGCACCTCTTTTTGTAAAGGTAAATGATAAAATAATAGAAAGTTCAGAACAAACAAAGTTTCTGGGTACATACATGAATTGTGATTTACATATATAAATGTATATTATATGTTGTCAAAAATATAAAATTTTATGAACGAAATTCTGATTCTGATACATATCAAACTAGGTACGGTAACTTACTGAAAATTCTGAATCACACTTCAAGTTTATATGAAAAGTCGCATTCTTACATGGACATAAAACTAATGAACGTATTACCACAAAATATTAAAGAGGAAAAAAATCTAAATTCTCTTAAAACTAAACTTAAGACCTACCTTGTTAGTAAATGTTTATATAAAGTTTCAGACATTAACACAGTATAAACTATTCTTTAGATTTTTCTTGTGTTATACTTCACGTAAATTATTGTACACCTATCCATAATAATAAGTTTTATATTATTTTCATTATACACTGTTTGTATGTTTATAAGTATTTTTGTATTTTACACGTTTACTTGTAACAAATGTTTACAATGACTTATCCAATGTCAATTATTTTCATCTTAATGGATTAATAAATTATTATTATTATTATTATAAATTAATTTAACAAACATTTTGACATCCGTCTTGCATATGTATCTCGATCTCAAATTTACTAGGTTTTCATGAAAGCCTTTCGAAGTTTTATATACACTTTGCATGAACATTGCAAGAAGGTAGGTATTACAAATAGAACTACCAATATCGGGTGATAGCTAAAGAATGTTTCACTGTAACACTAATACTTCTTTAAAAACATTATAACAAACTAGCATATGTGGAGAAATATGTCTTTATGTTAGATATTTATACTTACTGCTCAAAATACGATTACATTCAAATATTTCTTACGCTGATTTTTGAGATTATGCCTGTAAATATATCGTTGTTGAGATAAAGGTTATAGATTATTGAAAAAAAAATTGAATTTATAAAAACGAAAAAAAAGGCTCAGTTAAAAGGGGGTTTTTACATTTTTATTATAGTAGTTGAAATTTTATTTGATTTAGAAATTTAATTCAAATGATATTTAAAAAGGAATCTATAGTCTGTTTAGAAATGAAAGAGAGTAATAAAAGCTTATTATGTATGCAAATCGTAAATAAATGTAGTACTGGTGCTTATATTCAATATTTTTATATTATATATTATCGGTATAGATGAGGTGTACTTTTAAAAAAATTGTGTGATCGAACCGTACTAAATTGTAGCATGTAGCTAAAATTTAATCCTCGACAATCCGTCTTTGTCTATGCCGCTTCAATTTCTCGGTCCATTTCTCTTATAAGTAAACAATTTAAAAACAGCATTTCAAAACTAGAGGCTACTTTAAGCATCATAACCGAGTTAAGAGGGTTTTTAGTAATTCAAATAAAATTATTCAATATTATTATCAAAATATTTATTTAAATTTAACGAATAGACTTTTATTCCACACAAAAATATATGTATTTTGAAAATTCAAATTATGGTGAGTAAATGTAGTGTTGTATAAATGTACAATAAAGAAAATAAAAAAGTAGGTATATTAAAATTCATCCTCTGAATATTCTGATGAATTATCTTCGTCTCCTAGATTGATAACGATAGGTTCCACAGTAACGTCAATTAAATTATCGAGTTTCCACATTTTCTCCTCTTCTTTTTGTACATGATGTATACGTCTTTGCCAGTTATCTGCAGTTACTCATTCAAAGGAATTTTTTAACAAAATTTTCACGTCACTTAATTTAAACGTCGTATTATTTCGCGCTACATCTCCTTTTACCTCCGCCCAGACTAATTTGATTGGGTTAAGTTCAGTGATAAGATAGTAACCGTAGTACCGTTATTTGACGATTTGTTGTCATTCCATCAATAACTTTTTTTCTGATCTTTATTAAGATTGACAAGTATCAAAAGTCCCTTTTTACCATATTTATTTCAAAAGAAATGTTTTTTCCGAATAACCATTGAATTATATCGGCTTTCCTCCAAGCAGTCGTAGGCGTGCACTCGGTCTGCCGTGAATGGTAACTGGCATTATCCATGACAATTACAAACCCCGGAGAAATAAGATCTGTGTAAAATACTCTTCAAAAACATCTGCGTTCATGTCTTCGTGATAGTCACCTGTATTTTTAGATTCAAATAAAAGTAAACCGTCATCTACAAAACCACTGGCACTACCTATATGTGTCACTATTAATCTTCGCCCTTTACCTGAAGGTGCCTTGAACCCTGTTGAAAGTCCATCCAAAAATGCTTGTCAAAAACTTTTTACATTTTTATCTTATCTTTTGTTACAATATATCCCTCGTTGACCCAAGTTTAGTCTAGATAATAAATATTCCTCCCTTCGTCACGGAATTTTCTAACTGATCTTAAGTAGGATCTTCGCCAACAAATAATTTCATCTTTATCGATAAGAACTGACTTCCTGTTCTGCTTTTCCTAGCAAAAATTCAACTCTCGTAAGACGGCCCATAATTTGCTTCTACTGATTATTGGCAAATCGTTGTCCTCTGAAAGTTCACTTAAAATTTTGTTTAGTGTCGGTATTTCTTTTTTAAAATAAAATGAGTGTACTTTTCTGCGAATAAGATGACATTTTTGAAAAAATCATCTATAACGGCTTTTGACCTCCCTGTAGATAATTTTGGGGGATTTACAGTATCTTGTTCATTTTTTGTTTCCTTTAAAAGTCTGTAGATAGTCGATTTTCCAATCCCTGTCATTTTGGAACACGATGTCTTCAACACTGTTGGTAGAATTTTGGTGTTTCAATGCATTAAATACATTTAATATAATCTTCTCATTTTGAGATAGCGCACAGTTTTTCACGCGTTTAGCAGGTACGTAATCTGATAAGCTCGACATTTTACCCAAACAATATTATATCCACTGGCACAATAGTCACTAAACACAAGTTGCATTTTACTCTACTGCACTAGCACGTCTTCGTATATTCAGCTGTAAGACTGGATTGATCTGTCACAATAAACTGGCTCCTGCCCTATGATGTATCCAGTAAAATATACTAATGTACACCCATTACCTGTTAGCATTAATGTTACCCGATAATTACCTGAAACGAAATATTACCACGCCCATGGCCGGTTCTTATCTCGGGGTTTTATTACTATCTTTCATTTCCAAACAGACTATAGATTAATTACAGGAAATTCTTGAAATTCACAGGTCGAATTTTGCAGGGAAAGCTACCCTGTATTTTATTTTGTTATACGAAACCTTGAATTCTTTGGTGAATTTTAAAGAGTCTTTCATATAAGGTTTTTATATATAGGGTGTCTGAAAAGTAATGGGACCCAGCATTATAGCTTCCTGTGATCAAATAGAACCGATTTAGACAAATTTAGCTTAGTCCAAAATGCTTCATTTAGAAGTACAGGGCTTCACAAAAAAATTGTTTTCTTGTTATGGGCATAATTAAGAAACGAAACGTCCAATCATGTGGAAATTGGGTACAGTTATGTTTTAAATAAGTACAAGCATTGCGAAGGAGTCAATAATGCTGTATATCGTAGGGGATGCTCTTGGCAGTTTTTTGTAAACCATTTTTATCGTATCTTTTTTGATAGTCCTATTCTGATAAGCTTAACGGAAAATCATAAGGAAGAAATTAATTTTGCTTAGAAAAGCTATCCATGTAACTCTACCTTCTTTCTGCATCTCCTCCGTTAAATTGATTTTGACAGTAAACAGTAATCATAATAATTTGGAATTATTTACACATTACATTTACACTTTACACAACTACACAATCTTTTGATCAAATTTTATCTAATTTAAGTGTATCAACGTCAGTTTGACAAGTGGTAACTTGATCGAATTAGAAAATTTATTTCTATTTTAATGTGTGGAACTTTGCAAATGCGTTTTTACCGAAAACGGTGCATTTTACCAACATGGAACAAGTATAGCTTTTCTACACAAAATTGATTTCTCCAACATAATTTTCAGTCAAGTGTATCTATTAGGACCAACAAAATAAATACGTTAAAAATTAATTGCAAAAAAACTGCCAAGAGTGCCCTCTACAATATGCAGCACTACGTACTACTTCACAATGCTTGTACTTATCTAAAACATAACTACCAAATTTGAACATGATTGGCCGTCTCGTTTATTAATTATGAAATCAATTTTTTTTCTCTGAAATCCTATAACTTCTAAACGAGTCACTTTTGAACAAAGATAAGTTTGTCCTATTTGATCACAGCTATGTTTAAGCTGGATCCCATTACTTTCCGGACACCCTGTATAGTTGGGTTCCAAAATAGTAAAGAATGACTCATGTTATAAACCCTTCTCACAATTTATGGCAGTCAACACAAAGAGAAATATATGCAGCTCATATATTTTCAGTATAAAATTGTAAGCTCGGATTATTTCGCAGGACATACCCTATTGTATAGCTTCTGCTGAACGTATGCACCACATCAAAATGCTCAAATTCTATTGGTTATGACATCGTGAAGTATCCATTTATTTCATCACGACTGCGTTCATAACAAGCATATATCCTACCAATTTTAGTTTTGCTTGTTCCAAATGTTATCATGCTAAATTAAAATGATTGGTAGTTCCAATCATTTATTCAAAGCTATACTAGTTTTGGATGCACATTTAAGTTCCATCAGAAATGGTTTTAATGGATTTGATTGGTAGATTTGAATTTTAAGAATCGAGGATTTCAAAACACGTGACAAAAAGATGGCCAACCCAAGGTATACAAACCGAGAAACATGTGCTATTCTCGGGTAATACATCAAATGTCAGATGTATAAGATATATCAATTTACTTCACAACAGAATGTTGTTTTTATTAAAGTATCTATTCAACAAAAAACAGTTCCTAACATTTATACAATCACGTGAAATACAATATACAACCAAACAGGTTATTGCCATTATTGTGTGCCCTGTCGACACCATTTTTAAATATATTTCATAACATCTCGGAATACTCTATTGTTCTGCAATTTGAATACATTTAGCGAAGTGGCTTACATCTATTGATAGATTTTGGAACTGCTGTACAGGTGAACAACAACACAGATCATTGACCGAAAAAAAAACAACAAATTACTTTCATAATAGAAATGTGAAGTTTCGTGTGTTTTTATATATTTTTTCTGCATAAATAGTACCAGAACAGTTTGAAAATAGTATAATTTTAACTTGAAGGAGGTGTGCGCGTCAACAACAAATCAACAAATCAGTTTTATATGTGTAACTGTAGCGACAATTTTCTATATATTTTTTGTAATTTTGCAAGCGTTATTAATATTTAGTTATAAAAAGTATACAAAAATGCAAAACATATACAAGAATATTTGCACAAAATCTCGGAAAATCTGTGCTATTCTCCAGTGCTCCTCTTTTCCATATACCTGACACTTTGAGTCTCTCTAAATTCAAAATCGTAAAACCGAAAAGAAAACAGTATGTAGCAAATATTTTTCTATAGAGGATTTTTATGCCAGGTAATTATAACTAGGTTATGTTGTGAATTATTTAAGGATGTTTTTAAATTTGTGTTACATAATATACTGCCAATTTTCTCCACTACTTAATAATGTAGGTATTTCATCATGGGGTGGCTGATGAACTAAAGCAGACGTCTGTAAACACAGTCTTTTGACAACTTGGGTCTGATCATGTTCTAACTCCACAGAGCATTATGTACTCCCCTAAAGTCCCCATGCACCTTTTTTCAGAGATTGCACACGATCCCCAAGTAGTCCAAGATATCTTATTGTATGTCGAACCGAACCATTATATCAGAATCTGAAAGGTTACGAGCATACTAGGAATTCACGATGTATATGCACCCTAGGAATTTATCTTACATTAAAGTAAAGTAAAGTAAAATAATCCTTTTGATAAGCCCTAAAATACACTTTCTCCTACAAATTACACCATAAAACACAACATCTCTTGCAATTAAAAGCTTTATAATCTTTAGCAGCATTTGTAAACAAATTGTTGTTCACTCCTATTTCCGCCATCTAGTGGTTCGTAAATTTCGCGAATAAGGGTATATTCAAAAAAATCAACAGTTATTTTCTGACACGTGATAAATTTTTTCGCAAGGTATAGTAATCTTCCTTAACTATAAAGGTTTCAATATTAGGTTTGTTCCAACACAGCAAGAATCGATTCTGAACCGTCCAGAACTAGTTACTCAGTTCAGTTGTTAATGTACTCTCGGCGAATGCGACGTAAGACGGTGTTGGTCAAACATTTTTCACGGTTCTGAACTAGTTCTCGATGGCTGTTGGAACAAACCTATTATTATCCTGCAAAATATTATTATGGGAAAATTTATTTAAATTACCTCCAATAATACAAATACGACATTCTTCAACATTTGCATATGATCTAAAGTGTAATTAATGGCTAACATTACAATTTGCCTCTGATACATTGTCAACAAGTTCAAGTTTGGCAGTCAATTTATTAGGAAAATAAGAGGTAATTATTTACAATTAGAGGAAACCTTTCCAATCTTAATACCCCCCCCCCCCTAAAAAAAATATTTTTATTAAAATTGGAGAGGTATCCGCCAATGTAAATAATTACCAAATAAGGTACCTATAACCTTAGAATATTTTATATTCTAAACCTGTAACATAACCTTAAGCCCGCGATTTGATCTTTCTTGTGTATTTAACCTACAATTACAGAACAAAATGTCAAAATACAGATTGATACAGATGTATGTTACAGTGGATGACTTTTTTTGTTCCAAACTCGGCACAACTACAAATGAAAATAAAGGGAGTAGGTAAAGTTTGGGTATATCTCTCTGCCAACGTAATTAATTTTGCTTGTGTTCCTAAAAATGGAGAATAATACAAGCTCTACAGTGTGATCTCAAAATCATAAACGCCCTAATCTATTAAGTGCGGAATATCGGACGATAAAAATGTGTATGAAGGGGATAGAACGTGAGACCAAAATATGAGCGTAAGTGATGTGGTTGAAATATGTAGTTCGTTAACAAGAGTATATGTGAGTAGTAGAGTATATCGAGCAATAAAAGGTGGCAAAGAAGAACATACAACTGCGAAACGGAAAATAGTGAATACTCACGCAAGATAGATAGAGGCTGATGACAACACAAAATATGCGATTCGTGGAACAATTCATGGATATTAAAATGAGCTTCCGACAATAAAGAAAATTTGAATTGCTATCTTACAAGATAACACTTCGCCTAGAATATATAGGGACTCACTTTTAAATAGCTGGTTTCCAAGAGTCTTTGGAGTACCTCATTTTTAAAATAAAAGTTCCTATAATATGGGTAATAAAACGTTTCTTTACTTATTTATTTTTCAACAAAAACAAACCCTAACAAAAAAATCGTTGTTGCGGCAATTGACTGGATTTGAGAGCACATAAATCGACACTGAAAGAGGGCCACTCTTTGTTTGTTTGCTTTTTTTGACACAATGTAATCTCTATTTGAGAAAAATGGGGGAAGTTATTACACAACAGACAGAGCTAAAAAATGAAAACTGACAAAGAGCAGTTAGCAATAATGGCTTTTAGCATGTTAAGAAAACAAAAAGCAGAAGAGGAGTCAGCTTTTCCAAATTTAGAATTTTTAAAAAAAGAAAATGTTTGTTAAATAAAAGTTTAAAGTAAATTAGCATTTTAATTTGCCTCATATTTATTACATTATTTATAAATATACTCAACTTAAGTTTTTTAAAATTACTATTAAAAAATCATGAACAAAAATAAATTCTTATAATTTTATGAACATACTGGGTGTTGCATAAGTGTATACAAAAAAATCAGAACTAAGTTTTCTTGACAAATTTTAATGGGGGTTTTTCATATATATATATTTTTTAAATTGGAGCCTACTTTAAAAAGTTACAGCCCCTTAATGAAGGGAAGTAAAATTTTTTTAACAGTTGAATATCAACAAACGAATTCTAGCAGAAATGTAATACTTTCCTGTTTGCTATAATCTTGTCACATTGTAAATAGTCAATGCCACATAACTTTTATATTTTTAATTAATTTTCCTGTAAAAAAAAATTTAGAAATTCAAAATAATTGTCTCCGCACTAAAACGCAGTCGTAAATAAAGACGGCATGGTCTTACGTCATAATCTGGTCAGAAATTATTAAAGGTTCTGCGCAAGGCTCTGGTGTTGTAGGCACAGGTGTCATGGGCCGGGTGGTAGGCACGTTGCGTTACAACATTTTCACAGACAGCCAGCAAGGTTGCATGTTGATTTTGATAAACGGGATTGCAGGACAATTTTTCGTGAAATACAGTGCATTTAAGTAAAATATGCAGCATTATTCAAACAGTCAAAAGGTTGGCATGCACAAACTACAATGATAGTGATAAATCAGTGGGAATGTAGTAACAATGGATAATGATCAAATTCTGGATAACTGTGAGTAGATAATCAATTTTGTTTTCAATTTCATGTACATACATAGATATACTTTATTGGTGAGATATTGGAATGCAAAGCAGGGGAGATGATCATTTTTATAAATCTATTTCAATCATTTTTTGGCATTCTGCAACACTGGCAAGGCTGTGGAATACACATCCAATCTACAATAGCATAACTCATAAAAGCCTTAATATTGGAGAATATTGGAGTGGCGTCAGCCGTCCTCAATAAGTTTTTTATTGAAAAATCATGAAATTTATATAAAATTTGAATTTTTTATTCTTAAAAAACATAAGAATTTCTAAATTAGTCAATAAAATTGTTAATTTATGATGTCTGATATTATAGAAAATATTTAAATTTGGCAATATTGCACCAGCAGCGGCTGGTGAGATTTCAGGTATGTCATATCTCAATAACCAGATATGGGACCCAAACCAAACTTTAGGATATATGTACTGTGGTCATATAGACAATTTTTGTAGAAGGAGTATCTTTTTGCAGTTTGCGAAAAAAGTTAAAAAAAAGTGCTGCTTCACCTATAGTTGACTTCCAAAATTGTAGAGAGTGACTAATGTTATAAACCTGCTCACAATTTATAGCAGTCAACACAAAGAAATATACATGCAGCCTTTATAGTTTCCTACAAAATCGTGTGCCGCATATCTCTGAGAGCATACCCGATTATACAGCTTCTGCTACGCATGCGCTGCAGTTAGTACGCATGCGCTGCTGGCTTTTGATTGGATGCTACGAATTGTCGGACCCAACTGTTTAATTTCCAGCGCTATCATGGGCGGGTATATCGTTCGGGCAGGCAAAATTTCGGGTATATCTTTTCGTTAATTTAATTCTGAATATAATTAATTTTATTAGTGATTTGATCAAAATGAGGAATATCGGATAATGACATGTATGAAGAGTTTAGTGCACAAGGTCAAAATATAAGTGTAAGTGATGTTGAAATATATATTTCATTAACAAAATTGTACGTGAATAGCATATGTGTGCAAATAAAAAAGTGGTAAAGAAGTACAACTGTGAAACGGAAAGTGATGAAAACTCGTGGAAGAAAGATTGTATTTTTAAAATGAGTTTTCCAAAAAAAAATTCTATTGCTATATCGTACAAGATGAAACTTAGTCCGTATAAATGAAATCGAAAAGAGTATACTGATAGAAAGGACGAAATAGTGATATGGCGAAGAAACTATAAATAAGAATCTGGATCAAAAAATATATTAAATTTTGACGAAACATGGGCGTATGAAGGTGATACGGAAAGCAGTACGATATAATAAGTGTTAATGTGTGACTGTTATAGTGATAGTGCCAGTAACCAATAGTAAATAGTGTGTATGTATTCTAAAGCCTTTTGTCCTTTTGAATGCGGAAGTCGCAAATATTTGCGCAATTTATTTAACAGCGGAAAAATCTCTATTTGTAACAAATTTTGTCAACTATCTATATTTTCTATCATTTTCATCATGAAACTGCCATGGTAGATTATCAGAAGTTCAAAACAAATTTATTAACACCACATAATAATGAAAGGGGCAATAATATATGTAGTGTTTGACAGTTTCGCAAATTGCAATTGTCAAAAGTTGAGATTTTTATGCCAGAAGTTGCAAAATTCCTGCAAAAATCCGTGAATTTCGCGTCCATGAGGACAAGGCTTAAGTGTGATATCTGCGGAGTGCGCATCAGGTAGGTGTAAGTGAGTGGTAGTGGGCAATCGCCGTCCATAAGAACAGGGGCACATTTAAAGTAAATTGTTAATGTGCTAGGTTCAGCCGACGTCAACTTATTTTTGATAATTTTGTGTGCTTTAACTCTTCTCAAGTGGCATGCTTAAGTAATCATACCACATGTATCTTCCGTACTCATCTCTGTGTTGTGAATTAGTCACTCTATTATTTTCGACTTTGGGTAATTGATAATACAAGATAAAAACTTTAAATTTTGAAATATTCTTATTATTTTTATTATCCAACACCTCGAAATTGGTAAAAACTGTTATATCACTGTTTCTAAAAACAATGGATGTTATGTAATGCAATTATTTATGTCATTTTTGTATATTTTTTTATATCTGATCACATTCAAATTTAGTACACCTATGAAATTTTGCTCCCCGCACACTTCGCCCGTCACACTAGACTACAAGCTAGCGATTAGTCACTGTCCACAATTTCGACCGCTGACTATGGAAATTTTTAGATTCTTCAATTTTAGTGAACAATTTTTTTTTTCATAAATTAGATGTAATTTTATGAAAGTATTTCAAATTTAATTAAAAACTAATGATATTTGTAGAATTTATAGCGTTTTATAATCTATTAGAAAACTTTATAAAAATATTTCAAAACGCTATAAATTCTACAAATATTAGTTTTTAATAAAATTTGAAATACCTCGATAAAATTAGATCTAATTTATGAACAAAAATAGTTCACTAAAATTAAAGAAGCCAATCTGGATATTCCTAGGTGAAGCAACGATTTTTTTTAACTTTTTTGCAAACTTCAAAAAGGTTCTCCTTCTACAAAAGTTGTCTATATAGCCACAGTACGTATATCCTAAAATTTTATTTAGGTCCCTTGTCTGGTTATTGAGATATGACATACCTGAAATCTCACCATCCGCCACTGCATTGCACCCAGGCCGGCACTGACAAACCGCGGTGGTAACAGTCTGAAACGGGTTTAAATAATGATTTGAAAATATTTTTCTTCACTGAAAATACGTATTTAAAAATTTCTTATAAGTATGGTAGGGTAAAACAACGTTGGCTTCAGTCAATGTGAGAGATTAACAGCTGTCAGCATTTGACCATCCCCCTAATTAATGAGATATCCCTCATTCCTACAGTGCTGTTTAGGGTCTACCAACGTAAGTCATTCTTGGGCGCAAATTCGGTCTGCTTAATAATAATATGCCACACTCTCTACAACACTCTCCAACTTCTGGACTAATCCTCATGATTAGAATGAAAGGTAGAGACATGAGACATTATTATTATATCATATATTCATATTATACTTATTTTTCTCTATCTTCTAAAATTAATGACATGATCCCGTATATCATTCTTTATCGTCTTAAAAATAAAATTATAATTGTACTGCAATAGTGATTTAAAAATCTTGACTGAAAATAGAAAATGATAATATTTTTTTCCATCAATATAAACACATAAAATAAAAAATAAATGTCTAAACATTTAAAAAAAATAATCTTATACACGAAATACTTTGCCATTTAAATGTACTGTTAGAACTTACAGAATTTTTCTGGTTCTACTGATAAATCAGCAGTCACAAAATTTGCTGGAAATAAGCCTTCTCCTCTTTGATTACTGCCTCTCCACCAATTTGGATCTGAATCATCTATCACAAATACTGAAAATATGAATATGTAAAATTCATTCTAATCTAAAAGAATATTGAAAACCCACCAATTTCTCCACTACTAAAAGTTAATTCATTATCTTCAGCTGCTTCAAAATCGTAGAGAGCTCTTACTTTTCTCAGTTCTTTGCCTGGTGTAGAACTTGAGGAAGAGGCCATTCCACTAGTATTTACAGAAGGATAAATAGATGTTTGTCCAGATGAAGATCTGGGAGATCCTGTTTCTTTCAACGAGAGCTCAATAGCTTTTAAAATTTGTTCTTCTTCTTCTTGCGACTCTACTACATTAGGATCTTTATTCAGAGGGGTTACTTTTTTTACCGGCTAAAATAAAAAGAATAAATAAGAGAATCGCAGTAGTAACAACTAACAATGAATTATTAAGGTCAATCAATGTAGGCACTAGTACACTTTTAAAAACATAAAATAAAAATACAGTGGAACCGAGAATGCCAGATATATTTTATCTATTATCATCATCACATTAAGCTACTGCATTAGATATACAGAGTGACTCATCATGTTATGACATATATTTCAATAAAAAAAACCTAATTTATTCATATTTTATTAATCATAGCTTTCTTTGATTAAATGTTCAAAAACACCACCACTGATCTTAAACACTTTCTACTTCATCTATGAAGGATATCTGTAGCTGTCCTGATTGCTGCATGTCTTAATATGTGGAATTAGTACCTTGAAAACAAATGAAAATGGCATAACAACATTTGAATTTTTTCCTTATTATTTTGATGTGAACAATCTATTCCTTGAAGATTGATGTGTTCCTCATCCTGTATAGGAATAAGAAGCTCTATCTAATTGTTGACATTGTACTCATCCTTAACGTTTATAGGCTGTCAGAAAAGTCAGGCATTGTGTACCAGAAAATGAGGTCATTTGTTATTTATACTATTTTAATAGGATAGTTAGTAATTAATAAATAATAATAATAATAAATTAAGAATTTATTATTATATATATATTATAATTTATTAGATCTAAGGGCACTGAGGGCACACACAATGCCCTCTGAATTTGGATGGTATTACATCTCTGGATGGCCTAAAATTTTTGCAAAAGTGAAACCCTACTTTAACTTCATCTGATAGCAAATTATAAAACCAATGGCTACCACCAAAATTTTGAAGTAAGCATAAAAAAATTATGGTTGATCGATCGATATATTTTACATATTAAAATCCCTAATTGACTTCATTACAAAATATACCCAAAGAATAGTTAAATAATAGTTGACTTAATATTTGAAATAAAATTTGAATTGGACTGTAACCTGACATTGATTGTACCAGTATTCTTGAAATAGTATTTTCTACAGAGACAAATGATTTTTAACAAATAACGCGTTTAACAGATAATGGTTAACGCGATGCAGATGTATCATGTCGACTGTATATTGATTAATGTTGTTCTTAGATATAAGTATTATAGATTATATATAGATAGATAGTATATAGATTATATATTATAGATATATAATTATAGCAATGCATAGTTTACCAACTTAAATTATAGTTCCAGCAAGAATTCAGACTTGTTTTTATTGTCAACATAATTATCGATAGTTTGTCCCATTAAAAACAATCATTTCTTGTAATTTAGTGAAATATATAGTGCAAACATTTAGTGGAGTATATAGTTTTATTATTTCGAGTTACAGTTTCTTAAATATTTTGATGAAAATATAATGAATTATTCATTTGTTGGTATGACGTAAGTCGTTGTGTTGCCCATTATTACTCACTTATCATCTCATTTCATTAACTCCTTTTGTTTTAATTTAATTTTGAAGAAAAAATGTAGTGCTTAACTCGCCATGTAATGTATTTAATAAAAGATCATTAATATTTTTACTCGAATAATATTTCTGTAATAACAGTATTGATATGTATGAATAGGTTCGAATACGTAATTATACTGTATAGTCAATAATAATAATAGATGACAGTGCAAATTTTTTTTTAGTGAAATGTGTCAGTGGCTTTATTTTTAATTTTACAAAAGAAGGCAAATTATAAAAGATAATTATTTAATGTACAAAACATCTCAATAAAAAAATTATTATTACTCCCAATTTGGTGAAGACAAATCTAAAGTTAGTTTTATGCGGTCGAATGTAGTTCTAGAGAAAAACAATTTTTTAAATAAAACTCGTACACTCAACTTTATATTCGTTTCAACTCTCTCGAAACATTGTACACTGTATAAACATAAACAATTAATTAAAGTCATACAAATACAATTCCTCAAATTTAGGAGAAAATGCTGGATATTTAATATTTTCAACTACAATTTTAACTGCAATTTTCATTTCATGACGTTACACTGTTGTCAAAATAAACAGGTACTATATTGGAACTATGACTTAATGTAATGTATACATTGAGCAAAGGTTACAATTTTTATTATTAAATTTCTTTACACTGCAGTAAATAATTACCTTAAAAAGTTGTTTACAATTAAAAAATAAGACCAAATTTCAAGCTTAAGACTCCAACCCGCAATTACAGGTTCAGGACAACAGTATCAAATAATTCATTAGGACAATGAGCAATAATCAGTCATAGTGATCCTAGTGACCTTTTAGGGTGAATTTGAGGGGGGTTGCTGGGTTTTCAGACTTTGTGCCCATTGTAACTTTTTATCAGTGTTGAAAATTATCAATATGCAAAGTTAAAAAAAAAATTGACTGAAACCCATTTCCCATAGGAAATGTGTGGGGTCCTTTACCTAATAATTTCATTTTATTGAAATTAATTTCATATATAAAAAATACTTTTGACACAGCTAAAATTGGTAATTATTTACAACAGCATAAAACTATCCATTCTTACTCCTCTCCTATTTTCGAGAGTGCTGATCACAAATCTTAAGTCGGATTTCGGCTGTCGCATGTAGTTTTGGAAACAATTTTTTTCTCAAAATTGTAACCTCTATGTATACATTACATTAGGTTGAAGTTGCAATTAACCCCCTTAATCAAAAATAGGGGGATAGATTTTTTTGTTAATACTGGAGAGTTTTACGCTGTTGTAAATAATTTATGAAATACAGGGCGAGTCATAATGTCATTAATTTTAAGAGGAGATAAGGAATAATGAGTATAATGCAAATACGCAATTTAAAAAAAAATCTAAATGCATATTTACACCGAAAAAAAATATTTTCAAATCATTATTTAAACCCCCTTTTCAGACTGTCACTGACCGCTCACAGCCTTGGTCGTTTACAGCTCACAGTTCAACTGGATCTCGACCTGATGCAATGTTGCCAAGTTGAAATATTTTTCTAGTACCTACCTACCTACCTAGATTATAGACATCACAAATAAACGGTTGTACTGAATATTTTATAATATCATTTTTTCTTGCTCAGTTCAACTTCAGCCAATAATAATTTAAAATTTTAATATCCAATGAAATCAAATAATAATAATCAAACAATTCTATTAAAAATTGCAAGTAACGCGGTCCACTCAGGTTTTCCGGTAGAAAATACGGTCCAATCAAACGATACCCGTACACTCCTGCCCATACGTTGACAACAAATCGCCTCTGAAAGCTAAACCGACAAGTAGCATGTGGATTTTCCTCTGAGTAAATGTAGCTGTTATGACTGCAAAGAAATTAGCTTAGTTACATTGAAATCACAAAACTCCAACGTATCTAATAATAAACCAAGTAATAAACCATTTACGTACATTACATAAAAAACCTATACCCAATGGGTAAATTATTAAGAGAAGCTGAAAAGTATTTCGTGTTTAAATACTAAGTAATCAAAAACCATCATGTTGTCGACAGAAAACTGTCCAAGACCGTAATGGCACGCCTCTGATCTGATGCTCATAAGTTATCGAGAGTGAATCTTGATCTACCGTATTATTAGGTCAATAACCTAGAGTCTGTTTAGAAATGAAAGAGAGTAATAAAAGCTTATTATGTATGCAAATCGTAAATAAATGTAGTACTGGTGCTTATATTCAATATTTTTATTTTATGTATTATCGGTATAGATGAGGTGTACTTTTAAAAAAACTGTGTGATCAAACTGTACTAAATTGCAGCAGGTAGCTAAAATTTAATACTTGACAATCCGTCTTTGTCTATGTCGCTGCAATTTCTCTGTCCATTTCTTTTATAAGTAAACAATATAAAAAGCATCATAACCGGGTTAAGAGGGTTTTTAGTAATTCAAATAAAATTATTCAAAATTATTATCAAAATATTTATTTAAATTTAAGGAATAGACTTTTATTCCACACAAAAATATATGTATTTTGAAAATTCAAATTATGGTGAGTAAATGTAGTGTTGTATAAATGTACAATAAAGAAAATAAAATAGTAGGTATATTAAAATTCATCCTCTGAATATTCTGATGAATTATCTTCGTCTCCTAGATTGATAACGATAGGTTCCACAGTAACGTCAATTAAATTATCAAGTTCCCACATTTTCTCCTCTTCTTTTTGTACATGATGTATACATCTTTGCCAGTTATCTGCAGTTACTCATTCCAAGGAATTTTTTAACAAACGTTTCACGTCACTTAATTTAAACGTCGTATTATTTCGCGCTACATCTCCTTTTACCTGCGCCCAGATTAATTTGATTGGGTAAAGTTCACAATGATAAGGTGGTAACCCTAGTACCGTTATTTGGCGATTTGTTGTTATTTCATCGATAACTTTTTTTTCTGATCTTTATTAAGATTGACAAGTGTCAAAAGTTCCTTTTTCACCATATTTGTTTCAAAAGAAATGTTTTTTTCGGATAACCATTGAATTATATCGGCTTTCCTCCAAGCAGTCGTAGGCGTGCACTCAGTCTGCCGTGAATGGTAACTGGCATTATCCATGACAATTACAGACCCCGGAGGAATAAGATCCAACATCTGTGTAAAATACTCTTCGAAAACATCTGCGTTCATGTCTGCGTGATAGTCACCTGTATTTTTAGATTCAAATAAAAGTAAACCGCCATCTACAAAACCACTGACACTACCTATATGTGTCACTATTAATATTCGCCTTTTACCTGAAGGTGCCTTGAACCCTGTTGAAAGTCCATCCAAAAATGCTTGTCGAAAACTTTTTACATTTTCATCTTGCCATACTTTTGTTACAGTAGATCCCTCGTTGACCCAAGTTTCGTCTAGATAATAAATATTCCTCCCTTAGTCACGGAATTTTCTAATTGATCTTAAGTAGGACCTTCGCCAACAAATAATTTCATCTTTATCGATAAGAACTGACTTCCTGTTCTGCTTTTCCCAGCAAAAATTCAACTCTCATAAGACGGCCCATAATTTGCTTCCACTAATTTTTGGCAAATCGTTGTCCTCTGAAAGTTCACTTAAAATTTTGTTTAGCGTTGGTATTTTTTTTTTTTAATAAAATGAGTGTACTTTTCTGCGAATAACAGTCATCTGAAGAAATCATCTATACCGACTTCTGACTCCCTGTAGATGATTTTGGGAGATTTACAGTATCTTGTTCATTTTTTGTTTCCATTAAAAGTCTGTAGATAGTCGATTTTCCAATCCCTGTCATTTTGGAACACTTTTCCACGATGTCGTCAACACTGTTGGTAGGATTTTGGTGTTTCCATGCATTAAATACATTTAATATAATAGTCTTCTCATTCTGACACAGTGCACATCTTTTCACGCGATTAGCAGGTACGTAATCTGATAAGCTCGACATTTTACCCAAACAATATTATATCCACTGGCACAATAGTCACTAAACACAAGTCGAATTTTACTCTACTGCACTAGCACGTCTTCGTATATTCAGCTCTAAGACTGGACTGATCTGTCACAATACACTGGCTCCTGCCCTATGATGTATCCAGTAAAATATACTAATGTACACCCATTACCTGTTAGCATTAGTGTTACCGATAATTACCTGAAACGAAATATTACCACGCCCATGGCCGGTTCTTATCTCGGGGTTTTATTACTCTCTTTCATTTCCAAACAGACTATAGTTACCTAGTTTTAGTATTGTTATTTAACGACAACGAGTAAAACTATTTTTTTAATCTAGATACATGAATGAATTTTCCTTAAATATTGATTTATTTGTTAATAAAAACAAATGTAGATAATAAATAAATGTTTTCGAATGTTAGGTTATTACAGTTTAATAATTTTGATATTACGTTTTCACTACATTTTATTTCCAAACAGACTATAGTTACCTAGTTTTAGAGTACTGTTATTTAACAACAAGGAGTAAAGCTATTTTTTTAATCTAGATACATGAATGAATTTTCCTTAAATATTGATGTATTTGTTAATAAAAACAAATGTAGATAATAAATAAATGTTTTCGAATGTTAGGTTATTACAGTTTAATAATTTTGATATTACGTTTTCACTACATTTTATAAATATTAGTATTACTCGTAAGTACAATTAATTATTCGTTTGTAGTTACGTACATCTAGTCTAGAAATTTATTGTTTTTTAAGTAGTATGGTACCTACTAACCTGTTTAAAATGCCAGTTTGAGTAAAACTGCACTCATCCGTCCATAGCACTTTATTAATAAAACGTAACAGCGCCATTCGCATTTCTTAAACATTCTCCGTATAACACTACCATTTCCGCATATTTGGAATTTGTAAAATTATGCATTGTGAATTTACGACGAATACGCGAGACCGAAATAAGCAAACTACTGCTTACTGCTTGTATTCTCTCTAGCAGTAATCTACAAATTTGGGGGGAAAGAAATGCGGGAAATGCAGAAAGTCCAAAATGGGGGTAAATTTAAATAACAGGCTGAAGTGTTAGATGATATTATGTATGTAAAAATAATGTGGCAACAATGTTTAATCTGGCATTTGATTGTCGTATGAGTGCGTCATCAGAAAGCTCGTAGCGCACCAGGAGCATCGTGTTACCGATTTTTATAAGGTGATTTGTTTATTTTTTTGAAGGTCGAGTAAAAAATTTTTTTTTTCGATTTTCTACCTTTATTAGGCCTCCCGAATATGTGGTTAAAATGAATGACATTATGACTGACTCGCCCTGTACACATAGTTAACTATGACTACGTACAAAAATTTTAACCACATGCTCAGAGAAGACAATAAAAAATTTATTTCGGAATTCTAGCTCAATGTTTAAAAAATAAGGCAAAACCCTCTTTTCCTACGAAAAGTCAGTGCCTATGACAATCAATCATCGTCCAAGATGGCTAGATGATATATCAACTAAGGTGTGGTCGTTTTTTACAGTGTTGTCAAGTGTAGAAAAGATGAAAATAAACATTTTTTTTCCTTGCAGATTCGTCATAATTATCCGACATAAAATACTTTCATTGCTATAAAACATTTAGAATTAGTCGCTAAATGTTCTAAAATAACATAACCTAGAATACTGCATTGCTAGTTGCATACTCTTCAAACCTCAAAGAACATGCAAAGCTTATGCCGGGTCCAGACCAAGCAGACAAAAAGTAAACACGATTTTGAGACAAAAACATGACAAAATTGCGACAAAATTTTAGGTATTCAGACAAGACAAAATTGAGACAAACTGTCCACACCACAAGGACAAATGTGCAACAAAATTCAGTTGGTGCAAATCAGTTGTTTAACCATGTGGCGTTTCCACCAGGAAGAAAATTTAAACGATGAAGATTTATTGCTAGCCGCCAATTACCTTTATCTCCTCTTCATCCAATGTTGGAAAAATGAAACGCAAACGTTGTTGGATGAGACCAAGCTTAAAAAAGCGAGCTGTTAATTATTTTCTGTGCTCCACTTCTTTTCCCCCCGACATTTTTCGCAAAAACACTAGTACTCCACTACAACAATATAACAGAACTAAATATGTGTGATTTTCCACTGATTTATAGGTGTCCTACATTTGTCAGCGCACACCGTCCACACTGCGTTTAGAACTTGTCGTAAAATATGCAGACAAAACAGAGACCCTTTGACCTTTACCGACTCGAGACGGGACTTGCAACTGTCTCCGAATTTGGAAACAAAAATAAGACAAAAATGTTGCAGAAATGTATCGGATTTGTCGCCACTTTGTCGCAAAACATTAATGTCCGTGTCTTGTCGTTGTTTTGTCTGCTTGGTCTGGACCCGGAATTAGTTATACTAGGAGAATAAAATGTTTTCCGAAATGGTTTGATATATTGGATAGACCGTTTTCTTATGCATCGTTTGATATATATTTTGTATATGTTTACTTTGATTTTTTTACTTTCAAAAAATGTTCGATCAAAAATTTCGAGTGCGAGCTTGCCTGTGGTATGATTTTAAACAAGGCAAATCAGCTGCTGAATCCCATCGCGTCCAGTCTCAAGTATTCGGCGACGAAGCACTATCCAAAACGCAAGTGTACGAGTGGTTTTAACGATTCCGAAGCGGCGACGAAAGCTTGGAGGATCGCAAACACGGACATTGGCCAGAAGTCATTGACAACGACAAGTTGAAGGAAGCCATTGAGTCGAATCCGCGCCAAACAACACATGAGCTTGCAGAACAGTTCGGCTGCTCTCATGTTACCATTGAGAACCATCTTCATGCCATGAACAAAATGAATAGATGCGGAAAATGGGTGCCACATGAGCTCTCCGACGCAAACAAGGCTGAGTGAGTAGCAATAGCCAGAATTCTCATTCGCCGCACCAAGAACAGCGGTTTCTTCGACTCTATTGTTACGTCCGATGAGAAGTGGATCTGCTACGACAACGCAACAAGAAAACGCAAGTGGTTGGATGCCGGTGAACCTCCAAAACCGACTCCAAAACCGGACTTACACGGAAAAAAAATGATGCTTTGTGTTTGGTGGAACAGTAAAGGTCTGGTGTATTTTGAGGTGCTGGATTCGCGTCAAACAGTTACGGCGGACCTCTACTAAGGTCAATTGGGCCACGTGGACCAGGCGCTGCGCTGTCAAGGTGTGGATACGTCGTCGACAAAATTGCTCCACGACAACGCTCGGCCGCACGTCGCAAAAAACATGTCACAGAAAATCGAGGAATTGGGCTGGGAAGTTCTGCCTCATCCGCCATACAGCCCAGACCTGGCGCCATCCGACTACCATTTGTTCCGGTCGATGCAGCACTCCTTGGCCGAGAAAAAGTTCAAGAACCGCAACGAGGTCGAAATTTGGGTATCCAATTTCTTCGAGTCACAACCGGCCGAGTTCTTCGAGAAGGGCATCCATTCTCTACGTGGACGATGGCGACAAATAGTCGATACTAATGGCAAATATCTTTTGGATTAATCTGTTGTAATTTTGTTTTTATAATAAATTTTGTTTTCGATCAAAATTCTGGTTCCTTTTTTACCAACCTATTATCTAAGGGTCTAAGAAACATTTTTACAGAACACGGTAAACATCTTGGGATGTTATAGTTTAAAATATTGTTGCTATTATTAGTATTAACAGAATTTAACTCCTCAACAACACAAGAAGTTTAAAAATTTATCGGCGTGAAGTGCACCTTGCATTAGTGGTGACATCATGAAATGATGACAGAGGTGCTATATTGCAATTTCAACCTAATGTACTGTATACATAGAAGTTACAATTTTGAATTTTTTTTTTAAACTATATGCGACCGCCCAAATCTGACTTCAGATTCGTCATCAGCACCCTCGAAAATAAGGGGCTAGAAATGTTTTTGTTAAGATTGGCGAGTTTTACGCTGTTGTAAATAATTACCAATTTATGAACACATAAAATTAAAACTTACAGTTTCGTTTAAAGAAAAATCATATCCAGAGTTTTTTAATTTTGAATACAAAGATGGTATAAGGTTCAATTGTACATCAGTCTTAAATTCATTTTCTGACCATCTCTTTAAAGATTCTCTCAATTTTTTGGCTACACTTTGAGGAGCCTTAGTCATTAATTTAGTGAAATCATTTTCAAAATCTCTTGAAGCAACTTCTGTGTGAAAAATTTTTCCAGAATTTTTTACGCAAGCATCTAAAAGCTGCAAAAAAATATGTTATTATTTCCAAAGATTGTAACATTAAACATACCGTTACAGCTTTTATCCCGACATGAGGGTCATTGTTGTACAATCGTTTAATTATAGCCCTTAGATAACTTTTTGCTGCCTCTGATGATTTGCCAGCCTTATCACAAATATTCATAATAATACCCCAGTCCTCTTCAATATTTTTCTCATTTGTTGCCGTTTCTGCATTGCGAACAAACAAGAAATTAATGAAGTGTTCTAAATGACTCATACATAGATTACCAGATAAATATCAAGTTTTCTTTATAAAAATCCAAATCGGCAAAATACAACTTACCTACTTCTTCAGTAATTGTAACATCATTTGATGCTCCAAATATCCCCATTATCATTAATTATTTCCTGAATTTTTAATATTCTCTAAATAAAATACGCAATAATTATCTGTTCTTGTTAGTGTACATATATTGAAAATACAATTGTGTCAACTGTCATTTCTGCACATAAATTTTGACTTGTGACGTTTGTGTAATGTGTTGTGACGTGACACCACAGATTACAGGAATAGAGTTTAAGTCGACGTCGATTGTCGATTATCATGATGCGTTGACTGAAATAGAAACAATCAACGCATTCGGCGCGTTCTTTTTTCCACCAGACATTCACCAGGTGAAAACATGATGCCACCAAATCGTTTTTTTATTCATGGTGGAAATATGGTGGTCACCACACCGCGTTTTTAATTACTGGTGAATGTATGGTGGATTCCATCTGCTGGAAATCTGCTGCAACCAAGTCCCCCAGAAAATTTGTGTGATACTCTGGTGCTTTTATGTTGGAAGACCACATAACTACAAAATAACCTTAAAAAAATAAAAATATACACCATTTTTTTTGTTGTGTCAAGTGATTTTGGTTTTGTTAATACTTATTATAGACACTAATTCATAAAAAATGGAGAACCAAGAAGCTGTGGATGTTATTTTCATCTACAATAATTTGTCATATTCAATTAAACTGACATCAAAAGAAATTGAAGAAATATCTGCAAGTTGGTAAATTAGGATTTCTGGGTATCAAACAAAAAATTGTGTTGCTATTATAGGAAGTCAATTTATGTTTTTATAACTAAAATTTTATCAATTCTTAGGTAAATAAGTGTTTTTATGGGAAATGTTCTTTTTTTTGCAGATCCATAAAAGTATAAAGATCTTGGAGAAAAATTGGAATTTGAGAGAATCCTTAAGGAAAACGAGATAAATTCAAACGTAGCCACTGACACAATGGACATACTCTTGGACATATCACAAGAATCACAAGATTCAATGAGCTCTAGCCTAATAAATAAGCCTACCACTTCTTGCCAACAAAAATTTAAATGGACCTCAGAGAGCTTCAGATTATTATTAGATATTAGGTTTTCAATGCAGGATCAATTTGAGAAACCGAAGTGTAAAATTAGCAAGCTATGGATACAAGTGTCAAACAAAATGTTAGAAATAGGAAAATACAGGGACCTATTGCAAACTTACAAACATAATAAAGAGAAACGATTAAAAAAGAGTGGAGAGTCAACAATTACCTGGGAATATTTTGAATTATTTGACACTGCCCTAGGGCATAAAGCTTCTACTTGTCCCCCCGATGAATATATTGTCAACATCCCTGCCTAGAAATGAAAACATATCGTCTAATAAATCAACAGACATTGGCAGTGAAGGTGAAGAAGAGAGTGAGAACGACAACGTAGAAGCAACCCCTAAAAGGATAAAAACAGCTGCAGCAACACCCTCTTCATCTACTGGGTCTTTTCTATCTAGAAAACATGATAAGAAAATATCTTTGCCTGAGTATCTTCACTTAAAAAACCAAAGAGAAAAGGAAATTTGGGAAGATAAAAAAAGATATAAGGAAAAAGAAATTGATGCGATTAATAACTTAGCAGCAGCAATTCGAGAGTCTGGTACAAGAACAACACCTTCTGAAATTGATTCTTAGTATTTTGATTTTTGCTCGGATTTTTGATATAACTCACTTTATACAGGATGTCGCAAAAAAGAGTGTGAAGAGGTAGAGCAGTATTTATGTATATTATCCTCTTTTAGTTTAGTTTTTTTTGTGAATTTTGACTGATTTTCAAATTATCAGCTTATTTTGGCTATAATCATAATAAACAAGTGAGATATATGTCTGATTTGTATTTAGAGATTTAGCCAACATACTTCTTGCTTGGCATAAGCGGCTCGACTTGCAGAAAGCGACCTATATTACAGTGGGTAGGAAGTAGCAGCACTTAATCTCACCTGCACTCAGTTTATATGTGAACATACATATGAAGGAACAGCCAGTTCAATTGTCGGTCATCTCACCTATGGCATACTGATGAGGGCTAACAAGCCCGAAACCGGTCTGTGTCTGGTGGCATGTCCGACAATGCCTCTTGGCTGTTCACACAGATACTGCAGGAGTAATTCAACGCCGGTCGGGGCATTAGTCCGCGGAGTAGTAGTTTCTTGCAGTATCAATTTATAGATTAAATGGCTCGTCGCCCAGGATGAAAGGTCTGCGATTAAGTACCTACTGTAATGTAGGTAGCTTTCTGTCGAGCCGCTTAGGCCTAGCAGGAAGTAGCAGACCACTTATATCTCACCTGCACTCAGTTTATATGTGAACATACATATGAAGGAACAGCCAGTTCAATTATCGGTCATCTCACCTATGGCATACTGATGAGGGCTAACAAACTCGACAACGGTCTGTGTCTGGTGGCGAGTCCGACACGGGTTCTTGGCTATTCACACAGATACTGCAGGATTAATTCAACGCCGGTCAGGGCATTAGTCTGCGGAGTAGTTGTTTCTTGCACTATCAGTTTATAGATTTAATGGCTCGTCACCCAGAGCGAGAGGTCTGCGATTAAGTATCTACTGTAATGTAGGTCGCTTCCTGCACCCGGATTAGTAACCCAGAGTAAGTTTTCGAAAACGCCTCTATTACCACAGAATAGAAAACCCTATATTGCTTTTACCAACATTTAACAAAAATTCATATTTCTATCTCTCTCTATAGTTCCTCGCGCACCATAATTTTTGGCATTGTTCGTAACCTAAATGATTTGGAATCGAGGGGTAGACACTCTAAATTTTCCTGTGTTGAAACAATAACACTGGCACAGTTTGAAGTATCAACACAAAGTATTAGCACAGTTGTGTCTTAATAGGCTTGTTCCTGCAGCAGTTGGAAACGGTTTGAAACTATCAGAAATATCCGTCCAGTTACTTCTTGCGTTAAACTCACTGGTAATTCGTTCTCTACTTCACTGGTCCAATATTTCTGACAGGTTCAAACTGTTTCCAACTGCTGTAGGAACAAACCTAATACCACAAAACATATAACTAGAAGAAGGGCGTTTTCTTTATTCCAACATCGAAACAGCAGTGACAAATAAAGCGACTGTGGTACCCTCATTGTGTTGGGCCACCAGAAAAATTGAACTAAAAAAGTTCTTTTAGTCGATAATAATGGTAACTTTATAACTTACCGGCTTCGTCGATAAAACAGATATTGGATATTGTCAACTTCAGGGTCAAATTTATATTATTTTATTTCACTCTTATTTTACAATAATATTTAAAAGAATATACATAATATTGCCATTTATTTACTATGGTAACATTATAGTATTCTCATTTAAATATTACTGCAAATTCATAAAAAAACTTGAGACTTTTTTGAAATTTTTTTATTAAAGGACAAAACGATAATAAATTATTAACAAAATCTTAATATTAATTAATATTTAGAAATATAGAGATGTTTTAATAATATTGTACATGTACATTTAAAGTGTAATAGATTATTTTATTTACTCTAATAGAAACGAATATTTATCAGAATGATCCATTTGTTTTGAATATTTCATGTCACTTTTGAATATCGTTTCACAATAAATATAGCTGGATATTGTTTATCAACGCTTGGAATATCGCATTATTACTTCATCATGATTATTAGCAATGGTAGGTGTTAAGGTTGGCAACATTGCATGCACCGATGTTGATACCAACGTTAGAGTAGGAGCTAATGAATAAAGCACTTGTTATCTAGACCTGAAACTTAAATCATCAATTCACTCCCTTAACCCTAACCTAAAACACTTCACATGGCGCTGCGACAAAAGTAAAGACGAGGGAAGATAAATTTGCGATCATCCGGGCAATCCTCGACTTTTTTGGAAAAAATTTGCCAAGCCTATACGTGGTTCGAAGTAATCCAAGAGACGTGAAGAATAATTCCGGGGAAAACTTTGATGTCATTCCTGAACATATTTTGAGGTCGATAAATTATGACTTTGGGAAAATTAAACCAACACAAGTAAAGTTAAATACTTATACTAATGATAAAATTTCGGTAGTTGGAGAATGCAGATTGGCTTGTCAGTTAAAAAGTAAGAGACAAGAGATTTTATTTTATGTAGGTAGTTAAGAATAAGAGTTGTGCCATTCTTGGTCTCAAATCGTGTCTTGAGCTGAATAAAATTAATTAATTAAAAGAGTAGACAATGTGGATATAAAAAAATCAGATAGTTTGTCTGTGTTTGACGAATTTGGGCATCTATTTCAAGGTATACGTTGTTTAGAAAAGCCATATCACATATAATTAAAAGAGGACGCAGTCCCAGTAGCCTGCCCTGCTCGTAGTATTCCTTTTGCGATTAGGGACGATTTAAAAATAGCTTTAGGAGCTTTGGAAAAAGAAAAATTTATACTAAAAGACACTGAAAGTGCAAATTGGGTGCATCCCTTAGTTATAGTTCGTAAAAGTAATGGTCAACTTAGACTGTGCCTTGATCCAAAAGATTTAAACTTATCAGTAAAAAGACACTTCTTTAAACTGCCTACCTTAGAGGAATTGACGGAGGAATTTGCTGGCGCAAAGTATTTCAGTACGTTGGACTGTACTCAAGGTTTTTTACAGGTACCCCTTGATAGGGAGAGTTCAAAACTATGTACCTTCTCAACAATTTTTGGTAGATATAGATTTTTAAGGTTACCATACGGTCTAACGAGCGCACCAGAGGTATATCAAGAAAGAATGTCAGAAATATTCGAGGATATTAAGGGGGTAAAAATTTTCATTGATGATTTAATAATAAGTGCAAAAGATAAAGTAGAACATGGCAAAAAACTAAGTCTTAAAAAGAGCCTCAGATTACAATCTAAGATTTAATAAAGAAAAATGTAGGTTGGGTCTAAGTGAGGTAAAATACATGGGGTATAGAGTTACTTCCGAGGGGTTAAAACCGGACGAATCAAAGGTAGAGGCCATTAAAAGTATGCCTACTCCTACGAACGTGGGTGAAATACAAAGATTTCTAGGTCTAGTCACTTACTTAGGAAGATTTATACCGAACTTGAGTGAAAGAACTGCACCACTTAGGGAACTCATCAAAAAAGATAGTATTTTTGACTGGGAATTAAAACAAGAAAAAGCGTTCAATGACTTAAAAGATAGTTTATGCAAAAGCCCGTGTTTAAAATTTTTTGATCCAAATCAGCCGGTAACTATTTGGGTGGATAGCTCAAAGAGTGGCATGGGGGCGGTTTTGATGCAGGAAGGCCGACCTTGCGCCCATGCTTCACGTGCTTTGACTGATCCTCAAACAAGGTATTCGCAGATAGAAAAGGAATTGTTGGCGGTTTGGTTCGGAGTAATACATTTTTCTCAGTATGTACTTTTTTCAAGAAAATTTACTGTGGAGACAGACCACAAACCTCTAGTATCAATAATAAATAAACCAGTAAACTCATGTCCTGCAAGGTTACAAAGAATTATAGTTCAATTACGAAAGTATGACTTTCAGTTAATTTACAAACCAGATAAACAACTAATTCTTGCAGATACACTTTCTAGAGCGTATATTAATAAAAAATTTGATGAAAATATTGACATTGAGATGGATGCACAGATTTGTCTGATCGAGATGAATTTAAATGCGACGAAAGAAAAAAGAGAGGAATTTTTGGAGGAAACTAGAACTGATGCAGCTTTGATTTCTTTAAAAAAACAAGTTGAACAAGGCTGGCCAACTAAATTAAAACAAGTTCCCGACAATATTAAATTTTACTTTAGATTTAAGCATGAAATATCAGAGGCTAACGGTTTACTTTATAGAGATACTAAAATCATTATTCCAACTAAACTCAGAAAGGAAATCTTGTCGAAACTGCATTGTAATAGCCATTTGGGTATTAGAAAGAGCATTGAAAAAGCCAATCTGTCATTTTACTGGCCGGGAATAAACAAGAAAATTCAGGATATGATACTAGCTTGCAACATCTGTCAAACATTTCAAAATTCTCAAACTCCGGAGCCTATGATTCCTCATGACGTTGTAAAATTGCCTTGGCACAAAGTTGGCTGTGATTTATTTCATTTGTATAACGAAAAATATCTCTTATTGGTGGATTACTATTCTAAGTTTTTTGAGATGGTAAATTTGCATAAGGATTCTAGTAGCGAAAATGTGATATTGTGTTTAAAATCAATTTTTTCAAGACAAGGCATTCCAAATTGCTTGGTTACAGATAATGGTCCAGAGTTCAGTAGTTATAGGTTCGGAGAGTTTTCAGACAACTGGGAGTTTAAACATATAAAATCTTCACCACGTTATCCACAATCAAATGGTCAAGTCGAAAGATTTATCCAAACAGTTAAGAAAACTTTAAAAAAGGCAATCGCGGATAATAAAGATCCATTCTTAGCACTTTTAGATCTTAGAAATACACCAGTTGACGGAATTCATTCTCCTGCGAACATCCTAATGAATAGACACTTAAGAGATTGTTGCCTAAGCCTAATGTTAAACCATTCCGTAATTTTAGTAAGCAAAAATATGATAAGTTTATCAATAAATCTAAAACTGTTCAAAAACACTATTATGATAGAAAATGTAAGACTTTAAAACTTTTAAAAAAGGCAGATAAAGTCTGGGTTCAGACTCAGCCTAATGCTGATTGGAGCAAAGCCACTATTGTGGAAAGGGTAGGAATAAAATCTTATAAACTATTGTTAGAGAATGGGAGTAGCTTGGTTAGGAATAGGAGGTTTATAAGGGAGAGTATAAGTAGTTGTAGTGAAAACAAAAAACGGACTAACGAAGCATCGAAAGACGTCTCTACCAATTATAGTAATTTAAAAGTAGTTAAGGTGTATGGAAGTTTAAATGACGATGAGCAATTTTTTGATGCTTCGGAAGAAGATGTAAGTCTTAATAGAAATAGGGGAGAGGACGAGAGTGTGACAACTCGTATAGAACAAACACATGACGATTTATGTAATTTCAAAGAAAATACAGTTTCTAGTCAGTTGATCGTTCCTAGTAGTAGTAGGAGTCTAGACGAGCCCGCTGTGAATGTCGACAGAAATAATCTAAGTAACGTAAGATCAACGAGAAGCCGATTAGGCCGAGAAATCAGAAAACCTAGCAGATATACAGAATATCTCTTGGATTCTGACGACATTGACAGCATTAACTGAATGCAATTGTTCGATTAAGATTTGGCAGTTTTGATTGAATACAGTATTCAGTCAAGCAACACCGGATACCTTGTTTTGTGAAATGTGCCATACATATTGTTTTTAAATAGTAATAAATTTATGTTAGTGCTATATATATATATATATATATATATATATATATATATATATATATATATATATATATTGTCTTGTCCGTTAGTGCTATACATATTGTCTTTACACATATTATATGTTAAATGTTGTAAACCATTACATAATGACTGTGATAAGTATATATATAAAAAAAAAGAGAGAGAGATGTTAAGGTTAAAAACGAAATCTGGGACCTCGACATCAAAGGAGCCGCCGTGAAGACGACGGACTGTATAATAGACTGTGGTATAACCGCTTGTGTGTCTTTTCGTTTTGTGATATTCAACTTCTTAACCTATTTGAGTTGCGTTCCCATCTTGGTTTTAAATTTTATTATTTTGTTATATCTCTAAAAAAATAATTATGAAAGCATCAGAAGAACCGGGTCAAGGTACAAAAAAGTGTAATATAGTAGGAGTTTATTGTGTAGTAGGAAGTTGCAAAAACAATGCTGGAAATTATACAGATATGGTTTTTTTACTCCCAAAAGACAACAGAAGGTAATTTTACAATCATTATATAGAATTATAGTTATAATAAATTAAGAACATAAAATATTCCTTATTATTTTCCGTGTATCGTGTTGTGGTAATGCATAAAGTTTGTAACGGAGGAATATTATTTTCAACCAGCATTAGGTACATACTTATTGCAATTTGCAAACAGTATTCCTTTCTTATTTTTTGTGTTTGTAAAATTGATTGCATTTCATGATTGAAATTCATGTAACAAGTATTAAAATAACATTATTGTTGTTTTAGAGCGAAGCAGTGCGCGGTTAAATGTAATAGAGATCATTTGGTTATATTATTTTCGAATATGTGCTCAGCATTTTTCACAAGAAATATTCAAAGATCAGAAAAGAAAACGACGGCAAATGCTTACAATATTTTCAGACGATATAGTGGCAGGTAAAAATATTTAACGTTTATTTTGAAATAACTATCAGTATTTGAACATATAGAAATACATATTTAGAACATTTTTGATTTTGTGTATACATATAGAAATGTATTTTTTCAAAATTATCACAGAAAAATGTGGAAATTTGAGTGCAGTCTTGAGTTTGTCTTGAGAATTATTTTAGTAGCATCAAACAACAAGGAGAAAAATCCATCTCACCAACTTCTATACAATTTCAATGTGCTTCGAGGATTTCATTCATAAATTTGTGTACGATTGACGTCAAGCAATGCACTGAAATGTCATGAGTCAATGCACATTATATATGTACTTCCGATTAGAGAACCTAATTCAATTTCAGAATAGCTTCTGAAGAAGTGAACTTACATATGTCTCTTGAAAAGTCAAAAAACCTAAAGCGACAACACTGCAACCAGCCCAGGAATTGTTCAACAAAGTTACTTTTGTTTATAAGTAAGAAATAATTGAGTATGTTCAATTTTAAATATGAATGTACACTCGCCATAGCTTTATTCCATTTTTTTGTTAATGAAATAAAATGTTTATATAAATTGTATTTTATTAAATGTCATAGTTCCAGGTGGGGACATCTCTGTTTTATTTATTGTCTTCAAAGTTTTTATAGTCTTGTTAAATTATTAATAATAAACCTCAAGATATTTATTTTAAAAATTTTACGTAATACGAATAATACTATATATATATCGTAATTTATTAGCTCGAAGAATTTAAACTATCATGACAATTTATTTCACATATCTAGTGTTTTTTGCTAATTTAAACAATAATTTGTTGTATTATTTTTAAAAATTACACGTATTTCACAAATTTGCATGCTTATATTTCAGCAGGTCACCTATTTGAATTTCTGGTGACTCGAACAAATATATAAATCTAGAAAATGTACTTATATTTGTGGAAACTATAATAAAATTGGGTAAAAAAACTGTTGGTAATAACAGTAATATTAATTACAAATAATGAATATATATGTAGTAGTAAATAAAAAACAAAAAATGTAAAATAAGATTACACAAACTTCTATTTATTTATTTCATTATTTAAACTATTTACATTAAATTTACTGTTTATAGATAGCTTATAAAACCAATATCATTTACTACAAATTTTCAAAATCATATTACATTTTGAGTACCACAGTTACAATTTAAATTTTGACAGTCACAGATTACAATGTAAATCACGCCATAAACAATAGTGAAGAGTGCCTCACTCCCAAGTGAGAGTGATGCTATCTTCACTTCAAACAACAAGGTCAAAGAATTCGACTGGCGGATTTCATTCATAAATTCGTTAGCTGTCCCTACTGGTCTTTCTATACTGTGACAGTACACTGTACAGGGGCGATTGCGATTGATGCTAGGGTATCTATAGTAGCGTAAGCATTCAGCGACTGCATGTCATATGAACCAATGAATATATTTTTATAAATATTTAAGAAACTGCAACTGATAATAATGAAACGTGTATTATACTAAATGTTTATAAAAATGTATTTAATTGATGCCAGAAATTATTTTAAAACAGAATAAGAAACTAAAATTAATGTTTTTTTGTTGACTTAAAGTTTTAGTTTTATTATATCGAAAATAGAAAAAAATTATATTAATATTTATTTGAATTTTAAATACTTATATTATTCTTATGTGTTTGATTGTTTTAAATAAACTGTGTGCCAACGTACGCTGTTTGCAATTATTGACACAGTTTTTAATTCATGATACAGGACTCGGACGGACCCACAACATATAATACCCCATGCAGCAGGAGCCACAAACCTAGAAAAAATATAGACAGCGTCGGTTCATGATATAGGTCACGTGACAGGTGCCGCGTTTTCTAGGGATCTAAGGTCCAGAAAGTGGATATTTTATTTGCTTTATGTTGGCGGTTGTGCAAATATGACGGCTGCATTGCAATATGAAATTAACTAACTTGCTGTCATTTTAAATGTCATTAAAGAATGTAACATGAATGTGACAAATCACAGGAAACAAATGAGCCTCACGCTACAATACAACCAACGTAAATTGGCATAAAAACCAAGTTTTAGCATTCTGGACCTTTTAAGGCAGCCATGAATTAGCGGTCGCCGGCAATATGACACTGGCACAGTCTACATTTTTTCTAGGTTTGTGGCAGGAGCCATCTTGAGTGTTATTAAAGTGTCATTGTGACATGTAAGTTGTTTCAATACAGCACACCGAAATATATGAACACCAAAGTGCCACTCAACACAGTGTTACACATCTCTACCGAGAGGATCCCTCTTTGTCCTGCCTCATTAGTCATCGATCTGCCGACCACAAGCATGGCCGGTGTAGGCGCTTTCTGGGGCCTCCTCTTGTCCTGATTGGGGGTGATTTTTTGGAATTAACGTTGTAGCCCGAAATTAAAAGGGTTTCGTGGGAGGGGAGAGTTTGTTAATGTCGGGGTGATTACCCTGGGTTTAAATGTTAGTGTCTAGGTCGTTTGTGTTTGTCCTGTCACGTTTGGTATGTAGTCGTTGGCTTGTCTCAAGAGGGAGTTATCATGTCTTGCGACCGCGTCGTTTTTTTTGTATACTGTAAATTTCATATTATATCTATGTTTCTTACGTACCAGGGCGCAGCGTTGGCCATGGGTAAGGCTATGTTTTCCACAGGCTAGAGTAACTATGTGGCTTTTTGCCGCGTATCCCCACGCTGCAGAAGCATAAATTAGCGGCGATTGAAGAGGTACCTTGATAAGCGTTTGCTTATTCCTTAGATTAGGAGTGTTGCCACCATTGAGTAAGGAATAGAGCTTAATCTTGGTAAGCCTCGCCTGCGCCACTGTCTCTTTCAAATGAATCTCTGGGCCATCGATACGCCCAGATATCGTGTCTGACGGTCCCAGGAGATGGGCTTCTGGGTCCTAGGGTAGCATAAGTATGTCAAGGTTGAAATTTCAGAGAATTCTGCGTCTCATAAAAAGGATAGCTGAGCTTTTATCGGGGTTAATTTTGACTGTTGCACCAGCTTTCAAGTTGATCTAAAAAGTTTTGTAAAAGTATAGTCGTGTGTCTTATGTTAGTGTTTTGTGCCGTTATAGTCATGTCGTCACCGTATAAGTATGTGTTTGTGTCTGGGGGGTGTGGTACGTCGCTGTTTTATATTGTGGATATAGGACGGTACCTCGGAGGACGCCTGCTTCCATGGATCGGGTTGTGGAAAAAAGTATATTGGATATAGAATTTTTGGTGGTGGTGGTAGGATTTGATTAGTTTGGTAGATGATATGGGAAATGGTTAGTGAGCATTTTCATCAGCAGACCTTCATGCCAAACCGTATCGAGGGCCTTTTGGACAGTAAATTGTCTTCTGTTGAAGGCCGTCGTGATAGGCTCAATCAGGCGTAGGATTTGGAGTTTGGTGACTGGCGCGGAAAGCGAAGCGGAATGACTCGTAGATCTTCGGAATGGGTTTTTAGGCGGGATCACAGTATACTAAATTATACTTTCAGTTTGCTCAGGGCCACCTTCACCCATCTGTTTAGGACGTCTAAATAATGTCTGTGTTGGAGGAGACCGGTGCGGATAGCAAGCCGTCTCTGTAACCGTCTGTCTCGTATTAGTTTTATGTCCTCAGAGAGTACGTTCCTGGCATTTGACAGCCGCGGGACTATTATCTCTGTCGTGGTTAAAGTCAATGCGTTTTTGATGTCTGTTTCTAGGGTAAGGTTTCAATAATTTGTAGAGTGGTGCTTCTTTGCATTTCTGGAAGCGCTCCCAGTCAGTGAACGTCCCAGTGAAAGTGCCGTTGCTTCCTTGTCTCCACCCTAAATCCAGCGTGATCGGTTTATAGGCGGTAGACCTTTCTTCTAAAATTTGAGCAATTAGCGGGTTACATTTTAGGATGACAATGTCTAGTCTGATGTACTAGACATTTTTATAGTGGGGTCGGTCCGATAGGTCCGTATAAAGTAGGTTTTGTAGGTCCTAGTATAGTTATGTCGACGTATGTGTCTTGGTAGTTCAACAGGGCACGACCTCTCGCGGTCGTAGTCCTGTGCCACGCGGATGACTTCGCGTATACTTCGCGTTAATGTCACCGATGGCAAGGAAAGTATCGTGTCTAGGTTGGCGTGAAATATTGGCAAGTAACAGGACACCACTACAACGTCTCCATCACAGTATACTGATCAAATCAGTAGGGAAACTGAGACTTCCCGCGTCTTCCAAAAATCCGCCATTTTGTTGGCGACTGACAGTTATTACTACAATTTCTGTGTGATGTGTGTCATTTATGTTTTTTGACATGTCATATCGGTATTGTATTTATATTTCAGCATTGTGTTGAGTGTTTAGTTATCTTGTACGTATTTTTTTATTAGTGATTATTTATTAGTGAAGCTATTCTCCAATAAATAAACTATGGGAGAAAATAAATGTGTGGTAAAAACTGTTTAATTCTTAACTCTGCTTTCTACAACCCGCCCTGAGCAGTAAGAGACCAACGAGGAGAATTTGGAAGTTGAAAGTTGCGGCCAAATAGAAGAGAGGGAGGCCAAGTTAAACGTGGGATAGCTTAATTGGGAAAATTCTAAAGAAGAATTAAAATAAGGAAGGAAGCAAAGGATGTAACTCAAAATAGGAAAAAAACACACACTTAATAAGGTAACGGGGGTTTTTGATTATGTTACCTATATATCTATTTTGTAAATCTCAAAATAAATTGTACCTAATGAACAATGAACTTTCTTCACGTTGACATTATTCAAGCGGAACTAGGCTCGCATCATAATATTATTTCATAATAGAGTCAATATTGGATGGGAATGTATGAATTGGTGCAAATTATTTGAAAAAATAAGACTGTTGGTGTAATACTGGATGTAATAGTTTGTTTATTGAAGCGGTTTTGTCCATTTAAAATAATATAAGAAGTAGAATATTAACTAAGTAGATATAATAAGGTGGCAAGATGTATACTATTGGTTGTATACGTCTTAACGTAGTTACAATAATATGCCCCATAGGCCAATTAGAAAGAGGGTGTTATTTTGTCGAAATTTATATTATTATTATTATTCCTATAGTTAAATATTTGTCTCAACTTAAAGGAGTCCACCTAAAAAGCAATTCTAAAAATGCAGAAATAGGTCAAATCTCATCTATTGTGGTTGAATTTCCGAGATCCCACACTTTCAAAAGTGAACTTAAGTATTGAATGTTTATAGAATGTTCTCACTAAACCAGGTATGACTTTTTTGTATGTAGTAAATTTAGCTATATTAATTATTATTTTATATAATTATTGAATAAAGTTTTGTTTATGAAATTGATGAAAAAAATGCATGTTTTAATTTTATTTCGTATTTTTCAAAAAAAAATTAATTAGTGAAAATGACACTAGCCTTAAGTTTTAAAATCTGCCTATAGAAAATAAAATAAATAAACGTACACATCTAGATAAAATAACAAAATTTAAAGTAGGCGACCATATAAGAATTAGCAAATATAGAGAAGCTTTTAAGAAAGGATACACTCCAAACTGGTCTAACGAGATTTTTATCATTAGGAAAATAAGATTAACCAACCTTACAACATATTTATTGAAAGATGAGAGTGGTAAAGAAATAACAGGAGGCTTCTATGAATTGGACTTACAAAGAGTAAAACATCCTGACGCTCACTTAGTTGAAAAGGTGTTACGAAAAAAAGGAAATAAAGTTTTTGTCAAATGGTTAGGTTATGATGACAAACATAATTCTTGGATTGATAAAAATAATGTATTGTAGCATGTTATATTGTATAAGAATTATAATAAATGATATACACTCTATATTCGATTTTTTATTTTAATAATTAACCCTATTAGTTAATAATGATAAGCAGGTCATCAACCCAGCTGACGTAGTCGACAGAAACCAACTATAAACTTCCGCTCAGCACAAACGGTCTTCAACCTCTACCACGCAGGTGCCAGCTGCTGTGACGTAGACGGCTGAAAGCTATGCCGATCCTGCTCCAGTCGCCATCTTGAATTGTGGAGCAGGATCGGCATAGCTATTCTACTTATAACATTCATATCGGTTTTATAATTAAATTCAAATTATATCTGCTAGAAACCTAAATTAAGAAAAAATGTAACCTTTCTGTGATAAAAAACTCAATTTACATGAAACTCTACACTGGATTACAACAGTTGATTAAGAATTAACACAATTAAAAGTATTAAAACTACTAAACAACTGGTTATGTTTACGTCATAAGACCGCCATATTTTTCGACCAATGATCTGTGGCTATATTCTTGGATATTTTTATCTAAAGGGGTGGTGTTTGAAAATTACCTAAAGTAATTCATTCATAAATCATCCATGGGTCCGTGTCCTGTGGGATCCGCCATATTCTTGGCGACTTTTTCTAGAGTGGAGGTATACTCGCGTCAAGAATTCAGACGTCTTACGTCACGGCTGACGTTACACATGTGTTTTTATTGTCAACGTAATTTTCGATATTTGGTTGCGTTAAAAACAGTCATTTTTTGCAATTTAGTGCAATATATAATGCAAACTTTTAGTGGAGTATATAGTTTTATTACTATCAGTTGCAGTTTCTTAAATATTTTGATAAAAATATAATGAATTATTCATTTGTTCGTATGACGTAAGTCGTCTGAATTCTTGTCGCGAGTATATTTAAAAACTGCCAGGCGTAATTCATTCATAAATTGTTTAAGATTCCATACTTATTTGATTAGTATACTGTGGTCTCCATGTCGTAGCAAACTCATCATTATCGCCACGGCCTCGATATTTGAGTTTGGAGCCGCTGCAGCGGATAGTGGTCGATGCATCTCTTGATTATTAATGCAACGCCACCCCCGTTAGGATCTCTGTCATGTCTGTAAATGTCATAGTCAGGAATGGAAATTTGGGTCTCGCTAAGTTTGGTTTCCTGGACGGCCGCCACGTCTATTTCCAGACAATTTAAGATGCCCACCAATTCCAACTTTCTGCCCTGCAACCCGTCAAGGTTCCAGAACAAAATTCTCAGCGAGGCGGGAAGGTTGACGAGCCATATAGCTGTACAATTTTTGCTCGAAATCATGGTCGTCAGCTGGGTGCAGAAGTCCTGCACATGCATCGTTGCGTCTATCAGGGCCATCGCTCCGGTTGGGTAGACGCCGCGTCCATGTGTGCGTCTATTTATTTATTATTTTATTTATTTTGTTTTTTTGGGGTGGTCTTTTTGTTATGCTTGCGTAAGATTGTCTGGGTGTGAATAGGGGTTGTTAGTAACGATGTTTTGTGTGTTGGTGTAATCGTAGTCAATGTGTGTTTAGTCTTCGGCAACTTAAGACACCACTTGTAGCGTGCAGGATGCGGTCCGGCGCAATTTGCACATCTGGCGGGCGTTTTCTTTATTTTTAGGCACTGATGCGTGCTGTTTTTGTCACATATCAAGCACTATGGTGAAGCCGTGCAGCAAGACTGGCCATGGCCAAATTGCTGGCAGAGGTGCCAGTGAGTGACCGCTTGCTGCTTTCGTGGTCTCTATTCTGATGATTAGTAGCAACGGGCTATTTGGTCTGATTGGGCCTGTACTAGAACCAGGGGTATTTCCTGCCTGCGCGCCAGGGAACCCTAGCTATGCTAGGTCGAGTTGGACCTCACTTGATGGAACACCTGCAGGTATTCCACTTCGCTGAACGAAGGTGGTATTTCTCGCCTTTGTGTCAGAGTTTCTGTTAATTTTCTGTGGTCATGTGGGGTGTTAGGATATACGGCAACGCCGTCTTTTCTTTAGTCATTCTATGAGTATGGCTTTGTTATACCCACAGTATACTAATCAATCAGTACGAAATCTTAGACAATAGAGAGTTGTGTCTGACACGTGAACGTGTACGTAGAATTTGACTGTCGTGATGCTCAGATTAGAATTTTCCACGTTTACGTTATACGGATGTACGTGGGCTCACGGGTCTTTGCGTTACGTAAGCAAAGACGTATACGTGTTGAAGAGGTAGCCGAAAACTTTCGAATGCACAGAACAGATTGATGACTAACTGAACAGAAGAAGCAATACTCGTAGATTAAAGTAATAATCATCGTTTCTGAATAATATGATTCTGTGGTAACTTACCCTACTTAAACTCATTGAAACACGAATCTTACTATACGTAAACGTGAAAACTACACGTTCTACGTTTTACGTATCATGATAATCAACAATCGACTTAAATTCTGTAATTTATGCATGAAATACGTCTGGCAATTTTTAAATACCACCACTCTAGAAAAAGTCACCAAGAAAATGGCGGATCCCACAGAACATACGAACAAATGACACGGACCCATGGATTTAGGCAATTTTCAAATATTACCACTCTAGAAAAAATAGCTAACAATATGGCGTAAACATAACCAGTTGTGTCTTAGTTTTAATACTTTTGCATTAATTATTAATTAACTGTTGTAATCTAGTATAGTTTCATATAAATTGAGGTTTTGGTTACATTTTTCTTAATTTAGGTTTCTAGCAGATATAATTTGAATTTGATTATAAAACCGATATGGATTTTATAAATTTATTTAAAAAATTGCGAAAACATGGAAACTAGGTCGACTAGTAGTGTAGTTTTATTTTACATTTTGTTGTATTTTTGCCTTATGTCAAGATGTATACGTTTACCTTATTTTCTTAGCAGAAAATTTTTTTGTATTTATTTGTTAGTTCTTTGTGTACGTGTTTTTGTTGTTGTAGCTTGTCATACAACTCAGCTTTTGTGAGTGTATTTTGTGTCGAAGCTGTAGAGGACCTTTTGCTGTATGTGTAGTCCATATATGTCTGTCAGCTCCGGTATTCATGTTTTGTAAGTTGTGTCTTTGTGTATGTGTGTGTCCATTTTAGAGTCCCCCTTGCCGGGGGACGTACGTCTGGTTTTATGTTTTTTGTCTGTCTGTTATAATGGTTTGTCTGCGGAGCAATTATTAGGGGAAAACGGGAAAAGTAGGTAAGTACTTGTAGTAAAAGGAATACTCACTCTTTTTAATCGGGTAAATTTTAGGGCTTCCACTTCGCTATGTTATACCAGTGTTTATAAAAGTATAGTTAGTCAACCTGCCTTAGTTGTGAACCATGTCGGTTAGATGGCGAGGACCACAATGTGTGCAAAATAATTTGGACATCCCTAATAAGCTGGACCAGCATGAGGTTTTTGTATTGTATGGAATCTTTATCTAATATTCATTCCTTTAACAAAGTACCACACATTTTCTCTAGGTGTCACTGTACAAAATTTTAAAATACACGACAAAAAATTTTTATTACTACGAGACACGGGCAAAAAAAGCTCCAGGCTATCGCTGTTTACACAACATTAAAATTCATTCCAAAAAGGAAACAACAAATATAAATTCTACAGAATTTAGAAGTATTCAATAGGTTACAAGTTTTTGCTGTCTGACAAAATATACAAATTAATCAGATCAAATTGCAGCATATACAAAAAGTTGTAGAGATGTTTCGGTCAAGTTTGTAATTAAGGTGCTTTAAGTGTTTTAAAATTTAGTTGCTGCTGAATATTAAAAATATAGGTTAGGTATTCATTGAAAATACTTTATTATAATATTCAAATTAATCTAATATACATGGCGATTTGTTTAAGGATCCTCGTTATAAAAATCTTACAATTTATGCAAAAAGGATTAAAAATTATAAACTAGCAACAAAGACGCTAAGCACTTTTTAATAATATGTATGCCTAATTATAATTTTCATATGTCTCATGACTAAATTCCAATATTTTTCTGTTTTTTTAATTTTGTAGCTTTAAATATTAGTAACTTTATTTAAAAATTGGAGGTAATATTGCATAAATTAATTTTCCTGATATCGAATTGATGTATTAGAATTTTTATTATAGTATTATATAGGCATGGATACTCATGCACCAAAAATTATGGTTTCTTCAAATGTGATTAAAAATAGGCCAGCTTAGAAATTCCGACTTTTATTGTCAGAAAACATATAAATATATATGTATATTTTTAAACTTTGATGATATTTTGATTGTGTCACAATTTGGCCGTAGTTTTGTTGTAAAAGACTGGTGCAAACTATTTTTTTTTGGCTTATATTTTAAAACACAAATGAGGTGGTTCGATAACTTTATACAGGGGACAAAGAAGAAATAAATATAAGTCAGAAAACGCGGCTTAAGGGAGCAAAATATGATTTTTTCTAAATATGGCAAAAACTGCCTAGTCCGAGAACAAGCAGGGCAGGTAAAATAATCCCGGCTAATGCTAGAGATGTGCAGTTTAATTTTGTTTCTGGCAGCTACCAGTTACCGAGGTCACGGCATAACAACCTGAAAAATCACTATGTATCAAGTATGAATTTTCATATACAGGGGGAGTCAGTCATAATGTCATTAATTTTAAGAGGAGATAGGAAATAATGAGTATAATACGAATACGCGGTTAAAAAAAAATCTAAATGCATATTTCCGCCGAAAATAAATCTTTTCAAATCATTATGTAAATCCCCTTTTCAGACTGTCACTGACCGCTCACAGCCTTGGTCGTTTACAACTCACAGTTCAACTCGATGTCGACCTGATGCTACGTTGCCAAATTGAAATATTTTCCTAGTACTGACTATTTTAGAATCTCATATTTTTTCTTGCTCAGTTCAGCCAATAATAATTTAAAATGTTAATATCCAATGAAATCAAATAATAATAATCAAATAATTCTATTCAAAATTGCAAGTAACACGGTCCATTCAAGTTTTCCGGTAGAATATATGGTCCTCATACACTCCTGCCTATACGTTGACAACAAATCGCCTCTGAAAGCTGAACCTACGACTAGCGTATAGATTTTTGTCCGACCAAATGTGGCTGTTATGACTGCAAAGAAATTAGCTTGGTCACAGTTTAAAAAATATTTTACATTGAAATTACAAAACTCCAACGTATCTAGTAATAAACCGAGTAATAAACCATTTAGGTACATTACATAAAAACATATACCCAATGGGTAAATTATTAAGAGAAGATGAAAAGTGTTTCGTGTTTAAATACTAAGTAATAAAAAACCTTCGTGTTGTCGGCAAAAAACTGTCCAAAACCGAAACGGCTTCTGATCTGATGCTCATAAAAGTTATCAAATCTTGACCTACCGTATTATTAGGTCAATAACCTAGTTACCTAGTTTTTGTACTGTTATTTAACGATAAGGAGTAAAGCTAACTTTTTATCTAGATACATGAATAAATTTTTCTTAAATATTAATAATTAATAAAAACAAATTTAGATAATAAATAAATATTTTCGAATGTTAGGTTATTACAGTTTAATAATTTTGATATTACGTTTTCACTACGTTTTACAATTGAATATGAATTTTTATTATTGCTCGTAAGTACAATTAATTATTTAGTTTGTAGTTACGTACATCTAGCCTAGAAATTTATAGTTTTTAAGTAGTATGGCACTAACCTGTTTAAAATGCCAGTAAAGTTGCACTCATCCATAGGATTTTATTAACAAAATTCAAGACGGCTGGGGAAATCAGCAGGTTCTAAAGCCTGAGCTGAGTTTTCACGTAATGTTCTGCAGACCTTTCTTTGGGATATCTCCAATCGCCTTAAAATGGTACTTATAGAAATAGTAGACGCGGATTCCCAGAACCTGTACCGTGAAGGCGTTGAAGCACTTGTACACTGTTAGGAAAACGTCTCCGATATTCAACAGCTGCGGCATGGATTTTGTTTACGAAATGCATTCTCACATTCTCCGTATAAAATTACCATTTCCGCATATTAGAAATTTGTATAATTAGGCATTGTGAATTTACAACCAATACACTAGACCGAAATAAACAAACTACTGCTTGTGCTTATATTCTCTCCATCCCCCCTTCAAATGTGTGGTGTGATCTCCAAATCTGGGGGGAAAGAAATGCGGGAAATGCAGAAAGTGCGAATAAATGGTGGTAAATTTAAATAACACGCTGAAGTGTTAAAACGATATTATGTATGTAAACATGATGTGGTAACGATGTTTCCTCCGGCATTCGATTGTCGTATAACTGCGTCATCAGAAAGTTCGTAGCGAACCAGGAGCGTCGTGTTACCGAATTTTATAGGGTGATTTGTTTATTTTTTTATAGGTCGTCTTTATTAGGCCTTCCGAATACGTGGTTAAAATTAATGGCATTATGACTGACTCACTCTGTATAATATTCTATTGTTTGTGAACTTAAAAATTAGAAGAACCTTAGGCATTCAAAAGTTTTCATTAATGATTTTTGATGAACCGCGTTTTATCTCCTGAACTGAATTGCTTGCTATACATAGGTAATTATAAACTATTAAATATTATTTTACCAAAATTAATACTAATTAATGGTTAGTTAATTGATATGTTTTTTCTTTCAACTGAATCATTTCCTTTAATTAAAGCTAATTAATCTATTAATATTTTTTACATATCAAATCAATATACATAGGTATTCAACTATAGTGTTTGCTGTTTGCTAAAAATTGTATTATACAAGTTCAACGATTATAACTTTTAATGTATAATTGTAACAAATACGACTGAACTCTTTAGATACCTCTCTCACTAAAATTTTTTACTTCTGGTCTTACAATGAAAAGTATACTTGTAATTCAAGTTATGTATGACAAGATATGCAACCAAATTGGTATGTGAAACTAACCATAATAGTGGTTTGTCTATTTTACATCACGTGAACTAAATATCCAAACATATTATGATAACTAGCAAATATTTATCGAAAATTTGCTTCCAGTATAACTTATTAAATAAAGAAGTTGCACCTTGCAATATACCACTTCTAATCTAATTCGTTATTTATGAACGTGTGGAATTTGACTTAAATGTCCACTTTGGACAACCTTTGAGACAAATATCTTCAAAATAGTACAGATGCTCCCATCTCTTGTCAACTCATTAAATCCTAGGTTGACTAACTATACTTTTATAAACACTGGTTGTACTTGGCACTATACTATTTTCACTCGTCACTAGCGTTGCTGCAGGCACGTTCTCTCGCTCTGCTGGTCGGCGACTGTATATATACTCCCTCAATATGTCTGCTATACTTACTGTACTATTTATATACATATATAGGTATATATTGTAGTAGAATGAAAAAGCGGTTGCCGCAGTCGGGATTCAAACCTGAAACCTCTCACTTTCCGGACGATTACTCTTCTAACTTATACGGTCGGGGTCATCGGGGCCAGGCCACGTCACAAAATTCCCGTAAATAAAGACAAAATATAGTCTTTCTCGAAAGATGGACTGAGATAGACTGCGTCATACGTCACAAGAGTCCTTAGTTTTCATTGGATATATGCTGATAAGCTCGACCATGTAGTTAATAGACCATGAGCTACTACAGTCCACTTTTCCATTCTACTTATTTGGTACTGATCATAGACCTTAAGGTCTATGGTACTGATATTACACATAATTTACTACTACAATAGGTGTAATGTTTATAAAATGTTGCCAACACAAATTTGGAATCTCGCCAGCTCGCCATTTCACCTAAGGGGTGGTTAAGTGTTGTTTATAAAATAGGTAGAAGTGTGAGTCTTGAGCGATCCTTAGGCAAGTTGCTCTTAGCACTCTGGTTGAGGGATTGACTATGAATACGGGCATAAGGCTATGTGCAAAGTAACGCGTTGAGCGGTGAGTCAAGTAGAGAGCGAACCGTAAAGAAGTGTATTTTCGTAGTGGCAGTAGTTAACGCTCAAACTATCTCTAATATGCCATTGTGCTTGTGCACTATACAGGCTGCCGTCTAAATACAGGTGTTTAATTTCGCCGATCTGCTTTGCTCTCAATTGGACTCACAGCTCGACGTGTCACTCTGCACGTAGTCTAATGGTCCCTCAAGACTCACACTTCTACTTGTTTCATAAACACTCGAACATCCCTTAGGTGAGATGGCGAGCATGGCGAGAAGCCGAATTTGTATTGGCAACATTTACTTATCCGGTCGATTGGTTGTAGTAATGACGGTATGCTTATAGTTATAAGCGCTGTGTTTAATTTATTTATCTATTGTAATGGCAAAAATGGTAAACCGAACATGCTTCGGTCTGTTTTACGCGGAAACTATTGTCCACAAAGTATAAAATTGGAGAAAATTATGAAGTGGCTGACATCTGCTGATAAACTACTGAAAAAATCAATAACAAATCGAAGGTACATTGTTTACATATAGCAGTGTGAAAGTTTTGTGTATTATATTTTTATATAATTTTTAGTGTACGCATAGTAAGAGAACGGTTTATAAATAGCAAAATTTTATAATGAATGAAAAAATGCAGGATCTTCACAAGACAATTTGAAATAAATCGCGTAAAATGTATACTGTTTCTCATAGACAATTGTTAGTGCCTAAGTTATTACACTTAAATCTGTATGTCTATAATTTTGCAATAAATATAAAATTGTGTCAACACTACAGTAAAAAATTATTTTGAATAATTGGGAGACCAATATCAAAATATACGTATGTTTGTAGCAAGCATTTTACGTCTGAATGATGATTAATATATATTTGTGTTAATATTATTAATTTTTCCATTAGAAAAAGCTATTAAAGTGGAAAATATTATGTATATTTAGGTATCAGTTTTAATAACCACATTTTTGTTTTACTTCAGTACAACTAATAAATTATAGAATTCCCATGTCTAACGTTAGATAATTTATTATATTATACTGTTTTTTTATCCATGAATTAATGCAATCACATGTTTATAAAATCCAGAAAACTCAGCTCTACAGTACATTTTGCACTGCCATTTTACAACCTTAATGGGCATTTTCACCGCATTGCTTTTTAAGTGTAGTTAACTAAGGGCGGTTAAAATTTTAGACCTAGTTTAAAATAGTAATGTTTCCACCGCACAATTAATAAGTTTCATTTGTAAAGACTACCTAAAAAGCCAATATTCATAATTTTTCGGTTTTTTGCACAAGTTTTTAGGTTCATGACTATTTCTTAACCTCAAAAGTGTGACACGTGTGACACTTCACTCTCACTGTTCCGACTTTATGTTGTTCTGCTAACTCACTGTCACCAAATAATATTCACAGAACAGCAGAATCATTAGAAAGGTTTTTTGAAAACAAAAAAAAAGGAAGTCCGTTTTATTGGCGATACATAATAATTATTAAAGATTAAAAATAAATGTATTTTTTTTTGTAATTTTATCAGTGATTCTTTTTAAGAGCTTACATGTTACTTGGAAATTCAAGACCTTCTTCGATTAAGGTCAAAATGTGCAGCTGTTTCTTTATACAGCCGGTATCTTCTAAAAAAAGTTATCCATCGTATGGAAGTGATCACTTCTCTCGTACACTTTTCGAGGAAACCCATACTCTATTATTTTTAATATAATTAAATCATTATTAAATTTATCATTTTTATCATAGTTCATTATTTTTTGTTTATTTTTCAGTGGAAAAATAATAAAACCAAATTATTAAATAAGGTTATGTAGATCCTTTAAGTATCGTTAAAAGACATAAGCCTAGAATTTCGAGAGCTTATATTTAAGAAGGTTTAAGACATTTTATGTCTGGTTTAGTAAACGGTAGAAGGCAAATTGTATTTTTAAGGTTCCTTACACCGTAAGCGTAGCTTAAAACAAACGGTGGAAATGGCCATAAGGCCAGGCGCGCACTAGGAGTTTTTCGCCGCACGGCAAAAAGCGCTGCGACATGATGCCACGCCACAGTTTTGTAACATATTGTTTTCAATTGCATTGCGCGCATTTACAGACATTTTGCCATTGCAGCGATTTGCCGTTAAGTACGCGCAATATAATTGAAAACAATATGTTACAAAACTGCGGCGCGATGTTATGCCGCAGCGCTTTTCTGCCGCACAGCAAAAAACTTCTAGTACGCGCCTGGCCTTAATTTTATAAAAATTTTATGGGGTTGGTTGATACAAATTAGATATGTTTGTATGATATTACTTTAGACTGTTCTGCCTCCACTTAAAATTATGTAGCTTGCTTTAAAACAAATTTGCCCTCTTGAAGTGGTCGCGCCCTTTAAAATATCGCTATTTAATTAATAAATCAAATCCTACCATCTCAACTTAAAATATTATGACATCAAACTATAGCAGCTAGTAGTTGATAAATACATATTATATTTAATACGTAAATGTACACAGAATAAAAGGAAATTAATTATAAATCACTAAAGAATAAATGAAACTCATGAAACATATTTAACTTCACTATTCACGATTTTTGCAGCGCCATCTATTGGTTCATGATTTTGGCCAATATTATTCATAATTTAATAATTATTAATAGTTGACAACACTGTTTAGGTCTGTTATTATTTGTAGGTTATATTTAGTTTATATATTTTGTGGATGGGTGTTATGTTATGCCAAATCTTTGATTGTGTACTGGTGATTGTGTATTTTGATTTAATTTAAAATAACATCAGTTACTTTCGAAAAGCGAAAGATTTTAGAAATACCGCAAATTTACTACAATGGGCAATGACAAAAAACGGAGATCACGAAGTAGAGAAAGATCTGAAAAAGGAAAAGATAAAAGAAGCAAAAGGTCTAGATCTCGAAGTAAAGATTGTTTAGAAAGGTATAAACGACATAGATCTCGTTCTAGAGATAAATTTGAGGGTGCTTCTAATGTCCATGATAACTTAAAATATGAAAAAACAGATAACCACAGATATACTAAAACTGAAAAAGATAAACATGATGAAAGAAAAGAGTCGAAAGATAAGAGAAATAAGGACTTAAAAAGAAGAAGTCCAACGCCCCAAGATAATGAAAATTTAAAAGTGAAAGGTGAAACTATTTTAAAACAAGAAAATTTAAAAAAAGAACCTTTATCGTTGGAAGAATTACTTGCTAAAAAAAAGGCAGCGGAAGCTATTAAAAGCAAAGTAAGTTATATTTATAGTATATTTACCTTCACTTGTCAATATTGATGGATTATAGAATTATTTTCTGATATTATTGTAATTATTTTCAACTATCTGAGAGTTTTTTTTTTACTGTAGATATACTCAGTGACCAGAAATAATGCATATGGCATCTTTGAGTTATTTTATAGACAATCCCTCTCAATACAATTTTATTCCAAATTCTAATAATCATTTGTTGCATCTTGTAATATCAAATCACAACTATCAGGTTGCAAAATGTGATGCGAGTAATAATCTATTAAAAGAGGACTGCAGCTGTAATAATAATTTATTTAAAAAATATATTGCACAGCAATTTTTTTCCAATAGAACTTAATATGCAATTTTGTTAAGACAAACTTTCTCTACATGTACTTACGAAGCGAATTATCACACTAACTGGTCATTAGATGATATTTACAAAATATTTTTAATGATTATATTCCTAAATTTATTCCCGTGCAAGGAATTATCCATGTTGGTATAATCGAAATAAGATAACCGCCATTAAAAGTAAAATCAAGTTATTGAAATCGTACAATGTGGTGATGTGCCTCGTTTAGAAGTTACAGGGCTTCAAAGAAAACAAATTATTTTCTTGTTATGAGTATAATTAAGGAACAAAACGTCCAATCATATTGAAATTTGGTACAGCTATGTTTTAGATAAATACAAGCATTGCGGAGGAGTAAGTAGTGCCGCATATCATAGAGGGCGCTGTTGGCAGTTTTTTGTAACACATTTTTTGTTTCTCAATGAGGAAATCTCTGAAAACCCGAAATTAGATATTTTAAAGTTAGCAGCCCTACCCACTACGCACAAACTAATAAGTACAGAGATATTTTTAAAGAACGTTTACTTAAATACAATGCATTAAAAAAAACATTTTAAAGAATATCTATTATTATTTGTTGCAAATAATTAAAACTTCTAGTACTATGCCTACTATGTGAAAATGTTACTGTTTTGAACCAAACATTATTTAGAAAATAATTATTTCTGACAAAATTTCTTTAAAAGTCTAATTCATTTAAAAAATAATATTATTTGCTTGATAATTCAAAGGAATAAAATAGTTTCGAAAAATTTCTGTTAAGGATAGTTAGAAAACTGCCATATTTATAATCAATTTTGATGAAACTTATGATAGTTAAAGACCTTTGTGGTATGATTGTTACCTACAATTTTCATTCCATTATCTTCATCAGAAAGAAAGTTATTTTTAAAAATATCCTAATGACACCCTTTTGGAGGGCCATATCTCAGTAATGTTGCTCTGGAAGACCAATGTTTATAGGAACTTTTTTTACTCCTTTTGTCTCTACTTTTACCGCTTTAAGTTTTGTACCAACTTTTCCAAACACCCTTTATATTACGAAGAATTATGAGTCAGATGATAATATACCAACACGGTTTTATACACAGGAGGTCTACGGTAACGCAATTGCTTTCAAAATATCTTGATGCCATTGTACAAGTCGATGTTGTCTACACTGACCTCTAGAAAGCTATTGATAGGCTGGATTGTATTCTACTTAGCAAACTTCAAAATGCTGCAAAATAACGATCTTCCCCTTAAACATTGAAAAATGCAATATAATGTCTTACAGCTGAAAAATGCATCTTTTTTATATAAATATATGTTGGATAATGTCACAGTGAATGAAAAATTTAGGTTTTGTTATTAGGAACTAAGGGCCGATTCCCATTTATGCGTTTTGACCCCGGGTTTTCACCCTGCATTAAAACCCCAACACTTTTCAATACACACACACTTCTGCGGTTTCAGTCTTATGAAAAACCCTAGGTGTGCACCCTTAATATTAGAGCACGTTCTATTTTTTGCAATGGGTGCCGGGTTTTTCTTGAAAAATTACTACAGCTCTATTACATATCACAGATGACATTTTCAAGGCTAATAACCTAAATCATAATACTTGCTTAATCTTGGTAGATTTTAGTAAAGCCTTTGATACTATAGATCACGCAATTTTTAATGACCTAAATCATAATATTTGCTTAATCTTGGTAGATTTTAGTAAAGCCTTTGATACTATAGATCACGCAATTTTGCTTAACAAAATGAAATATTTCGGATTTGGTAACAACGCACTATCATTTTTTTCTAGTTATCTATCTAACCGTCGTCAAAAAGTTTGTTCAGGTAACATCTTCTCGTCTTATAAATTTATCAAGCAAGGGATTCCACAAGGGAGTATATTGGAGCCTACACTGTTTTCAATTTATACTGCAGACATTCACTCATTTTTCACTCACTGTAAAATTCTTCAATTTGCGGATAACACACAACTTTACTTTTCTTTTGATTCGACGGATGCTGCAGTTGCTGCTAACTATATTAATAGGGATTTAGAAACGTTAGTGCATGTTGCTAGTTTACATTGTTTAGTATTAAATGAAGAAAAGACTGAAATGTTAATTTTTGGCAAAAATAGGCTACATTTGATGGATAACCCTGATTTTGAGGTAAAAATTAATGATGTACTTTTAGAGCCAGCTGATCATTGTAGAAGTTTGGGTCTTATTGTTGATAGTAGTCTTACATCTAACAATCATATAAACAGTCTAGTCCAAAAATCGTACAATAAATTAAAAGTTCTTTTTATGCAGAGAGATTTTCTTAATACTGACACAAAGCTACTGTTGTATGACTCTCTAATCTCAATTATCTTACTGTGATGTTATATATTGCCCTGCGTTAACTGTTAAAAATAAAATTACGCTCCAAAAGATACAGAACTCTTGCTTACGATATTGTTTTAATTTGCGGAAATTTGATCACGTATTGGCTGATTTTGTACGCTCCAAGTGGCTTAATCTAAGTGAAAGATTTTTTTATCATTTATCCTGTTTTGTCTTTAAAATAAATTATTTTCATTTATCTACTTATCTTTATACGAGAAGTTGATACGTGGTTGTGATACGCATCAATTGCCTACTCGTGGAAGGGATCTGTATACCGTATCTAAACATAACACTGCATAATTTGAAAAATGTTTTACTTATAACGCTGGTAAAATTTTCAATGACATTCCTATTTCTATTAAGTCCTCATCTAATATTCATTTGCTCCAGAAGCAAATCAAGGCCTGGATTTGTTCTAATCGATAACTGTTGTGTTATTTTTATGCGTGTTAGGTTGGTAACGTCGAAGAGCGGCATGTTGCCGAACGGCACCAACCTTATGTCAAGTATATTTTGTATGTACTCTTGTGTATGAATAATAAAGGCAATATTATTATCATATAAGAATGACTGTTACTTGGCAAAAAAATGTATTAATACCCCAAAGTATCTTTATTATATTATTTGGTAGATTTGGTGTTAGTTTACTTATTAGGTTATTTATACAAGACATTTTGTGGAAATAAAAAGTAAATAATAATTATTTTCTATTACAAATTATTATTACAAATTTATAACAATATTTATGTTTCTAGCCAGTGTTTTTAACAAAAGAACAACGTGCTGCTGAAGCAATTAAACGTCGTCAGGAGGAAGTTGATAAGCAGAGAAAACAACAAGATGATGAAAGAAAAATAATTGAAGCTATACAAGCTAGTAGACAAGATGACACAAAGAAAGATGATAGAGAATATAGAAGAAATCGTGACAGGGAGAAAGAGGACGAAAAACAAAGGGATAAAGACAAAGAAAAGGAACAAGATGCTATTAGAGAAAGATATTTGGGTTTGATTAAGAAAAAACGAAGGATTAGACGTCTGAATGATAGAAAATTTGTATTTGATTGGGATGCAGGAGAAGATACATCACTAGATTACAATTCATTGTATAAAGAAAGACATCAGGTATAGTTTGGTATCGAATTATCAAGTTATTATACAGTTAAAACATATACAGGATTCACAAATACTAGGAATTCATGGGTACATAATCAACTTGAGAAATTATTTCTGAATTTTAATATTTTTGGTCCTGGAGCCCCTTGAAATTAGGCTAAACATTTTATGTTCTGCAAATCTCCTGAACCACTAAACCAATTTTAATAGAATTTGGTATGTGGTAACTGAACATGATTAAATATAATAGTTTTGTGAAGTGACACAGAGGAGCGTAATGCGATTTATTATTTTGAAAAATTTTATTTTCCATTTTACTTTGTAAGTTTCACATACAGTTTAATTATGCACAGAAAAGTACTCGAATTTTTTCATTTAATAGTTTCCCAGCAAAGTTTTAAAAATGTTTACAATGTAGGCATTTTGCTATTATTAATTTATGTTATTGAAAAATATTGTCAAAATTTCTGGTCCGAATAACAAAAAACAGCCACCTATATACTTGTATACAGATACAATGTACTTTTTATTGATACACTGAAGCATCGATTATCCGAATACGATCATCAGTCTGACCAGTGAACCGAATGTTCTTGTGTGATAGTACTCTAATAATATCTAAATATTTTTTTGCAAACTGACAGACACAAGCAAGGCTAATAGCTTTTGTAATATGTAACTAAATTTGACATTCAAAATACTAGTAAATACTATTTTATAATTCTAAGCTAATGTTGACGAATTTTAATGGATTTTTTAAACATGCATAATTATGTTAAGATAGGTTTGTGTTTATTGTGCATATTATATGGCAATAAAAGAGGTTTGTGGGTGTAACATGCTTGCACAATCTATTGCAATAATAACTCTAAAACAAATTTAATAGACAAATTTATTAGCCTTATTCACGGTAGCAATTCCGACCTAGTTCAGGATTAATTTATGAATGAGGATAAGCACACTTAGTATATCGGACAATCAAATTCAAACTGTGCTTGCGCTTATCTGTAAATTAATTCTGAACTAGTCCGGAATCGCTACCGCGAACAATGCTAATGAAATTTCTACTCAGAACTTCCAGTAGTTGAAAAACTGTTGTTTGATGTGCAAAAATTGAGTTAATTTAGGAATCTGTCTCTAATTTTCTGCATAGAATATAAAGTGCAATGTTTACTACCTCTGTTGTTTGCTTTTAGTTAGAATAATTTATTTATAAATCAATAAAATTCAATGAAGGTGACTTATATTTGGAATATATAGACATTAGTCAGTGTCACATGAATTGAAAGAATTAGAATGGTTGTCAATGAGAGACATTAGGTGCTTATATAGTTGTTCTTTATATTATAATATAACAACCAAAATGCCTAAATATCTGTGTGATAGTATAGTATTTAGACATAATGTACATGTAAGAGACACAAGATATAATACAAAATTTTATCCCCCTAAACATACACCATCTTCATCATCATCATTTAAAAGATCTTTTAGCTGCTTTATCTATAAAATTTATAAATTCTATTCAAGATAATATTAAGGATATGGAAATAATATGTTTCAAGAAACATTTAAGAAAAAATAATATAGTTAGGTGAATTTAAAATTTTTAAGTTCCTACTTTTGATTTAATTATTACATTTTATCAAATTTACCTTTATTAATAATTAATAACAATTAATTGTAATATTAATATAATTTTTTGAGAGAGAGGATTTTTTGTGGTTGAGTGTAAGAATGGAGGCTGCATTTCTAATGCAAGTCACCAAACTTTACCTTTTAATAATAATTCACATATTGTATTGTTTATGTATGTTATAGTGCTGAATTAATATTAATAAAGACGTTTATTATTATATGTATATGTCTAACAGAAAACTACATATTTCTGGACTCAAAATAGGCTGATTTGTGCTAATTCGTCTTTGAAATTGCTTCATTTGGTTTCAAGATTGCCTCGTTCCTGTAATTTTTTTTTTAACCTATTAAATGGCGGGAAACTAACTTAATAGTGTAACTAACACACCACAGAATTTTTTCATAGGCAAACATGTCATTACCAGCATATATATTTAATACAAAACTATATAGACGTGGTTGTTTTTATGGTATTAAAATTAAAATATACAGTTTTGAACGTACTAAGAAAGTTCCCTAAAAATGTAAATAGAGACATTTAAACATGTTTGAATGATCCGGCAAGCTAAAATATGTTACTCATAGCCATAATTATTGGTAAAGACCCCATAGTAAAAATCCAAATATATACCGGGTGTTCCCTCTAAGACTTTCAGTGCGAATATGTCAGAAACCAGCATAACCAGTGAGAAAAAATTTGGTATACAGACACTAGATGGTACATAGAATCTGATGATAACATCAATTCTTATACAGGGTGTTCCATTTTTCAGGAAATCTATTTAATTTTGATTTTTTAGTTGTCAGCCCTGCTAAAACTTATGTTTAAATTGAAATATACTTAATTATGAACACATTCTGATAAATAAACATTAAAAAAATTTAAAATTTAACATCAAAAAACGCCTCCAAAAAGTACCCCAATTTCATTGTTTTATCATGTAAAACGTGCATAGCCTTGAACCAGACTTACACAGAAGAAACTAACATCGCTAAACGTCAAAACTATGAATTGTCAGATATTAATTGCATAAAGTATTTTATTGGACATAAGTAATGCTAAATAATGTATGTAATGCAATTTACATGCACAATGGTATTATTGAGACTTGTCGATAAAAATTTAGACTTGAGTTGAGGCTTTTGGAGCATTGGGGTCGTTGCACCGGCGCAGTCTTCTGTTACAGCTAGGATTGCAGTGTGAATATTGTGTAAAATATCTGTGGATATTTTTAAATTGTTCCATTATAATGTAATAAAACTTCAGTAAATTGTATTTTTTATGTTACTACAGTGTACATAATAATTAGGTACTCATATTTTTTATCACAAAATAATTTACAAAATTGTGTAAGTACCTAAAGAATATCCCTCTTTTCCAACTACTGTAATTATTGATTATTTATTTAGCAACAAATAAATTCGAAGAAAACGATTCCTAAAACTTTTTTTATTATAATGTGAACGTGTTTGTCGTTAAAAGTGAGAACTGAACCTACCCCACTCCAACAAAAGAAATATTACTAAATCATAACCTAAAAATGATTGATTGTTGTGTCCACATATTTCAGCACGTTATTTATGTTTCTGATAGATAAAATATGTTTAAGAAGAACTCTACATCTGTAAAATAGTAAACAATGATCTATAATTTCTGTATTTCATATGATACAGAACTAAAATAAGGCAACTGGTTTTTGCTAAGAAGAATCACCTGCAAACTTACTTTATGCAGAAGGTACCTATCACAGTCATTTAAAGTTAGATAATAATTTGTAATTATTGTTTTTATCTTTCAGTTATGTGTGTGTAATGCCACAAATTACATTAAAACAAAACGATTCATAACACCCGACACCAGAAAGACATGGAATGATGGATAATATTATAAAGAAGTCTCTAACTCACTTTGAAGAGTATTCTATAAGACATTAAATTCAGTTGTATGTCATGGGTTAGAGACTTCTTTATAATATTATCCATCATTCCATGTTTACAATTAATTCCAAGGAAATGTCTGTCTATTTTTCGCTTATTCTTTCTGGTGTCGCATGCTATGAATCGTTTTGTTTTAATGTAATTTGTGGCACTACACACACATAACTGAGAGATAAAAACAATAATTACAAATTATTATTTAGCTTTAATTGACTGTGATAGATACCTTTTGTGTAAAGTAAGTTTGCAGGTGATTCTTCCTAGCAAAAACCAGTTGCTTTATTTTAGTTCATATGAAATACAGAAATTGTAGTTCATTGTTTACTATTTTACAGATGTAGAGTTCTTATACTATACATATTTTATCCATCAGAAACATAAATAAAGTGCTGAAATATGTGGACACAACAATCAATCATTTCTAGGTTATGCTTTAGTAATATTTCTTTTGTGGGGCTGGAGTAATATTTATTTAGTCATATGGGGTAGGTTCAGTTCTCACTTTCAACGACAAACATGTTCACATTATAATAAAAAAAGTTGTAGGAATCGTTTATTTGTTGCTAAATAAGTAATCAATAATTACAGCAATTAGAAAAGAGGGATATTCTTTAGGTACTTACACAATTTTGTAAATTATTTTGTGATAAAACGATAAGTCTCAATAACACCATTGTGCATACATAAATTGCATTAAATACATTATTTAGTGTTATTCATGTCCAATAAAATACTTTATGCCATTAATATTTGACAATTCATAGTTTTGACGTTCACCGATGTTAGTTTCTTCTGTGTAAGTCTGGCTCAAGGCTCATTTTACATGACAAAACAATGAAATTTGGGTACTTTTTGGAGGCGTTTTTTTATGATAAATTTTGAAATTTTTGAATGTTTATTTATCAGAATGTGTTCATAATTAAGTATATTTCAATTTGAACATAAGTTTTAGGGCTGACAACCAAAAAATCTAAATTAAATCGATTTATTGGAAAATGGAACACCCTGTATAAGAATTGATGTTATCATAAGATTCTACGCGCCATCTAGTGTCTGTATACCAAATTTTGTCTCACTGACTATGATGGTTTCTGAGATATTTGCACTGAAAGTCTTATAGGGAACACTCGGTATATTGTAGCCATTTAAAGAGGATTAAATGACTAATATGTATTAATCAATTTTAAATATTTATAGGATGTATGTTTTAGGATGTTTTTAATACTTTCAACTGATACAAAATTTATATATGGTGAAAATATTTGTTCATAAGTGTGTTCCAGCATCATACTCACTAATAAATGTCTTTTGTCAGATATCTTTATGATATTTGTGTAAAGCAGGCATTACACTAATAATTTATTGTCGAAGAAATTGATGAATTAATTCATCAATTTCTTTGTCCGCACTTTGGTTTTACATATGTTCAAGACTTTATCAAGTTTTTTAACAATTTTGCTTTGAGATGTCACCCTTACCAACCTAAAAGTAATTTTAATTTTCGATGTTATATCATTTCCATTTGTATACAAAATAATTAAAAAAGTTTCCAGTGCATTTATTATTGCTACTGTTCGGTCACTGGTTAAATATTTACATTTATTTTAGGTTGGTATTCCTTGAAGTAAAAATTGATGAAAAATTAGAACAAGTTTTAAGTTGTCAATAACTTGACGAAGTTCTTCATCAATTTATTTGACATGCAAGTTTTAGTACATTTGTCAATTAACTTGACGAAACCACTTGATCAATTAATTGACAAAGAAATTGTAATGTAAAGCAGGTTTAAATGTGATATTTTGTAAAAAAATTAACGCTCTGTATTTTAAGTCAGAGGCAGGCTAGGGTGCTAATATTTTGTTGAAAATTATAGGTCCAATTTTTTGGCAGAGGAAATCTTGCTGGTATTGATATAAAGGCACAAAAGAGAGATCAGAGTAAATTTTATGGTGAATTGTTGGAGAAAAGACGAACAGAAGCTGAGAAGGCACAAGAGAAGGTAAGGCTAAAAAAGGTTAGAAGAAGAGAAGAAAAGCAGTTGTGGGATGACAGACATTGGTCTGAGAAAGAAATTTCTGAAATGACAGAGAGAGATTGGCGTATTTTTAGAGAAGACTACAATATTACGATAAAAGGTACTATTTTAAAACTATTTATAATAACATAAATACAGTGGTAGAAAATAGTCACATAATAGAAATAAGAATTAGAAGTAATGAGTGACACCATGAAGGCATTACAACTGGTATAATTACTTTTTCTCATAAATTCATGTGGAACTGAAAATATTATTTAAATTACGTGGGTTGTCTCAGAAGTAAATTATAATATTTTTTAAAATCCGCGTGGTAGACGGGAAAAGTTTGAGAGTTGCAGGGAAATTTTGTCTGGGTGTAGTTGCAGCACTGTAAAATTTCTATAAATCTACCTTGACAGCTCTGACAATGAAGCACCAGCAACAATGGAGATTCCACTTATTGCTACATTGTGAAGTTTGTGCTGTTATTTGTTTTCTTACGACAAAAAATAAGAGAACAAAATTTATCACTCGGTACTCTCAGATGATTAAATTTCGGCGATCGAATCGTTCAACACATCTCTAGTGTGTACAATGGAGACGTTATGTCAAGGCCAATGGTTTTTTGTTGACGTCAATCTTTCATTGAAGAGAGAAAGTTACACAATAAACAAAGCGGCCGCCCTTCAACTTGCCGTGCTCCAGTTGTTGAAGCTTTTAAGGATCATGGATACCAATCAGCACCATATGCTTGATGAAATTCTTTCTCAACTTCCTTTGAATATTGAAATAAGCTGTGCAACACTTCACAGAATTATTTCTGAGAATCTGCGTATCAAAAATGTGTGCAAGATGGGTTCCACAGCTGCTTTCAGAACAACATAAAGAGTTGAGACTTGATGCTGCATTGCTATTTGGACATGAATCCATCACTGGACGCCCAAATGCTCACTATTATTAGTTGAGAAACCTCAGAAAGGCAATTCAAAACAAAGAGTGTAAAATTGAGCAAAACAATTTTCTTGTTTCGTGCTCGCCCACATGCTACTCCTGAGACTCAAGCCCTGCTTGAGAAGTTTTGCTGGGGTGTAAATTTTATGACAATATTAAAAGTATAGCATATTAACTGCTTCCCTTTTGTCATATTATTTTCATATGAGATATCACAACTCACTTAATTGAGTGTTTCATTTAATGTTCAGATGTGAGTTCAAACTAACAATTTTTATCCACACTTACTGCTGTCTGCTTTAATTTGAAAGCTTGTTCACTTGGCCCAATTTGCACTGTTGTTTAAAGTGAGGTTAGGTTTGTTTACTGAAGGTGAATATAAATGGAAACTATCAGTATCATTAGAATTATTATCTTGCCACGCATATTTTAATAAAATACTATCATAATAAGTATAATAAGGTATAATTTTACTAAATGTAAGGCTCAAAATAGTGTACTTGTTAAGTTAAAGGCAACAAAAAGACTAATAATTATCTTGTTTGTCACAACAGAAACAAACTGATGTGATTCACATGTAATTCATATATCTTTGAGTTAATATTAAAAATATATGAAGTAATGGTTAGTCAAAGTAATATAAGCTGCTTTTAATTTGCAAATCAACTAGGTAAGTAAAAATAAGTGAGATTAGAAAATCAGGAAATTCCTTAGTAATTTTCATTGTTGTCAAATCGGAAGTGCCAACAATTGAGAAATCTGGAAAAAGAAGTGATGAACTGAGATTTTCATGCAAATTGAAAGCAGTTGGAATCCTATCTGAATAGCAAAGAAGGAAATAGCAGTAAAAAAAGAACTATATATAATCTTGAACATAATTAAATATTTATGAAAAAATATATCAGACCTGTAAATATATTTTTTTTGTGTTATGGTAATGTTTATTTTTTTAGGTGGAAAAATTCCTGAACCTATACGCAATTGGAAGGAATCTGGAATACAAAAAGAACTTTTGGAAATTGTGGAAAAGGTAGGATATAAAGAACCAACTCCAATCCAGAGACAAGCTATTCCTATCGGTATGCAAAACAGAGATATTATTGGAGTTGCCGAGACTGGTTCTGGTAAAACTCTAGCATTTTTATTTCCATTACTTTCATGGATTCAGTCTTTACCAAAAATTGAACGCACTGAAGATGCCGATCAGGGCCCTTATGCTATCATTTTGGCACCAACACGTGAGTTAGCTCAACAAATTGAAGAAGAAACCGTAAAATTTGGTCAACCTCTTGGTATTAGAACTGTAGTAGTTGTTGGAGGCTTAAGTAGAGAAGAACAAGGTTTCCGACTAAGAATGGGCTGTGAAATAGTAATTGCTACTCCCGGGCGTCTAATTGATGTATTGGAGAACAGATATCTAGTTTTAGCCCAATGTACATACATTGTACTTGATGAAGCAGATAGGATGATTGATTTAGGTTTTGAGCCAGACGTTCAGAAAATTTTGGAATACATGCCTGTTTCCAACCTAAAACCAGATTCTGAGGAAGCCGAAGATAGCAGAGTGTTATTAGCTAATTACAACAGTAAAAAGAAATATCGACAAACTGTAATGTTTACTGCAACTATGCCTCCCGCAGTTGAGAGACTTGCTAGAACTTATTTGAGAAGACCTGCTGTTGTATACATAGGTTCTATTGGTAAACCGGTAGAAAGAGTGGAACAAATTGTACATATTATGGGAGAAAATGATAAGAGGAAAAAACTTATGGAGTATCTATCCAGAGGTATAGAACCTCCAATCATAATATTTGTAAATCAGAAAAAAGGGGCAGACGTCTTGGCCAAGGGTTTGGAAAAACTTGGATACAATGCTTGTACTCTCCATGGAGGTAAAGGACAGGAACAAAGAGAATACGCTTTGGCGAGTCTCAAGTCTGGTGCCAAAGATATTTTGGTTGCAACTGATGTCGCCGGAAGAGGAATTGATATTAAAGATGTGTCTATGGTTATTAATTACGATATGGCTAAAACAATTGAAGGTAAATATTAATTTAGAAATAAACTAATAGGTACATATTTCTGTTTTCAAATAAAATGAATTCTTCACTTTATAAGTATAGGATGGCTCAATTTTAACGGAGAAAGTATCTCTTGTTTCTAAGGAGAAAGCAAAAAGTAGTGAAGTCTCAATATCAAAAAAAAAATTATTTGTGAAATTTGATTATCTTTTGATTTTTAAATGCCATTTTGTCTTCTAAACAGTTAATTTTTACTAAACATTTCAAGGAATCTAAAACTGTTTAAATTACAGTTGTGCCACTAATATAAAAGTTAGAAAGAGAAAAAAAATAATATGCAGATTTTGAATATTTAATTTTTAAAGCTACCTAAATTGAATTTATCAAGACTGAAATCTAAGAATAGCAACCACAAAGAAGTGACAAAAAGGGCACTTTGAAGTTTGGAGGGCAATTTAAGTCATGGTGACAGATAGCCAGTATAATTCACCGAGAGGCATAATAAATGCTATAAAATCAATATCGGAAAAAGTTTACTTTACTAATCACGCAAAAAAATTGTAATGAAATATTGCTTTTGATTACAGGAGTTTTGTATTAAAAAATATAATTTATTATTAAATTTTCATTTTTTTTTAGTCAAAATAATAAATGAAACATTTTACTTAAAATATAATATATTATGTATTTATACATATTTTAAAAAACTATATACGCATAACTGGTATTTACCTGTTCGGATCCTTTGGAAACGAATTGTTATTGTGATATTAATTTTACTCCTTTAGTCGAAGTTTTGAAAGTTTATTGGGATATTCAGTAATTATAGTATACTATAGTGTGTAATTTTTTTTTTGTTTTTTCAAGTTACATTTGTTGCTTATTTATTTTAATTGTTTTGCTTTTGGCATCACACAGTTTTTTGTTTCTTATATGTTTTCCTGTAATTGGGTGGTTAACCTGTTGGAAAATAAATTATTATTATTATTATTATTAATAAAACATATTTATTTCTTGTCCTTCTTTTGAATGGCACTCACAAATGCGCAATTAGTCCTAGGTATATTTAAAAAAAAATAAATAAATAAAACGTGTTTAAAAATAAAATATTTAACTTGCAAAAAAAATGAATCGGCAAGTAATAGCTTGAGAATCGCATACATCGTTGTCGTGTAAATAAGGAACCATCGACCGGTAAACCACAGCAAATTAAGTTAGGTGTTTTCCCCCAGTCTATTTTTTCTGGGATTGACTTTGTCGCTTCTGTCTGGTTGCTATTCTCGGCTGAAACACCCTATATCCATAATAAGGTATTTTTTTGTAGCACAAGCTATACTTTTTTCTTCAAATAATGTCAGTAGTGAGTTCAGCTATTAATCTATTTTTACTTTTAGATTATACTCATCGTATTGGTAGAACTGGACGTGCAGGAAAAACTGGTATTGCTGTTAGTTTTTGTACAAATGATGATTCAGCTCTTTTCTACGACCTTAAACAAATGCTTCTTTCTTCACCTGTTTCAAATTGTCCACCAGAATTGATGAACCATCCGGAATGTCAAATTAAGCCGAATTTACCAAAAAGGAGAAGAGATGAAATGATATTTGCCTAATACGTGACAAATTGAGAATTAAGAATTTGGTTAAACACAATTCCTTACTACTAAGTATTCCAACAATATACTTAGACAATTTATTGTGAAGGTTGATCATTACAGGAACACCAGAAGAAAAATGTTTATTTGGAACTTACAATACTAAAAAGTGTACAGGTGGTCTTCTAACAAATGGTACACAACATTTCATATAATCAAAAGTTGATAATAACCGAGATGAGTATATTAAAGTTTAATTTCTCTTATTTTTCCTAATAATGTCAACATAAATTAAGGTCACGGCATGAAATTAGAGATTCGAATTTTTTTTTAAGACAGAAATTATATTCTATTTATAATTTTACTTTTATTACTAGAGAGCGGCACCTGCAACACACTTTTCTTCGTAAACAAGACATATGTTTTTAAAGCCACTAAGAGTAACTATTGTCGAGATCACATTTAAATTATTTTGTGCACTAGTTAGGAATATTAAAATCTTTCGTTACTATTGTAAATATTCAAAAAGTCAATAGGAAATGAAAATGTTTGTCAGTAAATAATTTGTAGGGTCTCTTATTCTATTTGTTTCAATTCATGCCTTTAAAAACCTAAGTGTAATCAAAAATTAAATACTCGTATTAAATTGTACTGGAAATTTTTACGATTAACTCTAAAACCGTTATTTCTAGGGACTCCAGCAAGGAAGCAATTTGATATAAAAATGGAACAATCAATTGTTTCGATAATCCAATCAATACACTACAAAAAGTTCTGTAATTTAAATGAAGTAATTTGTCACAGATGCTACTACCTATTAGTTGCAGTGAAACTATGAACAAATAATAATTTTTTGGTTACAAAATTCTCTAATTTCTTGCCACTATCACAATTCATGTTATTAGGGAAAAAAAATAAGAATATGTAAAACTTAATGCCATGCATCTTGGTTATTATATACCTTTGAATATAGGGAAGTTTTCTTCAATCCTAATATTTTTACATAAAGAATATTTTGTGGTTTTGCTGTGTGGTTTGCTAATTAGCAGACATCATGTATATTAATAGTAATGTTGATAAGAACTTTTACAATTTTTAAGTGTTACTTAATTAAAATTTTTAAATAAATGATTGCTGGTCTTCTCCTTTGTGTCAAATATTCCTTTTAAACACGGAACTTATATTTGGTTAAAAGTTATAGTTGACTTTCATAGGTGTACTAAATTTGAATAAGATCAGATATAAAAAATACAAAAATGACAAAAATAATTGCATAACATCCATTATTTTTAGAGTAGACACAGTGATATAACAATTTTTAGCAATTTCGAGGCGTTAGATAATAAAAATAATAAGAATATTTCAAAATTTAAAATTTTTATCTTCTATTATCAATTACCCAAGGTCGAAAATAATAGAGAGTGACTAATTCACAACACAGAGATGAGTACGGAAGATACGTGTGATATGATTACCTAAGCATACCACTTGAGAAGAGTTAAAGCACACAAAATTATCAAAAATAAGTTGACGTCGGCTGAACCTAGCACATTAACAATTTACTTTAAATGTGCCACCTGTGTCATCCTCTCTACAAATTAGAATGTCGTCCTTTTGGACGGCGATTGCCCACCACCACCCACTTACACCTACCTGATAAGCTCTCCGCGGATGTCACACTTAAGCCTTGTCCTCATGGACGCGAAATTCACGGATTTTTGCACGAATTTTGCAACTTCTGTTTTAATTATTTATGCCGAAAAAATCTCAACTTTTCATAATTGCAATTTGCGAAATTGTCAAACACTACAAATATTATTGCCCCTTTCATTATTATGTGGTGTTAATGAATTTGTTTTGAGGTTCTAATAATCTACCATGGCAGTTTCATGATGAAAATGATAGATAATGTTATAGGTAGTTGATAAAATTTGTTGCAAATAGAGATTTTTCCACCATTAAATAAATCACGCAAATATTTCGAATTCCTTTCAACGAGTATACTCTTTTCGATTTCATTTATACGAACTAAGTTTCATCTTGCAAGATATAGCAATAGAATTTTTTTTTGTCGAAAACATTTGAAAAATACAATCTTCCGCAAGTTTCCATCACTTTCCGTTTCACAGTTGTACTTCTTTATCACTTTTTTATTTACACACATATGTTATTCACATACAATTTTGTTAATGAAATATATATTTCAACATAACTTACACTCATATTTGACCTCGCGCACTAAACTCTTCATACATGTCATCATCCGATATTCCTCATTTGAATCAAATCACTAATAAAATTAATTACATTCATAATTAAATTAATGAAAAGATATACCCGAAATTTTGCTCGCCCGAACAATATACCCGCCCATGATAGCGCTGGAAACAAAACAGTTGGATCCGACAATTCATCGCAGCCAATCAAAAGCCAGCAGCGCATACGTACTAACGTGTACTAACTGCAGCGCATGCATAACAGAAGCTGTGTAATCGGGTATGCTCTCAGAGATATGCGGCACACGATTTTGTAGGAAAAATATAATGGCTGCATCTATATTTCTTTGTGTTGACTGCTATAAATTGTGAGCAGGTTTATAACATTAGTCACTCTCTACAATTTTAAAATATTTTATGCTTTAAGGATCATCTCACAAAAAAATAGATATAAAAAATATTCAAAAATGACAAAAATAATTACATAACATCCATTATTTTTAGTAAAAACAGTGATATAACAGTTTTTGCCAATTTCAAGGTGTTAGATAATAAAAATGATATGAGTTATTTCCAAATTTAGTTTCTAGCTTGTATTATCAATTAAACAAGGTCGAAAATAATATAGTCACTAATTCACAGAACAGAGGGTGCAACATGAGAAGGGTCCAAAGCACACAAAATTATCAAAAATAAATTGACGTCGAGTGAACCTAGCACATTAACAGTTTATTTATGGTAGGAAAATCTCAACTTTGACGAAGATGTTTTATGAAAAATGGAGTCAATATCGTAAAAAAATTTCTTGTAAAATATTTGTAGTTTTCGAGTAGAAAGTGATTGAAGTTGTAGTATTTTCAACCTTTAAATTGCTGGACTACTGTAGTCTCTAGCCAGGCGATTCCGAATATTGAAATCCGATTACTTTTTGTAGATATTAAAGTTTTTGTGATGCCAGTCTTTACATTAGTTTTTCAAGTGTCAAAAATAGCTTATGTGTATAGCAACTCGGAATTGATGGATATCGTTTTAATTTATGACGATGTGAAAATGCCTTAGCAGAACGATTTACTGGTAAATATGTGTCATATGCAGCTATTTTTACCGCGGTGTGCAGTGAGTGCAAGTGTAGTGCAATGCGAGGGAAATTTGAAACCGCATCGTGGAAGAGATGGAGGTCCAAAGTGTCCATGGCACATTGCAACAGTGTGGCGTATCATACACAAGGGTTAATTATATCCGTACCATGTATAGCGTGTCCAAGGGATATCAAGGGGTTGGATGACAGGGACTGGTATCATAGCCGCCACGATCTCCTAATTTTAAATCATTTGGATTTTTTTGTGTGGGTATATTTAAGAAAATGAAGTGTGTCGCACCGAAGTGGATACCTACTATTGATAATTTACACAAATGTATCATAGTTGCTGTTAATAACTTACGAGTTCAAAATGGACAAGAAACAAAAAAATTTGTGCTAGTTTGTAGAAATTTGGCTAGATGGCCCAAAATTTTGTTGTAACATCAGGTATGTCAAACTATTTTATTAATTAAAACTACAAATTAATTTTATTAATAATTAATAACAATAGCGGCAAAAGCAGTTGAATTTGCTGTATAAAATAGGTGTTATAATATATTATTTATTTCTTTCCATTTTTTGTCCAGTCACCGATTGCATGCTTTGTTGCCTTATCAGGTTTTACAGTGGACCAGATGCTTTCCTTTTGATTTTTTTACAGAGTTATATTTGTAAAAGTCCTCTGTACATTAAATTTTTTTTTAGATAAGTTCTGAACCACCCTGTATTCTTCGATCCAAATTATGACATTCACATACCATAATTTGTATGTCAGTCATAATTCGCAAAAGCACCCTTGCATATTACATTTAGGCAAAGTTTCATCTTGTAAGATATAGCTACCCAATTTTTTTTTGTCGAAAACTCATTTATAAAATACCATCTTCCTTCCGCGAGTTTACACTATTTTTCATTTCGTAGTTGTACGTCTTTACCATTATTTTTTTGCATTATACATATATGCTACTCATGTACATTCTTATTAATGAACTACATATTTCAACATCACTTAACACTCATATTTTGACCTCTCGCCCTAAACCTTTCATATATCATCCGATATGCCTCACTTAATTTGAAGTAGTTTTTATAGAGTTCCGCTATAAAGAACTACACTCATTTCTTTGGCACATTTTTCCTTTTGAATAAATAAAGTATGTTCTAGAGAAAATTCCAATTTTATTCACCACAACCTGAACCGTAAGCCCAACATTTTTCATTCATTTCTTTCTGATTTCTAAGAATCTGCGGAATTCTGGGAGAAAATGAAATCACATCCAGGGGAAGAAAATGTTGATGATTTAGCAGCGCTATGTTGATGTGACTACTGAGTATTGGTTATTGTTGAGACGTAAATCGATTGCAAGAGCATAGTCGCATTTTGCATTCAAGTCTTTTCAGTTGATACACTTCTACGTTCGTTATTTGAAATTTTGCGTTGTACGATTTGTTCTTTAAATAAAAATATTATTTTATTATTAATCCTAGACTCATTATAATTCTGCCACATTGCTATTAATAACAAATATCTGCAATACATTCAGAGTAGGCAATCTTTAAAAAGAATCATTTAAAATTTGAACATTAAAAAACAGTTAATAACTCAAATTATATAGTTTTCTTTCTAGTGAACATAATATAGAATAATTTGTAGTCATAACTTTAAAGTTATTGTTGTTGAATGAGAACTAAGCTTTAACATTTTAAATTCATTAGATTTCTTTATTGGTTACATTAATATAATATACAATTTCCTAACCAAATGGACAATGCCGAGTACCTAGTAATATGCTAAAAATAATTTTTAACGTTTAGGTAGTTATGTGTAAATAAAAATTGAAAAGATTAATGGTAATATTTTAATAATGTTAAATATATTGATAAAGCATGACTGGTCATAAAAATCACTTTGTATATTACACTGAGAAGTTACTCGTTTTAAATTAATGGAAGAAATTAACACTAGATACATTTATTTATTCTATATGACAATCGAATACTTGGAATACACCTTTTGAAATATTGTCATAGGATGAGAAAATGTGGATTGATATGAACAAAACAGAAAACATTTTTTATACAAACACCCCATTGTTTGTTAAGAGATTAAAAGTGATTAAATCATATTATAATTTAAAAAAATAATTACAAAATTTGTTAAGTAGGTACCTACACCTTTATCAATACAAATTTTATTTTCAGTTTCAAAAAATATTATAAATAAGAACAACAGTAACAACTGATATTAATAGTAAAATTTTAGATATATGAATAAAATAAAGTAATGAATTATTTACGTAATGGTGTTGGCTTAACATATGGGTTATCTAAAATTATACAATTATAGCTACAATACCTACCTTGTAAGATTATTTATTTTTCTTTTTTAAGGCAGGTGATTATTTGATTACAATAATTCCATGCATTGAGAAGAGGTTTTCAGCTTTCATTAATGCAATACTAATATCGAAGAAGGTAAATTTTAAGTCACGTGACTTTCTAAATGTAGCATTAACGCCCCCACTGCGTAATTGAAAAAGGAAAAAATAATTAAAAAACCCCCATTTAATATCTATTTTAAATTCATAAAAATTGATTAATATTAAAATATATAATTATTAAAAAACAAATCTTTTAATTAAGCATGGAAAAATACAGCATTTTTTCTTCTCAAATACAAAATTTATATTATATTTGTCACATTTAGCAAATACGAGAGAAAAATACATCTCGTGTTCATCAATAATACTATTGACCTGTAGTTGAAACATAAGTAAAAACTTAACTTAATTTAGAATAAGACGCTACGTGTTTATTTGTTTTTTATTTTTACAAGGTCAACCTATTTGTTCTCAGTAATAGTGTTTGCGATTTATATGTCTGCACCGTTGGATGTTTGAAATTTATAAAATTATTGATATCAATCCATACTACAGCAAAGCAAAATCAAACGTAAATAGAATCTAAGTTGGTTTAAAAGATATATCACGCATATACACTTTTTTTAAACTTCAACACTGTATCATTAAAATGAAATATTTTCTGTTATGTATTGTACAAAAAAATATATCGATTTATTTGTAGAAACTGTTTCTTTTGTATAAACATATTTGCTTATAATACAATCGGTGAGTTCTATACCCTACTTATACAGTGCTTTCGAAAAGTAACAAATAAATTAATTATTTTTGAAATTGAGAAGTTTTCAAAAAAAGGCCCTAACACATATTTGTGACGCCATCGTTGTTCGAGATATGACGTCATCAACAATTTTTTTAAATAGCAACCCCCAATTTTGACAATGCCATTTGAAAGAGCGTGTCATTCTACATACATCATGAAAAATTATGGTGTTACAAAAATTTCAAGAAAATAATATTTGAAGATTTTAAAATTTAATTTTCACAATACTGTGCACCTCCCCATTATGCAACACCTGTCCGTGCTTATTTAGATGAGCTGTTACCAAATCGTTGGGATAGGGAGAAGGGGGCCGATTGAGTGGACAGCCAGATCGTCTGATTTGACACCCCTAGATTATTTCTTGTGGGGATACTTAAAAAACAAAGTATACGTTACTAGACCGGTTAATTTAGAAAATTTAAAAGCAAGAATTTGTCACGAGATACATCGTATATCTCTATCTAAGTTATTGATAATGTTCAAAAAGAATTCATTAATCGTCTAGGCTATTGTCAGGCAGCCAATGGTGCACAATTTGAACATTTAATTTAGTCGATTTTTTACATAATCATTGTCATTTTCAGTATTGTGAAAATTAAATTTTAAAATCTTCAAACAATATTTTACGTAACACCATAATTTTTCATGATGTATGTATGTAGAATGACAGGCTCTTTCAAATGGCATGGTCAAAATTGGGGGTTGCTATTTAAAAAAATTGTCGATGACGTCATATCTTGAACAATACCGACTTCGCAAATGTGGGTCATGTGTCAGTGTCTTTTTTAAAAATAAAATGGATATGCCAGGGGATTTTTTCGAAAACTCCTCAATTTAAAAAATAATGAATTTATTCGTTACATTTCGAAAGCACTGTATTTATAGGGAAGGTAATTATCAAAAATTAAGATTTAAAATATTTTCAGAAATTTGTAGTTACAGTTAGTTTTTTTTAAATTTTAATTGTACTTATCTGATATATGCTATAATAAACACAAATATAGATATATATAATTTAGTTCTAGGTACCTAGGCCAATGGATTGATAAAAAAACCTAAGTTTTCAAAATTTGAGTACAATTACTCAACTAACAAAAAAACTAGTAAAAAAATTTAAAAAAAAATATTTTTTCAAGTCTATAACTTCTTAAGGAAGCAAAATTGTACCAAGATAAGTTGATTGAAGTCACATTATTTTTGTCCAAGACAGTGGCGGCTGGTGAGATTTCAGGTATGCCATATCTCAATAGCCAGACATGGGACCCAAACCAAACTTTAGGGTATATGTACTGTGGCCATATAGGGAACTTTGGTAGAAGGACGATTTTACAGTTTGCGAAAAAAGTTGAAAAAAACGTTGGCCTCACCTCAAATTTTCAAAATGGCTTCTTTAAATTTTGAGAAACATTTTTTCCCATAAACTAGATGTAATTTTACGGACAGGTTTCAAGTTTTATTAAAAAATAACTATATTTGTAGAATTTATAGCATTTTGAAATATTTATAATGTATCACAAATACAATATCAATTTTCAAACCGCTGTAACTTTAACAAAAATTAAAATTTTTTAATAAAATCTGAGACCTATCGGTAGAATTATGTCTAGTTTATGAAAAAAAAGTTTTCTCGAAATTTAAGCAAGTCAATTTGGAAATCTTAGGTGAGGCCCACGTTTTTTTTAACTTTTTTCGCAAACTGCAAAATCGTTTTCTTTCTACTGAAGTTCTCTATATAGCCACAGTACATATATACTAAAGTTTGGTTTGGGTCCCATGTCTGGTTATTAAGATATGACATACATGAAATTTCACCAGCCGCCACTGGTCCAAGACAGGTAATTTAAACTATGACCCATTCTTTACTGAACACCATACATATTTGATGAGTTACTCAATTTGTCTGGTGTATGTTTAACAATTCTAAGGAATTCTAAGGAGTTCTAAAGGAATTCTAAGTTTAAAGTATCCTAGGGTTGTGATGTGAACACGTATCAAATGGACAGCCATATAGTATTTTTAAATACACAAATTTACACAAAAAAAAAATAATTTTCAAGATATGCAATTAAACATTTTTTTTACACAAAAAATTGTTTGAAAAATGTTCTTGCCAATTTAATAGGTAAGTAGTTTTAGTTTACTTTTAATAATTATTCACATTTCAATAAAACCTCCAAATATCTATACAAAAACATTTTATTACGTAACACCTTCCCATATTAGATCATAGCACTGTGAATCTAAACATTGTGGTAAGTAATGTTTAAATTATAAATATAACATTTTATTTTCATATGAAACTGCCTCACCATTACGTTTTTTTTTAATTTGTGGAAGCTTTAATTATAATAACACTTAAATTGGCTTTTTTTGTTAACAATACATATATTTATACACATTAAAAAACTATTTAACACTATAAAATTTACGTAATATAAAAACTTATTTATACAGTAATGAGTTGTCCTGAACACCATGCACAGTGGTGAACATTTTCCTTAGGTTGGACTAAGTTACTAGATTTTATTTCTGCTAAAAGAGCAATAATTTTATCAGCCGTTTCTGAAGTCTGGTTATTATTCTGAATTCCTGTTTCATCATCTATTTTACTTTCTTCGTGCACTTCGGAATGTTTTTCTGAAAAATGCTCACATTCTTTTACGGAGTGATCATTTAAATCACTTTGTTGGGAAAGTGGTTCTATAGCAATATTCTTTTCATCAACAAGGTTTGTAATATTTTTTTCGTTAACAAGTTTCCTAATAAGACCATCCAGATTTTGAAGTTTAGTTTTCAAATATTCTCTATCATTTGTGATTTGCTTTAATTGTTGATCCTTTTCAAGGGCTCTCTGTTTCAATATCATTCTCTGGTGATGGTACAAAGCTACATACTCTCCTATTGTTTCTGTTTCACCTTGAAGTTGTAAGACCAGATGTTCAAGACTTTGTTTTTCGTCTTTTAAATCGGCAATATCTTGCATAGTGCGTTTAAATTTTTCTTCTAAATATTTGATAGCAATTTCTCTATCTAGTGTTTCATTTGCATTACTAACATTCACTTCCATATCATTATTTTCACTACTTAAATTTGTAAGACTTTGTATATTAATGTCATTATTTACAAATTCTGATTTTTCTGTAACCGAGTCCTTTCTACTCTCTATTATACCATTGTTTCCAATTTCACTTAAACAGTGCTTTAAAATATTAATTTCATTTGTAAGTTTCTCTATTGTTTCTTTTGCTTCTTTTAATTCATTTTGAAGAGTATGGCTGCTACTATCTTGGACTTCATAATGTCTTAGTAAATCCTGTACTTGTTCGTTCTGTAAAAGTTGTTTTTTAAATTTAACCATATCCTGTCTCAAATCTAACAATTCCCGGTCTTTTATCTCAACTGCTTCTGTTAATCGTTGAAGATGTATTTCAGTTTTTTGTAACTTTTGGAGAAGTTCTTTATTGTTTCTAATTTCTCTATTTACTTGCTCTGTTAGTTCAACTTTATCATTATTCTGAAAAAGATATACATACAAAAATTAATTTAAAAATATTTTAAGAATTTAATCAATACCATTCATTTAACATTCGAACAAAGTATACAAACATTAAGGGTTGGTTTATCAAATGAACTTTGAACTCAATTTAATTAAATCCCTTATCAACACCCAATAAAAATGTTCCATACTATAGCAACCAAATTCAAATTAGTTAAACAGATACATTAATTTCATAATAAAGATTGCCATTTGATCGATGCGTGAGAACGCTCACTAGAGGAAATGAGTGTATGGTTTGTACAGAACTCGTTTCATTTTAATATTAAAAAGACTCATAGTTTAAGATTTCATAATTGGCAGAAGCTTTGTTCTGAATTCACACTAAAACTGAATAATTTAATGGAAAAAAAGAATGTAAATTTTTTAGGTTTGTATATTAATCAGTACTTGAACTCATTGTGAGTATATACAGGGTGAACCTTAAATAAGTACAAATATTTTAACTGCATGTGTAGTTCGTCATATAGATGTCATTTTTTAAAATTTCAAATATTTACGGATATAAATTTTTTTTTTAAAATACCCACATTTTGAGAACCGCTGACACCACTAGTGGCCACTGATAGGCCATTGACTTAACCTAATAAAATAAACCATATGATTTACTGAAGGCGAGATTGCCATATCTTCTGTGAGATAAATAATTTTTTAAAGTAAATTCAATTTTTACCATTGTTTCTAGTTTAAAAGCATTCGTTTTTAGCAATAAGTAAAGTAAAATTATCATAAACGATTAAAATATGAATTTTCTCAAGTTCGATACTGTCAGTTAAAGAGTTTAAGAAGTTACTTAAATTATTTCAAATAAATATCCATAAACGTGCATAAAAGCTCACACACTTACTGAAAAACCAACTATTTAAACAGTTATCCATATTTCAGTTAATACCATTGTACACTGTTAGAAAGATTATCACAAATTATCCCCTTAAATTATTTTATAAAGAATAACAAAAAACTATAACTTTTACACAACATCTTAGAGTTAAATTCCACCTCAAACAACATGTCAGTGCTAACCATTTCATACCTCGTAGTTTCGTAGTGGGTGATACAGATTTTAAAAATAAACTCAAAACATGAAACAGCAAAATAACTAGCTTGATGTATGCGTTCAGTATCAAGAGAAGGCAAAGTAAAATATTTAAAAGCAGCGTCAATCACATGCACAAACAAACTGATGTAGGCACAGACAGCAGGTAGGTGTCCGGAGCAGTAGGCGAATTGTCCCGCACAAGCCCTATTCTCTAGGCTCTAGGATTGAGTGCATTCAGGGAACTCGAGCGCTAAAGCGCTTCACTGAAGTGGTGTACTGAATAGTGCTATAATTTTCATGCAGCGCTTTATAAAGCAATGAAGCATATACTTTTTCCGCTTGACTGCTTTATTATTTGTAAAGAAGTCAAAACTGACTTCTATCAAATCGTAGATGAAATGTGACATGTAATGCATAATTTCTAGGAAACAAATCACCAGAATATATTTTCTGCACCACATTAACATTAAATTATAGGTATAGTAATGTGAAGTAAAAACATTTAAATAGGTAATTAATTGTTTTTGGTAGTACGCTGCAAAGAAAATATTATTTTGTATACTTTTATAAATTATATTATATTCTGCTTCCTTTAACGATAACCTAACACTGACTTTTGCGAGTTATTAACATTGCAAGGTTCTGTGTGTTACATAGACTAAGTTTGACTGAGCCACATATTTTTCAAAAACAAAAAAATCAATAGATATTTTGTGTGTATTTTGTTTTATGTAAATATACCACAGTATTGCCATACTGCAAATATTTGAAAAACCTTAGCTGTTTTCACGTCCATAGCTGAATTTTGGTTAAAAAAATATATATATTAAAAAAGTATAGGAATATAATCTTACCAATTTTAAAAATACTTCTTCTAGACTCTCAATGTGTTGCTTTAATTCCTTATTTTGTTGAACTGCTCTTGCCGCTGCAATTTTATCACTTTCCATAGTTGCTAAAAGTTTTACACTATCAGGTTGATTTCCTTGAAGTTGTTCTACCAAACCTTCTAATTGAGACAGTGAATCATTTTTCGCTTCCAATTCTTTCAATAGCATATCTTTTTCATTACTAACTTTGGTGTAATTTTCTTCTAGACCAATTTTTTCCATTTGCAGTTGAACACAAAGCTCTCTTACATTTTCAAGGTTCATTTTTGAGTCAGAATCACTAGTAGATCTATCAGTGGCAAGTGTGACTTGTTCAATTTGTAAATTTTGTAGTTGCTTTTCTAACTCACTTATATGTTTAATACGATTTTGCTCCTGCAGAGATAAATTTTCATTTTCTACCTGCAACTGTTCCAGATTTTTAGTAAGAGTACTTAATTGAATATTTTGTTGTTGAGCATACTGTTGGTACTGTAGCACAGATTCATCACGTTCTTTGGTCATTGTTTTTAGCATTTGATTTAGGTCAGCTACTTGTTTTTCCAAATGAAACTTTTCCTCAGCAATTTTATCTAAGTTATTTTCAGTTTGTTGACGATCATTATTGGTTATTTGTTGCAATTTAATATTAGCTAAAGCAAATTTACTATTAAGTTCCTGATTTAACTGTTGAAGGTTCAAAATTTCTTCTAAAGAGTTTTTCAACTTTTCTCTGGTTTCTAACAGATCCTGCACAAATTCATCTTTCTGGTCCTTAAGAATTTGATAATCTTGCTTCAAGGTGTTTATTAATGCATTACCGTCTTCTAATGTATTTTCAATCTGGCATTTTTCCAATTTTAAACTTGACAATTCTTTTTCCAATTCTACAACTCTCGATCTTGAAGCCTTAAGCCTTGCCTGGAGTTCCTCACACTCGGCAGCCTTTTGTTTAGAACAAGTTTCAAATTTATTCAAACTTACAGATAATTCTGTTTTTTCTGCAACTAGCATACCTATTGTTTGAAGATGAGATTGAAGCTCCTCTTCTAACTTATTAATTTCACGACATGATTGCAAGGTGGATGTTTCAGTTTTTTCTTTGAGTAATTTTTCTAAATAAGCAATTTTACCCTGTAAATCATTTACTAAAATACTATTTTTTTCTGATTTCATTTTTTCATGGTCTAACATTGTAGCTAATTCTAAATTTCGTTTTTCCAAGTCTGTTATTGAACGATCATAATTAGTGGAACTTGGGCAGAACTGAGGTTCTATAAGTTCTGCCATTTGGTTGGATAACTGTTTTAGACTTTCTACATTAGAATGTTGAATCTCTAGTTGTGTTCTATTTGAAGTACCAGTGATTTCAGATTCAGAAGTGTCTTCCGATTCACTTTTTCTTAATACATCCGTGTCAGCAGCAAAAACATTACATTCATTTTCTTGTAATATTTCTTGGTTTGTCTGGAAGTCAGGTGAGTCATCATGTACATGAATTAATTGTTTTTCAACTAAATAACTATTTAGCGGATCTTCAGGGAATAAAGAATAATTTTCTTGGTCATGACAAATTTCGGAAACATTTTGAAAGGAAGTTGCAGGTACATCTCCAATATTCGACGCCAAATTAATTGGAGATATTGTGTCAAAATAATTTGACATGCCATTGGATGTATTTTCTCCATGAAAGTCTTTAAAGCTATAATCTTTTTGTATAAAGTTATCAAAAAATGAAGCTGCAGGTGGTTGAGAACCTTCATTAGTAGTACTATTGCCAGTATTAGTTAACTGAGTTGCACTTTCTATGTATTCAGATATTTCATTATTAATAGAGCTGTGACTTGAACTTGTCATACTATCAATAGGAGTTGGGTCCTTAATAACCTTCTGAACATCTTCAACATTCTGATTTTTCTTTTTCTTTAATTCTTGTAATTCCTTAAACTAAAACAAATACGTATATTATATACTTTACTCTTGATGTGGCACTGAATTTCATCAGTTATTAATAATGTTACACACTTCAATTACAACAGGAGTGAGCAAAATCTTTCAATTAAAGCAACAGATGAGTACAAAAAGTACAAGTTACCCTTTTTCGGGAGTTAGCCAATTTCAATTTTTGAGCTTTTGACGTATCTGCCATATTTTATACAAAACATGTCATTGTTGTCACCTACAGTATCTACATCACCTCCACAGTTCGTGTATTCATCATGTATTATGTATTCGTAACCACAGAACATATAACTAGAAGAAGGGCGTGTTCTTTATTCCAACATCGAAACAGCAGTGACAAATAATGCGACTGTGGTACCCTCATTCTGTCGGGATACCAGAAAAATTGAACTAAAAATGTTCCCTTAGTCGATAATAAAGGTAACTTTATAACTTACCGGCTTTGTCGGTAAAACAGATATTGGATATTGTCAACTTCAGGGTCAAATTTATATTATTTTATTTCACCTTTATTTTACAATAATATTTAAAAGAATATACACAATATTGCCATTTATTTACTATGGTAACATTATAGTATACTCATTTAAATATTACTGCAAATTCATAAAAAAACTTGAGACTTGAAAAAAAAAATTATTAAACGTAATAACGATAACAATAAATTATTAACAAAATCATATTATTAATAAATATTTATAAATATAGAGATATTTTGATAATATTGTACATGTACATTTAAAGTGTGACACATTATTTTATTTACTCTAACCGTTGAGTGAATAAGTTTTATTCACTCAGCGCTTTAATAGAAATGAATATTTATCAGAGTGATCCATTGGTTTTGAATATTTCATATCATTTTTGAATATCGTTTCACAATAAATATAGCTGGATATTGTTTATGAACGCTTGTAATATCTCATTATTACTTCATCATGATTATTAGCAACGGTAGGTGCTTGAACAACATCGTCTGTAGCCAATCGGGAAAGAATTTGCATTACATGAAAATAATTCATTTTGTCTTACCTCTTGTTCAGAAACTTCATTATTCATTGATTCATTATTAAATCTCCTGTACGAATAGGAAAAGTTTTCACAAGGATGCGATTACAAGTTTTAGGAGTCGGAATCTATAAAAAGACGACATACAAACAAATGTTTATAATTCAAATTTGAAAAAAATACTACAAGCTTTCCATATTTGCACTATGAACAGAATTCCGTTATGCAATATAAAACTTTACGGTTTGATGAATTTTCCACAGACGATATGAACATCTACCCGATGGATATTTGCAAGAGCATAACTTATCAATAATAGATCATATATAAATTTCATTCAAAATCATAACAGACCTGTTCTTTGTATATATCCCAGTAAACATGTAACATTCATGAAACGTTTCAATTAGTACATTTTAATGAAAATTTGAAACATTTCACGATATATTTCAGAAACATATATTTTTCATACCATCACATATGAAACAAATATGAAACGTTTCAGAAACCCAGTACATGTACTTATATCCAGTAAACATGTCAAATACGGTTTGAAAGTGATTTACTTAATATTATTTTTACACGCATGCGCACAAGGAATGTGTGCTAAGTATAGAGTATTGCCATGGCAGGGCGTTGGTGGATTGCCACGCACTGTGTCATAGTTTCCGTTTCTGTTGATTAATAACGTAAAATCTGTGGTTAGGTTATATTTTTAGGCGGTTGGTGTTGGCGGTTAGAAAGAATCCTGGAAGTTCTTTGGCATCTTTTGATGTTTTGTGATTGTGTTAGCTACTAGCGTATTGGTAATTTATTATTAAAGTGCTGTAGCAGTTTGTTTTGTGTAAACATGAAAACCGTAAGTAAAAACTTATTTAAATCGAAGAGGCATCTGAGAAGACTTTGTACTTCAGAAGTACAACAAACAAATGCTAATATATCGAGATCTAAATCTAATCACTTTAAATGCATGTTCATTTTTTAAATAAATTTGTTTTATTAGTTTTATAATTTGGTACAAATATTTATTCATTGTTATTCTACGTTATTCTACTGTGCATACATGTCATATACATTGTTTTAGATAGAATAAGAAAGAAGTTCTACTCCTTAAGTGACAAAACTGTTGAAATCATCGTGGGATCCTGGTTCCGGCAAGCCGAATTAAGATATCAGAGAGAAGCAGAAAACTTAATTAAAAATAATATATAAAAGTTGTTAATATATTAGATATAAACTATATATTGCTGTTAATCCTTAATGTGAATTGTATTTACTTTTTGTTAAAGTATTTTTGTTGTAAACTTTCACTTTCACTTCTATGGAAAATATAGACTTATTTCATATCTGATATTTGTATTTTATTTCAAACCATTTGCAGTATATCTTCACAAATATTTGGTGACCGGTGCTGTGACATGACACTTGAAACGAAATTGTGTATTTTGCAAACTTAACAGCAATAATAGAAGTACATACTTTCATACATCTTTGTCTACTCATATATAAGTACTTATATTATTGTTATTATTGATTTTTATTTTGCATAATATCGTATCTGAGGTCATGTCCTAGCACCTTTCAAGGACAATTTTGTAGTATTGTTTCAGAAACATTACAAAAAGTCTATTCGAAACAGTACAGTATATTCATATCTGAAACAAAGTTGTACATAATGTTTCACCAATGTTTCAGAAGAAACATATCATTGAAACATATTATAGGTAGGACATTTGCAGTTTCTGCAATGTTTCTGAGACATGTTTGCATCAAAAGAAGAAATGTTTCAGTTGTAAGTGAGCTTGTTTCAGAAATATTTCGGAGACAATTTTTTGTTTACTGGAATCTGGTATTCTGTAGCTCATATAATATAACCTTTAGATTGCATCTGGTGGCAAGTCTTTGTTACATTTTCTCTGTACCTACAATTGTAAATAAAATAATTAAAATACCTACATCCACAAAATAGAATGATTAGAATGTGGTTTCTAGAAATGGCTCTGTATATTCTATTTTGTGACTATAATTTAAAAATTATTTTAACTTGATGTTTTGATTCTGAACGAGTATTTACTCTATATAAAAAATAATATAATATAATCATCATGTATAAAATACTGCAAGCATTTATTATAAATTAATTTACACTTTCTTCGTACAAATGTGACTAGAAGGAAATTTGCAATAATTTTAATTAAATTTATTAGTATATTTACCTCTGCATTTATATGGACAATAAATCTTTACTTATCATTTTCCTTTTAGCCGGTATTTCTAATTTTATTTTTTTTTATTATTATAATCATCAAATAACCAAGAAGTCAATTAGTTAAAATTAAACAATGACAGTGTGGAAAAATTACGAAATTAATAATAAACCTAAAAACACCAGATTTAGCAAATTTTACCAGTGAGGAAAAACTACCTTACGCCTTTCTTCATGTGTCGGGAAAAACTCCATCCCCACGACCCCACCTTGCTGCTGCAAATCTGGCTGGACCACTGGCATACCCATGTTCGTAACACTAACATAGACCATAAACCTCGTAATTCTATTTTCACAAATCAGAAATCACGCAACCAAAGAATACCTAACAATCACTGAAATGAGCTAAAAGCTGCCCGAATGGATTATTCATGTTCAACGCCATATTTTGTTTTGTGCCTCTAGCAACGGCTGAGCAGTAGGGGCTCAGCTGATTGTGAATTGAAATGAAATTGAATTCTGGAAATGAAGAATTATTTCGTGCTATATGCTGGTTAATTTTACAGTCCCTTATAAAACATGACATGTTCCAACAATAACACCCACAAAAATACACAAAGATTAACACTTACGAGATACAAGATAAAAGAAGAAACCACACTGTACGCCAATGACGTATTTACAAACAAAATAATGGGAAATTAAGAACACAATTCATATCGTACGTGCAGATGGTTGTCTCTCTCGCACCCACATACATAACCAATGAAGTATGTCTTTGCTGAGTTTCATGACTTTCATGTACCTACTTTTGTCTGCTCCTAGGTTGGTACCTTTATTTGGATGCGCAAATGGACTAAACGCATTCCATATCGTACATTTCAGTGCTAACAATCGCAAAGATGGATCACCATAGAAAAAGATAGATAATAGATATATTTATTTTTTTCTATGATCAATTTCCAGCCATACCTATAGAAATCATAAAATATATAGAAAATCAGAAGCCATCTAGGGAAACTTAATGTACGCTGTTGGCCATGCTGCATGTCAATCCCAACGTAAAATTAAAACCAAAAGCAATGTTTGTAATTGGACTATTAGAATTCATATGTTTGTACAAATTGCATGTAAAATATTCATATTTTGAAATTCCCGCCCACTAGTGTGAAGCTACCCCGTTAGTGCAACCAACTCATAAAAGCTAAGTTACTGCAATATTACCAGACTCGCGTTTTCTCCATAGGTTGACTATTTTCAGTACCTCTTTTAGCGTTTTACGATTGCTATGGTCATACCACCAGCATAAATAAGAACGAGATCACCACATTCTTCTACCATTGAGTTTCTATTAACTACATAGACCGCGAGGTTATATAACTAACGCTTCTGCAATACACCGTTCACTTGCAAGCCAAACTGAAGTTAAAAAGACAAGATTTGGTGTGTTAAGCCTCACAGAATACCTAGCAAGTTAAGTCTTGTCCTCATGGACACGAAATTCGCGAAAATTCTCGCGAATTTGCAAATTTTGATTTAAATTATTCATGGCGGGAAAGTATCAACTTTCGCAAATTATTTTCATCATTAGATGGGATTAGTAAATTTTATTTGAGCTCCAGACAATTTATACTTTGTGGGAAATGGCTTTATGTGCATACGTTAATTTGTATTACCAGATATCAAATCAATTGAGGTAATAATTATTATTTATTATAGCATAAAACTCCCATCTTAATTTAAAAAATCCAAGACCCCCTATTTTCGAGGGTGTTACACACGAATCTAAAATTAGTTTTGTACGCTCGCGTCATATTAAAAAAAAATCAAAATTTAGTATGTACAGGGTGTCAACTAACTTTAAGAATAACTTCCTTGGATGAACTTGCTGCAAGTTATCACATAATTTATAAAAGAAAAGTTGCAATGCAACGGAATTATATTTGTTTTTTATAATTTGTCCAAACATTTAACACTTTAAGTTAAGATAAATAAAACAATTAACAAATTTCAAACTAGTTTAAACTGTCAGAAATGTTCGTCCAACTATTTTAGTATTTAGGAGCAATTTCAGAAAATCAGCTAAACGTGCGGGTTAGTTTTTAAATATTCTTTAAAATTGTGGAATATGTGTTTTTATCAAAATAACGAAACGATTCAGTTATTTTTTTTTACATTTTGCCCCGAAAATTGTATGGTCGTAAAGATTAGTGTATACTAATAACCGACAGATGGCGCCTCTTATATCTCACTGATACTGCGTAATCGTATTTTGGTAAGATATCTACAAGATTTGAGCCTTGACTCTTGACCCCTGGCACTGCCAGGCTGGCAGCAGATAACTATTATTTCGCAAATTAACTGGTTGAAATATTTCTAATAGTTTGATTGAAACCAATCTCTGACTGTTGTGAGAACAGAAACAGACCTCTTTAAAGCAAATGGCAATATTTCAAAAAAAGTTATTGGTAATTTCTTAATTAATTTTGTAGCAAAGTATATTTCAACATTACTGTGAACTCGCTAAGAAAGTTTTTAGCATAGAATAATATATATATATATATATATATATATATATATATATATATATATATATATATCTTTTTTTATTAAAAATATTATTTAATCTTTATTTTATGACATTGTAGATTTGACATATCGATTGATACGAGAGACTGCCACCGCCATTTTCAATAGTTTTAAATTTCGTAATAATAAAAATTTATATCAAATAGAGAAATACCAATTGCGTTGCGTACAAATGAAGCGTTTTCGAAAAAAACAGTAGGTATTTTCTAACCTAATTAGGTTTCAAAAACAGGGGTTTTTTAATAATGTAAATGAACAGTGTCCTTTTTATTTTAAATTAGGTGGAACACTTAAATATACATATAAACAGTTGTTGTTGAAAAAGAGGAAATGTGTCAAAACTTCACTTTACGTTAAGGGTAGCTCATCCCTGGTAAACAAAATAAATGTCGATGTAATTACCTTATCTCAATGTAAACAAAATCCACATTTCATTACAATTTACTCTACATTCAGGATGTAACTTTAAAATACGAAAAATTCCAAAAGGGATAGTTGTACGAAAAATAATTTTTAGTCTTATCTTTGTTCCAACCAACCGTTCTTAAAATATCTCTCAGTACTTCTGGACAGTATTTATGAAAAATAACTTGTCTGAGGTCATTAGTCTCTCATTTTAATTTAAAAAAATGAACGAGAGAACAGCCACAGTAATCCGCAAACCAGAGGCGTAACTAGAAATTTTGGGCTCCCCCGCAGAATTCTTTCGAGGTCATCTTTCCACTCCCATATTGAAAATAAATTTTCTTAATATTTATTTTCCAGGGCTCTTTGAATCTGCGCGGGGGTGTAGTTACACCACTGGCGCAAGCTCACAATAAGTTAACAGATAACTCTTTAGTGTCTAGGATCATGATGAATCAGTTACAAGTTTGAATCTGAAAGTTGCGCTTTATTATAGAGCATGCGCAAATGCACCACCGAGGCCAGGGTCATACATTGAAAATATACAAAGTGCGCGGTGTAAGTAAATGTATGTGCTCGTTTCCCCCAACACAGACATGAGTTAACCGTACTAAACAGACGGATTAAGGCGGCTCTGAGCGAGCTGGCCCAGGAAAGATGGGCTAGACACTTGGGATGGCTGAACTCACAAAACAGCAGCCTCTGGAAGGTGCAGAAGGCCCTACGGTTGTCCTCCTGTAGCAAAATTCTCCCAATCCACGGCAGCAGAGGGGAAGTTTACACGGACTAGGAAAAGGCTGAGGCTTTTGCCGACAGCTTAGAACTGCAGTGTAGACGGCCTTAGCTGCCCGACGAGGACGAGGAGTTTTGAGCGTGCGGTCAACAGAGCATCAACGCATTAACAGAGAGCTAGACATGACGTACAACCTACCACCCCAGACGAACAAATACATAACACTTCACTAAAGAGACTATCATGCAAGGGTCAACCGTTTCCTGTGCCGCCGTGATATACTCTGTCAGGCGTAGGAACATATGACTAAGTTACTCATATGCGTAGGAAGTTCGGTACCGTGGCCGGCTCAGAAAACGAACACGCAGTTCTTCGGAATTGGTTTTTAAGCAAGATAGGATAATTTTTCTACCACTTTGCTTATAGCCGGGAGTAGGTCAATGGGCCGGTAGTGGGATGGGAAGATGTGGTCTTTGTTAGGTTTGAGTATGAGTATGATATTTGCTGTTTTCCCCTGAGTATGGCGTCGTTTATGTTTAGTATGGCCGCGATACCTTTGCGTGGTAGTTTTCTTAGTGTAGTGTTATGTATTTGGTCCGAGGGCTTTTCTATTACGTAAGCATCGTATTATTTATTTAAGTTCGTCTAGGATAGCAGGTTGTATAATGTCATTGTCCTGCACCTTCCAGAGGCTATTGGCTTGTGGGTCCAGCGATTTCAAGTGTCTAGTCCATTTTTCCTGGGCCATCTCGCTTCGAGTCACTTTCATCCGTCTATTTACTAAATAGTATTTAGTACGCACAGAACACCTAGTATGAGAAGTGCAAACTTCATTCAAAACCAAGGAAACAGAGCGATGGTGGCGCAACTGAGTGAACGACAAAGAATCACATTTCGCGCAAAAATTAAAAATATATATACTGTAATTTTAATTCATATTAAATAATATTTTGTTTAACAAAAATAAATTTATAATAACTTATTTGTCCTAAATATTACAAATTTATTTCAATAAAATACTAGGGAGTTAAGTTGTAGGTACACCAGTAAAATAATAAGATGAATAATTCTGCGATAATTTATTAGCATCAAGTTACAGATTGCGAGCAAATACTACACTGCCCTGTAAGTAAAGCATCCTAGTTTAAATAGTATTTAATCATTCACAGTCAGCATTTCCTGTGATATATGTTCTGTTTTCATGTAGTTAATAAGTATTTGTCATTTTCCTAATTCTATTATTTAATATTTTTTCTTGAACTACAATTTTCGCCTTATTAAAATGCTGAAATCCGCGTGTTTTTTTGTTTTCCTATTTTTTGTAGCCAATGAGATTGTTTTTTGCGACCTACTAACCCAAGACCAACAGACCCGATTCGCACAATTGAGTGTGAATGGTTCGCCGCATATATCGATACATATATAAAATATACTCGCAAATTTCCAAAGTGAAAATAATATCTCAATGAACTTTTAAATAATTAATTTGACTTTAGTGCAAATTTAGTGCAAGAAACCCATCTCCATTTCATCTCTTCATACCTCGAGAGGCGCCTCTCTAAATAGGGAACCAGGAGGATCACGGTGAGTCGCATTCATATCTTCTCATTGGTACTTAATTTCAAATTATACTTTTTTCGGTCAATACTTTTTAATAAGGCGCTCCCGTTACAGTCCATTTTTCTCTAGTAAAGCTATTACTAAACATTTTGGTGCTTCGAGCACGGATTTTTTTACATAATATCATTTATTCTTTGCATAAGTATTAATCATTTAATAGTAACATAATTTCAATTAAATTATCAATCTCGCCATATTGCCTTATCTAGTCGCTGGGTCAGCTATTCTTCGTGACTTCCTTTAGTGTTCCGACCGGGGAGGTGTGGTATTGATACGCGCAGACGTTAATTAAATTTCGGAGTCGACGCTTTATCATAATTTTGACAATTTTAGTTGTTGGCTTACTGTGACTGAGTGAAGAATTGATCGCACTATTGTAACCGTACTTTTCATACTTTTCAAAACAGATCCAACATTTACTTAGCTTAAACATATATTTCGCAGTCGTACTTTTCTATTGTTTTACATTCTGTCATGGCTGATAAAATCAAGAAAATAAAAGCTTTACGGCAAGTTGAAATTAGAAAAATTGATGAAATATCACTCGCTGCTGAACGAGCTAGCCTAGATCCCAATGAAAAAATGATTTTTAAGTCTATGTGGGATGATGTTAGAGATATTAAACGTTCATTTAGAGCTCAACACGACGCACTAATCAATATCGTTTTCAACGATGAGGAAGAATTTGAATCTGCACTTGCAGTTATGACTCGCTTTGATAAAATATTACATAAAATAAAATTCACTTATGAAACTTTGTTTAATAATCCAAATACTAATGATGAACCTACAGTTACTCCTACTCACATTAAGTTGCCAAAAATAGAACTAATAAAATTTAAGGGAGATATTCAGTCTTTTCCCACATTTTTAGACATGTATGATTCGTTAGTACATAATAATTCATCTTTATCCACTATTCAAAAATTTAACTATTTAATTTCATCGCTTGAAGGTCCTGCACTTGGTGTAGTAAAATGTCTGCCTATGTCTAGTGCTAATTATGAAATTGCATATAATAGTCTGGTCAAACGTTATAAAAATAAAAGATTGCTTTCACAAGTACATTGGTCGGCCATAGAAAACGCTACTAAATTAAATTCAGAAGACCCTCATGCTTTACGCAACTTATTAGATATATTTTCAGAAAATCTAGAAGCTCTAAGAATTTTAAATCATCCTGTAGATGAATGGGATTTCATACTAACTAATATGCTTTTGAAAAAAATTGACCATGCTACCGCGACAAGATTTGAATTACATCATAGTCATTCGAGTGATATACCCAAGTACAAAAATCTTTTTAATTTTTTGGAAAATAATTGCAACGCCCTTTTTAACTTAAATTCTCCCAATACTAAATCTAAATTTAAGAAAAATGATTTTACCAAATTTTCCAATGTTACTTCCCGCGCACACGCTTCCACATCGTTTTTAGGAACTAATAATAGTAATTCCTCGCCGGTGTATCACTGTATATTGTGCTCACATAATCACGCCTTGTATAAATGTCCCGATTTTCTTAATAAGACTACTCAGGAACGCTTTCACTTTGCTAAAGATAAAAATTTATGCGTTAATTGTTTAAGTAACGTACATAAAACCTTAAATTGCAAATCTACTAAATCCTGCCGCATTTGCAAAAAAAGACACCACACTCTTCTACACATGGAACGCCGTGAAGAATCTTTTATTTTTGATATCAATTCACCAAGTACTTCTTCATCTAACGTAAATGAGAATTCTTCTCAACCAGAGCCTCAAGTTCAAACGCTAGCTGGTTTGTCGCAAGCCTCAACTTCAGTTTTACTTTCAACTTCCCTTATTGAAATTCTTGATGTCCGTGGACATTATCAAAAATTTAGGGCATTAATTGATACCGGTTCCCAAACTAGCTTTATATCGCAAAAATGTGCGAATCGTTTAGGATTGCCTAAAGAAAAATATTTCTCTGAAATTCAAGGGATTGGAGAATCTCAAATAAATTCTAACCTTGGTTCAATCTCTCTTACTGTTCGACCCATTAATACAAATAACAAATCTATACAGGTACATACAATAATTTTACCCCGAATCTGCTCAGAAATGCCTACTACACAATTGCCTATACAAAGATGGGCTTATATTAAAAATTTAAATCTCGCCGATCCCTATTTTTACAAACCAGGATCAATTGACTTATTATTAGGAGCTGACGTATTTCCTTTAATTATACAGAGTGGTAAAATTGTCGGTGACCAACATGAACCTGCAGCTATTAACACAATATTTGGTTACATTTTAATGGGCCCATACAAAAATAATATTTCGAAGTCAAATATTAAATCGTTCTTATCATATTCCTCAACTCAACCTTTAAATAATATTTTACGCAAATTTTGGGAAATAGAAAATGTTCCGCATAAAAATATAAATTCCCTAGAAGACGTTCTCTGTGAAACAAAATTTATACAATCGTTTTATAGAAATTCTGAAGGAAGATATACAGTTGCATTACCGTTTCGTGATGTCCAAGAACCGACTTTTCCGGGTAGTAGAGAAATAGCCTTAAATCAATTTTTCTCGCTAGAAAAACGCTTAATAAAAAATCCTACTTTATACGCTGAATATTCTAAAATTATACAAGAATATTTAAATCTTAATCACATGGAATTATTATCGACGCCAATGGATACTAACAAATCTTATTATATACCGCATCATTGCGTAATAAAACCTGACAGCGTTTCTACTCCTGTTCGTATAGTTTTTAACGCTTCTAATAAAATAAATAATATATCGCTCAATGACACGCTTCTAACAGGTCCAAAATTACAAAAGGATACCGTGCAAATTTTATTAAATTTTAGATTACCTGCCGTAGTTCTTACAGCTGATATAACAAAAATGTATCGTCAAATACTAATCGCACCTGGTCATCAAGACTATCAGCGTATTTTATGGCGATTTGATGAAAAACACTCTGTCCAAGACTATCGCTTGCGAACCGTTACTTATGGAATATCATCCGCTCTTTATTTAGCTTTGCGCGTTTTATTACAATTAGCCGATGATGAAAAATTAAAATTTCCTAGAGCAGCAAATGTTTTAAAAAACGATACTTACGTGGATGATATTGTTACTGGCTGTTCTTCTATTGAAGATGCCAAAACGTTGCAACGAGAACTTACCGCTTTACTAAAATCGTCTGGCTTTGAACTGCATAAGTGGGCTTCGAATAAATCTGAAATTTTATCTCATTTGCCTTCATCATTAATAAATCCTGCTGCGCTTTCGCTTGACCGCGATGAGGTTACCAAAGTTTTAGGTTTATGCTGGCAACCAACGTCCGACAATTTTACTTACAATGTAAAACCTCTAGAAAAATCTTGCACTAAACGTAATATCCTCTCTGAACTGGCAAGAATTTTTGATCCGTTAGGTTTTTTAGCTCCGGTAACTTTTTCAATAAAATATTTAATTCAGCAGTTATGGATACTCGGTCTCTCTTGGGACGATACTCCTCCTGAAAATATTATTCGCGCATGGACTAGATATAAACAAGAATTAGAGCTTATTTCAAATTTTAATTTACCTCGCCACATCGATCTCAAATATTCTAAAAATCCATGTATTGAACTTCATGGATTTTGTGACGCTAGTGAACGCGGTTACGCTGCTGTATTTTCGAATTTTTCACTTAAACAATTATTCTACTAATTTTATTTGTGCAAAATCACGTGTAGCTCCTTTGAGAACTATGTCCATACCAAGATTGGAATTGTGCGCTGCTGTTTTGCTATCGGACTTGGTGGATTTTGTTGTCAAAAGTTATGCAACTATTTCTTTTGAAAAAATATACGCCTGGACTGACTCTTCTGTTGCGCTTGCCTGGATAAAATCGCATCCTCACAGGTGGAAACCGTTTATTAGTAACCGGGTGAGTTATGTTCAAGAAAAAATTCATCCCGAAAATTGGCACCACGTTATATCTTCTCAGAATCCCGCAGATATAGCATCTCGAGGAAGTTTTCCTTCGGAACTATTAAACAATTCTTTATGGTGGGCCGCTCCCGATTTTCTTATGAAATTTAATGAGCAATGGCCTCCGTCAAAATTTAATGTTCTAAGTGATCACGTAGTATTTTCTGAAGAAAAGAAGAAAATTGTTTTAACCGCTGCAAAACCAATTGAAACTAATTTTTTAAATACTTTATTAAATAATAATTCGTCATTAAATTCTATACAACGCATTATCACTTACATTTTACGTTTTATCAATAACTGTCGCTTTCCGAGAAATAAAATAATTGGCCATCTTTCTTTTCAAGAACTTCACACTTCGCTACTTGTTTTAGTTAAACAAGAACAATTAATTTTCTTTCCGGATGAAATTATTAAAATCAATAATAATCTAAAGCTACCTAAACATTTTCAGAAATTAAGTGTTTTCATGGACGAACAAAAGATTCTTAGAGTTGGGGGTCGATTGCAACATTCTTCTCTTAGCTATGAAAATAAGTTTCCTGCTTTATTACCTAAACAAAGCCGCTTAACTACACTACTTATTGAACAAATACATAAAAAATACTTTCACGCCGGACTTCAAACCGTTCATTTTTTACTTTTTCAAAACTTTTGGCTTTTTTCTCCTAAGCGTGCTATACGTCATGTATTATCGCGATGCACAAGATGTTTTAGAATTAATCCTAAAACTTATCAACCAATCATGGGTAACTTACCCGCCGCTCGTGTTTCATGTAGTAAAGCATTTCTCCACTCAGGCGTGGACTATGCAGGTCCTTTTTTATAACTTTAAGTAAGTCTCGTGGTTCAAAAGCTCACAAGGCCTACATTTGTTTGTTTATTTGTATGTCTACCAAAGCGATTCACATTGAATTGGTGTCGGATTTAACCGCAGATTGTTTTTTAGCCGCTTTGCGCAGATTCATTGCTCGTCGTGGCCGTGTTTGTCACTTATATAGCGATAACGGCACTTGTTTTGTTAAAGCGAATAAAGAACTTATAAATTTAGCTCGCTCCGCAGCGTCAAGTGAAGCTATTTCTTGGCATTTTATTCCACCGTCCGCTCCAAATTTTGGAGGTCTGTGGGAAGCTGGTGTGAAAAGTATGAAAAGTCATTTAATGCGTGTAATTGGTCAACAAATATTAACTTACGAAGAATTGTACACTATCTTATGTCAAGTGGAATCAATTCTTAATTCGCGTCCATTAACACAAACTAGTTCTGATCCAAATGATTTTTCTGCGCCTGGCCATTTTCTCACTTTACAACCACTTACCGCTATTCCAGATTTAGATTTACGCGATGAAAATTTAAATCGCCTAACTCGCTGGCAGCTGCTCCAAAGAATCCACCAAGATCTCTGGAGTCGCTGGCAAAAAGAGTATTTGAATACATTGCAGCAGAAAACCAAATGGTTAACTTCGACTAATAAACCCAAAATTGGATTGATTGTGCTTATCAAAGACGATAACATTCCTCCGTTGCAATGGCGTCTTGGCCGCATTTCTCGTTTATATACAGGGAGTGATGGAGTTGCGAGGGTGGCTGACGTACGATTGGCTAATGGCATGATTAAAAGACCACTCAGTAAGTTATGTCCTTTACCTGTTTCGCCTTCAGAAAATGCATAAGCATTTTGGTGGGCCGAAATGTTCTGTTTTCATGTAGTTAATAAGTATTTGTCATTTTCCTAATTCTATTATTTAATATTTTTTCTTGAACTACAATTTTCGCCTTATTAAAATGCTGAAATCCGCGTGTTTTTTTGTTTTCCTATTTTTTGTAGCCAATGAGATTGTTTTTTGCGACCTACTAACCCAAGACCAACAGACCCGATTCGCACAATTGAGTGTGAATGGTTCGCCGCATATATCGATACATATATAAAATATACTCGCAAATTTCCAAAGTGAAAATAATATCTCAATGAACTTTTAAATAATTAATTTGACTTTAGTGCAAATTTAGTGCAAGAAACCCATCTCCATTTCATCTCTTCATACCTCGAGAGGCGCCTCTCTAAATAGGGAACCAGGAGGATCACGGTGAGTCGCATTCATATCTTCTCATTGGTACTTAATTTCAAATTATACTTTTTTCGGTCAATACTTTTTAATAAGGCGCTCCCGTTACAGTCCATTTTTCTCTAGTAAAGCTATTACTAAACAATATATAAAAAAGATGATGTTACAGGAATGCTGATATTACATTACATGTTATATTAATAATCCATACAAGGTGGAAAAATAAAATACATGATCAAAAAGAGGTTTATACTACAATTCCCTCCCTAAGTGAAATTCCTGCAGCTGCAGAAGGAACTGAGGGATTCTTTCTGTAACAGATATGTATTTTCTTATAAAGGCATCGGTAGTATAATAATAAGGTGCAAAATACAATTATAACGAATAGAAAAATATGCAAGATAACATTTCTTGATTTCATCTTTTCAAAGTCACTGAGATGCACAGGTTTTAAACTCTTCGTTAGACGTTGTAGTTGCTGAAAGTCTTGAAGGTCCATCTCGTGAAGATGAATGGTGGGTTCACTGGAGGGTTCCAAATTAATCGTTGGTAAATGGACTTGGGTTTGTTGGACATAGTCACTTTGAGGAGAGAAACGAATGTCTCTGATAATTACATCACATGAGTCTATAGTCACTAGAGATGGTTGATTTACAGAATAGGTTTGTTTTACACGGCATTGTTCATGAACTAATTCCTCATGATGTGGGATAATCAGTACTTGATTGTCCTTGAGTTGTCCTAATAGTGTAGTTTGTAGCTTAACGTTTGTTGAAGGGCATTGATGTGGTTTGTTTTGAATCAAAGAAAGGAAACATTGATCATGTTGAAGTTCAAAAGTTCCTTTACATAGATTATATTCTTCGATATATGGACATGGTTGAGCTGTCCATAGGTGCTGTTGAGTATCCAGATTTGCATGTAGGTAAGGTTGGAAAGCGACAATAGTTCGGTCATTAATAGGGATAGATAACAGATGGTAAGTATTATAATGCTCGGGAAAGAAAAGTGGTACTGACAATTCCACTATAATTTTATATTCAAGAATAGTTACTGAAATTAAAAATAAATTATAGTAAGAGTGTAGGTTAGCTAATTCGATTATTTCCTTGCGGTCATAAATAGCATATAACTGATTTAGTATAGGTTTAATATTTTTTAATGGTAGAAAGAAATTGTGTATAATGTTATGTTGGGCGAGATTTGTCGCCGTTTCCAAATTTGAAAGTAAGTCTTCCACTTCTGTGAAGATTTCTTGTAAATTTAATTGAATTTTGACACACTCAACATCGTTTTTTAGTCTCTCAATTACATGTGAAAGAATGTTGAAATTTTTATCAATTCTAAGAAATGAATCGTTAAGCTTTTTATTCAAATTAATCAATATAGAACTTTGCAGGTCTAACTGTGTTTTTATTTCATGTTCATTTTGTAGAAGGGTGTTAAATTTTGAATTAATAATTTCTAAATCGTCGTTATCTAATGTTCCAAATAAATACTTATGTAATGAACCAACGATGTTAATTAGTCCTCGTTTCTGTCTAGTCTTTGGGTTTTCGAAATTTTCAAGTTTAGTTTGTATGTAAAATAAAGATTGTTTAATTTTTGATAAATTACAATGAGAAGGACCCAGCTCAGATAATAGTTGGGTAGTTTGGTTTTTGATTTTGGTTAAGTCAATGACCTGGATGAAATCGTGGCAATGGGAGAAAACACGAGTTTCCTTACTTAACTGACTTATTAGAAGGGGGTTTTCGATAGTTTCGATTTTTAAAAAGTTGGCTAAGGGGAATGTTATCGTCAGGAGAATAAGGATCTTCAGTTGGAAGGCCATGTCCTGAAACGGAAAGAGGATTATCAATTTTCCGTTTTCTTGGTTTAGGTTTACGTTTTATAAAAGCTTTGTGATATTTGTCACCTTGATGTCCGGATCGTTTGAATATTTCTACAGTAGGTCCTAAATCTTTAGATGTCAATTCCTTTGTATATCGGGGAGACAATTTATTACGATTTGAATTTTTAATATAGACATTTTCGTCAGCTTCAAAGGTATCGGGTTCTCTGCGAGATTCATTTAATTTAGTTATAGTTTTGTCCTTTTTTGTTTCGATATTTTGTTTAATTTGGTTATACATTGATTTCATAATATTTCTATGTTTTTCAATATAGTCAGATGTAATAATCTGTTTATTTATATCAAAAGCGTCGAGCCTACTGTCGCCGCGAGTAATATTTATAGGGGACTTCTTGGTTGTCGTATGTATCGTATGGTTATAAGAAATTACTGCCAAAGATATTAGGTAATCAATTGGTGCATTTGGTTGCTCAGTTTTTATGCATCTTACTAGGTCAAGCAAGGTGGAATGAAACCTTTCAATATTTCCGTTCGTAGTATGTCTCTGTATGGAAGTGAATTGGAGAGATATTTTATGTAGATTACAAAAATCTTTAATCATAATGTTATTAAAGTCTACGCCAGAATGTACCAGGATTTTATACGGGTAGCCATGACTTTCGATGAATTTTAAAAGACTACCTTGAACGTTAACTCCAGTTATTGCGTCAACAGGATAAGCATGTGCGTATTTAGAAAAAACATCAATGATAGTAATAATTTTCTGATTATTAATCGAAAGTGTATCTATATTTAGGAGTTCAAACGGAGAAGGAGTATATGTATGTTGAAATTTCGGGTTTGGTGGATGGCGATCAGTTTTCATGGTAATACATGTTTGACATTTAGAAATATATTCTCGGATATGCTCAAACATATGAGGCCAATAATATTTTCGTAAAAGAGCTTGATGAGTTGCCGTTACTCCACGATGGTATGTTTTTGCCTCATGGTTGTATTTAATTTTTTGTTGTTCCTCTTGTTCCGTAAGGACATCTTCAACTTGTTTTTTACAAATAACGAATTTATATCCAGAAGGGAGATTATTTTGTAGTGTTTTAATAATTTTTTGTTCTAGTTCAACAGAATCAAAGAAAAGGGCATGCTTGGTGGAATTGGCTTTTATAAATGTTAGAGGAATTTAAAGATTTCATCGTCTGATTGTCTGTTAACTAATTTTATAATATGTTTTGTTTTACCGGGAAAAGTTTTTTCGGAATAATGCGTATTTAATTTGTTTGATTCATTTTCCGAAATTATAAATTGATGATTGAAGAGGTTTAAGACATTATCTGTATATTTGATTTCTAGGATAGGATTAGAACGAGACGTATGGGTAGTTTGTGCATCAGTTTCAGGATGGCTTTCAGGCAATTGTTCAAAATCTTTTAACAAGGATTCATATGTTTCACGATTACAGTCATTAAGAATATCTTCAAGAGGAATTTCGAAAAGTTTGTCTAAGTCTGATTTGTCTACTTGAGCTATCATCGAACTTGTATCATTTCGTATTGAACTTGTTTCAATAGGATTGATTTTTATACGAGAAAGAGGGTCGGCTTGGTTGATTTTCTTCTTTTTATATTTAATGACATAATGATACTCTTCTAATTTGAGTCTCCAACGGACAAGTCTGGAGTTAGGGTCTTTTAAATTAAATAACCACTGTAGGGGTTGATGATCTGTTTCAATTATGAATTTTGTACCGAAGAGATATGGTCTAAAATATTTTACGGAGTTGACAATTGATAAAAGTTCCTTTTTGATTGTTGAGTAATTACATTCGGCGGGATTAAGAGTTCTAGAGTAATACGAAATTGGATGGCCGTCCTGGCTTAGAATACTTCCGATTGCGAAATTAGACGCGTCACAAGTGAGGGTAAAAGTTTTGTGAAAACCGGGATAGGCTAATACAGGCTCATTACAAAGTAAATTTTTGCAAGTTTCGAAACAATCTAAATAATCTTGGGAAAAGTCGATTTTGGAATCCTTTTTTAGTCTTTTGTGTTAGAGGTTTTGTTAGTTTAGCAAAGTTAGGAATAAATTTACGATAAAAACCTAAAAGTCTCAAAAATGATTTTATCTCTTTTGTCATTTTCGGCAAGGGAAAATTCTTTATGGATTCTATTTTCTTGGGGTTTGGCCTAATACCTTCCGGAGTAATAATATGTCCTAAAAATTCTACCTGTTTACATAGAAATTCCGATTTATCTAACTGTATTTTCAGATTAGCTTCTGCTAAAGTTTTGAATACAAGTTCCAAATTTTGAATATGTTCTTGAAGAGAAGTACTAAAAATAATAATGTCGTCCATGTAAACAAAACAGATTTTATGTTGTAAATCTTTAAGTACATTATCCATAACGCGTTGAAACGTCGCAGGAGCGTTCTTTAACCCGAAGAGCATTTGGACATACTCATAGTGTCCATTTTCAGTATTAAATGCCGTTTTTTCTATAGAGTTTTCGTGCATTTCTATCTGATGGAATCCGCTTGCTAAATCTAGGATTGTAAAATATTGACATCGGCCGAGTTTGTCAAGGATGTCGAAAATATTAGGTAAAGGGTATCTGTCAGTTTTTGTATTGTCATTAATCTTCCGATAATCTACCACTAGGCGCCATTTTTGTTTACCTGTGGCGTCAATTTTTTTAGGTACAATCCATATTGGTGAGCTATAGGGAGATTTAGAGGGACGGATAATATTATTTTGCAGCATTTCATCAATTTGTCGTTTTACTTCTTGCTGATGCACACAGGATATCGATAAGTTTTGGTATGAATAGGTATTTCATTATAGGTTTTGATTTCATGTTTAACCTGATTTGTAAAGGTTAAAGCATCATTAGGGAAGTGAAAGCAAGTTTCATATTTTTTACAAAGTTCAAAAAGATGACATTTTTCCTCTGAATTCAAATGTTCGGTTCTAAGCAAGGTTGTTATATCTTTTGAATTTTGATTAATATGGTTTAACATAATTCCTTCGTACGGGTAAACTTTGGTCAGGGGCAACGGACTGGGTTTCCGAAGTAGTATTATATATTTCAATTTGTGCTAATCCATTTTCAGCACGTGTTACGCATGCATGGATATAAAAACTTGGAGATCGTTGGGTTTCTATAAAAATGTCTCCAGATAAGATATTCACAGGGAATTTTAAAATTCTGACAGAGTTAGCCTCAATGTCTATGGGTTCATTGTGTCTTTGTATCTGCAAGGGAATGATACAATTTGTGTTTGACAGCGTTAAGTTTTTGGGATCAATGATTAGTCCCAAGTGTTGAAGAGTTTCAAAACCTATCAGTCCGTCAAAATTTTTACTGAAGTCAAATATAATTGCCTCCATTATATAATTTGAATTGAATACGTTAAAAATTGGAATATGCGCCGAGAAATAAGATTTTTGAGAACCAGTGCATGTTGTAATAGTGTTTGTTTCAGGATGAGTGCAATTTGGGAAGAACTGTGAAATTACAGAGGGATTAATGATGTTTTTTCCACATCCAGTATCTAAGAGATGTCGAATAGGAGGGTTTTGAATTTGAATGAAAGGAAGTTTATTATTTTCAACATTATTCAAAACTATATCGGGTCCTGAGGAGTATGGGTTTCTTGAAAATTTATTTCTTGGGATTTATCTTCCGAAAATTCCTGGTAAGAATCATAAGAATAACTGTTTAGACTTCCTTATTCAAGAGAATAGTCTTGGTCGAATCCTGGTTCTTATTCAGACGGATTATATTCAAAATTATTTTGTTCAGAGTTGTTTTGCTCATAGAGTTCAGTATTGAATAGTTCTTGTACTACAGGTAGGGAAGCTTTATTCTCAAGAAAGGTTTTCCGTTGAAATTGTGTGCGTTGAGGACTATAACTAACACCAAATATTTGAGGATGGGTGTAGCTAATACCTGACATAGGCGTAGGTTTGGGTTGAGTTTGTTGTTGAGAGGGTTTAAAAACATTTTGAGGTTTTCCAAAAACATTTCGATTTGTTGAAGGTTGCGGTAAATATCTTTGCTGGTTATTAGGTGATTAATATAAGTTTATAGGTTGCGATGGAAATCTTGGTGGGTTATTAGGTGATTGATAGAAATTAGAGGGTTGCGACGGGAATCTTGGTTGATTGTTCTGATAAAAATTTTGTTGTGGTTGCGGTTTAGGACGCTGTGGTCCCATTTGCTGATTTTGTTGTTGAGGTTTCCTAGCTTGTCTGTTTTGAAAAGTGAGTCGTTTGTAATTGTCATATTTAATTTCATCTTTTATGAAACTAACAGCCTGTTCTATGGTGTGAATGTCTTGTCTAGCACGAATGAGTTGTTCATAGTGGTATGGTAGATTTAATTTAAAAATGTTAAAAGCTTGAGTTGAAAAGAATGAAATACGGCCAGTTTGTTCAGTAGCCGAAAGAAAAGTTTGCTGTATTTTATTTATAATTCTAGCCTTAAGGGCTATCAGTTTTTGACCAAAGGATTGAATATCCTCTCCAGGAATTAAAGTCGTACATTGCAGTTCTAGTTCTAGAGTTTCTAGAGATTTATTATCTGAAAAATTTTGTTTAAAGGAAACTTTGATTTCGTCCCACGTTTTAATATCGGGTCTACTTAATAATGATTCACGTGCATTACCTTGTATCTTGGTTTTAATTGACGCTAGTATAATGGTTTGCTGTCGAGGGTCATTAGTGCTAAGGAAGTGAATCAAATTTTCAGAATTCTGAAGGAAATCCGGAAGTTCTATATCTCTGCCAGTAAAAACAGGGATAAACTTAGTCAATTTATCTAATGTATCTAAGTTAAGAGGACTTGCCGATGTTGGCTGTGTCATTTTGCTTTGTTTCCTTTTTATAAAAATAAAAATAAAAAGTCTTTTTCGGACTATCTGTCTTGCTCACGCCCTATACAGGAGAGTCAAGATAGTATGAAAAAACTTATACTAAATTTCGCTCTAATCGCCCTGCTAAATAAATAGCATTTGCAAGATTAAATTGAAACTTTCTAACCTAATTCTCACTTTCAAAAGCCGGTTTAATAATTAAACGTTGCAACTTGAAATGTGAAAAATTTCCAAAATTACACACTGTCTTGAATAATCAAAACTTGTTGGTATACTTAAGGAATAAAGGAGTAAAGAATTTGCAAATCTGGTACTTACAGTGTTGAGACTAGTTAACCAACCACTAGTAGTTCCGTTCCAATAAATTTCATCAACGATGCCAAGCGGGTGTCTTTTGTCCACGATTCGTTTCGCAGTTGAACTGTTGAAACAGAGACCTCTTGGACCAGGGAATTTGATGCTCCAAATTTGATCCAAAAAGGCACTACGAATCCTACTGACTGCGCCAGTAAAGTTGTAGGTACACCAGTAAAATAATAAGATGAATAATTCTGCGATAATTTATTAGCATCAAGTTACAGATTGCGAGCAAATACTACACTGCCCTGTAAGTGAAGCGTCCTAGCTTAAATAGTATTTAATTATTCACAGTCAGCATTTCCTGTGATATATAAAAAAGATGCTGATATTACATTACATGTTATATTAATAATCCATACAAGGTGGAAAAATAAAATACATGATCAAAAAGAGGTTTATACTACAAGGGAGGAATATTAAGGAAATGACAAAAATATAATTTTTGTTAATATATAAACAACAAAATAATAACCAAACAATAATTCCAACAGTATAAACAATAAAAAATTTACAAAAAACAGTAACAAATATCTAGATATATATATAAATAAATGTAATTCTGTATACAAAAAAACACAGTTAGGGTGCATCAGTCTTCATAATCTTGTATATTATATGAATAGTCTTTATAAATATAGTCACAGTTGATAAATATCACAATCGGGTAATAATCAGTCAGGGTACATCAGTCTTGATATCCTCATTGTAGGTGACTCATCACAGGCCAAGTTATTCACAGGGTGTTTATGAAACAAAAGAAAAAGGCGGAATCAAATCTTATTTAGACTTAAATTTTTTCATTTTTCTTGAATGACCATCGCTATATGTATTTGTTGATTTTAATTCCCTAATATATTTGTAAATTGTGATCCTAACACATTTATCTAAAATTAAACTAAAGCAATCATGCTGAGAACAAAATTTATAATCACTTGCAAAATGGTCTTTATATACATTTTTCAATTTTCAATATCATTTTTATAGTCATGTTCATTCAAGCAATTGTATAAAGAGTCATGAATATTTTCAACAAACCGAATTAATTTGTCACTAGCATACTTTAAACGACTTTGATGTTCCGTGAAAATAAATTTTCGTGACATTTTACACAATCGGTTAACTCAATTTGTTGCAATATGTAGCCTACTACATACGCAGATGCAGGACTTATACTATACGTCAATGGATAAGACATGGCAAAATCTTTATCAAGGTATCAGCTGATCATTGTTAGTTTCCTTTTCACTTTGAATATTATTTGTACTATAATTTTCTAAAAATTTACAGAAATCCCCTAACGACTTACAATGATCTTCCTCGCAGTTTGCACCAGATATAGGAGTACTGAAATTATTTATGACAATAGACTTTAAGGCAGCAATAAAGTGATGGGCTGTAGGGTGTGTTGGAAATGTCGTGTTGTCTTACTTGACAAAATTAGTGGATCTTGATTTAAATTTCTTAACGATAAAAATTTAAAACCCTTTTCTTTAAGATCTTTCCAAAGAAACATAACAACTCGTATAGTAATTTCCCACCCCTCAAGAAATTTAAAATGATTATTTTTCTTATTTGTATTTTTATTAAAAATCTGCCAGTTCTTCAATTTTGGAAGCAAAGTATACCAAAATTCAAGATGAGCCGATTCATCCGAAAGAGCACATCGAAACTTTTTACCGTCTTGAGAATATGGACAAGAACTATTTAAAGAATCAAATAAGTTGGCAATAAGACTAATAAATTCTGCAGTATACATAGCCTCTGCAGCAAGTATGCCACTACTTTGAAAAGTTTCAATGGCAGCAGCAACAAAATGGCTAAGTTGTTGAGCTGCAACTTTTACTTGAATTTACATTTTTGAATACGAGTCTTTAAAATGATTTTCAGATAATTTACATCTGTATGTACTACGGTCAGCAATAAAAGCTTCTTCAATGTATTGAAATTTAGCAAACTTATTATTTTCAAACTGAATATTGCATTTTAATAAACAGTTTCGCGTATTTTTCAAAAGATGAGGTACGTCAAAAATAGTTACAATTTTATAATCTTGAAAAACAAAATGAAATGGACTTGGCTTATCATCAGTTAATTGTTGAGTTAACAATGAAATAGCTCCCCTATTTGTCGGACCCTGATCACAAACTGTTGCTACTGAAAAAACTTTTGCTGCTGCAAAGACTTTCGAAAGAACTTCAATAATTAGATTTTTCAAATGAATTGTCCCAATGGTACAGTGAAATAAAAAGCAACCGGCATGTTAAAATTTTTCTTTATTCCCCAAATCATAAATACTAAGGCGTGCTTAGCATGCTTGTTACTACGACCTTCAGTTCCCAAATCTTCATACCCAAAAATTTTACCTTTTGAAGAATCATAATAAAACCCGCTACTTAAATGAATTTTATAAAAAATGTATGTACTTACAGTACCTATCAAGATCGTCCTTGCGAGTACTTTGCATTTATTACTCCACGGTTAAACGGAATCGAAGCTAAAACAGTTTTTAGAGTTTTAACAGAAGGCAATTCAAAGTGAATGCGTAAATACTTATATAATTTTAAACTTCTTTTATATATAGAAAGAGCAAAACATTTGCCATGAGAAGTCTACCGTTTACCATTCTTACTTTTATTTACATTACGCAGTTGTGAATTTATAAAATCTTTACTAATTTCATTGAAATTTTCTTCAATAAACTGAAATCTTCCATCATTATACATGCTTCTAATAGCTAATAAGTTAGAAGTTCTATCTTTTTACAATTTCTTTAATTTAGAAAGTTTCGACAGTGTTAAACGGCGAACCTCATACATTTTTCTTTGTTCAGGAGTGAAACTTTTTGAGGAAATGATAGATTTTGATAAAATTCCTCTCTTAGTCGTATTTACTTCTACAATATAAGTATCTTCACAAGTTCTTTCAGATAAAAAAGAATAGGTATCATTTCTAATGCTTGTGGAAAAATAATCATGATCTGGCAGCGATGTATGTGGAAACTGAGACATTTCGACATTTTCAACACTACATGCAGTATCAACAGTGGAAACTACGTTTGATGGTTCTTCCATTGCATTTGCAAGATGGTCTGTATCATAATTTATATTGGCAGTAATTACATTATTATTATTATTACTACATGAAGATTCATTAGGAATATCCTGAAAAAGTGACTTCTACATTTAGAAGGAGAACGAGGCACTGCCTTGTTAGATAATCTTAATGGCTCGTTTTTATTATTATAATCTTGAATAGAAAAGTGATCATCGCATGCATAAAAATTTCAACAGTCTCTTGAAGAACATAAACGGTGAGCTGCTTTCCATTTTTCTAATAATTCATTATTACGAGGAAATCTATAAAAAATCTTATTACGATAGTTAGCTTTAATTATATTGAAATAATAATGTTCTTACAAGAAGGATATTTACAGGAATATCGAAGACGACCAATATACATAGAAACAAATGTAATGGAAGACATCTTTAACCTAATTTAAAGTTATGAATATTTAAATGTATAATTTATAAAAATCACAGTCAAGTTTAATATCACACTCACCTTTATTATGTCTAGGTATTTACTTTGTCACCTGAGCTTTGGACGGATAAGATTTACATTCTATTATAGATACTCACGTAATTAGATCCTAATAATTTGTCACCTTCAATATCCATGAAGAGAATACTTCCGTAACAAAAATATTGTTTTTGTGTAAATTATAGTGATGATTGATGAAGTACATAACAATATTTTTCAACGTAATCTTGAGACCATTTTATATTAAAAACTTTTAGATATACATAAATATTTACTTTATTTACTTACGTTATGCACGGTGTGGCTTACTAGTCTGGACAAGCTTGAATTTTTGAAAAAAGATCCCTGGATAATTCAGCTACAAACATTTTTTATATTATCACATAACATAACTCTTCAGTTTCTTACCAAATGTTATCATTTCCAAAAGAAAAATAAGGCACTTAATTATCTTAGCAATTATTATAACTAGAGAAAATGACGGGACAGTATGACGAGATTCTGGATCTAAATGGGGGCTATTGTTGAGAATACTGAGGGTTATATTATTTTTCTTAAGCAACAAAATTTTTGACATTTGACACAAAACCGCGCAAGCGCATTTCAGATTTAGACCACCATTATGCCTGGCAAGTGTTCCCAAATTGCCCGCCAAAGTTTCATTCCCGTGTTAGTCCGTTTAAGTCATATCTATGTTGGAAGAGACGGGTGCGCAAGCAAAGCGATTTTTGCCTCCGTCTGCGTAAACTGTCTTGTATTGGTTGTCTCATGTCTGTAGGGAGTATGCCCCTGAGATTTGACAGTCGGGGTCTCTGTTGTGGTTAAAGTTAGTGCATTTTTGTCTGTTTCTAGTGCATATGGCAATATTGGTCATAGATAAAAATTGTAAATATTTTTATCTTAACTGGTTTTGGAGTGGAAGAATTTTTGGACCTACATAAAGAAAAATTAATTTTTTCAACATAGAATACCCTGGAGAAATATTGTTCCCTAATTTTGGAACACCAACAATGCCTATAATGCAGATACTTAACTCATGGGCGTAACTAAATAGGTAAAATAACGTATACATTTTACAAATAGCGCGCAATAGAATCTAAAGCCTGCGTACTACATATAAATCTTTCTTTCAAATCGAAAGAAACCATAATGAAAATGACAGTTTATGTTATCTGTCAGTTAATGATTCAGAAAACCATGAATATTAAAACTGTTTATAGTTATTATTGGCGTAAGTACTCAACAGGTACTGCAAATATAATTAAAGGTAAACTACTACCTCCTTCAACATACGGTGGAAGACATTTAGTGACCATGTTACCAGGTAAGAGGATACCTATTCTACGAACACTCGTACGAATATATTTATAAACTATACGGCAAGTAAATGATTTAAGCTTTTTATATATTATGCTTTGTAGGTGTTGGTTCTGGTCCTCGGTTAATGAAATATGTTAAAGACATTTTTAAAACTGCTTACGTGCCAGTGGATTTCGAAGTTATTGAAATTAATCCAGAAAACAATCAGGAAACAGAGAATCTTATAATGGTTTCTTCTCTCATCCGTAACCGTGTTGGAATAAAGGTAAATATGTACATGGTAACTAGCTGAAGATTGTAGATATATTTTGACAGGAAAAGTTTACTTTTATTTTTTTTTAAATTGTGTTAGATATTGTTAATCAAAATTATTAATATATATTTTATAATTATTTACATATTTACTATTCACAATGCTAATGACTGCTTTTCAATTCGCAGTTATAATTGCAGGCAAGAAAACTTGTTGCATTTTCTATTGCTCCAATAGTTTTGGAAGATCATTTTACCGCTGACAATTTAGCTTGCAAGTGCCATCAGTTGTAGCGATTTTAAGGTTTCACGTCCTGTGCTGTTGTTTAATCTACTATGATTTTTTGAGTTGTAAACGGTGTAGACTAGGTAACATATCGCCACCATTCACATAATTAATGCATATTTTCCATATTTCTAGTTTAATACTGAGCATATACATCGTTCTTCATTCGTTTGTATTGTCACGATTTGCGCGTAGTGTCGATTTGTTGAACTGTTTTATCCTCACGCAGTACCGGAACCACAAACCTAGAAAAAATATAGAAGGTGCCATTGGCAAATTGTCGACGACCGCTACCCTAAAAGGTCCAAAATCGCTAAAACTTGCTTTTTATGCCAATTTACGTTGGTTGTACTGTAGCGTGAAGCTCATCTGTTTGCTGTAATTGGTTACGATCTTTAATGACATTTAAAATGACAACAAGTTAGTTAATTTCATATTTGTAATGCAGTCATCATGTTTGCGGAACTGCAACATAAAGCAAATAAAATATCGATTTTCCGGACCTTAAGATTCTAGGCGCCGCGGGACCTGTCACGTGACCTATATAACGGAACGGCGCCGTATATATTTTTTCTAAGTTTGTGACCGGAACCCTGGCCTGGCAATTAGTCAATAGGTAGTGAACAGGAATCAGTTATTAGAGAGACATTGGAAATACTGCTGAACAGTGTTTAGTACAGCTTTATTTCAATACTGTTTACCGTTATATTGTCCACAAAAATATAGTTATTGATCAATAATTTATCGAATGCGATTCTCTTATCCTTTTGTTTATTTTTCTCAGTTTTGACAATTTAATTGTGAATCAGAAAAAATATAAGTCAATATTTTGAGAAAATGAGGATAAGTTATACTCATTTAATAATTAAAACTAAGAAATAAACAAAACAAATTAAATGCGTATGAATCTGTATGCTACTTCAACATACTACAAAAAATCGAAAATTCTGAAGGAAATTCTCACACATTGCTGGTTTAAAACGACAACCGATAAACTGTAGTTCCAAAAATCAAGAACTAATAGCAGATATTTTAACTGCCGATTTGACATTACGATTTTTCAACACACATACCGGCTTTTGGCATTTTGGCTTGACAACGAATCACGACGATAAACGGATAAAAAGGAATGAATGAAGTCTGTGGCCGGTTTGATAACTGATGACTCATCAGTTATCGTTTCAAAAAGTAATATGCCAAAGATAGAGTCCATCTTACTCAAAAACAGTGCATTTTATCGAAGTCGAACCAGAGTACCTACCTGTTTAATATAAAAAATATTAGGTTTTGAATTTTTGTGATCCAATTGTGAATAAAATAGAATAGTGAAAAAAGTTAAGGCAAAAAATATGCTAAGATACTCCTGTTTATTTTCTGAATAAAATGCTTAAATTTTGTGTATTTTTTTTAATTCAGCATAAAAAACTGATGAACTGTTAAAAATTTAATCACTTTACCTCAACCGTTTCGATAATATTGAACAAAAATCATCTTCAGGGCCGACCCTTGAAAAGACTCTAGCTCCCTTAGTCGATGGCCACAACAGCGCCTCGCCCATAGCTTGGTACCCAAGCTTGGCACTCAACAGAAAGTATATGTATTTTTTAAATTTGGACCATCGCTTGCTTAATGTGTAGCCACAACGGCGCACCACCCATAGTCTAGACCATAGCCTGATTCCCAAGCTTGACACAGGGAAAATAAATGTATTGTTTTGATGTAAGCGGCTACATTGACGCACCGCCCTTCGCCTCCACCATAGCAAGTCATGGTCCAAGTTAGGATACTAGGCTTAGGTGCTGATTATGGGCTGATCATTGTGGCCATACATCTTTTCCTGACTGTGAAGTAGCATATTTTTTGCCGTAGAATCACCCTAAAATATTTTATCATAATATCCGGACACTCTGTATAAAAAATATAACTGCTGGTACCATAACCTCATAAGAGGTGAAAGTACATTACAGCTTCTAAAAGTTGCTCCTTTTTTGTTTTTAGGTGATTTCTAAACCGCACATGTTTTTCAGCTGTGCTCATTTGAAAAAGTAACAATTAGGTATATTAATTCATTTTTACAATCATACAACTTAAAACTTGTAAACTACATTTCTGGCAGTGTGGCATTATTTGCTTTTGTACTTTATTGTATGTCATTGGTTTTATAAGCTTCACTTTCAGATAAATCAAAGTAGGGTTACACTTTTGACGACAAATTTTAGGTCATTTATAAATGACTCTATAGAGATACGAATTCAGGGTGAATTATGATCAATTCCTTCAGTTTTAACAAATTAAGCATTTGTTGTTATTTATTATCTTTACTATTCATTAAAACAGTATAAGTTGTGAGATCTGGCGATGTCGATCGCAATGTCTGACGACCTACAAACGTCAAAGTTGCAGACCAACAATTAGATGGACTATTTTCATATATGGTGTACCTAATGTTGTATATTAAAGAAAGAATGAGCAATAGAGTTATTGGAATTCCCTTTAATACTGCAGAACAGTATTAGGCACGACTTTATTTAAATACTGCTTGCCCTTATTTTTTTCAGAAAAATATAGTTATTGGTTAATAATTTTATGGATGGAATTTCCTTATTCTTTTGTTTATATCTCTCAATTATTGCCATTTTAATGGTGAATGAGAAAAGGAATAGAAGTCAATACATATTTTGAAAAAATGACGATAAGTTTACTTATCTTTATTTCATTTTTCTTGAAACATGCGACGGAACTTATTTAAAAAAACGAAAAACATTTTATTTTAGGTTAGGACGGGTTAGGATTACGACCGAACGACCCGAATCAAATAAGGGATTGCTCAACGTTACCTTAATCGTGCATAAATATGGTCGAGCACTAATCTTATTACTGCTACCTTAATAATACAGCACATATGCTCATGCTTAGATGTGTAAGGAAAACCTACATACTGCTTAACTTTATGACACGTCTAATGACTCTCTATTGGAAAAAGACAAGCAATAATAGCGACTGAAACCATTCAACATTCTGCCGAAATAATAAACCTTGTCCTTGTGGACGCAAAATTCGGGCAACTTATTTAATGCCTGAAAAAGTCAGCTTTTAGCAAATTAATAATTTAAATTAAAAACTGCGAAATTTGCGTGAATATCCGCGAATTTCACGTCCATGAGGACAAGGCTTAAAGCTGGTTCAGTTCACAAAAAATGCGAATGTAAGTCTGTATATTTGCAAAATCGTAAAAATAATTTTCATACGAAATTTAGTGTTCATATTAGAACGAAAGTTATCTTTAGAATTTAGTTGTTTTTGTTTTGGTTTTTGCTTTATTTTACTTTACCCATCTTTGCACAATGCAAATATGCGGCTACAACAGCGAAGCACGCTACACGCACACAGATTTTAAAAAATGACGGCTATTTGTGGCATCCACAGGCATAAATATTAAAATCGGTAGTAAATATTGTAATGATTAAATTTAATTTTGAAATATTCATTTTATTTGAATTTGGATTTTGCAACCACCATCTTTTTCCGCATAAAAACTGCGGATTTTGTTTCAACATTAACCAGTCTTTAGACGCAAAAACATTATACCTTATTTAGAAAGGAATAATCGGAAATAGGACACTATAATTAATGGTCTAGATTTTCTAACTAAGCCAACGTTTCGATTTATTTTAAATCTTCTTCAGGGCAACAATAGAAAGCAAGAGATAAGAATTATATATATAAAAAAACAATATTGACAATGTAAAATTTAAAAACAAAACACAAAAGAATATTCTATATAACTATTCTTTTGTCTTTTGTTTTGTTTTTAAATTTTACATTGTCAATATTGTTATCTTATCTCTTGCTTTCTATTGTAGCCCTGAAGAAGATTTAAAATAAATCGAAACGTTGGCTTAGTTAGAAAATCTAGACCATTAATTATAGTGTCCTATTTCCGATTATTCCTTTCTAAATACAAGTTTAAGGATATTAACAATATAACATTATACCTTATTTGACCTATCAGGTTTTCTAAAATAAAGAAGTTGCCGAAAATATGCTGCTGTGTACTTTTACCTCCAAGACAACTTACAAATTTATTAATTATCACTATACATATTGAAATGATATTAATATTTTATTTTGTCGATTATTAATGATATTAATATTATTATTTATTTTTTTATATGTTGGTAAGAATTTTGTAATATAATTACTTTTTATTCCTTTTGATTAATAAGTACATTAATATAGGATCCGTCATAAAAACACACATCAGAAATGTGTTTACACAAACAAAATTCCATAGGTACAATACAGGGTGAGTCAGTCATAATGTCATTAATTTTAAGAGAAGATAGGGAATAATGAGTATAATACGAATACACGATTAAAAAAAATCTATTACGCATATTTACACCGCAAAAAAATATTTTCAAACCATTATTTAAACCCCCTCCTCAGACTGTCACTGGCCACTCACAACCTTGGTCGTTTACAGCTCACAGTTCAACTCGATGTCAACCTGATGCCATGTTGCCAAATTGAAATATTTTCCTAGTACCTACCTAGGTATTAGACATCACAAATAAACGGTTGTACTGACTATTTTAGAATCTCATATTTTTTCTTGCTCATTTCAGCCAATAATAATTTAAAATGTTAATATCCAATTAAATCAAATAATAATAATCAAATAATTCTATTCAAAATTGCAAGTAACGCGACCAAATGTGGCTGTTATGACTGCAAAGAAATTAGCTTAGTTACAGTTTTAAAAATATTTAACATTGAAATCACAAAACTCCAACGTATCTAATAATAAACCGAGTAATAAACCATTTAGGTATATCACATAAAAAACCTATACCTAATGGGTAAATTATTAAGAGAAGCTGAAAAGTGTTTCGTGTTTAAATACTAAGTAATAAAAAACTATCGTGTTGTCGACAAAAAACTGTCCAAGACCGAAATGGCACGCCTCCGATCTGATGCTCATAAATGTTATCGAGAGTGAATCTAACCTACCATATTATTAAGTTAATAACCTAATTAGTTAGTTTTTGTACTGTTATTTAAAAACAAGGAGTAAAACTATTTTTTTTATCTAGATACATGAATGAATTTTTCTTTAAATATTGGTTTATTTGTTAATAAAAATAAATGTAAATAATTAATTATTATTATATTATTATAATTTTGATATTACGTTTTCACTACGTTTTACAGTTGAATATGAATTTTTAGTATTACTCGTAAATACAATTAATTATACAGTTTGTAGTTATGTACATCTAGCCTAGAAGTGTATTGTTTTTGAAGTAGTATGGTACTAACCTGTTTAAAATGCCAGTTCGAGTAAAGCTGCACTCATCTGTTCATAGGACTTTATTAATAAAATTAGAGTCAGCTGCAATTCGACTTTGATGCCAATTGCAAAATTCAAGACGGCTGGGGAAATCAGCAAGTTCTAAAGCTCGAACATTCTGAAAATGATATTCAGTGGTTCAGTGGTCTTGTAATATTCTGCAGACTTTGCTTTGGGATATCTCAAATCGCCTTGAAATGGTTCTTGTAGAAATAGTAGACTGCTCCTCAACTAAATTTAAAACAGCCTCTATAACATTTAAGTCATTTTGCCGATGTCCCGCAAATTCCCGACGCGGTTGCACAGAACCCGTATCGCGGTGGCGTTGAAACATTTGCATAAAGTTCGCGCATTTAGAAAATGTTGTCTGTTAGCTAAACGTATTTGATTTTCCGTAACAGCGGCATTCGCATTTCATAAACATTCTCCATATAACACTACCATTTTCGCATATTCGAAATTTGTAAAATTAGGCATTGTGAATTTACGACGAATTACACGAGACCGAAATAAACAAACTACTGCTTGTACTTGTATTCTCTATTCCCCCTTCAAATGTGTGGCGTGATCTCCAAATTTGGGGGGAAAGAAATGCAGAAAGTGCGACTAAATGGTGGTAAATTTGAATAACACGCTGAAGTGTTAGACGATATTATGTATGTAATATTGATGTGGCAACGATGTTTCCTTCGACATTCGACTGTCATATGGCTGTGCCATCAGAAAGTTTGTAGCGTACCAGGAGCGTCGTGTTACCGATTTTTATAGGATGATTTGTTTATTTTTTTAAAGGTCGAGTAAAAAATTTGTTCGATTTTCTACCTTTATTAGGCCTTCCGAATACGTGGTTAAAATTAATGACTCACCCTGTATAATACACAATATAAATCGTCATAATATAAATCACATGATACAAACAATACAAACAATAATAAAAACAATAAATTAATTAATTAGTACATGATTAAAATTCAATACTTTTATAAAAACACTTTTTAAAACATTTAACAACAAAGTTTTTTCTATTAGAAAGTTTAATATCCATAGGTAGGTAATCGTTTAAAATTTTCCAAACATTTAAAAAAAGACACATTTTTTAGAAATATTGAGACTTTTATAACGAGGATGAAAGTTATTTCTGTTTCTAGTAAAATAATTATGATGATCGATATTCCAAGCTAATAAATTTTAGTTATCGAAAACATAAGTGCAGATATCCAGCAAATATATACTTGTAAGTGTGAGCAAATTTAACTTTTGAAAGAAGCTACTACAAGATGTTTGCATTCATGGAAGTCGTTACAAAACTTTTCAAGGAGGGGCAAATCCAAACAATTTTTTTTTTACGCTCGGCGCTCACTCATAATGCGAATTACGATTACGTAAGTATTAGAAGAAAATAAAATAAAACGCACAGCGCACGAATGTTGTTTACCTAAGCTATAAGTCTGAAAATTAGTTAATTTTATTTTTTTCATAAGACAGGTTTTTTCGCAAGGGGGAGTAGTTGCCCCCTCTTGCCCCTACAAACGACGCCCATGTTTGCGTTGATATACCCACCAAACATCTTAACAATACATTTCTGAAAAATAAACATATCGGATGCCTTCGCAGCCGAACCCCAAAAACATATAGTACCATACTTCATTCTACTATAAGCCTACATAAGCATAATGATGTTGATTTATATTAAGCACTAGTTTCAAATTTCTGAGAAGATAGCAAAATGAGGACATGAGGCCAGTTTGGAACACAATCCAACATAATAATTTCTCCAGAGTTTCGTCAATTGTTTAGCCTAAGAACTTAACATTAACCACCCTTTCCAGGATATTATTAGGTATTAACTGAAATGTTAATATTTATATCATTATGATTATGTGCTGTACGGAATCTTATGTAGTTTGTCTTAGAATTATTTAAGCATAAATAATTGAAATTGAACCAATCACGTAAATTAAAAGTAGCATTACAGTTGTTTTTAAGTATATTTTAGCATATAGTGTTGGTTGACATATTGTGGGAGGCAATTTTCAAAGTCGTTACCATATATTAGGAATAACACCGGACTGAGTACAGAGCTTTGTGGTACGAAAGTTTACTGAATAAATATAAGTTATACTACTCTCTGTCGGCACTTTGATATTTTGAGATCAAAGCCGTACCGCCGCACGTAAATACTGTCGCAAAAAATGACCAATTAAGAGGGACTTAAAAAAGTAGTTTCTTTCCAATTGGGAAATATTTATATACGAGGGATATTACAAAAGTGTGATGTAAGGCTGCTTATTGTATAAACAAAATATTTGTAATGTAATAAATATAAATATTATAAAACGATTATAGGTAAACGTATAAAGTTTTGTCAGTTAACCTTGGAAGTCATATACAGGGTGTTTATTAATCGAAAGCCGATACTTAAGGGTGTAAATCCTTCAGTCATTTTAAGAAGAAAACTTAATATCAACATATGTCCTAAACCTCTTAATTTTTGAGCTACAGGGTGTTACAGTTTTAAGAAAAAATTTACTTTTTTATTATAATTTTCTTATCACTCCAGATATTTTTATAAAATTTTGTACACACCTATTAATCATTAAGGAGCATTGTTTGATGTAAAAAATGTTTTAAAATCTTTGCCAATAACGTCCGTACGAGGTTTGAACTAAACATTTCTGAAGAAAAAAATGGTACGCCACTGCCTTTTCTAAAAACTAAAATTATTTTGAAATCTCCATTTATTTTACAGCAAATTCGGTCCCTAGACTTACTCTCGTACGACGCACCATTTTCACGTAAAAAAATTAAAACCAAAAAAGTTTTTTCCCCAAGTTCATTGAGACTGCTTTTGATATTTTGTTGCCATTTTGTAGACACCCACCATGCGTGGAAACACTTTTTGTGGGGCAAAAATTATTTTTCTACTTTCACAAATGACGTTCATGTAGGCATGATATTGAATATTTGAATAGAAAAAACGGTAAGCTCCCCTTAAAGCAAATGAAATAAAAATTAGTAGGCTGGGTAAAGTGTTATAATTTTTAACGCTTCATTTCGCAATAAAGTTGACTAATTTTTCATTATTAAAAAATTATTATTAGAGTAGGAGGTAAAATTTAATAAAAAATGGTAAATTTTACAATCGGTGAATTAGCTGACATGCATTTTACTTATGGGGTTGCCGACAGAAATGCATACAAAGCCAGGAGGATATACCAAGAGCGGTATCCAAATCGCGTACTACCCGATCCTAGAACATTTTCTGGGATTCATAGACGTCTTCACGAAACCGGAAATTTAAAAGTAGACCACAGTGCTAAAGGAGTCCCTGAAACAGTAAGAACACCGGAACTTGAAGAAGGAATTTTACATGAAATTGAGGAGAACCCCGAAATTAGCACGAGGAAAATCGCGGCAACATTTAATGTTTCACACGTACTTGTTTGGAAAATTCTTACCGAAAATTTGTTATATCCATATCATATTCAAAGAGTCCAAGCAATACTCCCTAGAGATTTTCCGTTGCACATTAATTTCTGTGAGTGGTTTCTTCAAAAGCTGCTGGAAAATCCGTTATTTGACAAGTACATTCTTTTTACCAATGAAGCTAGTTTCTCTCGAAACTCAATACGAAATTTCCATAATAACCATTTGTGGACGGATGAAAACCTTTTTGCAATTGTTGAATCAAATCATCAAGAACAGTTTTCATTAAATGTTTGGGCTGGTATTATTGACGATTATTTAATAGGCCCATTTCTGCTAAAGATGGACAACCGTATTTACACTTTCTTGAAGAAGATCTGCCGCCAATGCTTGAAGACCTTCCTCTTTTATTAAGAAACCAGATGTGGCTAATGCACGATAGTGCGCCTCCACATTTTAGCTTATGGGTGCGTGAATTTTTAAATAACAACGATCGCGATCGGTGGATAGGCCGCGGAGGAACGCAGTCATGGCCGCCCAGATCTCCCGACCTTAATAGTTTAGACTAGTTTTTCTGGGGTCATCTGAAAAGCTTAGTGTACGAAGTGCCGATTCAAGCCGACTAAGAGTTACGAAATTGTATAATAGTATGCTGCCAAACCATAAGAGACACCCCAGGAATTTTTTAAAATGTACGTCAGTCTATGCGAAGAAGAGTAGATGCTTGCATACGTCTGGGTGGAGGACACTTTCAACAACTACTGTAAATACATAATTTGGGTTCTTTATTTTGTTTGTATTTTCTTGTCTTGTCGTTTCGTTTTAGGTTTAATATTTTGTATTTATCGTTTTAGTAAATAAATCGCGATTTTTAAAATAAAATTTAAAAGAATCAGAGACGTACCGTTTTTTTTCTATCCAAACATTTAATATTATGCCTACGTGGAGGTCACTGGTTAAAGTAGAAAATTAATTTTTGTCCTAAAAAAAGTGTTTCCACGCATGGTGGGTGTCTACAAAATGGCAACAAAATATCAAAAGCAAACTTTTTTGGTTTTAATTTTTTTACGTGAAAATGGTTCGTCGTACGAGAGTAAGTCTAGGGACCGAATTTGTTGTAAAATAAATTATAAAAATAATTTTAGTTATTAGAAAAAGCAGTGGCGTACCATTTTTCTCTTCAAACCTCGTACGGACGTCATTGGCACAGATTTTAAAATATTTTTTACATCAAACAATGCTCCTTAATGATTAATAGGTGTGTACAAAATTTCATAAAAATATCTGGAGTCATAAGAAAATTATAATAAAAAAGTAAATTTTTTCTTAAAACTGTAAAACCCTGTAGCTCAAAAATTAAGAGGTTTAGGACATATGTTGATATTAAGTTTTCTTCTTAAAATGACCGAAGGATTTACATCCTTAAGTATCGGCATTCAATTAATAAACACCCTGTATATTCACTGCTAAATTTTAAAATAAAATATATGCGTACTCTACTACAGGGTGTCCCGAAATAAATGCAACAAAATTTGGTCAGAAATTCTTAAGAGAAATTTAAGGGACCCGTATTTTTTACTTTTGATAAGTGCGGCCCCCTGAAACAAGCCCCTAAAAATTTAATTTTTTTTATATCTCAGAGCTATATCGCACAAGAACCACCAAATTTGGTACACAGGGATTTTATGACATGTAGAATGCGATGCTGATAAGCTTTTTGGCAAGGGGCCCCCACAAGACACTTTTTCGGGGGCCCCTTTGCCTTTGGGGCCACCGAACATTAGTTGCATATTTAATTTTTAAAAAAAATAAGTAGCCTCTTAGAAACTCCAGGGAATTTAAAAACTTTTTTGTCTCTTAAAAAAAATGGCAAAATATGATTGGATGCATATCGAGGTTCATATGAAATTTTAGTGTTAATCGTAGGTGGCTGGCATTCGCAATAAACAATCAATTTCATTCTGTGACAGTTGTCATTAACCAGTGTCAAATTGTTACCATTAATAGTTGTCAGTAATCATTGTTCCCGAAAAAATGGTGAGATTTTCTGTCCAAGAAAGGGTACAAATGCACCTAATTTACGGGGAGGCTCGTGGAAATTCACGTCTCGCACGCAGATTGTACGCCGAGCTATTTCCTGCACGCATACTCCCATACCATTCAATGTTTGCACGAGTACATCGGCAGCTAATGGAGACAGGATCCGTAGTTGTGAAAAAACCTAACTCAAGGAGAAGTTATTTATTAACTCCCGAACAGGAAGAAATTATCTCAAATTTAATTGAAGAAAATCCCGAAATAAGCATAAGACGCGCGTCATCTCTACTTGAGATTCCCAGAACAAGAATACACCGCTTTATCAAACGACAACTGTTGAAACCTTTTCACTTTCAAAAGGCCCAGGAACTTAAAGTAGAAGATTTGCCACGAAGAAGACATTTTAGCTTATGGGCTCTTCAACGTTACAACTTAAATCCGGGATTTATACGAAATTTTTTCTTTACCGATGAGGCGTGCTTTACAAAAGATGGCCTAATAAATTTGCACAATCTTCATTATTGGGCTATGGCAAATCCATTTGTCTTAAGGCAGACTCATTCGCAAGAAAAATTTTCAATTAATTGCTGGACTGGAATTGTCGGAGATTGCATCATCGGTCCATATTTATTGTCTCCACGATTAAATGCTGAAAGTTACCTTAATTTTTTGGAGCATGAACTACCGCCTCTTATGGAAGATGTTCCTCTCGGTATTAGACGCAATTTGTTCTTTATGCACGATGGTGCCCCACCACATCGGGGGCACTTCGTAACTGAGTGGCTGAATGAAAATTTCCAAGGGCGATGGATAGGTAACAATTCTCCTCATGTAACATGGCCCCCCCGTTCTCCCGATCTAAATGCCATGGACTTTTTTTTCTGGGGGGCCATGAAGGATCGCGTCTATGTCGTACCAATTAGAACCCGGGAGCAATTACATGAACGAATCCTTGCTGCGGCTGAAGAAATTAGACAGATTCCCAACATTCACACGAAAATACGTCAAAATTTCGTGTCACGTTTGCAGGCTTGTGTTGAACAAAACGGTTCTCACTTTGAGCACGTTTTACGGAACTGACCAGTGTGATTTTAACAAACTTTTAAGAATTAAATTATTTAATCATGAAGTACCATTAATTTTGTTATTAATTTCCAAGTTGATTGTACCTTATTTTGATATTCACATTTTCTTATTAATTGTTAATGTTTAACTTGTGATTTCTTTAAATTAAAATTAAATTTCTTTAAATTGTGATTTTTTTACAACTACTGATCCTGTCTCTATGAGCTCCCGATGATGGTTAATGACAACTGTCACAGAATAAAATTGATTGTTTATTGCGAATGCCAGCCACCTTCGATTAACACTTTAAAATTTCATATGAACCTCGATATGCATCCAATCACATTTTGCCATTTTTTCGAAAAACGCTGCGGTTTTCGAAAAAATTTTAAGAGACAAAAAAGATTTTAAATTCCCTGGAGTGTCTAAGAGGCTACTAATTTAAAAAAAAATTAAATATGCAACTAAAGTTCGGTGGCCCCAAAGGCAAGGGGGCCCCCGAAAAAGTGTCTTGTGGGGGCCCCTTGCCAAAAAGCTTATCAGCATCGCATTCTACATGTCATAAAATCCCTGTGTACCAAATTTGGTGGTTCTTGTGCGATATAGCTCTGAGATATAAAAAAAATTAAATTTTTTGGGGGCTTGTTTCAGGGGGCTATATCTCTGAAAGGGGGCCGCACTTATCAAAAGTAAAAAATACGGGTCCCTTAAATTTCTCTTAAGAATTTCTGACCAAATTTTGTTGCATTTATTTCGGGACACCCGGTATATAAAAAAGAATGTAGCCATGTTTATTTAAATATTTAAAAAAACAATATACATTATTTTAAATCTAAAATAGGAAATAACCTGCTGCAGTACCTATATATTTTTATTTGCTCTTTTAATGCAGCTTTTTTTGGACGAACACGAAAGTGTTTATACCGTTTGGCAGTCTTGATCTGAAATATAATAAAAATGCATTATATTCTTGTTTTGTAATTTAATAAACTATATATTCTTTTCAATAAAAAAATTATTCAAATGAAAACCCAATGTATAAGTATGTCCGGGTCATATTTTAGTACTTAATATTATTTTAGTGATTTGAGTATTTCTATACGTATATTAATTAATTTGAGACAAATTATTTGAATTTATTTAAAGATATTACTGTACATACCATTTTTATTATATACTGTTTGTGCACAGGTATGACTTAGAATCGGTGTACCAGTTTGAACTTCAGCATCTTGAAATTTTGGCGCCAACATAGTTTTGGTATTATCAGAAACTCTGCTTGAACCAAAAATGTTTGAGTGTAAAATTTACATGACACAATTAAGTACCTACTTACATGATTATTGCATATTGCACTTGCACTTTTTTTAACAAATACCAGTACAAAGAACTTACTTGTTGGTTGATACAAAAACAATGTTTGATGTCTCATTTTAAAAATGTTTGCTTCAAATTCAAATTTTTTTATAGGATTGATCAGGACAATCTTTCAAATAAAGATTCTAATTTTTATCGGTGTACCGCGTAAAATTTTATATCGTGACCTATTTATTTATATTACTTGATGAAATATAAAATACAACCTTGGACAATGGAAAAAGGAAAAACCACGTCTTGAGGGACAATTATTCACAGTACAGTATATCACGGGTATTTTTAGAAGAAAAATAAAATAAACACTAACCGATATTTTTTTGTCTCACACTATATCGATCGCACTCAACACGTTACAGTTCTAGCTTCGGCTACCGTGTAGAATCCTGGGTACCGAACGGTCCCCGAGAAGAGTGAGGAGAGCGGAATTGGTCGGGCGGGGCGTGTTGGAGAGTGAAACAACTTATATATTTATTTTGTAAACTTTGGTGGTATCCAACCAAATACGTTAATTAGTAGTGAACTTACCTCTTGCAAATTACTGTTGTTTACTCGGCAAGTTCACCTAATTGGCTATTATCTATTAAGAAACTGGATATTCATGTATTTGATAAATCTGATTTCGAATTTTTCCAATTTGTAAAGTAGTCTATCATGTTACATTTTTTATTAATAATATTGTGTGAAACTAACTAATATATGGGTAGATATTGTGGGTGTAATTCAACGCTGGTTGGGGCTTTTGTCCACAGAGTAGTTAATTTCACACAATATTATTAATACCTAAAGATATATAAAAATAGTCTATCATGATTGACACAATTGAATGACCTGTTAAGATTACAAAATATCCCAGAAGAACACTCCTCCATATCAATATAATTAACTACGTCTTGAAAAAAATTCCAGTTTGTGTGGGTTTTCCGGGTTGAAAACCATGCTAGACAGTTGATAATACATAAAATAATGAAATTGGGCTTTGGCTTGGGTTTTATTAAATTTATTATAGACCAGTACAGCACTACTCAATTTGTGAATATTTGGAAACTTACCTTCCTGAAAAGATAATATCTATAACCTTTGTGTTACCCTCCTTAATATATTATATTAACAAGATAACACAGAGGTTTTCCCAATTAATACGCTACTTGTTTAATATTATGTTATTTTTAACTAGGTATATTGATTATTTCGTTCCCAAGGTAGAAGGTGAAGAACATATTCAGCATTTGCTACATTAAATTACATGTAGGTAGCACTAATGTTAATGTATTTGTAATTGTTTTATTTTTAGAAGATTTGCTTTTTTATTTAGTAATAACCACATAAATAAAAGGAAAAAAAGATTTAATTTTTCGTGGACTTTTTAACGAGCCCACACACGACATGTTTTAATTTGAAAAAAAAGTTGGGGTGACTTCCAGCTAAGGGGTTGAAGGAAAATATTTCATTTTATTACCATAAATCAATTAAAATTTAAAATCGATATACGAGCTTAAGCGTTTTTTTAGAAGTTACTGGTTAAAAAAATATTAATTTTATGACGGACTTTTGTCCAACCCTGTATATATGTGTCAAGTTCATTGTCTATTAAGGGCGCCGTATTTTAGACATTTAAGAACTGAATAATATTGAGTTTAGTAACAGGAATGTTATTTCATGCGACCTGCGAATAGTCAAAAGGTACCGAAATAAAACGAATACACGTGTAGGTTAAAACCACAGTAAATGGAGACCAGTAGAAACACTCGGGCCGAAATAATAAGTAATAGTAATAGTTCATACAAACTATGTCAAATACATTTTTAAAATAATATGTTTTCTAACGATTCGCGCAATAGATTACGTTCCATCGTTTCCTGCACAAGACGGCTCATCTTCAAATTATGTAGATGATCATATTTTTTGTAGTCACTATAATGAGAGTAAGTCTCAAAACAAAATAATAAAACATAATTGTTTTCTAAATTTACATTTTACTGCATTTTTATCTCCAATTTAACAATTTTCAAAGTTAAATAAACATAATTTTTCTGTTCTGAAAAATACTTGTCTTCTGGTTTACGTAGATCATTTAAGACAAAAAAAATCATAATAAATTATTTGTCCACTAAACTTCAAACGTCAAATTTTAAATTTAAAAAACCCCCAAAAAATATAATTATCACTAATAACAAAAAAATAAGTAAATAAATAAAAATGTTTTGTAGTGCAATATTATATATTTTATTTTTTATTTTTAAAGAGTCCAAAGAAGTAAATCGAATTTTCACACTGTGTGTTAACAGCAGTAAATGATAGTATATAATACATGTTGAATTACCCATTTATAACTGTATAATGAATTATTACATAATGGAATAACTACGCTTTCACGCGCAAATAAAAAAATTCTTATTCCGGTCCTGATCACCGACTCTGTAAATTCTATCGGATGCGCTATTGCACTCACATTTCGAGGTCACCGCAGAAAACTGAAAGCAGTTCAAAGTGCCGACAACGGAGTGAAACTGCTGGTCTACCTATGCTGTGTTAAAACAACAGAAAGCGTCTTAACCAACACATTTTTAGGCACAGAAATCGTTTAAAATCCGTATTTTTTTAATTTAACTGTAGATGTAAATATTGTTATAACATATTAGACAAATTAGAATAAAATCGGTAAGTCATTTGACGTAATTTATCTAAAAAAAAAAAAAAAATTAACGCTCTGTAACCACGCGAATTTAAAGTTTTCGAAAAAATGTTATAGGACTTTGTAGCATTAATTTTTCGTGTAAAATCACTTTCTTAAATATTGACTCATCATTTCCGGACACTATGTATAAAATAAACGTTAGTATTTTGTTTCTTCGTAAACTATTGTAATTACACTTCGGTTATCATCAATTACTACATTTCAATAGTTAGTTAGAAATAATGAAATAGGAAAAAAGGGGTAATAGAAAAATGGAAATAATAGACCAAAATGACAATAGGGAAGTTAGCTTTAGAAAGTAAGTGGAGACAAATCGCAGCACAGAAGCCGACGTGACAAGACGTCATACGGTATTATCTTAATTTGAAATCGTATTAGGTCCAGTGGAACTTTCTTGAATTGAGTGGTGGTCTTTTAAAGTATATTTTGAAGAGTCCAGACGAGAAAGTAGATAGTAAACAGAAATACATAATGGAACTTCACCTCAGAGTAGTCGGGATGCTGGTGAAATTGCGAGAGATTTTACTGGTTAAGGAAAGGTGAAAAAAGTGCATGTGCGGCCAGTAATGGACCTCACAAGCGTAGAGAGGTCCAATATGCGCCAGTACAACGTAGGAAGTCCATTTGAAAGAATTGCGATTGATATTTATTTACTTATTTATTTATTGGGTAGTACAACCAACAGCCAGGAGGCCAATTACAGGTTGAGAAAACAAAACAGTTAAATTAGATTAAGTTAGAAATATATAACAACATACAGTAAAGCAATGTTAAATTAAGACATTCAGTAAAACGTTAAAGTTAGTTAAACTATGCAATTTTAAGAACACACTAGTGTTCTAATATCATTTTCAGTACAAGCAAATATATCAATGCCATTCTGCAGATTATTATAGTTGGTGCACATAATAAAAATTGGCGAAAATTTTAATAAATTTGTACACGGGATAGGAAGGTAAAATGTCATGTTAGACCTTGCTTCAATTCTGAGCACAAGAATGTTCAGATGTGATAAAATCTCGGGACAGTCATATTTGTTGTTAATCATTTTATATAAAAATAACACAGATTGCTGCTTACGACGATTGACAAAACTAGGTAGGGAAAATATTCTGAGAATATTATTCTCAAGTACACCAATGGGAGAGTAGTTGCCATCCAGCTTATAAGAGAGAAATTTCAAAAATCTTTGTACATTTTCAATACACTGGTTGTAGATGTTATAACCTGGATACCAAACTAAACTACCATATTCAAGTTTAGACTTTATAAAAGACTTAAAAAGAGAAAGCAAAACATGCTGATTGGTGAAGCCTCGCGAGTTTCTTATGACAAAATCTAAATTTTTAGAAGCCGAAGATACCATTTTTCTGACATGCTCTGCAAATGTTAATTTATGATCAAAGGTTACGCCCAGATCACAAAAGTATTCAGGACGAGTAAGACTTAATCCATCCAGTTTAAAATCGAATTCAAGAGCATGATCTCTTTGATGATAAGAAACAATATGGCACTTATCTATATTCAGCGGAAGTTTGTTGTTAAGACACCATCCATGGACTTTATTTAAGCAGCTCTGAACTTTTAAATAATCAATTGTAGATTCTATTTTCCAATAACGTTTCATATCATATGCAAACAGCAAACAGTGTACATCCAAGTCAGCAATAATACCATTAATAAATATTATAAAGAAGAGGGGACGTAGTATGGAGCCTTGAGGAACCCCAGAAGTTGCAGAAATTTACACGGATTTTTGTCCACTCAACCCTACATACTGTTTTCTTCCATGTAAATAAGAGCTAAAAAATTTAAGTAAACACATACCGAACTGATTTACCTTATCAATGAGCATACCGTGATCTAGCCTATTGAACGCCTTTGAAAAATCTGTAACGTCAACCTGTACGTTAGCATCCACAAAGTTTGAAATATATTGAGTGATACAGCAAAGATTCGTAACCGCAGAACGAATGTTGACAAGGCGTAATTTTACATTGTACATGGGGACATATGTTAGAATTAGTAATCATGTAATTAGTAGTCATGTTAGTACTCGTACTTGTGTACTTCTAATATAAAAATTAATTAAGTCTGTGTCTGTCATATATATAAAATGAAATTCTAGAAAAACTGTCAATTCTGCCTTTTTTGTAAAAAGGATAAATAAAAGTAAATATTGTTAGTGGAAAGTTATTTAGTTATCTCCACGAACATTGGTAGCAGAGCATCTGTGGGGTGAGTTATCTCCACAAACATTGGTAGCAGAGCGTGGTTTGCTGTTTGTTGTGGTGACTGGAAAAAGCACCACCGTTGAAAAGGGCGCAAAGCTAAGCAGCGTCCCCTGAACGTGACCGGACAAGGAGCCGAGGCATACATAGGTATTTTTGCCACGTTGGACGCAGTAAGGAGCCGAGGTGCAGGTGCGTGCTAGAGAAGCGAACCAGGCAAGCAGCTAGAATCTGCACGACTTATAGGCGGCAGCGCGAGAAGAAACGAGGTAAACTGTAGCGGTCCACTGAATGTTGATCGGCGCAGCTCCCAACTTGTATCCTTACGTCGCGGTCTAGATAAAGGTTGCTTTATTTTAGTAAGTGAGTTGCATTGTTTCGCGTGTATAGACACGTAAGAAAATTGAAAAATATTAATTAAACATGGATTTAGCCCAGTTAGTTAAAAAGAGAGGTACTTGCAAAGCTAAATTGACATTGTTTGTAAAATTTGTTGCTGGGTTACGAATCAAAATAGAATTAGGTGAATTAGATTTATTTGAATTAAAAGAAAGGGTTACTGCTATAGAGGATTGTAAAGTGAATTTCAATCAGTTTCAATCGGAATTAGAGGAATGTATTGACGATTCCAATGAGTTGGAAAACCAACTAAAAGAAAGAGAGTTATTTGAGAATAGCTATTTTTCAAATATAGCTTTGGCACGTAAAATTATAAATGATCATGAAAGGTCCCCTCAAATCGCTCCTTCCCAAAGTTCTATTAGTCAAACTCAAATTGATACGTTATCAATTATCAAATATACGTTTACCGACAATTTCCTTGCCTAAGTATAGTGGTTCATATCATAATTGGCTTGAATTCCGTGATACTTTTCAATCTTTAATACATAAAAATGCTTCTTTGACAGGTGTACAAAAGTTTCACTACCTCCGAGCTAGTTTGGACGGAGACGCAGCTCAGATTATAAAAGCTCTTGAACTATCCGATGCTAATTATGAAGTAGCATGGAATGCACTGTTAGAAAGGTATAATAGCGATACAGTAGTACAAAACCATGTTTGTGCATTATTCAACCTGGAACAAATGACAAAGGAATCTGCATTTGGCATTCGGAAAATTCTTGACGACCTCACTAAAAATATTAGGGCTTTAGAACAACCCGTGGAACATTGGGACACGTTATTAATATATTTAGTTTGTTCCAGATTGGACAACAGCACCGTAAAAAATTGGGAAAACTACAAATCAACAAATCCGCATCCGTCCTTCGACCGACGATTTGAAAAACTTTTTAAAAGGGCGTGCGGAGGTGCTAGAAGCAATATCCCAAAATGACTCGAAGCGTATATTTTCAGGTTATCGCAACAACACCCCAGGTAGTTCGCGAGGGTTTGTAGCTACACGGGACTCGCAAGATATAAAATGTGTTGTGTGCAACGGCAACCACACAATATCGACATGTAGTAAATTTTTGAAACTAGATGTTAATGATAGATTATCTAAGGCAAGGTACTTACGGTTATGTTTAAACTGTTTAAAAAGAGGTCATTTTAGTAGAATTTGTAGGATGAAAGCGTGTGAAAAATGTTTTGAGAAGCATCACATTTTGTTGCATAGCGCTATTTCTGAAAGTAACATATCGTCGCGGGCTCCTATTGAGAATAGTGTAAATACGGGGGAAACGCGAAAAGTTTCGGAAATTTCAAGTAATGACACAGCTTCTTCTGAAAATAATGCGACCCAAAGTGCTAGTAAGAGATCGATTGACTCGATCGCGTTATCAGCATGTAGCGGTGTAAATCAGGTATGTCTTTCAACTGTTCAGCTGAAAGTATTAGATAAAGACGGTAAGGCGCATAAAATACGTGCGTTATTGGACAGCGGCGTTCAGTCGAGTTTTATTACGCAAAATTTGTGCGAAAAGTTAGGTTTACCTACTGAGAAGATAAATTTCGTGATGCGAGGTTTGAATCAAAAGTGCTCAGCTATTAGCAGTAAGTGCGAAGTCATTTTGCAGGCTGTTCATAATAACTATGAATCTAAACTTCATTGTTTTGTGCTTGATATAATAACCGGATGTTTGCCACAGGGCAGAATTAATCCCGATGAATTAGATATTCCGCGAAATCTTAGGTTAGCTGACCCTACTTTTTACAAATCAAGCGCTGTTGAAATGCTCATCGGGGCTGATTTATATTATGATGTCTTATGTGCTGGCATGATTTATTTAGACAAAGGTCCGGTTTTGCAAAAGACACGATTTGGATGGGTTGTTGCCGGTCCTATGAATAAGTTAATTTCAGAGGTAGACTGTTATTTTTCTCAAAATTTAGAACATACCGAAAGCGCGCGCGAACTTTCTGATGTTCAGGCCAATTTGCAAAAGTTTTGGCAACTGGAGGAGATTGATATAAAACCGGTATGTTCTGATGATGAAATGCGTTGCGAAGAACATTTCATTAAAACAACAACTCGTGATTCAGAGGGACGGTTCGTAGTATCTCTGCCGTTGAGAGCTTCTGTAAATAAATTAGGTGAATCGTTAAAAGAGGCAAGCAATCGATTTTTATCTCTAGAATCCAAACTTGCTAAAAAGACGGAGCTCAAGAAAATGTATATTGATTTTATGCGAGAATATGCTCATCTTGGGCACATGGAAAAGGTAAAGATCACGGAAGATGAGTTGTGCTATTATATGCCGCATAGGGGGGTCCTTCGTGAAGAAAGCTTAACCACAAAGTTGAGGGTAGTTTTGATGGTAGTGCACTAACATCTTCAGGATTTTCATTAAATCATTTACAAATTGCTGGCCCAACTATTCAGCAGGATTTGCTTAGCATATTATTACGGTTCAGGCAACATAAATATGTTGCTTTGTAAGGGTGTATCTGATATATTAAAGCAGGGTTGTTTTGAGTTGAGGAAATTTTATTCAAATGATCGTGAAGTACTTAAACATGTCTATGATGAATGTTCAAATAATAAGGTTATTGAGTTTGGAGAGCAGGAAAATGCAAAAACGTTAGGCATTATTTGGTGCCCATGTTCCGATCTTCTACAATACAAAATCGCGCGGACTTGTGACGATTTAAAAATAACAAAAAGAATAATGCTTTCGGAAATATCTAGAATATTTGATCCGTTGGGATTGATTGGTCCTTGCGTAATCGGTGTCAAAATTCTATTGCAAAAGCTTTGGCTTGAAAAATTATCTTGGGATGAACCTGTGCCCCTACAGATCAAAAAACGATGGAAAGAATTTACCGATGGCTTGTTATCAATGAATAATGTTCGCATAGAAAGACACGTATTATGCAATTCAGCGAAATGTGTTGAAATGCATGGATTTTGTGACGCGTCTGAGGCAGCCTATGGGGGTTGTATTTATATTAGATCGACGAATGAAATAGGTGCGGTTTCTGTTAGATTACTATGTGCTAAGAGTAAAGTTGCTCCGCTTAAAACCGTATCATTGCCGAGATTAGAGCTTTTGAGCGCTGTGTTACTTACCCGGCTAGCGAAAAAGGTGAAAGACTCAGTTAGGATCTCATTTGATGAATGCGTTTTCTGGTCGGACTCAAAGATCGTTTTATGTTGGTTAAAAACTCAGCCATATAAACCTTCGTAAGCAATCGCGTAAGTGAAATACAAAGTTTGACAGGAACCGATCAGTGGCGTCACGTATCAAGTAAAGATAATCCGGCGGATATCCTATCGCGAGGCATCTCGCCTAAAGAAATTATCGAGTTCGATCTTTGGTGGCACGGGCCACGCTGGCTAAAAGAACAACATTCAAATTGGCCGAACAGAAAAATCATTTGCGCTAGTATTCCAGATGTGCGAAAAGATAGTCGTGAAGTTTTAATAATACAAAAAAATGATATTTTTAAAAGGTTTTCAGACTTGAGCAAGTTGAAGAGAGTATTCGCTTGGGTACTCAGATTTATTAAAAATTGCAAGATGAAAAAGAAAGCTGAACGATTGACTATCCCGCTTTCTTTGCAAGAAATACAATACGCGGGTTTTAGACTAGTAAAAATATCTCAAATTGAAAGATTTTCTAGTGAAATGAAAAGATTAAACGAAAATAAGAATTTGGATAAAAGAAGTAAAATAATTAATTTAAATCCATTCATTGATGAAAAGGGAGTATTGCGTGTAGGCGGTAGGCTCTCTTATGCCAAGTTCGCATTTGAGAAAAAACATCATATAATTTTGTCTTCTGAATGCACATTGTCTACTCTCCTTATTAAAGACTTGCACACAAAATTGTTACATGCAGGACCGAGGCATGTCTTAGCTAATATTAGGGAAGAATTTTGGATTGTAGGTGGTGACCGTTTGTGCAATAAGGTAATCAATCAGTGCATTACATGTTACCGTTTTAAAGCCAATGCAATAACACCAATTATGGCTCCCTTACCTGAGCTTCGTCTTAGTCCAAGATACCCATTTGAGGTCACAGGCGTTGATTACGCAGGACCATTTAGTATTAAAAGTAAGGCTGGTAGGGGATTTCGATTGTCAAAGGCATATGTGTGCTTATTTGTATGTTTTACTGTAAAAGCAGTTCATCATGAATTAACTAAAGATGCATTTATGGCTGCATTGCGTAGATTTGTTTCTAGACGTGGTAAATGTAGTCTAATATACAGGGTGAATCTTAAATAAGTACAAATATTTTAACTGCTGGTGTAGTTCGTCATTTAAATCAGTCTAGTGAAAGCCATTTTTAAAAATTTCTAATATTTACGGAGATATTAATTTTTTTTAAAAATACCCACATTTTGAGGACCGCTGGCTGATTTTTCATCCAACAACGTAATGAAACATATAATTTGTTGCGAGGTTGCCATATCTCCTCCATTATAAATATTACGTTTCCTTTAACGTAATAGTTCTATTTTAAAAATACTTGTTTTAAGCATAAGTACAGTAAAATTAGGTATGTAGTATGATACGTAGCAATATTAACATAAATTTTAACATCTGAACTAACCTTACTATACTTCAACGATTAAAAATGAATTTCCGCAAGTTCAATACTACCGTAAAATATTTAGGAGATATTAGGAGATATTACGTGATATTACTATGTCCAATGTTCAAAAATTATACATAAACGTGCACACAAGCTTACCTGTTTGTTAAAAAATTAACTATTTAATCAGTAATCTACATTTCACAAGTTAAATGTCATTGTACACTGTTAGAAAGGGACACAAAACACAATTTCCTTAAGTTATTTTATGAAGAATAACGAAAAACTATGCACGCGTTTTTTATTTAAAATGGAAAAAATGTCAACTTTTAGCAAATTTTATTGCTATTTTCATGCATTATGTGGGGTTAACAAGTTTGACTTGGGCTTCCGATAATCTGTCATGACAGTCAATGACAGTTTGATAATAAAAAATAATATAAAATGTTACACTTGACAAAATTCGCTAAAAGTTGAGATTTTTTCTTCCTTGAAGCAAAGACATTTGTGTAATACTGGCAACACTGTGAACCACACGTTCAGTCTGCAGCACTATGACTCATAAAAGTATGAAGGGTCGGTCTAGGCCAGCGGTCCTCAACAAGTTTTCTACTGAAAAATTACGAAATTTATTTAAAATTTCACTTTTTTATTTCTGATTTTTTTGTAAAAAAACTATTAATTATGTGTTCTACACACAAAACTATACTGCTGGTTAAAATATTTGTACTTATTTAAGATTCACCCTGTATAGTGACAATGGGACAAATTTTGTGGCCGCGTCTCATGAGTTACGTGAACTTAACGATTTTTTCAGTTCAAACAGTAATGATATAGCTTTCTGCACATAAGGAATGAATTGAGTGGAAATTTATCCCTCCTTATTTGCCTCATTTTGGAGGACTATGGGAAGCGGGTGTTAAAAGCGTAAAGTTTCATTTGAAGCGAATAATGAAAGACGTTCACTTTACATTTGAGCAGTTTTATACGATCTTAGTTCAGGTAGAAGCAATCCTCAATTCTAGACCGTTGACTGCTCTCTCCAATTCACCAGAAGACTTAAACCCCTTGACCTCTGCGCACTTTCTTGTGGGCCGACCGCTAACAGCCGAGTTTTATTTATGAAATTAATAACCTGATTAATAGCACAAATTTTATTGAAGAAAGTACAGGATTACGGCTCAAAGAATATGTTATAACTGACTAGCAAGGTTAAAATATTATAATTTATATGAATTGCAAAAAGCTGACTAAACATTAATTTTATCTGAGTTTGATACTACGGATTCTTAATAACTAAGTTATGAACTGGGTATTATTTAATAAGCAAAAATATAAATATACAGGGGACATCACTCCTCCCCATTTAGAACGGACCATAGGGACCTAATGGTACCGCTGGGACGTCTTCGACAGGATTCTGGGAATTTCTTCTTCTCTCAGGAATCCTCAAAATAATGGACTGGATCTTCTTCTGACAGCATGTACAGATGGACAGAAGGCAGGTAATGATGATAATAATGGTTAGGACAATCCATAATGAATTGGATTGATTCTCAGGAAGTGGCTCGATATGGTCAATTGATGACATGTGATGGCTGGATTCAATGATTCTATTGATATCTTCAAAATGGATTGCATTCAATTTTAGATTATGTGATGTGTTATTTGAGACATCGATTTCATTAGGCAAGGGTGGTAGTAGGATCCCTGTTCCTACATTTGTTGTTGGATCGGTAGATAACAGAAACAACTCCTCATTAATCCAAATTTGGCATGGAGTGGTAATAGTGATCAGCGTTGGAGAACTTCTCCTATCAGCTCCATTAGTATCACATTGGAATCTGATATTGACATCTTTTTGAGGAATCAGAAGTATTTGATTTAAGGCAACTTGTGTTGTTATGGTTTGTATGATGCTGATTTTTCTGAATTCGCAATTAGAGGGTTGTCGACCTTGGATAGTTGTGGCAATGCAGTCTTCTTGGACAGGATCTGGCTTTTCGTTGCATATGTAATACTGTTCTACCAACGGACACTCTTTTTCAAGATATTTTTGATTTCCTTCGCCAAGCATTATTAAAGGTTTGGGAGGAATTAAGGTATGGTTGTTTTGTGGAATTGGATAAAGTTTATATAGGTATATATTTTCATTCGAGAACAATGGTAAAGTAATTACAAAATTAAATTTTGGATATTTAAAGAAAACGTCTTGATGCATTAATTTAAAATATGAAAGGTCGCTTTCTAGATTTAGTAACTCAGACTTATCGTAGAGTCGGAAAAGTGTATTTTTCATAAATTTTACTTCATTAAAAGTTATAGTAGGATTATAAACTGTTCTTAATGCGGAAAACGAAATTGCAATATATATTTCGTCAATAAGGGTTAAAAGAGTGTTGCAATTATTAATAATTTGTTGTCCAACAAACCTAATATTTTCCAATCGAAAGTCATCCTTTAAGTTTTTTATGTCGGTTGCAATTTTATTTTGGTTAGTATACAAAGTTGAAATTGTTTCGTTAAAAGTTTTCAAAAGTGGTTGTAAAACGGACAGTTGCAAATCCATTTGAGCTGCAATATTATGTTGGTTTTTATTTAAAGTTTTTAACTGATTCATTATTTCTAATTTATCATCTTCTGTTAGAGTTCCGAAGAGATATTTGGATATTTTGCCTATGCCATCTATTAAACCTCTTTTACTATTTTTACTTAGCATTAAAGGATCTAATTTTTGAGCAACTTTACTTAATGTATAATTCACTTGAGAAAAAGATTCATCGTTGGTTGTTTGTTTAAGGTTTTCAAAGGATTGATATAATTTTATCAAATAATCTGAAATTAATGAGATGTCTATTTGATATTCAAATTTATGGGTCGATTTAATTTGTTTCACCGGTCCTAGTTGGATGGGTAAGATGGGGTTCGTTATTGTCTGGAACGTGGGGCTGTTCGCCTGGTTCAGTCTCAGGGACAGGTTGAATACGGTAAGCAGTAATATAGTCTTCAAAGTCATCTTCGTCTGGAACCTGTGATGGAGAAGAATCTTTTAGTTTCTTTCTAGGTTTTTTGATTAGATTTTTATGATAAGTTCCTAATTTTGTTGTCGCTAAATGGTCTTTGTCAGCAACGATTTGTGTTTCTTTGAATATAGGCTTAGTTTTTGAGGTAAATTTGTCTTTTGTCTTTAGATAAACAGTATCATCAGTCTGGCATTTTACTGGTTCGTCACGTTTTTCGTTTAGTTTAGAGATTGTTTTGTCTTTATTGATAGAAATTTGTTGTTCTAGATTGTTATATAGTTTTTTAGAAATATCTTTTTGTTCACTGATGTAATCATTTAAAATTTCAGTTTCATTAATATCGAATGAAATTTTTCTTCCGTTAACAAATACAATTTCAAATGGTGTTAATTTTGTGACTGAATGAATGGCATTATTATAACCTATAATTGCTAACTTCATAATCTGAGTCTGATCTTTATTAGGATATTCTAATTTAGTACAACGTATTAAGTCTAAAAGTGTAGAATGAAAACGTTCTACAGGTGCGTTGGAATTTGAATTTTTTGGTGTAGTGATATGAAAATCAATTTGATGTAAATTACAAAATTCTTTAAAAAGGTTATTGTTAAATTCTTTGCCGTTATCTGTTATTATTTTATTCGGAATACCATAGTGAGAAATAAAAGTTAATAAAGCTTCGTAAGTATCGATTGAATTTTTAGTTTTAATATTATATGCTTGACCTAATTTTGAGAAAGGATCTAGTATTGTTAAGAATATTTTCGATTCTGCGAAAAACAAATCCATATGAATTATTTCAAATGGTCTTTTGGGAGTTGGTGTTATTTGAAATTTAATATGTTGAGGATGTCTTTCATATTTTGCTTTTTGACATATTTTACATGAATTGATATAGTTTGTAACATCATTAACTAAATTTGGCCAATAATATCGTTTAAGAAGTGAGGTTTTAACTTCGGTGATGCCTCTATGACTGGTTTTGCCTTCATGATAGTATTTAAGTTTTTCATTTTGCTCCTCATTATTTTCTACATCTTCAAGTAGTTTTCGAGAAATACATAATTTTAAATTAGTGAAATTTTGTTGAAGAATGCGAATAATTTTCTTTTCTATCTCTGGTGTTTTGAAATATAAACAGTAAGTGAATTTGGGAGAAATTAAAGATTTTAGTAGTTTAGTAACGTCATCGTCGGATGCTGTCGTTCTAAAAGTTACTAGATGTCTGATTTTTGTTTTAAATGGATTTTCGGATGTTGATGAGTTAATAATGGTATTATTTGATTCCTGAATAATAATTTGGTGATTGTATTGGTTAAAACAATTTTCTGTGTAGGGTATTTCTTGTATAGGATTTTCATTTGCGATATGTTGTGTTTCTACGTCATCTTGTGGAACTTGTGGGGGTGGTTGGTCTGTTTCAATTTCTTCAAATATTTGTTCAATTGTTGGGGTGTCAATTAGTCTTTCTCAAATTTGCCTATTTCTGATATAAAATTGTCTATGTCTGTAATTTTGTCTCCGGGATTAGTATTTAAATCAATTGGGTTTGCGTCAATTTTTATTCTAGATAGACAGTCTGCGTTAGTGTTTTGTTTACCTTTTTTATACTTAATTTCGTAGTCATACTCTTCAAGTCGGAGTCGCCATCTAACAAGTCTACTGTTTGGTTCTTTCAAATTAAATAACCATTGTAATGGCTTATGATCAGTTTGAATAATAAATTTTCTACCAAAAATGTAAGGCCGAAAATATTTACATGCCCATACGATCGCGAGCAATTCTTTTTCGATAGTACTATAATTTATTTCTGCCGGATTCAATGTTCTTGATGCGTAACTGATTGGGTGATCGTCTTGACTAAGCACAGCGCCTATAGCGAAATTTGAGGCGTCAGTTGTAATAGTAAACTGTTTTTCAAAGTCGGGAAATGCTAATATTGGATCGTTACATAAAAGTGTTTTACAATATTCAAATGTGTTAATGAACTCGGGGGTGTGAACTACTTTTTCTCCTTTCTTGAGACATTTAGTAAAGGGTTTAGTAATTTTGGAAAAGTTTTTAATGAAACGTCTATAATAACCTAAAAGACCTAAAAAGCTTTTGATGTCGCGGTGTGTTTGTGGTATCGGAAAATTTTTGATAACTTCAATCTTTTTTGGATTAGGTTTTACACCATTTGGAGTGATAACATGTCCGAGAAATTCGACAGATTTTGACAAAAATTCAGATTTATCAAGTTGAATTTTGAGGTTATGTGTTCTAAAAGCTTCGAATACTTTATGGAGATTTAGAATATGTTCCTGTAATGAGGTCGAAAAAATAATTATATCATCCATATACACTAAACAAATTTTGTTTTGCAAGTCTTTCAAAACATTATCCATAACTCTTTGGAATGTACTAGGGGCATTCTTTAAACCAAAAGGCATTCTTAAAAATTCGTAATGACCTTGTTCAACACTAAAAGCGGTTTTCTCTACAGAATTTGGATGTACCTCAATTTGATGAAATCCACTAGCTAAGTCTAATGTAGTGAAATAGTTACAACGTCCTAGTTTATCTAGTATGTCCGTAATATTTGGTAAGGGGTAACGGTCTTCTATAGTCTTGTCATTTAGTTTTCGATAGTCAACCACGAGTCGCCATTTTTGAATTCCAGAAGCATCTTTTTTCTTGGGGACTACCAAAATTGGTGAGGACCATGGACTTATACTTGGACGCACTATATTTTCTTGCAGCATTTTCGTGATCTGATTATGTACTTCTTGTTTATGAACGTGTGCGAATCTATAGAATTTGGTATATATAGGATTTTCGTCTTTTGTTCTAATTTCGTGCTTGACAGAATTATGAAAGGTTAAAAGATCGCCTGGTTTTAGAAATATATCCTGAAATTTATTACATACGTTTAAAAGAGCTTTTTTCTCTTCTGAATTTAAATGATCTAGACTAAGCAAATTTTCGATGTTGCCTTTATTATTTTCTACCATGGGAGATTTTATGTTATAATCAAAAGAGTCATAATTTTCTAAAAATGGTTCAACGGAAAGAGGTTGTTCGAATTCAGCGAACTGGGCTTCTTCAGACATATTGTAAATTTCTACAGTAGCATAACCATTATGGCATGTACTTATGGAAGCTGGTATGAAAAGATCATGTGTTGATTGATGAGGAATGTAAATGTCACCATCTGGAGCGTCAACGGGAATTTCTTTAATTAAAATTTCATGGGCATTTATTGAATAACGTTTAGTAGTATCATTTGGATTTCTATAATAAATTGGAATATTTATTGATTTATTAGGGTTGCATAAAGATTGTTCAGAAAAATTTATTGATAATTGTAAATTTTGCAAGTCATTAAAACCTATTAGACCATCGTAATATTCATGAAAATCATGGAGAATAACTGTTATAAATTTATCAGAATTGAATTCTTCAAAAATTGGGATATCAGCTTTGCAACGTGCATTTGCTGTTCCAACACAAGTTTTTAATTCAGTTTTATCAAAATAAATACAAGAAGGATAATATTTTTCTATTAAAGAAGGACGAATAATTGATGATGCGCAACCGGTATCGATTAACAATTTCATGGGAGGATTTTGGATAACAATATAAGGTAAAGGACAGGCTTGTTTAAGGGCATTTATTTCGTTAGGGTAGAATTCATCTTCTTCATATTCTATGTAGTGTTCTTCTGGTTCATAGCCATAGGAAAATTTATATCTTCTTCTGGAGTTTCTTCGGTATATTGTTCTTGAACTGACTGATCATGTTCTTCATAAGGAAATTGGTTCATTTCTTCAAATTGTTGGTCTTGATAATATTCTTCTTGGGATGTCATGTCTTCCACATTGTGTAATTCTTCAGAGATCCAATTTTTTGGTCCTGTAGACTGGAAATGGTTGTAGGGTCTTGGTACAGTTGCCTTAGATGTTGTTGACATTGGTGTGGGTTTATACGAAGGGGTTACATTCGTAGGTTTAAAAACATTTTGTGTCGGTGGTGGTTTTCCGAAAATTTTATTGTTTATATGGAATTTTTGTTGGGGCATTTGTCTAGGTTGTATATTAATCGGTTGTGACGGGAAATTTGGTTTTTGCATTTGAGATTGGAAGTTTTGATTTTTAAATTGATTTGGAATTTGAGAAAAATTTGGACTATAACCTACAGTTTGTCGTGGCATAAATTTATATTGTGGTTGTTTAATTTGTGGTGATGGTAATATTGGTTTTTGGTAATCTGATCTACATGCAATATTTGAATTTTGAAAAGATTTACTATAATTAGAAAAATTTTCTTCTTCATGAATTTTGCTTATAGCAGTTTCTAATGTATCAACTTGCTGGACTCTAATCATAAATTGTAACATAGGATTTAAAGATCTAGTAAATGTATCTAATGCCAATTGTTCATAATGCTTAGCATAAAATTCCTTTTCACTGTGTGTCTTTTTTGAATGTATTAATTTACTAATTAATAAACTACGCAATTCTTGACATCTTAAACCAAAACTATGATAATTTTCATTTTCAGAAATTCTCAGATTTAATAGATCATGTTCTATGCATTTTATATCTCTTTGGTCACCAAAATTTAATCTTAAAATATCTCTTATTTGCAACCAATTTTGAATTTCTATGCGAGAGCCTACTAGCATTTGAGCTTTGCCTACTAATTTTCCTAAAATAGCTTGATGTATGAACGAATTTAGTGCTTCCCTGTCTGCATGAAAGAAATTATTTATCAAATTGTCATATGAACTAATAAATGTATTTAATCCAAAAGGATTTCCATCGTATTTAGGGATATTGTCAATATATAAACGCAACAGTTGATAATCCACTTGTGGAGCATTTGGTTCTCTACTTGTAGCCATTTTATTTGATTTAGAAATTCTTAAATTACTCAAAGAGTTTACTAAATTTGATATATTCGAAATTTTGAAAAATAAAAGTAAAAAATAAGATCCAAAACTGTATGTGACTAGATTCTAACTAACACTTAAAATTAAGATTGATTTGACTGAGATGAATTTGATTTGATGAAATTTTTTCTTAACCTACGTATTCACAATGAATAGCGAGCCTATTGTTCTCAAAAGAATTTTTCAGAGAGAATAGGTTTTGAGTTATAACAAGGTTCAGAGAGGAAATAATGCTTGACTTACTTTTGTGTTGCCTCGTATATTCTCCTCAACAATTCTTCAGTTGGTAGAATAGCCTCGGCCGTGATTTCTTGTCTTCGAAGATCAGCTTCTGATTAGTGGTCACCTTTGCACTAATTGACAGTCTATCACTTTTTTGTTTCGCGGGCACAGAGTCTTCAACTTTGAAAAGTTTATTTGAATCACTCAACTTTTTTCAGAGGTTCAAACGACACTGTATCCCATCCTCGTCGCCAGTTTTATTTATGAAATTAATAACCTGATTAATAGCACAAATTTTATTGAAGAAAGTACAGGATTACGGCTCAAAGAATATGTTATAACTGACTAGCAAGGTTAAAATATTATAATTTATATGAATTGCAAAAAGCTGACTAAACATTAATTTTATCTGAGTTTGATACTACGGATTCTTAATAACTAAGTTATGAACTGGGTATTATTTAATAAGCATAAATATAAATATACAGGGGACATCACTGCCGTTCCAGAGCATGACGTATCTACCGTTCCTGTTGGCCGCCTGTCCGTATACAAGCATATGCAGCAAGTCGTTCAGCATTTGTGGAGTCGTTGGAGTAAAGAGTACGTTTCAGAGCTCCAGACCAGGTCAAAATGGCGTACTAACCATGACAAATTGCAAAAGGGAACCCTTGTCTTAATAAAGGAGGATAATCAACCACCTTTAAGATGGAAGATGGGTAGAGTAGAGGAGATACACCCGGGGAAGGACGGAGTATCACGAGTGGCAACAGTCCGTACTCAAAACGGGATCATCAGGCGATCATCAGCCGATCATTTTCGAAGATATGCCCTTTACCCATTGATGAGGACTAACTATTAAGCTCTTAGCTAAGTGTTGTGTGTTAGTGACTGTGCTTAGTTTATAGTTAAAATTTCGAGCCATGAACAAGAGTTCTTATTGTTTTTTTTTAATAACTCATGTTTTGAAAGTTTTCTAGCCCTTTCAAGCTGGGGGGCATGTTAGAATTAGTAATCATGTAATTAGTAGTCATGTTAGTACTCGTACTTGTGTACTTGTAATATAAAAATTAATTAAGTCTGTGTCTGTCATATATATAAAATGAAACTCTAGAAAAACTGTCAATTCTGCCTTTGTTGTAAAAAGGATAAATAAAAGTAAATATTGTTAGTGGAAAGTTATTTAGTTATCTCCACGAACATTGGTAGCAGAGCATCTGTGGGGTGAGTTATCTCCACAAACAACATATTAATTCGAAAACAGTCGTTTCATATACCTTGACAAACTTGAAATTTAGGTGATGGGATGATAATTCTCAATTTTATTTTTATTTCCTTTTATAAATATAGGGAAAATGCCGGAGGTCTTCCAAAGTACCGAAAATACTCCAGACTTCAAGGATAAATTAAAAATTCGCGTTAGTGGTTCAGCTAATACCTGAGCACAACCCTTAATAAGAACTGCCGGTATCTCATCTGGGCCTTTGGTAAACTTAGATTTCAATTTATTTAATGCATGAAATATATTTCCCGTTGTAAGGTGACTGAATGAAAGGTATTAGTGTTGAGCGAACCTTCCCCGGTAAGAGAGCACATGGTTGAAGGTATAAAAATAGTTTCAAAAAACTCTGCAAACGCAATGACGATATCTTCAAGATTGCTTACATTCTTATTATTAAAACTGAGGTTTCCTGGAATTGCCGAAGATTTATGTACTAAATTAATATGCTTCCAAAATAGATAAGGATTGATATTGCTGCCCCTTCCTAGAAAAAATAATAAAACGCAGTAGGTACCCTTGGAACTTCGCTCGGATTAAGGTAGAAATTTTGAATCTGTTCTGTTCCAAAAGCTTTGCCAGATCCTAAATATCAATAAGAGAGTTTGATAAAATAGTGGATATGATGAACAGGACCATTAATCGATATTTTATTAAACGTAGTCAATAGCCGTCAACGAGATTGGGATCAGTTTCTCCATCTGTTCTTCTTAGTTTATCGCTGATCAGTATATGAAACAACTGCCCAAATTTCAGCATGTATAATCATGGAGAGAGTACTATGCCGGCCTTGTGATCTTAAGTTGGTTGTCCACTAGGTGATGATCTTCTAGCTGAGGACTAGGTAATTGAAGTGGTTGGTGACCTAGTTTAGTTATACAATCTCCAGCAACGTCAGGCATTGTCTCCAAAGTTGGAGACTTCATAGGACGAACAGTACAACAGTGACCAGTTCGATCGAAGTAACGACGTAACAATCAGGAAGACTATATATCAAATAACAACACCGGCCATGAAAGCCTCAAAGCCACTATAAATATTAATGTATCAGAAATTTTGTGCTTTTTTCTGCGAAACAGTAGGAAGGGCGTGTTGCGACCATTTTACAAATTAAAAAATATATATTTTTCTTATTCCTCAGGGAAAAGTACAGGCAAATTAAAAAACATAGTGATGGTTTGTAAAAGCCAGCTTTTACGGTTTGTTAATGGCTTCAACTTTCTATGCGAACACCACTGTGATGGTCCAAATGTCGGCGTCGCCACGGCTAATAATGTACATAATAATATTGTTACTAGCAGCGACCAGTTATCTAAGTCACGACATAACGACTATAAAGCAAATAACAACACCGGCCGTGAAAGCCTCAAAACCACTTTATATTAATGTATCAGAAATATTGTGTATTTTTCTGGGAAACCATAGGTTTTTAGGCGAGGAATTCAGACTGATTCCAAACTGTCAAAAACGTTCGTCCAACTACTTATTGCATGATATGTACTGAAAACAAATTTACTTTACTGGTCTAATATTTCTGATAGTTACAGAAATATATAATATTATTCATGTAAAAGGTGGCCTTGCAAGTTTCAGTGTTCGTTTTTTCGAAATAGGTTCCAACCCTAGGATGTGTGAAATATTATGTACAAATAATTATTTAATCATATTTTTCCCTAGTTTACAAAATGCTTTCTAATTAATATATTAATAGTATTACGATAACAATATTTAAGATTTAAATAACTATTTTATTTAATAACTACCTATGTTCATTTTAGGGTCATATTCCATCTTTGGCAGACACATCATCAAATGTAACGTTACGTTCGCATTTAGATCTATTTGTTTATTTGGTACATTGTAAAAGTTATCCAAATGTAAGATGTAAATATCCAAATTTGGATATTTGTTTATTTAGACAAAATACAGAAGGGGAGTATGCGATGTTAGAGCATGAATCGAAGTTTGGAATTGTAGAAAGTCTAAAAATTATCACACGAAGGAACACAGAAAGATTTGCAAGATGGGCATTAGAGTTTATAAAAACAGAAAAAAGAAAACGAATGACAGTCGTTCATAAAGCCAATATTATGTGGGTATATTATTAATAGAGCTGAACTGTTGCGATAAAAGTTAATAACACAACCGTGTTAGTGCTGTTCACAGCTGCATACGGTTTCAAATAATTGTATATAAATTTACCCATAGTGTTGTTTTTCATCTATCAGTGGTGGTTGGTATACCTCTGCGAATACTTAGTAATAAACGTTCAATCATTTTCATTGATAAACACGTTCAGCTTAAAGTGAATGTTGTACTATTTTAAAAATGAGCGTTCTACACCTAATGACGTAATATGTAGAATACGTAACGTTTTTTTGTTAGTGCGTGCGTGTGTTTATCACGAAAATACCCCCTAATATAACGCACATTCACCTAATCTGAATTTATGATAAAATATCCTTAAATTTTTCAGCAGCACGAATTCCTGGGCCATCTGTAAATATCCGTAGTATGACAGTTTCAAATAATTCTTCAAAAGGCAACTGTTCTGCAGTTGATAAGTTGTATTCAACAACACATAGTTTTGGTAAATAGTAACCAAATCAGTAATAATAATATATCTATGCACACAACACACAGTTGTATTAGGAACTCTTCTTAAATTTTATATGCACAAGAATAACATATTATTAATGTTAGCAACAGATGGGAGCTGCGGTAGGTATATCCATATGAACTAAATACGAGGCCTTTTCTCTGTCTTTCATGGGAAGCACGACTTGCTCCAGACATACCTGGCGGTATCTTACGTTCATTTGGAGAAAAATTAGCAACATCACTATGCTACGTTTTCTGTTTTGAGAAAACTATAACTCTCAAAATCTATACAATAGATGTCGCTGTATAATAAGCTTCATTATGCAGCAGCTGGCGGTAAATTTGAATTTACTTTTATATATAGAGTGCAACGTAACATATGAAATAAAATTCATAATCCTCGATAACAAAATTTTGTAAAATATTAAACCAATCATACCTTCTTTTTTAATAGATATATTATAAAATTCACTGTTTTATCATACTGTTATATAGAGTGTAACTTACATGAAATAAAATTCATAGATCATTGACTACATAATTTTGTAAAAAAATCTGTTCCAACTTTTATATTTGAACTTATAATTTTTTGTGAAATGTTGTGAAGTCGAGCAAGGAAAGAGCGTAGCAGAAGATAAAGCTGACAACAAGTTCTTCGACGCAATGGAAAACTTAGCTACGTTAACCGATAATAAAATTGATGTTTGCATTTTCAAATACATTATAAAACAAAAAGATTTAATTACTGCCGAATTGCGAGAGAAAATTGACTATTTAAATGAGAAACTTCTTTCAAACGATAATAAATGTCTCTAAAAACTGTGCTACAAAAACAGGCAGGACCAATAATATACAAACTAAGGTATCTTCCGTGACTGTTAATGAGAAATTACCAGTGGCAGAGAGTGTGGGTGCTACGACAACTAGATCCAAGAATAATAATGACTTAAAATTGCCAAATAAATTAATGTTGAAAAAGGAAACGTTGGCTACAGCAAATAAATATATTTATTTGAATAAGTCACCTGTAAAAAATCCAAATTACCTAAGTAATCCTAATTCTGATGAGGGTTTAAATCAATTATCTGGGAATGTGCTAACTCGACAAGAGTGGACACAAGTGGCTCAAAGAAAGGGTAAAAATCGTCAAGCTTTGGTAATTGGAGATTTTGCTGGATCCACAGTAGTGGAAGGGATTGAAAAACAGTTACATTTCCATGTTTCAAATTTGAAACCAAACACTACTTGTGAACAGCTTACTTCATTTTTGTGCGATAGTTTTCCAGGTGTGAGGTGCGAAGCACTCAAAGCCAAGTATCCTGAATCCTATTCCTCATTTAAGGTTATGATTTCAAAGGAGTATTATGAGAGAGCTATGGAACCAATGAGGTGGCCAAAATTTGCTTATGTGAGAAATTTTTTTGGAGGAAGAGCCACGAACCATACAACTTAGATAAAACGAGTGTGTACGTTCCAATTGGCGAAGTGCAGAATATTTTTAAGATAATTCAATTAAATGCACATTGCATTACTAACAAATCGAACAAATTAGAAATCATGACTTGTGCCGAATTACCTGATGTTATTAGTATAGTTGAGCACTGGTGTAGTTCACAAAACATCACTCTAATGGTTCTTCCAGGATACGAGTTGCTTACATATTATTGTAGAACTGACCGAATTCATGGAGATACCATGATTTATATCAAAGACAGGCTACATGCGAGAAAGCTGAAAATGGACCAGTTTTGTGTTGAATCGCATTGTGAATGCTGTAGTGTGGTTTTGGACCATGGTAGTCGTAAAGTGTGTGTTATGAGTGTATATAGACCACCAACTGGCTGTTTTGATTTATTTTTAAAAACTTTAGAGGCACTATTGGATTATGTTAGTAAGCAAAATCACCATATTTTTCTTTGCGGGAATTTGAATATTGATTATCTCACGCATTCAACTCACAAATTATTATTTGATGAATTGTTATATTGTTATGACATGCATGTCACCTCCATGTCTCCCACAAGGGTATTCACTAATAAGTTAGGTCAAACAAGTTCGACTAAAGTGGATTCAGTAACCATAGAGTTTTTACAATGAACTTTTGTTATAATAACGACTCTCCCGACAAATTAATTAAATGTGAGACAAGATATTATAGAGACTTATCTGACTGCAAACTTCAGCAATTTTCTCAGGGTTTGACTAATGCAAGTTTTGATGAGATTTATTCCATTAGTGATGTAGATATAGCTTTTGATGCCTTTTTACACATTTTTAGTTTTATATTAGATTAGTATTGTCCTCTGAAAAAGTGTAAATATAAATCAGTGATAAAGAGAGTAAGCTGGATTACCTCAGAAGTTAAAAAAGCAAGTAGGGATCTCAAAGATGTGTTTTGGTTATGCAAGCAGTTGAATGATGAAACTATGTACAAGAGGGCAAAGTCACAGTACGTAGCACTGATTGCCAAATGTAAATCTGATTTTTACCAGTCACTTATTGTTAACTCCAACAACAAGTCTAAAAGTATCTGGAATTTAGTTAATAAAGAAATTGGTCGAAAAAAAGTAAATAAGGATATTGTACTATTGATGGAACTTTAATAAGTAGTCCAAATGAAGTGGTGAAAACTTTTGGTAACTATTTTGCGCAATATTAAATCAGTATTATGGTCTTAGTCTTAGTCTTAGTTCTACGTGAGTGGGCCAAAAACTAGCCCTCCACTGCGACCCTGTGGTCTATTGTGGCTCACATACTTCTTATATTTCACCCACCAGGTTTAGCCTCTTTATGAAGCCAATAACCTTGTTCGGTGAGATTCTATCCAGATCTTCTGGCAAGAGATGCACTTTGCTGGTCCGTTCTCAAGCCGGACAGTGACATAAAATATGTTTTGCCGATTCGTCACTTTCTAAACACAATCGGCACTCGGCCTCCTCAGCCAGCCCCAACTTGTGCATGTGACTCCTTAACCGGCAGTGCCCAGTATATAGGCCAACCAGAGTTTTCAGGTCAAGCCTATTTAACTCTAGCAAGTTTTTAGCTCTCTTTGTCGAACGTCTTCGAATGAGCTAATCTTGGCAGATCTGGCCAGTACTCCCTTATCTTTTCCTCCGCCCAGGTCGCGATGACTGCTTTGGCAGTAGCCGAAGCTAAGCCAAGAGCCGGTTCCGGACCTATAAAGCTGGAAGAGGCACCCTGCTGCCTTGCTAACGAGTCCGCTGCCTCGTTTCCTTGGATACCCGCATGACCAGGTATCCAAACCAGGGTTACTCTGTTGCTTGTACCTAACCGCTCCAGAGCCTTTTGACAGTTCCATACCGTTCTTGAGTTACACCGGTAGGATCCAAGTGCTTTTAAAGCTGCTTGGCTATCAGAGAAGATTTTTATCGATCTGCCAGTATTATGGTAGTTCTAGACCAGTCACATGTACAGTTTCTAGCATGTTCCACAAGACTTTTTTCTTTAAACCAGTTGTATCGGAAGAGGTAATAGATAATATAAAAAATCAAAAGAATAAAAATTCACCCGGTATAGATAATATTACCACAAACATTTTAAAATGCGTTAGTCCTGCGGTAGCAGGGCATATAGCAGAGTTAATCAATTTATGGGTTACTACTGGTAAATTTCCTTCTATTTTGAAGACTGCATCAGTTATACATTTATATAAAAAGGGTGATATTGATATTGGTGCTAATTATAGACCGATATCTATTTTGAGTGTGTTTTCCAAAACTTTTGAGAAAATTGTTTTTTCTAGAATTGTGGAGTATTTGGACAAATTTAATATTTTTAATAACTATCTGCATGGATTTCGTTCAGGGAAATCCACACAGTCTACTGCATGCGTTTTTATTAATGAAATTTATCAAAAATTGGATGTTGGTAAACACGTGCCGTGTTTATTTTTTGATTTATCTCGCGCATTTGATTGCTTAAACATCCAATTCATTAAAAGTAAATTATTTAGTCTTGACTTTCGTGGAATGTTTTTAGACTGGGTGGTAAATTATTTATCGTATAGAACAATGGTTGTTAAATATAAAGATCAAACATCGGAGCTGCATCATATTGATAGTGGAGTTACTCAGGGATCCGTGCTGGGGCCATTGCTCTTTATACTGTTTATGAACGATTTACCTGATAATATAAATGCAGACTCTTTTTGCGGATGACACCTCCGCAGTGGTCTCAGCTGGGAGCCATGAGGAGCTCCACATGTTAACTGAAGCTCTTGTCCAGAGTTTTGTAAAATGGTGTGAGGAAAATGGACTAATAGTTAACTTGTCAAAAACTGTTTGTATTAAATTCCATTGCTTAAATACAAATCGTGAGCAATCTCTTCAATTTTCAATTGGAAATGCACAATTAACTTCCAGCAAGTTTGTAAAATTTCTGGACATATACGTGGATAATAACCTCAGATGGAGCGAGCATATTAATAACGTAACTAAAAAACTTAATCAGTCTTATTATGCAATATTTAAATTAAAGCAATCATTACCTCTAAATGTATTATTAAATGTTTGTTACAGTATGGTTCATAATCAATTGGTTTATAGTGTTGTCTTGTGGGAAAATAGCGCTGATAGTTTTAGGATATTTATATCCCAAAGAAGGATTATACGAACAATATTCAATTTGAATTCTAGAGCTTCATCTCGACCATTGTTTGTTAAATATAAAATTATGACTTTTCCCTGTGTGTATATTTATCGATGTTTGTTGTATGTTTGTGATAATTTAAATAAATTTAGTATGAGTTCGGAACTGCATAACTATGAGACCAGATATGCAAATCTAATAATGTTACCTTATATATTTTCTTATATAGGTTTGAAACTTTATAATTATCTTCCAACTTCAATAAAAAAAATTGCATAGCAAACATTTTAAAAGTAGGATCAAAGATATATTGTTAATGAAAGCATATTATAATTTACACGAATATTTTTCAGATACTTTTTTGTAAATCCGTATTAGACTAAGTACTTGATTTTTGTGTGTATACTTGTATTATTTTATTGTTAATGTTAATGTTTTTACATTTCTGTGTAATTGTCGTTTATATACCGTGTTTATGACATATCCTATACATTTTTTAAATGTCACAAAGGACAAATAAATATTAATATTATTATTATTATTATTATTATTATTATTACTATTACTATTACTATTACTATTACTATTACTATTACTATTACTACTACTACTACTACTACTACTACTACTACTACTACTACTACTACTACTATTACTATTACTATTACTATTACTATTACTATTATTATTATTATTATTATTATTATTATTATTATTAATATTAATAATACTTGGCGAAGCTCTTTCACATATGCAGCCGCGTCATCGTTTTGGCTCTTGACACATGATAGCTGCCATTAGCTGACGGTGTAATCGGTCGACCATACCGTTAGCCGCAGGATGATACGCTGTCGTTCTAAGATGAGTCGTACCTAGTAAACGGTTTAACTGATTCAAAAGGTGCGACTCAAATTGTCTGCCTTACTCCGTTGTTATCCTTAGCGGGGTACCGAATCGACATATCCACGTGTCATATAAGGCTCGAGCGACAGTAGATGCCTCTTGGTCGTACATGGGAGTAACTTCTGGCCAGCGAGTGTAGCGGTCTACCATGGTTAGGTAGTACCTACACCTTTCTGATGATGGCATAATTACAATGTCAATGTGGATATGTTCACACCTCGTGGATGGTGGTGTAAAATTTCCGAGAGGCGCAGAAATATGCCGTGACACTTTCGAGCGTTGACATTGAATACGACTACGAGCCCACTGTCTGTAATCTCTTTTGATACACGGTCAGACGTAGCGTTGTGTTACAAGCTTGACTGTAGCGTTAACTCCCGAGTGCGAAAGGCGATGAAATTATAAAAGTTATTTTGAAGGTTATAAAATTGTTTAAATAGACAATTATATGATACGATGTTAGGTTATGTTTATCTGTGCTGTTTATGGGTTTATCCCGTTTGTATCCCTAAATGTTGAAATAAATAAATAAATGAATGAATGAATGAATGAATGAATGAATAAATAAATAGTTAAATAAATAAATAAATAAATACTATCGAACGCTGCTGTTCGAAATTTCTCCGTGATAAATGGTTCGGGTGGATACATCACAGAATACAGACTCCTTAGCACCAGGTATACATACAAGTTTCAGCTGAAGGGAGGAGTCGCTGCCATTCAAGAACCTCTGAAGTTCTGGATCTAATTGTTGCTCAGTCGCCAGTGCCTCGAAGTCGAGAGGGATTTCAAGTTCCTCTATATGTGACAAGATATCAGCGACTACGTTGTCCTTTGCCGAGATATGACGGATGTGGGTTGTAAACTGGCTGATATAATCTAAATGTCGAAATTGGCGAGATGAACATTGAGATTTTTTCTTCTGAAATGCATAGGTGATTAGTTTGTGGTCTGTATATATAGTGAAAGAGCGTGCTTCGACCATGTGTCGGAAATGTTTGACTGCTAGGTAAATCACGAGCAATTCACGGTCGTATGCTCCGTATTTTGCCTCGGTCGGACTTAGCTTCTTCGAGAAGAGAGAGATTTAGGGGCTGCCAGCCGTCATCTACTCGTTGCTGTAGTACAGCATCAATGGCAAAGTCAGAACCGTCCGTAAAAATTCCTAGCTGTGCGTATGGCTCTGAATGTGCAAGTAACGTCGCCTATACTATACTTGGCTGCATCAAATGCGTTGATGGCTTTGGATGTCCACTTGAGTGGGTCTTGCCTTTTACGTTGCTCTGGAGAAGGTTGTTGAGGGGTGTTTGTGTTTCCGCTGCTGCAGGTATAAACCTTCTGTAAAAGTTCAACATACCAAGGAACTGCCGAAGTTCTTTTGCTGTGTCGGGCCGATAATTGATAATGGCATCGCCTTTCTCCGGTACGGGCGAGTACCTTACCAGAGACTAGATAGCCCAGGAATTTAACTTCAGACTTCTCGAATAGACACTTGGCCGGGTTAATTACAACGCCGTATCTCTTTAGTTTTTGGAAAACAACTTCTAGATGTTGTAAATGCTCCTCCAGTTACGTGGATGCGATGAGGATATCATCTATGTATGCGAAGCAAAACTCGAGCCCTTGGAGCACCTTGTAATGAACCTATTTTATTTTGCTCACACTGTACTTTAATTCTTTGGTGCACGCGGTATTTTAAATTACCTAGCGCACCGGCGATTTTTGCACACGACACTAGCCACCGTTCTGTATAAAAGCCGGAGAAATCGCCTTCACTGGCAGTGCTTAGCAGGCTCTCTCCGCGGCACTCAACCTTCCTTCGGCAGTGCTTCGCAGGCTCTTTCCGCAGCACTCAACCTTCTTCTACCCCAGAGTGCTTAGCAGTTTCCTTCCGCGGCACTCCAGGTCTCAGGTTTTATTTTATTTATGTTGGAGAATTATTATTAGTATTATTTGTTTACAGGGTGACATTTTATTTTATGAAATAAATATTTTATTTTGGATACAGACTCTTTTAATATTCCTGAACCTTGGACACAACTTCTCCACGGAGGGAACCCGGACTGCTTAAAGTTGCTGTACTAGTTCGACATCTGCGACCGAACACTGAAAGTACGTCACAATCTCGTCAATGAAGCATTGAAAGGTCTGAGCAGCGTTGCGGAGTCCAAATGTCATAAAGTTGAATTCAAAGAGTCCAAAAGGTGTCGTTATCGCCGTCTTCGGGATGTCTTCCTCGGCGACAGGAATCTGATCATAAACTCGCACGAGATCGGGTGAAGATGTTCTTACCTCTTAACGACTGTGAGAAATCCTGAATATACCTCACTGAATATCTGTCAGGACATGTCTTCGCGTTGAGAGCACGGTAGTCGCCGCAGTGGCGAGGCCCATGGACTATGCGATGGTCTAGCAACTCCAACCTGCAGCATGGCTTCGAACTCCTTCTTAGCGGCCTAGAGTTTATCTGAGGCCAGTCGGCGTGGCTTTTGTACTACTGGTTGACCTGGAGTGGTAATATTATGATGTTTCGTTGAATGACTTACTGTCTTTGGTGTTCCACTAGGTCGCGTCAGTTCTGCGAAACGTTGTAGCAGTTCTCGAAACGGCACTACGTCAGTCTAGCAACCGATGGTGTCGCATGTCTACCAAGAGACCATAATGTCCCAGAAAATCGGCGCCGATGATCGGCTTAGAGACATCTGCTACGACAAAACTCCAACTAAATTGTCGACGTAGCCCAAGGTCCAATGTCATTGCTATCGTACCGTAAGTCGCGATTACCGTGCCATTTGCCGCAGAAAGCTTTTAAGACGTCTTTGCTCGCGGTTCTGGCAATTGGGAATGAGGGTACACGCAAATGTCCGCGCCTGTGTCAATAAGAAACTGCACTTTTGACGTTCTACTAGTTAGGAATAAACGGCGCGATGATTCTGGGCTGACGTCGTTTGCCGCCATTAACGACTGCCCTGGTCATTTTCCGACTTGTAGGCGCACGGCTCCTTACACTTCCTGGCTTTATCACCAAAACACGCGTGATACCAGCACAAATTGTCTGTGGGTGTTACCTGCTGCCGTGATCTGCTCCTGGAACGAGAACGGAAACCTCGTCGTTCCCCACCTTGAGGTCGATTAGAGAGGGCTGCTATTTGTGCTGTCATTGCTTGCATTCCTGCAGTGACCTGTTTCAACATTTATGCGACTAGAGAACGCCGCGGTTTCGGCTATGTAATGTCCTGATCTGGTCTCCGCAACCGCATCTGCTAATTCTGCGGCCTTGGTGAGATCTGCTTTCGCTTGTGTTGCCAAAATAGCTTGCATACTCGCAGGCAGTCGTGATAGCGGATTAAGTCATCTGGCACATTCGCTCCAGCTAAACCTTGAATATGGCGCAGGAATTGTGACGGTTTTCTATCGTCCATGTTCTTCGTGTTCCAAAAGTCATCGCGTTTTCTCCTGTTGTGCTGCGCTTATGAGTTTTATAAAGTGTGTGTCAGGTAGGAATATTATTTTGCGGTGGATTCATAAAAATGTCCTTCACTTCCCTCACATATTTTGTGTCCAAATTGCCGGCTACGTAGCTGAACCTGGTGTCTTCACTGACGATCCCCACAATCGCAAGCTGATGTTCAATTTGCGCGAACCACACTTCCGGTTCATCAGGCCAAAAAGATGGCACCCGTATGGCTACACGATTTAACTCAGGTTCCTCTGCAACCGCACTACTTGCACTTCCTGAACCGGGCATCTTGTAAATCACCGCACTGTCGTGTAGATAAAACAAAAAGTTGAGACCTGCTTCTCGATCATGTCGGGGTCACCAATTTGAGGGGATGCTGTCCGAGTAGAAAATAATACACGAGTTTATCTAACTTCGTTTATTTAAATTACACTTAACTAACTGTATAACGAAAAACGCTGAGTGATTTAAGGAAGCCTAGCGGGTAGATGTTGACTCGTTGAACGTCTCTGGTCGAGTGTCTATGCGTCCCCAAAACTCTCTCTCCATGAAAGATCGGGTAGGTAGAAAATGTCATTAAAAACTACTTTGGTAATTTACAATTGTTATGGTTCTTCTAGTAATTGCTTGAGATTAAAATTCGAATCTCAATAACAGAATTAAAGACGGTATCAATAAGGCAAGTAGTGAGATTAATGGAATTTCCTAATAGGGAACAATTTAAAATATAACAATATTTACGTTAGGGCTGAAGATCATTAAGTAGGGTAGGTAAATCCTTACAGTATTTTGTGTGCGTGTGATTTATTATTTGTGCAATTATTGAGAAATTTTAAAATAAAATTTAAACCTTGAACACCCTGTATATCTTAAACCAGCTACTTTCGTATGATGTATGATGGGCTCAAACATAATATTTTGGTGTCTAGTATCTGCATATTGAACCATTATTTCTGACCCACCCTGTATATTTTATAGAAATTAATTTTAATGTAGTAATATTTGTTTAGTGGTATTTCTTTCAACTAGATGTAGACACTTATATCCCACGCAGTCATGGTCCTCTACTGCTTGATTAAGCAGCCAGGATCGTCGTCGATAGTCGATAGCAAAATCCCGATATTTTTTAATAATTTAATTGTTTTGATATATATTCTTAAATACAAAATATTTTATTTACTTAAAATAAAAGTTATCTTCATTTCAGAAGAAACAGAAAACTGTGTTTCGCCTTCTTCTTCGCATTCCAAAATTAGGGGCTCAGAGATGGAAAGTATGTTTTACTTGCTACAATGACATCGATTTCATAATTTTATTTTTATTTTAGATTGGGACAATGACCTACCAGTGACCTACAAATCCGATGTGGAAAGTTTAAACATAATTCGACAAATACCGCCACTACTATAAAAATCTGAAAAGAGGGCCTGGAGAGAAGCGGAGAGGGTTAGACTAGCAGCAATTAATAAATGAAGGTATTTTTCAATTCTTCTTGTCTATTTAAAAATACTTAGCTATTTTAATATTACAGGGACCACTACCACAGAGAACCGTCAGTCGCCACCATCAGTGCTGTCGTACTGCCGCTTCCATAGAATTGTTATAATTTTAATTAAACACCACAAATAATCTATATAAACTTTAATGTGTTTCATTTTAAATAAACATTAAGTATTTAAAAATACCACAAATAAAAATATCTATATAAATTTTAATGTGTTTCATTTTAAATATTCTGAAAAAATAACTAAATTGTTTTAGTAAATATTATTTTAACATAGATTTACCAATATTTTAATAGAAGTATTATGAATTTTTTTTTATTTAAAATTTACCACTACGAGAAAATCTATATTGGCTAAAAATAAATGAATGATCTCGGACATAGTAGAACCAAGAAGAGAGATGATAGATAGAATTTTTGGTACCAGATAGTACCGAACAAATGTTTTATACTATCAGTCGATAACTCTTTATAATAAAAAAAAGATCGCCTTTCTATCTGCTCAAATAACTAAGAAAATTTCAAAAATTCTATATGAACTTTTTTTCTTTTTTGGTACCCTGCCGTAACGTATTAAAATTTTAAGAAAATCAATAGTCTTATGTTTATTTTTTTCCAAGAAGTCTTCAAGATTTTTAGTTTCTCTTTTATTCAGTTTAATGAGTTCGACATTTCCTTTGAATATAAACTTTTACATTTTATGACAGTCACATTTTTTATATCATATAATCTATCCGATATTTCTTTCAAATTAGATACTTCGCTTTCGTAAAATCATTATCAAAATATGGTGCATAAGGTGCTTATCCATAATAGCCATATACTTTTGGGCATAAAACTCACAATTTTCTTCTTCTTTTCTTTTCTTCTTTTAATAATTCTTTGTTAATGACATACATTATTTATGAAAAATAGCTATACTGTTATTGGACGAGGGTTTTGTAGTGTAAAGGTAAAAATTGGTGGGAGGGAAAATTTTCAATTCTCACATCTGATTGGTGGAGGGCATATTTTGAACTCTCCGACTTCTAATTAGTCGGTTTCGAACACTCTGGCTTCTAATTTATCGATTTAGAACTTTCCGGCCTCTCATTGATTCAAATCCGGTTTGTGAGCGGGGCTACAGAAAAAAGTAGTGGGGAGATAAACAGTTAATATATTTCACCTTTGACTATATGAGGATCAATTATTTGTTTCGTTTGATTATATTTTCATGACATGATGCAGCGAGTTGTACTGTGTCGGATTGCTCGACAAATTATTATCAGTTACTTTGTATTTATTTCACTTTTAAATTATAATGCATCAATTATATAATATACGTAACAGGTGGCGGAAAAGTCATCACCCTATCGGAAGTTGTTATAATTTTTGCAAATGGCGGCAAATTTCAATTCTGCTTTTACATTTGTGAAGTAAACATATATATGTCAACAAGACATGAATCGCTATACTCCTCAAGAACGCGGAATAATTGTTTCGATTTTTTTGCGGAATAATTCGTCGATGGTGTTGGCACAGCGTAAATTTCAAACACAAACACTACGGCGTTTATGGGATGACACGAGATGCTGCCAGGTCTGGTCGGCCCCGGAGCAGCAGTTCTGCTGAGAATATCGCGACTGTAGCTGAAGATGTCGCAGAGGACCCCGGAGTATCGACCAGACGACGTGTCAGGCAATTGGGCATCAATCGGCGGGCTCTACAGAAAATTTTGGTGATGACCACGACTTGAAAATGTTTCCTTACAAAGTGCAGACAGTGCAACAGCTGTTAGCTGTTGACCTCCAAACGCTTGTAATCTACGCTCAGACCATCCTGAATCTGCATCAGGAGGAAGACAACTTTTCATCTAAAATCATCATAAGCGACGAGGCCCATTTCCATCTCTGTGGATATGTTAATAAGCAATAGCTTCTGGGGCATCAAAAATCCGCATATAACCCTCGAAGAGCCATTACACCCGGTCAAAGTTATTGCATTTCGTGTTGTTTACGCTAGAAGCGTCATCGGGCCTTAATTTTTCGAAGACGCTAGGGGCCAAACGACTGCTATGGATAGCGAGCGCTACAGAGCCATGATTGGAGAATATGTGGTTCCAGCAGAATGGAACAACGGTGCATACTGCACAACCGAAATTCTGAGGGCTGCATTTCCGGATCGGCTCATCTCTCGTTTTGGCGATTTGCACTGGCCGGAAGATCGCCCGATTTATCCGAGTCTATGTAAACAAGCCGCAGACTCTTGAAGCCCTCAAAGAGAATATCTGTCACGAATGCAAGAACCTATCGCCGGCAATTCTGGTAAGAGTAATGGAAAATGCCATAAATCGGGCCCGTATGGTCATCACTTCTGGCGGCGGCCACTTGGCCGATATCATTTTCTCGACTTATTGGAAAAAAATGTAAGACATCAAATAAATATAATCCAAAAGCAGAATCAAAGTGTTTCATTCATAAACAAATATAACCAAAGAACATCGAATGACAACTTTTGCGCCACCTGGTATTATGATGATTTACTATTTAAATAATAAGTTTACACTAATTATCACTTTTTCAGGAAGTTATCCGATGGATTATTTTTAAAAACCGTAATTAATGTTGCAAAGCAGTATCCTGAAATAAAAGTAGATCATATCATCGTTGATAACTGTTGCATGCAGATAGTTTCAAAGCCTGAAACATTCGACGTTTTAATAACGCCTAATCTGTATGGTAACATTATTACTAATATATTGTGTGGACTTATAGGAGGTCCAGGCTTAATTTCTGGACAAAATTATGGCGAGTCTATGGCGGTCTTTGAGGTAGCATCTAGACTTACATCTTATGAAGGTAAATTATAGATTGTTTTTTTTTAAACCTAGGCTTCATGTTTTTATATTCAAAGGTACTAGAGAATAAAACAAAATGTTCTACATTTTTGTCTTAATTAATCTTATTGCAAATCGAAAATTATCTTTATTCGACTAACTTAAGTTTAAAAATGTAATAACTAGAAAACGGTTTGTTTTTGAAATGAAAAGTATTGATCGAATGCCCAAAATAACCAATGCTGCCGAAATGTTGAAATGCCTAGCAATACAACAATGGTGTTTAGGCGCCCTTAAACCGTTTTAATATATCTGTAAAAGTAATAGTAAAAGTTTTAAGTAAAGTCCCCTTATTTTTCGAGTGTCTGTCATCTCCATAAAAATGATATATCAATAATCAATATATATGTTGTGTAAGTATTTATTTTGACTAAAATTGATAAATGCAAGTAATCACTTTATAGTCTAGTGAAAGTTGTGAATAAAAAAAATGTAAACACTAAAGAATAGCAGGAAAAAATCACTGGTTGTTACTGAAAAACTGATTTTATCAAGATCAGCTTTATCAATATAAGCAAGAAATAAAGTAGACCACACACTAACAAGTATCAATTTCGTCTGGAAGGACAATGTCAGATAAACCTTCAAGTGAAGCAATTATAAATGAAATAAAGAAATGTAAACAAGAACTGAAGTCGTCAATACAGGCATTAGAAGCTAAATTATCCTTGAAAATTAAAGAAATCAATCGACGACTTATGAAATCTGAAAATGAATCGTTAGAGTTTGAACAAAGATTGGAAAGAATTGAACAAAAACAAAGAGAAAACTACATTGTTATATTCAATCTTCAAACAGGCGTAGAAATAAACCCAGAAGGAATCTGTCAATTAAAAAAACTAGTAAATGTGACTCTAAATGAGTCAGATTTAAATAATTGGTAAAACATTAAAATTATCCTATAAAGGTTGAGTTTGTATCACATTTAAAGAAGGATTTAAGAAATATAAGTAATTTGAAAGGAACTAAAGTATTTATTACAAACTATCTAACTCAAAAGCAAAGTGAAGAACAAAAAATACTTAGGAGACATTTGCAACTAAATAAGCAAAATGAAGGAATTCCTTGCCATATCATGAGAAATAAGTTGTACATAGGTAAATAATAAGTCATATACTGCCATTATTATCATCATTATTGTCATCATTCAAATAGTGCTCTAAATACACCTCTTCGGCAAGAAAGTTCTACTATAAGAGTTCCTGTAGATACGGAAATTAAGGATAGACGAATTTTCGAGAGCAATGATAAAGCAGGCAATGTTACTCCAAGTGCTATTATGGAAATAAGGAAAAGACCATAATAACAAGCTCAAAGACAACAAAATAAAAAATGAACAGTTTTTCATAATTTATTTATAGGTTTTATAAAGTTAGTTATAGTATGTTACTGTTTTGTCTAACAAATAGAGACTTGTATTAGTTATTAGTGTGGATCAGTATATACGAGATTTTAAAATAGATGTCATAGAAAGTTACACCTTACAAGATTGTGAAGAAGCAAAAGCCCTTCTGAGAATAAATAATTCAGAAAAAAGTTTCCTTATCGTGAATAACAATATCCGTAGTTTAAACAAAAATTTTTATGAATTTCAAATTCTCTTACATAATATAGAAACAGATATTGTTTGTGTGATATTAACAGAAACTTGGAGATTAGGATATCCGGAACTATACAACATTGATGGCTATAATATGGTGTATAACCATAGTGATTTGAATCAAAATGATGGTGTAGTGGCATATATAAAATCCAATTTGAACTTTAACTATGAAATAAAGAACATTAATAGTATAAAAACTTTAAATAGTAAAATTAATTTTAATACAAACAACATCATACACATTATAGCTGTATATAGATCACCTTCAACTGATCTTTTTGAGTTTAATCACAACTTGCAAAATTATCTCCAGTCCAATGTATAATCAAGGGATCACTATATTTTTGTGGGGGCATAAATATTGATATAATTCAAAACTATGATTATTCAATTGAATATATCAACATATTAAACGAATTTGGTTTCACATCTACAATAAATAATCCCACAAGAGTGTTAGGGAATCAGAGATCATGTATTGATCATATTTTTCTGAGACCCAAATCTGATTATTATAAAGAGTTCATGTGTTATTGTGGAAAGTAATATAACTGACCATTATACAACAATGCTGCAAATTCAATTGGATGATAAAAAACGTGAAAACGATGTAGAACATTATGTAACAAAAATAGATAATGACAAACTAATTTAAAAAATGAGAAATACTTCGTGGGACATTGTTTATTATGCTGTTGACATTGAATCTGCAACAAAACATTTTGTGAAATGTCAAAGATTGCACTATATACATAAAAACAAAAAGGAAAACACATAAAAAGTAAAAATGGATAACAAATGCCATATTAAAATCAATTAACAAAAAAAATGAAATGTTTAAGAAATTAAAAAAAGAACCCTAATGATATAAAACTAAGAAATCAATATAGGAACTACAAAAATAATTTAATAAATTTAATAAAAAAAATCAAAGCAAAATTACTATCATAGTTTAATAGATGGATAGATAGAATAGATAGATTATTAATAGAAATAATATTAAACAATTATGGAACGTAGTGCGGGAATTGACAAAATCTAATTCAAAAAGTAATATCCTTCTTGAAAATAAACACTAATGAAGTCATAACTGACTTACAGTTAATCACTGGTGAATTTAATAAAACTTTTACTAATATGGGGAAAACTAGCAGAAAAGATAATAGTTAAAAAAGACACGCCCTTTAGGAAAAAATATTCAAACTATTCATTGGTGTTGTTGCCAACTGACAGTCAGCAATTAAAAAGTAATAAGTCACCCGGAGTAGATAATTTGAGGGCTGAAATTTTAAAACCTATTGCTAATTACATATTGGAGCCACTTGTATTTATTTTCAATAAATGCATTGGCATAGGTTACTGGCCATCAGCTTTCAAGGATTCTCTAATTATTCCGATATTCGATCATGGAGACATTGAAATACCAGAAAATTACAGACCAATATCGTTAATAACAAATTTTGCAAAAATTTTTGAAAAACTTTTGAAATCAAGATTAGTTTCGTTTTTTGATAAGAATAAGTTGCTGAATCCGAAACATTTCGGTGTTAAGCAAAATATTTCAACTAAAGATGCTATTATAACCTTGGTAAATGATGTCTCCTTAGTGTTGGATAGGGGAATACCATGTTTGGGTACTTTTATAGATTTATCAAAGGCATTTGATACTGTTAGTCACCCTCTACTATTGAAATCGTTAGAAAATATTGGAGTAAGAGGAATATGCTTAAAACTTTTTAAAGATTACTTATCTAATAGGAAGCAGTTTGTAAAAGTGGAGAACATCGATAGTAATAAATTAACAGTTGAATATGGTGTTCCACAGGGCACTTAAACAAACGGTACAAGCTGACTTGGCATATATCAAAAATTGGTTCGACAGTAGGTTTTTAACTATTAATATGGAAAAAACAACATACTTACATTTTTGTTGTAATAAGGCAACACTTCCCAGTTTTAACTCGATAAATTTTGAAATTGATGGTACTACATATAACATAATACCTAAAAGTAATGTAAAATATTTAGGAATATTCTTGAGTGTCACTTACGTTGGGATGTTCATACTAACTATATAATGAAAAAATTACAGTCAATTTTATATAAATTTAAGTACATGCGTAGTATACTGAATCCATGTCAAATAAAGAGTATTTACCATGCTTTAGTAGAAAGTCACCTGAATTATGAGATTCTGTCATGGGGTGCTGCTGTAATAACATATATAAAACTACTAGTCATTCTACAAAAGAGATTTTTACAAATTATGTTACAAAAAGATATCACTTATCCTAGTAAATTTATATTGATACTAAAATCCTCGATATTAGACAGTTATTCTTTTATAAATGTGTATCAAAATATCATCTTCGTGATAAGGGAAACGTATGTTATAGCCATTCTTATAGTACTAGAGGAAAAAATGTATATAAACCTCCCTTCATGAATAAAAACATTGGTCAAAGGTCATATAATTTCTTGGCACCAAAGCTATACAGTAAGATACCTAATAACATAAAAGGAATGACAAGTTTTGCCTTTAAACAAAAGTTTAAGGGTTACATATTAACAAATCCGAGGCAAATAATTCACAATTATATAGAAATGAAATATAATCAGTAATAGTTTTTTAGTATTTGAATGTATGTATATTAGACAGTATTTTAAATGTATTAAATATGTGAACTATGGTCTTGTGCTACGTTTGACTTTCTGGTGTTTATTATGTTTCTGTACTCTGAAATTGTTGATAAATAAGGTGTACCTTCTTAAGTTCTTTATGTTTTTTATGCGTCCTGATATACTGTAATTTTAAAAAACTGTAATTTTTATGTGTCCTCAAAACAAGTGCTTCACTTATCAATTATTTTTTTATTCATTTTTTTATCCCTTTAATTGTTATTGTATTTTGCTGGTGTTATTGAATGAATAAAAATTATTATTATTATTATATTATTATACAGCGTCAAAAGAGGTACCGAAAATGGTCAACCTGTGGAGAAGATGCCAGTCTGGTAATATTGCACTAATTTATCTTTTATGTGTTGGTTGTACTGGCGGGGTAACTTCACACCAATGGGCAGCAATTTCAAATTATGAAAATTTTACGTCGAATTCGTCGAAACATATATATTCTATGGTCCAATTACAAACATTTCGTTTTGGTTTCAATTGTACGCTGGTATTAAAAGCAGTACTACCAACAGCTTACATTAAGTTTCTCCTAGATAGCTGCTTTCTAAGCTCCTACATAGTCTGATTGTAAAAACTTATGGAGTTCTATATATTTTATGATTTCTATGGTCATCTCTCAAAAATAATGTATACAAATCGGTGTCATCTTGTATATGTATTGCTATTTATTTCTTTTTGTTTGGGATCCCTATCTATTTATGATAAAGTAAAGTAATGACAAAATCATACATAATGCAATAAACGTTTCATTTTATTTTACAGATGAGTCCATGGCAAATCCAGTCGGTATGTTGAATGCAGCTATTAACATGTTAAATTATTTAAAGAAGAATAGCCATGCTGAATTAATAAGAAATGCAATTAGGAAAACTCTTGTCATTGATAAAATACATACACCTGATATTGGAGGAAAAAATACAAGTGATGAAATGGTAGAAAGAATAAAAGAAAACATAAAGCGAGATGTTAAAAAATCTATTTTTTAAACATATCATTCAATAAACGCATATAGTATATGTTCCTACCTTTTTAATATTTATTTCAAAATTAACTGTTGTAGAGGGTTTTACAAACATGCCATGCATTGTTGCAGAAATAATGGGACCTTTATACCAAAAGGATTTTTCTTGATAGCTCTGTTGTTTTTTGAGATATTTAACCGAAGTTCACCACACTACCCTAATTCTTAGTGAACGCATTCCCTTTAAAACTATTTTTAGACCAAGCATTTCGCATTTATCTTTAAAGTCTATATATACTAATTTTGAAAATTTATTTCTTATAAGTTTGTTTTGTTCTTACATTGGAACATTAAATTAGTCTAATTTTTCAAATTAGTTCAAGACACGTTTAATCGAAACTTTTACCAACGTAAAATGGCAAAATGCAAAACTCAAAAATTTGTAAATTGATCAAAAAAAAATTACGTATACTTAGATAAATTATTATGTTTCATCTACCCATAAAATTATTTAGGTAAATGTAATGTACATACACTTTTGGATTTTGCTATCTAATATAATAAGATAATACAAAAGTGCTCTACTCTGCTGTGCATGGAAATTAAAAAAAATTAACGTTTTTTTGAAAAAGTTATTTTTAGATAATAAAATCATATTTCATAATTTATTATTATTAGAAGACGCCATAAAGAATTGCATTTTTAAAAAGTTTTTTATAATGTGAACTGCTGACGAGCGTGTCAATATTTCGCCGAACGTGCAACCAATTACTCGTTGGCGTTTCGAATTTCGGACCTAAAATTTAGTCGTGGTTAAAAATTGCCGAACGTACAACTTTTTACCTGTCCCGAGACGGTATGTAAATATCACCCGACATGCGCAGTAGCTCAAGAGTTAGACTTAGATTCAGACAGATTTAAATAATAAGATGCATTTTAGATAGAATAAGATATAACGATAACAATATTTAAAAAACTCATTAACAGTACAGATAATGATAATATAATTGTAATTAAATAGGGTGATGTTATTATAGAGAACATAAAAATGTCGTTTCGTTATTTATCCGGGCGCATCCGGGCGAATCATTCATGACGTCACTCTTTACCGTACGAATTTACCATAGATTTGTTAATTAAGTCTATGGAGTGACAATAGCCTAGGCCCAGAGATATGCAGTAGAGAGAATGCACTTCGACGATTGCGCATCCACTTGTCGTCCGACGCTATGGTATGGGCGCAGTCATTTTCTACTAGAAACGTCAAATTCTTGTTTTGGTTTGTTGTGTTGTTTGTGGTTGTGTTTTTTGTGTCCCACTGAAATGTAATTTTATATTATGATGACTATGATTATTCCACATAACACTTGATTATTCATGATCAGCGCCATATTTTGTTTTGTGCCTCTAGCAATGGCGGAATTCTGGATATGGAGAATTATTTCGTGCTATATGCTGGTTAATTTTACAGTCCCTTATAAAACATGACATGTTCCAACAATAACATCCACAAAAATACACAAAGAATAACAATAACGAGATACAAGATAAAAGAAGAAACCACACTGTACGCCAATAACGTGTTTATAAACAAAATAATGGGAAATTAAGAACACAATTCATATCGTACGTGCAGATGGTTGTCTCTCTCGCCTCCACATACATAACCAATGAAGTATGTCTTTGTTGAGTTTCATGTGTCTCATTTTGTCTGCTCGTAGGTTAGGTACCTTTATTTGGATGCGCAATGGACTTTACGCATTCCATATCGTACATTTCAGTGTTGTGTCCTCCAGTTTTGTATGTATTTTATTAATAATGACTTTTAAGTACGAATTTAGTTAGTATTTATCATGGCGTGTTGTTTTGTAAACGACTGTTTAAATAGCAAAAAGTTTTCATCAAAACTTATCTATGATTTGAAGAGATTGTTTACTATTTTTTTCTCCAAAGGTTTCCTAAAAATGAATTATTGAAAAAATGATCTGGCCAAGCAATAAATTTGTCTGCTGAGGGCATTTTAAAAAGAAGACCTTATAATAGCCGCTGGTAAAAGATTTTAGAAGTCAAATGCAGTCCCTTCGCTAAAATTAGGGAAGGTGCAAACTGAATCACCGTCATCATCCAATGTATCGGAGCCTTCAATAGAACCTTCCACAAGTACAGTAGAACCTTCCATATCTACGATACAAGATTCCACATTATCGGTAGATGAAAGTATAATTAAAAAACAAAAGAGAATAAAATGCAAGTTGGTAATGAATAGTTCAAATATATTTTAAGTATTTATAATTAAGAATTGGTCATTTCTAGTGCTCAAATATCCAAATATAATCTCGGCCACAAGTACAGATAGCAGTTCAAGAAGGAGCTATGTTATGCAACGTTATTTACTAAAGTATTTATTAATTTCAGTACTTTTATAACATTATTTAAAAAAATTATGTAGGATTAAAGAAAAGGAAAACAGCATATCAAAAAAAGTTTTTGATGCAAAAGACAGACACAGAAATTGAAGAAGAACATTTTTAATATGAATTTTGTAATAGACTACATAAAAAAAATCAAATTTTATCTGAAAATACTGTCGATCATCTGGAAAAGACATACAACACTGTGTCTCAGTTATTAATGATTATATACTTGAAGAATATAAAGATTGAAACAATATTTCATGAATCTTATGCCCCTGTACTTCTATGATTTGCAGCAACCTTATAGTTGTTCTACTCTTGCAAATCCTATGAAGAAATCCATAGAGAATTTGTCTTACCACATCTAGGGACTATTCGTAAATGGTAACAGAATGTAAATTGTGAAGTAGACAAGAAATAATTCCTTTTATTTTTTTGTTATATTGTACTCATTATGTTATTTATATATTTTGTACCTATGTATATATGTGTGTGTATTTATATGTTTGTATATTTTATAATATTATGTATTATAACGGGTTAATAACGAAGTATTTATTGTAGGGGTTCTAAAAAGTAAGTACTCAATACGAAAATGAGGGATTTTATTCTAATACTGTAAGTTCACTACATAAAGGAAATAACAGAAAAGCTAGGCGCGAGGTCCGCACTGGTAAGCATTCCAACTCAAACTGCTCTCTGGCTCGTCTCTAGGCGGGATCGCGCATGCGAGAGGTATAGAGGCGGAAGCAGTGGCGTTACAACTCTCCCCCTCTGGTTCTTGCGTACGTCCTCGTGCTTGAACCAACCTTGCGAGGTCGCCCTCTTCTTCTTTTGGGTACAAGAGGAGTAGTTTCTTCTCCTCCAATAAACGGGGTCATTTCAGATACATGGTATTTTCCTATGGATACATCAGGTTTGTCCAGTGTAGCAATCTCATAGGTACACGGTGTTATTTCGGTGAGGATTTTATAAGGGCCATCTCTTCTCGGAGCAAGTTTACTTGAATAACCCTTGGATGAGCTACTTAGGGTATGTGTTTTCAATAAAACCAGGGTACCAGGCTCATAGTCAGGAGCAGGACGTCGTAGTTGATCAGCATAACGTTTATGACGTTCTTGTTCATACCGAACGCGTTTTTCACAGTATCCATACTAGAGATAAATTGTTGAAGGTACGGTGTTATTACAGGTACAAAATTGTCAGTAGCAAGAATTGCTGTAACATCATGGGATACGTCGTCCAAAGTACGTAACTCACGACCAAAAGTTAAGTAAGCGGCACTATGTCCTGTGCTTTGACACATTACAGTATTCATCGCAAACCGTACACTAGGCAAATTCTGGTCCCAGGTGTTATGTTGGTCACCTACGGGAATTGATAATTGGGGTTTTAAGTCTCTATTCTTTCTCTCTACTGGATTAGATTCAGGATGGTACACAGGCGTCAATACTTGTTTAATGTCCATGATGTGCATAACTTGTTGCATAACATCTGCTACAAACTGGACTCCATTATCACTTATCCACTTTGCGGGCCAAACCATATCGTAGGAAGATTTCTTCTATTAGTATTTTTGCACAAGCGATGGCAGTGGCTACTTTTAAGGCAAACAACTCCACCCATTTTGTAGCAGTATCTTCGATAATGAAAATCCACTTATTTCCGTTTGTAGTTTCCGGTAACGGACCAAATAAATCGATCGCCAATACTTCAAATCGTTGATTATAAGCAGGAGTTTGTACTAGACCAGCAGGTTTCAATGTTTGAGGTTTGTACTTTTGACATGGTACACAGTTGCGTATATACTTTTGAATAAACCTACGCATTCCAGGCCAGTAATATCGGGTAGCAATTCTTCGAATAGTTCTGTCAACACCATAATGACCAGCTGATGGACTATCATGATATTCGAACAAAATGTGCTTTCTCTCTTGTTCCGGAACTACGTACTGGGCGGTTTCTTCATCAGAATCAGGGAAGTAATGGTACAGGACACCATTTGACATAACATATCCAGCACTTATCCAGTGACTTAATTCTTCTTTAGATGGAACTGTTTCGAAAGAGGTAATTATTTTCATGACCTCAGGATCGGACATTTGTTCTTGCCTTAATTCTGCAGCAGTCTTTCCAGTTAACTCTACTGTTGCAGTGTATAAACCACATACTTTTTCATCTTGCGAACTAAAAGGTCGTGATAACATATCAGCAACCCTGTTAGCCTTTCCAGAAGTATAACTTATCTTAATGTTATAGGCCTGTAATTGTAAAGCCCATCGTGCTAAACGGCCAGAAGGTGATTTAAGACTCATTAACCACCTCAACGGCTGATGATCCGTTCGAACATGTACTTCAGAACATTCTAGATATCCTCGAAATTTATTGACAAAGTGTACTATGGCTAGCGCTTCGCGTTCCAAAGTTGAATAATTGCGCTCAGCGGACGTCAACAGTCGACTACCATATTCCACGGGTCTCTCATCATCACCCTCTCCTTGAAGCAGAACTGCACCAATGGCGAAATCGCTGGCATCCGTATTCAGAATGAAAGGTTGATTTACATCTGCTTGTCGCAGCACTGGTGCTGTTGTTAAAAGCTCTTTCACCTTTCCAAAAGATTCTTGTTGTTGAACACCCCACGACCATTTTACATTTTTTTTTCAATAAATTGGTAAGAGGTCTAGCTACTTCAGAAAATCCAGGGATAAAACGACGAAACCAGGAGCATGTCTGGATAAAGGACTTCAACTGTTTCGAGTTACGCGGCACATTCATCTCTCCAATAGCAGCAACTTTCTCTGGATTCGGAGCAATATCATCTTGCGTAATTAAATGTCCTAAGTACTTTATAGAAGTACGCACAAACACCCTTTTCTTACGATTTATCCGAAGGTTATACTTAGAAAGTCTTTCAAACACGCGCTGTAAGTCTTTTAAATGTCCTTCAAAAGAATCTGATAAAATAATTATATCGTCCAAATAGTGTAACACAGTCACATCGGGAAGTCCACTTTTAAACCGGTCCATTAAGCGGGAAAATGTCGCAGGCGCGTTTTTAAGTCCATATGACATTCGTTTGTATCGAAACATACCAAATGGTGTGACGAAAGCAGTTTTGTCGCGATCGCACGCACGTACACTCACTTGATGATAACCGGCCTTTAGGTCAATGGTAGACATGTAGTTTGTCTTCTTTGCGGAATGAAAGAGGTCTTCTATAACAGGCATCGGGTATTTATCACTGATTGTTACCTCATTTAGACGTCGATAATCTCCACAAACTCTTACTTCACCGTTTTTCTTCGGCACCATAACTACAGGCGCAGCCCAAGGACTTTCGCATTCTTCTATAATGTCCTCTTCAAGTAAGTTGTGTAATTCCTTCCGTAATATTTCTTTCTTTGGTTCAGCAGGCCTATACGGAGGGACTGCGATAGGTTGCTGGTTTTCTTTAATTTCAATACAATGTTCAGCATAAGGCGTAGGGGCTCCCCCTTGCTTAAACGTATCAGGAAAACTAGAAAGTAATGTAACGAGAGACTTGCGTTGTTCATCCGTCAAACCAGTACCCTCATCAGAACGTAACTCTATACTATAACTATTCATAGTTTTCTTAATGTCATCAAGAAACTTGTAGGTTGCTTGAGGTTCATCCTTAAAGTACCATATACTTAATTCCATATCAAGAACTATAGCAGCATTCTTCAAAAAATCTGCTCCTAACAGGGTCCTATTGTCGATCTCGGTGGACAGTACTATGAAATTTGTACGAATTATACGTTGTTGAATCGTGACATCAATGGTGGTAGCGAAAACTTCTCTTGATACTTGACTACCATCAACCAATGAAACTTTAACATTTTCTGTAGTAAACTCGCAAACATCTTTTATTTTGTTATACAGATTACAGCCCATAATACTTCTTGAAGCTCCAGTATCGGCAAAAGCACTACCATGTAATCCACAAATAGTGATAGGTAATACCGGACGTTTATTCTTATCAGCAGTGACGTCAGCAGTATAGAATTCACTAATTTCTACAGATTTGGCAGATTCGCTTTTAGAACTAGTGGCACTAGAACTGGCATTGTTGTTCGACATAGTATTAGAGATGTGAGGTTTACCTTTTGTACAACGTGCTCTAATTACACCTGGAGTACCACAACCATAGCATGAAATCGTTGTCGACGCAGAGGTGGTATTTTCTGGTTTGTTTTCGTTACCACTTTTGACTTGCGAAGCCGATTTATCATTTTTTGATTTTAATACTGTGCAGTCAGAAACCTCATGACCAAACACTTTACAGTATACACACTTATACGTTTATTTTTACGTTTGTCCTGTTCAATATCACCATAAACAGTTTGTGACTCAGCGAGAGATTGTTCGATACTACGCGCACTAGTTAAAAGTTCCTCAAATGTCTTTATATTATCGCGTGTCAGTCTTTCTCGAATTCGCTTATTGAGAAGTCCGTATATCATGTCTAGCTTTATTTTTTCACTCAGTATATCAGTCTCTGGGAGTTTAGCAAGCAAAGCGCGGCATTTTGACACAAAAAGTTCAGTGATTTCACTATAAGACTGTTCTTGTTTAAATAGCTCGCGGTATACTCGGTAAGGCGGTAATTTAACACTATATGCTGAACGAAGTGACTTCAAAGCATCGTCCCAACATGTTATCGACGATTTTACTCCTTGCCAATACGTCGCAGCTGCACCGAACAATAACATCGGCAACCCTTTTAAAGCCATTTCATCAGATACATTACTACAGTCTTTGTAAATGCAAACGGCATCAATGAATGCTTCTACATCAGCGCGACTCTCTCCATCAAAGCGAGCAGTACAACCAACAAAATTACCACTACTACGCGTAGGCAAAGAATTTTGAATAAACTGGTTGAATAATTGTAACTGACTTTGTTGCATATTACTCATTAATAAACTTAATTGTTCATTGGTTAACGTATAAGAAGCTACCGAAGCCGGAGAGCTTGTACCTTGTTCGCGTTCATCAGGCATTGTAAAATTTTGTGTACTTATCTGATTTACTGCAGGCTCAGACGAATTCTCGACAGGAACCGCTTCTCTCTCCTTAGCAACTTTTCTGTTCCTCAAATCGTAGAACGCCGTGGTGAAACTACGTACGCACAATACAACACAAACTTACTGTCTTGAGCTCTGTCTAAACTTGAAAAAGTTTCGTAAAAACTACACCACAAGTCACTGGTGTTACGGAACACAAGTTACAAAAGACAATACATAGAACTCTCGACGAATTTGTTGCCAACACACGTGTGCACTAATAAAACCCTTCTTTCGTATTTCGAGCGTCACGTTGGGTAGCCAATTTATAACGGGTTAATAACGAAGTATTTATTGTAGGGGTTCTAAAAAGTAAGTACTCAATACGAAAATGAGGGATTTTATTCTAATACTGTAAGTTCACTACATAAAGGAAATAACAGAAAAGCTAGGCGCGAGGTCCGCACTGGTAAGCATTCCAACTAAAACTGCTCTCTGGCTCGTCTCTAGGCGGGATCACGCATGCGAGGGGTATAGAGGCGGAAGCAGTGGCGTTACAGTATGTATATAGACATTATTATGGTGTATATACTTTTGGAACAAGTATTCTTGCGTAATATGTTTTTTTATATTTACTAATTTGGTTTAAATCCTTTTTTCTTCTCTATCTGTTAAGAACGCTTTAAACGTTAACAGCCGGATTCATGAAACGGGCGTAGCGTTAGTCGGAACTCCAAATATTTTTATGAAATTTTGTACACACCTATTAATCATTAAGGAGCATTGTTTGATGTAAAAAATGTTTTAAAATCTTTGCCAATGACTTGGGGAAAAAGTTTTTTTTGGTTTTAATTTTTTAACGTGAAAATGGTGCGTCGTACGAGAGTAAGTCTAGGGACCGAATTTGCTGTAAAATAAATGAAGATTTTAAAAATAATTTTAGTTTTTAAAAAAGGCAATGGCGTACCATTTTTTTCTTTAATTCATTGGGTCGTCATTGGGTGCCCCGTTAAGGTCGGCCAGCGGCTGTATCTCGGAAACTAGTGTTGGAAAAAACCGAGTTATTTCAATAACCGAATACTGAGTATTTAAGTGACTTCAAAAACCGATTCATAACTCACTTGAATACTCAGCAGCTGACATATTACTATTCTTGTCGTTTGCCTATATATAAATTTAAATATATACTCTTTGTATGTATGTATATATATATATATATATATATATATATATATATATATATATATATATATATATATATATATATAAATCTTAAATATATAGCAATATATGTTGCATAACACAATGCAGTTCAGTATACAAAAAATTTATTTTACGACCGTCCTGCATTCCGTCAACAAAAAATTTTATTGTAATCTATGGCTACGACGATTGCAAATTACGAATTACAAATATGAATGATGATCATTTCTATAGTTATTCAATTTTTAGTTGTTTGTTAGTCTTTCTTGTAATGCGTATCTATTATTATACAAATTTTGAGCTCGAACACATAAATTTTAAGTGAACAGTAGGGTCGCCACCTGTCCTTACTGCAGTCTCTATGCCCTTCCGTCCTTACTTTTATTAGAAATGTCGTTACTTGTTCATATTAAAATATAATTATCGGAACACAAAGAGACAAAATATGTAAAAAAAATGTCCAAATACGACGTAAATTGATGTACCGCAATTGCGACCGATGCTTGCGGCTCTGAGAACCTACTCCTGTCCTGGTAAGCCCCGTCGGCAAAGACTTATCTTCTGGCGCTCTTCTGTCTTCTCTTCTTTCTTCGCCGACTCGTTAACCCCCGGGGGTAGTCATGTTTTGGCCGCGGCGCGAACACCTCCGGCCAGATAGGGGTTTTGAGTTAAGTCAGGATTAGCACTGTGGCTCTAGGAAGACGCTAGGACAAAGAACCGTAAAGGCCCTATCGTCCAGCGTCGCGGAAAGGATAGGGTAACGGAGCCCGCCTAGGTAGACTCCGGGGTATGGTGAGGAAAAGTCAAAGTCTCTTCGTGGTCCTATTCTGATCCTGGCGGTCCTGAAACACAAGAAATGTCTCAACTTACCCCTCGTCCAGGAGTTGAAACCTTGGCTCGGGTCAGTAGTTCACCGCCGCCTGGATCAGCTGATTGCTGTGGACTTCTGCGCGTACGAAGGATGCCTCCGCTCGCGCTTTCATCGCTTCCAGGGCTGGCGTAAATCCCAGATCCCGGAGAATGTCGCTGTTACGGACGAACCAAGAGGCCCCCGTCGTCGCACAACGCAGGGCGACATTCTCGACGGTTTGCACTCTTTTCATGTGCGTCTTCGCTGCGTATCCCCATGCTGCTCCGGCATACATCAACTGTGGCTGCAAGACAGTCTTGATTAACCTTACCTTGTTGCCAAGGCTCAGTCGGCTATCTCTGTGGAGTAACGGATAGAGTTTCGCCCTCACAAACTTGGCGCAGAATCTCCTTTACCTCCTCCGGAGTGGCAGGTCTGATAGGTTCAGCGTCGGGTAGGCGTCTTAGGCGCCGCACGCGACGCTCCACCTCGTCCGTGTGATCCTCGTCTTCGTCATCGAGAAAGTTCTCCCTACATTGTAGTTCAAAGCTACCAGCGAAAACTTCTGCCTTGTCCCACTTTGTATAGACGATCCCATTCTCTTCGTGAATCGGAGGTATCGAACGACGGGGGGCCCTCAGCGCCTTCTGCATATTTCACAGACTGCCATCCTCGGGATTCAAGGACTCCAGGTGTCTTTGCCACCGCTCCTGGTAGAGCTCGTCCAGGGCGGCTTTGAATCTCCCGTTGAACTAGATTGCGATCTGTTTGTCGCGTGGGTGACCCGTTCTCATGGCTCGCCGCTTGGCGTCTCTCCCTTATCTGCTCCTGCAAAACAAAATGTAACTCACCTGAGTGGTTCGTCTCCTTTCCGTCCTCTCGGTGGTGCTGCTTTCCAGGGCGGTGCGGATATCCATCTCAAAGCTCACGACTGCCACCTCGAGGTCCGCTTCGTCTTGGATAACAGGGACGGGTTGACAGAGTCGTTGCATTTCTGCACGAAACCGCTTCCAGTCGGTCTACCTCCTGACGACGGTTGCCTCGTCGCGACGCTCCTGTCCTAACTCCAATAGGACAGGCAAGTGATTTGTGGAACCCTCGTGATGCGTCGTCAGTTTGGCTTCCATCGGTATTGCCTTGAGCAGAGCGACGTCCAGCACGTCCGGCCTACCTGCACCTTTCTGGAAGGTTGGCTCATCGGGTCCGTACACAAGTACGTCGTGGTGGCTCCGCAGGAACTGCAGAAGCACCCTGCCTCGTGTTGAAGTGGTCGTGCTGTTCCACTCTGGCGACTTTGCGTTAAAGTCACCGATGGCAACCGTATGCGGCCATGCCCCCTTGACCGCCTCCAGATCGTTCTCCAAGAGCGGGTGAGATGGTGGCTGATAACAGGATACCACAGCGATTTCTCCGCGGCGAGTGCTTACAGCGACTGCTACGGCTTCCATGTTTTCCAGCTATGGGACCTGTAACATATGGTGTTCGATACCTCGTTTAACTAGCAGGGTCACTCCTCCTCCTCTGGCCGTCCGGTCCCTCCGATACACCGCGTATCCGAGCATCCTGGCGGTCTGTGCGTTCCCTAGCTTGGTCTCTTGGATGGCTACTACGTCTATGTCTAGACGTGGTAAGAGCTCAAGCAAGTCGTTCTTCCTACTCCGGAATCTGTCGACGTTCCAGAAGGCGACTCTCAGGGACTGCACTTGCCGAGGGACTGCAAAAGAGATGGCATTTTAGTAAAGAAGGCGCGCATGGTGGAGTACATCTCCTCCATCCTCGCCAGCGAGCTGACGAAGTCAGAGGGCGCACTCCACGCCGTCTGGGGCTACTGCTTCTTTGCAACCCCCCCTAGGCGCCACGACGGGAGCCTGCTTTTGCCTCGCGGCGTCCACGAAGCTCTTCGTCGCTGTGGTCTTGGGAGGCTGCGTATACTTAACCTGGTCAGTTTTCCTCATAGGCTTAGCTGCTGCTGCTGTTAGCCTTTTGGCAGCGTTTTTCCTTGGGGCCTAGGGGCAGAACTACACAGGTACACTTCACAAGGGTCGCGAAACTTTACTTGCAGGTATACGTAGTACCTGCTCGCTCGGCTGCTCGGACACAACTCCTCTACCTAGTGATGATACAAAATACTAGGAACGCGTATTTGGTAACAGGTATGACCCTATAACGAGTTTGCTCAAATACTAGTTACACTGTTCCCAGTTCCTCTCTCGCTAGACTACGACGCGACGCGGCGGACTCCGGCTCAACTCGATACTCGATTGGTATACTAGTTACTAGTAGTAACGTAACAGGTACGGCGGTACGAGTTATCTAAAATACTAGTTTTACGTTTGACTGTTACTGTTCCAAGTCCCAGTCAGTGTTGTTAACACGTAGGGAAATTCCCTACTTGTAGAGACAATTTGTCAACAAATCGGTTGGTAGGGAAAATATTCTTATTTTGTAGGTAAAAAAACACTTTAACAAAATAATAAGCTTTGCAAATACTGTTTTACCATTTAAAAAAATAAAAAATTAAAATATGTTGTCAACAGCGCTTTATCTATTATACAGATTTCTAATATGTCTAACTATAGATAAAAGAAATTACTAACTTGGGCAGGCAGCGTAGGGAAATTTATTGTAGTGTAGGGAAATTTCACACTTCGTCGTAGGGAAATAAATTTTAAAAGGTTAACATTACTGGTCCCAGTCCCAGCTCCGTTCCTCTCTAGACTTGGACGCGACGCGGCGGACTCCGGCTCAACTCGATACTCATAGTATTTCGTACTTGGTATTTTTAATAAAGCATACTTGGACTTGGAATTTGGAACACTTGGATAGGCAGGCAGTATTGAGATTGAGTATAGACAATGTTACATTTTATTTTTACTGGTAGATAATAATTTGTAGTAACTGAAGACGAGCGGGTTATTAATAAATAATTAAACCTAGATATTGGTTCCATATTCCCTCGTGTTTGTTAATTTTATCAACACTATAATAGTATTTAGGTATATAATAAGGTAAGTTCGTAAAAAATCCTAGTACTTTAGAACTATATACCTACTATAAAATAACCTTATAAGAAATAACATAAAAATGGCATTCTTCAAATACAATCTATATAAAATAAATTAGGAATGCGTTTCCGTTTTGGATATGTACCTATCTAATAAAAAAGTAGTAAAAATAAAATTTATATTCTTCATAAAATATGACATTGGTTAACAAAAAATAATTTTTGTGTAGACATTTGAAAACACATAACGTACCGGTTACTGAAAAATACTGATTTATATACTCGCGTCAAGAATTCAGACGTCTTACGTCACGGCTGACGTTACACATTTGTTTTTATTGTCAACATAATTCTCGATGTTTGGTCGCGTTAAAAACAATAATTTTTTGCAATTTAGTGCAATATATGATGCCAACTTTTAGTGTATTATATAGTTTTATTACTATCAGTTGCAGTTTCTTAAATATTTTGATGGAAATATAACGAATTATTCATTTGTTCGTATGACGTAGTCGTCTGAATTCTTGTCGCGAGACTACCTCTACCAGCTGATCAAGTCCGTGCTGAAATTCCTTGTCCCTTACGTCTCTCCGGAATGTTCTCCTTGCCTATGAGTTTAGTACTGGTTGTCCGCAACGAAACATACACAATAGTTATTTATATTTTCCTTTCAAATTATGTATATAATCTATTGAAATACGTATTTTTTCAGAAATACATATATGCGAAATTAACTTATTTTTGTCAGTTTTAGAATTAACTACATTAATTACGCAGTTTATATGTTGGAAAACTAAAAAAAAAAATTGCAGAACAGAATGACTGCTGTTACAAAAATAACAGTTTCTATTTTGAATTGTCATTATGCCATTTACATTAATTTTTTGTTAAAAACTGCCGTCCACCAAAACTCCATTCATAGTAAATTACGATTTTGAAAAACTATAAAGTTATTGTAAATTAATAATGTATAATTTTACTACAACTCAGGAAAAAATATAAATATAGTGCACTATACAATGTTAGTAATAATGGACTATTATGTAAGTACGAAAAGACGAAAGAAATTATACTTAGGTGCATATAGACTCGTCTTGAACTGTACGGTTAGTGCTATTTTATTATAAATCAATACAACATTACAACTGAAGTTGTTCAATAATTATTGTGGATTTACATCCTAAAAAGAAACAAAAGCATGTTTTTATAAATTTTATTTAAAAATTGTTCTTATTAAATTTATAGTTACTAGTAACTAGAACCAAACTATCTAAGCAGAACAGTATATTCACTCCAGCAGTGGTAAACCCTAGAAAGCACCATCATCCCATAGTTATCTGGAATGAAAAGTTTGATAAATAAAGTGGTAAAGGTATTTTTGTATATATGCAAGTACCTACAGTTAAAACGTCATATTTTGTCGGTGAAAATATGCAGTTAAACGGATCACCTGCTTTTTTGTTACACCCTGTATATAGTTTCTCAGAATATAATTTCGACATTCAATTTTCTCAACAAGAACATTCCCATATAATTTGCTCTCTACCAATATAGTGTAAACACTGCTGTCTCCATCTGCTCATTGTTTAAAAATCACACCATGCATTTCCAAGCTTTTTTTAAAATCCTTAGTTGATGCCATAGACCGATAGTTCTTATAACATTTGTGAACCGGTATGCTTATGTCTCTTGATTCTGCACATGAACAAATGCAGTAGTACCAGGTAACACAGTTCCATTTGATTAACGTTAATAATACAACTAAACATAAAGTCTATATATAGTACATAAATGTCCCTGAGATAAATATATATTTATATGAAATGAATTGTCCCTATTCAACATCTTTTTGATAACTGTTGTGTACGTTTAATTTCAATCTAAGTATTAAAACTACATAGACATTATTAGTCGACGTAATTTTGATATCATTAGACATAATTTATGGATATCCAAACATGAAAATAATGTCTACTGAAAATGTCTATTTAGTTTTCATACTTAGATTGAAATTAAACGTACTAACAGTTATTAAAAAGATGTCGGATAGGATGTTTATATTAACTTTTTTTTTTCACGTTCCAATGATGTGTAACTATTACTCAGTTGCGTACCTACCTGTAGCAATTAAGACCACATGCGATAGATTTTGGGAAAAATTTTAGTGTCCCTCGAGTTATAAAAAAAAAGTCAACGGTACATACCAAAACCATCAACAAAATCATATTAACAACCAAAACCATGTTTCATTGTCTTATCGCGTATCAACGATGTTGCACAATGTTGCATTCCCATTCTACGCGTACCATCTTAAGAGCATACCACAGCTTGAGAACCACTAAGTAATTTAGTCGAATTATTAACGTTAATTAGATGTAACTGTGTTGCTAGGGTATTAAATAATTTGAACAATTGTTGCGACTCCAGATTTGGCATCATAATTTACTGAATAGAAACCTTTACCCCAACCACTATCAGCAACAACTGTAATAATAAGAGGTATACTCTCTTTGTTTACTTCACCCAGATTCTTTGTCATATCTGCTTTCTCTTTTTCGGTATCCTTCTTTGGTCTTCCAAGCTACAGTACGAAAAGCACTGCCAGAACCAATAGCTATGTTATTTAAAACGAATGCCTTATTTATATCTACATCATTTGTACACATAGGTTGATCGACTTTGTAATATTAAACATTCTACATTCAGTCCTGTGTGTTTTTCCTTGATTAGGTACATGTTTCCAATGTTTGTCAATTTCTTTAATAAATCACTTATCAACTGCTCTTTGACCTTCCCTGACAATTCGTCCTGCTGAAGATGCCTGATTTCTGACAATGACCTATAATAATTAAAAATAAATAATGAAAAGTTTGCTTAGTAATATTTTTTAGAAGTACATACTCTTCCACTGCAAATATTTTCTGTTTCAACAAGGTCATCCTGGTATAAAACTTCACTTCTAGAATAAATCTAAGAAAAAGAAAAGTATGAATTAGAAAATGTATTTAAAAAAAAACTGATTTGAATGTCATTTTTATATATTCAAAATCAATCCACACACAGTAACATAACTAGTTAGCAACTTTAGTTTTCAGAAAAATCTCTTTTATGGCACTGATGGCATAAGTATTTCTTAGTCAATACTATAGTATACTTACTCGTTTTTCGTCATCTATTCAATTCCAGCATATCCAACCTCGTCTTTTGTGACTGTAATAATTCCACCACAACTTTGTCTTCTATCATGTTTTCATTTCCACCATATCTGAACATGTCCGAGCTTGATTGTCTGAAATGTATAAGAAATGTATAAGAATGTGAAATCTGAAATGTATGTAGTTTTTGAAATAATTTTCATGAGACGAGATGAGGAAGGTTATATGATTATAATAAAGATCACAAAGATTGATAGTAGGAGCATAGTAGAAGTCAATTTTTTTATATTTTTCTTCTAATAACTTCTTTGTGAATGTACCAATTTTTTTCTAATTTTGTACATGTAATCACTAGTGTTGCTTTATACCTATGTTCTTAATTTGACACATACATCAAAGAACCTAAATTGGTCTTAGTCTTCAAATAGTAACTTAATACTTTTTTGTTTGAACATTTTTATAAGTTTGTATTTTTTAAAAAAGATCCGTTTGTTATATCCGTTAAATAAACAACCGCTTACTCAAACTCGATTTTCAAAATTAACAAAGCACGTCTTGAAAACAAGAAAATGAATACAACGGAACACTAGTGATACATACAAATACAAAATTAGAAAAAATCAGGCTCACAAAAAAGTTATTACAACAAATTATTTAAAAAAATTTGTAACCCCGCTAATTTTCAGTTTTTGAAAAATTGTTATAGGGTTTTGTAATGAATGAATTTGATTTATGCAAATAGAACTTTTTATCCTCAAATGATATAAAAAAGATGTGCCACTGGAAAATTTTCAGTTTCAGGTACTATACAACGCAGGAGTATGTATATTGTGCCAATATAAAAACATTACGTAAACAAAAAATGCAAATCATGCAGCAATAAATAGAGTATTTATCTGTTTTCATTCCCTAAATTGTATTTTCGCATTACTTTTTTTACAATTACCCATAGGTACTTAAAAAATATTTTAGTTTATTATAAAAATATATTGTTTATATTATTTTTTTAAACTGTTTTTTATATTTAATAAATCAGGAAACTCAAAATTATTTTATTTAAGTTCCAAGTTTCACTTTTACCGTCGCATATATTCAGGAATGTGGACAAAAATTGAGAGTAAATTGTATGGTCCATTATAATAGTTATTCATATAAAATATTTTAATCGAATCCCTCCTGAGGAATTATGACCCCATAACTGAGGGTGATAAATTTAAAGTTTTATTTCATTTCTTCCAAATACGTTAAAATTACGAAGTGAAATTTGGCAAGGCATATAGCTGATAAAACAGCTTCTTCTGGATGAGTATTTTTTTATTATCTATGTCCTGTTATAAGGTGTTGAAATAAAGTACCCTTTGTATATTTGTCATTAGTTTTTTTTAGGTTAATTTTTTCGATCGAAAACAATTGTTGTTTAATGCCTGTTGAATTTCAAATGTGTTTTATTTCTAATAATATTTTGATACGTACAGGCTTTGAGTAAAAAATAAAGTTCACATTTCTACACGCGTAGAATTTCCTTTCCAGTATCTAATTTACACATCGATATCTATAGTAGTACGTTTCCATCATTTTTCATTTGATAACAGTTCATGGTTGTTTTATATAAAATATTGCTGTGTATTAATTATTTGGAACCAAATAAAACAGTACTCTATATTATATAACGTATATATATATAGGTCCTATAGAAATAGTGAAAATTATGGGGAAAAATTTTACTTCTGAAAATATTAATAATTTTTTTATGCAAATACCTAATAAAAAATAATCAAAGCAACATAAAAAAGCTTGAATCATTGTAATAGCCGATCAGATCGGAATAATGATGAAATTTCATTGTTTAGGTAAGTTATAATTAAAAATAATGGAACACGTTTTATGGCATTAAACGGCTCTGCGCAGGCGTTGTGCTGACATTTCCAGTATCGGTTCTGTGTTTTTTAGTGCCCATATGTTTAACAATTATTCTTAGCGAGGTTTATTAAATAATATCATGTGGAACATTTTGGTGATGCGTCTACTGGCATCTTGGAAACTATAAGAGATACGAAAATCGGCAGTTGAGGGAAAATTCTGTTGATAACTTAATGACGCTTGCAACTAGATCTAGGTTTTGAGTTATTTTGAAAAAAAGTTAATATGGCATTATTCATCCGTAACTTTTTTATTTAATTTATATTTAATTATAATTTATATTTGCTATTGCTATTTAATTATAATTTATATTTGCTAAATAATAATAAGTTAAGAATCTAATTAAGAAATTTACAATATTAGAATTTCGAACAGTTACGGTTGCTCGAAATCATCATCAACTTAATTTTTTGGTATGGGCGCCATATTGAATTTGAATTTTATTGCAACCAAAACGTCGCATTGAAAATTTAAATATACAGCGAAATTCTTCGAAAAAATTTGCTGCGGAAAAGTGTTTTCAGATTTAAAAAATCCTCTAAATGAAAAAGTTACAGACGAATAACGCCATATTAACATTTTTCAAAATAACTCAAAAACCTAGATCTATTTTTACTGTTTTAGAAAGGTATTTTAAGCTAATATAAATCAAATCTCCTACAATTCCTATCAATGAAGTCATATGTATGTTCTCTGATACCAAACATCTAGGTATGCTAATGAACAATTCCACAGACAAAGCTATATTCAATAATTATCTAAAGCAAATAATCTAATTTACTCACTCTATAAAAATCTAACTTCACTTTTTTGGCAGTGGGAACAAGACAAATTCAACCACAATAGATGAGATCTGACCTATTTCTGCATTTTTAGGATTGCTTCTTCAGGTGGTCTCCTTTAAGTTGAATCAAATATCTAACTATAAAAATTATAAAAATTAAAATTATTTGAAATTAAATATCGACAATGATAAAAAAGTGACATCCTGTCAATGAATTAAATATGACAATACCTACTTGAAAATTGTTCACCTTTTATGTAAAAGTTTTTATATATTTTTAGGTATTAATAATATTGTGATTAGAACTTATTAGAGCAATTTCTGAAAAATATGTAGATGTAAGAATAAATCATAAAACAAAAATAGTCAATACCTTAAAAGGCACAAAGCAACAAGCAAAGATTTTAATATAACTAGAATTTTATTTTAAACCCTGATTTAAAAATATTTCACAAAACTTCTCAAAATAATTAAATATTTTATGTTAGTTTATTATAAATATATTCCTTCCTATTTCACATTACTTTTAAATAAACATTATTAAAAACTTTATTAAAATTTCATCAAATATTATAATATCAGACTCTGTCAAAAGAGGCGGAGCCAAACTTCCACAAACACTCCACTGCTCCCCTGTCGAGGCTTCATTGGATCGTCACGTTGTATTGAATAGCATGGGTACAGTCCAGGTACAGTCTAGTTGGTCTGTGTGCAACAAGTATAAAAAGTAAATGTTTATTGCACTCGACGTGTTGTCCACTCGGCTATCAAGCAAAAACCAAAAAATGTTTTATTTAGATGACACTAGGTCTAGGAAAATATGACGTCGATTTGAACGTTTATGTTTGTCATGATGACACAACGCTGTAGTAGAATGACAGATGAATGCAATAAACATTTTATTGCACTAGTGCAATAAAGAAGTTTTGTTTTTTTCATGAACGTAGAAAAAATATATTATGTACTTACATTTCTATGGAGACATTAACAATCTCTACAATCTTACCAAAAAAAATTCCTACCCTCCTATTTTCGAGGGTGCTGATCACGAATCTGAAGTCAGAAATCGGCGCTCGCATGTAGTTTTCGAAAAAATTTTTTTCAAAATTGTAACCTCTATGTATACATTTCATTAGGTTGAAATTGCAATATAACTCATATATATTTTGACAACAGTGTGACGTCATGAAATGAAAACGGCAGAGGAGGCCGAGATGTATGCACATTGCAATTTCAACCTAATATAATGTACAAATAGAGGTTATAATTTTGAAAATTTATTTGTCAAAAACTACATGCGAGTGCCGAAATCTGACTTCAAATTCATGATCAGCACCCTCGAAAATAGAGGGGTAGAATTTTTTTTGTTAAGATTGGAGAGTTTTACGCTAATGTAAATAATTACCAAAGGAAGTTCATCAATAACTAGGTTTCACTTTTGCAAAAGAAAGTATATAAGTACATCATATTATTTTTTGTAAATTTGATTTTTCTTAATATTAATAATTTTATAACATTCATTTTAAATATTTAATTTAAACTTACTCTTATTTCATTTACGTAATAAATCAGCTCTGTACTTACCTATTTCTGCATTTTTGCACCAACTTATTATTTTTCTTTTGTATGATAAATACTTCTTCTTTTTCAGATTCCAGTTCTGAATCCTTCCCATCCTGAATAAATTTCACAATTATTCACAAGTTTTTCTCATAATATGAAGTATTTGAAAACACTAAAATAATCAGTATTTAGTACGACTCAAATTGTTAAGATGCGCAAAAACATCTCAAAAACGACAAATTAAACACAGGTGTTTGGATTTTTCTATGTATGCATGTACAATATATACCATATTATGCTACCGAACCGAGACCCAATCGAGAATCGATAAAATAGTTTCTGAAACATGTTTTAATTTTGACCCTTAAATAGAAATTACATTAGTTCATTCATAGGGTCTTATATTAATTTATATTTGGCCCCATATTTCACATTTTCTTCTTTTGTTGGATGTATATTTGGTTGCATATCTTAAAACTACAATATTTGATTGGTTGTATTTAAGTATCTTACTAGATGGCAGCACTTCCTGTAGGAGTAAATATATTTTGCCATTTTTCGTTTTTAGAAAAAAAATAAAGCTTTTCAGGTAAAATATTTAGGAAGTGCTTGTTTGTATTTCTATATACAATAGCGGACGGTCCATTATTTCAATCATATATATATGATTTATTCTTAAAGTTAGGGACCGTCCGCCATATATATATTAATTTTATAATTCCTTTTAAAAAATGAGCCAATTTACTATTAAGGAATTAAGATCAAATTATTAAGGAATATTAAGATCAAAATTCGAAAAATAGTAATTTACAAAATGGCGTAAATAGTAATTAACAAATGGCGTTCTATGAATATTCTATGTTCTGTTTATGGCTAAACCGTTAGAAAACGTTATTGGATATCTTCAGAAGTTTACTCAATTTTCTATGAAATGTTAAATGGAATACTATATTTTTTATTTTACTATCTTAATAATCTTTTTTTTTTTTCAAAAATGTACCGGAAGTAGCCATCATTTTCAAATTTAAGTTATGAGCGAAAATATTTTATAACTTCTAAAGATATAAAATTTTGCCATCTGGTATTTTAAGCTTAAAGTATTGTTACAGATTGTAATTCAGCTATTAAATCGCTTTAAAACAAAATCGAGTTGGTTAAAATCGGTTAACCATCGTCTGTTAAATCGGGTCACCTAACATGGTCGCTGCGATTTGGCAGACGATGTTATCCAACTTTTTCTGCAATACAATAATTCTGGCCTCCCCATACCCCTTACTTTAAGACGTACAGCAAAATGTCAAATAAACAATTTTTAAAGTGTTAATAAGATAGTTCAAAATCATTCAAAATAACATACCTCCCCTATTGATTTTATGGAGAAAATTCTCTCTCTGATTAAGATTTGAAGTTCGCTATCTGGCGGTAAAATATGAAAGTCTAAAATAATTTTAATGGCTTTTTCGGGTCACAATTTTTTTAATAAGGCAAAAATTCAAATTTGTACGTAGGTACATACATTGACACTTGCAATAACTTCTGTTTTCATGGCTTACTTAGGTTTTTATTGAAGATTATTTGTTAGAAAAATTTAGAATTTTTGCCTTATTAAAAAATATATTATTTTGTTGTAGAATCATTTCATGCCAGTACAATACATTATTCTGAACAAAAAATAAAGAACATGTTAATTTTTCATTAGAGAGCCCGTTTTACAGATACAATTTATTTTAAGTTGAAAAAAATTGTTTTTTGACAGCCCATATCTCAAATACCTTTGAACCCACAACAATGCAATCTTATACAAGGGGGTTTCTAAATGTGCTGATTAAGAATATCTTATTAGTTCTTTTTTAAAAAAATCGCTAATACATTTTTTTGAAAATTGACCCCCTTTCTCCATCTTAGATTGGGACGCCTCTGACTATAATTAAATATGGGTACTTTATAGGTATAGTTTCAAAGTATTCAGATATCAGGTGAGCGAGATACCAGGGCGGCTCCATGAAAAGTAGGACACATTGTATTATATATTTTCAGTCAATTTAAAAAATTAACAGTCCTTATAAAATATGATTTTTATATAAAATTTTCATCTGATCTATTTAAAATATTGAGGTTCAAACTGAAACAGCTGTTACTATGATGTAAAAATATCATTTCATGTTAATTTTTATTTTTGAAAAATTTATTCAAATATAATTTGCTTGTTTTTGGAAAAAAAAATCTTAATAGCAAAGTATGACAAATATTTATTATTGCAAATTAGCATTACATTAGATACAAAACATTGTTCATTTAGATCTCTATTTTACTTACATTTTTCATAATTGATATATCTATTATGTAGGTAATAAAAGTCACTATTTCTTTATATACTCCTACATATAAATATTGTTATCATGTTTGCATTTAACAGAATATTTTCTCTAGTTTTGACAGAATTATATTAAAATGTTCTTGGTAGAATAAATTATAATTTGAACATAATACATTAATTAGCAGTAGCAAGCGGATTTCGGACAACTAGAATAACAGCATCTCCTCTAAGGAACATTTTAGATATAAAGCGATCCTTATTTACTGGTTTAGCTTTCTTCTTGCCTTTGCCAGGGCGAGGTAATTCGGTCCACATTTCTTTAACATTTTCTAATACCATATTACAATGACGGTCAAAGGCTTTTACGCGACCCAATAATTTTTTATTATTTCTGCAATTTATGAGTACTTGTGTATTGTTTTTTACTGACTGCGTTAAAACAGATAAAGGTCCGGTATTAAATTCCTCTTCTTCCCTTGCCTGTAATTCTTCTGCCGTCATTTCAGATTTTGGTTTTGTTAAAGCCATTTTCTTTCAATAAATTTAATGACACCAAACAACCAACACATTTATTTACTCTTTTTAGGTTATACCGCCGCGGCTGCAAGCAAACATGAATCAACAACAAACCATCAACAAACTCGCAACCACAGAACACCTCTCGCAAAGGTATTAACCACAGATTACCGAAATAACCCAAGATCCTTGTGTACCGTACAAACTGATACCGTTCACACCATCCGCCATCTTACTTTACGATGACGACAGTTTTCTTTGCGAAGACGTATTGAGGGAGAATCAGAGATACATCTCTGGGGAGGATCGTGGAGTACTAAATATAAATATTCTAAAAACATGTTAACAAATCATAGAAATATATTTTACTCATGCATCTTATTGCTCTTTCACTGCTGACCTCTTTTCTGTTTCTTTTGTCTCGCTTGTTGCACTTTCACTTGTTTCAGCTGTTTCTAACATGCTTTCGTCTTATTCCTCTCTCCTTGTCATATTTGAACCAATAGATGGCGCTGCAAAAAAGTTCAGATGTTTTGTAAGATTATTTATGTATTCATGAGTTTTATTATTATAATTGATTCTTTAGTGATTAAAATTACTTCCCTTTTATTTAATGAACATCAACTTATCAAATAATATGTATGTACCATATGTATTTAGAAATCATAAAATATATAAAATTCCAGAAGCCTTTACATTAAGCACATTAAAATAGACTATGGAGAAGCTTAAAAAGCAGCTATTTTGAAAAAACTTAAACCAAAACGTAATGTTCGTCATTGGACTTTAGAAACATATGTTTCCAGGATTTTGGCGCAAAATTTTCATTAGTAAATTCCCGACCATTAGTGTGAAGCTACCCCGTTAGTGCAACCAGCTAGTAAAAGCTAAGTTACTGCAATATTGCGGAAATGGTAGTTGTATACGGATGTTTACAAAATGTGAATGCCACTGCTGCGGAATATCGGAGAAATGACTTAAAAGTGATAGAAGCTGTTTTAAATTTAGTTGAGGAGCAGCCTACTATTTCTACAAGAACCATTTCAAGGCGATTGGAGATATCCCAAAGCAAGATCTGCAGAATATTACGAGAAAACTCACTGAACCCGTATCATTTTCAAAAAGTTCAATTGGCTTCAAAATCAAATTGCAGCTGACCCTAATTTTATTAATAAAGTACTATGGACGGATGAGTGCAGCTTGTCTCGAATTGTCATTTTAAACAGATTAGTACCATACTACTTAAAAAATAATAAATTTCTAGGCTAGATGTACGTAGCTACAAACTGAATAATTAATTGTACTTACGAGTAATACTAAAAACTCATATTCAATAATTATTGTAAAACGTAATGAAAACGTAATATCAAAATTATTAAACTGTAATAACATTCCAAAACATTTATTTATTATCTATATATACAAAAGAGATTTAAGAGATTTAAGCAATGTATCTCTGCCAATAAAGAATTATTGTAAAAGCCTAGGGGTTACAATAGATAGAAATTTGTCATTTAAGTGTTATGTTGATAATTTAATTAAAACTGCTTATATAAGGCTGAAATCGTTATACAAATTCAAATACATTTTAAGTACTCAAGTTAAGTTGAAAATAACGGAATCTTTAATATTGTCTATGTTTGACTACTGCGACGTTGTATATGGTCCCTGCTTGTCAGCACACAATACGCATCGCATTCAAGTATTGCAAAATACTTGCATGAGATTTTCAACTAATCTAAATAGGATAGATCATGTTACTCCCAGTTATTTTGAGAATGACTGGCTTAAGATGAACATTAGGAGGAACATCCATTTTGCATGTTTTGTTCAAAATATTTTGATTAGAAATACTCCAGTGTACTTGAAAAATAAGTTGACTTTTGCTGTAGATGTTTGTGACAGATCCAGAAGAAATCCTTTTCTTCTGCATGTACCAAGACACTCCACCTCCCTATTAAAAAAATCGTTTACTTATTATACATCCTCTTTATTTAATTCCTTATTACCTTTCGAGCTGAAATTGCTATCAAACATTTCAAAATTTAAATCACATGTTAAAATATTCTTTGATAGCCTAGTGTGAGATCATTTATGTTGTCGGCAATATTTCAATAATATTACAATTTTTATAATGTTATAGTTGTCAAAATTGAAGAATGTAAAATATATATTTAAATAATTAAAACATTAACAATATTACAAATATTACAATAATATTGTTGTGGTTTACTGATAACCTCTAACCACGGCTCTAAACATATTACCTACGTATTTAAAAAATGTAATGCTAAATGCAGTTCCACTTAATTTCAGTGAGCGGATAATATTGAGTGAAATCGAATCTTTTCCAGAATGCATGCGGATATTTAGAATTGACACATCCAACAACACTGATTTACGTATCCGGCCGATCTGTTGGTTATAGAACTGACCGTATGTAAATATCCATAGATAGCGCGATGTTTAATTACTTTATTTATTTATTACTTGTGTAAATATAGTTGTAAATTTAACTGCAAGTTGCATTATTGTAATTCATGTCATGTTGAGTGGATTATCGGTATGATATTTTCCAAAATTGGATAAAGTTGTTTATCGAATAAGATAAACTATTAGTAATGCAATTAATAACTAAAAAACATTGTGTAGAGAATCAAAAATCAATCAGGTAATTATTTGCATTAGCGTAAAACTCTCCAATCTTAACAAAAAAATTCCTACCCCCCTATTTTCGAGGGTGCTGATCACGAATCTCAAGTCAGATTTCGGCGCTCGCATGTAGTTTTCGAAAAAAAAAATTTTCAAAATTGTAACCTCTGTGTTCTTAATTTCCTATTATTTTGTTTGTAAACATGTCACTGGCGTACTGTATGGTTTCTGCTTTTTTCTTGTATCTCGTTAATGTTATTCTTTGTGTATTTTTGTGGGTGTTATTCAATTTCATTTCAATTCACAATTAGCTAAGCACCTACTGCTCCGCCATTGCTAGAGGCACAAAATAAAATATGGCGCTGATCATAAATAATCCATTCGCGCAGATTTTAGCGCATTCCAGTCATCATAATATAAAATTACATTTCCGTGAAAGTAACTCACAAACCTAAAAAAAAAAAATAGACTGCGTCGGTTCATGATATAGGTCACGTGACAGGTGCCGCGTTTTCTAGGGACCTACGGTCCAGAAAATGGATATTTTATTTGCTTTATGTTGGCGGTTCTGCAAATATGATGGCTGCATTGCAATCTGAAATTAATTAACTTGATGTCATTTTAAATGTCATTAAAGAATGTGACATGAATGTGACCAATCAAAGTAAATAAATGAGCTTCACGCTACAATACAACCAACGTAAATTGGCATAAAAACCAAGGTTTAGCGATTTGGACTTTTTAGGGCAGCCATGAATTTGCGGTCGCCGGCAATATGACACTGGCACAGTCTATATTTTTTCTAGATTTGTGAAGCAACTCGTTGAAAGGAATCGCCATTTGACACATGATATAAATTATTGCATTTTTAATTATTTCGCGCATCTTTTGTATTTATAATTTACAACAAATATTCGCTTAAAATGAATCGTAGTTAAAAGATGGAATACGAGTTTGTTTATCTGATTCTTTTACACATTTCTCAATATTTTGTAGTAAAATAATTATTATTTAGTAGGAATAGAATTTTATACTTTACAGAATGTTCCATTTAAATGTAGATATTAAGTTTTACGTACACTTAGATATAAAATTAGAAGTTTAATATTGCACATAGGTAGGTATATAAAACTATTATACACTTACATTATGTGAAATATGAAAACCAGTGAATAAATACAGAAATTGTATGCGTGAATAAGTCGCCGTCACCGATTTAAATTTTCAAATTTCAAATAATTGTATTATTATAATTTATATTATAATTATAGTATTAGAGCATTACAATTCGGGATTAAATTTCATCGTTCAAATGAACGAATCGTAAGAGTCGATTCATTTTACCAAATTGTGTGAATCGATTCATCAAAAAGAATCGAGTTGCCCACCTCTATTATCTAGTCTGTGTTCTATTGCCCGTTTGCAGACTCACGACGGGTGGCAGCACTCTACAGCACATATGATGTCATAGTTGTCAATTGTTTGTATTAATAATTTGACTTTTCTTAAAAACATACTTCGGAACTATTTATGCTTAAAAATTACAAATTTCCATAGACCTTATAAATCATGGACGCGCCCAAAACCGTTTTCTGCCTATATAAATCGTTGATGCTCAGATGTGTGCAACAGAGATAGAGCTAGTCCGGGCAAAAACCCACAGATCATTGGCCGAAAAAAAAACAAAAACCGTAAATGACAGACGTATGCCATTTACGGTGACAGACCGACTCCACCATAGCTTATGAGTCTTTAAACACACTAAACACAACTAAATCACAAAAGGCACACAAATCATTAACAATATTAACAGGAAAGGTTTTGTCAGGTTATGTTTATGTTATATATATTTTTCTGTCATAGAACATGTTTTTGCCCGGACTAGATTCAGCGGACCTCTCTTTCTAGGGCCGGTTCATGATTTATATGGTCTATGCAAATTTCAAATATCTATTGAGTGTACGCTTCTGTTAACGCATTATTTTTTAATTTATAAATTGATAGAACTTAAAATAATGAAGTATTGTGTTTTTCATGGTAAAAGTGAAGTAGCAGTCCATTATTGCGTATGGATTTCATTAACAATCTAAAACATTTAGGGCGGAATTTATAGTCACCACTTCACTGATAAATAAAATGCCCCTCAATATTGTGTTTCATTATCTATACTTAGTGGAGACTTATTAAAATGTGGTACAAAACAATTAGTAAATCGTCACCCTACATTTTTATCTTGTAAATTGCATAACTAGTATGAAATAAGTGCACACAATCTTAAGTGTCATATATGAATTCCACCCTTAGACGGAAGCACATTGTGTGGACCACAGAATATGTGTGGACTGTATGAATGGTATTAATGTCGCATATTTTAAATTTTAGATATGAAATACATAATACATAGATTTTAAATAAACCAAATTAGATAAGTAGGTACTATTAACAAAGAAACTTTATTATTTATGTCATTATCAAGGGTTATACATATTAGAGCATTGCAGAACTTTTATTATATGTTTCAAATAAATTATTTATTATTTAATGTAGCATTTAAGGGAATACTTATCAATTTGTTTAAATATAGACTTAACTTTGTTTTCTGATTATTTCGTTTCAATTATTAAAAATCAAAAACAAATCAAAATATTTATTATCAAATTAAAAACCTGGTAAATAAAATAGTTTTATATTATTTTATAAAAACTAATAAGTTTCATTTGTCATTTTTATGACAATTTAACAACAAAATCTACGTCTAAATGAACCGTTACATATCCATATTTATTATTTCATTACATTATAATTTATTATTTATATACTTATTATTTATTTATACAGGGTGTCCAGAAACTCTCCTGACAAACGAAGACCGGAGATTTTTCAGATAATTTTAAGACAATTTAACCCAATTCACCTAATTCGAAAATGCTTCACTGGTACGCTTGTTTAGCCTTCAGAGATGAATCGATTCCATCTAGTACCGGTCATAGGCGTCCGTTTTGGGTAGGTCAACGGTTATTTTAACGCGTAACTTCTTTGTATTTAACTTTTAAGCATTTGTGACACTAGATTATTAAATTTTCAGTTATACTAGTACTAAAAGGTACTCTTACTTTAAGTCATTAGGATACACCGTTTTCTAGAAAAATGGATTTGAAAATTTTTTTTTTCGTCATTAAAGTTCAATTTATATTTTTTGCACTAGTTGGCTCTGAACTGCCAACAAAAGTAAAACATACGTTTTTCATTGTCAAATTGTTGTCAGTTCGCGAAGTTTATCTTTTAATTTTTTACTTTGTGGAATTCAAACACGATTTAAATTTTTTTAAAAATGATTTTTACTAATGAGGAATACGCCGATATGCATTTAGTTTATGGCGAAATGAGGTGTAACGCTCGAGCAGCGCAACGTAGATACGCTGATAAATTTCCCAATCGTGAGCATCCCACTCACTCAACATTTACAGCTCTTCATCAACGAATAAGAGAAACAATAATGAAACAGGAAGACATAATGATGTAACAGCAGAACATGAAGATGTTATTTTAATTGAAGTTGATGAAAATCCAGAAATTAGCGTTCGAAGACTATCTGCCATGTACCCCACAATTTCAAAATCTTCCGTAGGAAATATCTTACACAAAGAAAATTTATATCCTTTTCATTTTACAAAGGTGCAAGCACTGCTAGAAGGAGATTTTCCTGTTCGTGTAGAATTCACTAAATGGTTACAAAACCAGAAAAATCAAGATGAAGATTTTTTCAGATACATTTTGTTTGGTGACGAACTGACGAAGCTACATTTACAAAAAATGGAATTTTTAATGTACAAAATGCACATTATTATTCGTACGTTGGTGACAATCCCCACATTGTTCAACAATTTAAGCATCAGCATAGGTGTAAGATAAACGTCTGGATAGAAGTAGTTGACGATTATCTACTTGGACCTATGGAATTACCTGCTCGTTTAAATGGTGCTGATTATTTACATTTCCTGCAAAATATTTTACCTGATTTGTTAGATGAGGTGCGTTTAAATATTCGGCAAAACTTATGGTTTCTACACGACGGCTGTCCGGCCCACTTTAGCAGGAATGTACAAGACTTTCTAGATAATAACTACGAAGACCATTGGATTAGAAGAGGAGGTCCAGTTGCTTGGCCAGCAAGGTCGCCGGATTTGAATCCTTGCGATTATTGTGTTTGGGGATACATAAAAGCATTTGTTTATTCCGTTCCGATACAAAATCGTGCACAACTCTGGCGAAGGATACAATGCTTGCAACGAATTTAGAAATAACTTTGGAATTTTTGCAAGAATCGTTCGACGTTCTCTAAGCAAAAGGGTAAATTTATGCATAGAGACTAATGGTCATCACATCGAGCATCTTTTGTAACTATCTACCTTTGATACTTTTGTTTGTTACTTTCGTTCCATTGTAATAAATACTTTGTTTTTAAAAATCTTTAACTAAAATTTTTAAACTTTAATGACGAAAAAACGAAAAATTTTCAAATCCATTTTTCTAGAAAACGGTGTACCTTTTAGTACTAGAATACCTGAAAATTTAATAATCTAGTGTCACAAATGCTTAAAAGTTAAAGACAAAAAAGTTATGCGTTAAAATAACCGTTGACCTACCCAAAACAAACGCCTATGACCGGTACTAGAAATTCGCAATTGATGGAATCGATTCATCTCTGAAGGCTAAACAAGCATACCAGTTTTTGTTTTTCTAAGTAGAAGCGTTCTGGAGGTATGTAAACAAAACTGTTTACAAGGCGCCATCTTCAAAGAGCTCTAGTTCCCTTGGGAAGCATTTTTGGACTAGGTGAATTGGGTTAAATTGTCTTAAAATTATCTGAGGAATCTCCGGTCTTCGTTTGTCAGGAGAGTTTCTGGACACCCTGTATATATATTTTATTTAGTTATTTATAAAATGAAAAAATAAATAATTAAATTACATAGGCAACTAATTAATTTTTGATTCGTTATGTGCTATGAAAAATTTACTTCGCACGATTTTATCGCGGCAAATTAATGACATCAAAAAAGGAGCATTAAGTCTTTCTGAGGTCATGGTAGATTGAAATCATTTTTGATTCTCGGCTTTTTTGAAAAACCCCTAATATATTGACACTGCAAAATATGTCAGGATATTCGACCACAGCAAAGTGACCCATCAGCTTATTAGAAAATCTTTTGTTCACAAAAAATTTGCTATAGAGAGACAAATGTAATTGTAATAAAAACAGATTAATGAAGTGATAACATTTTCAGGGCAACTGTTGCCCTGTGCTCCATTGTGTGGTCGTTTATAATTTTTTTTTAAATTATACGTAATTTACTGCATTGAGAAATGAATTTTTATTTCCAACTGCAATTATAAAGAAAAACATTTTTATATTTTACCATTTTATTTAAAGAAAAAAAAATTGATGTAAATCAATGACTACAAATTTTGGTAAGAAGTATTAACAGCATAAAACTAAATAAGCATGCAAAAAATTAAAAAAACTAAATACATTCTTGACAGATGGTCAATAGGCACCCTAGACATGGTAACAGCGGAAAAAATAAAAGTATTGTTAATACCGATGTTTAACAATAAATATTTCAATATATCTTTCACACGGCACTTGAATTATGCATGTATTAAATACATAAAATGCAGTCTTCAGTTCATACTCGAGAATAACTGTTGTCAAACATCAGTAATATTTAGGGGTGGTTATACTATTTAACAGTCAATCTACATGGCACAATCAAAACATATCATTCAATCACAAAAATAATTATCCCTTGTCTCAAATGATCCCTGCTCAATAATCATTTACAATTTATACATACTCACAAAATTTCCAAATGACAGGCTTACCTTGACACAGTGAAAATATAAGATTTAGAACCAAAATTTAGTCTTACAAATAAAACAGTAACTATTTCAATTGCATTGTTTATTTAATAACTAATTTTCCCCTATCTAGAAGTATTTATTTTCACACAAATTTTGGAAAACAGCTTCATTTTTATATTTCCTCTATTAATTGTGTATACAATACAAATTAATGTGACTTTTTCACTAATCAATAGGTACCAATATTTTCATTTTTAATAAGTCTTTCATTTGAAATTGAATAATTTTGTTAATCAATTAAGGAATAAGGGAATCAAGGTATCAAAATTTAAAAATTACACAAGAAATAATATAGTTCAAATATTTAAAAATCTATAATTTTTTTTTAAATGGTTTTAATAAATATCTTGTGGTTCTTACTCTGTGGATTTATATATATTAAGCACACGACAAGAAAATTAAATGAAAACCAAAGAATGTCGTGTTAACTATTTAGTGATTTTCAAGATAATACTATTGAAATTATAGAACTACAATAACAAAATAACCATCCTGAAAAAAAACTTTCTGTGTAAATATTACAGATTTATTATTATTAAAGATAAAATGTAATTTAAATTTATTATGTCCCATTTACAATTTTTAGATATCTTAAGATTTTAATATTTTGAATTTGTTTATCAACATCTGCTTTTGAGGAGAAAGTGGATGATGTTTAAATAAAAAGCCTGTTATAATAACTCGTAAATCTAAAAATCTTTAACTCATAAGATCCCAAGATAAGAATTTTGTATATTTTTATCTTTATCTATGTGAAATATAAATTTGTGAAAATTATTGAATTTACACTGACAGTAAATTCAATTGTTCAATTTATATTACCTATTTCCTTTTGGATATTGTACTCTGTATAACATTTATTTAGTCAAATTTAAAAAAGTATCTACTGTAGTAATTAAGTAATAGTGGTCACAGAAGAACACAAGATGGTGGTTACTGAAAATTAAAATAGTCATGCCTTAATGAAAAAATTTGGAAGGAAATTTGCAAAATAAAAAATTAAAATAAAGGTAGACATAAATTGCACATTTGCAATTTTTTTTTTTTATAATTCACTGATACATGTAGCGGCGGCAGGCATTCAATGAACGTCATATGAACAAATTATTCATTATAATTTGATCGCAATATTTTACAAACTGCAACTAAGAATAGTAAAACTGTATGTTACACTAAATGTTTGCATTATATGTTACACTTAAATTACAAAAAATGATTTGTGAATAAGATATTATCAACAACATTGTGCGATATGCGATTATTGAATTCCTGTCGTTCTAGTCAGATTTAAATTTTAATTTCATACTAATATTCAAATATCTAAACTTATATACAGTAACTAAAAATGAAAATATTATAAAAAATTAGAACAAACATGTTGCAAATATGTGCATTTCTTTATGATATTCGAGGATTGGCTACCTCTATTTATTTTACAAATTTCATATAAAATGTTTTTATCATATAAGTTCTTTAGGGGGAGCTAGAAATTATCCCTTAAAAAATGGTATGACTTCCACGCTTCATTAGGCCTCAATTAGTAAAAACCCAGGAATTAATTTAGAACAGAAAATAAATTTATATGTATATAAACTTGCAGAAATTGTAATTATTTAGGATATTGTTATAACAGGTTTATTTCCTGGGATATTAACCTAACAATTTTTTAAAATTTAATTTTTTATATTTTATGCACTGATTGTATAATAAACATTTATAAATAGATTAAAATACAGCATAACTTATTTAAACACTAATCAAACTATTTTATAAGGTGTCAAAGTCATATGTCCAAATTTTAAAATATGTCGATTACCTTAAAAATAATGCTCTGTATTTTTGAAAACAAAAGATAATAAACCTATTATGTACGGGTAAGATTTGTCTTACTTTAATTTTTGACCCTAGAATTTATGGTACATAAAACCTTGAACACGAAATTCGTGTTATTCGAATTCGAATTATGCAATGTCGTGAAAAATCTCAATTAGTGAATTTTGTCAACTTCAATATTTTCATCATAAAACTTGTCATTGACTGTTGAACTGGTAGATGTCAGAAGCTCCAGTTATACTTATTAATCTCTCATAATGATGAAAATAACGAAAATATTTGTTTTGCGAAATTCACAAAAAATTGACATTTTCCCGCCATTAACAATTTAAATCAAAATCTGCGAATTTTGCGTTCATGAGGGGAAGGCTGTATTCTGAAACACCTGTGTAAAATACTGGCATGGAAATTATCATTTGACATGTTTACCAGATCAGATTACATTAACAAACCATAAACCTGAAAGTATTAGTAAGTTCCTATTGAGATTAGTGATGTTCATAATACTCCCAATCAGTTACATATTTATCTTTTTAGTGAAAATAACAGAATGTGTTAGTTTCATTATTAATCAATTTTGTACAATATTGTGAAAATAAATTAGAAATGGTTTCAAAACTTTTAATTTTTCCTGTCAGTATTGTTACATCTTTAAATTTAGATATGCAGCCCATACATTTGTATTCCTAAAGTACAATGAACAAATATTTAATTCAGTTCACTGTGATGGAACGGTAAATATATTTTGCAAACTAAAATTTACATGAATGAATCAATTATCTATTTAATATATGAAATCCTTGCTCGATTTCAGTTCTAGAAACTGGGAATGTTTTAAGGATAATAAAATAATTTAGGCCTAGAGACACTTACAGCTAAATATAAAAAAATAAGTCAAAAAGTGACAAACAGACTTACTTTTTTAATCACTCATCTTACATGCTAATTCATACAGCCTTTAACACATCATGAAACAGTGTATATATAGAGTATGTCTCCGGAAAGGAGAAACGACCCTTGTAAGAAATAAAAGAAAGTTAATCGTGAAATATGACCTAGGATTCAGTCTTGTGTGTAGTGTTAGGAAAAATCGAGTTATTTCAATAACCGAATACTGAGTATTTAAGTGATTTCAAAAACCGATTGATAACTCGGATCATAGTAACTTGAATTCTCAGCAACTATACATATTACTATTTTTGTAGTTTATATATGTTTTATTTTAAATACATATACATTTTTGTTTGGGTATATTTATATATTTAAAATAAAACAATACAAATCTTAGATATATAACAATATATATTATATTACAAACAAAACATGTAAAAAAAATTCAAATACGACGTAAACTGATGTACACATCCCCTCGCTATTCAATAAGGCAAGTAATGTTTTACTCGAGAATTTAAAAAGATAAGAATATGCTTACTTGAGCATATAAAAAAGTGGAAATCCTATAGTGAACAGTGAAAAAAGAATCATATAAATAATTTGTTACTCATATAACTAATAACCGAATAATCAGTTATTTTTCACTCGAGTGATCCCAACACTACTCGTGTGAAACAAAATGTGCTATGATTTTATAATGTGCCCTTGCTGCATAAGATATAATAAAACATTGTTAATAAAAGGTTTCTTAGAATGAAAAAACTGAATAAGTGTGCATAATTTAGGTTCCTTAAACTTTTTGCTGGATTTATGATCTTTTTGTTAATTAGTTCAAGAAATTTTGCAGTTACTAACGTTTTATTTTGAAAATTTTATCTTAATAATCATTTTGTTGCATGTCATACAGAAGAGGCACTTTACTATTGCAGAAATTCGGATATTTCTAAATTTTCAAGTTTTACAGGATTTTGAACTTTCTGATTTGAAAAACTCTTAGCTTAATTCTAAAACACTACATATTAACACTAACTACTGTTGTCTTTTGCGTCATTTTACCTATCTGGGGACATGCTGTATATCTACATGGAAAAATCCACTTCTGTATTCATGATAAATATCACACATACAAGGAATTATGTAATTGCATAATTATAAATTCTAATATTGGGAAGTTTTCTAAATTATCAATTAAAAAAACTAATGAAGTAGTAATTTTTGGCAACCATAGAAATCTTCCCAAATCACAGATTTATTTGTTTCTCTCCATACATAGAGCAGATTATTTGTATTATTCATTATTTCAAACATAAACTACTTTATGAAATTTCAATATTCCACACACACATTTTTCTCTGGACAATATAAATTAAATATTTTGTGGCTAAAAGTATAATTAAAACTGTTTATCATCAAAATGTAAGTAATCTAAAAACAAATTTGAATAGTAATCTTAGCAGGATTGTGTGGTTTGTTAGAATATTTACTTTCCTTTTTCATCAATATTTTAAATTATGACAAGTGTCTATGTAGGCATAATAGAGGTAAATACTAAATGCAATGATTTCATCTGGATTGTTTTTTCTTCAGCAAAAGTATTTTCAATATGTTTGGACAGTTTCAAATATCACTTATGTAAGGCACATGGTAACTTTTTAACTTTTTTCTTCATTGAAGGAACTATTAGTCTAATTAGTTTCTATATGATCACTTGAAATATATTACTTTAGGACTCAATATTTGAACAATGCTTAGTACATTATACAATATCGCTCTTTCATCCGTTATTCTTTGGGACATGAAGTAAATTATAGCAATTATTTTAAAAATTGTATATAGGACGGTATAATTCACTTAAAACTTCTCAGGCAGAGTAATGTATGCATGTTGCATTCCTGAGCAATTCTGGTAAATCGTCCTGTATCTTCAGAACTGTTCATCTAAACAAATAAATGTATCCCTTGAAACCAAGAACCATTCTAAATATAGTACCAACATCGGAGTTCCTGTCAAAAAAAAAAAATTGAAGCCATCGACGATCTCTAGAAGCTGGCTTTTATAGACCAACACTATTTTTTTTTTAGTTACCCTGTAATCTACCTGGGGAATTTTAAGTGATTCATCTTGTATACATAGTAAAAATTGATCATAAAGATATTGTCCTAAAGTTTAAACAGAATGGTTTCTTGCATTACAATGATTCAATCGATGAATTTATTTTTAATAAAGGAGATATTGCTAAAGGTATGATATACCTTAAAAGTAGTTAGACAAAAGTGTCACTCAAAAATAAAATTCAAATGACCATCTTTTTTTTAAATTTGGTAATCTGGCTTGTATTCGTATCTATGTTACTATTTCTTTATAAATCCTAGGCATTATACCTACACCTTAACAACTTTATCTTCAAATATTTTTGTTCGTATTAAAAAATATATCAAGTGAAAAACAAACTCCCACATTATAAAAGAAAAAAATTAAGCAATTTCTACAATATTTGTTAGTTTTATAAAGAAAAAGTACCTAGTAGCTTGTTCCTTTTTTTTTTGGTAAAAATAAGTAATTGCATTTAATCACCACCACCACTGTCTGATCTAAATTGTAAAATAATAATAATAATACATATTTTAAAGCTCTACAAAGACATTTGATATGGTTTTTGAAAATATTTGCATTTTATAACTTAGTTCTTCAAAGAGAAACAAGTGCTGCAGCAAAATTTTGAATTATAAATTTTATGTCATTTCCAAATTTGAATTCGGGTCTCATTGTATTACTATATTACATTAATATTTGTTCAAATACTACTATTATTTTGTGTTATAACAAAGAATTTGCAAAATGGGTAAATAAGTATAAATTTCAACATTCACTTGTTTCAATAGGTATGTAAATAAGAAAGTTTATTATTATACAAACCACATAATGTTCCTAGTAATTAAACATTAAATGCACTTAATAATATGTATAACATTTGACAATTGGCAATTGAGAAAGTAGGCATTTCTCAATTGCCAGACATTTCAAACATTAAACAAATTAAAATCAATCACAAACATAATATGGTAAGCAGTTTTAAATTATATTTTATAATTTTATACCTGCTTTATTAAAAAACTGTAAAACGAATATATATATATATATATATAAATTATACATACAGTTTTTTTAAATATGAATTGACAATGACAAATACTTTTAATATATAATTCCCTAGGATAGCAACTCCATAATACAGAGATTGAATCATTATTGATATAGTGTATTCCGTATTATCCAACACACATGGGATCAAGAAACCATTAAAAAAAATGTCGGATAATATGAAAGCATAAAGACCAGTGGATTTCCAATAGTATTTTATAAAACTCAATATGACATTACTTCTTACATTATGTAATAGATGATCTTTTAAATTTACAATTTTTTTTACCAAAATGATTCAGATATGTTTACTCATTAAAGGTACAGTTGTTTCTAGTAGTCTTACAATAGCATTTAGTTTTTTGTCTTAATAATGTTGCTATCTTGGGAAATTGCTAACAGAAAATTCCCCTATTTATTTTAAATGGAACTGTTGTATTTATTTGTGAGTCCCAGAATATCAATCCCATAGAAAATCGATTTTTCAGAAAAAAGTTCCATTCAATTATTATTACATTTGGTATGACTGCTCTTAAGATAAATCTTTCATTCTATAATTCTAGAACCATTTAACCACCTAAATGAAACAAAACCTCAACCATATTATTGCTCCAATACAGTTGCAATTATTTTTATTTTTGGCACTTAAATTTGGAAGAACATACTTGTAAAATAATAATTTTTAATTTTCATTGTTAATGAAGCAAGTTTAAATTATATATGAATAATATTTAATAACATATTTCCATATATCTTTTGGGTATAATAAGGAGAGCAGTCATTAATCATAGGACAAAATTTAAAATCTGTCCTATGATGGCTTTAGTTGTATAAACTGTAAAAAAATAACTTATCAAGAATAACTAGTTATTATAGTGAAGAAATTCAAATTTATTAGCCCGTGTTCTCACCTAAAGTGACCGTCAACTGCAACGCGACGGCAATGCAACTGCGACGCGACATGGCCCTAATATTTAAATGCACGTGTTTCTACCAAGTCAACTGCAACTCAACTGGAGTTGAGTTGCTTCAGTGGAAACACGTGAATTTAAATATTAGGGCCACGTCGCGTCGCAGTCGCTTTTGGTGAGAACATGGACATTCGAAATTAAATTTTATTAAATGCTAAAGGAAATTTCGTAAAGGCTATATGGTACTGTTTTTACCACACACCTGTAGACGAATAGAAATTACAGTTCTTGTTTCAAATGTAGCATTACTTTTTAAACCATAATCAGAATTCAATTTGTGGTTAAATTGGCTTAGTTTAATCTAAAATAAAATATTGGATAATATGAACGGAATACTCAAAATTGTGCTTTTAATTTGTACATAAAATATGTATATAAAAAATTGATTTTTGTTTGTTTTTTCTACATCTAAAAATTTTGTTTGCATAATGTCTGCCATACCATCAATCGATAATAAAAAATTTAGTGTAATGGAAAATTCTATTTTTTGTTTTATCGTGATTTTTAAAATCAGATATACTCTTATGGTTTTTTTATGGTAATTTGGTATTGTATTAAATTATGCTGCATAGTGGTATAAGAAGGTAACATTTATATTTTACCAATACCTTTTTTAATTTTAAAACAATTGACGAATCTCTTAAAAATTTTATTTGGAATAGTGCTTTTTTCGTGTCTATAAAAAATATATTTACAAAAAAAATATTGTTTCATTTCCTCAGCATCTTGTACATGCAACTGCATTATTTTATCAACAATTTAATTTTTGTAAAATGAAGAATACAAACTTTTACCTTGTCCACTTTCTTAAAATTAGTGTCAATAAATTTAAGTCATTACTCCAAAAAAGTTAATCAAAATCTGGAAAAAATAAATAAAACTAATAATATAAAGTTCAAACATTTCTATGTATCTAACATTTCTTCAGGTAGGTAATCTAAGTATGTATATAAGTTTTGTAATCTATAAAAAAATAATGAAAACTCACAAGACTGATTTCTGGTGATATTAAATTTATTTAATAAATTAAAAAGATCAGCAGACATTAATTTTTACATATTTTTAAAATCTCATATGTTCCATTCAAAATAAGAGAGTAAAAGACCTGCTTGAAATATTGTTTATAAAGAAAATACGTATCTGCATAATTTTACTTTGTATTTTTTCTTTGGTATATTTTACTTATTCATTTTATGTATTTAATTATGGTTACATCATTGTCAAATGTTTCATATTAGCATAAATTTCTTGTATTTTAAAAAATAATGTAATGATTTCGCTTATTATTTAGTCGATATGTGAAAAGATAATAATTCTTTATTGTAAACAAGTTACATTATGAAAGAAAGATCAATTTAAAAGTCACAAAAAGTGACAAAGAGGATTTAATCACTTAACTTTGCAGTCTTCAGATGGAACTTGATGGTGTAAAAGAGAAGTCACGTCACTATTCACAAGCGTTCAATAGCTATAGGTAGCACTCACAGTTTGCAAAGTTCATATCCACACACATTCGGCACCCCAAAAATTGAAAAGTACTGGTGGACACTACCATGTCAAGTAATTGACCAGTGATACAGGCAAACATGCCTACCATACAAAAAAGAAAAATAATGTAATAGCAAGTGAACATGACTTATTGGTTGTTGGTTGGCAGTTCACCAAATCAAACTGGTCAAAAAGAATCCAATATGATATTTATAGATTATAAATTTTGGTTACATGCATACATGTGGAAACAGATGCCGTTGACCACAAACTTTGTGAGACTTCTTCTATACCACAACTGGTCAAATATAATCTGAAAAAAAAAAAAAAATATATATATATATATACAATATATGATTAAGTAAATGAATGCAATAATTATTAACTGTTCTACTATAACGGATAATCAGGGTTGCACAGGAATAATTTTTCCAATTTCTTAACTTTTTAAATTGACTAATTTGAGCAAAAATCAAATGATTTTTGAGGAAAATAATGATAAAATTTCTGTAAATAAATTTATACCTTAAACCTACATATTTTTTTATTAATTTTATTTTAAACTGTAAAATGCTACATCATTATAATTTTTAACAAAATAAAATTGCCGCTGCAGTTTACGTATACCGTTTGTAATTTATTCTGCCTCTGACTATACTCGCGCCAAGAATTCAGACGACTTACGTCATGCGAACAAATGAATAATTCATTATATTTTCATCAAAATATTTAAGAGACTGAAACTGATACTAATAAAACTATATACTACACTAAAAGTTTGCATTATATATTGCACTGAATTGCAAAAAATGATTACTTTTAACGCGACCAAATATCGAAAATTACGTTGACAATAAAAATAAAAGCGTAACGTCAGCCGTGACGTAAGACGTCTGAATTCTTGACGCGAGTATATCAACAGTTTTGTTATGTAATGAAACAAATTTTAATTTGATATAATTAATAGCCTCCCGCGGTGTATCGTACGGTATATCAGCGTTGTGGAGTTGTAAATGGCGCTACTAGCCAATCTGTATAAAGACTAGTCAAATTTCGTTCTCTGACAGTGCTGTTTGATCTTGCCGTGACTCTCAACTCCATTTTATTATTGGCTTTTTCCTATCAAAAGACCTTCGTCTAACTCGAATTCTGCTTGGCTTTTCCGTGGCACTCTCTTCCACCGTACTCAGAAAACATAACTGTACCAAATTTGAACATGATTGGCCGTTTCGTTAATTAATTATGCCCATAACAAGAAAACAATTTTTTTTCTTTGAAGCCCTGTAACTTCTAAACGAGGCACTTTTGAACTAAGCTAAGTTTATCTAAATCAGTTCTATTTAATCACAGGAAGCTATGTTTAAGCTGGGTCCCATTACTTTCCGGACACCCTGTATTATATTAGAAGGCAATGATTCAGTTGGACCCTCAAATGTAAAAACTAAAAACATCACAAAACCCAAAAAAAGGGAATAATATTTAAGTGGCGGGGACAGGGTACATATTTTTCATATAAATACACAAAACAAACTGATCAATTAGACTCGTTTATTCTTAAAAATAAATTCAATATAATATGTATGTCCGAACACTGGTTAAAAGAAATAGAGCTAGCGATTATATAACTGTATGAATATTCCTTACCGACATCTTTCTGTAGGAAAAACAAAGAACATGGAAGAGTCGCAATTTTCGGGAATAATAAAATAAAGACTAAACCTATAAATCTATCTGATATAACATGCAAACTTGAGGGAGAATTCTGTGCAGTGGAAATTGTAGTAATTTCAATCTAATTTTCATATCCTACCAAATGTATTTGTTTTGCAGATGATACATCAGTAATAAACACATCTGTAAAATTGTATGATTTAAAAATTGAAATTTCAAATAGCATGTAAAAACTCAAGAAGTGGTTCAGAATAAACAATTTGAAACTAAATGAAAATAAAGATATATCTTCAGCTTTGGCACAACAAAAAGTACTGGTCACAATGTAAAGGTGCTTGGAATTATTTTCGACGATAAATTAAATTGGTCTGCACATATAGACTCTGAGTAAAAAGCTCTCCAGCACTATATTTGTAATACGCAACCTCAACATGCTATTCCCAATTGTAATTAAAAATATGCTACCATGCACTAAAAATTATTGCATTTCCGTCACTTTAGATCTATGAAACCTTGCTTGAAGTTCATAAAAACAAGAAACAACTCAAATTGAACTCACACTTTCATGATTATAACACAAGATCTTGTAATTCTTTCAGACCAGACAGATTTAGATATGCTGTTTGTAGGAAAAATACTTTAGACGTTATAACCATACCGGAAAACTTTAAGCAACTAAACGAAATTAAATTCAAAAGGGTTCTGAAAAACAATTTCATACAACACTGATTCTACCATGAATTGGAATATTTAAGTAATGTAGACCTAATATCAACGGGGCATTGCTGCTGCCTCTCTGCACCACTAAATATTAATAATGTTTTTAATTACTACCTTTAATACTGTTTGTATCTCGTACAATATGTGTACTTTGTTTTTGTTTTTTTTTTTTGTAAAACTGACCGCTTGCAAAATAATGTGAATTGATGGAAATAAACTCTAACTCTTTCGAAGTGGCGTACTAGCTTGGTGTCTGAGACTGAGCTGAAAATGGAATTAGGTATATGAAACTATATTGTTGAAAGGTTTTTCTTGATGCAAATAATATTAAATACCGACTTGCCTTAAATTGGATACCTCAGTTAAAAACATATTCATATTTTTTGGTGTATTATCCGAAGGTCACACATTTTTTTTCTGGTAAAAGCTAAGTAAATTCGGCATCTTCCAAAATTTTTATAACTTATACCGTTTAGTTGCAAAAAATTCTGTTGCAGATGGGTCCTAACATTTATTGTAAAATGAGGGGCACCATGGTGCATGAACCACATGTTCCTTCTGATAATTAGGAGACATTTTCTAGTTCAACGGGTAAAATTGTTTGTAAAAAACTCAGATACATTTCTCCATAAATGATACTTTAAGTAAAGCTTTTCTCAAAACATCTAAAGCCAATACCACACACACACAAGTAGAGGCACTTGCAATGTGTGTGAGAGGGGATATTTGCATTCGCCTTTGAACTCATATTAGCCATTGCCAATCATCAGCCGGCTGTCGGTAAATTCAGGAGTCAGAGGAAAATATCTATTTGCTCCACTTCACCAATGACCCTGTCATACTACTCTTAACTACCTGCACTAGCATTTCCATATACTCAGTTCATTATTGCTCATGTATTCAGCGAGTACTGCTGTACTGTTTGAAGTGATCTACTAGATTTGCAACAGCGTCGACTATTTCCAAATGCTACCATTATAAAAGAATTGACAGGAGATTCGGACAGGATCCAAAACAACTACTAAATTAACATGCTAGACACAATGATCGTACTTGTCTTTTATGGAGCAGTTACGATATCATCAGGTAAGAAATTCCAATGATGAAACATTCGGTTCGTTAAAAACTGCAGTCTGACTGTTGTTTTATATTTTTCATGCTGAAGTTTTATAGAATGCCCTCTAAGAGGTATATCTTCAGTTAAAACAAATAAGTGAAACATGTCGATGGAGAAAAGATTGTTGATAATGATATAATTGAATGCGTTCACCTTTATTTCGTTTCTCTGAGAAAGGGAGGTTTCAAACGCTGACGGTTTTCGTATGATACATTTTGATACGCCTAATGTCTTCAAAACTAGATATGGATACCAAACCAATATATTCCATACTCTAGACAAGGCTGAATATATGTTTTATAAAGGTGAAAGAACAAAGCAGGGTTAGGGTTTTGAAAACATTTCCTTAGCAAGTTAACTCTTTTAACCATACATGAAGTTTGCTCCGACCAACTCAATTTAGAATCAATTATAATAACTAGATCACATTGCTTTTCCATTGCTATTACTAAACAAGATGACAGACAATAAGAATATTAGTGTTACGAAAAATCGAGTTATTTCAAAAACCGAATACTTTTATTTTGATCTATAGCTACGACAAGTGTATTATACGAATTACAAATATGAACAATGATCATTTCTATGGTTCCTCGGTTTTTCGTTGTTTGTTGTAGTCAGACGACTTACATCATACAAACAAATGAATAATTCAGTATATTAAAAAAAAAATGCAACTGAGAATAAAAAATAATTATCTCCTACACTAAATGTTTGCACCATATATTGCACTAAAATTGTAAAAAATGATTGTTTTTAAAGTGAAAAAATATCTAAAATTATGTTGACAATTGCGTAACATCAGCCATGATATATGTAAGTCGTCTGAATTCTTGCCGCAACTATAGCGGTTCTTGTTGCACCTATGTATTATACGAGCATAAATATACAAATCTTGAACTCGCACACACAATTTGTAAGTGATCAGTAGGGTTGCAACCTGTCCTTATTTCGGAAGAACAGTCTTTACTCCTTTACTACAGCCTCTGTCCTTTTGTCCTTATTTTTAATAGAAATGTTCTTACTCGGAGGACATGATTAAAATAGAATTATCGGGACACAAAGACAAAATATGAAAAAAAAAAAAAATAGTTCATATACAAAGTAAAAAGAATGTCCTTACTTGAGAATTTAAAAGTTAAGAATATCCTACTTGCACATATGAAAAGATGGCAACCCTAGTGAACAATGGAAAAAAAATCAAATAAATAATTCGTTACTCATATAACTGATAACCAAGTGATTTCGGTTATTGCAATAACCAAATAATCAGTTATTTTTCACTCGAGTGATCCCAACACTAAAGAATACATTGCATAATATGTTGTTATAGTCGACTTCCAAAATTGTAGAGAGTGACTCTCTTGTAGTGAGTGATATTTTTCCTACAAAGTCATGGGCCGCATATCTTTGAGAGCATACCCGATTACACAGCTTCTGCTATGCATGCGCTGCAGTTAGTACACGTTAGTACGCATGCGCTGCTGCTTTTGATTGGCTGCGACGAATTGTCGGATCCAACTGTTTAATTTCCAGCGCTATCATGGGCGGGTATATCGTTCGGGCGGGCAAAATTTTGGCTATATCTTTACTTTAATTTAATTATGAATGTAATTAATTTTATTAGTGATTTGATCGAAATAAGGAATATCGGATGATGACATGTATGAAGAGTTTAGAGCGCGAGGTCAAAATATGAGTGTAAGTGATGTTGAAATATATATTTGATTAACAAAATTGTATGTGAATAGCATATGTGTGCAAATAAAAAAGTGATAAAGAAGTACAACTGTGAAACGAAAAGAGATGGAAACTCGCGGAAGGAAGATTGTATTTTTCAAATGTTTTCGACAAAAAAAATTCTATTGCTATATCTTACAAGATGAAACTTAGTTCGTATAAATGAAATCGAAGAGAGTATAGTGATAGAAAGCACGAAATAGTGATATGGCGAAGAAACTATTTAAAATAAATATTAAAAAATAAGAATCTGGATCGAAAAATATATTAAATTTTGATGAAACATGGGCGTATGAAGGTACAAAAGCGGTACAATATGATATAATAAGTGTTAATGTGTGACCGTTATAGTGACAGTGCTAGTAACCAATAGTAAATAGTGTGTATGTATTCTAAAGCCTTTTGTCCATTTGAATGCGGAATTCGCAAATATTTGCGCGATTTATTTAACGGTGGAAAAATTTTGTCAACTACCTATAACATTTTCTATCATTTTCATCATGAAACTGCCATAGTAGATTATCAGAAGTTCAAAACAAATTTATTAACACCACATAACAATGAAAGGGGCAATAATATTTGTAGTGTTTGACAGTTTCGCAAATTGCAATTGTCAAAAGTTGTGATTTTCCAGCCATAAATAATTATAACAGAAGTTGCAAAAATCCGTGAATTTTTGTCCGTGAGGACAAGGCTTAAATGTGATATCTGCAGAGTGCGCATGAGGTCCATAAGGACAGGGGCATATTTAAAAGTAAATTGTTAATGTGCTTGGTTCAGCCGACGTCAACTTATTTTTGATAATTTTGTGTGGCACGCTTAGGTAATCATACCACCCGTACCTTCCGTAGTCATCTCTATGTTGTGAGTTAGTCACTCTCTATTATTTTCGACCTTGGGTAATTGATAATACAAGATAAAAACTTGAAATTTTGAAATTATTTTTATTATCTAACGCCTCGAAATTGGTAAAAACTGTTATATCACTGTTTCTACTCTAAAAATAATGAATTTTATGTAATGCAATTATTTTTGTCATTTTTGTATATTTTTTATATGTGACGCCTTCAAATTTAGTACGCCTATCAAATGTTACTCCTTGCACCCTTCGCCCGTCGCGCTTGTCTACAAACTAGCGATTAGTCACTCTCTACAATTTTGGAAGTCTGGTATAGATATGCTCAGCGTTTGTTTGCCCAATGGCGTACTATGAAAATTGCAAAAAAGGCAACAAAAAGAAATCAGTTTTTGTGACAAAATTTAAGAAAACAAACTTATGACACCCCTTCCAAACCGGACCCCCCCTTCAAAGTTACACCTTGTATATACAACCCGTAAACTGTCATTATATATTATATAATTGGTTAGAACTACGTCATTTTTTTAGCATACCTAGATAATCTAAATACATAACTTTATTATATGGGAATTTAAAAAAAGTCTATAATTAATTTGGCTTCGTTTAACAACTCTACAATCTAATATGAATAATATACAATAATTATTACAATTAATAATTATTGTACCAATATTAGTTAAAAAACAATATAGGCACAGGTCATTTGAAAAAACTGCCAAACAGTTTGTAATTTATGTAATGTAATCTGCACTATCAACTGTAATTATTAATATGTCGCCCAAAAGGTTGCTACAGTATGACGAGTCGTACACTGTGCCAACCTTTTCTACAGAATCAAACTCTGTCATTGTTTTAGGTTTGTTCCAACAACAGCAAGAATCGATTCCGAACTGTTTATTCAGTTCTGCTGTTAATGTACTTTCAACAAATGCGATGTAAGACGAAGTTGGTCCATCATTTATGACAGTTATGAACCCGTTCTCAAAGGCTATTGGATCACACCTATAATTTTCTTTTTCTACACCCGTATTATAACAATGCACTTATATACCCATAATCCGTTTCATAATGATACCCATTATGATACAGATTTTTAATCAATAGAAATCCATAATTGTTCAATCAAGCATGCTGTGCATTTGACGTTTATCCTAGGTTCCTATCTAATGTATTTTAGATGTCAAAATCAGTACGTATTAAATTTCCGTAGATAGCTAGCTAAACTTCGATAATTTATCAAAATGTCTGATATCAGCGATATAGAAGAATTACCATCGACTCCTCCACACATATTGGAGAAAGCAGAAAATGCAGTTCAAAATATTTTACCCCAAAAATCTAAGAAAGTGTACGAAAAACTTTATCAACGGTTTATGAACTGGAGAAATACAAATAATATTTCGACATTCTCTGAAAATGTTTTAATTGCTTATTTTCAAGAACTGATGGAAACTATGAAATCATCTAGTACATGGACACATTATTCAATAATAAAAACGTTGGTAGATATAAACCATAATATAAACATTTCTAAATATAAGAAACTACAAGCTTTATTAAAGCGAAAGTCCGAAGGATATGTTGGAAAAAAAACAAAAATATTTTCACCTGAACAAATAAAAACGTTTATCGACGAAGCACCCGATGAACGGTTTTTATTTTTAAAAGTAAGTATCTATCTAACATTGCATTTTTAAAAAAATTTCATGATTACAATTTCCATTCGACTCATGCATGATAGGTATATTTCATTAATTTCGAGCAAACTCATAAACCGAACTCATGGCCAAGCGGGTTAAGGCGCTCAATTTGGACTAGACTACAGTATGAGATCCGAGTTCAAAACCAGCCTGGATCATCCCACTTTTTTTTTTTTTTCTCTTTATTTATCATTGTTGTTTTTTTTTTAGGTAGCAATGATTTTTTAAATAATGGGAGCATGTCGAAGGCATGAACTACACGACTTAAAATGTGAAAATGTCAAAGATATGAATGGAATCGTAATTGTTAATGTGATAGAAACTAAAACAAAAGTACAACGAACATTTACAATTACCGGCAAATACTACGAAATTAGTAAAAAATATATGAATCTACGGCCTAAAATTTGCCCCACCCCATCTTTTTTCGTTAATTATTTAAATGGAAAATGCACAATTCAAAACATTGGTATTAATAAATTTGGTGATATAGGGAAGAAAATAGCAACATATTTAAATCTGCCTGATCCGAATTTATATACAGGCCATTGTTTTCGTAGGACAGCTGGAACCGTATTAGTAGATGCCGGTGGTGATATTACTACATTAAAACGCCATGGTGGCTGAAAATCCAATTCAGTGGCAGAAGGCTACATTGAAAATTCGGTTCAGAATAAAATCAGCATTTCCAATACAATATTGAACTCTATTGAGACTAGCAATAATGAAATAAATGTAAATATTCCTTCCACTTCCAGATCAGTGGGACCTGGAATAAACTTTTCAAACTGCACAATAAATAATCTTAATATTTTTAAGAAATCAGATTAATTACAATTATTATATGTTGAATATAAATACAAATAAAATGTTTATAGTTTTCTTGTATCTATGGCAATACCAATACCCTAGATATTAATTACAATTTTGTAGATTTTTTTTTTAGAAATACAAATAATTACTGTTACCTATTGTGTTCAATAAAAATATAAAATTTATGGTTTTTGATTATTTATCGGGTGTAGAAAAAATAGCATATGCAACTCTCATGTAATGGTTATTAATACAGTCGCATAAATCAGGTTAATGCTCGTGTATTAATAACCATCATTACATGATCGTTGCATAATATACTATTATGGTTCTACCACAATGTAAGCCAAACCAGCAATATCAGCAGTTTCATTTCTCACTGAATTTTGGATAACCCTTTTGTTGCTTCTCGGGACATATGAATCGGACACATGGCAATGAAAATGTTTTTCATTTCATAATTTTTGAGCAGCTCTAGTACTATCATTATGTCCAAAGAAAAATTATTAAAATTTTTTCCTGAATAGTATACAGGGTCGGAAAACGCTGATGGTCTATCTGAGTTTACATGAGAGCGACAAAGCAAAGTATCGAAGTCCGTGCGATAGACAAGTGTGACTATATTGACGTTTTAAAATCTAAATAGTCACCGCCCATTCATCATTCCACAAATAAAATCCACTCCCACTTATATCTCAGCGACCAATCGCCATCTTTGCCTTTATTGTTTGCCTTTCGCTTTCGCAAGAGATGTCGCTACTTGTGCAACTCCAACTCCCGTATTCTGATATTTTACCAGCGGTCGAAATTGTGGACAGTGACTAATCGCTAGCTTGTTGACCAGCGCGACAGGCGAAGCGTGCGGGGAGCAAGATTTCATAGGCGTACTAAATTTGAATGCGATCAGATATAATATATAAAAATGACAAAAATAGTTCCATTACATAACATCCATTATTTTTAGAGAAGAAACAGTGATATAACAGTTTTTTCCAATTTCGAGGCGTTAGATAATAAAAATTATAAGAATTATTTCAAAATTTAAAGTTTTTATCTTGTCAATTACCCAAGGTCGAAAATAATAGAAAGTGACTAACTCACAACACACAGATGAGTACGGAAGGTACGGGTGGTATGATTACCTAAGCGTGCCACTTGAGAAGAGTTAAAGCGCACAAAATTATCAAAAGTAAGTTGACGTCGGCTGAACCTAGCACATTAACAATTTACTTTAAATGTGTCCCTGTTCTTATGGACGAAGATTGCCCACTAGCACCCACTTACACCTACTTTTCACAATTGCAATTTGTGCTACTGTCAAACACTACAAATATTATTGCCCCTTTCATTATTATGTGGTGTTAATAAGTTTGTTATGAACTTCTGATTATATACCATGGCAGTTTCATGATGAAAATGGTAGAAAATGTTATAGGTAGTTGACAACATTTGTTACAAATAGAGATTTTTCCACCATTAAATAAATCGCGCAAATATTTACGAATCCCGCATTGAAAAGGACAAAAGGCTTTAGAATACATACATACTATTTACTATTGGTTACTAGCACTGTCACTATAACGGTCACACATTAACAATTATTATATCATATCGTACCGCTTTCCGTATGACCTTCATACGCCCATGTTTCGTCAAAATTTAATATATTCTTCGATCCAGATTCTTATTTTTTAATATTTATTTTAATTAGTTTCTTCGCCATATCACTATTTCGTCCTTTCTATCAAAATACTCTTTTCGATTTCATTTATACGGACTAAGTTTCATCTTGTAAGATACAGCAATAGAATTTTTATTTGGGAAACTCATTTTAAAAATACAATCTTCCTTCCGCGAGTTTCCATCACTTTCCGTTTCACAGTTGTACTTCTTTACCAGTTTTTTATTTGCACACATATGCTATTCACGTACAATTTTGTTAATGAAATATATATTTCAACATCAGTTACACTCATATTTTGACCTCGCGCACTAAACTTTTCATACATGTCATCATCCGATATTCCTCATTTCGATCAAATCACTAATAAAATTAATTACATTCATAATTAAATTAACGAAAAGATATACTCGAAATTTTGCCCGCCCGAACTATATACCCGCCCATGATAGCCTTGCAATTGTGAAAAGTTGAGATTTTCCCGCCATAAATAATTAAAACAGAAGTTGCAAAATTCGTGCAAAAATCCGTGAATTTCGCGTCCATGAGGACAAGGCGTGTGTTATCTGCGGAGTGCGCATCAGGTAGGTGTAAGTGGGTGGTAGTGCGCAATCGCCGTCCATAAGAACAGGGACACATTTAAAGTAAATTGTTAATGTGCTAGGTTCAGCCGACGTCAACTTATTTTTGATAATTTTGTGTGCTTTAACTCTTCTCAAGTGGCACGCTTAGGTAATCATACTACCCGTACCTTCCGTACTCATCTCTGTGTTGTGAGTTAGTCACTTTCTATTATTTTCGACTTTGGGTAATTGACAAGAAAACTTTAAATTTTGAAATAAATCTTATAATTTTTATTATCTAACGCCTCGAAATATGTTTCTACTCTAAAAATAATGGATGTTATGTAATGGAACTATTTTTGTCATTTTTATATATATCTGATCGCATTCAAATTTAGTACACTTATGAAATCTTGCTCCCCACACGCTTCGCCCGTCGCGCTCGTCAACAAGCTAGCGATTAGTCACTGTCCACAATTTTGACCCCTGGTAAAATATCAGAATACCGGAGTTGGAGATGCACAAGTAGCGACATCTCTTGCGAAAGCGAAAGGCAAACAATAAAGGCAAAGATGGCGATTGGTCGCTGAGATATAAGTGGGAGTGGATTTTATTTGTTGAATGACGAAATGGGCGGTGACGATTTAGATTTTAAAACGTCGTCAATATAGTCATCCTTGTCTATCGCACGGATTTCTATACTTTACTTTGTCGCTCTCGTGTAAACTCAGATAGACCATCAGCGTTTTCCGACCCTGTATACTATTTTGATAATAAACCATAATAATTTTGTAGAAATAAGTGCAGTACTAAACTGATTAGATATTGTCCGAAGCTATTTATTTGTGGCATCATTTTAGTTTTTCTTTAGTTTGTTTGGGTTTTTGCTACACTTCTGAAAAAATAAATATTAATTATGTGAGCCCTTGTGCCAAACGGATCAGTCAAGGGTTATTTTTGAAACTAAGTTTGCTTGACCAAAAAATCTCACACTGAAAAAAGCAATATGTAAAAAATAACAAAAATCACATCACTATCGCCCACTTTTAATACAATTACTATTTTGACAACAAAAACAAAGATTTTCGAAACGCCAAAAATACAGAAGTGCGCGATAGTGATGTGATTTTTGTTATTTTTTACTTATCTGCTTTTTTCAGTGTGAGATTTTTTGGTTAGGCAAACTTAGTTTCAAAAATAACCCTTGACTGATCCGTTTGGCGCAAGGGCTTATTTAATTAATTTATTTTTTCAGAAGTATGGCAAAAACTCAAACAAACTAAAGAAAAACTAAACTGTTTATTCGTAAAATTTTACGTAACGTTTTACTCATATTTTTTGCTATACAGGGTGTCCCAAAATTAGCGCACAATATTTCTGCCATGTATTATACACGTGAAAATAAGTCAAAAAGTTCCTATAAACACGATCCGAAAAATGCTTCATAGGGGGGCTAGAACCGCCCTAAAAGGCGAATTTTGAAGACGGTTTTTCCAGAATATCTTTCAAACTATTCAAAATAAAATCACGAAATTTGGTAGGTAGCATACATTTCCCATGCTACAAAATTTTCTGTTCTTACAACTTAAAATATTTGCTCAAAGGTGTCATATGCTGAGGAGAACCAAGGTAAATATTGCCCCACTTTTTTTATTTTTGGGTATTTTCTCTTGTTGAAATCATTATAAATTTCATAGTTTTCTACACAAAAAAGGTACTTTTGTTCGATCTTGACAGGATGTGCCGTTTTCGAGCAAAATTGATGTAAAGAAAACATTGATCTCATCAGAAAATAAAAATAAATTTTTAATTCTAATAGCAGGCCATGAAAAAAAGTGACAAATACAGTAAGTTTGTTTGACAGTTTATCATTTCCTTTAAAAGATTTCAGAAGTTCTCTTTCTCTTGACAAAATCATGCTGAATTTTTCAAACCAAGAACTCGCAGATATTCATTTTGTGTACGGATACTGTAATGGATTTCTATTTAAATTTTTAAGCGTACCTCTGCATAGGGGTAGAAGTTTGAAAAATGATTGCATACATACAGTGTATCCCCTTTAAAACAAAAGTTGTTACGTTTGAGAATTTTTTTAGTTTTTGCATCAAAACAAAGAAAACATGGATGGTAAGTTTTTGGTGAATAAACACACTGTAACATTCTTGCTGGTTAACAATAAAAAATAAAACAATTATGGAGAAGCCACACTAACCTTAATCCCAAAACACCATACGAGGGTTCGAATTGGTGGGGTATTCCAATCATCTGAGACATTTGTCAAATGAAAACAAAAGTTGTCGCATAGAACCAATTGCAAATTAATTTAATACCGTTCACCATCTGGTGAAACTAATGACAGCTTTCACCGTAATTCAGAGTCGTTTGGAATTAGCTCCTCCATATCATAAATAACATCGAAATATCTCTCTCAATCTAATCTCTCAGTGAATGAACAGACCCTGATGCCCCCATGGAGTTAGAAACGTTAATTTATACATTTGATAATTAATTTTAATATACCCGTAATAACAAAAAATGCCACAAATAAATAATTACAAACAATACAAAAAAAAGTAGATTAAAACTTATCTTGCTCTGAAAATCTAAAATGTCATTTACTACTAAGGTACAGAATTGTATTTATTTTTATGGTACCTTGTTTTTTTTAAATATTATTTGTTTTCTTTAGTGTAACCACTTGTTGGATTTTAATTAAAAATAGGCTTTGGCTTGTAAATAAATTTATATGTATTTTTTTTTTTAATTGCGTAACAAAATTATTTATATACTTACCAGCTAGCAGCAGCAGCGGTTGAATTGGCCGCCTTAAGCTTTCGCAGTTCCTTAGTGGCCCAAGTGGCTAAAGTTTTTGTCCTGTTTATCCGGCTACGTCTACCTTGAGCAAGCATCTCATTTATGGGCTCCAAATCTAATAACTGTACCATAGGTGCTCCAAAGGCTGTGCATAGGTCACCTACTATACCGGCAGCTACAGCAACAGTTCCATCAGAATGTTCTGAATCTTGAGCTACTACGGTTATGAACTGAACAATGAAAGGAATATGCGGCTCAAGGATCATAACATCAGGGCTTGGAGCAGGACCGTCGCCTTTAAGTCCCTGTATTATACCAGTGTAAGCATCCAACACACCCTCCCTGAGTTCATTTAAGTAATCAATCATATCAAAATCATTTCGATCGACTTGAGCTTGGGATGCTTGGGCTAGGGTGGACAAAACTATGTCTAAATATTTTTTGAATTCGGGTCCAATACTGAGGACCATATCCCCAAACACAGACAGAATTTGTGGTTTAACACTGCGATGAACAGACTGATCGCCTAGATTTTCAAGAAGAAGAGTCATGATTTCATCACAGTAAGGTAGTACTTTTAATTTAAGGGCTCTAAATATATCTCCAGTTAGACCCACAGCTGTGCCACAAACTTGGTATTCTTGATGATTCTTCAAGCCAAGGTAAAGGAATGGCTTGAATGCATCCATATACTTAATAAAACCTTCACCCAACACTTCCACAAGTGTAGAAACTGCCATAAGTGCATCCTCTTGGACACCTGTAACAAAACAAGAAGAAAATTAAAAACAAGGTGATTATCATTTTCATGTGTACAAAATGCAATTAAGTTTGTAGTTCCAGTTTGATACAACTGGAAGTTGAAATTCGGAAGAGGTCTCTCGGAATAAACCGACAATGTGGCAATTAGACTGGACATTGTCCAACCATGGAAATTAAATAAATCTATATGATTGTCACCGAAATGTTTCTAATGTGTCCCTTACTTTTTTTTTTAATTTTGCATTTGTTCACACGTTTTCCTATTCAAGTAGCTAATATAAAACCCCTGTTCAAAAGTGAATATGAGTTTTGAATATAATGATTCATTAAGTCAGGCATGTCATTTTTTGTAGTAAATTTAGCTAGATTAATATTTATTTTAATACAGACAGATTTGTTTATGGAATTGTTCGTTAGCATACCTAGATATCTGGTATCAAAGAACATCCATATGACTTCATTAATAGGGATTGTAGGAGAATTAATTAATATTAGCTTAAATACTTTTACAATACAGTAAAAAAAACATTATTGATAATTTATTTATAATATTTTAACTTTTATATTTATAAGGAAATATCCAAAGTAATATTTAAACAAAATTTAACTTACACATTATTGAAAATAATTGAATAGTTTTCTAGATTTACTGTATTTTTAATTTTTTTTAATGTGTGATGCGCTTTAAGACATTCAGAAAACTATTAAATTTTAAAATAAAAGTTGAATTGTTATTAATAATTTTTGTCTGATTAAATTAAGATAGTAAAAAATTGTGTCTATTTATTTGTAAAATGTGATTAGCACTTAGCTTAAGGAAAATTTTACAATTTGAGTACCCTGTACACTACTAATATTATGTTTATTGTTTATTTACTGCACCTACAAATATTATTTCGATATATTTGACATTATTTTGACAACTACTTATACATCTGACGTATTAATATTTGTTTCTCCATTTTGTAGTTGACCAAGTTTGGCTCAAGGCTATGCAGATTTTATGTGACAAAATAATGAAATTTGTGAATGTTTTGTAATTTTTTTTTATAAATTTAAAATTTTGTAGAAATTTTTTAATATATTAATTTTAGCAAGCTTTGGTATAGAAATACTGAAATTAAATTGATTTTCTAAAAATTGAGATACCCTGTAAATATCGAAAACAGCATCTAATGCCTGAACTAAATTTTGTCATAACTGCTAAGCCCAGCAACCGATGTATGCCCACAGAAAATGTTACAGGAAGCGGACTGTATTTAATATTTTATTAAATATGAGCTTACCTCCACTTTTGCATGAATTTGAATTAAACATAGTTAGCATTGCAGTCATAATGGCATCAGATATCTGTGGAGCATCTTCAGGAGTAACTTTTCTAAGAACAGACTGTAAAGTGCCGCACAAAAGAGACTGAAGATCATTAAATTGAGACCTATCATTATGGCTGGTAATGTGAGTTTCCATTTGCAAAACTTGTTGTAATCGTTCGAGAATAACCATTGTAGTTTTTTGAACTGTAACATAACAATCCTTTGGTGAATTTTTTACCATTTCCATTAAAGCTTCATAAGCAGCAGGTCGAAGATTAGCTTGTGCTCCATCTGGTCGATCAGTGGTTTCTAGAAGACGCTGAACAATGAATTCAAAATAGTGAGATAGAATGTATGTGTCTGGAGTTCCCGTTTCTTCATTAATATCTGCAGCTTCATATGCCGCTTCTGCCAAGCCAGAAAATGCCCAGCAGACATTAGCAGCTACACGTGGCTCCGCTTTTAATCCAGTAATTAAACTTTCTAATAATGGTTTTAGGAAAGTTTCATTAATAGCAGCTTCAGGAATAATTTCACATATTCTGCCAAAAGTCCATGCTGCCGTATCTCTTACAATAACACTGCTGTCATACATTAGTTCTATTAAAGTAGGCATGGCTTGTTCTACTAATGGTTTGAGGGTATTACTTTCTAGTCCCCCAAGTATAGATCCAAATGCCATAAGTGATGCATCTCTAAACCTCCAATTATCAGATTTAATATTGTCTTTAATAAAAGGCAAAACATGTGGTACAATTTCATCCTCACAGCAAGTTGCTAAAAGCATTAAACACACTCCGGCAGCTTTGCTTGGATTCCAATCATCCTCATCATCTAGTTCTTCTTGTTTTGTTAATTTCTGTAGCAGAATGGGCACAATATACTGTAAAGCGCCTTTTGCATAATGTCTTGAGACCCTTAAGAAAAAAAAAAATAACATCAATTTAACACTAAAATACCAACAATTTACTGAGAGTAAATTTAATTTATTGTACTTAGCACAACGAAAAATCAATTTATTTCCTTCCAAAGATATAGCAATTGAATACGAACGACAATGTTTTTGTAATCTTAACCAGCTGAAGTGTCAATTTTTCCTAACTTACAGGCATTCAATATTTACACATTACCATGTATCAGTTCAAACTATGAATTTTGGTTTGATCTATATGGTGGAAAATTACATGATAAATATTATCAATTAAAAAACAAAATTTAATTATCTAATGTCACAAACTTTAATTCTTGCTAACTGCAATTTATTTAAGATTCTAAAAAACTGACTTTTAAATCTGATGGATCTTGTACCTTACCAGTGGCAAAACTGAAAATTACAGTTGAATTAAACACGTTATTCTTGTTACCAGCAAGTTATTAATAATACAACAGTATTAATAAATCAACACTTAGAAGTATCTAGTGTTGTTGGTTAAGTCGTTAACAATTAAGGTCATTTTTTTAAACTGTGATAAACTGAAACAGTATAGTAGATATAACTGAAAATAAATATGATTATACAAATAGAGGAAATTAAAAAAATAGTAGAAAATTCATAAAACTCTTATTATTACGATATATTACAAACTGCTGTGTTCTGTAAATCTACCTATTGAGAGAACTGTTGTAATTACTAACAATGAAAATAAATGTTGGCTATTTTTTAAATATGACATGTACACTCGCCGTAACATAAAGTTCAGTCAGTTTTATATTTTGTTTAAATTATGATGGTTTAACTGCTTATCCATCATAGACAGAACAATTACTGACATGTATTGACACAACCTAATCATTACTGTTTTCCAATATTATACTGTTACATGCCGGTACCAGAAAAAATATTTCGATACAGTGCAGCATGTTTTATATTTTAAACCTTACATTTTCTAAGAGTGAAAATATTTTTTTGTGATTGTTTAATGATGAGTAACTAACAGCAGAAACGTGTTGCAAATTTCATACTGATACTTTAACACTGGTTTTCAAGATGTTCAGTAATGCCATCAGGTTTTCTTCAACTGTTTTATTTTTGGAAGAAATCATAATGACCTTTAGTTTCTGAAAACTTATAATAATTTTATTATCTTGTAGAAATTTGGCAGACAATTTAAGGGATAGTGTATTATTAAGCATAAGGCTTCTCTCACAGTTAATGCGTGTAAATGTGAATTTAAAAACGAACAGAAATGTCTGAAATTTTGCAGTTGCAAAAACTAGCATTCCGCTCGCTGCGATAAAACTTGCGAACAGAACATATATACTGATAATAATTAAGTAAAATGTCTGCTCGTAATTTATAACTGCTAGATATTTTAAAGAAGGCGAATAATGCGCAGAAGCAAAAAGATATGGATAACTGAACTGTTAAAAAAAATAAATTTGGTGAATTTTAATACATTAGGAAGATTTGTTTTCCGTTCCCACCAATAGTTATGCTCTAGTACAAAATAATTTTTTTTAGTGTATTTTTTTCATTAAATTTGAATGTTAAAAAAACAATATATAATAACTGCGAATAAATGGTACAACTTTGATGTATTAATTCTTATTAACCCTCCGGCGGGTGCACAGCGGTTTTTTATACCACATTTTTAATTACTTACAAATTTAAGAAGTAACTTTTACACTATAACAATATCCACAGTAGGCAGAAGGTAAAAACCGAGGCTGTCAATATTTCTGTTAATTGTAGCTGACACGATATGGTGGAGGGTATCAAAAAGCGGTACTCCATTCCACAGTGCACCCAAACATATAAGTAAAATTTGTCACAACTGCATTTTTATTTTTTCTAGACTGCATGCAATGCAAATGTTAATGTAAGACAGTTTACAAATCAATTACTTTTATGATGTTAAGGAGGGACAGAAGTCATTAAAGCCCTTAAAACCTGAAGAGTTGCAGTATATTACATATTATTTGTGGGATTCTGACTGTGAGGAGGATATTGTCGACTTTAGTGTATCAATTGAAGACGAGGATGAAATATATTGAAAGAAGTGACCACAATAGTGAATCCGATCAATTTATAGATGATCTGGAAGTTACAAATGTGTAAGACCAAGTAATTGATGACCGACCACTTTTTCATTGGAATAGATGAAAAAACAATTTGGAAAAGTAGTCCAGTCAGTAGTGTGGTAACGAAAACCAAAGCTAGGAATATAATAAAAATAAAGTGTGAGGTTAAAGGTAAGGCAAAACACGTTTCAACTGAACTAGAGTCGTTTTTTACATTTATAAATGTCAAAATGTTTGACAATATTGTTACTTGTACCCATTTATACATTGAAAACAGAAAAGAAACTGTTCACTATCATGGAGAGAGATACTGTAAATTAACTTCTCATGCTAAAATTTAGGCTTTGTTTGGAGTACTGTTCCTTTGGTCGTAAAAAAAAGGGAAATCATGTGAACGTGTTGGAACTGTGCTCTAAAGATAGGACTGGAATGCTTATACTGAGAGTCGTTCTCAGCTACAAAATATTTCTTTTTCTCCTATGTGTACTTCACTTCCATAATATTGGAACTGGAAAAGATCGTGATTGACAAACTAGCCACAATTTTTACGCGTTTTGTAAACAACTGCAAGAATTATAATTTAGAAAAATTTGTAACCATTGATGAAATGCTTCACCCATTTCAAGGAAGGCGTGGATTTATACAATATATGCCACAAAAATCAGCCAAATATGACTTGAAAATCTACGCTCTTTGTGACATAGAGACATATTATACATGGAATGTTGAGATATATTGTGGTACCCAACGAGATGGACCATAACTATATAATAGTTTTTCGATGTAGTGCAAAGATCGGTAAATCCTATAAAAGTTCTACTAGTAACTTAACAATCGATAATTATTACACCAGTTATCGTTGGTGGGGTATCTTCTCCAAAACAGAATTACATTTATTGACACAAAGAAGAAAAGCAAGACGGGAAATTCCATTAGAACTTCTTCCACATAAATCGCGTACAGTAGCATCTTCTCTATTTGGATTTCAAGATGATAAAACTATAGTATCATATTATATGACCAAGAAAAACAAGGCCGCGCTTTTATGTAAACAAACCACATATTATTTTACATTATAATAATAATAAAGGTGGCGTCGATACTGTTAACCAAAAATGTGTTTCTTATACAACACGAAGAGTTACTAGAAGGTGGCATCTTGCATTGTTTTTTAGAATGCTTGATATTACCGCAATCAATTCAAAAATTGTTTTCAACACCATCCTTGAAAAGCGTCGCGAAGACGAAAACTTCTAAATAAATTAGGATTTGATTTACTTGAAGATCATTTGAAAAAATGAGTCACACTACAACCCCTTCCAAAAGATATAACAGAATGTCTTCCAAAATATCGACTGCCACCTCGTACTCCAGTGTTACATATGCAGTTCTCATAAAAACAATAAACCAACAGTTACTTGTCATTCATGTCAACAGTTTCTTTGGAAAACTTACAGTACTAAAACAGTCAGTTGTAATAATTGTGTGCAAACTTGTTTTTAGTTTATTTTGATGTGCCTAATGTCTATATATTAAAATTTTCTACATTTTTTATTTTTATGAAGCGGTGTTAATTTTTTGTTTATACTTTTATTTATTTTGCATAATTTTATCTTTGTTTTTATTGCTTGAGATATCTTTTTGTTATACAGGATTAACTATGACTTATTACAAATATTTTAAGAGGGGATAAGGAAAAATAAAAATTCCAAATTTATTTATAAAACGAAAAAAATTTTTTTCAAAACTATATTAAATCCCTATTTATCGCCGTCACTGGCCTTCTGTCAGCCGCGAGGTTAGGTATATTCCTCCAAAATCAAAGGTGTCAAACGTAGTGATAGGTCACCGCATTGAAACGTGTATTGAAAAATAAGAAAAATCTTTACAAAATGTAGATTATTATTTAATGAGAAATACAGTATGGTAGCACAGAGAGGCAGCACCTACCTTACTAATATTTATTGATATTTGAAGAGATTTTAAGAATGTATCATTTTCTGTTTTCATACTTGTTTAAATTAAAACCTGCAAAGATTTAGTTCTAAAGTGAATAATTTTAAACGTCTAATCTGTGTTTTAAACGGTTTATAGTAATTCAATAAAGCGTTTTATGTCAGATATGTTAATGGATAATTATGACGAATTCTCAAGAAGTGAAAATGTAATTTTGGCAGTGCACAACCAAAGAACGAATAACGAATACAAAATACTGCAGCTAACCGGATTAACTGTTATCTATCAGGTACTTAGACATTATTATTAATAAAAATGTTTATTTTCGTTGTTTCTACAATTGACAATGCTGCAAAAAACGGCCGCATAGTAGTTGACATATCTAGCCATCTCGGACGATGATTGATTGTCATAGGCCAACTTTCCGTAGGAAAAGAGAATTTTGCCCCAGTTTTTAAATATCGAGCTAGAATTCCGAAATAAATTTTTGATTGTCTTTTAGACCTCCCTGAGCACGTAGTTGAAATTTTTGTACTTAGTCATAGTTAACCCTGTATAAGAATTACATTGTCAACTTAATTTAATCAATAAATACCGTGTTTGCAAACCTATAGTTTCTTATTAACACACATTTTTCTAGATGAAGCACAAAATATCGCAGTGCATCCACTTTCGTCATTTCCTATGGCGCGCCTGCCATAGAGTTAAACAATTTTAAAGAACTGAGACAGATTTTTATAATGACATTTAGTTGTTAACGAATAAAAGTGAAACAGGTAAGTAAAAATACTACATTATACATAAGGCGAGAAATGCACGATTTTTTCAGAGGTGCAAAAATGAAAGGGTTAAAGCTTCTCTCCTGAAGTAAATATACTATTTTTTTCATGACTGTCATCTCTAACAATATATTTACGGTGGAATTCATAGATCACACTTAAGGTTAAGTGTGCACTTAGCTTTGTAATTTACAAGATAAAATGCAAGGTGGCAACTTACTAATAGCTTCATACCACACTTTAATAAATTTCCATTCAGTTTAGATATGAAACAAAATAATGAAGGCCATCTTATTTAAGTATACCTTAAATGAAAAGTCACAATTAAGTGAAGTGCTGACTATGAATTTCGTCCTTAGACCTTATAAATTAGTTTTAGAAACTGACAACTTGACCAAACATTTTGTTTTATAAACAAAGTGAATCTTCCAAAAATATCTGTCCAAAATGCAACAAGAATAAATGAAAGAACCTCAAGAAATCCTTGATAATGCTACAGCTGTGCTAAATAATTTATTACCAACAAAAAAAGAGCACACTGTAAACTTCATTTCGAACCAGAATGTTTTGTGTAATTTACCTGCTACAATTAATTTTAACATATTGATTGCCATCTCGGTCTATATGACCAAAAATGTTTTTGTTTTTGACACCAACTGGGTCTGTAAGACCGAGGCTTTTATTTGCCATGGACGCCGTCTCTGTCTATAAAACTCAGTTAGATTTCCTCAATTGTGGAGCCACCAACCTGGTCTAATACAAGTTTGCCTATATGAACAGACCGAGGCGGCGGTGTAAGTCTTCTGCAACGTACCAAATATTTAAGCTTTGAAAATTCGTAGTATGGGAAATTGTAATGAAAACTAAAACTAAAACAAGGAGAAATGCATATGGCAATCAATGTGTTAACAATTGTTCATTTATCATTTACTGTAAATATAAATAAATAGGTTTAATAGATTCCTTTTTTGTATGAGCTGTCAAAATAGGTAAAATTTTTTATTTTGAATAACAGAGAAATTAATTTCTACTCGGTCATAAATAAATATATTTTTAGTGTGCTCCCAATATATCAGATCATTAATCATTTAGCGATGAAGACCTAGACCTAGTCTTAGGGATAGTTGAAATTCCTAAGCGTTCACTGCAACTTGTCACTTGGGCCACATTTGACGAGTTTGACAGACGAGTTTGGAGTTCCGTATTAATTTCTAAACCATTTACGTCAAAAAAAAAACATTCCGAATCAGTTAATAATTTGAGCAAGCACTCACAACAATCTTGAATTAGTTACATACACTCATTCTGAATCAGCTTAAAATGTGTCTCTAATTAAGTTATGCTATTCTTATATGAAAAAAAGTACCTAGCTGGAGGTCTCCCTGCTTCAGCAGCTTCAGTGTCTTCAATAGCCAGATCGACTTCTTCATCACTAACATTAGACCAAAATTCTATACCCTGTAAAGCGACTGCATCATTTTCAGATTTCATAGCCTCTAAAGTAATTGGGAAAAGAGCGGGTGCCATATAAGGTTCCATATGTTGATAATATAGGGACATAATTTTAACCAAACACTGTAATGCTGCAACTTTTATTTGAGTATCAGGAGACTGTGTAGCCTCACATACTACTTCCATAATATAATTCCTCTCAGTAGGTTGATCAAAATTTGCTTTTGTGAATTCAAGAGAGTTTAAAAGAGCTTGAGTAGCAGCCAATCGTACATGGTTACTTGGCTCAGTTGCTCGCATACCATGGACAATAGCAGTTAAAATATCATTCGACTGAGATACTAATACATCAGAATCTATTTCCTGACAAATGTAACCGATAGCTTCTAAGGTTGCCTCTTTTTGAATTTCTGTGGAATTTGCTTGACAAACATTGCTTACAAGTGTAGCAATGAGATCTGGCCATTGTCTTTGAGGCAACTCAGCTACTGCTATATAAGCTACACATTGTGCAGCTGATGAAGGTCTATTACTTTCTGTTCCCAAAGCTCCAACAACCTAAAATTATGAAACATAAATGCAGTAGTTCAATAACTAATTTTTATAAATATATTTTTTACTTACATTTTTCTTTATATACGTTCGAATTTCTTCTGGAAAAGCAAGCCATCGATGTTGGTAAGAAGATTTAATTGTCGGGTCCTTGGAAGTAAGTTGATTTTTCAGCTGAAGACCAGCTGCCATTCTTGCAACAGGACTATTGCCCCCATGTCGAAGAATTTCAGACAAAGTCTTTATAAATTCAAGCAAGTTAGTAGCGGCAGCTTGTTCAAGGAATGATGAAGCCTGTTCTAATTCATTCTTATCTGAAAACAATAAGAATATTCAACTGGTAATATTAATATTTATGACTCAATGATGCTAATAAACTTATTTATGAAAAAAAAAACGTATACCATTAAACTATATTACGGAAATTTATATTTATCAAAAAAAAAATTACCTGGTGAAACCGTTTTTTCCAATATCTGAATAAGCTGCAAAGTTTCTTGATGCATTATTAATTATTTTATAAACGATGAAAAATGATTTTAGCGTTATTTTATCCTCCTTTTGCCAACCGGCTTCTCACCACATGTAAATGATGATTCACTCAATTCACTAGCAGAAAAGAAATCCGTAGAACTCAAATCTGAACTGTCCTACTGTCCTGTCCGGTGTCCAATGCGTTTTAACACGAAATTCCACCGGCTTTTTTCAGAAATTAAAATTTATTTGTAAATAATTTAAAGAAATGCCAAAATTACAATAATTTTTAGACAATTTCATATTTAAAATTTACAATCATGGAACTCTTATATATTTAAATTATTTTTTAATATTTAGCAGGAACTACTTTTCTTAGCGCACTAGATTTAATCATAAATCCATAGAATACCTGATAGACCACAGAATGCACAAATAAAAGAATATTAAATCCCTAGATAAATTAACGGTATATATTATCTGTTGTTGATCATGGTCAGTTAAATTGTTTTTAACTAAAAGTTTAAAGTTGTATGTAAAATTCGTTTGTTATAATTTACAAAATATATACTAGAAAAGTTTTCGGAAACTGCGATCTGATTAACCGGTTGTATTCAATTATTTATTCTCCAGTTTATGTAGTTTATAAACTGATCTAAAGTTTGAATCATTCCTATTTAAAACTATTGAACTAGATCTATAATCAGCTGATACTAATCTATCTAACCTTGGATTATTATCAAATAGTCCTTAGGTAGGAGATTGGTGTAAGATGTAATTCTCTCTAATTTCTCTGGGTGTAACGGATTTTATAATCTCTGGACTTAAGGCCTGGTTATGCAAGAGGAGTTTATTTGTAGTTTAAGCTAAATCTTATATTATTATATAGACAGACTGTCACTAATCGCTGAAGGCAATTCAACTCGATGTCGGCCTGATGCGACGTTGCCAAATTTAAATATTTGCCTATAGTACCTATTTATTGTAAATAATACTATAAATTATTTTTTAAAAGTATGCAATTAAGATAAAAAGTTTCAACATAAAAAATATTTAATATTTAATAAATTCCAACAGATCAAAATAAATACTTCACATTTCATTACATAAACAGTGAAATAAAATCCAATACTCACTAGGTTAATTTATTAAAGGACCGTTTGCACCGAAAAATCTGGTTTTGTTAAGGGGGCGAATTCTGCCACCAGAAGGCGCTAGCGTCACATAAAATTCCTAAATTTCAATTATAGGTCGGATAACAACCGGACTATACAGTGATAATATACATATAAGGAAAATGTATGTATGATTTCAACAAAAGATGTCTCAGATATATACCATAGAACTAAATGTCAACTCGTAATACAAATGTGTAATATAGATTGCAGTTCACTTTGACACAGGGACCCGGACCTAAATGTAATAACGGTACCGGTCCGGTTACGGTTCAGTAAGAAAAGTACCATTTCGGTTTCGGTTCGGTTACGGTCCACTAGTTGATATTTCGGTCCGGTTCTGACCAACTTTTTCGGTCCAAAGGGTTCTTATCGGTTTTCCCTTGTGACGTAATATAATTACCAATATAGTGAAATTCCGCTGATCGCTTTTGATTTTTTTTCCATTTAATTATGCATATGTAAAATTCTACTAGCAAACTTAAGTACAATAATTTATTAAGTTACTCACGAGTATGGCAATGAAATATTTTAGATGATCATAAAAAAGTGTAAATGAGATGAAAATATTAAAAATGACGACAGATAACCGCAATATAGATGATTTAAAATGATAAAATTGGCGGCGTATATAACCACGCCCACTTTTCTGATTGGAAGGCATGGTGCGTCTTTTAATGTATGCTAGAACACGGCCTTTAGTCATTACCACTTACCAACCACCACCAACCACTTCAAATCTACGGATTTATAAAAAATAAAGACTCTCTAAGTATTTGTCAGTAGATACATCCATAGAAACACAACAACAACGGAAGCTTAAGAAATACTGAAATTAACCCAAAAAACCGTTTTAATTTGTTCCGGCTCGGGTTCGACACTTGGAATAAACTAAGACATGACGTAACATAACCTGACAAAACCTTTCCTAAATAATTAAAACCTTCCTTACAAATTGTTATTATCAAAATACAACTATAAATTAAATTTCTGAATAAATGAGTAAATATCCAATATAATTCGGTCTGTCACACGTCTGTCATTCACGGTTTTTGTTTTTTTCGGCCAATGATCTGTGGGTTTTTGCCCAGACTAGCTCTATCTCTGTCGCACACATCTGAGCATCAACGACTTGTATAGGCAGAAAACGGTTTCGGGCGCGTCCATAATTTATAAGGTCTATGCGTTACTCATATAACTGATAACCGAGTGATTTCGGTTATTGCAATAACCGAATAATCAGTTATTTTTCACTCGAGTGATCCCATCACTAATTTTATTGTTGAGTGTTGAGTAACGGTCATGAAATGACGTCTCCACTGAGTACTGAGTTCACTGCGAGTGCGATCGGCATCTGCGCGAATGCGCGGTTATTTTATAATAGGTATAGTTCTAAAGTATTAGATTTTTTTACGAACTTACCTTATTATATACCTAAATACTATTATACTACTTTTATAGAATGTTGATAAAATTGACAAACACGAGGTAATGCTGGACCAATATCTAGGTTTAATTATTTATTAATAACCCGCTCGTCTTCAGTCACTAGAAATTATTATCTACCAGTAAAAATATAAAATATAACAGAACTCCCCATGAGTTGGGTTGGTTGGGTCATACAGGTAATATCTCACTACAAACCTGCAATCACTCTATTTGCCAAGATTTAGCAGCGCGATCAGTGAACTAGATCTCCTACGGCAACCTTATATTAGGGTTCATCTGCAACTAAGTTCTAATTTTATTTTTGTCATTTTTGTAATAAATATTGTTCGTACCTGTCTATTATTTACATATTTATGATGATATTATTATTTTATTAACTTTATATTATTTCAATTTATTAAAAATTATTTATTTTTCTTTATTAAAAAAAATCTAGTTTGAAATACTTTGTTCACTGAACCTCCTGTGTCAAATTTCTGACTGCGCCACTGATCTCAATACTGCCTGCCTATCCAAGTGTTCCAAATTCCAAGTCCAAGTATGTATTATTAAAAATACCAAGTACGAAATACTATACTAGTATACTAACTGAATTGAGCCGAAATCCGCCGCGTCGCGTCAAAGGCTAGAGAGAGACTAGAGAGGACCAGGCCAGAAGGAACTGGGAACAGTGAAACTAGTATTTTCGAAAACTCGTATCTGTTACGTTACGTTATAGGCTCATACCTATTACCAAATACGCGTTTCTAGTATTTTGTATCATCATTAGTCATTAAAGAACATGACCAATGACAGTAAACAAATGAGCTTCACGTTACAATATAACCAACGTAAATTGGCATAAAAACCAAGTTTTAGTGATTCTGGACCTTTTAGGGCAGCCATGAATTAGCGGTAGCCGACAATATGACACTGGCACAGTCTATATTTTTTCTAGGTTTGTGGAACAGACTAGAAAAAGCGCGGATGCAGCGATTTAATTTAGCCATTAGAAAGTTTAAGTTGTGTCCGATACGTGAACGTGTACGTAGAATTTGACCGTCGCGCATGCTCAAATTAGAATTTTCCATGTTTACGTGATACGGATGTACGTGGGCTGAAAACTTCCGAACGCACAGAACAGAAGGAACAATACTCGTAGATTAAAGTAATAATCATCGTTTCTGAATAATATGATTCCGTGATAACTTACTCTATTTAAACTCATTTTTGAAACACGAATCTTACTATACGTAAACGTGAAAATTACACGTTCTACGTTTTACGTATCATGATAATCGACAATCGACTTATGGCCGGTTTCTCAACTAGTAGATATCTATTAAATAAACTTATCGATTCCATAACTAGAGATATCCCATGAATTCGGTTTCTGAACCATTCGATAATGCTTATCTATTGCATAAGTTATCGAACAGATATCCAAAGAAAAATGGCAAGATATCTGTCCAATAAACATTAACGCACGCGCGCAGCGATTTAGCTGTTGCTTGTTTACATCTTTATTGTAAGGCTTAACCCAAATTTTTTGATATTTTCGTGACGATTACTTTGTGCAATGGAAAATTCTGATTCGTCTGCTTCTTCAGATGAAGAATATTTAAATATAGTCAGATATCTTGAACCGCCAAGACGTTATCGTAAAAGAGAAAACCAGTATGAAAAATAAAGCGACAGAATTTCGAGAGAGGTTTACGGGTCCCGTATTCTTGAAATAGTGTTTTCTACAAATACAAGTAATTTTAGACATTTAAGAACTGAATAATATAGAGTTTAGCAAATAACAACAATGTTATCTCATGCCACTGGCGAATATTCAAAGGTACCGAAGTAAAATCAATGTATAACGTCAGAAAGTGATTTATCCAGCAAATTTTTAGGTATTGAAAACTTTCAAAATGCGTATTTTTTTAAATTCAGCTATAGATGTAAACATTGTTATAACATAAACTTACATATTTCTGCATATAACATTATTCACTTTTGTTTATAAGTATGTGAAAATAATTGTTAAAATGTGGGGTTAGAATAGCGAAATAATGTGTGTCATACAAATGCATTTTAAAAGTTATTATATTATTTGAAGAGAGTTTAAATAGTAAAAGTGGATAAACAAAATATCAGTAATTTTATTTTTGATATTACATTTGTTCTACGTGTTTTATTTTTCAAGATTTCAGTACCTAAAAACATCACAAATTTTACGGCGAGAAATACGGCCACCTTAACGAAAGAAACTGTAAATTTACTGATAGATTTAATAGGAGAACTAGTAGTGTCTAGTAAAAGAACAAATTGACTATCAGTATTAGAAAATGCTTTAATAACTTCGTTTTTATGCAACAGGTTTGTATATATTTATTTAGTAATGTGATGTGTTATCGTTAGGTAGGCGATAGTGGCGCCATCTACAATTATTTCTTGAAAGTGTCTTACTTCCATAAATGGCATCTATCTGCAAACGGTTGTGCATTTGCTAGTCCCTCTATGATTATTGCAAATATTAAGATATTCGTTCAACTGTTATTTATTCAACAAAATTTGGAAGGCATGCGTTCAGAAACCAATATAAAGTTATCGGTCTGATAAATTTATGTACTCGATAGTTATCGAATCGATTGCGCCAAATGTTGTGAAACCGGCCAATTTTCTATTATTTAGCAGACGATGGCCTCATGAGGCAAGTGACATGAACACTAGTGAGCGAGCCATGTAACCACGGTCTAAATAGACCATGGCATATGGCATGTAACCGCTTGACATTAGTTGTGTTTTGTGATTCTGTAATTTTTTTAAACGTTTTATGACTTACCGCTTCATTCGCCGCCATTTACGTACGCGTATTTGTGTTTGGTTGTGGTTCTTTTCTATTTTATATTATTTGTAGTAGGTATATTGTTATCATAGTTTTTACTATATTTTATACTATATATTAGTTATTCTGATTGATATTATATGGTGTGCTATACGTTTTATTATTATGTGTATCTACAAACAATCTTATAGTTTATATTTCTTAAATAAGGTGAAATGGGAAAGAAAAAAGTAGAAGAGGTTGAAAGTGAGGAGGAGGAATATTCTGTCGAGAAAATTATAGATCGAAGAGTTGTAAATGGAAAAGTTGAATACTTTTTAAAGTGGAAGGGATACTCTGAAGATGATAATACATGGGAACCCGAAGATAATCTAGACTGTCCGGAACTTATTGCTGAATTTGAAAGAAACCGAAAACAAAAAGCAAAAGCCTCTGGAAAAGAGAAAAAACGACAAAGGGAAAATTCAACATCATCATTAGATTCAAACACATCATCATCTAAAACTGATAAAGAGAAAAAGGTAATTTCACATACAGCAAGTCGGATAAGTGAAGCGAGTTTTGTAAGAGACAAAAAGTGTTGGTGTTGAAAATAGACGTTTAACTAGTCCTACTTGTTCGTGAAATAAAGGCATTATTTCTAATCCGTAAAATCTAGTAAGACTTTTCACCAGCACCTACAATTCCTGAGAAAAATCTAAAATTAAGTAATCTGCCAAAGTAGGCCTTGGATATTAAAATCTTTGCGCACATACTGAGTTTATCATGCCAAGCAACTTAACATTTTATGGTAGGTATTTCAAAAAGCTAGCAAAAAAATCTGAAATTTAAGTCAGGCTTAAAACCTTGAAATTTACACTTAATTCAGTTTACAACCTGAAATATATATGCATATCTTTTCATCACATAAACCTGACGCTTAATTTGGGAATTAAAATTAATTTTTTAAGTTTCGAATGCTTACTGGATTTTACAAATTTACAATTATGGTAAATTTTGTTTTGGAAATAAGTGTATATCAACATTTTTTTTGTCTTTTACAAGGTAGCTTCATTTATCCGAAGACTTACTATATATTTTTCAAACTGCAGTGCTATTAATAATAAAAAAGTACAGGGTATCGCATAAGTGTATACTAAAATTCAGATGTTTCTTTGGCAAATTTTAGAAGTCTTTCATATAAAACTTTTTTATTGGAGCCTCTTCTCAAAAAGTTGTCTTAAAGGAGGGGTTTATTAAATTTTTGCCAAAAACAGTTAAATATAAACAAACGAATTTTGGCAGGAACGTAATACTTATAAAATAACATTTTAATTTCATATTTCCCATTTTGCTGCATGCAAAATATGATATTATCAAGTTCTGAATTTTCGTGCAGTTTATTATGGATATACCTTAGCTTAATTATTTTATTTGGTAGTTGCATGTTCTGAGAGGTTATGCTATAGTTAGGTACATAGAGTATTTGATTTCAAATTAGGAACAAAAAGTTGTAACTTTTTTGCAATTAAGATTTTGGGTTGAGTATGATTTTTCTACACTTTTCATTTGGCACAAAAACTTGATTTGTCAAAAAAATATCTGGAGAAGGGCCTGCTAGATATTATTTCCTAAGTTTTGTTTATTGTTCTGTACACATCGCTTTTAATTTGTATAAACTACATACTGATGTCTATCTGTTAGTGCAGAAAGTAGGCAGTAGTAGTTTCGTAAATTAATTAAAAAAAGTTCGTAACAATAAACAAAGAAAAAAATACATTACAACATATGTTCACAATAGCGTTTCTGTAAAGGCATGAATGAATCTTTTTATCTGAAGAAAATGTATTCTTTCCATTGGATGAATTATCTTTAACATAGTTAAAAGCATTAATTTTGTTATATGTTCTACTGTACTTAGGTACGTCAATTTATTCACATAAATAATTTTTGCAGTTATTTTAATATGCAATATCATTTTATAGTCTGAAAATGAATCACATGCCTATTATTCACGTTTATTGAATTTCACCAAGAATCTATTTTTTGTGTAGAGTGAAAAAGTAGTAAGAAAATATATTCAATCATTGTGTAACCTCGAAAGCCAGTAAAAATCAGGGATATTTGTAATGGTCAGGGAAAACGGGGAAATGGTAGAAATAACAATTTTTAGAAATCCCTTTGTGCTGCACTATAATGTGTAAGAGTAGGTTAGTGGAAGCGTGTATATATCAGGGAAAAGAGAACTTGCAACCAATTAAAGGAATTTTAATGAAAAAGAATTAAACTGTTAGTAGATAGTCAAATGGAGATACAATAAATTGAAGAGCATCCATATACTTCCAAAGAACCATAATTATTTATCAAAGTAATTAGTGATGATGTAGATACTCGAATAATTAAAATTGATCAATCGATCTACAATTACAGGGAAGTTGATTGATCTTACAATGATCCTTGGCATTTCCGTCATCTCCCATTACTCTGGAAATGTTTAAAGTGCAATATATATCATTTAAGTTAGTTATGTTATTGACAAAAACTGATAAATTTAAGTGTTTGTTTACATAAATTTTTTTTTTTTGGGAAGTTATTACTTATCTTTGTGGCTATTTGTTATGATTAAATATATTGATATCAAGTATGCACAGATCAGGTTTGTCTATTCTGACTTCATGTCTGTACAGGGTGACTCGGTCATAATTCATTAATTTTAACCACATATTCAGATGGCCTTAATAAAGACAAAATGGGAAAAAAATTACTTGGTTTTTCAATAGAAAAGCAAATCAACTCATACTTTTTGGTAACACTGCGCTCCTGGTATGCAATAAATTTTCCTAATAATGAAGGCATATAGTGTTCGAGCCTTGCAGCACAGCATTTCTATTTTGTCAAAAATACAGGGTGTCCAGAATATGAGTGCCGTAATTTTAAGGGCTTATATATCTGATCAAAAACAATAAAAAAAACTTATGAATAAATGTCTAAAATTTATCATTTTTCTACAAATACACTTCAAAAATAAAAATACAACACTGTAATAAATTGCAGAACTGTGTAGCAAAATTACAAAGGTACAACTAAGGTTAAGTAAAAGCTCTTGTAATGTAATTTGTTTATAATTTTTTATATAGTAAGTATTCATAATCTAGGATGTATACTAAACAACTATGTGCAAATATAATTTTTTTTAAAACAGTTTATATAATTTTATAATAATTTTTACATGCCCGCCGAAAATCATGACGTCACGATGTTCACTTGCGCAGTATGATAAGATTGGTAAAATGATATGGAACAGTTGGTAGCTTTGTGTTTCAAATGTCAGAAACAACAAACTGTCAAAGCAAGCTCTGTATGCCATTTATCTTTAGGTGTTTGGTTATTGTGTTGGTGTGTTTTTATTAATTAATTTGTGTATTGTGTATACCCCGTGATTTTAAACTTTATAATAAACTTAATTTTGTATTATTTGTGGAAATTATCGTGTGACTCCATAGAATAATCAGGTAAGTGTTATGACAAAATGCAATCTGTCAGACAAGTAAATCTTTTATTGTAGAAATGGATTACAATTACAGGAAGTGTTTTGTACCTTCTTGCCAAAATACTACGTTAACTTCCAAGAAAATATTTGTGTCAGTGCCAAAAATTGGAGACATAAGGAAAGCCTGGAGCGTAGCTGTTGGTCAAAAGAAAGTTCCATCAATGTCTTCAGCAGGCATATACTGTTGTGAGGATCACTTTAATGTAAGGGCCCTTTAAATCATCATGAATTATATTTGTTTTATGAGAAAAGTAACACACTTATTACATTACAATTACATTTAAATTTATAAATTTAAATGTAATTTTTAATTTACAGATGAAACAAGATTGTGAAAACTGGGTAGGATACAAGTTGTTTCACACACAGCTAGAAATAAAAAAAGACATAGTTCCTCATTGAAATTTAAGTGGAATTTCTGACATACCAAGAAATTATTCTCAACTATCTAGATCAGTATCAGAAAAAAGAAAAAGAAGTAACGTAGAAGAATATGCTAAAAAACAAAAGCTGCATCCCCAGAGACTAGAATTTGAAGAAGAATCATCTTTAACTTCATCTGAGCCTCACGTAGAATCAGCCAGTCAAGTTAAACCTAGCAGATCTGGATTACATAAGTCGTTTGTGCATAAAGCTGTACAAGCTAATATTAAGCCAGTTAAAAGTTTTTCTTAGAACTATAGGCGTAAACACAGTTACCTTTTAAAGTTACAGTCACGAACAGCAGGTGTTCGCCAAGTAGGTACTTCATCTGTATCTACGAACACTGAATCTGACTATAACAAATCATCGACCGAGTCCACTGATAGTTGGCAAAAGACAACTTATGTATCAAATGAAAAAAGAACTGATATTATAATTAGAGAACATTCTAGATTTTATCTAGGATTGCCTGAAGATGTATATTTCTTAATAAAATTATTGGAAAATGAATACGTCTAAATGATGCATATTATAGACTGGCAATTGATCGGTGTCAAAAATTTTAAACAAACTATTAAAATTAGCATCTTATTTTAAATCACTAATATTTTGGCCTGATGCAGATAAAATTAAACTGAATCTACCAATTTCATTTAGATATAGATATAACAAAGTGCAGTCCATTACTGATTGCCTTCAAATTGAAATACACCAACCCTCTAATGCTCTTCATCAAGCACTGACGTGGTCAAACTACAAGAAGCTAATACGATAAAGTATCTAATATCAACTCCAGATGGCATAATAAACTTTATCTCTGAAGGCTTTGGCAGTAGAATTACAGATAAAGAAATAATTGAAGCAAGTGGTTTTTTAAACGTTTTACCTCCATGTGATGTCATGGCTGACAGAGGTTTCAAAGCTATTGCAGGATTACTAAAACAAAAGAATTGTAATTTACTACGCCCGCCCAGTGTTCAAAGTGGAATGAAGAGCACAAAGGAAGAAGTTAAAAAAAGCAAGCGTATAGCAAGTTTGCGCATTCATATAGAACGAGTAATTAGGAGATTGCGAGAATTTGTGATACTTGATAAACGTGCTTGCCTGAACCACGAACTTGTATCAAAAATAGATTATTTTATTATAATAGCATGTGGAATTGTTAATTTACAAGGTCCTTAATTATTCATTAATAAACAATTTAAGTTATTACGTTTGTATTATTATGAATCCATTGATACCATTTTCTCTGTGAAAACTGTAAGACCTTGTACCTAAAAGAAACAAAGACTAAACGATGGCTATTACAATATGTCCCAAATACTCTATCCCACTCTATACATTTAAATTTAATGTAAATTAAATTGAGATGTCTAATATTCTATTCACATTTTGTATACTATTATAAATTTTAATATTTAATATTTTAAAATATTTTACATACAAAATAAATTACTCATTAATACTTATATTTATTTTTCTTATTCTGATTTATGCAAATAACTTTTTTCCCAAAATATTATAGTTTCAAAACAGTGCCTATAGAATTTAATCAAAACACGGGTATAACAATGTAAATCTTTGTTAAATACTTCATAATAGATCTCTCAATTTTGTACAAAAAAAAATCTTAAACATTTCTTAATTGAGCAAACAAATCAGATTCTCATTTACTATTTTATTAAAACAGGGAATATTACAGTTTTCCAAAACTCCATTGCATTTTTTACAACATTGTTAATAAATACATCTTTATTAAAGTCTATTCGTTTTCCTCAAAGTTTGGATTAGCGATGCAGAAGAGCACTTTCTCTTTTTTACAAAATAACATCTGTAGATGTATTTGAGCCTGTGATTTTGTCGTTAATTTTCCACTGGGTTTGATGTAATTTTTAATCGTTTCTTTTTTTGTAGGGCATTTAATCTCTACGACATTTGTCATTGACTCCATCAGGTGACACTCCTAGTGCTAAATTTTATGTCTAATTTTTTTCCTACTGCCTCTAAAACTTTTTCTTCTAAATTTAATCCTCTCCTCATAGCACTAGTTTGTGTCATGTTAGAAGCACCAAAAATAGATTCCATGAAAGCACCGTCTTTTGTTTTGCAATATCAGCTTCAAAAATTTTAGAAGCTGTAATTTTTCCATATCTAAGCTCGTACTATGCTGGTGAAACATGTATCTGTTGTAGCTAGAGCAAACAGCTCATCAGTCATGACTGCTTCACAATATTTTAAGAAATTATCAGCATTTACTTGATTTATTTGTTTTAAATAATACCCGACCAAAACATGCATCGATAATTGTTTTATATCCGACGGTTCCTTAAAATAATTTAAGAGTTGCCCTGAACTGTCAACATCTTTACCAGCTTGCACTACTTTATCTAAATAAATGTCATTGGCTTCACAGGAAGTTGAAGGTATTCTGGTTTTTAAATCCGATGCTTTGATATATTTTACTGAAGTACCAACTCTAGCCAATGCTGGTTTTTTTCCAGTAACATTCTACGGAAGTTGGACTTTTTTCGTCACTTCTCCGAAGAATCCAATATAAACATACAATTGCATGTTTGCACCCTCCTAAAATAAAAAAATCATAAATATAAATTGATGAATAAGTATAACCAAACCATAACATTGGTTAAATAAATAGCTAAATCCAAGAAAAAGCAAACCTTGAGATGCAGCACAACTTTCACATTGGCAACTTATTATAATATCATTTTCTTCATCAAATAATGCTGTAACCCTATGTGCTTGATCGCAGACTCTATGTTCGGGAACAATTCTACCTTTAACAGTACAAACATTTGCGTCTCCTTTGACCTGCACATATCCTACTGCTTCATCTTCATAACCAGTTCTAGATGCCCTAAAATAAATTTGCATTATTAATTCCAGTTAAAATAATATATATACAATATTTAAATTGATGCATTTACTAACCTAATATTCTTTGCACTTCTATATACACTAAAATAATCCACATTATTTGCAAAAAATCTGAATCATGATAAATTCATTTCAGGTAAATTTTCACTAGTAGCTTCAGCAAAGTCGGGCTCCGTATTAACCAAAAAAAAAAAACAATTCTTTCCAACACAAAACTCTAAAATACACTCTAATTTGCTATCAACACCTCTGTTCGTTTTCAAAGACTGTTAAATGGCCGACATTGTTCTACCTATTCCTCTTGCTGTCACTAGCATGAGCACCACGATGACAGTAATAAATATCCCCAGATCTAGTTCTAAATCGTGACGCCACGTATTGGAAAAATTTCAAATTCATATCGAATTTCAATCACATTTTGTACGTACGTCACTTAAAATTGCTACAGTAATTGTAAGATACTAATTAGTATTTTTATATAGTATATTTTCGAAAATTATAAATATTTTATTTTATAATTCCTATTTTGGAAATGACCCCATTGAAGTTTCTTAGACAATCCTTAAAAGTGTAATGTACTGTAACACACAACAACGTTGCAAACTGTCAGCTGCATTTGGAGCTGCTGCCTGATTGTAACATTTTGTTGATGGATGAATATTTTTATATATTTTTATTTACTGATGAGGTAGAGTTATATAATATAAAAATTATATTTGACTTCCAATTAAAAAATTTAGACTTTCTATTATAAATAAGTAAAGCTGTTAACAGTGTTAAAAATATTAGTCATAGTGGTATAATTGTCGCTAGTGAGTTTCGTTTTTTATAGTGCTTGCTTGGTTTTTGTGAGTGTACATAAACAAATATGGAATAATTTATAGTAATCATTACGAAATAGCTACATGCCATGATAATTTATGGCAAATCTGAGCAAAAGTCTCTGGCCACGAGACGTTTGTACGGTAAACGCTTTTCGCATGCAACATTAGTGTTTTAAACACTTGTAACTATTTCACATTTTATTCTATGTTGTGAAAAGAGCTCTAAGCAAACCATACAGTAAGTATGTTTATTTCTGATTATGTGCAAACACCTGACAATCTTGACAGGGTATGTGAGGGGTGTCACATATTTAAGACCTGTTTGCTGTAAAAAATTTTTTACTATTGGTCTAAGAAAAAAGATTCTTAAGTAAAATATGTTGTTTTGTGTAGTTTCTCATACAGCAAAATAAAGGCACTTATTTCAGAGACCTCTGTATATTTCTGACATATATTATTGGGTCATCATAACGCGCAATCGTGAATATATTCTAAGTAAGCTTCTTTATTTTTTTACTGGTGGAGTGAACATTAGAAATATAAATTTTTTAGTAGTTACCATTTTTACATTGTAATCTTCATTGTATTGACTAATATGTAATGGATACTATAAATTATTTTTTAAAAGTATGCAATTAAAATATTAAATAGCTATTGCCCAGCAAGGATCTCGAAGAGGTGTGAGCAGCCTTGCCAAAAAAATAGTTTGAACATATGAATGTTAATTTTCCAAGCAATGGTGGCTGGTGAGATTTAACCAGACATGGGACATAATGTTCCATCATTTGCATTTCTTAAACATTTTCTGTAAAATCCATCATTTCCTCATATTCAAAATTAGAAAAATTAGCAATTACAATTGACATTCGAAACAGTCTGAAATAAACTAACGGTTGTGGGTTGCATTGCATTGTTTTTTCCGTGTATTCCTCTTCCGTATATATGGTGTTATCTCCAAATTTGCGGTAAATAAATGCAGATGAAATAGACAGTGGTAGATTTGAATAAATACCCTCAAGTGTTAAACAATACTATTATGTATGTGGTCCTGACATGACAACGCTGTTTGGCTTCAACATTCGAACATTATATAGCTTTGTAATTAAAAATGTGTACCAGGAGCGCCATATTACCAGAAGTTACAGATTGATTTGTTTCCCTTTTAAAAGGTATAATAAAAACATTTATTTTTAATAGTGGTTAGGGCCTACCAACGTAAGTCGTTCCTGGGCGCAAATGCGACCTGCTTAATAATATACCGCCCCCTCTCCCGCACAAGTCTCCGACTTCTGGGCTAATCCCTGTGATTAGAATGAGGGGTAGAGATATTATTATTATTATTATAAACTGTTCTGTTTTCTTGTTTAGTTATCTTTTCCGTTTTTAAAATAATATATATTCTTTATTACAGTAATAATTATAGTGTTTTTACGAACCCTTTGTATATTTATTTTATTTTATTCATTATTTACAAGTAGATCGCAATCAGGTTTCAAAGTAAATTTAGTATATGTTTACGGCGGAATTTCGAAACATAAGAAAATTTGACGTCGATCGGCGGAAAATTCCTTTTCAAGCAAAAAATTCCGCCGAGCGTATTTAGTAGATCAATAATATATTTAACATAATAGATTTTTGATGCCATCATACAATAGACCATTCAATCTGTGGTGATACGATACGAACATATGAACATTGATAAGAAACATTAGTTAATGAAGAAAGGCTGTTCAGATTATGAGCATATTGAGTGAATTTGGGGGTTTGGGGGTATTAATTAGGCTCTGCTGTAAAATACTTGTACAAAATTGTAATATGACACAAATTGGTTGCTGATCCATAGTTTATATCTGTTCTTAAAAAATTATACCACTTTTCTGTGATATTGTATGTATAATGCAAAGTATAATGGGGGATAACGGAGGTGCAAGGAATATTGTATAGAGTTTTTCAATAACAACTAAGCACCAGATTTTGTTAGTAAATAAAATACATAGCAAAGAAAATTTTAATCTATAGTAATACTTAATATTTACATTTATTTATTTTAAGTTACATATATACATACAGTTAAATGTGAATAACAATATATCAAATGACCACTACAGCTTCATTAGCATGACACAATCCATTTGTCAAAATGTGCGATGACGTCTAAACACATTTGTGGTGGAATTTCTTGAATTATGCGTTAGATCTCGTTTAAGAAGTCATGCGGCGAGTTGACATTACCATTTTGTGAAAGAATTCTCCATCTGAACTGTGTTTGCAATAAATCCATAGTTTCGTGGGTTGTGCGATATGTCGCAAAAATAGATATAAACGGATCGGCTCCGCTTCCACAGTCAGTTCAAGTTCAGGGTTCCCTCTCACCTGGAAAACCTGAAAAAGTCAGGGAATTCGTATTAAGTGTAATAAAGTCAGGGAATTGTCAGGAAATTTAAAAATATGGCGTAAAAGTCAGGGAATTTCTAAATATATTCACAACAGTCAGGGAATTTGCAATTAACTGAAATTGACAAATATTTTTTTTTAATTTACTTTACGGTTTTATATCTATTTTACATTATGTTCCAAATCCCAATACTATGTATTCGTGCCAAAGAATAGTTATTTTGTTACATTTTGTTATTTTATTTTTTTTTTAATGTGTCAGGGAAAACCTGGAAAAGTCAGGGAATTTGATGAATTTAAAAGAGGGAATTTTAAAATTAATTGAAATTGACAAATACTTTTTTTTAATTTACTTCGGTTTTATATCTATTTTACAATATGTTTCAAATCCAAATACTATGTATTCATGCCAAAGAATAGTTATTTTGTTACAATATTTTGAGTTATTTTTTTTATAATGTATTAGGGAAAACCTGGAAAAGTCAGGGAATTTAACATGAATTTAAAAGAGGGAACCCTGTAGAGATATATTTGATGGTGGTGAATTTATTTGAAGTACATTTGCTGTGTAATCAATATCAGTAAAGTTTGTTTTTCTATGTCAATTTTTGAAAGTTAATTCATTGTAGAGATTGTATTACAACAGATACATTAAAATTTTCTCATTTACTGCGTATTTTATTTACTGACAAAAGCTCTTATCGAAAAACCCATTATTTGATAATCTTTCAATATGTAAAATCAGGAAACTTCTGGAAATAGGTAATCATTGATTTTATAGGCTTTGATCTAATATAAATAATAAAATAGTATGACAATTACAATAATATTGATTGATGTAGTCAATTAGAATATTGTAATATACATAATAATTGATAGGCAAAATATTTAACAATAAGTTGTTACGTTTAGTATATTGTTAGAAGTGGACTAATTTTTACTGAATAAATTATTTTCCTCTGTCACTATTTAGTTTTCGAGTACAAAATAACTTTAATTTTTTAGAAAAAGTCAAAAGGTCATTCCCCATCACCAGAATCAGAGGGCGAGCCTAAATCAAAAAAATCGCGAGTTGATGATTCAGATGATGATTTGAAGTCAGATAAAAAGAAAGATGATTCAGAGTCCGAGGAAGAGAAGCCTAAACGAAAGAAGAGGTCAGCACCCAAATCAAAAAAGGTTGAGTCTGATGGATCTGAGGATGAGGATGAAAAACCCAAGAAGAAAAAGGTAGATACTGAAGAAAAAAAAGGGAAAAAAAAGTCAAAAGATTCTGATGATGATGAAAAGCATAAGAAAAAGGGGGATTCTGATGATGAAGAGGAAACTGTTAAAAAAGATAAAAAGAAAACTGAAGCTGTAGTAGATATTAAGAAAGATAGAAAAGGAGGTAAAATTAAAGAAAAAGAAAAGTCTGCATTTGAAAAGGGATTAGAGGCAGAGAAAATTATAGGTGCCTCTGACACAACTGGACAGTTAATGTTTTTAATGAAATGGAAAGGCAGTGATGACACTGACCTTGTGTATGCAAAAGAAGCCAATATAAAATGCCCTCAAGTAGTTATTAAGTTCTATGAAGAAAGAATAGCTTGGCATACACCAGAAGAATCGAATTAGTATATAGAGCATTTTTAAATATATAGGTTTTTTTTCTTAAATTTTGACACAAAATATTAAGCAATAAGTGTTTCTTACTAAGTTTATGATGTGCAAACAATAATTTGTACAATCTGACCTTTTAGTATATGTCTAAATAATTTGTTTCGAATATGTTTATCAGTGTTATAAATGTTTTCTTTTGTAGTATTACATAATATTTTAAGTTCAGTTTTCTATATCTTCAAATAAATCTGTAAAGTTAAAATGTATTTTTACATTTAATTAAAAAAAAAAGTGTTATACCTTACCTCCAAAAATATACAGAACGGTTAGAGATAGAATATTTTGATGTCACTTGTTTGGTGGAGCACCAGAACATTTAAACTAGATTTTTGGGATGCCAGAGGGCGGATAAAAAGGTATATATTTGTGTACGCAAACAAATTGAGGGATATTTTTCAGTTAATGAGGCTATGAGACGAACGATCACATGATCAGCAATACAAGTGACGAGTTATAGTCTGTTGTTTTTTCCTTTAGTAATGGTGAAAATAATTTCTAATTAATTTACATCACACATATAGCCCTGTTTTTGAACATACAGAGAAACACGTAAAAGTCAATGTGTTACGTTTTTTAAATTAATTTAACTTAATATTAATTTTGTCCATATCTTTAACAATAAAATACAAGTTTATTAAAAAAAAATGTCTATGAAGAAATACTTATTTAATTTGATCATATGTCTTTATTTTAATATTATTCTTGTATTTGGAACAATTCTAATGTATATTTAGGAAACATATTTGAGTAAAAACTACGTATTAAATTTAAACCTTAGTAAATTATAATGTGAAACAAATAATTTCTTTAAAACAAATATTTTTTGAGGTTGCATCAACATTTTGGTAATTTTAATTTAAATGACCTTTTTTAAACAAATAAATCATAAATTCAAATTAAAATAGTATCTTTAAAATAAAAATACAAATGTTTTCCCTTAGCCTAACCTTATTTCAATACATAAATATATTGCAGGTATGAAGCGATTATTATTGCAATAAATATTAAAAAACATTTTGTTTCTCCATATACATGTTTACATTGCGGATATGGGAAGATATTGGTTTAGTTTAAATTCTTCTACATTGAATTAAATAATTATTTTTATGTGTGTGCAGTCAACCCTTGAACACAACAGACAAACACAAACCCTTTTTTTCCAGATATGAACATGAAGAAATTTAAAGACGTCGGATCATTTTTTCAAAATAGCGAATCTCCAAGAACACGTGAAGATAGGAACAACAAGATAGTAGATGTAACAAAATGCATATCCTGAATCATCAACAAGCTCAATAAAAGTGTCTCGGGATGAGAAAAGGAGTTTGACGGAACAAAAGGTCTACAAAACTGTCTACCGTCAACGTCGAATTCACCTGTAAAACCGGGTACCATAGTAACTGATTCTTCAAAATTTTGTTCTGAAAATGCTGGTAAACATGACATGCACACTTCAAATCGGACCATCACAACCCTTTTTCGATTTTCCGAAAACTAGATTTGGAACAAAAAGAGATCATTTTCTTCCAAATATAATTTTAATTTTTATAATAATTTTTATAGTTAGATATTTGATTCAACTTAAAGGAGACCACCTGAAGAAGCAATCCTAAAAATGCAGAAATAGGTCAGATCTCATCTATTGTGGTTGAATTTGTCGTGTTCCCACTGCCAAAAAAGTGAAGTTGAATTTTTATAGAGTGAGTAAATTAGATTATTTTCTTTAGATAATTATTGAATAGAGCTTTGTCTGTGGAATTGTTCATTAGCATACCTAGATGTTTGGTATCAGAGAACATTCATATGACTTCATTGTTAGGAATTGTAGGAGATTTGATTTATATTAGCTTAAAATACCTTTCTAAAACAGTAAAAAAATGTTACAAAAGCTAATAATAAGGAATATATGGGTAGATATTGTGGGTGTAATTCAACGCAGGTTGGAGCTTTTGTCCACTGAGTAGTTAGTTTCACACAATATTATTAATACCTAAAAATATATAAAAATATAATAGCTGGTTGGAGTACAACAATGAAGAAGACAAAATTTACTGTTTCGCGTGCAGACGGTTCAGTAAGGGAAGTATACGAGACCAAAATGAGAAATTCGTAAAAAGTGGTTTTAACAACTGGAAAAAACTAGCAGAATCATAAAAAAAACACACGAAATCTCTTCACGGTCAATGCAGCCAAATGTATGTGTCCTACTGGCAATCTCTTACAGTTGGAGATCATCAACAACTTATGAAACACCAAGAAGAAATTGCCCAAAATAGAGAATATTTAGCCAAACTTATTGATATACTGACTCTCGTTTGTCAGGGTTTACCTTTAAGGGGACACCGAGAGGACTCATCTTCTAAAAATAGGGGTAATGTCTTGGAAATTGCACAACTTTTTTCTAAATATGATAAGAATTTTTCACTCCACTTTGAAAAACACTACAATTACTGCAGCCCAGACATATAGAACGAAATTATCGAAGTGATCTCAACTCATACTCTGGATGAAATTTCGAAAGAAGCTAAAGGATGTGGCTTTTTTTCTTTGAGTGTGAACCAAGCCAGGTGCTTTAAAGAAGAGTAATTATCAATAAATATGATATGTCATCGACCTAGACATTGTCGAAAGGTTTATAGGTTTCATTAATTGTTCTACATTTAGAGACGCTCAAGGACTGGCTACGCTAATCGTAGACACGTTGAATAAATTATACTTGAGTGATGTTCCAATTCTTGCGCAGTCTTATGATGGCGCCAGTGTCATGTCTGGTACGATTATAAAAGAATCTCATCCTAATGCAATTTATATCCATTGTTTGGCGCACAAACTTAATCTGGTGGTTGTTGATTCATGCACAAATGTTTCAACAACTAAGACCTTTTTTAATGGAATCGAAGCTTGTATATCCACTTCTCATTTTTTACCACGATGCGTGTTCGAGAGTAGACGTATTGAAGGTGCTATTGAAATAAGTTACTGTTAGTACAGTTGATAGATGTATAATTAATATACCACCAATAAATATTAATTTATCTGCACTACTGCAAGTCTGTTGTCTCAAGTGCCAATTTTCGTCAAAACAAGTGCATTATAGCAAGTGTTGCTCGTTTGCAGTTTGAGTCTACCACTGTAATAAAGTTGTGTGGTTATGGCTAGTAGAAATAAGTGTAAGTTGCAAACAGATGTTTCCCCTGACGATATTATTTTCAAGACATGTTCGGAATTTATGGAAAAACTAGAAAATGTTATGGATAAAAAGTTTTCTGCAGTTCAATGATCTTCACAACTCGTGCTCCTTCATAACTAAAAAAGTAAGTGAAAACGTAATGTGTATCTCCAAATTAAATGTGAAAGTTGATGCGTTGGAGCAAGCTGCAAAAAATAACTCCTTTAGAATTTGTGGACTGGCAGAAGAAGAGGAGGGTTGTTCTATTTATGATAATGTCTCTCATTTCTTCTCATCAAAATTAGGAGTTACCTGTGATGAAAAAGATTTTATTGACATTTATCGTATTGGCAAACTTAACAATTCTGCTGATAAACCACGCACAATTATGGTTAAATTTGTCGATAAGCGTATAAAATCTGTTGTGTTTAAGTCAAGAAAGGTACTCAAGAACAGCCATGTATTCATATTTGAAGATCTCACTAGGCATCGTTTTGATTTACTTACCTCTACCAAGAAAAAAGTAGGGCATAAAAATGCGTGGTCTTTAGATGGTAACATTTACATATTCAGTGACAAGGATAAGAAAAAGCGAATAGTGCCTTGTGAGGAGGACCTTTTATTTTAATGATGTGGTCGAGCTAGACTTTCACATCCAGTTGGATATCCTTAGTTTTTGCATTGTTTGTTTTTTTTTTGATAGTTCTACTTTTTGCAATGTTCTTGCTATCGCTACTATTTTTTTTTTACATATAATACTGTGTGCCTTATTGAATTAAATTTATTACTGATTTATATCATATTAAAATGAGTTATTTCATTTTGAAATACATCTATTATTTATATAACATTAGTTTTCATTTTATATCTGTATTAGTTGAGTATATATTATGTAAACAGCGCCGTTATTATGTCAAAAATTCTATTTTTATTATTATTACATTATGCCTTGTAATTCCTATTTAAATTTTTCACATTTCAATATTGGGTCAATGTTTACGGGATTTGATTTGTTTTCAGAATTTGTTACAGATAATGACTTAGACATTGTAGGACTTTCTGAAACTTGGTTGAAGAGTTCTTTTCCCAATTATGGTGTAAATATATGTAATTACAATTTAATTCGTAATGACCGTCGTAGTCACGGAGGTGGAGTTGCGTTTTATATTAAAAATCACTTAAAATTTAAAGTTTTATAATTTCCGGAACTGGGAAACAGTCCTGTAGAAAGTCTTTGGATAAGTATAAAAATTTCAGGTAAGAATTGTTGTTTGGGCACATTATACAGGCCGCCTTCTACAAATCTTTCTTTAAGCTTGGAACATCTTGAAAATATTTTAACTTTTTTTATTCCTAAATTTGACTGCATATTATTTGGAGGTGACTTTAATATCAATTTATTAGATAAAAATAATGTTAATGCTGATAAGTTTTTTAATTTAATGGAAAAATATAGTTTACATTTCGCAACCTACACATAAAGTTGGTAATACAGACTCTCATAGATTTACTTATTACTTCCGACTCTAGCCTTATAACTGATTCATTCGTTATTGACTTGAAACTTGTTTCAAACCACTATTTGGTTAAATGTGTTTTAAAAATTAATAAAATCAAGTTATCTCCTAAGTTTGTTACCTATAGGGATTTTTCCAATTTTAATATAGACTATTTTCATTTCGATCTGTTGTCGGTAAATTGGGATAACATGTATTTTTTAAATTCTGTAGATAAAATGTTAGAATTTTGGAACAAAAACGTGATCTCTATATTTGATGTTCATGCTCCAGTCAAAACTGTTAGAGTCTGCTCCTTGGCTTACACCTAATCTTAAGCTTATTAGTCTCAAAAAGAAAGCATTTTCTAAGTACAAAAAAGCTAATACAATAGCTTCTTACAACTATTATAAAGATTTACGTAACCTAGTTAATCGTTCGGTTAGGCAGGAGAAAAAAGCATTTTTGAAGTGGAAATTTACTACAGAACCTAAAACTTTTTGGAAAACATTAAAGTATTTAAATGTTATTGAGCCTCAATCTATAAGCAATGGAATTAATGCTAATAAGTACAATGAAAAGTACTCTAACCTGAATGGTGATTTCAATTTCCACACTAACTTCTGACCAAATTGATAAAATTATCTCTCACATTAAAACTCAAGCAAAAGGATCTGCTAATATTAATCAAAAAATGTTACTTTATGTATTTCCAACCATTAGTCAGTATTTCACTTTAATTATAAATAAATGTTTATCTACTGATACCTTTCCTAAAATTTGGAAGGATGCTCATGTAATTCCTCGTCCAAAGAAGAACAATCCTTTAGTTCTGTCAGATTACCGTCCTATAAGTATTCTGCCTACTCTATCTAAGGTCTTGGAAAGAATTGTTTGTGATCAAATTAAATCATTTTTGAATATTAACAATATATTGCCTCCTTGTCAATCTGGATTTAGAAAATCTCATAGCACTACTACTGCCTTGCTACAGGTTACAGATGTATTTAGAGCTAATGACAATAACTATAACACTTGTTTAGTGTTGCTTGATTTTAGTAAAGCATTTGATACTTTGGATCATGATATTTTGATATAAAAATTAAGATATTTTGGAGCTAGTAACAATATGTAATTTATTTTTTTTATAATTATCTTTCTAACAGACAGCGGGTTTGTTTAGGTAATTCATTTTCTGCATATAGATATATTAAACGAGGTGTACCTCAGGGTAGTATACTGGGTCCAACACCATTTTCTCTTTATACTGCAGACTTCTATGAACATCTGAATACTGTAAAATGCATCAATATGCAGACGATATGCAGTTATATTACTCTTTTGGTGAAAATGATGCAATAGCTACTGCTAGTAATATTAATGATTTAAAAGCTATTGCTTTTGGGTCGGTCAGTGGTCGCGCGGTTTAAGGCGTCAGTACTTGAATCGAGGTGACTAGATCGGTGTTGGTTCGAACCCAGCTGCCGGTAGACCGTATATAAGCTATATTCGTGGAGAGGTTTGGCGCCCTCTCTGCGGGTATGGTAGGGTGGAAGAATGTCGGCTTGGGTCAATGTGAGAGATTGATCCCGGTTGATATTTGACTACCCCCCTAATTAATGAGGTTTTCAGGTTTCCCTCATTCCTGCACTGAATAGTGGTTAGGGCCTACCAACGTAAGTCGTTCCTGGGCGCAAATGCAGCCTGCTTAATAATAATATGCCGCCCCCTCTCCCGCACAAGTCTCCGACTTCTGGGCTAATCCCTGTGATTAGAATGAGGGGTAGAGATATTATTATTATTATTATTGTCAGTTCTCATAAGCTTGTATTAAATGAAAAAAAGACCGAACTCCTTATTTTTGGTAAAAATAGGTTAACCTTGCTTGAAAATCCAAATTTTGTTATAAAAATTAGTAGTCAAATTTTGCAGCCAGTTAACTTATATAGAAATTTAGGGCTCTTTCTGGACAGTAATCTTAGGTTTACCAGTCATGTAAATAAATTAGTGCAAAAATCATATACTAAATTGAAAATATTATATATGCATAGAGAACTCTTACATACTGACACAAAGTTATTATTATGTGATTCACGGGTATCCTATTTATCGTATTGTGATGTTGTGTACTGGCCAGCATTAACTGCAAAAGATAAAAATATGTTGCAGAAAATACAAAATAGTTGTAAGGTATTCTTTTAATCTATCTAAGAAAATATGATCACCTGTCTACATCTTTTTCTCAATCTAATTGGCTTAAGTTAGAAGAAAGGTTTATGTACCATATGTCTTATTTTGTTTTTAAATTGGAGAATTCCTGTTTACCATCTTATCTCTACGATAAGCTTATTAGGGGATGTGACACTCATGATTTGCCTACTCGAAGTAGTAATATGTATACTGTGCCTAAGCACAGCTTTACAATGCTTGTAAAATTTTTAATGGTATTCCTGCACAAGTCTGTCTTGTCTATTTATTCATTTAAAAAGCGAATTAAATCCTGGATATTGTCTCAACGTATGCCCTAATCTCTCAGAACCTGGCCATCATGCCAGTTTGCAAAAATTACAAAACACTCTCGGAATAAATACTAGTCGTGTGGTGGAGTCTAAGTACTACTAGATGAAGTTGTCGTTTTGAAAACTGCAAAGCAGTACTGAAAAATTATGAAGCTATTAAATTGGCTTTGGAAGAAGAGATTACTGAGAACCGAGATAAATACTCAGTAGAAGCCCTCGGATTGCTAACGATTATAACGAAACCAGAGTTTGTCGTCTCTTTACACATATTTGACTCAGTTCTTCCTATAGTGAATAATGTGGTGAGCAAATTGTTTCAAACCCAAAATGCACCTCTTGGTCAGACTAGTGAACTAATAACAAGTACAATTAGTACTTTCGAAGCAGACAGAGATCAGTTTACAATTTGGAAAGATATCGAGCAGTTCGCTGAAAAGCAACAGATTTCGCTAGAACCTGTAACAGTCTCGAAAAGGAGACGTCAACAAATAGACTTTTATACCGAGTCAACTGTGGGCAAAAGCTTGCCAAAAGATTTGCCGATCAATACATGACCAGAAGAATACTGGAAGATCAACATTTACTATCAAGTAGTACATAATATAATTGTTAATCTAAAATGCCAGTTTTAGATTAACAATTATAAACTACCATTAGCAAATGCAGTTGACGCATTTTTGAAATTGGATATGAAAAATGGAGAGGACTTTATAAATAATTATATATATTAAAAATTGATACATCAGCTTTACATGCTGATGCGATGGTGATGAAAAATATGCTTCAATTAAAGAATAATGAAGTAAATGCCTGAAATTTAAAAATGCACATTAAAAAGGAATACTGCCCTAACTTATATAAACTTTTACAAGCAGCAATGACACTTCCAGTGAGCTCCGCCAGTTGTGACAGAAGTTTTTCTGTCATGAGGAGAATAAAAACGTGGCTTAGAAGCACAATGCTTCAAGAACGAGTCTCTATAATATGTCACTGCTGCACATAGAAAGTGAAATTGCAAAAAAAATTTCTGCTGAAAAAGTGTTGGACCGATTTATTGAGAAAAAAAGAAAATTAAAACTTATTTAATTATTACTTTGTTGTTATTTAATGTTTTTGTTAGTACTTACCTGTGTTAAGTTCCTATCTACTAAAAATTAAAGTTGAATTAATAATGTGTTTTTTTTATCGGACTAGTCGGCTGACCAGCGGGCCCCTTAAGGTCCACCTCAAGCAAAAATCCCCATGGGTATATGCTTTTGTACATCATACCCCAAAAATTACGGACCATTCTACTATATCGGTAAATAGCAGTGAAAGGTATGTAGCTTACAGAAATTTTTCAGTAGAAAAGATAAGCTTAATAAATGCTAATCTGGAAAGTAGCGACTGGACTTATTCATCAAACAATCCTGATGAATATTATATTTCAGAAAAAATGTGTTATATTGTAAATAGTGTTTGTCTAATTATAAATCAAGTACAAAAAGCTAATTAATTACCCTGGTATGATATTTTAAGTATTGTATAGGGAGGACCATTAATAATGTGCCAGAGTAGGAATGACAGTTTTGGAGCAAAATATGAAGATATAGCTAAATATGCCTTACTAAAATATTGCTGTGGAAAAAGATATAGGTTTACATAATTTTTTTCGTTTTTTTTTAATAACTAGGATCGGTCAACTGATTGTCATCAAATTTGGTAGGGAAACATATTTTAAGAAAAGCAATCATAATCTATGTAGTAGGTACCTATTAATACAGATAGACCATTGCCAGATGATGACAATTTCTATCTTATTTTTTGTTAACGAAATTGCTACCGTTTTCCAGAAAACTGATCTAAAACAACCAAATGTATTTTTCGACGTGAGGAAATCTCTTAGGAGCATTGGAAAATTGCCATATTGAAAATTTGCTGTAATTAGCTGTAATAATTAGGTTAATTAATTAAGACATGTAGAAGTAGAGAGAGTTTGCTCAAGGGCTAAGTTGTTTTTACTGCTCTGTTGTTATTTTTGTCAATAAAAGTAAATATGTAGATTTTTGTTTTCAAATATGAGTTTTTTTCCAAAGTTACTCTGGACATTTAAAAAAAATAAACGACTCATTGATACCTACTAATTTTTTTGAATTAAATTTCAATAGCATTTTTGAAGTCGCATGTAAGCAGAAACCTTTATGGCAGTTTTTTCGAAATTGTTAAAAATTATCAAGTTCTACTCTACCAAGTGTAAAGTTCTATGTTTTTACGTAGAAATGATGTTCGGATACAATTTTGTAGTCAACCGAATCAAAATGTTTTGTCAACACAAAATAAGAGAAAAATTCATCATTAGCCATTGTTAGTGCGGCGCCCTTTATTAGCAAAACTGATTTAATACTTAAATTATTTTTATATTTCTCAAAAAATATTTCCCTACCAAATCTGGTGACAATCAGTTGAGAGATACTCGCGTTAATACAAAAAAAGAAAACACAAATAAAAATATTTCCACTTTGACACCTTGTATCTTTTTCCACAGAAATATTTTACTAAGATATATTTAGCTATATTTTCATATTTCCTCCCAATGATGTTACTCCTCTTCTATGTTCCCTTATTAATGCTCCACCCTGTATATTTTTATCGACACGTATTGAATGACTTCTTCACTTGAATTTACCAAAGCTGGAGGAGTATGATAAAAGTGTTATCTGGCGGTTAATATATTTTAAGCTTTGACTTTCATTGATACGCGAAAGTGAATATGAAATGGATAACTGCACTTCTGTAATTTATTTGTTTTCTGTAAATATGAGAAGATTTTTATTAATAAATCGTGATGAAATTACTATAATTACTTATCAGAATTCAAAATCTATCATTATAGTCGATTTTCGCCTTGCGCGGAAAAGTTTTATTCCTGGAATGTTTCATCTAGTTTTATTACATTTTAAAAATTAACATTTATTTCCTGCCTGCTTCTTCATAACTAACACATTCACTTAATAATGAAATAAACAGTAATCCTATCGAATGTCATTAAAGTTATGAATTTTAAGTACATACAAGCTTTTGAAATAACAATGACACTCTCTCAAAACAGTTTTTGAACTTCTCGAAGTTCTGAGTAGAAATTTCATTAAATTTATATTGGTAAGTGAAACAACTAATTACTAATGTTAAAAGTTGAAAGTAGCTTTCAATACAAATACGTCAGCAGTTCAAAAGAATTAGCAAAATTCAATTTAAAGAATGTCATTATTATTGCAAACGATTGTACATAACATAATATGTATGAACCAATCATCTTCGATGGGAGGAGCTTTCAATATTATATATGTCATTTTAGTACCTAATATTGCGCCATCTATTAGCAAATAGTCCAAGCGTAAACGTTTTTTTTGAGTTCGTTTCCCATTACACGAGAGTTGGTTTCCCATTCAGGCCAACAAGGTCTCCCATTAGATTGACTTGTCTTAGTGTATATAGTCAAGGTCTAGAGATCGTCTAAGAAATTTTGCACATATTATAGACCCGCCATCTAGCCGACATGGTCCACAGCTAAGGCCGGTTGACTGACTATACTTTATATAAACACTACTTATAGTTATCGATTCCATAAACTGGAGATATCCCATGAATTCGGTTTCTGAACCATTCGATAATGCTTATATATTCAAACAAAAATGGGAAGATATCTGTCCAATAAATATTAGCGCACGCGCGCAGCGATTTAGCTGTTGCTTGTTGTAAGGCTTAACCCAACTTTTTTTGATATTTTCGTGACGGTAACTGTGCAATGGAAATTCTGATTCGTCTGCCTCATCAGATGAAGAATATTTAAATATAGTCAGATATCTTGAACGGCCAAGACGTTATCGTGAAAGAGAAAACCGGTATGAAAAATATAGCGACAATTTCGAGGGAGGTTTCGTTTAAGGGCGCCGTATTCTTGAAATAGTGTTTTCTACAAATACAAGTAATTTTAGACATTTCAGAACTGAATAATACCACGGATAAATTATCTATACAGATTGCGCCTGATATAGAGCGACGATTTAGTTTCTTGTGTCGTCAACAGATGTTGGCTATATATATATCAACTATACTCGCGTCAAGAATTCAGACGTCTTACGTCACGGCTGACGTTACACATTTGTTTTTATTGTTAACGTAGTTTTCGATATTTGGTCGCGTTAAAAGCAATTATTTTTTGCAATTTAGTGCAATATATAATGCAAACTTTTAGTGTAGTATATAGTTTTATTACTATCATTTGCAATTTCTTAAATATTTTGATGAAAATATTGTGAATTATTCATTTGTTCGTATGACGTAAGTCGTCTGAATTCTTGTCGCGAGTATAGCAGTGTGTATACGTATCTTAGCAACCCATTAACATTGTTGTCACATCTAGCTCGGCCGGCTCAACGTTATCGTACACACTACACATACACAAACTACACATATCAGGTACATACCTCCTAGTCCAGTCACCGGGCAGCTCCATCCAGCCCAGCTCAGTCTTGCCCACTGCCCAACCCTAGAGCTCGCTCAGTCTCACTAGATTCACAAGTTAGATGCATAAATATTAATTTTTTTTCTATCAACATGTCGAGGAATAAATGTATGTACAAAAACTGTGGAGAATCAAAAAGGAACATCCAAATTAAAAATGTTTAGGTTTCCTAAAAATGAAATATTATTATACAGTAAATGGATATTGAATTGTGGTAAATATTTTCGTCAGATACATAATTAAAAAATTTGACTGTATTATCATTTATTGACAAAATGAATGTAAATATGTCTAGATCCAATTAATATTAAAATAAACATTAATTTATCGAAATAATAATTTAGATATTAACAATGTGAAGTCAAAAAAGATGTATATGTATCCATATCTAAATTGCTTTTCGGAAAAATTGTACGTTAATTTCACATTATTTAATGGCATACGCGATTACATTTTACGCATAATTCACCCAAATATTAATACAACGAATTTTAAAGTTTAGAAGAAAAAGGCCTAATGACAATATTCACATACGAATGCTTGTATCGAATTTATCCGTCGGACATGTTCGTGCATGTGTATTAGTCCAAAATCCCACTGTAAAGTACTTTCACCCAAATGTTAATAGAGAGAATTGCATTTAAACATGTGTTTCATATACATGCTAACACGAATTTGCTAGGTTGGATAATAATCAAAGCCAGGTCCTAGAGGCATTAATTATGCATTAAAAATATTAATTATGGAGGTGAACTACAAATTAGTCTTAATGAAATAAATAATGTACTAGTGGTGGCTGTCACAAGCTGATGGTGATCTAGAAATCAAAAAACACGTTCCTGGGTATAACAATTTCTTTGTGCAACTGCTTTTTCAGCCTGAGTTGTATGAGTTTTTAGTGCCTTTGGATTGGTACAATCGTTTGCAATAATAATGACACTCTCTTAAAACAGTTTTTGAACTTCTGGAAGCTCTGAATAAGGGCCGCGTTTTAGTGGTCGAAAATCGCCCAAAGACAATCCACTCAGGATGTGGCGGTTCCAATTAGCGTAAAGCCGAACTAGAGCTAGATACATTTTCGCGTAGAAGATCGGTGTTGCAGATTTCTTTACTCGGTAGATTCGCCTAACGTTTTATCCGTAGGATCAGAGACGTATTAAGGAAAATCGGTACAGAAACAACAAAACAATATCAGTATCTGCACAGAATATAGTCATAACATACCAGGATGTTTCTATAAGGTTCGTTGGGATAAATAATATACAATAAATTTTTGTTCCAGGAAAAAGTAACACATTATTGAAACAAATTTTTAGATACATTATTTTTCCGATAATTATCTATACTATTACTAAGAATGTCGATTTATTTAATAACTGAGAGGTAGATCCTGTATGTCGAAAAGCGGTTAGATAAAATACTTGCAACAGTTTTGTTGGTTTTCATCTTTTAAGATATAGGTATATATTTAACTATATTTGTAGTAAAATATTTAGCCAAAAGAAATTTATAAAGTACGGCTACAGTAAAGACATGGAAAATCGTTTAATACAATAATGATACCTGAAGTAAATTAAAAATTTTCCCAATATTACGTATATACGAGTATTTGTATATCTATCAAATACAACTGAAAAAGTTATACGGTAGGTAGTGAAGCACTGAGTCGTACACCGTACCGAAATTTACAGAATTATTTCAGCGCGACGTCTTTGAAAAAGCCAGGTCAAAGCGCAACCGCCAAACAGTCCGAGGACTGGTTTATACGAGGTGACCCAGTCATGAATTCTGTTTCTGGCGTTGACAAAGATCGATATTAATATCAATGAAATTAAAAAACAAATTACTTTTTGTAACTATTTTCCGTAATATGACTTTATTAAAGAAACTGGATACCTACCCATTAAAATTGGTTAAATAATTTTATTTCGTTGGAATAATTACATATGTGTATCAAGTCTGTAAAAATTTGTTGGCGTAATTTTTCCAAAAAATAACATAGAACTTCTTAAACATATATTAATACAGTAAGACATAGTAACCTAACTACCAGCAACTTTGTAACATATTTTTTTTATATAAATTTTTAAGATTAAGTTTTGCAACAGCGTTTCATGTTTTATTACATATTATGAAAGTAATCTATGATATTATGTATATATTTATGATTTTAAAGTAAAATAAATACATACTCTTGTATATATACTCGCGTCAAGAATTCAGACGACTTACGTCACACGAACAAATGAATAAATCATTATATTTTCATCAAAATATTTAAGAATCTGCAACTGATAGTAATTAAATTATATACTACACTAAAAGTTTGCATTATATATTGCACTAAATTGCAAAAAATGATTGTTTTTAACGCGACCAATTATCGAAAATTACGTTGACAATAAAAACAAATGTGTAACGTCAGCCGTGACGTAGACGTCTGAATTCTTGACGCGAGTATAGTGAAATGAAATAGTCGAAAGGAAAGTTAGTACATGGGTGGTGATATAATATTTTTAAAAATTCACTTTTTAATTGTTAGCCAAATGACTTTTCACAAATTGTTAAACATGTCAAGAAAAGCATCCTCCATTGCTATTATGTAATCCAGAATATTTCTAGAGCTACCAAATGATTTTTTTTGTCTTAATAGATACACGTTTTATTCAAAGGTTATTTGTTTTCATTTTAATTCTCATGCGTAATAATATATATACAGTTTCTTATAAAGAAATGATACGGATTTCTATTTTGCTAACTCACCTATAATTTTTATATTTAGAGAAGGAACGGCAGATTTGTATTTGTATTATTAGTTTATAACTCTGATCTGCAGAAATATCACCATATTTATGTGTTTCTCTAAAGCATAAAGCATTATTTCTGTAAGAAAGTTCTTATACAAATATTTGCTGAAAATTTACCTTTTTACAGGAGAAAAATCTGAGTCGTAAACTATGTTTTGGAATTTATTATTATATTGTGTTTACCTCTTTTCATCGGAAAATGGTCCCCATGGAACCTATCGTATGCAGTAAAAAACCCATCCGCAGACTAACGATGTCTGGACATTATTAAATAAAATAAGTTCACTACGAATTGTTTGAGATACTCTATAAATCACAAGAATTTGCGGCGCGTAACAACCTATTCAGTATCGTGATTTAGGTAATCCGGTCCCGAAGGTCAATAGTCAATACAGATATAAATGTCGTGTGTCAAATGTACACGCACTAGATGGTCAAAGCAGTCGCAAGATTGCTAATAAGTGTGCGCCTGAAAAAAGAAATTTTTTTAATAGATTTTCATATAGATAGTTATTCGATTACCATCACATTATTTGACATTTATTTATGTACGAAACATTCTTCATTGTCATAAAGTAACATTGAAATAAAACAGTAAAAAAAACGTTTGGGACTTTTAAATTAGATAAATATTTATAAGGTTGCACTGACTTTTACAGTATTTGCCTATTTCTTCATGATTTTCATGGACAGAATAGGAAAAAATGATAAAACATAATAATAACATAATCTATTAATTTATAATTGTTCCAAGTCGTTCTATAACTAGAGCTAAATTGTTACTATTATAAGAAGGTAATGTGACAAATAACAACGATACATGCTTACTTAGTTTATCAAATAAGTCCGTTACGTTGTGATGATAAAATTTCTGATTTAGCTGCCAGAATCGATTTAATGTTACCACTAAAATGTAAGGTGAAAATTACTTAGTGTTCATACACAATTTTATTGAAAATTCTTTGTTTCCTTATTAAATATCATATGATTTCTGCTTCATACAAAGCGCAATATTTTTTTTATAAAAGAATGAAGTGTGTACGCTACTGGTCGTTTTCATTTCATTTACATGAAGGTTTGTAAAAAAAATATGGTATGCATACGTATAAAAAATATCCAATACATATAGGTAAATTCGTACCGTTACAATTAGCGCAAATTTAATATTCATTTACTTTTTTAAAATTCTGATATTATAGTAAACAAACCGCCAGAAATTAGTTTGCTTTAAAATTGCCAACATAAAAATAAAATGCCATTATTACTATTGAATAAATTTAACTTAATTTTAAAATCCATCGGGCGCACCTAGTTATAACATTGACGCGATCCACTGCGTATCGAGCCATAAATATGAATCGCTCCCTAAACCGAAGATCGCTATTCAGTTTCTGGAACCAACAACTCATCGAGACGGCAACAGTGATGGAAAGAATGTACTTCATGCTTTAGCTTAGAGCTTTATTATACTGTTTAATTTAAAATATGAAATAAATGATTAATTTTTAGTCCTAATAGTAACGTACCTTCCTATATTACATTAAGCTCAGTTACGTCAATTTTTCATCAAATAATATTAACTAGAAAGGTACAACAAGGTTGCTGCCCGACCTTGGCTGACTTTTATTGACAATAATTTTTAAAAGCAGCTGGCATTTCATTTTAAAAAGATGTAAAATTCTGTCAATTTTGTGGTTTTTTCATGTTTGGTTACTTTAACACCCTGTATTGCAAATGTTGAATCGGGTTATCTTCATTTGATGCTGAAATTTGACAAACATTTTTTGTAATTTCTGACATTTAACAATTTTTAGAAATTCGTTTGATTTTTCAAACACTCTGTACTTTTTTCGTTAGTGTTCTACTAGATCTTTGTTAAGTTAAAAAAAATGTTTAAATTCCATAAACTGAGGAATTTTAGATATTGGTTTTGTTTTTCTAAACACCCTATATTTTTTCCTTAATTAGTGTTCTAACAGACCCTTGTTAAAAGTTTAATCAAAAATCCCCATCTAATTTCGTAATTTTTATGGATTTTAGAGATTGGTTCGGTTTTCTATAAACACCCTGTATTTTTTCGTTAATTAGTGTTCTAACAGACCCAAAAATTTCGGTTAAATTTCATAATTTTTGTGGGATTTTAGAGATTGGTTCGGTTTCTTCTAAACACCCTGTATTTTTTCGTTAATTAGTATTCTAAAAGACCCTTCTCAAAAATTTCATCAATAATTTTGGTTAATTCCCATAAATGTTGAGGGTTTTTAGAAATTGATTTGGGTTTTTCTCTGTATTTTTTCGTAAATTAATGTTCTAACAGATCTTTGTTATAAGTTTCATCAAAAAGTTTAATTAAATTTCATAATTGAGGGATTTTAAATATTGGTTCGGTTATTTTTAAACACCCTGTATTTTTTCGTTAATTAGTGTTCCAACAGACCCTTGTTAAAAGTTTAATAAAAAATGTTGGTCAAATTTTGTAATTTTTAGGGATTTTAGAGATTGGTTCGGTTTTTCTAAACACTGTATTTTTTCGTTAATTAGTTTTCTAATAGATCCTTGTTAAAAGTTTACTCAAAAATGTTGCTCAAATTTCGTATTTTTTAGGAATTTTAGAGATTGGTTCGGTTTTTCTAAACACCCTGTATTTTTTCGTTAATTAGTGTTCTAACAGATCCTTGTTAAAAGTTTAATCAAAAACCTTGGTCAAATTTCGTAATTTTTAGGGATTTTAGAGATTCCTTCGGTTCTTTCTAAACACCCTGTATTTTTTCGTTAATTAGTGTTCTAACAGACCCTTGTTAAAAGTTTAATAAAAAATGTTGGTCAAATTTCTTAATTTTTAAGGATTTTAGAGATTGATTCGGTTTTTCGAAACATCCTGTATTTTTTCGTTAATTAGTGTTCTAACAGATCCTTGTTAAAAGTTTAATCAAATACCTTGGTCTAATTTCCCAATTTTTAGGGATTTTTGAGATTGGTTCGGTTATTTCTAAACACCCTGTATTTTTTAGTTAATTAGTGTACCAACAGACCCTTGTTAAAAATTCAATAAAAAAATTTGTTTAAATTCCATAAATTTTTAAGGTAGTTTTTTCGTTAATTTGTCTTGTACTAGACCCCTGTTAGAGGTTTTATCAAAAAATTTCTTTTAATATAGTAATTGAAAAAACATTACTATTTCGTTGTGATTTGCATGACGCTGTACTTGCTGTTATCTCCTCCATAATGTTCAACATCAATAATACTTTCTGAATTTTGTATAACAATTTGTGTGTGATTTGCTAGGTACTACTATTACTGATAATAAGCATTAAAAAGCTAGTCCGACCCTGACGGATAAAAAAAATACTCAAGTGCCAATACCCTACAGACCGTAACTAACGGCATCTTTTCGATAGTGTCCCAACTAAAACATGCTGAAATTAATTCACGTCCTTTAATTTTTGGTGAAGAAACGTGCTAGAAAACAGATTTACCCACAGAATATATACTAGAAGAAGGTCCTTTTTATTGTGCCAATATCGAAACGGCATTGACATATAAACGACGTGTCGCCCTCATTGTCCCTGGCAACCAAAATAATTGAACTAAAAATAAGATCGCTAAGTCGGTAATAATATTTACTTCATAACTTACCGACTCAGTCGATAAAACAGATATTTAATTTAGGAGGAATTTTTCAAATTATTTTATTTAACTTCACTTTTGTTCTTTGTTTCACAATAATGTTTAAAAGAGTATATGCAACAATACCAGTTATGATGGTAACATTGTATTATACTCATTTAAATATTATTGCGAAACAACAATATAAAACACTCAATACTGGTAAAAAAATTTATTATATCACAAAACAATAAGAAATACATTTATAAAAAGTCAATCACAACATTCTGCATAATAGAATAAGGTATTATTATGAATGATTATGTTATACCAATTAGTAATAATCAATTTTAATATTAATCAAATTTATTCTGAATAAATACTTCTATGCAGAAACTTACATTTTTTGTCAAAATTGTTTCTTAAACGCCATATTAAACTGTTCATCTAAGGAGAATTGCTATCAATGTTTGGAATATCTCATTACATCATCATGATTATTAGCAAGGGTGCTTGAACAACATGGACTATCGTATTATCTATCGGAAAAGAATTTGTATTAAGTGACAGTAATTGAGTTTGTTCTAGTTGTTGTTTAGAACCTTCAAATTGTTTATTATGTATTTTGTACAATACAGATTACCAATTTTACCACAAAATCAGAATCTATAAAATAACTATCATAAAGGAAAACATTCTGACAGTATTGGTAAAACATTGTTTTCCATATTTCTAATGATTAGAATCCCATGGTAGCAATTTAGAAACGAATTTTTGGCACAATATATAATTATTTGCAAGAATAACTAACTTAACTTACCGATAACAGATCATTGAGATTATATATACTAACAATTCATATAATCAATGAACAGATGATGCTGCAATGAGATTTGACATGATTTATAACTTTCCTATTATCATATTTCAATAGAGATGACAAAGATCACAGCTTGTTTGTACACCGATAACCAATATCGCAGACCCATAGTTTATGTAATTGTTTCGATTCCAGCAGACAACTAGCTCATATTATATATTCGTTTCGATCCCATCTGGTGCTAACTTTTGTGTCATATGTTTCCTTACCTACAATTATTATTATTATTATTAAGTGTTAAATGTGAAAACCTTATTTTAAATTAATTTACAAATTCACATTTTTATATGAATTCAGAAGAATTAATTTTAAATTTATTAGTATCAATACCTACATTTATTTAGAAATCTTGTACTCTTAACTACTTACCTTTTTCTTTTTTGTATTTTGTAATATAACCAAAAAAAATAACAAGAAATCGAGTCAGCTATACGTAAACAAAGACAGTGAGGAAAAACTAGTAATAAATTGAAAGTTACTTCCTTTTCCTTGCGTCTTTTCTCACCTCCCTGGCCGAGGCTCTATCCCTACTCTGTTACTCTGTTGCGCATTTCCTTAAACTACTTGCACAGCCATGGATTTACCTATGCAAAGACCGTGAATTGCACCTTTTAGCCTTGTTGTAATTACTGTGATAAATACTCAATAATTTATATCAGTTCAAGTGTTAGTGTTTTTTAAAAAGTATCCTGCCGGTTGTGACAGTGATTATAATACCGCATACGATTTTTTCAGTGCATAATTGCCCTATAAAGTTCTGAAACGTAACAATGAAACATAGGAGGCGAAAACATGGTTTTCTTCCCATTTCCTAATGACTTACCAGCCTATAAAATATGTCACACCCTGGAGAAAACTTGTATGATTGGCGCAGTGAAGAGATATTTTTTCTAACTTGTTTAGATTTTTCTTTGACTGCGACAAGAAACACCTATAAATTCGTTGAAAAATGCACACAAAAACGCCGCCCTTTTGGTAAGTGAAACAACTAATAACTAATGTTAAAAATTTAAAGCAGATTTCTATATGAATACGCCAGAAGTTCAAAAGAAATCGCAAAATTCATTTTAGTGAATGTCATTAATATTGCAAACGATAGTACATTCCGAATTTTAATTTTCCAGTTAAATAATAATAATAATAATAAATGACTTCTTTTTCATTGAACTATTAGAATCGAAATAAAATTAATAATTTAAATCACCCTAACTCTATTTTTTGCCTCAAACTTTTGCCTTACTATAATATTCTGTTATATGATTACTAATAGGATTTTTTTGCGAGTAACCGTTGAAGTACCGGTAACTGTTTTTTAGTAACCGTACCGTTTTAGTGTGAAAGCGGTTAGTGAGGGGAAGAGACATGACGTAGCTGTTGACGTCACAACAATAACACCGGTTACTGAAATCAGTAACATATTCAGCAAGGTAGGTAAGCCAAAAACGGTTACGAATATTACGAAAATTGTGAGATTATAATATAAATTGTTCTGCACTCTGCAGAGAACATTTCATACAATACGTCTTAATAAAATGATTGATTATAGAATTAGTTAAAAATAACATTGTTTTAAAGGAACTTTTCCTTTTTTTGTAGTACATTTCTAATTTTCTATAATAAAGTGTAAAGTGTAAAGTTTCTTATAAAATGTTACTTCTTCCATTTGTAACAGTTGATAGAATACAATGCGGTTATATTTTTCTAGCCATTCAAATGTTGACTTGCCTCACTCTGGTGGAACAGAGTAAGGTTTTACTATTAAAATTAAATTGTAATAAACAATATATATTAAAAATAAATTCAACAAGCACACAAAAAACAAACACTTCTATGCTACTGTTGCTTGTTTACAAAATTATGCGTTATGATTATTTATTAATTTATAACAACCACAGATTCAAGAAGAACCATAACCGGTGTATTTTAGCGAGCCTACGTTACCAGAACTTAATCTAGGAGTGGGGGTTCATGTAAGAGATACTGCTAACTAACCGTTATTCTGACAACGGTTACTCGCAAAAAAATCCTATAATAAAGATATTAGTATATTAATCTTGAAATATGCCTTACATCACACATTTGGATCACCCTTAACATACAAACATCCCAGTTTTTTAAATGTTTAAATTGTGCAAACAATTCCCAGTTGCAATTTAAATACTTTTTTAAATCTTCCATAAATGGCCGTTTTTTGTGACAATATGCACGTGTGGCGGCACGACTTTTTTCTGAAAATAGTGCCGACAGAGAGTGAACCAACTTATATTTATTCCGTAAACTTTGGTATTATCTGACATCTAGTAGGTTTGTCACGTCATATTATGTACAATTGTCAAATAAACAGTAAAGTATAGTGCTAGGTACTTTATTTATTACGGTTCAATATACTAATGCTGAAAAGTTTGATTATGGGTAAATGCCATAGAAACAAGATGCGCTGCTAGACTGCATAGGCCGATATCTTATACCGATACCTATCTTAACAGCCGATGACATCTAGGCAGCAAAACATTTTAAAATTTAGCAATAATCATTGTGAAATATTCCAGTTTTGAGAAAAGTGTATAGCCTTGCTTTCCTAGGAAGCGTCACGATCAAAGATTTATTTTTACATCTTTTGATACATTTGTCTCTCAAATATAAAATTTTAGTTACCCTGTTTCTGTAAAGTTTCGGTAATTAATTTTCATGCATTATCTTTAATGAATGGAAGTAATTTAGTGCCATATATTGTACACTGTTAACCAAGTCTATTAATAATTTAGGTTATTCTTTCGGAAACTTGAAATGTGAAAATTTTTGTGAAAATTTTGAAATAAGGTATCGGTTTGATCCCGTCCCATCGAAGTTACCTACCGACCGACACCTGGCGTGATGACGCCAGTGTTATTTTAAATCGCCGTTGTATCACGTCCCGCTTCGCTACTAACTATTCTTCTTGTATTTTGCATATGTGCAACTTCCGCGGTCTCCCTCACGTTTCCTAGGAAAGTAAGACTTAAGCTTAAACGAAACGACTACGAACTATCCGAAATAATCACAATGCGACAGAAACGTTTTTTATTCGCTTGATTCATTGTCTAAATTTCGTCTCACTTGACTTTTGAATGTATTCTTCTAAATTTTCTTGTAAAACGTTAATTTTCGTGTATCAAGTGAGACGAAATTTAGATAATGAATCAAGAGAGTAAAAAAACATTTCAAACTTTACCAGGGAGGTACATGAAAAAATTTCTGAAGCGTTTCAAGATAGCATATTCTTGAAAAAATGACACCCTGTATAACGATTTTAAAAAATGAACTTGTATAATATCCGAGACTAGTTGAACAGTACCTGTATCAAATTTGAACGCGCTGTGTGTAATACAGACTTGGTAATAAAAAAAATAAATTAATTTTTTTAAAACTTTAGCCTCCCGTAACTCCGCTATTGATCGAGAAGATGTTCATATAAAGTTTTCCTCTTAAAATCGCTTATTCTGTCTACCGTTTCAATTTGTTCCAAACAAACCGGAACACCCGGTATATATTTTGTTCTATTACCGTGCATGGTAATTCACGTCACTTTGAACAAAATTACCAAAATTTAATTAAAAATGAATTATGAGTAAATTTTAATGATAACAATTTTTTTTTATTTCAAAATGAAAACAGTAAAATTTTGTTAATCAGAAATATATGCTGATATCGATGAAACAAAAAAATGTTGTTCCCATATTAAAGAACAAATTTGATCCCATGTTTTTTGGGACACCTTATACACCCAGTTACATGAAAAAGTTAAAACATTTCCTATTTACCGAATTTTAAATGAATTTATTACAATCTTTACATGCTTACTGTAAAATAACTGTTTATAAAAAATATTAGTTACTGCCAAAAATGTTTAATCTTTTTCGCTATATTATACATATTAAATAAAAAGTTGAATACCATGTGCACTCATCTAATGAAACGGAAAGATACGTAGTTTGCGCAAATTTTTTATTAGAATCTGAAAAAAAAACTTCAAGCTGAATGTAATCCCCGTTTTCAATAGTAAAGACAAGACAATATATCTGGCAGCAGTGGGATCGTTCGAGCGGTCATCTGTGGGGAAATAGCTGAATTAACCAACACTGCTCCACGGTTGTTAACACTTTTTAATATGCTCAGGCGCTATCTGTATATTAATTTATCTGTGATAATACAGAGGTTAGCAAATAACAACAATGTTATCTCCAGTGTTTATAAAAGTATAGTTAGTCAACCTAGGATTTAATGAGTTGACAAGAGATGGCAGCATATGTACTATTTTCAAGATATTTGTCTCAAGGGTTGTAAAAAGTGGACATTTAAACCAAATTTAATATGTTTGGATATTTAGTTCACTTGATTTAACATAGATGTCATAGATAATTTATAAATGAACGTTGAGCTATTTTTCGTCAACAAACAACACTATTATGGTTAGTTTCACATACTAATTTGGTTGCGAATCTTATCATACATAACTTGAATTACAAACATACTCCTTAGGATTAAGTCAGAAGTCAAAAATTTAAGTTAAGAGTTCAGTCGTATTTGTTACAATTATACAACACCAAGTTACAAACTTGTACAATACAATTTTTAGCAAACACTAGCTGAGTACCTATGTATATTGATTTGATATGTAAAAAATATTAATAGTTTTAATTAAAGGAAATGATTTAGTTGAAAGAAAAAAACATATCAATAAACTAACCATTAATTATTATTAATTTTGGTAAAATAATATTTAACAGTTTATAATTACCTATGTATATAGCAAGCAGATAATTCAGTTCAGGAGATAAAACGACGATAAATTATTAATGAAAACTTTTGAATGCCTAAGTTTCTTCTATTTTTTAAGTTCACAAACAATGGAATATTACATATACGAAAATTCATACTTACTTAAATCTATATAAAAGCTCTAGTGTTGTATTATTAGAACTTCTATAAATTATTGCATTGACTTGTCAACTTTGTAAAGCATGTTCTATTAATTTTCACATTTTTGATTAGCTCTATTTTTAATTTAAAAAATATACAAATAAGTGACGCAACCACCCCTAACGGAGCTATAGCTCCTTAAAATGAGACCCCAAAATTTATTTACTTTTTTAAATATTTTCAAAACGAATCGAGGTACAGTAAACAAATTTGAAATTGAGAATCACCATTGGATTGCGAATCTAATTTTTCAAAAATAATTCCGCATAATTAGTCATAAGCGTACCAAACCTGGTTATAGGGTAAATATTGCTCTAACTTTTTCTCTCAAGATTTTGACTGTTAGATAAAAAAAATAATTAATTTTTATAACTCCTACTCTTGTTTCTTTCGATCAGTTTCCAAGTAATATTAATTTAAAAATTTTGTGACAGTACAAAATTATTAGATCCTACGCAAGCGGTCAAATTGTCCCTATCAGGATTTGAGAAGGCATTTGTTAGTTTATATTACGTATGTTTTTAAGATTATTTGACATATTAATAGGCTATATAAAAATTTACAAATAATCATCTACCATTATACTGATATACAATTTTATAATATTTAATACTTCAAAACGTTTGAATATCATCTTTATATGTGTCAAATAAAGCGACAGAATTATTTTACAGTCTACTAGAGATATTTTGATTATTGTTAATATTCATCTTAAACTTTCATATTGTCACAATATTTATAAATTAATAAATTTAAATGGCCATTGGTGCAAAATTATTATTAGAACACTAGATTTATTGTTTAATGATGATACTTAGTACAAAACTATTGTTTCATTTTAGGTGGTTTTGAAATATTTAGAAAAAATCACATTCTGCTTCCTTAAGCAGCGTTTTCTGATTTATCTTTATTTCTTTTTTGTCCCCTGTATAAAGTTATCGAGCCACCTCATTTGTAATTTAAAATATAAGCAAAAAAAAATAGTTTGCACCAGTCTTTTACGACAAAACTACGGCCAAATTGTGACAATCAAAATATCATCCAAGTTTAAAAATATACATACATATATATGTTTTTTGACATAATAAAAGTTGGAATTTCTAAGCTGGCCCATTTTTAATCACATTTGAACAAATAATACTATAACAATTCGATATCATGAAAATTAATTTATGCAATATACCTCCAATTTTTAAATAAAGTTACTAATATTTAAAGATACAAAATTAAAAAATAGAAAAATATTGGAATTTAGTCATATTATGAGACATATGAAAGTTGTAATTAGGCATACATATCATTAAAAAGTGCTTAGCGTCTGCGTACCTATCTTTGTTTATAATTTTTAATTCTTTTTGCATAAATTGTAAGATTTTTATATCGAGGATCCTTAAGCAAATCGCCCTGTACATTATATAAGTGTGAATATTATAATGAAGTATTTTTAATGAATACCTAACCTATATTTTTAGTATTCAGCACCAACTAAATTTTAACACTTTAACACAAAGCGCCTTATTAATTACAAACTTGACCGAATCATCTCTACAACTTTTTGTATATGCTGCAATTTGATCTGCTTAATTTGTGTATTTTATCAGACAGCAAAAACTAGTAACCTATTTAATACATCTAAATTCTATGGAATTTATATTCGTTGTTTCCTTTTTGTATCGTGCCTTCCCAGTTCACATATAGATAGAATTGGAATGTTGTGTAAACAGCCATAGCCTTAAGCTTTTTTTGCACGTGTCTCGTACTAATAAAAAATTTTTGTCGAGTATTTTAAAATTTTGTACAGTGACACCTAGCTAATAGCCTAATAAATGTGTGGTACTATGTTAAAGGAATGAATATTAGATAAAGATTCCGACAAAGATTTCATAAAGAAAGCCAATACAAAAACCTCATGGGCTGCCCAAGTTATTTTGCACACATTGTGGTCCTCGCCATCTAACCGACATGGTCCACAACTAAGGCAGGTTGACTAACTATACTTTTATAAACACTGGTTATCTCATGCCACTGGCGAATATTCAAAGGTACCGAAGTAAAATCAATATATAACGTCAGAAAGCGATCTATCCAGCAAATTTTTAGGCTGAAATCTTTCAAAATACATATTTTTTTAAATTCAACCATAGATGTAAACATTGTTATAACATAAACTTACATAGTTCTGCACATAAGATTGTTGACTTTTGTTTATAAGTATGTGAAAATAATTGTTAAAATGTGGGGGTTAGAATAGCGAAATAATGTGTGTCATACAAATGCATTTTAAAAGTTATTATATTATTTGAAGAGAGTTTAAATAGTAAAAGTGGATAAACAAAACATCAGTAATTTTATTTTTGATATTACTTTTGTTCTACGTGTTTTATTTTTCAAGATTTCAGTACCTAAAAACATCACAAATTTTACGGCGAGAAATACGGCCACCTTAACGAAAGAAACTGTAAATTTACTGATAGATTTAATAGGAGAACTAGTAGTGTCTAGTAAAAGAACAAATTGACTATCAGTATTAGAAAATGCTTTAATAACTTCGTTTTTATGCAACAGGTTTGTATATATTTATTTAGTAATGTGATGTGTTATCGTTAGGTAGGCGATAGTGGCGCCATCTACAATTATTTCTTGAAAGTGTCTTACTTCCATAAATGGCATCTGCAAAGGTTGTGCATTTGCTAGCTCCCTCTATGATTATTGCAGATATTAAGATATCCATTCAACTGTTATGTATTGAACCAAATTTGGAAGGCATGCGTTCAGAAACCAATATAAAGTTATCGGTCTGATAAATTTATGTACTCGATAGTTATCGAATGGATTGCACCAAATGTTGAGAAACCGGCCATAAAAGCTCCATTATAATAAAAAATTACAATAATACTTTTACTAGTGATTCGATTATTTTCTATGAGAATTCAACAATTAAAGTAAAAGATTAAATGGCAATTGCAGACAATTTTAATAAACATTTTGTTTAAAGTATAAATGATATAGGCCGGTTTTTCAACCAAATTAACAACAAATTAACCAGCATATAGCACGAAATAATTCTCCATATCCAGAATTCAATTTCATTTCAATTCATAATCAGCTAAGCCCCTACTGCTCCGCCATTGCTAGAGGCACAAAACAAAATATGGCGCTGATCATGAATAATCCATTCGCGCAGCTTTTAGCGCATTCCAGTTGTCATAATATAAAATTACATTTCAGTGGCGGAGCAGTAGAGGCTTAGCTGATTGTGAATTGAAATGAAATTGAATTCTGGATATGGAGAATTATTTCGTGCCATATGCTGGTTAATTTTACAGTCCCTTATAAAACATGACATGTTCCAAAAATAACATCCACAAAAATACAAAAAGAATAACACTAACGAGATACAAGAAAAAAGAAGAAACCACACTGTACGCCAATGATGTGTTTACAAACAAAATAATGGGAAATTAAGAACACAATTCGTATCGTACGTGCAAATGGTTGTCTCTCTCGTACCCACATACATAACCAATGAAGTATGTCTTTGATGAGTTTCATGTGCCTCCTTTTATCTGCTCCTAGCGTTGGTACCTTTATTTGGATGCGCAAATGGACTAAACGCATTCCATATCGTACATTTCAGTAAAAATTACATATCAGTGATCTGTAAGCACGTTTTATATTTATCTTTATCTATGATAAACAATAATAGAGTTTAAGTCGATTGTCGATTATCTTGATACGTAAAACGTGTAAACGTGTAATTTTTTACCTTTAAGTAGGGTAAGTTATCACGGAATCATATTATCAGTGTTTATATAAGTATAGTTAGTCAACTAGCCTTAGTTGTGGGCCATGTCGGTTAGATGGCGGGACTATGATAGGTTCAAAATTTCTTAAATGAGCCTTAGAGAAGTCGGTAAACAGGATCAAACTTACTTTATTTTAAAAACAAAGTCAGACTGACTCTGTTTACTAACTTGCCTAGGGCTCCTTTAAGAGATTTTGCACATATTATAGTTCCGCCATCTAACCGACATGGTCCACAACTAAGACCGGTTGACTAACTATACTTTATATAAACACTGATATTATTCAGAAACGATGATTATTACTTCAATCTACGAGTATTGCTCCTTCTGTTCGGTTAGTTTTTTATCAATCTGTTCTGTGCATACGTATACGTCTGTGTTTACGTATGCGCGACGGTCAAATTCTACGTACACGTTCACGTATCGGCCACAGCTTAAACTCTCTAATAATAAAAAATCTGAGGTTAAAGCATGGAACATGGATGGTTAAAAATTAATATATTTTTTTGCAACGTGATGAAGGTAAGTTATCGCTCTCAAGTGCATTCTGATAATTGTTTTCTTTGTTTGACTATAATTTAATATAACGCGAAAAATTAATAATAATTAATAAATTGATTATCTAAATTGCCTTGCCTGCTTTTGATAGAATACAATGCGGTTATATTTTTCTAGCCATTCAAATGTTGACTTGCCTCACTCTGGTGAAACAAAAGTAAGGTTTTACTATTAAAATTAAAGTGTAATAAACAATATATAGGGTTAAGTATGACTAAGTAAAAAATTTTTAACCACGTGTTCCTATGGCCTATGACAATCAATCATCGTCCGATATGGCTAGATATGTCAACTACTATGCGGTCGTTTTTTCAACATTGTCAAGTGTAGAAACGACGAAAATAAACATTTTTATTAATAATAATGTCTAAGTACCTGATAGATAACAGCTAACCCGGTTAGCTACAGTATTTTGTATTCGTTCTTCGTTCTTTCGTTGCACACTGCCGAAACTACATTTTCACTCCTTGCAGATTCATTATAATTATCCACTAACTACTTAACGACGTAAATACTTTATTTACTTACTATAACACGTCTAAAATTAGTCACTTAGCTGATTTAAAGTAACAGTAAGTTCTAGGTTATGAATACTGCATTGCTAGTTGCCTACTTTCCATACTCCAAACCATGCAGAAAACGGGAGTTAGTTATAATCTAAGGGTCATTTTTACAGAACACTGTAGGCAGTTTAAAATATTACTAATTATTTTATGCAAATATCGTCGATTAGTGTTAATATTGTTGCTATTATTAGTATTAACAGAATTTAATTACACAACAACGCAAGAAGTTTAAAAATATATCGTCGTTAGTGCACCTTGCATTAGTGGCCTACAGATGTCGTCAGATGTCGTCTGTAGATGTTAAACAGTAGTAAGATACAGTTACAGTACTCTAGTTTGAAATAATTTTTTAGTACATGTTTTTCGCAAATTCAATTTTTCGACTGTTTTTTTTTTTGTATTTACAAACATGTTGTATTCAAATGCCTAGATGACGGATAAGGTGCTGATTTATGGGAGTGTGGCAAGTGCATATTATCGTGCGGCAGCGTTAAAGACGTTTCCCGAGTATACAAAATATTATGCTGAATACTATTTGAACCACATTGAATAGCTGTTTTATACCGTGGCGGTAAACGTGTGGCAGTGGTTTTATGTATTTGTGTACATTTACGTGTATTTTGTTGTTATTCTTTGTGCTTTTCCCGACGTAAGTAATCGACCTGAGCAAGACCGCCAAACCAAGTAGGTACCTCGTTTTACACAAAAAGAACGATCGAGGGAAGGAGAGGTCCACAGTAAGTACAAAAATCTTTGCAGGTTTTAATTTAAACAAGTAAGAAAACAAAAGATGATTCAACATTCTTAAAATCTCTCCAAGTATCAATCCTGGAAATAAATATTAGTAAGGTAGGTGCTGTCTCTGTGCTACCATACCGTATTTCTCATTAAATCATTAAATAATAATCTACGTTTTGTAAAGATTTTGTTTTCTTTCAAAGCACGTGTCAATGCGGTGACCAGTCACTATGTTTGACACCTTTGTCTTTGGCAGAATATACCTAACCTGGCGGCTGATAGAAGGTCAGTGACTGCGATAAATAAGGATTTAATATAGTTTTGAAAAAAAAGAGTGATTTCGTTAATTCTTATTTTTCCCTATCTCCTCTTAAAATATTCGTACTCAGTCATAGTTAACCCTGTATATTAAAAATAAATTCAAAAAGCACACAAAAAAACAAACACTTCCATGTTGCTGTTGCTTGTTTACAAAATTTTGCAACCACAGATTCAAGAAGAACCATAACGGTGCATTTTAGCAGCCTACTTTACCGAAACTTAATCTAAGAGTGGGGGCCTCATCTAAGAGATACCGCTAACTAACCGTTATTTTGACAACGGTTACTCGCAAAAAATCTTATTTATCTCACAATTTTCGTAATATTCGTAACCGCTATTGGCTTACCTACCTCGCTGAATAAGTTATTGATTTCAGTAACCGGTGTTATTGTTGTGACGTCAACAGTTACGTCATGTCTCTTCCTCCCTCTTAGCAGCGATGGTTCAATTTTCAACATTCAGGAACCATTAGATGGTGCTGTAAAATTGAAAATGTCGTGAACAACAATTCGTTTACAAATTCAGCTAAAGATTATAAACTATGGAGAAAACAATGTAGGAAAATATTAAAAAACACGCAGAACTTCACACTTCTATTATGCAAGTAATTTGTTGTTTACCCCGAAAGCAGATCCGAAATCTATCTGCAGATGTCAACCACTTCGAGATTTTCGCCAATTCTCAAATGTGGTTGAGCACATTCCCGCAGGAAAGTGACATAAATTTTCATGAGAAAATGCAAATTTGTATGCTTGACCATTCTCATTGTAGTTGTTTCCCATGAAAGATAGGGGAATTATTTAATAATTCAATATACACATCCGTAATAATGATATAGGAATTTTTTAAGTATATTGAATTTCTATTCGAATTTATTCCACTGCATTCGAGAGTCGGGGCCCTCTGGTGGTTGGAGTTGGGATGTAAAATTGACATATTCATTTTTGTTCTGTGGACTCAGATGTGAGGTTCTGTGGAAGTGTTGCCAACTAGTGCTAGGGAAAAATTTCAATGAAGTCTTCTATTGTCTTAAGTGCAGTATTCTTTACTTTTATTTTATTGGCACAATTAACAAAGAAAACTTTACAATCCGAAAAGAGTACTTCTGTACCATAAATCTAGAAAAATAAGGTTTGTATTCTATACAGACCATAGAATCATGCAGTTCGATAACTTTGTTGTTGTTTGTATTATATTTGTAACCGAAGCCGACCCAGTATGACGTCTCATATTTGTGTTCCTATACTCGTAAGAGTCAAAATATTAACATTAACGTGTATAGTTCGTATACGTTAATATTCTTTAGTTAAATCTAATTATAAGATAATACTCACTATATAAATGTGGTTACACAGAATATAGAATAAATGGTAATATAGAATATTAATATACCTAAATAAATGTATAATGACATAGAGGTTACAATTTAGAATTTTTTTTCGAACCGCGACCGACGAATTCTGACTTCAGATTCGTAACAGCACCCTCGAAAATAGGGCGGTAGGAATATATTTGTTAATATTGGAGAGTTTTACGCTGTTGTCAATAATTACCTCAAATAATAACAAATTATATTTTTGTCATATTTTAAAGAACACTGTTACCTATATATTTCTATGCTGTGTTTGGCCGTTTTATTTTTTTCTATATCCTCCAAAACATTTTTTGTTATTACCTACCATGGAAAATTCTTAGGGAATTTTTTAAAAATTGTTGGCTGGGTAATTAGGGAATTTTAATTGCTTTGTGGGAAATTTTGATCCCAAGGGTTGGTGACACTGTTCTGTGGTTGGCTGTAGAAGCGCCAGGGCACAGTATAGAAAGACCAGTAAGGACAGCTGCACTTTCCCGCTAAGCCATTTTCAGAATTCATTCATTACTATTTACGCACTCGTTTTGGTTTACGTTTCGTAGTATAACCGCTTGTGTATCTTTTCGTTTTGTGATATTTTAGTTCTTAACCTATTTGAGTAGTTGCGTTCCAGTCCTGGTTTTAAATTTTACTATTTTGTTATATTTTAAAAAAAAATAATTATGAATGCATCAGAAGAACCGGACCAAGGTACAAAAAAGTGCAATATAGTAGGAGTTTATTGTGTAATAGGAAGTTGCAAGAACAATGCTGGAAATTATACACATGATTTTTTTAGATTCCCAAAATACAACAGAAGGTAATTTTGCGATCATTATAGAATTATAATTAATTATAATAAATTAAGAACATAAAATATTCCTTATTATTTTCCGTGTATTGTTTTTTGTGGTAGTGCATAAAATTTGTAAGGGAGGAATATTATTTTCAACCAGCATTACATACTTATTGCAATTTGTAAACAGTATTCCTTTCTTATTTTTTGTGTTTGTAAAATTGATTGCATTTTACGATTGAAATTCATGTAAAAATTATTAACATAAAATTATTATTTTTAGAGCGAAGGAGTGGACGGTTAAATGTAAGAGAGATCTTTTGGATATAATTTTCGAATATGTGCTTAGCATTTTTCACAAAAAATGGTCAAAGATCAGAAAAGAAAACTACTTACCTCAAATGCTTATCTTACAATATTTTCTGACGATGTGGCAGTTAAAAATATTTAACGTTTATTTTGAAATAGCTATCTGTATATAAGAATGAATTCTTTCAGAACCATCACAGAAAAATGTGGAAATTTGAATGCAGTCTTGAGAATTATTTTGGTAGCATCAGACAAGGAGGAAAATCTATCTCACCAACTCCTATATAGTATCTACGTGCTTCGTGGATTTCATTCGTAAATTTGTTTGCGATCGACCTCAAACAATGCACTGAAATGTCATGAACCAATGCACATTGTATACTTTCGATTAGAAGACTTAATTCAATTTCAGAATTGCTTCTGAAGAAGCGAACATATGTCTCTTGACCAGTCAAAAAACCTAAAGCAACAACAGGGCAACCAGCCCAGAAATTGTTCAACCAAGTTACTTTTGTTTATAAGTAGGAAATAATTGAGTATGTTCAATTTTAAATATAAATGTGCACTCGCCATAGCTTTATGCCATTTTTTTGTTAATGAAATAAAATGTTTATATAAATTGTATTTTATTAAATGTCATAGTTCCAGGTGGGAACATCTCTGTTTTATTTATTGTCTTCAAAGTTTTTATACGCTTGTTAAATTATTAATAATAAACCTCAAGATGATTATTTTAAAAATTTTACGTAATACGAATAATACTATACATACATATTCGTAATTTATTAGCTCGAAGAATTTAAACTGTCATAACAATTTATTTCACACATCTAGTGTTTTTTGGTAATTTAAACAATATGTAATTATAATTTGTTGTATTATTTTTAAAAATTACACGTATTTCACAAATTTGCCTGTTTATGCTTGTAGCAACACCTATTTGAATTTCTGGTGACTCGAACAAATATATAAATCTAGAAAATGTACTTATATTTGCGGAAACTATAATAAAATTGGGTAAAAAACTGCTGGTAATAACAATATTAATTACAAATAGTGAATATATATGTAGTAGTAAATAAAAACAAAAAATGTAAAATAAGGTCACACCAACTTCTATTTATTTATTTCGTTATTTAAACTATTTACATTAAATTTACTGTTTATAGATAGCTTATAAAACCAATATCATTTACTATAAATTTTCAAAATCATATTACATTTTGAGTACCACAGTTACAATTTAAATTTTGGCAGTCACAGGTTACAAAGTAAATCATACCATAAACAATGGTGAAGAGAGCCTCACTCCCAAGTGGGAGTGATGCTATCTTCACTTCAAACAACAAGGTCAAAGAATTCGACTGGCGGATTTCATTCATAAATTCGTTAGCTGTCCCTACTGATCTTTCTATACTGTGGCCAGGGTAAGTGGAAACGGAATACGGATGTTCTGTGGCTAGTGGTAAGGAAAGAGAAGCGTTGTGCGTTGTGCAGAAATTGAAGCCGACGGAATAGAAGTTTGTGTATTGCGTGTGCGAAATAAATAAATAACAGACTAGTGTACATAGTGATAAATGGTGATAAAATCATTAATTTAATAAACATTAATTTTTCTTCAATGGGCGCTCCAGTTCAAAGCAGGGGAAATAAAAGAGGAATAAATCAGAGAAACGGAATTGGAAAGAGTAGAGGGCAAGGGCGTCCGTTTAATGGCCACCCGGCGCCATTTGGAAATCCTGGAATGATGCGGCCACGAGTCCCCTTTAGAGGAGGTATGCGGCCTCCTATACCACCAATTAGAGGTGGACGACTACCTTTAAGAGGAAGACCAATGTCTGGTCCGCCAGCACGAATGATGGGTCCAGGGCATAGAGGTTTACCTCCTCCAGGAATGCGCCCGCCACCGCCAGGAATGCGTCCACCACCGCCAGGGTTGAGACCTCCACCACCACCTATGATGATGGGTAGACCACCTCTACCTCCTATGCACGCACCATTTAGAGGTGGACCTCGAGGAAAGGGACGATTTCAAAATAACTTTAGGGGCGTCAATAAAAAAAGCAAAGTTATAAAGAAAAACAGACCATCGATGAAAAATATAGATCTGACTAAGTCTTGGGTTACAGATGCTATTAAAGCTGAATTTTCAAAAAAAGATGAACTTTTAGCAGTTGCAAAAACTTCACAAAGTAAAGAAGATTGGGCAAAGTATCGAGAACAAAGAGAGAAGTGCAATAAAGTATATCAGGCTGCTGAAATGGAATTCATTGGGCAACAGGAGGTGCGTATCCCTCAGCTATTGCCCGAAACTAATTTCACGCGAATAACAGCACCTATTGATTATACAGCAGACGTCCACTTATAGGTATTTTTCATTAAATAACATTTATCATATGCTCCACCATTCCACTATGTGGATAAAAAGTCACTTTCTGTTAATGCAATTATCCAAAGTATCGAGCTTATCCACATAATTAAATGTATTAAATTTAATATATTATTAATTGACGTGATTATTTTTGTAAAATACTTATTCATATTATAAATCAATTTATCCTGTATGTCAACTATTTAATGTTACAGTTCATTCCATATTATACAATAACTTTATGAATTGTGAAAAATACTTATTGCAAGTTTTATACTCAAATAAAAAATTCTATGTAACTTCTTTAATGATCTGTTGGAATAATATGGTGCACAACTTGTTCTTGAAGTGTCTCAATAATTTATTGTTATTAAGATGAAGAAATTGTAGAAAAGTACAGTCTTTATTTAATAATATGCTGTAAAATTAAAGCCGAAGCTTAGTTTATACAATATAAGTATTAATATTGTCACTCCTATCATTGACTAAACTTTTCTATTATATATATTTCAGTAGTGTGGTAAATCACGTTGTCTTGCATATTACTTGTTTGTCCAATCAGTTGAATTTTTAAGAGGATTCTGTAATTATCTACTTAGTTGCCAAGACAAACCTGTAGTGTGACGTCTCCTGTGTTAGTTCATGGAAATATAAATATCAGGTCGTATGTGTGAGAATTTGACGATATTGACACTGCAATGGTTTACCCTGTAAGTACCTATGTGAAGCTGGCAATGGCCATTGCCAGCAAGATTTCGATAATCATCTACTTTGATAAAGGTACCTATATAAACATAATTATGCAAGAAAATTGTGCCAATAACAAAATTATAAAAATTTCACAAAGATTAAAATCAATTTAAACAAAGACCCTTCAAAACTGGCCTAGCAATAAATAAACAGCAGTCCATGTCATTATTCGAAACTTTCAATTTTCTATTAATTTATCTTGATTATGACTGATATTTAATTGTAAACTCATTGCAAATTGGAGTAACGTGCTGTCTAAATATCGCTAATGTATTAAAACAATTTAAAAAATTAAAATATTCGATTGTTATACTAGAGTGACGTCAAATTTATTTTACACACGACTGATATATTAAAACATTTGAACTCCTCGTAACAGTGGTGTACTATTCAGATATGCGATGTAATATTGAAAAACATTAAAAATCTGAAATTGATTAAACTGGACTGTCGATTGAATTTTCTTTTCCTAAGATCAGTAACTCATTATTTTGAAGATGACATATGGTACATTTGTACTCCACCGCAGTAGTTTTCTACTGTTCAGATATCAATGTGGTATCAAAATAGTTGAAAGAATTCTTTAATATAATATTTCAGGTTGTGAATTGAATTTACTATGATTAAGGTTACCAGTCATTTGTCCTGAAAATTGCTGATATGACAGAACATTTGTAATCCCCTAGCAGTGCCGTACTGTTCACATATAGTAATATAATATAAAAAAAAATTAAAAATCTTGAAAAAAATAATCTGGCCTGTCGATTCAATGTTCTTTCACGAAGATGTTCAATAATTCATTCTGAAGACTGATGATATTCAGAATGGTCAATATCAATCGGTAACTATAACTATAATAATATTGAATATGAACAGTCATCTCTTCTGGTGTAATACCTAACAATTTTGTGAAGTTAGTTCTGAGAATAAATGTCTGTTTTTAAAGGAAAATGATAGTATACTGCAGTAAATGTTAGAAAGATAGACTTATACATTATGCCTTTGTAAAATAAGGATAAACCTTCAGGATACATGTTTGCGATTTTGTTTAGAATGTTGCCACTTTTCTTTCCATGGTAAGAAAGTGTTCATTATTTTGTTGTATGCTCTTAAATAAATAAAAAAATAAATAAAAAACAAAAACCACACATAAAATTTTCATTTAGTATTATCACTATTGAGGTACACACATTTTGTTGATTAGATAAATGTGAAAATAACCATTTTCAGATTTATTTATTTTAATTACAAAAATCTTTGAAAAGTCATGCTTACGCACTACATAATGAATTTGGAAGTTACAATTTTATATGAGTATCATAGTTAAATAGAACATTTTGTGGTAGGCACATTATTGAAAAGTATTATACTATAATTGGCATATGTTTGCTATGAATGAGGCTATGAACAACTAGTTGTTATGATAATAGATTTGTTTTTGCAGCAGTTGGAAACTGTCAGAAATATTCAGTTAAGTTGAGAACACGCTATTCAATTTAAAATAAATAGTGGGAGGGACATTTCTGATAGTTTCAAACTGTTTTCAACTGTCGCAAAAACAAATCTAATGGTAACTAAACAAGAGTTACACTTAAAATTTAATATAATAATTGAAGGTTGTCAAAATAGAAATATTTTTATTTTTGAAAAAAATAATACACATCTTTTAGTCTTGTGTAGGTTTAGAAAAGGAAAGTAGGCACTAAAGAAAAATAGTTATAACATAGAGCAACTAGACCGTAATTGAAATAATCTAAACTGCTGCAGACGAGGTGTTGCATCGTGTGTAGAGAAAATGGCCATACTCCAAGCCATACAATTTTGTCTATGAACTGCTCTTCATGATGCAGTACGATAAATCATTACGTGTGTAAGGAGTTTTAAGATAGAACCCCTTTCGACAAAAAAAGGGCTTATAACTACATCACAATTTTTTACTTTATAATTTTGGTATTGAAGCATTTTTTTTCACTAGAATCTACTCTGTCATGTACATGATGCTATAGATATACTGCTTACTCTTTAATTTTGGTATCAAAGTATTTCCTTCATTAAAATCTTTAGATCAGAATTTGTTGCTGCCTTTAAAACAACATAATAGTTGTTTTTATATAGTTGCAACTAAGGCCCTCGAAATATACTGTTAAATAATTTGTCGCTCTTATAATTTTGGGATTAAAACATTTTCTACATTAGATATTTAGAAGAAAAAAAACAATTTTAGCACATAAATTGTGAATATACCAAAAATTTACATATGAATAATTGTCAGAAAGTTTTCAGGCCTTGTTTTCATTGAAACTGGTTGTAAAATTGTCGAGCTTCAAAAATTGGAGACAATAGAACTGGAATTTATTGATCCTGTTTACTGATTTAATTACAAAATTTTTCATTCTACAAATTTCAAACATCTTATTTACAAAAATTTGTAAATGTTTTAGTTTACTATTTCGGTTTGATAACTTCATATGGAGCTTCATACATAGGTATGATACCTATATGAAAATACTTATTTTTTGTTATTTGGTGAAAATTATTAACTGGCACTGGCATATACATTAAATCTAGTAGTAAAGTAAGACTAGAATTATGTTATGTACTTAGCATCTTTATGTAGATAAATTTAAACCAATTAATTCTTACACAACATAATTAACTTTACTATGACATATAATGCTTATTGAAATGGAATTTTGTTAAGTTTTTGTTAAGTAATATAGCAAATACATCTAGAAAAAACACAAGAGAATTTTAACAATGTCAGTGGATTATTGGAATATAAAACAATACAGAGAGTAAGTGAATTCACTGTAAATACTTTGGGACAGAGTATATGAAAAAAGGTGATACTATAGTTGCTTTCCAATAAGTGAAACACTCCTGGAGCATTTCTGAAGTATTTCGATTTCACTTTTTGCTTTCCATTAATACATTTTATTCCTGAAGTGGTCTTTATCATTACCCTCTGCCCCCTGGAACACTAATAATTTTTGAGGAGTTTTATGTTCCCAGTAAGGATTTTAGTAATCAAAAATAAAAAGTTGGGTTACTGTAATGTGCTTTTATGGGTTAACAATGAATTTTTTGGTTTTATTTATTTCGCATTGTTGGCAACAGCTTGAGAATTTGTAAAAAGTATATTATTTATTCTAATTTAACAAGTTAACTCTTATATAAGCAAGGATGCATTCCAATCGTATAACAGTGGTTTCATAATGAAATTCACATAATTTTGAGACCACTGTTACAGTACACTGTATTCATTGTCCGTCTGAAATTATTTGAATTTCATTATGAAATTCGCATAATTTCGGGAAGGAGACCGCTCTCCGGCGACTGGAGACAGACTATGAATACCACCCTAAGTCTGAAGTAGTTAAAAAGTAGAACGCAGAACATAACAAGAACACTTTAAGAATAATTCCATAACAATTGGAAAGCTACTTATATGACACATATTGGTCATATGTTTTGAAATTAATTGTTTGTATTAATACTGTAACTCGGCAGATGTCTTCCTGAAATACAAATCAACAATCGTGTTTTTAAATTACTTCAAGCTATTTGAGAACAATTTTCTTTGTAATGCACTTTTTCATATATCAATAGATATAAATATAGAACTAAATTATACATTTAACAGATAATACTTTACATTTTCATTTGATACATGTTAGTCTAAAACTTGATCTAAAATAGTTGAAATGGTCATTTGTTTATGCGATTTCCGTTTTGAATACACTAACTACTTTAATTATTTGAAATAGTTTCTTCATAAGCAAATTGCATGCACTATTTTGGTACAACAAAAATATAACGGTGTTAAAACCAAATAATATAATAAATGAATTGTTGATATCTTCAATTGGCTTAGAATTTGTAATCATTAAAATAATAATAATTGACATACAGAATGTAGAATGTGACAATAATCTTTATTATGGCCATCTATCCATGTACTTAGCTGTTATATAAAATTATAATTTTTGTAATTTATATTTTGGCGATGGTCATGGTATGGTTGGAATTGTTGTGAGGATTAAGCAAGTATTTTTGATAATTGCAATAAATTTAGAACAGTACTTCTATAATGAAATATTGATAAAACTGCTTTGAATAGTGGATTTAACAAAGTAAAATAAGAAATTGGCTCAATAATTCTGATTTTTGTAGTTGCTAAATTCAAAGTATATTTTATATATTATTTTGTCTAGTCTTACTCTAAATTTGTTTGGGTATCTTTACAGGACAATAGCAAAAAAGTTACCGAGGCAGAGACAAACAAATTATTGAATCAAAGTAACAATGAGCCCAGTGGGCAAAAAGAAACGTCTCAGCCTTCATCTGAAACATCATTATCTATCTGAATCTACAAATACTGGAGTTACACCAGCTTAATGGGCTAACATTTTCAATAAAGGCAGCCAGTTTCGTTTTAAGTAAATTGGCCATAAAATTATTTAATCATAGTCAAATTTAATAGATTTACCTAATTGTCTTTAAAAATATAGTTGTAAATTTAACTAAACACCTTTTGTATTTATGTGGTTTTTATGATTGTATAGATTAATGTTTTGCAGTTTTTTTTTTAGAAATTTAATGCTATTATTTTCAAAGCAATTTTTTATGTAAAGTAATTTGCAAAATAATTTTCTGTTTCTCAAATACTTTTATTTATAACAAGAAATATACTACTATATATAATACCTTGAGGTTTAGAGTACTTGAAGTACATTCTATTATATGTGTAATTAAAATAAGTTAGTGTTTAATAAAATAATTTCACCAAAAAGTGCCAGTTTGATTTTTCTTTTGGATCAATATAACAAGCATACCTACTTGTTTTTTTTTTAAATTTAGTAATATACACATTTTCATGTTCTGTTTCCTAAGTAAGGTCCATTGATTACCATGCATTGAATAATGTTATATATTCTAGGTATATCATCCACTTAATTGTATATAAAATTTGTAGAAGTTTCTCTAATATAAGAGGAAGTACAAATAATAATTTGATATAATGGCAGATACTTACAAAAGTTTCAGATATTTCTGTGAATTTATTAATGTTTTCGAAAAAATAGTTAAACATATATTTGATATCTAGTAACCTTTCTGGTTCCAAACAAAAAGGTATAATGTGTGTGCCTATTATTGTATGATGTTTAAAAATAGATGTGAAGCAATTAGAAAGTGATTTCTAGTGAAAAAGTAGGGAACTTTTTCATATAAACAAATTTCAAATTTAAATGTATTTTTCAATGTATGTAATTTATTTTTCATAGTACTGATAGTGTTACAACCCATCAATTTTCATTATTTCACCTTTTTTTTTCAAATTTGATTTTAATCGTAGAGAAGGCCAAATACCTAGGAAATTATTTAGATTTGTCTATGAATGTATACAATGAAACACTTCCTAAAGTTCATATTTATTTTGAACCATTCTATAATCATATAGTCCATATCACTTACTTTTTTAATTTAATAGAGAATTATAATTCATTTAAATGTAGACCGTTAGACCCTTAATTTTATAGAACTTAGAAAAAATTTGGGGGGGGGGTCTGAAATAAAAAAGCCGGTTGTAGGAGAATAGTGAAATATCTTTCCAAAGAAAAAATTAAAAGCCTCGTTAAAATGAATGCACCACTCAACCTGATTTAAAATACAAAAGGTTTTTGGCAAAAGTTTATTTTCTATTGCTGTTTTGCACATAAATTGATGAACAAGTAATTTTGGTTTTGCTATGAATTTGCCATTTTTGAAATATAGTGATACAAGGTGATTCAGAACTTATTTAAACAAATTTTTGTGAATGTACAGAAGATTTACAAATACAATTTCGCAAAAAATAAAGTCAAAAAGAACAGTTCAAAAATAATTTAAAAATACACTACCGCACGGCACTGGCAACTGTAAAACCTAATAAGGAGTATAATCGGCGACCAGACAAAAAATTTAAAGAAATTTCCAAAGAAAGAAATAAATTACATTTTAAAACACTTATTTTAATGCAATAAATTCAAATGATTTTGCCGCTATTATAATAGAATTAATTTGTGGTTTTCATTAGTTAAATAGTTTGAGATACCAGATGTTACAATAAAATTTTGGGCCCATCTTACCCAGTTTCTACAAACTGACACAAATGTTTCTGCTTCTTGTTCGTTTTGAACTTGTAAGTTATTGGGAACAGCTATGATACGTGTGTAAATCATAGTGTAGTGTAAAAATAGTGTCCACTTTAGTGCAATATATAGTAAAGCTCGGTTACAACGTACTGGTGGGGACTTAAAAAATGGGTACGTTATATCAGAAGTATGTTTTAAAAAATTTATTATATTTTTAAAATTTCTATTAATTTGTAACAAAAATACAAACATATGTATGTACACGTTTAACAAAAAGTAGCAACAGAAGAAGGTCCTATAATAATGCCGGGACTTGTTTATTCAGTATGTTATAACCATAACTACGTAATAAACGTGTACGTTGTAACCGAGCTTTACTTCATTTTTTAAATATCCCCACAAAGTCCAAATAATTTAAAGTCGGTAGATCGTGGCACTCATGGTACCGATCCTTGTCCAATTGCCTGGGATTAATGTTTGGATATGCCGTACATGGTACATATATTACTGAGTCTCGTGTATGATACGTCATACTCCTGCAATACGCCGTGGACGCCCTGGACATTTTCCACGATTTGGTAGCAAATTTCTTGTCATTCCCGCGTTTGCACTATACTTGCACTTACTGCACACTGTTGTAAAAGTAGCTGCATTTGGCACATGTTTATTGGGAAATCGTTCTGGTAAAGCATTCTCACTTCACCATAAATTAAAACGATACCCATTAACTGCGAGTTGCTGTATGTAAACCATTTTTGATATTTGAAAAACTAATGTAAATACTTGCATTGCAAAAAAGTTAATACAATAAATAATCAGATATTTGAAATCACTTGGCTAGAACTTGAAAAAAAATTTTCTCGAAAACTAAGGATTTTACAAAAATTTTGTTTAGGGTATTGACTCCATTTTTCATGATGCATCTATTCCCAAATTTTTTTAGATAAGTTCTGAATAATCCTGTATAGCTAATTTAAATAGTTTTTGACTGTTTGGTTAATTTAAATATTTGCACTATTTCTATAGATGTTTATCCATAATTTTTTATTTAATGATCTGAAAGATGTAGTTTAATAGTTATATGTTTTGGCATATAAAGATGTATATTAATTTAATCTTTTAAATTAAACGACTGCCGTAGGTTGGTAAATTTGTAAGGTATATTTGATGAAAATGTGATAATAATTATTGAACTGTTTTAATCATTGCCTACAATATCAGTGGAAAAGTACTTAATAAACTTAAATTACAGAATCAAAATGGTTTATACATAATGCAATATAATTTATTATTAATTTTGTGTTTTATTAAAAATATTTTGTGTAAAATAAATGTGCGACAATCTTAACATTCAACATATTTAGGTACCTTATTTTAACTTTATTTCATAATTTAATTTTAAAGATTATGATATTTGCTATAGATCAGGAGTTAAATAATATTTAGAGCCACAGGCAGTGGTCAAAATTTATTCTTGCTTTTTGTAACTTAGGAAAAATGTATGAAAATGTGTTAAGCATATTGTTTTCTACAGCAATTACAAAAAGTAAGTACCTAATTCATTTAGAGCCAGAAAGTTTTCTTCTAATAAAATCTTGTGAATTCAAAAAGAATTAATCGAGATGGAACTGAAATTAATAAATTGGATGTGCTAATACAAAAATATACACATATAATTACATTTACATACACATAAATATACAGTAAAATTGGACTATACAATTTTTACCACCATATTCAGCTCAAGAAACTTAAATGTTTTCTTGCAGACTAAGGAGATATCCCGTAAGTTAATTTAATTTTAAAATGTTTTAATGTGCATCATTCCTTTAATTTGAATTTTACTGAGAAATTTTCAAAGTAGTTTTCCACTTAATCCTTATTCACTCATTTCTTTTTTGTTTTATATTACCATAACTAACTTTTTTTTTACCAGGTGATATCTGATGTGGAACTTTATGATTATCATCATCCAGAAGACTGTGACCCTGAAATAGAAAAAGAGGGGTTTATTGAATTTTCAAATGAAATAATCGAAGACTTTTCTTGTGATGCTTGTGATAGATTGTTTCCTTCTGAAAATGAATATGAAATACATATGTCACAGCACAAAGTTTGCAATTTGGATGGTTGTACATTTAGTGCACATGAAAAAATTATAGAACGACATATTCGATTACAACATTCTACAGGTTTATATGAAAAAATTAGAAATATTAATACACCCGAAGATATTGATAAATGGATTCAAGAAAGAAAACAAAATTACCCTAATAAAACAAATATCCAAAAAAGATATGAAGAACAAGAAGAACAACTTAAAAGGGGTGAAAGAATTGTGAAGAGCAAGAAGAGATTTGCTGAAAACAAACATAAATGTGAGTATAAAGATAATAAATAAATTGGTGAAATTACGAAAATAATTGTGAAAATTAGGGGTTAAAATAGCAACAAATGCGTGCCTTACAAAAGATTTTTTAAAATAATTATTTTGAGTAAAATTTAAATAGCAACAATGAATAAACAGAACATTAAGAATTCATTTTTGTGTGTACTTTTGTTTTATGTTTTATTTTTCGAGACACTAGAAATTTGATCATTTCACACTAAGAAATACAGTGACCTTAACTACTTATATGTTTATAGTCATTAATATATTCCTAATTATTGTTAAAAAAGTCGGCAATTGCTTCTACTATATCCATTCTGTGTAATTTCTTAATGATTTGTTAGTATTAAACATTACCACAATTATAATAAATACAAATTTTTGCAATATTAATGGCACTCTCTCAGAACAATTTGAAAACAACTCAAATTTTCAGTAGAAGTCCGAGTTCTCCACTGTGATGTAAAAAGCCACTGTACGTGTTCCGGTTCATATCGACTTCTCACGAAGGCAAAAATACACTGTATGATATGAATATTTTTCCCGCATTTAGTGGTGTATTTGGCATCATTCGTTTAAGGTCAAATGTGTTATATTTACATTTACTATCTTTTCTTTTTGTAATAAAAGATCAATATCATAGTGCGACGAGCAAGTCGGATTCAAACAACTGTAGTATTTATACCTATGATACCTACCTATACCTATACAGGGTTAACTATGACTAAGTACAAATATTTTAAGAGAATACATAACACTACCACACAGTTACCGCCAAAGCATTACAGCAGTTGTTCATTGTGGTTCAAAGAGGATTCAGCATAATATTTTATCTACTCCGAAAATATCTTTGGTATTACGCTGCTACACGATAATATTCACTGGTCACACTTTTTCATAAATTACACAAAAAATGTGCAAAAAATTAAATTTGGGAAGCAAGTACTGAAAAATTATTTCAAACTAATTACCATATACATATCTTATTTTTGACAGAATCTGATGCAGTCTACAGTCACCATCTGTAGGTTTGTAAACTTCTTGTGCTGCTGGGAAATTAAATTCTGTTAATACTAATAATAGTAACAATATTAACAATAGTCAACGATGTTTGCATAAAATAATTAGTATCTTTTTAAAGTATAACATCCTGAGATGTATACAATTTTCTGTAAAAATCCCTTAGAATATTCCTAAGTTTTGATCAGTGTTATTTGATGTTTGGAGACTATGTAACTAGCAATGCAAAATATCAAGTTGTCATCATCATCGAAACCTGGTTCAGTATTAGTGACTAATTTTTGATTTTAAACATTTTATAGTAATTAAAGAAATTTATGTCCAGTACAGATATTTCCCTATAACATGGTTTGCTCTATGATATGTGCTGTTTGTTTCTCGAGAGTCAAGTACAAATCCAGCGGAGCTACGGCAATCGTACCTACACGTTTTTATATTTTACTCAAGTACTGAACTACCGCGGGTGCATTCCGAGTTTTCTATTAGTATGTATTTCTTATATTAAATTTCAATTTTCTTAAAATAAAAGGATATTTTATTTAACACGGTCTGTGTATTCTGTTAGTGGATAATTCTGATGGACCTGTAATGGGGGAAAACGTAGTTTTGGCAGTGTGCAACGAAGAACGAATGAAAAATACTGCAGCTAACCAGATTAACTGTTATCGCTCAGGTACTATTATTAATAAAAATTGTTATTAACAAAAATGTTTATTTTTGTTGTTTTTACAGCTGACATTTCTAAGCCATCTCGGACAATGATTGTCATAGGCGTCGATTTTCCGTGGTAAAAGAGGGTTTTGTCCCGTTTAAACATAAAGCTAGAATTCCGAAATAAATTTTGTATTATTTTTTAGCCCTTCCTAAGCAAGTGATTAAAATTTTTGTACTTAGTCATAGTTAACCCTATTTATTTGTCACTTGCATATTTTTGTTTTGCCATGTAACCTATTTACTGCTATTATTTATTATTTGTTTACTTCTGTTGATAGATACATATGTCGTAACACAAAAAAAATAATACGTTGAAGTAGTTGCTACAGTAAAATACAGGTAGTTTTTTTAAAATATAAAAAATAACTAAATATTGAAAAGCTTAGTAGCTTAGACTCACAACAAGATCAAAGGTAAAAAGCCGAAAAAATAATCTTGTCATTTTTGCTTGTTAGGTCACAGTCGACAATGGCTGCAATATTTTGTTAAAGCTGGACAGATGAAATATATCATAATATGAAAAGCAAGGAGTTGGTGACAAATTTGGCCTGGCTGGGTTTGCGGACACCACTGAATATAAAATATAATTGATATTTTCATGGTAGGATTTGTGGATTATTAGTTGACATTGACAATAAACATGAATTTATCGAGTTGTGTAAGCTTGGTGATATAACAATAACGAGCTAATGTTCAGGTGTGAGAAGTTTGAATTAGTCCTTTTAGTTTAAAAATAGAGCATGGTTAATAAAAGACACTTTAAATGTACCCATAAACTTTCTAGCGTATTTTTCAGAGCTTTCACATCTCGCAGTTTTCCAGTTTTGTCTGGTGTTTCTCAGAGATCGATCTTAGGTCCATTGTTGTTTAATATTTTTCTTAATAACATTGTAGACTGTTTGAATGCTCCTCATTTTTTACCTGCTGACGATATAAAGAAAAACTTTTACAACAAAGTTTACAGAATAAGAAAGCGATGCCGGCTCATAAATCATATGATCATCATAGGTGACGTTTACGGGACAATTGTTATGGTATGACCTTCGGTGTCCATAGACGGGTTGTTCCGGAAGCCCACAATAAAAAGAAAATTTTCAGAAAGTTATTACAAAATGTGTTTTTATTTCGGTTAATAATCGAGATTTTTTAAAATAAAATCAGGAAATTGTTTCCAGCAAATTTATTACAGAATATTTTTAACTAACCTACAAGTAAGCGGCAAGTAAGAACCTAATTATACCTAATGGGGTATTTGCACTCAACTGAATTGAAATTGAAAACTTATATATTATAAAAGTAGACCTTTTGAGTAGACCCGTAATGATTTGTTGGTATAGTCTATTTACAGTAACAGCCAAGTGACGTCACAATGTTTTCCATTGTTTTAACAATTATTACTGCCAATGACAGTCAAATAGTGCTCTCAAATTAAATTAACACCGACATCAATATATCAAAACCACACTAGATTCAGAGACCTTTTTAAATCAGTGCCTAGTGACGTCACACATATTTTAATATTTATTTTCTCCATTTGATTTACTTCTAGTTAATATTTCTGGTATAAAAAAATCATGCAAATACCTCATTTTAACAAAAAAAAAAAATATATATATATATATATGTTCTCTAAAACAGTCATTTCCTTAAATTTAGCATAACGGAATCATTGGCAAATTTTAAAGAAAAGTAAATACGAACCCTTGTATATAGGGAAACAAAGTAATCTAACGGACATTTTTTACAAGGATGACTGAAGGGCACTTTTAAAAATTCCATTTTAAATTGATATCCAACATGTTTTGACAGATTAGTTCATCACTTCCACACTTTATTGTGCAACCATCTATCGAACAATATACCACAGGCACATTAATACAATCTAATCTCCCTTCGCGTTTTTTGTCTACTCTGTACAAATCACCACTTACTGTTCACATCGACAACTTGATGCACTGTGTATGTGCTGGGTTCCTTGCTCCCCAACAGTGGGTCTGCGAGGAAGGGGAACGCAGAAGCGGCACGCAATGCCCGTGCGACAACTGATATTTATTCTGCAAACTTTGGTCTTAGCTTCTGTTGTGAATACAATTTACAAACAAAAGTTGTGAAATTCGGGCAAATATTTGTGAATTTTGCGTCCATGAGGACAAAACTTAAGTGTTAAACTGTGATATCTGTGAAGTGCACATCAGATAGATGTAAGTGGGTGGTAGTGGGTCATTTCTGCTCAAAAAGCACGGCATTCTAATTTGTGGAGAGGATGACACGGTGGGACATTTAATAAATATATAATACACATAAAGTGTTAAAGTGCTAGGTTCACTCGACGCCCACTTATTTTTGATAATTTTGTGTTCTTAGAACACTTCTCAAGTGGCACGCACAATCTTGTCCCCTGCAACTCTCACCTTCCGTACTCATCTATGTGTTGCGAGTTAGTCACTCTCTATTATTTTTGACTTCGGATAATTGATAATACAAGATGAAAACTTTAAATTTGGAATCATTTTTATTATCTAATTTCCCGAAACTGACAAAAACTGTTAAATAATGAAATGAAAATAATTAATGTAATGTAATACAATTATTTTTATTGTCTTTTTGTATATTCTTTATATCTGAGCACCTTCAAATTTAGTACGTCTATGAACTGATGGTCCTTGCATGCTTCACCCGTCTTTCTAGTCAACAAGCTAGCGATGAGTCACTCTAGATTTGTATGACACAGTAAAAATTCTCTACAAAATTTTTGGAATAACTATTCTACACTATTTTTGTTGTTGCATACAGAAAACAAATCAAATAATTTTGAAAAGAATTTTGTCCATACAAATTTAGAACATTGGGCTAATTACTATAGTTGTGATAGTTATTTTGTGTTGTGCGCTGTGTAAACATATTACAAACGATATTTTGATATAATTGTCATTTGACAATAATTATAGGTTGCTTCCCTTTAATACACAAAATATAATCACTCTCAACAGATCGTGCCAAAGAAATTTAGTTAATACACACATGAAAACAATAATTTTACTGTGAATTTTTATTCATAATATTATAATGTTAACAATAAGTTAGGTTTTGATTAAGAGTACATGTGCTTTTGATTTTTGGGTCCTTATTGTACGCTATTCTCGAGTTTTTTTCCTAGATTTTTGTGAAATACTATTAAGTGACTTATAGGGTTTTCACTGTTTATATAATTTGGTTGCATATTCTTTCACAGTAACTGTTATTGTTGCAGACTATAAGTTTTAACATTATCATTGAAAACTATGAATTGTTTAAAGTGCTCTTCTTTTGAAGAAGATACCAGTTCTCTCATTAACTGTGGCTCCCTGGGTGACTCCTGTAATACATCCATCCACAAAAAATGTGCGGGTTTAAGTGCCTCGGAAATGAAAGTAATGGAACTTAAAGGAAAACGTATCTTAAGATTTCTTTGTGATGCTTGTAATAATGGTCTATTACTGGTGCTTCAAATCAAGAGAATAAAACAAATAGTGTTCCACTGGATGAAAGAATTTACAGTAAATTGCATGAGTGCCAGAAAAGGTCAAATAATATTATGCTGTTCAATTTTCCTGACCAAAATAAAGATTTCGATATTATTACTGAATTAGTTGATACTGATTAACAATTAAAAGTGTATCACAAATAGGAAAGTGTAACAAAAATGGGGTTAAGTCTTTAAAAGTAACTCTGTCAAGCAATTCTGATGTTCAGTGTATCTTAATGAATCGTTCAAAATTAAAGGGGCATAAGATATTCATTAATCTTGATCTTACACGTATGTAGCAGGAACAGGAATTTAATGCTAGAAATGCATTGCGTGAGCGTCTGTCACAAGGTGAAACTGGGTTACGCATACGTCACATTCATGGAGCTCTTACTATTGTGTCAAAAAACTGAATTCTTCTGCTCCTGGTATTTCGGTATATTTTCAAAATATGCGTGACTTACGTACTAAACTTCATATGCTTTTGGTCAATGCCTCTTTTTCTATATTTGACATTATAATTTTTAATGAAACTAGTTTAACCCCTGGTTTTAAGGATTCTGAACTTCACATGCATGATTATAACATTTATAGGAAGGACCGCTCATCATTAACTAGTAGGTGTTCTATTGGAGGGGGAGTTCTTATCGCAATGCGGAAATGTATCCCGAGCCGACTGTTGCCGTGTACTCAAAGTATTGAACAACTTTTTGTCATGATTGGAACTGGTCCTGGTCAGTGTATTGTTGGTACTGCATACTTTCCATGCTGCTCTCTTTTCTCAGTATACCAGATCTTCTATGAGAGTGTTAATAAATTATGTGATGACTTTCCTGGCACTCAGTTGTGTTTGATGGGTGACTTTAATCTCCATGCTACATGGGAAGTTGGACCTTATGGATCCTCAGCTACTCCTCTACCATATTTGCCACCTAATGAAATTGCGTCATTAGGTGGCAAATATGTATCAAGTGAATAATGTGCATAATGATCATGGCTCCTTGTGTTTGTTCGGAACTCTCAGCTGCTTGTTGAAGAAACCATTATTAATCCACCAGATGCTTATCACTCTCAATTATTCTTTACTTTTTATGTAACAACTAATCCTTACAATGAATTTATATCCATAGGTTGTTATAGAGACTTTAAGTTGGCAAATATGTTGGGCATCTCTGACTTTTTGTCTGAATTTAACTGGGATTTGATTTTATCTGATCATACTTTGGATGATATGGTTGATAAGTTTTATAGTATCATGTATCAAGCAATTGAATTATTTGTTCCTTTAAATAAATTTTCTAACATGAAATTCCCTTGTTGGTTTACACCTAAATTAAAACAACTTATCGTAGTGAAGAAAAAATATCACTTGCTGTACAAAAAATCTAAGTCGCCGTTTAATTATCAACAATTTGTTAGGCTAAGATCTCTGTGAAAATCTCTGAAACGTCAACGTTACAATAATTATACAAGGTATACAGCTTTTTCGTGACAAACTTTAAGGGTATGTTCTATGTCGAAAAATAACCGTAGTTTGCTATACAAACAATAGTCCAAAATTGTTTCGTTACGAAAATACAGGGTGTTGAAGTTTATTCTGAAAAACAGAAAAATATATTTTTTTCTTAAACCGCTTGAGATTATTAAATGAAATTTGACAGGTGTCAATAGCGATGGAAGACTTAAGTTTTGTAATGCAAAAGTTTGTTTTACTGTCACCAGTGGCGCGAGTAGCAGATCGTCTTTGACTATTTTCCAACAAATAAATGGTACATCCCTGGTTTTTCTAAAAATTAATGATATTTTTGAATTCCTCGTTCAATTTGGTAGAAAAAAACTCTTGACTTTTTTTTGTACGATGCAGCGCTTAATAAATAATAAATTACTTTAAAACTGTTCAAATACCAAATACACTTGCTGCAACCACCAGATAAACAAATTTACAACGACTAGTTGTCGTCGGTTTTCATGTCAACGTTTGACAAATCTTAAGATTTGAAGATCTTAAAGAAGACTACTTGTCTTCTGTGCAGTAGAATCAAAATGCCATTTAGATTTTCAAATCAATAATTAATTTTCAAAATGAATACCAAAAACTAAACTAATTAAAATTATTAACAAAAACAGTTACAAAAATTGTTCAAAATGGTAACCATTTTTTTCAATGCACAACTCGCACCTACGTACAATACATCTATTTAAATTAGATGTGGTATTGTTGCATTACAACCATTTCTTATGCGAGTAATAAGTTCATCTTGTGTGTTCACGGGATTCGTATAAACTTTCTGGAAAGTTATTGTTCAGCCAATTTCTAACATTTCTGCCAAAATGAGTGGGACAACCGTCGAGCTGAAAAAATTAAGTCTGTTTTAAAATTATCGGTATTTCATCCTACATATTGTGATGTTCCGTTTTCTAAAAACTAAGAAGTTTTCTGCATTTAAGCGCCAAGGTAAAAAATAGGGTCCAAACAGATTGTTGTTGTAATCCCTATCCAAACATTTACGCAATGAATTTACGAATGAATTCAACTTGAAAATTTTGTGTTCTAATGGCGTGAGGATTTTAATGTGACCACACAGTGGTGGTGTTTTCTTGAACTAAGTGAAGGACCCACCGACAAAGTCATTCTTTTCTCTTCATCTCCTGGATGTAAGCCTTGAACAGGTTGTAGGTGAAATGGACGCCTGTGTTTCCTTCTGAGAGTACGAAGAAGTGCTAGTGAATTCTTGTGAACACATTACGACTAGGATGTGGTCTCTGCGGATATCGCCTTCTGTATTCTTTGGCGGCCGCCCTTGAGTTTCCATTAGCAAATCCATACACAAAATGGATATCCGCTATTTCTTGATTTGAAAATCTAAACAGCATTTTGATACTACTGCACAGAAGACAAGTCTATTTAAGATTTGTCAAACGTTGACATGAAATCCGACACCAACTAGTCTTTGTAAATTTGTTTATCTGGTGATTGCAGCAAGTGTATCTGGTATTTGAAAAGTTTTAAAGTAATTTATTATTTATTAAGCGCTGCATCGTACAAAAAAAAGTCAAGAGTTTTTTTCTACCAAATTGAACGAGGAATTCAAAAATAACATTAATTTTTAGAAAAACCAGGGACGTACCATGTTTTTGTTGGAAAATAGCCACTGACGATCCGCTACTCGCGCCACTGTTGACAGTAAAAGAAACTTGTATTGCAAGACTTAAGTCTTCCATTACTATTGACACCTGTCAAATTTCATTTAATTGTCTCAAGCAATGTAAGAAAAAAATGTATTTTCCTGTTTTTCAGAATAAACTTTAACACCCTGTATTTTTATAACGAAGCAATTTTGGACTATCATTTGTATAGCAAACTACGGTTATTTTTCTATATAGAACATACCCTTAAAGTTTGTCATGAAAAAGCTGGTCCACCCTGTTATATCTACCACTGAAACTTCTATTCACAATAATACTAAAAGTTTTTGGAAATTTGTTAACTCAGAAAGAAAAAGTTCTGGAATACCAAGAATACAGTGATGTCCCTTCCTATGCTCTACTGGAGAAGAGATGGCCAATTTATTTGCTCAGTATTTCTCATCAGTATACTGTGATACTAACTGTGATACACTTAACATTTCTGTACCTGAAAATTCTCTTAATTTAAGTTCGCTCTCTATTACAATATCAGAAATTTATGCCAAACTTTCGATATTAGACTTTACTAAGGGCCCTGGGCCTAATGAAATACCTCCTAATATTTTAAAATTTTGTAGTTTTATTTTAGCAAGACCACTTTTTATTAAATTTAATAAGTCACTTTCAACTGGCTCGTTCCCTAATATATGGAAGAAAAGCTACATAATCCCTATTCATAAAACTGGAAGCAAGACTCTGGTAACCAATTATCGTCCCATAAGCATCTTGAGTACTATTCCCAGATTGTTTGAGAGTATCATATGCGAGTTATTGACTTCCGCTTTCAAAGGCACTCTTATAGATGAACAGTTTGAATTTATCTCTTGTAGGTGAACTGAACATAATCTTTTGACATATGCCAATTTTGTGTCAGAAGCCTTGGAGTAGGAATTTCAAGTTCATTCTTTATACACCGATTTCTCCAAGGCCTTCGATCAAGTCAATCATAAAGTGCTCTTGCAAAAATTGTCAACTCTTGGTTGGACTGGCTCATTAATTGATTGGATAGGAATTGGTTCTAAGTGGTCGTTCTCAGATAGCTCGAGTGCGTAAGTTGATGATCTTAAGCTTTTTTTATAGAATTCTTAGTGATGAAGACTGCCATCTTCTTCAAACTGATCTTGAGAACGTTATTGATTGGTGTTTTAAAAATGGTATGCAACTATCACTGCAAAGTGTCATGCTATGATATTCTGCTGTGGTAGAATTACTGTTAATTATACTTATTGAATAAATGATGAATCTTTAGATACAGTTTACAGTATAAAAGACCTTGGTGTGACCATTAATAGTTATCTGTCATTTATTCCACATATATCTGCAGCAATATATAAATCATTGCAAATGTTGGGTTTTATAAAGAGATGTACTCAGGATTTTTTAAATGTAACAACGTTAAATATTTTGTACTATGCACTTGTTAGGCCTCACCTAGAGCATGCTTCCAGTTTATGGTCTAATTATAATATTTATATACAACAGATAGAACATGTTCAACACCTGTTGAACATTTGATTATTATCAGTTAGAAACTGAGTGGGTTTAATGCCTTTATCTCTTATACGTAAAAAGAAGGACTTAGTACTTTTTTATAACATACTAAATTCTAATGTTTGCTGTTCTTCACTTTTACATCAGATAAACATTCAGGCAGGTCATACATACCCGTTCAGTGACTAGTTTTAATATTCCCCATCATAGAACAAATTACGGAGTCAACTCTTTTATATCAAGAGTATCAAGGTCTGCTAATAACTATACCAATCTAGACTTCTTTCACACTAAACCAATGTTCATGCAGCAGCTTTCACGTATCTGTTTTGACCCATAAGAGTAGTAATCTTGAATTTTATATTGTTATTCATAAATATTGATTTTGTTTATTGTCTTAAGCGTATATATTGTACTTTGTACTCTTTCATATTTTGTTATTAATTGGGTTTTGCCCATAAATAAATAAATAAATAAATAAATAAACATTCATTGTTTCAAAAATAACCCTTGATTGATCCGTTTGGCACAAGGGCTTATTTAATTAATCTTTATTTTTTTTCAGAAGTGTGGTAAAAACCCAATAAAACTAAAGAAAAACTAAAATTATGCCACAAATAAATAGCTTCAGACAATAATAGTAATTTACTTGTTTGGTACTTACGATATCTTGGAGATCCGTAGAATAATGGTTGGTATTAAATCAATTGCTTCTTAAGGTTAAATTTTGTGTCGACATTTCTCCATTTTGACTTCTTCATTTTCTTGCTGAAACAACACCTACTTACCGGCCAAATCTAAGTAGGATTTCGCACGTTGTTATCAAATTTTTCTCGTTACTATTCCATATGGATGAATTTTTAATAAATATACGTGGAATGGTATATTTCTCTGTATAATTATGTTGAGAACACTTAATTACTGCGTTGTGAATCATTTTAAACTTAATTTAAGAGTTAATAAGTGTTTTATGCTATGATTTTTTCAACTTTTAACTGAAAAATGAATAATTTCAGATGTTTTTTAATAAAAAGCTTTTATTAAAAAACATCTGAAATTTATCAGTTCGTTCATATTGATAGAATGCCCCATTTTTTTTATTAAAGTATGTTTAAAAATAATGTTGCATGTCATCAGTTATAAAAAACTAAATTAAAATATCTTTGTAACAAGTTTATCGCATTTATACAGACATTCTGTATAAATCTATAGATTTTGTCTAAAATCGACGGTTTGATAAATGCCATTTCCTATTCTAACATTTATTTCAATAAAATATTAAAAAATAAAATTAAAAATATTTGAACATTTTTTCAGTTTTATTATTATCAATAACAACATATTATTTTTTTGGACTCTCAGAAATGTATTGAAAATTCCAACTTATGTTGGCAATAGGAGTTATGCTCAAAAATGGTTGATGTGGTACATTAATTTAGGTACTTTATTTGAAGTCTTATAGTAGTAAAAAAATTTCTACACAGATATATTCTGTTCCAGTTGGTTTAGAAATCGCCCCCTATGTCACTAAAATAAAGAAAGTAATAATTTAATATTTTAATTATGTTTTGAACTTTGCTTATTAATCTGATGATTTAAATGATTGTTTATTTGGATCTGACAGCAAAGATAAAAAAATATTATAGCTTTGTTATTTAGGGAATATTGATTTAAACTAAACATTTGGAAAAGTGAGAAGAATTTTGTAATATCACAATAAAAAAACTAGAATTGTTGTTAATATGATATTTATTTATCTTTTTCAGTAATTAAAACAAGAAGTAAGAAGGTAAGAGGTACTCAGATTAAAATGAAGAGAAAAAAAACTTTGCCTATGGTTAAAAAAGAGTCAATAATAAATGTGAATAATCAGTGGAATAAGATGTTTCCCTTTAAAGGTACTACTAATTTGTATAATCAAGAAATAGAAGTTGAAGAAGAAAAATATGAAGATGATGAATGGAATACTCCTATTTCTAATAATGCTATTACGCTTAATAACGCTCTAGGTGCTTTAATGGGAGCCTATATGTCCGGTGATGAATCTGATGGGGTTGTGCCTTCAGTAAGAAATGAAATGAATGAAAGCATTAGTGAGATTCAAAATAACAAAAATAGTGATAAATGTGTTTTTATAAAAACTAATGAATGGGATGATGAACCTCCAACTGAAATAAAATTTGAAAAAATGCAACAGGATCACACACTTGAAAATTTGAATAAACATGAAAATGAAAAAGGGATAAATAGATGTACAGAAAAAAAAGCGTATAAATGTAATGCATTAAAAAAATCGTCTACATACTACTACAAAAAACGCAAAATAACTTTATTAGAAAAATTATTAGAGAGTAACATAAGAAGAGAACGAAATATTTTATTACAATGTGTTAGATATGTAATTAATAAAAACTTTTTTAAGTAAATTAAATTTAAAAAAATTATACTATTAATGTGTCTTGAATGATTTTTAAATAAAATATTTTTCCATAAAGGTTTTTTAGTAATGGTATCATTACTTATATAAACGTTCCTATATAAATACTAGTATTATGTGCATTTAGTGATTTCAAAATATGTTCTGACTATTAAATAATATCAGTCTTACATAGGAAAGATTAAGCAAATAACACAAGGTTAATATATTACAAATCACTCAAACTAGCGGCTATCTAGATATAGTTTAAATTGTTTTTCTACAAAGGTGTGTGTGTGCTTGAATCATCAATTTCCTTATGGCAGGCAGGCAAGTGTGCATGCGCCGACTTGGGCATTCACTAGTTGGCTATTAAAACTTATTATTTAAGACAATGCCCTCTAAGTTTATTTCTAATGATATTGAAGATTTTTGCAGGAAAATTAGTATAACTCCTGAAAGTAACAGTCATGACAGCGTAACAGACATACAAAATCTAACAGACTTGCGGAGGGGTTTTGTGCATTTTTAAACATTGGCTATATACAGGGTGTTAAGTAGAGGTAAAAAACCCAGCGGATATTCTGTGGCCAAAAATAAGAGTTCTTTTGTTATATAAATGTGGGGTCCTAGGAAAGCTATTGTCTAGCTACAGAGTGTCGAAAATTAAAAAAAGAAATTTTTTTTCTAATCTGAGATAATTTAACCAAATTCGATGTGTGTATTATAAACTTACCAGTCGCGGAGGTGTGGGTATCACTGGTCATTATTTGCCATAAAATAGGTCAGAAACAAAAAGTGAAGATAATACAATGGTGCATAACCATTGTATTATCTTCACTTTTTGTTTCTTTATACTTTTTTGTATTCCAAACTGATGAACTGAACAAAATTGATTTGTTTGAACAAGTGCATTTTTACAGATACTTAAATTACTTAAAACATATCTTAGGGAGGTCCTGCAAGCAAAACAATAATAAAAAGCTGTCCATGGTCTATTAACTATATGGTCGAGGCCATCAGGGCCAGGTGACGTCACAAAATTCCTGAAAATAAAGGCAAAATATAGTCTTTCTCGAAAGATGGACTGAGATAAGACTGTCTTATATAACAAAAATCCTCAGTTTTCATTAGCCGTCATCTTATTGTGCATTGCATTGGATTGTGTATTGTCAAATTAATCTTATTAAAAAAAAAAACAATTACGTTTGAATAATGGCTTATGCATATTCAAATGCTGAAATGGCCAATATGGTTTACATTTATAGCCTTGCTAGGCGAATTTGTAGAGAAAGATTTTCAAATCATCCAACTTCAAATCTAAGAATGTTCAGAAAAAAAGTTTTTTGGAGTCAGGCTCATTTCAAAAACCTCGCAATTCCTGGAAGGCCCTTGAGTGTTAGAACGCCTGAGTTGGGAAGAAGCTATTCTACATGAAATTGAAGAAAACCTAAATACTAGTAGCAGGAAGATCACTGCAAATCTTAATGTGAATTATAAATTACATAACGTGTAAAGAAACAAAAAGTGAAGAAAATACGACGGCGCCTATGATCTATTTTATTTGTAATAATATACAGGGTTATTTATTTTTTTTCTCAAATAATGATCGATGATACCCACACCTCTGCTACTGGTAAATTTCTAAAACTGGTAATTTTTTGTTTCATACCTACTGTCATACTAAATATGCACACCGAATTTGTTTAAATGATCTCAAGCAGTTAGAAATTAACAATTGATTTTTTTCTTAATTTTTGACACGCTGTAGCTCGACAATGGCTGTGCTAAGACCGCACATTAATATAACAAAAAGTTCTTATTTTTAATACAGAATACGCCCCCGGATTTTTTACCTCTACTTAAAAAACACCCTGTATATAAGCTTGTGACGCATCAATTAAATTTAAAATTTATTAGCGTCCTTACTCTGACGTCATTTTGGTGACGCTCCCTTTTTGAACTTTCCACTTATAATTTTACTTCCCGTCGACTATGACGTCACTGGATTTCTGGTCGGTAGTCGAATTTGCAACGTCTTCCTGACTACGGATTTTTAGCAGTTAGTCTCTGGCCAACGAGAATATACAATAAGAGAATGCACTCCCACCACTTTTCCTGGATATATTTGCTTCTCTCTCGAATTGCGCGTAGTATGCCACAAAGATAATACAGAAATTCGTCAGGTTCTGCGCAATAGTAATAATTGGCATATGTTTGGTTTATCTGTCTTTGTTGTAGTATTAGAAATGTTCAAGGAAGAGTGAAATAGATAAAAATTGACCAAGCGGATATTAGATGAAATTTATCAGGTCAGTTCTAGTTATATGTTTTGTGAGGTCAGTGGTCAGTCCCAAAACCGAATAATTGTGAACACATTTTCAATCTAGTTGAGCGTTTTATATTCTGTTGTGTTTTAGAAGTTTTCTACTTGGACATATTTATTGACCTTACAAGTTTATTTGTTGTGAAATTAGAATTCTTATTATATTTTTTATTAAAAATGCCTGTAATTTTTCGACAAAATTAAAAACTTATGCCATTTTAAAGATACTTGATATAGACACTAATTTTCAGTCGATTTGGTCAATAAAATGATTAAACATCCATTAATTTTTTCATTTGTGCCACATTTACAATCTACAACCTAAATTCTAATCTTTATGAAACAACCCTGAAGTTGTCCTATTATATTAAAAAAGAATCGTCTAAATCAGTTCACAAATGCAAGAGGTTGAGGTACCATACATAAAAAGACTGATACAATCGCATTTTATATTTTTATATTGTGAAATATCAAAAAGCAATTGTTTTTTTATATAGGATGTAGCAAGCTAACAAATAAATGTTTTTCAATAAAAATATTCCGTGTATCACATTTTTTTAAAAATTTTGTTAAAATTTAATAATTTTTTACCAAATTTCTTATTATTTAACTACATAATATGATGCATTTGTTTGTCATATAAATTATTATTAATATCTACATACATTAATCATTATATTTCTACACTAGATTGTGTTTTTTGCCAAGTGTTAGTCCCAAACTCCACTATTACACTTAGACGGAACCGGCCCTGGTTATTAAGCAGCAGTATCAAGTTTGTTTTTGTGGTTGCTAAGTAACCACTGTGATACTGACTGCGCAGGTACACAGTATGCCCAATTATCTCGTAAAAAACGAAACTTGTAACATAGGGAATTTGTATTGAGTGAAATACTCTTATTGTACGTACTCTTTGTTCTGGCGCCAGTTTTTCTAAATTAAACGGAGTCTGCTGTATTTTGTTTATTTCGGATGAGAGTAGTTTTCTCAATGTAATATTTACTAAAATTACTACTTGGCTTATGGTCTCTTTTGTACAAATTGACTCCTGCTTGTTAATTTGCTCAAATAAAATTAATACTTGTGTCTGTTTTATCAGTCGGTCTAATTTGTTCAAATTTGTCTCCATTAATAAATACTAAATACCTACTATGACGTCGAAGTATTAGCAATAGTTGGTGTTTGTTTAATTAAAAAGTTAATAATGTTAAAAAAAGAAAATGCCAAGAAGACCGCAGATATGTTGCACTGAAAACAGAGCCACTCGTATTCATTTAATTAAAGAATTCATGTGTGAACTAAGTTGACGATTTCCGAATTTACCTCTACGCACGGAAAAGGCAACTTATATCGACATTTATTAAATTTAATTACGCCATTAATATAAAAAGGAATGACACTGTTATAAAATGTTCATTTACAACACATGAATATGATTATCCGCAACTTTGAGATTTTTAGCAACGGGAGGAACTTATGAGGATCTTATATGTTTTCTAGGTGTACCTTCAAATTTGCCCTCAGCAATATGATTTTTGAAACGTGTGTTGCCAGATACAGTGTACCTATATTAAAAAAAATTAAAGTAGTTATTTTAAAATGTATTAACTTTCTCTGACATTATTAAAACACTTGAATCGATCATTTGAGTAACAGCACATGTAAATATTTCGGCCATTTTGATTTTATTGCAGAAATAGACTGTTTAAGGGTAAATACACTGTTCCATACAGAAACATCACTTGTCGATGACGCTTATACGTTATTTTATTAGCTTAAGATGGTTTTCAGTATTTACGTTATTATTCATAGCCAGAGTGGATTTCAGTGTGCTGAAGTAGTACTAATGTGTGTATGAGTGAAATTATACAATTTGTAAAAATTTCTTGAAAAGGGTTTGGGTTCAATAGGAATTTTTTTAATATTCAGGGGGCTCTTACAAATGTAATTTTGTAAAAAGATCAAAATCATAAGCTTCTAAATATCTCTATGCGTTGAGAAACCACACAAGTCGCTGACATGTGTTCTTTCTAAACGCAATGTGCGAATGTCATTTTCTCAACCATGGCGTCTAGTAGTGAAAGTGAGTCTGATAGTGCTCTTAATATAATAAGAATAAAAGGAAACTATATAAATGTAGCATAATAAAAAATGCCAGATTAAAAGGGGAAGAGTACATTAATTATAAAGGTGCCGTAGTTCACGTTAAAGAGCAAGGAGAAACCTGTGGGTAAGTTATTGAATTTTTTAGGTTAGTAGTAAGGGTTTTAAAGTAAGTACTTGTTTTCTTCGTAGGTGTAAATTAAAATGTTATGAGCGATGTGTTCATGGTGACCGGCAGGAAATTATTAACAGATTTAAACTCATGATAACAAAAAATGAACAAGATGCATATTTACAAGCATTGATGGGATGTAACAAGGTTAAAGTTAAAAGGCCAAGAAATTAGGGCGACCTAAACAGAAAACTTACACCTTTAAGTACTTTTTAACTTCTTCTTCTGGACGCATTACTGTTTGCAAAAAAGCTTTTATTAACATTCTTGCAATTACACCAGCAAGAGTTAGATGTTTGACTCAACTTCTTGTTAAGGGTAAAAACAACCAAACGACAAAAGAGGCAAGTGTATTTCTGGAAATGCCATTCCAGGAAATATAGTTGTCCAAATTGAGGATCATATTAGGAGCTTCCCCATAAAAATTTCGCATTATAGTAGCACAGAAAAAAATATTTGGATGAAAAGCTTAATGTAGAAATTATGTACGAATTGTTTAAAATGAAGTACCCGTGTACCAAAATAAAATACAAGTTTTATTTAAAAATATTTAACCTTCATAAACCCGTGGTTAAAAACTTACATCAAATACCGAATGGGGTCCAAATGTACCCCAACATTTTGTTTGGCTTATTATTATTTTTTTAATGTTATAATTAGGGAATATTAAAAATAAAACACATTCTGCTTATAGAAAAATATATTTTTACATAAAAAAGTTGTCAGCATTGATAAATGAGTAAACACATTTTGAAAAAATAATATGAAATGATTAGAAATAATAAAAACAAAAATAATTATGAAAAAAAAAACAAGCATTTTAGTGACATTTTAAATAATGATTTAATTATCACACTTGTTACAAACTGTTATATTTTTTTAATGTTCTGCACATACGTTGCCCCAAGCAACAAAACTCTATAATTAGTTACATACAATAAAAATCAATTTATTCAAAATTTTGTATACCAATTTAGATATATATTTAAGAAACATAGCTCGAAGGAAATTAAGTAAAAAAAAATATTTTAGAAAATATACCCAAAAATTCATGTCTGGGGTACAGCTGTACCCCGCTCGGGTTTATGAAGGTTAAGGAAAGGTTTTCCATTGCTTTTGGAAGACCACAAGTAGACATCTGCTGCAAATGTGAAGAGTTAAATATTAAAATTAAAAGTCCTTCACTTAATGACAACGCGAAATGAGCAGCTGTTGCAGAATTGATGGTACATAAAAGAAGGGCTCAGAAGTTTTACAGTAAACTAAAACTTTTAACTGAGTTGTTCCAAAATCCCATGAATAATGATACTGTTGTAATCACTTTTGATTATATGCAAAATCTCCAGCTACCTATTATTCCAGTACAAGAAACTTTTTACTTGAGGCTTGACTGTTAACGTGTTTGGGATAAATTTAGCTGGAAAGCAGCAAGCCAAGTTCTATGTTTACCATGAAGGTATAGCAAAAAAGGACCTAACGAAGTCGCGTCATTTGTTCTGGACTTTATAGAGCAAGAAATTCCAGCTAGTACTAAGCACCTGCACATTTTATCTGACAGCTGCGGTCAGAACCGCAACCATACAATAATAAGTTGTTATGGCGTTGGTTCAGATGAACAGATTCGAAACCATTAATCAGTATTTTCCACAAAGAGGACATTCTTTTTTGCCCAATGATCGAAATTTTGCAGCTATTAAAAGAGTAATCAGAAGATACGACAGAATCTACTGTATTATGGAATATGTTGAAATGATCGTGAATTCATCAAGGAAGTAAAAAATTTGCCGATTTTAAATCATGATGGCCTAAATTTTACAAAAAAACCAGCTTATCGATTGAGTCTCTTGGTAGAGGTGTGCCAAGAGAACAAAAACGCACATTTCAGATTATGAACTATACTCGCGTCAAGAATTCAGACGTCTTACGTCATGGTTGACATTAGGCAATTGTCTTTATTGTCACCGTAATTTCCGATATTTGCTCGCGTTAAAAACAACAATTTTTTTCAATTTAGTGCAATATATAATGCAAACATTTAGTGTAGTATATAGTTTTATTAATCTCGGTTGCAGTTTATTAAATATTTTGATAAAAATATAATGAATTATTCATTTGTTCGTATGACGTAAGTCGTCTGAATTCTTGACGCGAGTATACACACATTTTCTCTTCCAATGAACCTGGGGTAGTTGAGGCTTTTGAATTTGTAGAGGGGTTTACCAGCCATAAATTTAGACTTAATTGCTACTTCCAATTTAGTGCAACTACCTCCAGAAATCTGCTTATCCACTTGGACAAGTTCCCATTAACTTCAAGAAATTTGATAATATCAAACAACTTATTCCGTACATTCCTGAAGAATACCATGACTTTTACAATGAGATATTACGTTGGCCAATAACTCAAAATGATGAAGACAGTGCTTAATTTTTTATGTTTTCATAATAAAAGAAAAAAATGCTAAAACACATACAATCCTTACAATAAACAAAAAATTAAATAAATTGGCAAATTGCTCTGAATTACTCCAACATATCTGACTGCTCTAATGTATGATCTGCGAAGTCACTCTCCTTGATCTAAGATTTCTTGGAGCCACTAGGAGTAGCATCTAACCATAGAAAAAGATAGATATAGAACGAGTTTAGACGTCTGCGCATCCACTTTTTGGGTCATAGCCTGCTGGCAGCCATTTTTAGTTATATTTCTGTGGTTTGTTTACAAATAAAATTGCGTTCTGTGGTTTTGTTTATTTACGTTTTGCTTATCTTCGTTTATAACCCTAGTTTATTACACTTAACACGTTTATTATAACTTTTGAATAATATAGTGTGTGTCTAGTTTTTATTTACAGCTTATATATTATTTAATCATTATTAAAGACTTTTGTTATCGAAAGTTATTTTTCCTTCCTACGAAGGGGAAAGTATATATTTTAATACGTAGTACATAATGATAAATTGCATTTTATGGATATGTAAAATATTAATAAATTTGTAAATAATAATTATATTTATTTTAGATAGTCCCAAATTGTAAAAACGTTTCCCATCTAACAGATACAGGAACTACAGTAACATTCCGTAGGTAAATCTTTGGAGCATACATATTTTTTTCTGACATTAAGATCGAACAGTAATTGTAAAATTTACATTAATCTACTATTATATTATGTATAATATAGTATATATAAATAATTTAAAATATTTGCAGACGCCATGTCTAATAATTTATTTACTTTTAGGTTTCCGAGAGGTGAACGATTTAACGTACTTTAGAAATAATAGATCATCCAAATTTACAGTGGAATCATAGAAAATATATCTGTTCACAACATTTTCTTTAAACAGATTTTAATAAAGGAAAACGATTCACTTTAAAAAATGTTGTAGTTCCATATCAAAATTTACGAAGGATAGAAGTTTCCCCTGAAATTGATGTTTTTATCCATTAAAAAGAAAAAATAATAATGAAAATATTCAGAAAAAAGAATGAGGAGAATTAAAACTAGGTAATTTCATAATCTTTATCACTTCTTTATTTTTTATTAATTTTGTCAATAATAAATTGCAGTGCACTTCCTGAAAATTCTAGTAGTACTATAGCATTATCTTCGCCAGAGAAAAGTTATCAAGCTCTGAAAAAATGCCATCCAGTCCTGTACATCTAGTATTTCAAGCTCACCACATAAAACAAGAGAGTTTTATGTGGTGTGTTATGTGGTTAAAACAAGAGAGTTTTATGTAGATAACATAATTTATATTTGCATTTAGCTAAATTAAACTGACTACTATAAAATTATAAAAATATTTATATATTTAATACTTTTTAGAAAACCTGTATTAGCTGAGTTCCCTCCTAGTATGTGTCATCTGGTAGTATACTTAAAACAAATAAAATATGCCAGACATTTGATAAGTTCATTGTTGTAATCTGTTGTATATTTGACTGTCTTCTGTAATTTATATGTATAAATAAATACTTCTTGCAGTCAAACAAGTAATGAAAATTATAATAAAGGATTATTAATTACTTTCTAGTATCTTATTAGTGACTTTGTAGTAGTGACATATGGTGGAATCACAAGCATATTCATAACATTTTAAAAAAGTAGTTCATTCCTAGATGAGGTGCATAGTTCTAATGAAATCGATAAGTTAGAACATTAATCATCTATATGATTTAATTAACTAGATATGAGTGCAAATATACCTATTAAATCCATCGGATAAGCCTGACATGCGAGTTAAATCGGCATTAAATAAATTCAGCCATGCATATGTAAAGGAAAAAATAGCTTATGACTTCATCAAGAAGAAATATAAATCAGATAAATTTCAATACAAGACATCAGGTATTAATTCGATAAATGTGAATCAAAAAATAAAGTAACGTAATCATTGCGTTTACTTACATACAATATTTGCCTTAAACGTGTTTTTAATTTTCTAAAATTTTTTATTAAAATTGCACTATACATATGTATATGCTAACCCTTTTGATAATTATTTTATTGAGATTGTTAAATATCCAAGTATTAATTAATTCGACCCTTATTATTATTATATATTATATTACAAAGGAAATTATTTAAGAGCAATTTGAAAAAATTACATACAATATAAAGATATACAATGCTAAAAATATTTGTCATGTAGCAATGATTATTTACATACCTATCAGGCAAATAAACCAGTATCAACAATGTTTGTTTACAAATTTAAATTTACCGGCTTCAACATACCTAAAAATGTCGGAACGCACACGATGACTACTCGCGCATTTTTAAGCACATTCTATATTTATCCTTTTCTATGCATCTAACGAACAGGCTAAAGAAACAACTTCAGTATGCCAACGAGAAAACAAAGACAGTTCAATCGAGTAAACATAGAGTGCGCTTATGGTCCTAAACCTAAACATAATTTTTTCTACAAAACAGTTAAAAGTGGGCTTTTTAATTGTCATTTCATTTAAAAACTGTTTTGGTTTCAGGTAAAGTGCATTTTTTGCTGAAAATACAACAAAATGTTACTTGAAAAAGTTTCAAGAAGATCGGTGAGGTTCGATGAAACCATTTTCCAACATTTTCCTGTATTTTCAGTAGAAAAGGCACTTTAACTGAAACGATAACAGTTTTCAATCCGTGCACTGAATATTTGAAATAAGATTATTTCGAAAACTGTTACTCCTAACGACTAATAAGGTATACCTTTTTCAGATATAACAGGTAGGAGAATCGATTGTTTCAATAGTCAGATGGATATACTAAGCACCAAAAAAGTTCTATCATTTAAAAGAAACATGATGTGCCATAAATGGCGCCCTCTAATAGTGACGTCAAAATTAGAAACATATTTGAATTTCTTGTCCGCAAAAACCCCCGATTTACTAATATTATGTAATTATTTGGATTTCTTAAGAAGTTATTTACAAATATCGTTAATATCGTAACTCCGTTAATAATCAGTTTTGGAAAAAATGTTATAGAAAGAAGTAGCATTTATTTTCGATCTAGAATTATCCCCTGAATTTTTTGCTCATCATTTCCGGACACCTTGTATAAACATGTTCTAATTACAATAATAATTAATATTATACAAGTACATATTAATTTACCTGTGAAATAGTAGAGCAATTATAAGAAAAAAAGGTAATTTATTAATACTAAATACCTAACAAATAAATAAAAAAAATAAAAACGAATCCTCAGTCATTTAATAGTTGTAATCGTAAATTTGCTACTAATTAAATGAAATCAACTTTTCTTGTCTTAGCATGAGCAAAATCATAATATATTAACTGATCCTCATTTAGATTTTCACTGACTTCACTTTCTATATATCATAGCCAATCGCTTAATCGTTCTTGATACATAGTAAATCTTAAATAAGTTTAATTTTAGAAAGGTTTCTTTCGCCGCTTATCACACTAACAGGATTCTAAGTGCTACTATAACATTTGGAGTAAAGAGTAATTCAATGGCAATTTTACACCACACACTCTGAAAAGGAAAACGACACATATTACTTACATACTAATAAATATACGGGAACGTAAATGGATCGGCGCTGTAGATGCTGCAACTCCGTATACTGCGCAGTTGTCGGGTTCCGGGTGTACGGCAGAGATACCGCCCCTACAATTGTGCCGCCCCGAGCGGTTGCTCAGTACGCCCACCGTCTGGAGCGGCCCCTGATTGACAAACAAAATTATGTCATTTTCTTGATTTTAAATTCTACTTTTCTTGACGCCGGATTTAACATCTGACCGAATATAACATCCACATTTTACCTGTCCCTTCAGAGACGTTATATCCGACTTTCACTATATATATGTTTTGTGGCTACTATATTGTCGCGTAATGAGTGTGACTGTCCTGCACCACCTATAAACATATAGAAATAATACCTCTCTTATATTCTTGGGGTACTCGCTTGGCTCCTGCGAGAGGTAAAGAAACCCAACCTTTTAATAAAAACATATTTATTAAAACTATAACAACAACCATACTTACAATAAAGTGGACCTTTGCACTGGGTGTATCTCTTCTAGAGATCAGAGCCAGTCAACGGCTGACCGCCGTCCTTTGGCCATGGACTGACTCTCTTAAATAAAATAATTTGATATTCGTATGTACGCCAAAAAGGTTTTTAATTTAAAATAATTAAAATATGTGCCCAGCTGTAAACCATCTCTCTAAGATCCTATTTGTTGACAATATTGCGGGTTCCCTCTTCGGAAAGCGTCTGCAAATATCCTATATCTTCATTTCATTTTTCTAGTGCACTTGTTGCTTCTGCGCATGCTCCGATTAATGTGGCCACGCCCCCAACCCCCTTAATATTTTATTATTTTAATTACAAAACTGCCAGTCACAAGAAATTTGGGTAATTATTTACATTAGGTAAAACTCTCCAATATTAACAAAAAAAATCCTACCCCCCTATTTTCGAGGGTGCTGATCACAAATCGGAAGTCAGATTTCGGCGCTCGCATGTAGTTTTCGAAAAATTTTTTTTTCAAAATTGTAACTATGTATACATTGCATTAGGTTGAAATTGCAATATAACTCCTATACTTATATTTTGATAACAGTGTGACGTCATGAAATGAAGAAGGCGGAGGGGGCAGAGATATACATTGTAACTTCAACCTAATGTAGTGTATAAATAGAGGTTATAGTTTTGAATTTTTTTTTTCGGAAACTACATGCGAGCGCCGAAATCTGATTTCAGATTCGTGATCAGCACCCTCGAAAATAGGATTTTTTTTGTTAATATTGGAGAGTTTTACGCTAATGTAAATAATTACCGATATTTGTTTTATAATCTTATTTTAGTGGCTTTTCATACAAAATATAATCTATTTTAATTTAATGTTTTATATGTCGTTGATTTTTAATTTGGATATCCCAGTTGAAATTCCACTTTTCTGATATAATCGTTCTTGCCATCAAGTCCGTACTTAATACATATAATATCTACTAAATTCTAAATGTGATGTATAACTAAGAATTTATAGCAAATTAGGTAATATATTAAATAGGTATGTTTATATCTGAAAATTATTTTTCTTTAAATATATATTTAATGCGAATTTTTAGCATAGACATTTCTGATAAAAAGCTTAAGGTACATTTACTTAAGACTGGGGCTATATTTGCGACTCTGCCGTTGCGACTCTGTCGTTGTGGTCGTGTCGCAGAAATGGAAACACAATGTTTATTATGGAATTGTTAGCAAAATATCAAGGCTTAAGTGTGATATCCGCGGAGTGCTCATCAGGTAGGTGTAAGTGGATGGTGGTGGGCAATCGCCATCCAAAAGGACGGCATTCTAATTTATAGAGAGGATGACATGTGGCACATTTAAAGTAAATTTTTAATGTGCTAGGTTCAGCCGACGTCAACTTATTCCGTATCTTCCGTACTTATCTCTGTGTTCTGAATTAGTCACTCTCTATTATTTTCGACCTTGGGTAATTGATAATACAAGATAAAAACTATATTTTGAAATATTCTCATTATTTTTATTATCTAACGCCTCGAAATTGGTAAAAACTGTTATATCACTGTTTCTCCTCTAAAAATAATGGATATTATGTAATGCATTTATTTTTGTCATTTTTGTATATTTTTTATATCTGATCGCATTCAAATTTAGTACGCCTATGAAATGTTGCTCCCCGCACGATTCGCCCGTTGCGCTGCGATTAGTCACTCTCTACAATTTTGGAAGTCAACTATAGAAGCTTTAAATTTACAATAAATAGGAATGTGAATCGTTTACATATTTCTTAAATACACTTGTGTCATACACATCCATTCGTTGTAGGAAGACAATGTTCAGTCACAGCTTAAAATTTAAGCTGTGGTTGTGAAACGATGAGAATATTGAAACAAAAAATGCTCCTAGTGTGATTATTGTGAAGATGCAGAAAAATAGAATAAAACGTTCACTGGATTTAAGAATGAATTTTGAGATACGAAGAATTAGGTGTTTATAGTCAATTAATGTCTGGGGATGAAGTCAGCTCAATTAGAGAAATTTGTTTGCAAAATTGGTCTATAACAAGCAAGCTACCAAACCAGTTAGTATTATTTGGTATGCCACCAAATAACGCAGAGGGCACTATTTGAGACTAATACCATTTAGTTTTTTAAAATTGTATTTCTCAAATCTTTTTCAAAGTGAATATAAAGCACAGTTTCACTACGCATCTTTTTTCATTTGTAGTACGATTGGCAAGCTTGAAAATTAATAAAATAAAAAAGGTCTCTGTGAAAGTAATCCAAACAAATTGAGTGAAAGATATCAAGTGATGTTATGTTAAAAATTTTAATAACTTGGTGAATTAAAAAAATCAGTTAAGATCCATTTATTTGCCAAAGATAGTACGGATTGTAAGGGGCTCTGGAGCCCCTAAGAATTAAAATTTCTGTCAAATTATTTCTTAAGTGGATTATCTACTTAATAATTATATTTAATTTCTAAATAAACATATACATAGGGCGTTATATGACATATTGAAAAATATAAAGAACAAGTTCCAGATATCATTAATTCTGTTTGTTTGTTTCTATTTGTATTGTCACTTTGTTATTATTATTCCTGACAATCAAACATACTAAATAAAAATAGTTTAAAATAAATTTAAATAAAATTTGTGTACATGTAAGCACTTATTTCTAAACTTTGAAGGTCAATTCTCGTTAGACATGCCGGGCACGGTCCAGTCACAGCCAAATCATCACCGTTGGCGTCCCTTTATTTACTACAAAACTTTTGTTGAGCCTTGGTCATTATTTGACAGTGCCTGCACCGTGCCCATCACGTCTAGTGAGCATCGGTGTTATAGGTCTATAGCTCGGTAACCATGAAGAATTGACGCCATGCACATATATTTTAACATTTTTTACTCAGTTTGCCCAGTACGTCATGCAACACCTTGTATGTATATTTCAAAACTTTTGAAATTATGAGTAAAAACAAAAAGATGAAATAGTAGTAAACCTTAAAGATGAAATTATTTGTTGACGAAGATCCTACTTAAGATCAATTAGAAAATTCCGTGAAGAAGGGAGGAATATTTATTATCTAGATGAAACTTGGGTCAACAACGGATATACTGTAACAAAAGTATGGCAAGATAAAAATGTAAAAAGTTTTCGACAAGCATTTTTGAATGAACTTTCAACAGGGTTCAAGGCACCTTCAGGTAAAGGGTGAAGATTAATAGTGACACATATAGGTAGTGCCAGTGGTTTTGTAGATGGCGGTTTACTTTTATTTGAATTTAAAAATACAGATGACTGTCACGAAGACATGAACGCAGATGTTTTCGAATAATATTTTACACAGATGTTGGATCTTGTTCCTCCGGGGTCTGTAATTGTCATGGATAATGCCATTTGACACTTGTCAATCTTAATAAAGATCAGAAAAATTATGTTATCGATAAAATAGCAACAAATCGCCAAATAACGGTCCTACGGTTACCACCTTATCACTGTGAACTTAACCCAATCGAATTAGTCTGGGCGCAGGTAAAAGGAGATGTAGCGCGAAATAATATGACGTTTAAATTAAGTGACGTGAAAATTTTGTTAAAAAATTCCTTGGAACGAATAACTGCAGATAACTGGCAAAGATGTATAGATCATGTACAAAAAGAAGAGGAGAAAATGTGGGAACTCGATAATTTAATTGGCGTTACTGTGGAACCTATCGTTATCAATCTAGGAGACGAAGATAATTCATCAGAATCTTCAGAGGATGAATGTTAATATACCTACTTTTTTATTTTCTTTATTGTACATTTATACAACACTACATTTACTCATCATAATTTGTATTTTCAAAATACATATATTTTTGTGTGGAATAAAAGTCTATTCATTAAATTTAAATAAATATTTTGATAATAATATTGAATAATTTTATTTGAAATTTGAATTACTAAAAACCCTCTTAACCCGGTTATGATGCTTAAAGTAGCCTCTAGTTTTGAAATGCTGTTTTTATATTGTTTACTTATGGAAGTAAAATGGACCGAGAAATTGAAGCGGCATAGACAAATACGGATTGTCGGGGATTAAATTTTAGCTACCTGCTGCAATTTAGTACGGTTTGATCATACAAAGTTTTTTTAAAAGTACACCTCATCTATACCGATAATACATAATATAAAAATATTGAATATAAGCACCAGTACTACATTTATTTACGATTTGCATACATAATAAGCTTTTATTACTCTCTTTCATTTCTAAACAGACTATAGGTATATAATATTGGAAATATGTAAATTTTCAAAAAATCAACAGTGCAATAAAATAGATATTATACTTAAGTAAATTTTTTGGAAGATCAAAAATCGGGATGGGCCATACAAAATATACTTACTTTATTTTTGGAAATCTTTTGAAGCGTTTGTAAATTTATTTGTGCAAGACATTTTAAAAAATAGCAATAGAATCGATCATCGTTTCATCAACTGATAATTTTCGAATACCATTTGGTAACGTATTAGGTATGATTTAAAAATGATCAAATGTAGTTGTGCCTATGTAACATGATTATGTGTACTTACTTCTTCTGAAAAATTGCTAGTGGCGGGAAAGTCACTAGAAGATATTCTTAAAGGCCAAGAAATTCGGCAATAAAATGAAATTAGTGAAACCAACTTGTGCAAATACCTAGGTTGCCGAATCTTCATAACCTTCCTTCCCGATCTCTAAATATGTGTAATAACCAATACCTATTGTGCAAAATTTTATCAAAATATAGCTTTTTTCAAATCTAAAGGTATGTAGACATATCTTTCTACCTGCTTAATATTTGGTTCCATAAGTTATAATTTTACAATAAAAATTAATTATTCTTACCACAACTTTTATTCTCTTTTATTTGACGCGACTGGCCAAAATTCTCCAAAAAGTTGTTTTCGGCGAGACCGAGACGCGAGCGAGTCCAGTTCCCCTCTAATAGAGCATCTGCGGCACGTGATCAAAGTAGGCGCGGCTACTGATTTGGAGGTAAAAGAAATAGCGATCATAACCTCAAACGTAAAAAAACGTATTTATTTATTATACGTTTTTACGTTACGTTAAGTGGTTGTGTTCTGGTTATAGTTTATTGTTGTTACTATTTTTCATTTTTTTTTTGTGGCTACAACATTCTTTCATTTATATAGTCATGTATAGCAAATATTATTATACAGTGTGTCCCACTTAAGAATGAACGGTCCATAGTTTCCTTATGAGTCACTTTAGAAAAACTATTCTTAGACAAAAGTTGCCTCTATTTTTATTGTGCATCTCTGTAAAATATTTTTAACTCTATAGGGTGTTCAGTTTAGCCTGAGCGTTGACCAACTTTAGTTTTTTAAATGGAACACCCTGTATATTATTTTATTTTTAGATTTCTCGTTAAATTTTAGGCTGACTTTGTATACCATACCTTAGGTCTAGGACGCTTCGTTTCCGAGTTACTCAACTTTTTTAGAAAATTTTTCCGATTGCATTATTGTCTTTAAATATCTTCTAAGCTATTGATAATACAGATTCATGGTTTTCACTATTCGATTTATCATAAAATTCTCTATCATTTGAGCTAAGGAAAGAAAATTATTCTTACAAGACCCAGATTGTACGTCATATTAAACTTCAAAATGTTCCAACTCGTATAACTCATATTTTCCAAATAAAACTATTAGTTTTTCTTCTTATCATTAAACCCAGATTTAAATTCCCTTTCGACTGATATAACATTGTTAGTAATTATCTCTATCAGTTTTTGAGTAATTTTCATTTGTTTGAATTTCTCCCAAAATCAGCAAATAAACGTTCATTAAAAAACAAAGTAGGCACTATAGCGGGGTTTTGACCGTCATTTAGTTTACCAAGCTGTTGTTTGTCTTGCGTATAAATTATTTCAAATAAGTTTGCTAACCAAGTAATTTTCAATATCTTAACTCAAGAAGAATTGGTAGACATGATATTTGTTCTTGATGGATTGGCCGGGGAGGAATCGTTAGATGGCCTCCTAGGTCTACAGACCTTACAGTTTGTAACTTTTTTTGTGGGGTTTCATAAAAAGTAAAGTGTATAGAACGACACCAACTACAGCAGATGACATGCGCTATCGCATATTAAGAGCCTTTGAAGAAATCACCCCACAGATGCTAGAAAATGTGCAAAGATCATTAAAAACATACTTCACTTGTGCATTACTCAAAATGGGCGCCATTTTGAGCACCTAATGTAAAACTTGTTGTAATGTTTATGTTTCCGTTATGTGTCATTCTGTTTTATTATATTCCTATGTTCATGTGGTTTAATTTTATTGTTCTATTGACCTTTTAAGCATGCTTGTAAAGTCACTGCCAGTTCCAAGTCTGGTAAAATGCGAAATAAAACTGGCTAAAAAAAATCTGTAGTGCTCAAAACTTCGTTGTTAGTGACTACTTTGTTTTTTAATGAACGTTTATTTTCCGATTTTCGGAGAAATTCAAATAAATGAAAATTACTGAAAAACTGATTAAGATAAGTACTAACAATGTTATATCAATCGAAGAAAAACTAATAGTTTCATTGGAAAAAAAATGAGTTATACGAGTTGGACCGTGAATTTGTATTATCAATAGCTTAGAAGATATTTAATTTTAAAGACAATAATGCAATCGGAAAAATTTTCTAAAAAAGTTGAATAACTCGGAACCGAAGCGTCCTAGACCTAATATACTCGCGACAAGAATTCAGACGACTTACGTCATACGAACAAATGAATAATTCACAATATTTTCATCAAAATATTTAAGAAAGTGCAACTGATAGTAATAAAACTATATACTACACTAAACGTTTGCATTATATATTGCACTAAATTGCAAAAAAATATTATTTTTAACCCGACCAAATATCGCAATTTACGTTGACAATAAAAACAAATGTGTAACGTCAGCCGTGACGTAAGACGTCTGAATTCTTGACGCGAGTATATATAATATACAAAGTCAGCCTAAAATTTAACAAGGAATCTAAAAATAAAATAATATACAGGGTGTTCCATTTAAAAACCTAAAGTTGGTCAACGCTCAAGCTAAACTGAACACCCTGTAAAGTTGAAAATTTTACAGAGATGCACAATAAAAATAGAAGCAACTTTTGTCTAAGAATATTTTTTTTAAAGTGACTCATAAGGAAGCTATGGACCGTTCATTCTTAAGTGGGACACACTGTATATTAGACACTGAAAGTGCTGATAGATATAGACATAAAGTTAGTGAAATTGGAATAGATCTATACACATTAAATCTGATAATGAAGAAGATTTTCCTAAAACATTATATCCAGATATTGTAAATTATATGTTATATAATCAAAGTGCTTATACACATGAAGACTTTAAAGCATATAAAGGTTTAGAAAATAAGTGATTTTTCTCACCAAAAATGTACATATATTATATATGCATATACAATATGCTAAAACAGTTTCATTTCAAATAATTTAAATTACCTACAAAAGAAATATTTATTTATAACTAAAAAATGGTACTCCGATATGGTATTCATTCTACAAGATTTTATGTAAAATATTAACTTCACAATAAAATATTGATGAAAACATTAGAATTCGTAAATACCAGAAATATCTATATGCCAGTTTTAAACAAAGTTTTCCAAAAGTAGGTATCTACAGAATAAGAATAAATAAAAATTCAGAGTCCTGAAATAGGTTACCTCTAAAAATACAATACATATGCTGCTGTGGCGTTTACACAGCCACGGAAGATTGATATGATTTATTTTTTCAAACCTCTAATATCTATCTTTTCTTGATTCGTTTGATGAAGTACCAGATGTATAACCCATATTCAAAGTGGGGATCCAATCCAGATTATTTTGCTCGTGCAAATTTGCAGGTTTCCCTATAGTATAATAAATGTATAATTTTTGCTCTTTTATTAATAATTGCTTGCAAAAATATATACCCTGAAATAAAATGTTTTGAACATATTCTTCCAAATTTAATTTTGGACTCTGTAAGGTCAGCTCTTTTTATACTATTCATCCAAGCCTTTCACCTCTCAGATACTAATTGGTTAAATTGTTTATGTCTGTCGAATTCGGAAGGAATTCTGAAAAAAACTAGCATTTTTCCTTGCATAATTACTGCCACAGTTTACTATCCTACAATAATTAGGCATTTTATAATATAAATAACACTAAAATATTTAATAATAAATTGGAATAAATATAAGATTATACTTTTGTTTTACTTCCAAACAGCGACCTTGAAAATAGTGACGTCACGTGCAGATGCTCTATACTGCAAACGTGTACATTTAAAATTATTCTTCACTACAATTTAAATAAATGAAATATACTCGTTGGAAACCGATATTAAGAAAACGTGAAATTTGTACTATGTATAGCCTCGCTATTACTGTATTGTGTGGTAAAATTTCAGTTAGTTTCGTCATCCCATTTTTTTTTTAGTTATTTATGAAAATGATGAAAAAATCACGTTTTTCTACTTACAAAATTGATATAGCTCTCACTTTAACTCGGCTTAATTTTTTTGTCAATTTATTAAAAAATTACAAATTTTTACGGACAGTAAGTCAAACTGTCTTTAGTGCTGTGACGGTCATTTGTCTCAAAAGTTCTTCTTTTTTATTTTTGAAACAAAACAGAAGGGGGTGCTATCTCCGTAAATATCGTAGATATATTTAAGTCTATGGTAAATATTTAGTTCTTAAAAAAAGGAAAAAACTGATGCAGGTAGTAAATAAATATAAACAATAATCGGAAAAAGATTGTTAAAATTATATAATTATAAATATGATATTCTTAAAAACATTATCGTTAATTACGTTTACACTACTTATTAATATTTATTTATGTAATTTGAAGAAGTGAAAATTATAAACAGAAAATTAAACCTAGGGATCAGAAGGAGGTCTTTTGACAAGCTTATTTATGATGTGTTACATTGAAAATATTGTTTTTGTTACGAAAAATAGTATATCTTAAAAAAATCAACAAAACTTTCATAGTAGGTTATTTATATATATTGTATTGTATTGTACGTAAGTACGTACTGAAATAAAAAAAAGATTTCTCCAAAGCCATATATACATAGTCAACATAAGGGCAATAAAGACATATTTTACAAACATACATCGGCGTCTTCATCATCATCATCAGTCAATTCCTCGTCGTCATCTGTATCTTCATCGTCATCATACACATTTATTACTAAAGGATCTATATCTACTAAATTATCCTTTTCCCTGTATTCCTGTTCCAGTTTTTTAGCATGTTCCACATAGTTGGGCCATACAGAATTTAGTATACTTTCCATCGCTAATTTACAAAGATTCAGCACATCCTTTATTTTACATGTAGAATTGTGTTTAGCCACGTAGTTATTAACATAGGCCCAAATTAATTCAATGGGATTGAATTCACAATGCGCCACAGTAAGCCATAGGTTTTTCACCTGGTTTTCCCGAATATCTTTTGTAATTTTCTCAAGCAAATATTTTCTTGGAAAAAGATGTTGCTGAGCTAATACCAGAAGCATAGGACGGGTCAATGCATTGAAATCGGTAATTCCTTCGGGTAATGGAACCTTGCTCTTTGTGAACCATTCTATAATATCATTTTTTTCTCCATGAAGTAGTTGGATTGCGAAATTCTGGATCCAACATTGTATGATAAGGTGGTTGATCGAGGACAATTACAGATCAGGAATTGATGCAAGGGCAAATCTAAACCATTCTTCGAAATGCTGCTTATTCATTTCATCATGGTAAGCAGCTGATCCGTTTTTGCCAATAAAGCACTTCATGCAACCGTCTTCATTACCAATATGCAAAATAATTACTCTATGTTTGGCGCCAGAAGTTCGTTGAATTCCTCCTCTATATCCATTAACCGTTTAGATGGCATCTCTTTACTGATTAAAACCAGCACGATTTTTAGGCATGATTATTTCTACTCAGCCAAATTTTTATAGTAATTGTCACCACACCACGTTTCATCCTGCTTCCCGGTAGCCTTTGACTGAATATAAGTACTGTGCTCGAGTAGCCGCTATATTATATTGTTCCATTAATATCGGTTTACTATCAAATTTCCGAAAACGAAAGTCAGGAAGGTCATTCTTTAATCTTTGATGAAATTCTGCTATTGATGAAAATGTTTTTTTCTGTATAAAAGTGCAAGATTTTTCGTCAGATTACTCTCTTCACAAAATTATCAATTTTTATTTTCTTACTGCCGCACCCGTTCTCTGCCTCTCACTTGTAACTCGTTTTGTGTCTTGCCGCAGTTCAATTTCACATAAACCATTAATTCTTTCAGCTTCAAAGTAATATTTTACTTGTCGAACAATTTGGTTGAAATCTTCTGACATATGTTTCGCCATATTGTTGTTTCCTCTCCGTCGTAAATGATTTGCACGCGATAGAATCTTATTACATATTTTTAATAACTTATCAAAGTGTGACAATCAGTCAAATCTTTCCCAAAGTTTTGTTTATTTTGCGATACATTTCAAACCGCAATGGAAAATATTATTTATACATAAATAACATTATGGATAACATAAATCTACCACTTATTGCTCAATAACAATTTTAAAAACATGTTTTCTAGGGATTATTGATGAATATTTTTTGCGGTAACGCTACATCGCTGAAGCAGACATATTAAAAATAAGATTACAAAATAATATTTCCGAAGAGTTTGATCAAGTACCCAATAAAAATGAAAAAGCTGCCACTGCTTGCTACAACAATGATAGACCTCGCTGAACGTCTTCCACATGCCGCGGGTTACTAATAAACGCAAGGTATATGAAACAGTACAGTCTTTACGCAATATTTATGGATATATCACTCCCTTCTGTTTTGCTTAAAGATAAAAAAAATAAGTAATAATAGTTCGACTTATCGTCAGTAAAAATTTCTAATTTTTTTATCAATTAACAAAAAAATTACAAGTTAAAGAGGTGTCAATTTTGTAGGCAGAAAACTATCATTTTTTCAACATTTTCATTAATAACTAAAAAATGGGATAACAAATCTAACTGAAATTCTAACACACAATAGAGTAATAGTGAGATTATATACGGTCCAAATTTCGCTCGTACTTTTTCCAAACTCAGGGGTCTATTTCATTTATTTCGATAGTAGACGAGAACGAGACTAGCATGTTCCGCGGTGAGCCTAGACCGCGATCGCGTAGTGAATTTCCTCGTCAAATGTTCCTATAAATATGGGAGACATAGATATATGGCGTTGAATTTTATTTTTTATTTATTTTTTAACGAAAAAAACGTTAACAAAAAAAATTCATCTATGTTGCTGCGAAGGACTTCATCGCATATTAATTCTAATGGTGGAGATAGAGAGGTATCTATCAACCTTCTTGTAAAAAAAAGTATAGCCAATTGAAAAATATGAAAGATCATTCAATTTTAGCCAAAAAAGCCCCTTTCGTCCTAAATCGATAGAACGTGGCGTTTTCAAGAAAAACTGAAATTCAGTGAAAAATTGTCTATATAATTAATTACATAGAATTAGTTATTTATGCAACAAGTACAAAAAGTAAGTGTTTATTGCATGCGACGTGAAATTGTCTAACGAGGCCGTCAGGCTGTGTAGGACAACACGTCTAGTGCAATAATAAACACTTTTTGTACGAGTTGCATACAATATTTTTTCTACGTCCATGCAAAAACCAAAAAATGTTTTATTTAGATGACACAAGTCTAGGAAAATATGACGTCGATTTGAACGTTTATGTTTGTCATGATGACAAAACGCTGTGACAGTAGAATGACAGATGAATGCAAGAAACATTTTATTGCGCTAGTGCAATAAACAACCACTTTTTCCACTAAATATAGTTCAATAAAGTTTTGTTTTTTGCATGAACATAGAAAATAAATATAAAAATGAATAACGAGAATCGATTCGGTCTTTCGTCACAGCATGACGATTTTTTTAGCGGTTTTTTCCTTAAAAAATAAATAAGTAGGTACTTAAACAAAAAATAAAATACTACGCCTTGCATCTTAAAACAAAGCGTTTTAGGACTCATTTGGTTTAGAACATCTCAAAATGAAACCTCTAAAGACTCTTAAATTCCTACTATATAAAAGTAAGACACCATGTATAATCTAATCTAACGGTATTCAGTAAGTAGGCTACCTATATTTAATTTGCTAATATCTGAAAATATTTGATTTTGTGGCATAACTGATTCAGTATTCAAAGCGCACTTATTAAAATTCTATCAAATACATATGAAATAGTATAATTACGATACATTATTCAAAATACAGAATTTTATGAAATGTTTAATATGTATTTGATGATTAAATAGTTAGTATCAGTAATAAAAAAAAATAAGAATTAGAAATTATAAATTAACCATGAAAGTAAAATATTGAAAACAGAAAAAAAAATTAATGCTGTAACATAAAAAATCTACCAAAATAAGCAATAAAATATATTTAAAAATAATTGCTATGTAATCTTACAATTTTTTCGAAGAAAAATTCTGAAGGAGCATATAATTGTTTATAAAATTTACTTAATTGAAAAATATGGTTATATTATTATGTTTTAAACTAGCACGTTTTCATTGAAAAGTTAAATAAAAACAAATTACGTAAAAATGATTTCTTAGGTATATTTTCGCACGGGAGAAGGCTTTCAGTAGTTTCAGCAGATACTATGCAAGCGTAGAATATTTGCTAATATCAACAAAATTAAAATATCCAGAACCCCACCCGAACGATTTAATACGTCAGAAAAAAATAGTCGGTGCCTCGGCATAGTGAAGATATTTGCTTTAACCAACAGCATATCGTTTTGCATACATCTACCAGTTTAGTTGGTGGTTCTGAAAAAGACAAGTAAGTGCTAAATATATTTCTAATTTAGTTCTGTAAACATAAAATATAAAATTTTTATTTTCCAAAAATATTTAAAATGCATTTAAATACAGCTGAAATGTAATGAGCTATAAATATAACAAATCGATTCCAATACAAATTTAAAATTACATTCAGGGCTCCTGTTTTCGAAATTATGTGTATTTAAATAGAAGTATGCACGATTTTAAAAATAAATCACCTCCTATTCACTCAATATAGGAACCTCTAACTTCTGAAGAAGATACGTATAAATTTAGAACTTGTAATATCCATTTTTCTTTTATTAAAAATGTTTAAATTATTTAAACATTACTTAAGTACTTTAATTTTGTTTTATTTAAAATTGCTCGTTCCCCACGCACAAGATATATTTTAAACGTGCAAACTCAGTTTATTTACCAGGAAATATCTTTCTATTTATTTTGAGATTTCCTTAAATTTCACATTTATTTTACCTCGCTAAATACCTATGTACCAGTGACATCAACTAAAATTGAACTATATGTCTTTAAATACCTACACGCATATTCATATTTTTATTTAAATTATTTCTCACTCATATTACAAAATTTAATGTCATTTCGAATAGGTAGTATAATTTCATCAAATTACATTTTGCAGCAAATCACACTATCAGTAAGAAAACTACGAAAAAATGTGATTCGCTGCATTTTATCATTTTTTAAAGCAAAACATTGTTTTCATTTTATTGTTTTATATAACAGCGGAACTATAACTCTTATTTTTATTTCTACTTAAAAAAAGTAATACAACAAATTCTAACTTAACTTAATTTTAGTTTGGTTAGGCTTCAGTTAGTTTGTTGTAGTTACTATTTTAAAGTCGGATTTCTAGTTAACCACAAAATTTTAAAAAATATTGAGAGCAATTTGATTTTTAATCAGTTAAAAGAAGGTTTTATACTAAGTAGTAATTTAAGTTAGTTACAAACAGAGAATTAAGAAAATAAGTTTTTTTCCAAATTATCGATAATCAGCAACTGCTGAAATAAGTCGTTTCAAATTGAATAAGTAAATCAAATTTAAAAGAAAATTATTACATGACTACAAAATTTATTATCAAGATGCAATCTTTATCCGTTAAATACTTTTATGAATATGTATCTAGACGTTGTTATTTCAAAGAATGAAATGAATGAATGAATGAATATTTTTAACACAAAATCGAATAAACCTATAATATATGCTTTCTTCGATTACATTAAATTTGAACAGTAACTGAACTGAATTTCGGGGTTTATACCTAATTAATCTTCTTTTAATGCTATGAAGTGTTACTTTTTATGCTAGTATACAAAAACTAATTTCATAAACAAACAGTAACTGGAATCGTTAAACCAACGAGAAATATTAATTTCTGTCATGCTTCTATTAATTGCTTTTTGTCATCGTCTGAAAGTCTGTTAAATGTTTGCTAGATTATAAAGAAATAAATATATACTATATAGGTACAAAGTGTTGCATAAATCACTGTCATAGTTTCAGGAATTATTAGGTTTGTTTTTGTAGCAGTTGGAAACGGTTTGTAACTGTTAGAAATATTCGACCAGTTACCATTGAATTTAACGCAAGAAACAGTTGGACGGACATTTCTGATAGTTTCAAACCGTTTCCAACTGCTGCAAAATCAAACCTAATATCGACAAGGGCATCGGATTGAACCAGAAATACATAACGTCAGATAGAGATGTTGACACAGTCTTCGATCCGACAGAAATGTCGCTATATGCTTGTCAGATGGTTTAGTAGAATCGGACGATTCATGCATATATGTGCACACAGACCGATTACTATATCGGTATATATTAGTGCAGTGACAAAATTGTAGTCAAGTTTCAGTTTGACGCCAATTTTTCAAAATATTTATATAAAATGCAGTATTGAGGTATTTGTCATATAAAAATCGATGTCCTATCTTCTTTCCCTGTGCCTTTGCTATTTCTTCTTTTGTATGTAGAATAGATATAATAAAGTCTTTTCCTATATTTATTATCTTTTAAACAATACAATTTCTACATTCGTTGGATAGGTAGGTATATCACTGACCAAACTTTGACAAATATATTAAATCTGCAAGATCTACCATAAACAGGCTGATTGTATCTGAGAACGCTCTGTATCCGATACCAATATCGTCCTGTCTCGCCCATATCTAGATTTGATGTTTCTTACATATTTCTTATCGGCTTTAGTTAATGATTAAACTTACCTAATATTAGCTATTTCAGGCTACAAAAAGCAAAAAAGTGTATAAGAACTAAAGTATCTTTAAGACCATTTTTCATTGAAACGTCAATGGCAGCGGAAGTAGAGGCTTGTTATGATTTCGAATTTGAATTATTCTACAACAGTTCTAAATCAGCTGTCTTAGACGAATTTCTTTAATAACACATTCTTACTTAGTCTACATATATATCCTCTACGTACTGACCTCAGCCATTTATGTTGAAATATTAATTATACAAATCAGCAAATTTCACCGACAACGTTTGGCTGTATATTTACGACAAAAAAAGGTTAATTATATTTTTTTTGGTTTTGGTCTTTACAGTTGTTAAAAATAAAACTAATTTAATTAATTGTAACTTTTTTATTGATCGTGAAAATTTATTTGGACTATTATGACGTATTATTTCTCAAAACTTTAGTGAAATTGATATACTGGGTGGTAGTTTTCTTTGGTTATCACCCTTTTTTAACGGTAAAAGCTTTTACAGTGGTAGCATTTTTTAAAACGCGCAGCAACAAATTCGCAAAAAATTGTCTATAGAAAATCGTCTACAGATGACCATTCTTGAGAAAAATGGCATGGTCACGGATTTAAAACTTTAAGTCGAGTAGGTAATGAAAACAAAATGTTATTTGCTGTTACTATCAGGTTAATGCCATTCTCTACTTCTGTTTTAATATTAATTTATTTCGCTTGTTTTTTAAATCTAGTTCTACTAGATTATTTAGTAAGCAGGTTATTTTTTACTAAAATCGTTTATTAAACATGAAGAAAATGACAACAATGACATTAACCTGATAGCAACAGCAAACATTTTGTTTTCATAGCCTACTAAACAAATCCGTAACACTCGTTACGACGCAAAGTAAAACATACAGACCTACAAATAATGCTATTTTATCAAGAATAGTTACCTGTAGGCGATTTTCTCTTTTTAGAATAATGCGACCTTCCAATGTAGCTGCCCGTTTAAAAAAAACTGTATAAGTTTTGACCGTTAAAACTACTACCCAATATATTAATTTCCCTAAAGTTTTAAGAGATAATAATAGTTTAATAATAGTAGACCATAATAGTCTAAATAAATGTTTCAAATTTCAACGCGATTGGTAAAGAGTTAATTAAATTACCTTTATCTTTGAAACTTAGAAGGCCTACGTAACTTAAAAACCAAAAAGAAATTATTTAGCTTTTATTTCGTATTTCGATCGTGTTTATTTATTATCGTAAATATACAGCCAAACATTGTCGGTGAAATTTGCGGGCATCCTGTATAAGTGCATAATTGCTTGTTTAGATAAAAAGTAAAAGAAAAAGAATTTAGGTACTTAAGAATATTAAGTTTTCTTACATAAATTGATTTGGATAAAAAATATCATTTTGATATAAAAATAAAGAACTGTTATGTTATAAATTGTCTGTGTACCTAAATCTCACGTATTATTTTTAGTAATCATGCTATAAAAATATTTATTTGGAATGCTTCCAAAATATAACGGTTCTATCGGCGAATTACATATAATTTTTATATTATGAAAGCTTTAAAGTATAAATTATATACATTATTTATAAAATTAACTATTACCTACAGATTTTTTGAAATATATTCGGAATAGTATTTGACACAATAACAATTCAGGGTCAAATTTTGCGAGACCTTTACTATGAACGAACGCAAAAATGTGTTTACAAGCTAAATTTAACTTTTCATTTATATATCTAAACAGTTTACTTGTCTTTCTTATGTAGAAAATTACTATACGTATGTGTAGCTAGAAAATTATAAATTTAGTACCTAAATGAAAAAAAAAAAACATGTAGAGGTAGTTTGATCTTTAAATTTCTACAGATTTTAACCAGCACGCCTTGTTATGCATCTAATTATTGATTTTTGTATTTTATATTGGAAATAATAGGTAGGACAAAGTATAAATTATATACTTTGTGATAGGTATGTATATAGGAATATAAACCTACATAGACGCGAAATTCGCAAAATTATTAATGGCGTTAAAGTCTCAATTTTTAGCAAATTTTGCAAAGCAGGAATATTATCGTTATTTTCATCATAATGTGGAGTTAGTAAGTTTAACTTAAGCTTGACAGTCAATGACAGTTTTATGATAAAAATGATAGAAAACGTTGCAGTTGGCAAAATTCACTAAAATTGAGGCATCATCTGCTAAATCGCAGCAGCCGTGCTTCAAAGGCGACGTGATTTAGCAGACGATGGTTAAATTTTACGGCCAATAAATAATTTGAGGAAATTTCGCGTCTATGAGTCATAAATAAACTTATCCTCATTTTCCCAAACTATTCTCTTATACTCATTTTCTGCTTCAGCATTAAACTAGGCAAAAACTAAAAAAAATAAAGGAATCTCATCCGCCAAATTATTAACCAATAACTATATTTTTGTAAACAAAATATGGGTAAGCAGTAAATAAAGTCGTACTAAATACTGTCCAGCAGTATTAAGGGCGCCGTACTCTTGAAATAGTGTTTTCTACAAATACAAGTAATTTTAGACATTTAAGAACTGAATAATATAGAGTTTAGTAAATAACAACAATGTTATCTCATGCCACTGGCGAATATTCAAAGGTACCGAAGTAAAATCAATATATAACGTCAGAAACCGATCTATCCAGAAAATTTTTAGATACTGACATCTTTCAAAATACGTATTTTTTTAAATTCAACTATAGATATAAACATTGTTATAACATAAATTTACATAGTTCTGCATATAAGATTGTGTACTTTTGTTTATAAGTATGTGAAAATAATTGTTAAAATGTGGGGTTAGAATAGCGAAATAACGTGTGTCATACAAATGCATTTTAAAAGTTATTATATTATTTGAAGAGAGTTTAAATAGTAAAAGTGAATAAACAAAACATCAGTAATTTTATTTTTGATATTACTTTTGTTCTACGTGTTTTATTTTTCATGATTTCAGTACCTAAAAAACATCACAAATTTGATTATTTTACGGCGAGAAATACGGCCACCTTAAAAGGATTTCCAGTAACTCCCTAATATAGTTATTGGTTAATAATTTGAGATGGGATTTGCTTATTCTTTTGTTTATTTCTCTCAATTATTGCCATTTTAGTGGTGAAAAGGAACATAAGTCAATATTTTATAAAAATGAGGATAAGTTTACTTATATTTTTATTTCAGGTTAGGATGCGTATTACCGATTACGGCCGAACGGCCCGATCTATCAAATAAGGGATTGCTCGATGTTACCTTAATCATGCATAAATATGATCGAGCAGTATCCTTACTACTGCTGCCTTAATAATACAGCACATATGCGCACGCTTATATGTCAACATAAGGGAAACCTACATACTGTTTAACCTTATGACACGTCTAATAACTATTGTTGACATTGCTCACAACTTTTGACGTTTGTGGGCGACCACTGTGGTGAGGATCCTAGTGGAATGAAAGCCCAACAAGATAGAATTCTATTTTGTGACGTAATACACATGAGCAAAATATCATATTTCTATGATTTGTGATCAGGTTACCACACTAAAATCGCTTTATGTATTCAGGGAAAATCTTGTACTTTTAAATATTCTGAAAACATGAAACAAATTATAGAAATATTATATTTTGCTAATGTTTATTACTTCTTAAAACATAATTCTATTTTATCATGCTTCCACTGCATATCTAAAGACTTGTGTCAGAAAATAAGCAATTTGTAACTGAAACTGTTATAAAGTACTACTTACATATAAAAAGTATCAACGATAAACGTTCAATTTGTCAGATCTGAGGACGATCATCGTAGTGCTCTTTGATCTGCACCGAAAGTGAAGCTTTAATCACAGAATACTTAATGGCATTTTGTGCTTAAACAATCGTCTGCTAAAGCCAGCTTCAAAGAACGACGTAGTGTTGCTGACAACATCCCCACTACCAGTTTAAGTTCAGTGAAATTAAAATTTTATAAAGTTGGTTTTATTTTTGTTGGTTATGCTATGTATAAATGTTGCTCCTCTGTATAGTTGAAAATTTTGAACTTCACTCGAATTTAACAACGAATACAATTAATATCATTGGCTGAAAGTCACGTGACTTAGTGTTGCTGGAAACACTACGTCATTCTCTGAAGCTAGCTTAAGTCGCGTCGATTTAGCAGACGAAGCTTACATAAGCCAAGCGGGTTTGCCTAATTTTTATTCTTCTGTTGCATTTTTCTTCGGCGTCTCAAAAAAACTTTGCCATTGGTGAGCGCGACTATCGATTTTGTGCAACACATAAGCAATAAGTGTCATGGAATCAACATCATTTAAAATTGTTTGGAGTTATCAGTCTTATCTACGGCGGTTGCTATGACAAGGGGGATGCGTATAACTGTTGGCCTGTTTATACATATACAATTAGAATAAGTTTTCATGAGGTCATTTGCGTGTCGGATAGTGTTTTGTTGCAAATGCATACAATTACAATAGCTTTTTTTGAAGAATAGAAATTTATCTCTATTTAAAATATAAATGAGTGTTAGAGTTAGATATCTACATACATTTTAATATAAAACGACAAATTTGTTTCCAAGTATATAGGTATTATTTATCTTTACACTTCACCTATTATTTATTACAACGTTTAAATTGTAGGAAATATAATTAAATTCAAAGTTAACAGGTGCGGAAAAGCCGAAAATGAATAAAGAATTTACAACGGAATTCTCATCTCAAAGTACCTATCAGACGTTTATCAGGAGAAATAATTTCACTCATTCTAGTATTTTCCTTCTGATATAGATAGGGATCAACAAAATACAGGGTGTTAGGTAAACATGCGGCAAAAATTCAAGCGGTTATTCCTTGGCCTATTCTAAGAATATTTTGTCCTATGATGATTTTTGAAAAACCCCTTTGTTTCGAAGATACAGGGTGAACAAAATTTGCGACAACTATATTCGATATTTGTTGAAATCATTAATGTAAATAAAAGTATGGCTGCAGGAAGTCATTTCGAACATTTATTGTAGATTGAGCAACAAAATGTTATTACTGTCGCAAATTTTCTTCACCCTGTATATTCGAAACAAATGAGTTTTTCAGAAATCATCATAGGACAAAATATTCTTAGAATAGGCCCTTGAATTTTTGCCGCATGTTTACCTAACACCCTGTATAAAAGCTTATCGAATTATATTTTCATTTATTCTAACGTAGTTTTTAAAATCATCGGTATTATTTTCTTCTCAATTCTTTTAGACGTTTCATATCACTATATCGTTTCTTATCTTGTACTTTTAATAATTATTAAATTATTAACCACTAGTGTAATACCGAAAAGTGACCACAGGGTAATTTAGAACTTTTCTAAAAAAATTTTTGAATATACAGGGGATTTGCAAATACAATTTTGTAAAAATAAAATCAAAAAGACCAGATCTAAAATGATTTAAAATTAAATTAGGTGTATAATCGGCGACAAAAAATTGAAAGAAATTCCCAAGGAAAGAAATAAATTACATTCTACAACACCTATGCAGCAAATTCAACTGCTTTTGCCGCTATTGTTAATAATTTCTACAAACTAACACAAATGTTTCTGCTTCTTGTCCGTTTTGAACTTGTAAGTTATTGGCAGTAGCTATGATACGTGTGCGTAAATAGTGTCCACTTCAGTGCAATATACTTTATTTTTTAAATCTCCACACAAAAATAAGTCCAAATGAAGTCAGGATATCGTTGCGATCATGGTACCTGTCCTCCTCGTCCAATTCTCTGGTATTAATGCTTGGACACCCTGTACATGGTACGGATGTAATTGAGTCTCGTATATGATACGCCACACCGCTGCAATACGCTTTTTTTGAGATACTTATTCAAATTTGTCATAAGAATTAAATAAAAATACTCAAACAAAAATTATATTATACAAAAATGAGTATATTTTTTTATCTAAAATATAAAACTATTTTCTTCTATGCAATCTAGTAAGTTATGTTATTTATTTTGCCTATTTCATAAGAAATGTCTAATAATATTTAACATTTACTAGAAAAAGTATTACAATTATAATGACAGTTATTACAATTACTATAACAGTTCTAGAAAATGATTTTAATTTTTGTTCTTTTGCAACCTCTACGTAACCATGATTAGATCTGCTTCCCACTACGAACTAACGTTACAATATGTAATGCTTGCAGGTTGCAGGCATGTATATTTTACTTTAAGTATAAATTTCATATTTTTTCGGTAGCTAACAACACATTTACACTTTGTAATAGTTAAATTTTAAAGTGTGGTAACAATTTACAGTTTGTTATTGTACCAAGTTTTTATTGAGCTGCAATCAGACCAATAACAAAATAGGCTACATACTAGAACATTCGATTCGAGTAAATATTTTTGTTTCATTATTTTTTAAAAAATTATGCGCTGCATGTCACCAAAGCCAAATGTCCTTTATGACAGTATCTTCTATTTTGAAACTAAGAGGAGTGATTCAAATTTCTCAATTACAATGAGCAATAAATTTATTGTTATAAAAGGGGTTTTGCACTTCAGGAAACTTTAGAAATGGCTTACATTGACGACATGGATTAAATTTTCATTGAACACGCGAAAATTGCTGTTCTGGCAGTCGAAAACTCAGTTGAAGAAGATGATGAGGGAACACTGGATAATTTGAACGGCCGTCAACTTCGTTCCAACGACGAGGACCTCTCAGTTAAACACATTCCTACGAGAGCTGAGAAGTCACGTCCAAATAGTAAATGCTTCCAAGTTGGAATCAAATTTGACTTGAGTGTATGATAAAAAATTTTGGCCGAAAAACGTCGTATTCGAAAGATTTAAATTCAGAAGATCCTTAAAAAACCCCATCAACCCTGATGATTCTAGTAGTGATTTTTTAGAAAAATAGACAGTAATCAACATAATATATCACCAAGTTTTAATAATAAATCTACCGTTAAAGTATTTCATCTGAATGTGCAGAGTATTCGTAATAAAACGGGAGAGTTAGATATCCTATTAAGTGAAAATAATTATCATTTTTTATTATTTTGCGAACACTGGTGTGTCGGTGAAAAGTTGGATTCTGTAAGTATAATACAATTATAATCTTGTGTCAAAATATTGTAGAGCGATCTCGAATCACGGCGGTGTAGCCATTTATGCAAATAAAATTTTTACAAACTGTAAAGAATTAGTGGAGATAAGAGGTCTCTCAATTGAGATCCATTGCGAGTTAGCGGTAGTCAAAATCGGTAACATTAGATTAATGATCGTCTACAGATCTCCTAAGGGAGACTTTGATTTATTTCTGGACAGACTTACATTAGCTATGGATGCTTTTTGCAGAGGGGGTGGAATGTGGTTCGTTTCGGGCGATTTTAATGTCCAATTCCTAAAAAATTCGCGATAAACATACTGCGCTACTTATAAATATGCTTAACTCATATGGTATGACACCTACATTTTTCGGTGTCACACGAATTAACAACGGTCTGGACAACATATTTACGAATATAGAGGAAACATACACACGTTTGCAATTGATACGTCGTTGTTTGATCATTCTGGTTTAGATCTGAAGGCGGTCACTGATTTAAACATCACTCCAAAGCGAGTAACCTATCGACCAATTCATGAAAAATGACTAGTTGACTTAAACCAACAGCTACGTGACATTAATTGGGATTCTCTATTTTATACCACTACACCTATGGAGCAACTTTTAATTTCATCGAAATCATATCAAGTAAGATAAATCTAGTCCTTCCTGAAAGAACTCGACGGTTAACTTCCTCAAATCACAAGAAAAATTTTTGGTTCAACGATCACCTTCAGAGAATGCACGAACATTTGAAATTTTTGTTCAAATATCATGCAAAAAATCCTTCTCCTGATACTAAAGCATTACTAAATCAATTTAGATCTGATTACCGTTTCCAAATTAACTTAGCTAAGCAGACTTCAAACGACAACTTTATAAATACTCACTCAAATCCTCAACAAGCTATGTGGCAAATAATAAACCAGCAGAGGATTGTGCCTAGCAATACAACTACGCGAATTACTTGTGATGAATTTAATGATTACTTACGATAAATTACGGTGAACATCAAGGTTCTGTCCTAGGACCGTTGTTATTTCTATTGTATGTTAACGATTTTCCGATCAGCGTACGAAATAACGTACTCGCGATTCTCTTTGCTGATGACACTAATTTATCCTTATCTAATAAATTGTTACAAGATCTGATGTTAGAAGTTCCAGTAGTCGAAGACGACACATTGAATTGGTTCACCTCAAATAATTTATGCCTTAATGCAGCTAAGACCGAAAAGATGATATTCAGCTTACGTAGTTTAGACATAGTAAATAATTCCGATTATGTGAAATTTCTTGGTGTGCATTTGGATCTTAAATTGCAATGGGACATACATACCCACTTCCTCTGTAATAAGTTATCCAGGCATATAGTACGGCAAGGTATCTCAACAGACACTAGTGACTGCTTATCACAGCCTGATTCATTCTCAATTGTCTTATGCTATTCTGGTTTGGGGACACGCGTCTTCTTCTGAGACCGTCTTTTCAATGCAAAAGAAGGCCTTTCGTATAATATCGGGTTTGAGATATAGAGATGGCTATAGAGGACAGTTTGTAAAACTAGGCATCTTGACTGTGCCATGCACTTATATACTCCAATGCATTTTGTATATTAAAGAACATGAAAATATGTACACTGTCCGTAGCCAAATCCATTGCCATGACACAAGAAATAAATATAACATAAATACCAACTTTCATCGTCTAAATAAAACACGCAACGACACATCATATTTAGGAATTCAGTTTTTTTAATGCAGTGCCCCCTTCAGTGCGAAATTTAAGCCCTACATTGTTTAAGAGAAGAATAAAAAAATTATATTGAACAATGCATTTTACACTGTACAACAATTTTTAGATAGTGATCTCACCGTTTTATGAAATTTTGACTAAGGCTTTGCATATTTTATTAGCAATATTTTAAATCAATAAAATATGACATTTATGTATGTCTTAATTTCTTATTTTAATATGTATCTACTGTTTGTCTTTTATTATGTATGTTTATTGTGCATATTTTTATGACTATTTTAGTATTAAATATTTTTATTTTTGTATCTTACCTGAATGTAGTACCATTTTTTCTATTTTTACCGAAATATGCTACAGCTACAGTAGAAACATATGTACAAAAATAATAATGATAATGACAAAGCAAGCCAAGATGTAACAACTGTAGTGAAGATCATGCCATAAGGATACGGGATATAAATAATGTTTTAGTTGTGAAGGAAATCACTTAACTTCAAACTTACAAAACTGCTTTGAATTTAACAGATAAAAAAAATAAAAATGACAATGACTGAATTAAACATCAGTTCCAAAGATGCATACAAAAATCCCTAGAAACCCATATGCCAGTGTGACAGCAAATCGGAATATTTCATTGAACCATAATACAACACAATACTCCAAGAATTAAACAATTTGCAACATTCAAACACAAATAACGTCAGCAACATTTCAAATAAAACACACAACAAATACACATCCACCAAATCTATACATCTAACCAAAAGAATTCCCCTAGTATAGCTCTGCGTATCGCAATAATCGCTCCCATTAATATACTCGGTACATCAGGAGGTATTGTGGGGCACCACATATATCGAGAATATAAATAGTTCTTCAAATTTATGTCCTGCTCGAGATGCAGTAACAAATATCATATTAGAATTAGTTACTCGTATTGTCAACAACGTCAAAGAGAATAATAATTATGAAATCCAACATATGTTAAACAATTTAATTATGGAAGGGTTAAAATCTGACGAATCCGTAAATTTGCGGTACTAAATAAAAATATGAAATTGTGTACAAAGGTAGTTTAGTAATAAAATAGATATCGCTTTGCTATCGGAGACATGGTTTAAATCTAATTGTTACGTACATTTTCATGATATAATACTATACAATAGAGAAGATGGAAGGGGGGGAGTAGCTATATCCATTAAATCACATTTATCATTCAAAGAAATAATATCTGAAAATTTCCTTATTCCTTCTAAAGGAATCATTGTCAAGATAAATAATAAAAAGATAACTCAAATTCCTCTCTATATGTATACGTCTAATAACGGGAGATTTTAATGCATATCACATTAACTGCAAATTTATTGATTCGTATGAAAAAAAAATTGTTGTATTTTAGAGACCACTGTAACTTAGTATACTTAAATCATGGTTCATCAACCCTAGCAAATTATCGGGGCAAAAGAAATAGTCCAATAGTCACAACACTATGTAGTCCTGAAATCAGACATTTCCTGTCATCGAAAGTAATGATAATGAATGACTTTCATGAATCTAATCATCTTCCGATATTGAAGACCACCAACTTATAAGAGAAAGTAATATTATGATAAATAAATCCCATAAACGTTGGAAAACTAACACAGCTGATTGGAACGTGTATCAAAATCAAATAAAAACAAAAATCACGTGATGGTAAAATCCCCAAAATTAACCGCACACATAAAATTAATATACAAATAAACTGTTGTGGGATCAAAATTGGAACAAAAAAATCATAGACCGAAAGGAGGCCTTGAGTATACAGATAATCTAAAATTAAATAATTTATTAAAATACAAAATATTAGATGCACTGGCAAAAAAACATTGAAAGATACTAAAAGGAGCTCTGCATTGTGCACCAATAGTTCTACTATTTCATGCAAACCGCATCGATCTAGGTTATTAATATAAGGATTTTTCAAAGATTTTCGAAAAGGGAGTTCTGGCGGATATAAGAACAGTTCTGTATCGTGCACTAATAGTTCTACAATTACATGCAAACTGCATCGATCTAGGTGCTCTAGTTCTGGAGTTATTGAATTTAATTAACATAAAGATTTTTTCAAAAATTTGAAAAAGGGAGTTCTGGCGAAAATAAGAGCAGTTCTGCATTGCGCACCAATAGGTCTACTATTCCATGCAAACCGCATCGATCTAGGTGCTCTAGTTCCGGAGTTATCGAATTTAATTAATAATTAAATAATAATAATTTAATTAATAAGACCTGTTCCTATTTCTAGCGGAAATAGGGACAGGTCTTCATTGCGCATCAATAGTACGACTATTCGATGCAAACAAGGTAAATCTAGGTATGCTAGTTCCGGAAATATCGAATTTAATTAACGAGCATTTTCTCAAAAATGTTGAAAGTTCTGGCGGAAATAAAAACTATTTGTACTATTCCATGAAAATCGCGTCACTCTAGATACTCTAATTCCTGAGATGTATGTCAAATATAATTAATATTAGTTTAAGTTATGCAAAAATTATTTTTTTCCTGTTTTTAAATATGTCATTTTTTTAACAAATGTAAGCCGTGTAAAGTTCTTATCAGGGAAAAAAGAGATTTATTTTGCATCATTTTGAGGTCCCATGACACACCAAATATTAGATGTCTAAATGTAATACAAAATAAGATTCTTACAAACCTCTGCAACTGTCACTTTTTTTAATTTCAAATATCTCCAAAACGACTGGGTTTATGCATAGGTATGTTACATAATTTGGTTAGAAATTCCATACCCTTTCCAATAATAAAATAATTATTCCATTTAAATAAGTTGACACCTGCTTTCCGTATTTTGGAAATACATATTCATTAAATTCGATAACTCTGGAACTAGAGCACCTAGATCCATGCGGTTTGCATGGAATAGTAGAACTATTAGTGCACAATGCAGAACTGTTCTTATATTCGCCAGAACTCCCTTTTCCAAAATCTTTGAAATTTTTTTATATTAATTAAATTTGATAACTCTGGAACTAGAGCACCTAGATCCATGCGGTTTGCATGGAATAGTAGAACTATTGGTGCACAATGCAGAACTGTTCTTATTTTTGCCAGAACTCTCTTTTTAACATTTTTTGAAAGATTCTTAATTATTTAAATTCAATAACTCCGGAACTAGAGCACCTAGATCGATGCGGTTTGCATGGAATAGTAGAACTATTGCTGCACAATGCAGAAATGTTCTTATTTTCGTCAGAACTCCGTTTTTTAATTTTTTTTGAAAAATCCTTATATTAGTTAATTCGATAACTCTAGAACTAGAGCACCTAGATCCATGCGGTTTGCATGGAATAGTAGAACTATTGATGCACAATGCAGAACTGTTCTTATTTTCGCCAGAACACCCTTTTTAAAAATTTTTTAAAAATTCTTATATGTATTTATTAAATTCAATATTTCCGAAATTAAAGCACCTACATCGATGCGATTTGCATCGAATAGTGGGATTATTGGAATACAATACAATATCGCCGCTATTTTCACAAGAGCACGTATTTGGGAAATCATTTTACTTAATACCTAACTACATGTTAATTTTTAAACCTGTTATGGTACAGAACTATTGCTAAAAATTACATAGAACTGTAGAACTATTGAAATACATCCCAAAACAAGCAACAAATATGACAAACTCATAAATGGGGGGGCTGCCTAAAGTTGGCCCCCCATATTTAAAAAAAAAAATTCAATAAACGTCATAGAACTATTGTTTAAATTTATAGAGCACCTCAGAACTATTCACATACAATCCATCACTATAAAAATTTTAACAAAAATCGAACATTGGGGGAGCTAACTTCACATGCACTACATTTAACAATACTGTAAGTTCACCACATCGCCATTAATAATTATCGCATTACCTACACAGTATTTACACTATGTATCTATGACCCACAAATGCAATAAAAACGCAAAAGTACAAGACACAAATACCTGTTTACATCACCAACACCGTAACCTGCACTTATATCCACGGAAACAAACCGAGTTGAACGGCGTGTAACGTCACACCAATTATATCGCGTTTTCGGTCGAGTTTGTTTACGTTCTATGGCAATTTATTAATATTTTAATTATTGTGTGATTATTGCCTCCAGATACATGTTCTGACCTTTCAATATGTTTGAAAAATTACCCTGTAATACATTTCAAACCAATATAAAATTCATGCAACTTCTCCATTTGCTTTTACGTTTTCACTGTTAGTTAAAAATTGCGGGAATATTATAGTATCATTATATACTTAAATATGCCCCGTTGCAGAAAAATAGAAGCTCCAATTGCTGATGTTGTTATTATTATAAAGAGAAAAAATTGTAGATAAAAAAAATAGTTTCCGGTGTGAAAGAGTAGTAACATAAAAATAATAATAGTATTTTATTGTAAATAAATTGTCTGTAAATGCGTCTTACTTATAAGGAGTAGTTTTTACATATAGGTAGTTGATGTTGTTTGGATATGATAATTTGGAACATTTTCAATACATTGCAATTACAGTGTTAAATATTTATAATCGTAATCATCAATGAGAGTTTATAAGCACTTTTTTCAACATAAGTAACATTAACATTATGACAGATATGTGATATGGTTTCATCTGTTCATCAACCAGCCTTTAGATATTATATACTAACTGCTCAACTTTTTAATGATAAATATGATTTGAAAGAGTTTATACGTGTCACATCAATGCCACAGATAAATAAATAATTTTAAGAAATTTTCACTTTGTTTATGTATTGCGAAGACAAATTGTTGGGATATTGTATTGTATAATGTTTACATCAAAGTCCCATGATTAAAAAAATCCATCTAGCCTATACGTATTATATATAGATTTAAATTATACGTAGGTAACTTTTTCAAAAATATTTCAACTCATGTAAATGGGCATTCGTTTAAAGTAAAATTAATTAAATCTGAAGACACGCCGAACTGACTTCAGGTTTAACATATAGGAATAGACATAGCTTTCAACACAGCTACACTAGACTTAAATATAATAAGTAGAATGTGTTATGACATGTGCTTAAATATAGTGCGGTGACTAGCGTCCAAGAATGCTTGAAATTATATCTGTTATTTACCTTGCTAAGAGTAATATATTCTGTACAAAATTAATTAATTATGAATGATTTATATAAAATTGTGCTTCCAAAAATTAGATTAGATTAAGGATTAGGTACATAAGGCATGTAAATAATCGTCTTCGTCAGTATTGTAGGAGTAGGTTATTCACCGGGTACAAGTTGGCAGTTGGATGATCATTGCTGTTGTGTTAAATTGTGCCAAGTTGTTTTTTACATCTAATTAATAACTGTAATTAAAGTATTTAATTCGATGAAAGATTATGGAAGTCATTACGCATGACCTGGAAAATCGAGAGGTATAAACGAAACCGAATAAATATCTTGCGAGTTAAATATTAAAATTTTTCCTATGGCACAGATTTTGCACTTCATGTAAAATTTTGGGAAAGTTTAATGAATGAGCGAAAATTTTTTTCTATGCTCCGGCCAAAATTTTAATAAATTATATATGTATGCATTAATATGAACTTCATAATGTAAATTTCAAATAAGGGAAGCATATTCCGATTTAGGTAGAACAAATGCGTTGAACAGTAAAGAAACTGTTTCAGTTCCTGTAAATTGTTGTGAGTTTCTTAAAATGAAACCAAGGTTTCTCTAAGCCTCGCGTTGAATGTTATTAATATGTTCTATGATATATCCTTATTAAATTTTTATCCACTCATATATAATAGGGCTAGTTTTCCTAGCAAAAGCCATTGAATTACACTTAAAGAAGCTTAAAGGCAATACATTTTTAGTGCACCAATGTTGAATTTTATCTATATTTGACTGAAGCAATAGATAGTCGCTCAAGTCTTTCATAGATAAATACAACTCGAGATCATCAGCATAGAGAAGTACATTACAGTTTAGAGTCCAAGCGACCGAAAAAAGACCCTTGAGGGACTCCAGAAGTGAGTTAATATTTATCGATTGGAAAGCACGATACTCTACTGTCAGTTTTCTCTCTGATAAATAAGAGGTATAAATTATTTTAGTTTTTATAAGAACCTACATACCAACTTTCTTTAAAGTGATGTTTTAAATTCAATTTATTCCTATTTTTCTTTAAACATATTTTAGATTGTATTTAGCGGAATGGGTAGGTATCTATATTATGCATTTACGTATATAAACTGAATAAGTAAATAATACAAACGAATGGTTTTTATCAAGTCTAAGGTGAACTGCAGCTATCTTTAACTGTTTTCCAATAAAATACCTTATAAATAATGCGAAGCATTCAAATTACTTTTGTAAATTATTTATATAATGTAAAATTGGTTTACGTTTGTATTTTAATTACCTATAAGCATTCTGTTTTATTTATTTAATCTTTGTTACATATAGAGTGAAATATCTTTTAAAAGATTTTGATTATTCCCAGCAAAATATCGATCACTAAATAGGTTCCAGAAAGTTACGTTGCTGTCACAATAGAAACAATCCGCTAAAGAAACCTACTAGTGGATAAAAAGTTTTTTGTTTATCTTTGATCTATTGCTGCTATTCCACTTTCTTATACAGTGGAATTTTCATTCTAGCAAAAATGAGGCTGCTAGGTTTTAGGCCTATATCCATACCAGCAAATATCTAGTCATACACGAACGGATTTTTTTTGACGGACCTAATCCGCGAATTGAGTCCACGGATTTTTCTGTGTAAGTATCAGATCTGCGGACTTTCAGTTTATTGTCGCCCATTAACATATATCTACCGTCAACTTTCTTTATCAGATCCGTCAACGGTCTAGATCTGTGCGTGTATGGTGAAAATCGGTCGATTTCCTCATATTGATCTGCAGTTCTGCACTGAGAGAATTACTTTGCTAGGGTTAGTAAAAATCTATTAACCGTAGCAAAATATCTTCATTAAATAGGCGCCAAGTGCCTTCTTACCACAAGAAAAACTGCTTTGCTGGAAATAACTCACTTGCAGTAAGTAGACAGTTTTGCTAGGATCCCTTTGCTACCCCAAGCGAGTCAACTCATTAACCCCAAGTGAGCCAACTAATTAACCCCAAGCGAGTCAACTCATTAACATCAAGTGAACAGCTTTGTTGCCCCAAGTAAGCCAACTCACACTACTGTAAAGACTAGGTCTAACTGGGACATTTTAGTGGAGTTAACTTGTGGATACCAGTAAATTGACCTGAAATGTCGGGGTGTGACAAATAAATTACGGTAACTTATTCCGGTTTATTCTGGATATTATTAAGTGAGGGCTCACTTATCCTAGGTGAGCCCTAATTTGCTACAAATAAGAACTGACTAACCCCAACTGGATAAATTCTAAAAAAGTACATTGACTTACCCGCAAAGCAACTCACTTGGGACAGATAGATTGCCGACTAAAATAAAATTCCAACTGAGCTATCCTATAGCCACAAGACTTTTTTTTGTTGTGGTAGCAAACACGTTTCAGCAAAACGTACTTACTTATGGCAGCATTAATTTGTTGCTGTGGGTGCAAACATTTTACCTACTGTAGCTAAAATACCTTTAGCAAAGCCCGTCACTTGGTGGATTTCTTTCAGTGTACAACTTGTGTTGTTTTGTTGTTTGTCGAAAGTCCAGAGAGACGTGCAACGATTTTCAGTGCTGTAAACACAGATCCCGCCCTATTTGCCATCTGTCACAAATGTTCGCCACTAAAGCACAGGTCAGGCTCGTAGATATTAATTTTTTTTGGGATTTTTCATGTGTAATTTTCAATTTTTTTTTTAAAAAGTTGCAAGTAAAATGCAAGATGCAATTTACTTGTGTTAGGTACCTACTGATATAGTATCATTCTTGTATATAATATTCTTGTTAAATCTTTTCAATCAGTATACAATGAAAAATTACCGACGTATTGAACAGATTTTTATAGTTTAACATAATAATATGATCAAACCTTGGATTTTTTGAGCAATACACCATAACAACGGATTAATTTATCACAGTTGGTAAGCGTTCATGGTATTCTACTGTATTTAATAAAAGCAGAATGGCTACAAAAACCCTCATTGCATATTTTTAATTTGGATAGAAAAACTCATACATTTCCATCTGTGTGGAAACCTTGACTATATGAAAGAGGCGTTTGTAATCCCAACTTTAAAAAATTGAGATAAAGGCTTATGTTAAAATATTTAGAATAACATAAAATTGAATATCATTGAAAAACAGCATGATTTTGTACTAAATATGCCTATTATTACAAACCTATTGTAATTCAATATTAATATAAATTTAGCATTTCAAAAGGGTTCTCAAGTCGACAAAATTTACACAGATTTCAGAAAAGCATTTGATAAAGTTGATTGTGATATTTTATTGAGTGAACTGCATTGTTTTGGTTTCATTAGAAATATATTTTATTTGCTTCGTATCTTTGTAATCGTCAGTGCAGCTAAGTATAAGAATAAGACTAATAAATTCATAGCCGTCTCAGGTTTCCCACAAGGTTCGAATTTAGAGCTCCTGTTATTTATACTTTTTATAAATGCTTTACCAGATAATTCGATCAGTAATTGCCAATTTTTCGCTGATGACTTAAAATTTTATAGACCAATCACAATAAGCTGACTGTGACAATAGGTATTAATGAGAGAAGCGCTAAAAATGAACTGATCTTGGAATATAATACGACAATAAATTGAATTATAAGTCATATATTGACAAAATTGTTCAATATGCATATAGGACATTAAGTCACTATCCTACACTCATAGTGTGTATCCTACACTCATAGTGTAGGATAGTGACCTTCCGTAAAATTTGCAGAGTTGGTTCCTCTAGTGGGTTTTTAGGTCAAAAATAATAAAACAACAATGTTGAATTTCAAGCTAACGTTTCGAAAATTTATTTTTTCATCTTCTAGAGCTATACTAAAACAAATTGGAGAGAAAAAAGGAAAATGACTGGTAATTTGTATTTTTGTTTGTTACTAATTGTTTTTTTTCCAATTTGTTTCAGTATAGAAAAAATAAATTTTCGAAAGGTTAGCTTGAAATTCAACATTTGTTGTTTTATTATTTTTGACCTAAAAACCCACTAGAGGAACCAACTCTTTGCAAATTAAGTTTTATTGTTAGTTAGTAATATTGCTAGATTACGACTTCATAATATGGTTTGCGTAACCACATTCATATCACCAATATAGAAAACGACCAAATAAATTCTTGCGTTATCTATATTTTCGTATTCTTTATGTTTACCGTGATTATTGTTATATAAGAACTACGCATCTACAGAGGGAATTTAAAATTCATAGTCTGTATAATAACTGCTATGTTATCTAAATTCTATCATATTTAACTTTTTATACTCTATTTAAGTTTATCCGTTTCTTGTATGTTTTCAGTTTACCATATCATATGCTATTGTTACTAACAATATAAAACTTTTTTATTGATCGATTTCCCTCAGTGATAGCGTTTTATTTTGTTGAGAAAATAAACTATACTTTTTAACCTTGAAGGGTATCTCAAAATACAATGTAACAATAATTTTCGAAACCTATGATCATACTTGTCAAAATAAGAGAGATATCCTTAGAAACACATCAAAACTCGTTGTAGCTACACTTATTAAATGCTAAATTATTATTTTTTATTCACATTACCTAGTTGTCATGAAAATGTATTTTAAGCCTGTCTTAAACTTTTCGATATGAAAAAAATTTAAAATAACTAAGTTGTGAAGTAGTATTACATATATGGTTGTGAAAAATATGCTTCATCTTTGCTAAAATACCTCCTTTCACTTAACATTTCATTTTATGTCAATATCACATAGAAATCATAAATTATATAGAACGCCAAAAGAGGTATCTAAAATAGTCAACCTATGGAGAAAACGCGAGTCTGGTAATATTGCAGTAACTTACTTCAAAATATGATGATTTGGATTCAATTGTATGCTGGGATTGAATGTGCAACCAACTGCTTAAGTTTTCCCTAGATGGCTGCTTCTTGAGCCCCTCCATAGTCTGACTATTTTTGAGTGCCTAATGTAAAGGCTTCTGGCGTTTTATATATTTTATGATTTCTGTGCAATATCATCGAATCTTAAGTAGATACAATTTAATAAAGAAATATTTGGTAACGGTATGATTAAATAAAAATAAGTTTTTTTAATTTATCTTTTGATGTCCGGTCTACACGAAGCTAGTGCTAGTAAGCTAGCGAGCTAGCTACTCTGGCTCCGTGTAAACATAACTAGTTTGGTTTTTAAGCTAGTATGAAACGAGAAATTACACAAATATAAGTACCAATGCACCAGAAAAATTATATATTTGTTTGCCAATGGACCAAAAACAAAGAAAAGCATGGTAACGTGCACTGCAGATATCTGATTTTGTATCCAACAAAAGCACGAGATTTTATTATAAGGATCACTTTGTTTAGTAGTTTTTGTTTTAAATATAGGTTGAAGAAGTAATAGAAAATTATTTTTATTTAAAACCCGCATGAAATGTGGGAGAATATAATTGAAATCAGAAACGTTTCGTATTACACACTTTATAGTCTTGATTACACAGAAAAAAGGAAAACTTATTACAGAAGAATTATTACGTGAAATTTTGGTGTTCATTCGGAATAGTGGTTCTGAAGTTTCTACGGTCGGTACTGTTATTTAATATATAGCGATTTTCTGGGTTGTATAACTCATTTTTATTTATAAAATTTTTCAAATCTCTTCCCTATACTTAAATATAAATTAATCAAAAATCTAAGTTTTTAATCAAAAAATAAGCAGCATCGTTTTTTTTTTGAGAAAAGATTAATTTTAACTTTGTCATTTTATACCATTACTTTTTTGCGTAATTAATCAATTATAAGTAAAATATAGAGTATGTAATAGTAATAATATATTTAAATAATATCAACTAAATAAAAATACAATTAGTTATCTATAACTTTATTTTATAAATCCTAACCTAAATGAATGGACACGAGAAAAAAGAATGAGCGGAACGACATCAAATAGAAAAATATTTAATATGTTAATAACTTTGTAATTTATCTCTTCATTTCTGTAATATACAACCGTTATCATTGTAACACAGTAACGAAACAACAGAGTATGTACATTTTAATCTGATCGGCTATTAGCGTCTTAGCGGTGGATCTCCTAGTTTAGAGACTAAGGGTTAAGACAACAACCGTTTTTTTGCCGGGTTAATCACGTCTTTCACGTCTTTCTTGTTCGAAAGCTAAATAGCAAACCAACTTGAGCATGAAAACTGCGCGCGATGGCATCGGTCTGACTAAAGCACAGTGACTAAAGCCTTGTTCTCATGGACACGAAATTCGCGACAATTCGCCCGAACTATTTAATGGCGGGAAAAAGTCGCAACTTTTAACCAATTTTGCCAACTGCAATATTTTCTATCATTTTCATGATAGTTAAACTTACTAATCACATGTAATAATGAAAATAGTGATAATATTACTGTTTTGCGAAATTTGCGAAAAGTTGACACTTTCTCGCCATTAATAATTTAAATCAAAATCTGCAAAATTCGCGAGAATTTTTACGAATTTCGCATCATGAGGACAAGACGTTATACGGGTATTTAATTTTTCGCACTTCATATTTCTTTTTCAAATAGTTACGTGTAACTTCTAAACAGATGGAGATGGAAAAAAACGAACATTTTGATGATAAAAAGGTTTCGTTTCTGGAAGTATAAATTGTAAATGACTACCTATGTTATGCAAAGTTTTTTTTACTAAAAAGTTGATAGGTTTTAGTTCCATCGGAATTATTTTTTTTCTATTCGTATTTCATTAAATAGTTCATGTTTCATTGAAATTGAATTGTCGAGCAGAAAATCTACTTTCCACGCAAAAATACTAAAGCATAAGTTCAAGAGGAGGTAACTTTCTACACTTGATGAGTCAGATTAAATTCTTTGGAAGTTATAGCTGTAAATTTTACGTTTATCTTTTAATTTAATACCCCAGAGTGGACGTACATGCTTTTACAATAATAGGACACTCTCTCAAAACAGTTTTTGAACTTCTGGAAGTTCTGAGTAGAAATTTTATTAAATCTCTATTGGCAAGTGAAACAACTAAGAACTAATGTTAAAAGTTGAAATTAGGTTTCATTACGAATACGTCAGAAGTTCAAAAGATATCGCAAAATTTATTTTAATGAGTGCCATTATTATTGCAAATGATTGTACATGATGAAAAAAAAGTAGCAATTTGGTTCATATTTGTATGCTTACATAAAACAACATACATATGTAATTATTATTTGTTTATTTAATTTGGAATGTAACTTCCCAGATATAATTAAAAGAAAAATTTACTGAAGTACAGTTTTCTTTCAGAAATAAAAAATGCCGCACGCAACAGAAGGAATGAGTCTGATGACGACTTATATAATTCTCATCACTCTTTTAATAGCACTTTGGGTCCTATATTCTGGAATTTTATAGACAAAATGTGTAAGTAGAAAAAATAAATATGAGTTGTCGAAGTGCTAATTTACAATTTAGTACTAGGCAGTCCATCAAGTTACTAATTAAATTTTATTCTTCCACTGTTATACAGGGTGTACTGCATGAGAACCCACATAGAGCTGGTGCATGAAAAAAGTCTCAACATATTACAATTTAACCTAACATACCTATATACAAAGTTATACACAGGCGGAGTTACAGGCCTTCAAAGTGGGGCCAAATATAAAAAAAATAATATCTCTGAATTACTTTAACTTGAAATAACTAAATTTGGTACATGATTATTAGTCTTTTTTGACTATGAGTTCATGTAAATTGAAACACTACAAGGTGTTCATTAAGGGTGAGTCACCCCTAAAATTGTACCAAACTTTTTTCCATTGATCGAATTTAAAAAGAATAATAATATCCCGCAGAAAAATGTAGCTTAAAACACTTTTTTACTCTTGTTAAATAGTGTTTATTATAATAAATCAAAAAGTCAGTACTAGGATTTGTCTTTGTACGAGATATATTACATTGAGGTTGATTTGTCTACAACATAAATATATTTCGATTGGATAAATATGGTAAGAATAGACCATTATGAGGTTATGTTTTGCAATTCTAATGAGGCGTTGACTGTGTTGAAAAATACAAAATCGATATCCATTCCCAGTATTCATATTTTCCATCAAGACAGATCAGACAAAGATACAAAGAGAAGACAGAAGTTACAAGAATTAAAAGAAAAGAGTGAACACAAGACTATTTGATATATAAATGGTGGGCCGATTATTGTTGAAGTTTCTCATGGTCAGTTTGCAAAAAACCACTGAATAGTCCTAATATACCTTATCATAGTCATGTCATTTATGTTAATATTGAAAGTTTTCTCCCACATAGGTAAGGATGTATTGATGGTTGAACTATTTTGTTTTGAGCCATATTTGGTGGTTTTGAGTGTACAAGTGGTATTGATGCTGTGGAACGTGTTATAAGTGGATATTCGGTTATAAGGTGTAATTCAAGCAGTTGTCATACTGGTGGTGTTTTGATATATTATGTAAAGGACAATTTAACTTTTTCAGTGAAGAAAAAATATGATGAGCAGCCCAATTATTGGTGTCAATTTGTAAATGTTAACGTAAATAGTAATAAGTGGGTAATTGCTGGATTTTCCCATTCACCAAGTGCAAGCCATGCTACTTTTTGTGACGTTTTTGAGGAATGGCTGGAAGAAAGTCTCATATTAAATGAAAAATGTATAATTATTGGTGATGTTAATGTGGACTATTTGGATATCAATAATTTTTATACCAAAAATATAAAGAATATAATCCAATCCTTTGGTTTTTGCCAGTGTGTAACTGATCCAACTAGATGCACTGTACATAGCTCTACTCTAATTGACTATGTAATAACAAATCAGGTAAACTGAATTGCAAAAGTGCACGGAGTGCCTAAAATTACGGATCATTCTGTCATAACTTTGAGTCTCTTAGGTGATGAAGATTTTGTGAAATTTAGTAATAATAATGTTTATCGTAAATTGATGATACTGCATTCTTTGATATAAACTTGGATTTAATTTCAACAGAACAGAATGGCTGGCAAATGCGGATCACATTAATGTAATATACAGAGGTATACATGATAAATGTGAATTGGTTTTAGACCGTGTGGCTCCAATTGTTTCTACAAATGTTAATGTAAATAGGCTCCCTTGGTACGACGGTGAAATTAAATAAAAAACAAAAGAATGTAATGATGCATACAAACGTTTTAATGTGTGGATATATAGAGAATTACTTTGGAACATGTATAAATCTAAACGAAATATAGTTGTACATTTACTGAAAAAAAAAAGAAACGTGAATACTACAGCCGGTGTATTAATGCAAACAATTATGATTCAAAGTCAATGTGGAAAACTTAAAAAGAATAATTAAAGGAAAAAATAAACCATTAAATTTTAGGACTATTAACTTTGATACCGGAGACGATCTGTTTCTGGCTGGTACGGAATTTGATGCAGCAAATAAGTTTAATGTATTTTTTGTCAATAGTATTGTTGAAATTTCTAACTCAATAATTTGTAATAAACAGTCTAATTCTTAGGGATTGCCTATGATTTTTTCAACTTTTGATAGTTTTGAACTCTGGTCGCTGAATGGTCTGACAATCATTACGTCCTTAAAAGATAAAGGTGATTTAAAAGAGGTTTTAAGTGCGAGGTTTCTAAAAGAAATTTCTTGCACCCTGGGTTACATTTTGCTCAATCTTGTAAATACATCGCTGCAGACGTGTAATTTCCCTGTTTATTTGAAGACAAGTATCGTTGTGCCTGTGCCAAATGTACTTGATGCTTGTGAAGTGAGTAGTTTCAGACCTATAAGTACTCTTCCTAATATTGAGAAGGCGCTATAAAGTGAAGTGAAGGAACAATTGCTTAAATATTTTAGCAGGAATAACTTATTTATTGTGAATCAGTCGGGCTTTAGAGATAATTATTCTTGTGTGACTGCCCATCAGCTTACAATATCTAAATGGAAGCAAATAATTGATACTGGGAAATATGTGGTTGCTGTTTTTCTTGATTTCAAAAGAGCATTCGAAACGATAGACAGGGACATTTTATTAAATAAATTAAAATACTATGGAATTAATGGTACTGTATATGAATGGTTTAAGCAATATCTAAGGAATAGAATAGAGGACGAAAGTAGGTGAAGTGGTATCAGATAGGATTGGAAATGGTATTGTTGTACCACACGGCAGCATTTTGGGACCCATATTATTTATTGTTTATTTGAATGATATTAACTATGTTGATGGATTTGATTTTATGAATTTGTTTGCTGATAATACGCTTGTGGCTTGTTGTGGTGATGATTTGGGTGAGGCTGTTGGTCGGATCAATAAATAAACAAAATTAAATGTTAACAAAACTAAGGGAATGATTTTGGACAATAGATAAAAATTAAGTAGGTTAATTATGAATTATATCAGGCAAAAGTTGATAATGCATCTATCGAATGGGTTCATGAAATTAAATATTTAGAATTTGTTATTGATGAAGGTTTGACATGAAAAAGTCATTGTAAATATGTTGAAAAGAAAGTCTCAAAGAAGCTTTACTTTTCTCAAGAATCGTGTCGCATTTGTCAGTTTTTGTTTTGTCTAGAAAAGCAGTGTATAGTACAATCGTGCAGCCTCACTTTGATTATTGCTCTTCACTGTTGTACATTCTGAATACTGGCGATAAGCGATCGTTGCAAAAGCGTCAGAACAGGGGCATGAGAATTATATTACGTTGTAGTCGATATACGCCCAATGGGGCCTTAGTGCTGTAGCCTTTTTGCTACCCTCTCCTTAATTCCAGATTCTTTTACTAAATAAATTATTATTATTATATTAAAACTTGACAGTTAGTAATAAAAAAAGAATATTATCATTCTTTTTAAATTCGATCAATTAAAAAATTGTTTGGTAGAGAGGTGACTTACCATCAATAAACATCTTATAGTGTATCAATTTACTTGAATCCACAGTCAAAGAAGACCAATAATAAACCTAAATCATGTACCAAATTTGGTTATTCCAAGTTAAAGCAATTTAAAAATATTATTTTTTTCGAAATATTTGGCTCCATTTTGAAGGCTTGTAACTTCACCTGGTTAAATTACAATATTTTGGAACCCCCTACATGCACCTCCTCTGTATCAGTTCCTATGCGGAACACCCTGTATAGCTGTAAAAGCATGATTTTGTACAAATACATGTATTTTTTTGCAATTTAAAAAGACTAACAGTTTGCTTGATAGATTAATTTGATTAGAATAGAAAAATTTATATATAATTTTTTGCAGCATAATTTTTTGAAGACCATTTATGTATTTTGTCACACTGAAATAGATAAAGAAAATAAATTTAATTTCCTTAAATCTAGTAATTTTGCTATTAGCGCTATTGCTGAAACTGCATCATCAGTAGGCAGTTGTAGGTTGCTGTAAAGCTTGCAAAATCTATTTTCGAAACGTAGAATAGTGATGACAGTACGTACTGTCAGCAGATTTCTGAACGTAGCCATAGTAGTATACAGAGTGTTTAATAAATAATGGGTCAATATACATATTAAAAAATTAGTGGAGGCAAATATTACAATATGTTTTCAATTAAATTTGTAATACCTAACTGTTGCAATTGGTGTGGAACGGTTTTTGGAAGTGCCAAATTTAAATAATATATCATTTTGATCTTATAGGTAGCGCTCCATAATATGTAGTTGATGTAAAATAAATTCTATATCTAACTTTTTTTAACTAACAATAGAGCAACAATTTTTTTAAATTATAATAATTTGAACTTTTTGAGTGAAAAATGTCATACCTTATGGAAAAATTCTTATGCTTGAATATGGAAACATTTTAGCATTTAAAAAATTCAAAATTATTTTTGTCTTAATACAGTTTCTATTAAGTATGTATAACTTAATAGTTTTATAAATTTCCGAATTATAATACACAACTTAAAAAAAATAATGAAATGGGCAACTTTAAAACGAAACATTAATATTGTTTTAATTCTTAGCCTGCTAGTTCAAATAAGATAAGAGCACTTTTTATTATTATATATCGTACGATCTCAATGAAGTTTGCAAAATTACTAAAAAAAAAAAAATTTCCAACTACACCTACACATATAAAACAGATTTATTGGATTGCTGTGCACTCCCACACCTAACTTGTTACAAATTGTCTTATGTATATTCTGCACTTTTCCTCATCCAAGATAGTTATGCAGAAAAAAATATAGAAAACTATTAAAAAACACGAAACTTCACACTTCTATTATGCAAGTAATTTGTTGTTCACCCCTACAGCTGTTCCAAAATCTATCAACAGATGTCAGCCACGTCGTGATTTTAGCCAATATTTGCGGTAAGGATTCAGACGACATGCCACGGCTGACGTTACGCAATTGTTTTTATTGAACATAATTTTTGAGAGTTTGACGCGTTTGTCATTTTTTGTATTTTAATGTAATACATGTGTAATATATTCGCTGCGTGCAGAGTATGGGGTGGGAGTAATGCAGTCGATGGCAGCGCTTGCAGTGGAGACAAGTTGCATTAAAGTAGACTGTCAGTAGTAGTATGTCAGAGCATATGTGTGTCACAAAGTATAACCTAGATTATACTTTGTGATGTGTGTTTACAAAAGGTATTTAGAAAAATAAATAAATAAATTTGAAATAAATTTTAAATGAAAATTTCAAAATAGGAAAGTGGAACTTTATTTAGCGAATAAATTGCTATTTTGTAGTGTAATATAAAAATGATTGACTTAGCAGTAATTACCGCTACCAATGAAGAGATGATACAGCTCGTGATGTATTTTTTGGGAGACTTCATTATTACTTCCAGTAATTTCCCAAATTCGTTGACGTTATGTTGAGAATTCATAAAGACTAAAAACTTACCAGATTTTTAACAATCTATTATCTATTTAACCACGTTGATGTCACTGTATATATTTGTTGTATATTGGTACATTTACAATCCCCAATAAAGAAAGAACTACTAGCTTTTTACCCGCGGGATTTAAGGCGGGAATTCTTTGTTCCTGAGGTAAGTGATTGAGTAACAAACATCCAAACACACAATCTTTCACATTTATATGTAGGATTATCATTAAACAAATAAATCAATTTACTATTAAAAATAAACATTTATTATGAATGATCAACATTAATTCTTTATAAACATTTATTTATTTATTTATATCTATTCTTATTAATTTATTAGTATCAAATAAAATCTATATTAGATTGCCTATATCTTCTGACTTAAATTTTATGCGATTCACGTGCAAATTTAATATCAGAAATTTTGACAGGCCCATGATAGCCCTGGCAGTTTACAAAGTTGTGAACGCTACGCGGCGCTAACGTCGCGGACATAGCGAATAGTGCAGATGTTTATGATGATTTCGATTTATATGCACTGAGAACGTGTAGTGCGCACTGATACAACGCAAAATTCGATGCGAGTATTATCAAATTTTGCCTGGAAACTCCGAGCGTGCAACTAAATCGAATAAGTATCAGAGTTTAGTGCACATTTCATAACCTCATTATTTGATAAGTTGTAACCAAATTAATTAAAAAGTGTATGGATTTTATTTGTCAATAATGTATTAATTGATTATAAACTACCATAAAAATGCAAGAATGTGCTTTTCAGCTGTTTAGTTTTTTTTTCAAATTTGTTTTTTGGGTAGATCACTGTTTTTTTTTTCAAAATCGTCAATTAAAATGTACACCAGTTTGTCTGTTTCATCAATTTATTTTTGAACTAAAAACAAAACAACTGGTACAAGTAGTAATTAGTAAGTCTAATTACATATTTACTACATCTTCCGATACAATACCAAATCCATTAATGTATTTACTTTTATTTATTCTTTAGAATTATGCTTAATAACATATATTCCTCTTCAGATGAACTATTATATCTAACGAAGAAAATAAATTATCTAGAATAATTACATTCAAAAAATCTTCTACTACCTCCATTTTTAACTTGCACTCCACGATTGAACTGACTATTTTCTCAGTGCAAGAATATTTGCATACTCACCGAATTCGGTGCGAACTGACTTCTAAATCAAACACTTTCAACCAGCATAGTGCACACTCAAAATGTAAATCGAACACAGAAGTTAGATACAGTGCGCACTCAGTGCAAAAGTGCATAAAAATCGAAATCGTCATATATAGTTTTATTATATTCAGTTGCATTTTCTTAAATGTTTTGATGAAAGTGTAATGAATTATTCATTTGTTCGTATGATGCAAGTCATCTGAATTTTTGCCGCAACTATAATATAACTTCCATAACACACTTGGTGCATAAATAACTATTTGAAATGTCAATTAGTTTAGAGCAAGCACATTTTAGTGACATGCATGCAGGATGTCAAAATGCGAACATGATTTTTTTTAAATATAACCTCATGTTCAAATTGAAGCTTAATTACCTCTGCACTTCCAAATTTGTTTTAGCTGTGCCAAGTTATTTTTTGTTTTAATAAACATCTATTTTAATAGAATAATTATTAGACATAATAACAGTCAAACATACAAGAGGTTAAAAAATTTCAAAATAGAAAATATCTCCTAAGCAAAATGCCTTTATTTTTTATTAAAGATATTAACGAATTTGTTTGATAACTCAAGACATACTTAAGTAGTCACGAATGGACAATAATCACATTCCGCAAATAATAATCGCTGCAATTTTTAAAATCAATATCTGAATTCCTTCTCGACGGTTCGGGATTTATGTTGTATTGATCGGAACGACCAATATTTGGTTTTTATGTACCATGTTGACTAATGACTTAGTAGTTGTTACATGACGCACAAGACAATAACTATGGTCAGTCTTGACTACGTACTGCTGGACTATGCAATTGTTATTGTGAGGTTGGCTTGGTGAATTGCAAATAAATGTCTAGGTTTTGGGGTAGTTCTGCATCATTGTAAGTTTGAATGCTCATTCCAACTGGAATAATAGTTAGATTAGGCACTAGAGATGGGAAAAGATTGAACGAGTCGTTTATTTAAAAGATTATTCAAGAAGAATTGTGTGAATCGATTCAGTACTTTTAGAAAGCGATTCATTGAAATAAATTAATTAGCCATCCGATTTGAATGATTGAATTACTTAAAATCTCCCGCTTATATAAATTACAACAAATATTTAAGTCCTGAAATGAGTCGTAGTTAAATGAGAGAATATGAGTTTGTTTACGATTAATATGTGTATCGTACATGCAGTAAAGTAATAAGTCGCGTATAAATCCTTGCCCTCTCGGACGCGAAATTTGCGAAAATTCGCACGACTTATTTAATGGCGGGAAATCAATTTTTAGCAAATTTTACCAATTGCAATATTTTTCATCATTTTCATCATAAAACTTCTGACATGGTAGACTGGCAGAAGCTCAGGTTAAACTTATTAATTCCACATAATGATGAAAATAGCGATAATATTCCTCTTTTGCGAAATTCGCGGAAAGTTTACACTTTCCCCTCATTAACAATTTCAATCAAAATCTGCGAAATTCACGAGAATTTTCGCAAATTTCGCGTCCATGAGAAAAAGGTCTTAATATATATACAGGGTGATTTTGAAAGTGAGGTTGTAGTTTTAGTAAACCTTTATTTATTCGAAAACAAGTGATATGCAAAAAATAGCCCAATAAAATTTTAAAATAAAAAAACCTAAATACCTTAACTATTTTCGCAGTCTACCGGTCCTGTACACTCACAGTTAATGTTGAAAATTATATACGCTTTTGCTCCCAAATTCGTTGTAATAAATAAACAAATCGTCGTGCAGAGGGATGAAATTTATAAGCAAATTTTCTGTGCATTTCGTGGAATAGAGCCAGCCGGTTTTGATTACACTCTCCGCTACACTCATAACATATCCACAGGTCATTATTATCAATACACTTAGGCTATTGTTATATCACTGTCACAAAATTATATCACGCATATACTATAAAATACTTAAAATAATAAAAATACTACGATTCGTTTACGTGTGTGTTACGTTGTTATTTAAGGTTAAGGTTATAAGTGAAGCATGACATCACCAAATACTGTGCGTGCAACTTATCACATATCGCTCTTATCAATGATGTATTGTGAAATAACTCGTGGGCAAGGGTTACTCAGAGTTGGCTACTAAATTTGCAATAATTTTAAACTCAGTTGTCTCGGTTATTAAAAAAAATTATTAGGGCAATACTTTGTAAAGTGATGTATTTTAATGCCTACTGTCACTTAAAATTAATATCCCACTTTCAAAGTCACACTGTATATGTATGTATTAGGTGTGATATAAAATCAAGATCTGTAACTTAATATTTAAAATTAAATACAATTAACTCTTTCAAATAGTAAATATAGAATTGCGTGAGTTAACGAGTATTATTTTCGTGTTAGGGCTTCGGATATGTATTCTTCGTTTAAATAAATAACGAATCGTAGGAATCTATTCTATAAAGAAAGATATCTTTATATAACGTAGACAGCAACTGTCAAATGTAAAAATCTTTTGTATTTTTTGCATCGCATTTTCGTCATTCAACTGATTGCAATTGACTTTATCAGATAAATAACTTCACTTTAATCTAATAAGTTCTAAGTTGTGTTTTAACATTTTTGTTCAAGTTTTGTTCTGCATTAGTTTGTATAAATTGCGAGTTTGTCTTTTTTCATAATTGATAATGTTTTATATTATAAATAGTATCTCCTGTATTTAGATTTTCTGTATGTTTTATTCTTACTTAGATTTTATTTTTCCGTGAATTCTTAGCGTGGTTTTCTTTATTATGTATATGTTTCATTTACGTCAAAAGGTAGTGTTTGATTTAGATGACTAAATAGTATTTCGAATGGTATATATATTTTGGACTACTACGGGATATATTATTATAACCCTTTATGGCGTGTCTTATAGTGATTTTAATTTTTCGTTAGATTTTTATTGTTAAACATCGTATTGATCCAGTAAGGTGGAATGTAATCATTCAACTGGAGAGAATTTAAGCAAAATTGGATAAGGTAATAATAAATGTAATACAATTTTATGTAACCTACATCTGGTGTGGTTTCTAAATTTTGTGCCATTATCATATATAATTTTTCATGGAATTTTTCTACAAATGACCTAAAGGTTATTAGGGTTTCTATTAATTCTACTGCTGACTTTTAGGTAAGTCAGGTAGCTTGTTAATTCTGAAAAAGGTCTCTTAATGTAAAGAATGTGTTATTATTTACAAAAGATCAATGTGAATCATCTTTAAGAGTTTTGATGTAGGGGTAGCATCCGTTGGTGGATACGGTGGTTTTCTTTCATACTGCAAGTATTACAGGTGTTTATATAATTTTAAACATTGCATATAAGTCAATAGTGATTTCTAGAAAATGATAATAACATGGCGTTTTCCCTCGTGTTGTTTTTATTGTCCTTCTCTATGTCTGTCTGTTCCAAAAGTGTTGAACGGTTGAAATTTTGCTTGATCAATTTAATGAAATTCAAATAAATATAGAGTTATCAGACAAGACAAGTTCAGTGGAGGAGCATGCGTTCCAGAGAGAATTGTTTGAGAATGACTATTTTAAATACGTAGCAATTGCCAAGTATATTTTATACATAGTGCGTAAGAAAATTCTGCTTCCGCTTCTGCTTCCTCATCTGTATGCATCAATAATAATGAGTCGTAAGGTACTACAAGGCTACCAACTGTAAATCTGCCAATTTAAAGTAAAGTAAAGTAAAGTAAAGATACGTTTACATCAATTATGAATTGCAATTCGTCAATTTCACAAAATTAAAAATTTCATTTTCTTCGCAGTTGATATAATTAAAAATTTAGAGATTTGTTCGTCAAACTACTGAATTGCATAGAATTTACTTAAGGGACGCTACAATAATGAAGGTTTACTTGTAAATAATCATGTTAAAGCTAGTAGAGAATTAAAGAATCTCACCTTATGTTACGTCAACTTTTAGATGGTATTACTAAATATTTAAGAGCTTTGCAAGCATTAGGACAACTAGCAGAGAGTTGGAATACTTTGATAGTTTATATTATTTCAAATAATCTAGATCCTAAAAATATAAAAGCAAAATTGCCGTCTACAGATGAATTAATAAATTTTCAAAGAAAGGTGTACTTTTTAGAGAATTTATATTCATCAGGCTAAAAAAACTCATTCGTTTCTCAAACAATGTCGAAATGTAAACTTTGCAAATGTAGTCACTATATTAATCAACGTATAATGTTTATAGATGTATCACCTGAAAAAAAGTTTTCTGAAGTAAAACACGTAATATACGTTCAAACTGTCTCAGTGATACGCATAGAAACAAATCCTATCGCTTTGTAATAGTATATAAAAGAAGACATGATACTCTCTTGCATTTTGATAATACACAAGCCAGATCAAAAAATATAAAATGAACAGGGTGAATCATAATAAATTCACTTCAATTGAAGAGCATGGGAGATCTTAATCACATTTTTGCACTACCGAGGCAGTAACTAAGTTAATGTTAACCAAAACGAAATAGGAATAAATCATGGTACTTTTGGTCTGATTCTACAATAGCATTTGAGTGAATAAGTGCTATTCCTACGACATGGAAAGTATTTGTAATAAAAAAAGGTGGGTTTCTCAAATTCAAACTATAACTGACAAGACGTTGGAAACATATAAATGATCAAAATAATTTAAATTTGGATTTATGGTGGCATAGTCCAGATTCTCCATATAGATTAAAGGGCCATTGGCCAGTTGAACTAGAATCGAATAATATAAGTCTGACATTAAGATCAAATGATTGCACATCGGAAATACGTAAACAAGAAATTGTATTAACATCCATATTAAACTCAAACTTATTTCCATTTAACAAATATTTCAAATTTATAAAATTACAGAGAATAATCATTTCTATTAGCAACTCATCCATTGTCGAAATTATTAACAGCGTACGAACGTATTGACTTATTGCATGCTGGTGCACAGCAATTATTAGAATCGTTACGCGAACGATGGATTATATCGGGAAGGAATTTAGTTCGGAAAGTCGTTCACGATTGTATAATTTGCATACGTGCAAAACCAAAACAGGCACAATATCTAATCTAATGGCTAATTTGCCGGTGAATAGAGTTATGTTTAGTCTTTCCTTTCAGAACTGTGGAGTTGATTATTGCGGCTCATCTGAAATTCGGGATAAGAAACTAGGAGATTTAACATTAGCAAAGCCTACGTATGCGTTTTTATTTGTTCAGGAATAAAAGCAATTCATCTAGAGTTGATAAGCAATTTAACTATACAGGCTTTTCTTGCAGCTTTGTACAGATTCGTTTCTAGGCTAGTCAAATATATAAACATGTATCCATATAATGGAACCAATATGATAAGTACAAGTGCTGAACTAGGTAAATTCCTATCCAAAATTAAAGATCCAAATTTAAGTCACGAAGGTGTATTATGGCATTTTATTGCTCCAAGGGCACCACATTTTGGTGGATTGTGGGAGGCTGGAAGAGTAGTTGGGGAATCACTTTAATATATGAACAATTTTTAACCTTTATGCATATACCAGCTAGCCACCTTAGATTCATACGACGATTTATATTAATTTACATATATGCAAAAGTGCACCGTTAGGCCGTTAGGGGGCGACAAAATTTTTCTAAAAATTTTATTAATTTCAAAAAATATTCATATTTTTTTTTGTGCAAGTTAACACTTTTTTAAGTAAATTCTGTCTTGTAAAATTTTGATAACTTTTGCTGTTTATTCGCAATACATTGTTTTTATGCCGACGGTCTATCTAACCTAACATTTATTGTAAAACAAGGAGAGGCACCATTGTGCATGAACTATATTCCCTTCTTATAAGTAGGGGCACATTTCCTACTTCAGCAGGTAAAATTGTTTGTAAGAAATTCAGATACATTTCTCTGTTCAAAGTGGTTACTGGGCCAGTCAAATCCCAGTAAGATTATCAACCAGTTGAGTTGAGTCTTTGAGGCATATGCTATTGATTATTCATCTTGAGAAAGTAGGTACGACTTCTATAGCATTTGTTATTAGTTCGAGTTTCTTAAAATTTGAATATGGCAGTATCGGTTCATTTAATAATAGGGTTTTGCAATGGTTGGCAGATGGTCTGTATTCTGGCATAAGTTCTATCTTTTGAATCTTTTTTAAACATGTGTCAGGGGTTTAATAATTTTTGCAAAATTTTTAATGAACTTCCCGTAGAAACCTAAGAATCCAAGGAAGGATTAGATTTGCCTATGGGATCTCGGAATAGGGAATATTTTTATGGCTTATATTCTCTGAATTTGATCAGATTTCTTCTGTTGTCACTACATGTCTTAGGAATTCGACATTATAGTTAAAATAATTCTGATATGTCCAATTGTATCATTAGATTAACTTCTTCTAAAGTTGGGACTATATTTTTAAGTTGTCAATATGCTCTTGTGTCCAAAAAACAATGAATATGATCGAGATATACTAGGCATGTTTTATTAATGTGTTGTCTTAAGACATTGTCAATCATCATCTGGAAAGCACTAGGTGCATTTTTACGTCCAAAAGGTATCCTTAAGAACTCATTGTGGCCATGTTTCTAATTTATCGAAAATATCCATGAAGTTTGGAATGAGGTACCATTGGGTAATCGTTTTAAAAATTTAAAGAAAGATAGTGCACGATCATTCTCCATTTATTTTTGGCGGAGTGTTCTGAAAGATATCGGACTAGTATCGGATATTCTTGACTAAATTCCTGATTGCTTGTTTCATGTTTCAAATGATTTGTTGGAATGGAATCTTGATTATTTATTTCAGAATTTTCTCCATTTGTAATGACCTCATAATTAAATCATTTGTATATTTATTCATTGAAGGGCGTTTGTGGCTAATTAAAAGAAACTAATTGATGTCGACTTGTTAAGCTATGGACTTCAATTTTGACAATGTAATTCACACTAGTTAGCAATATTTCTGAAACGTAAAATTTTGCTGATCGAAATTCAAGAATTATTAATGGTCCGTTTTCCGTTATTACACGAATTTGTATGCGTCATTTTTTGAGAGATTTAGGTCATAGCTATGTATGTTGAAATTATCTCTTACATAAAAAGGAATTTGTACATGTTCATTTAGCGTGGTTTGGAAAATTAATATTTAGTTTTGCACTTACAGTTGATATAAAGCACAATTTATTGGGATGTCAGAATTAGATTTCTGAAAGAGTGGTGCATTGCCTGCTAAATCGCATCACTTGTCTGTCGAATCAGCTGAATTTCAATCTAGAATATTGTAATGTATTGCAGTGTGGCGACTCCATTGTTGGTATTTGTAAACATAAATACCAGGTCGTAAATGTCAGAAATTGATGTTGACACTGTAATAACTTACGTTTCAATAGTAACTATTTATCTAATTAATTTTATAAAAATTGCATGTATTCTTTATACAGTTACTATTTCAAAACTAAAATATACCATACTGATATTTCTATACTCAACACAAAGTACTTATGTTCAAATATTTTATATTTTTAATAAAACTAGTTACATAATGGACTGCTCCTTCACTTTCACCATGAAAAGCACAATGCGTATTATTTTAATTTAATAAGTTGGTGTTATAAACAAACCAATCAAAAAAGTACTTTTTAGTATATCTGATTATTTTAAATAAATTAGTCAAACGAGAAATAATCAACGGTTAAGTTAGTTCTTGAAAAATGCTTTGTCTACTAGCCAATTAGTTTACAAACTAACCAACTTTAAACTTTAGCCGTTATATAGAAATAGAATAAGTAAAGATAAAAATGTATACAGAGGTTATCTAAAAACTAATATTACTGGTATGTCTTTGACACCAAATATCTTGAGATATGACATACCCGAAATCTCACCAGCCGCCGCTGAGCCTAGCTAAAGCTATGAAGCAAAAGAAATAATGCTGTAGACAAGGTTCAATATCTAAAATATAAAATGTCAATAGTGTTGACTATATTTGCACTTTGCTTAAGGAAAATATTACATTTTGTATTTTTTTGAACGTCCTGTATGTCCAATTGCATATTTGATTTTGATGTTAATTATTTCCCAACGTAAGTAAAATTTTCTATAATGAACAATCTCGAGAAACTACAATAAACAGGTTTACAAGACTGTGTTACCCCATCCGAGAACACACTGTATTTAATGGTTTATTTTTCCTTTTAATGTTGAAATAACAGTCACCAAAATGAACATGTATAATTTATTGACACAAAGTATATAATATATGTATATTGACACCAGGAAATAGTTTATTCTGGGTTTATTCTAAGTTCTGGGGTAGCTGGATTTGAATGCCGAAATTGTAGAAACAAACTATTACAATAATAAATCTAAATATTACTGTAATCCTAAGCACTCTATCCCAATATGTAACAATATACAGGGTGCAAAACGGAATTTGAGAAAAGAACTACTCTGCGAGCTAATGCTCCGACCAGTCGAATATGCCGCCGGTTTTTGCAGTAATTCCACAGCAGTATTATCACAACAGGCGAGTTACTTTGGTTAAAAATCACTCGACCATTACGTTTACATTACACAAAAAATATTCAACTACATATACCACTGTATTTCACATTTTGGTAATCAGAAGTTTGTACACCTTATTTCCTTTTTTATGAAATTCATTTGAATTTTGTGCGATTTCAATTTCGTGGTCAGTCTCTGCCATTAAAAAAATAGATAGTAAATAATTGACAACAATATAATTGCTCTGTTTCGAAAATGATTTCTCCAAAAAATATGTTCATGTATTTCCATTACTTTTGCATAAGAGGAACAAAGGATGCTATAGTTGCGACATTGTAACGATTCACGATCTAAATAATTCTGCCCATTTGTAGTGAAGGCATTTTAGACTACATAAAATTAAGTAAACATACATTTCCAAAGTCTGACAACCATGGAAATACGTGGTGTAGAACTAACTACATCTATCGGCCGTTCACTACTCCATGCTGGACAAAGGCAGCTAGGTTATTCGTCAGATAACTCTCCTATGGCATACTGATGAGAGCTAATAAGCTCGAAACCGGTATATGTCTGGTGGGCTACTGACTCTAGCTGTTGCTATAGGTTTTCCAGATGTAATTCAATATTGGTCGGGGCATTGTTTTATAGAATTTCGTGTTTGCAACCATGGAAATGTAAATTTCTCTGTATCACTACCTTAACATAAGAGTTTAATTCTTTGTCTTATTGTAGGCCAGAGAAAACATTTGTATTTTCCGAACCTCTATAATATATATCCACCTAACTTCTCAATATACCTACATATCTTTTTCCTTTTCTTTTTAGTGTGATAAAATACATAATGTTCAGATATTCTTTATGATGTTACTAAATTATTGTTCAATTATGTTTTCTTTTATTTCAGGATTTGGATTTATTAAGTATATTACTCTAATCATCTATTACAATCATCCACCCTAGAAAATATGTTCTATATATTATTGAATATAAGTAAATATAATATAATCATGCATAGAAAACGGGAACGTGGTACGTGCCATTGTACTTCATTATAACTATTCTTTGTATTTTTGTAATTGTTAAAGTATTTATTATAATTGAAGTTAAAAAATGTAAATAAAAATAGATTTTTTTAATAAGGTATAGTAGATTTTTTTAATTTTTTTGAATATCTAAATACCTTATTATTTATTTATTTATTTAACACATACACTGCCTACAGTACACAACCAATTACAGGGTAGGAAAAATAGAATTTACCAAAAACAGAAAACAGAACATATACAGTAGGTACACAAAATACATTATATTATCAGTTACACTGAAAAAAGCAGTAATAATTAAATTGTGTTATTATTCGCAAAAATATTTTTTTCGGCAGTGTGAAGTGTTTATCAAGTAGTTTAATGTACCTATACAGGATGTTGCAGTGTATACAGAAAATTTAGAGGCAGTTTCCTTGACAAGTTTTAAGGATTAAAAGTTAAAAGTTACAGCCCCTTAAAGGAGGGGGGATTTTTTCAATTTTTCTCAAAAACAGTTGATTATAAACAGACGAATTTTTGCAGGAACGTAATACTTATAAAATCATATTTTACTGACATATTTTCCCTTTTGCTGGCTTGTTATAAAGGGGTGAAATAAACTCACTCCTCCCATGTTTATTTTTTAAACTTTCATATACCTTATTCAGAAAACTTTGTGTCTCAAAAATTTCATATTCTTAGCTTTTGAGAAAAAATATTTTTAGAACGATGCCAAGTTATGATATCACCGACTTATTGTGTAATTTATTCTTAGTAGGCTGCTGTGACTTAAATTACTTTTCAGTAAATGCCAATAAATTAACAATAATGCCAAGTTTTAAATATAGTGCATATCAATATTTAGCATTTAATTATGAAAGGTGCTAAATCTTTATATATACTCTATTTAAAAATGATATTGAAATTGTTTGACATTTACCGAAAAGTACAGGAACGTACAAAGAACAACTGTATTATGCTGTCAAATTTATGGAAAAACGGAATAACAGCAGATAATATTAAGTGCACAGGACATGATTTAAGACAAAGAATATACGAAATGGTCCGAAAGATTTGGAGAAGAGAATTATGCCTGAAGATTGGAAAGATGCTATGATTATACCAATTTTAAAAGAGAGAGATGCAACAGACTGCAGAAACTATAGTGGTATATCATTACTAGATATAGGGTATAAAATCATGGCAACGTTAATAAAACAGAGAATAGAACCTATAACAGAACTACAGATAGGGGAGTATTAAGCAGGTTTTAGAAAGGGGAGGACAACAATGGACCAAATCTTCATGGTGAAGGAAATCCTTACTACATGCTATGAATATGGGATTAAAACAATAGTCTTATTTGTGAACTTCTGGAAAGCATATGATTCGGCCAAAAGAAGTAAACTAAGTAAAATATTGAAACAACTTTGGATACCAATCAAACTGATTAGACTATTGAAAATGACATTAGAAAATACTAAAAGCAAGGTACGAATAAAAGGTGAATGTTCGGAAGGTTTTACTATTTACACAGGACTCAGACAAGGAGACCGACTCTCAACGCTTCTTTTTAATTTAGTACTAGAAAAGGTCATAAGAGGTAGTCAGTTGAACAGAGCAGGACACATATTGTTTAAAAGTCACCAAATTGTAAGTTATGAAGATGACGTGGCCATTATTGCTAGAGATAGTAGGGAATTAGAAGAAGTAACGAGAAAGCTTGCGGAGGAAGCACGTAAAGTGGGATTGCAGATAAATCAAGAGAAAAGTAAGCTTTTGAGAATAGGAGAACAAAAAAAAGATATCAATTTCAAACACAGTATGGAGAAATGTAGTTTGAAGAAGTTGCAGAATATGTGTATTTGGGGGCGCTAATAATAGCTAACTGTGATGAGGAGCAAGACATTAATAGAAGTTCGGCAGCAGTCAACTACCTAATTAAATCAAAAAATTTGTCCAGAGGAGTATAAAACAATTTTGAGACCGACATCACTGTATGGCAGTGAAACCTGGGTGCTCAATAAGAAGTCAAAAGAAAACCTTTTAAGGTGGGAAAGGATGATCGTAAGAATAATTCTAAGAGACAAGAAAACGGAGGAAGGCTATGTAAGAAGAAATAATGAGAAAAGATATGCAATGTACCAGGCACCAACAATAGACGAAGTTGTAAAAGCCAGAAGAGTGCAGTGGCTAGGGCATCTAGAACGTATGGAAGATGAAAGGACAGTTAAAAAAATGTAGGGAGTAAACCAAACTACAAGAAAAAAAGAGGGAGACCGACGAAGCGATGGAGAGAGGCAGTGGCAATAGATCTAAGGGAGAAAAAAAATGTCACGGATTAGAAAAGAAAGGTGAAGAATAGAATGAAGTAGAGGAGAATAACGCAGCTCTGGGCCTTAAAGGCCTGTAAAAGCTTTATATATATAATTAAATAATTGATTACCTATAAGTTGAGTATTAATAATAAACCTCAGTACATTGAAAGCGAATAAAAATTTAATTTATAAACTGCTAAGATTTACTGAATTAGAAACAATAAAATAAAACTGAAACTAACTTAATATTTACAATTTTTACGGCGCCGTTTTCATTTCATGTTTTTCTTTATGCTTAACAGTTGACTGCTAAAACTGTATGTGCACATAGTTGTCATGTTGCCAAATAGAAAACAATAAAAGCTTTAGAAAAAAGATATAATATGCTACTATTTGGATATTTATAAAAATGAGTTTTATTTGTAGTAATTCACTGATTAAGCTTTAATAACTACATCTGAGAATGTACCTACCTATAATAAATACGTATAACTACCTACCTAATATTTTATTTATTTTATAAATTGTAGGTCTTTATTATTTCATTATTTTGCATATTTACATTGTTAAAAACCAGTTAAACCTATTTCGGATGATTCTGTTTCTATTATAAAAATAATATAGCTAAAAAAATTTAACACAATAGTTTTGCTGACATTAGGTCAGTTCAATTTTAAAGTGAACATTTTTTTAGCCATTTGTTCCAAAAATATTATTCCCAATTGCTCTATGTCGAAATATTTATGAGTATAGTTTTTATGTAAAATTTATTTATTGAGCTAATTAATACTTACTGATTTCTTAAATGTTCAAATACTAGAAATAAAGTTACTAGTTATGTAATCATTTGCGAAATAGGTACAGATTATTGAAGACCAATTATCACTGGTTTTATTTTTAAGTTAAAGATCGCTCACATTATTCCTGCATGGACCAACACAGCGCGGACCTGCAAACCTGCACGAGTTTGCATACTTGTCCAGCACGGACCAGCAACTTTTTGGCTGGTTATGTGTGTGGCAAACGTTTTGAAGTTTTTAAGTAGTAGTTGAGTGTAGCTCAAAAGAAAAAATATATATTTTAGTGATGTTGTATGAAGAGGAGGAGGAGGAGGAAGCCAGGGAAATGAGTTTTGGGTTCACTCTATCCATAAAAAGAAAGAGAGAGAGAGATCAATCAAATTTTCATTTTCAGTTTTACCGAATGTCACAAAAAATTTTGTTTGATCTGTTGAATCGTTCGCGCCTACAGTACCAAAACACAAGATTTCGCAGAGCAGTGCCATCTGACGAAACACTTTCAGTTTGTTTAAGGTAAGTAAATAGAGGTTACTACTCAGTTCAGTGACACATTTACAATTCAACTGACTTTTGACGACCAAAACTTACTTCGAACTAGCGTGGCCTGGTATGGAAATTACAGACCACCGACTTGAACTGCAGGACGGTCGTTGCAAGTCACAAACCTAGAAAAAATATGTAGGTTTGTGTTGCAAGTGACGGTATATATCTATGGTACATACAAATGCTGCTCTATACTCTGTTTTTAAACTAAGAGGATAAAATGAAGAAGTCATATATACACAGGAAAAAGTAACTAGAAAATATAACTAGATCAATTTGGCGGTAAATTTGAAAAACAAAAACAGAAAAAATGCACTAAAATCAATACAATTCGTTGCTGGGTTATGAAAAAAAACTGTTTATTTGCTTTTGGATTAACACGAATGAATAATAATCACAAAATAAGTCTACAAAGTCGCACCGTTATTCTTAAGGTTAGTAGTTGACAGTACTGACATTGACAATAAACATGAATTTATGTAGGGCTATGTAAACTTGGCGACTTCTCTTAGTTTAAAAATGAAGTAGTGTGTGATGTTCTATTAAATAACATGGGAACAGTCATGAGCAGGTTTTGTAGGTCCATACATACATGTATTCTCGTCCACAGCATAAAGGTTTCTAACCCAAATCAGTACCATATTTTTTTGTGCTTCACACATGTGCCTAGACAAAAACAATTATTGGCACAACCTAATCATGAATTCTTATTAATAGTCCACCTGCTCATCAGTTTAAAAGTAGTAGGTATTATGTTATTTATGTTAAGTTGAATACCTTTATGTTGCGACCACTGCACATAGATATTGGTAGGTACGTAAATACAATATCTAATGGTCGGTCGGTAATGGTTAGGTCGGTCAGTGGTCGCGCGGTTTAAGGTGTCAGTACTTGAATAGAGGTGACTAGATCGGTGTGGGTTCGCGCCCAGCTGCCGGTAGACCGTATATAAGCTATATTCGTGGAGAGGATTGGCACCCTCTCTGTGGGTATGGTAGGGTGGAAAAATGTTAGCTTGGGTCAATATGAGAGATTGATACCGGTTGATATTTGACTACCCCCCTAATTAATGAGGTTTTCCAGGTTTCCCTCATTCCTGCACTGAATAGTGGTTAGGGCCTACCAACGTAAGTCGTTCCTGGGCGCAAATACGGCCTGCTTAATAATAATATGCCGCCCCCTCTCCCCCACAAGTCTCCGACTGGGCTAATCCCTGTGATTAGAATGAGGGGTAGAGATATTATTATTAATGCCTGTTGTAATAATAACAGTAGGTAAGTATGTACCTATTCGTCGGGTGTATTTTTGAGAGTAAGCATATTTTTTATAACTGTTCGCTCCGTAAAGATGTCATTGACATTGTTAGAACACAGGTTTATTTAAAGAATATACATTGCTTTCAAAAATGAGACAAACTATTGGAATGATATCAAACAAGATGAGTAAGATTTTTATGTTTTTTTCTTTTTATAGAACGTTCATTTTTATAAATGCCAGAAATTTTTTGTTACACTTCTGCAGCTTTGCCCGCTGCTGATATAACAGCTATTTTTGATTTATTATTACATACGCTTATTATTTTTAGTAGTAAATATCAGAAAATGGGCATCCCTTTGTTGATATTGGCAATTATATCTTCATAATTAATTTTTGAAAAACATTAAATAAATAAAATTATAAATTATTTGTTGAAAATTATTAAATTATGGAAAACAATGTATTAGGAAGGTATATAATGATTGTCTGGTCTATATTTTTATACCTATATTTTTAAAAATAATGAAATAAACATTTTAAATATTTTTTACATTTAGCAATTTTTACTGTAATGATTCAGTAAAATATGTCTCTCACATATCTACCTTGGCAAAAATAATAGCAAGTTTTTCAAATTGTATCAAAATAGAAATATATTTTATTTGGACAATACATACCTTACCCAATATGTATGGAATGAAGTTTATAACTTTTTAAAAACATTATACAAAAAAATGCTCAGACAAACGTTTTTTTTGCAATTTTATTTTTTATATGACACCATCACAGATTACCAAAAAAGAGCCATGTCCTTATTTCGATTCAACTCTTTTTTGTGTACGGGCGTGTAACTTGTAAGGGTTTGAACAATTTTTTTAATAAAAACTAACAGGTCTGTTCAAGCAAGGAATCCAGACTGATTCCAAACTGTTAAAAACGTTCGTCCAATTACTTCTTGCAGGATGTTTACTAACAAATTTATAACTTTACTGGTTGAATATTTCTGACAGTTTGAAACCATTCCAAATTCCTTATTAAGAATTAAAAAATCTGAATTCACAAGCTTTGCCAAAGAGAGGTAGGCAGTTCCCTTGTATATGGGACAATTTTGACACTTTTGCAATTGACGTCAACTTGTCAACAAGTCATAAGTCATACCAGAAAAAAAATAATAAAGCCGACTTCAGAGAACGACGTAGTGTTGCCAGCAACACGAAGTCACATGATTTTCTGCCATGAAATATTAACCTTATTCCCCTCTTTTCACAGTTGAAATCGGGGAAGTTCAAAATTTTTAACTTCAACTATCTAACGGAGCAATAGTTGTATACAACATAACCAGCAATAATAAAACCCATTTTATAAAATATTTATTTCATAAAAATTAAATTGGTGGTGCGGATGTTGCCAGCAACACAACATTATTTTCTGATGCCGGTTTAACTGTTCAGTATATATTTATATTCATTCTTTGCTTCATCAACATTCGGGTACATAATTTTTTACATATTTCGTATCTTCCTGCCCCCGGGGTGGACTGTGAAAATGTTGCTAATTCGATATGACAATACCTACACAAAATAAAAGTTTCAGTTATTAATATATTTTGCAAGCTCAACAATCTTGATTATTGTTTATCAACTAGATGAGTAGAAGCGAAAGAAGGCAGTTTGAAATTGACAGTTCAGCCTATACATTTTTGCATATGGTCGTAACCATACAAATCAATAAATTATTTCCCAGAATTGCAGAAAAGCTGCTATAAAAATCGAGCAAGTCTTATATTTTAAAAGTGCAAGAATCTTTCAGATGTGATGGCTTTTGCAATACGCTGCTGTTCAGTGTGCATGTCTAAGTGTCAGAGACGTGCATCTTTCAGAAAGAATTGTAGACTGTAAAGCGGCTTTGAGGACTGTCCTTCCGAAATAAGGATAGGTGATATAATAATCGGATACGAGGATGACAAAAGGATCGATCACAAATCGAAACCTGCAACCTCTTCAACAGACTCTATCTCCGCTAAACCACAAGCCATTTTTCGTAATTTGTCAATCTACGGCCTTCTGAATTTGGATGGTGTACATAATAAAGCATTAGATTTATAGCGAAGCTTATAAAACCAATGTAATAAGGTGTTGTTAGAATTGCCACCAACAATCTTCTTATCTATTAGATATAGCGAGTATTTTTGCATGTTTTCAGATTCTCAAACAATTTAAGATGCATTTCACAATTTCCGCCAAATAAGCATGTTTAGTAAAAGTAAGGACAGAAGAACAATATAGAGGCTGTGGTAACGTAAGGACTTCCGAAATGGCAGTTGGACACTTTAGCGAAGACACAAATTCCGTGCTTAATTCTGCAGACAACGCAATTTAGCAGACGATGGTTATAGTGGTGGTGGCAACTCTGGGTTTCGCTTTGACTTATCTGATAGCAAAGCTTATATGACCAATGTTATATACAATACAAATACGTTTTAAACATTAATAAAAAAATCAAGATGAACGTTTCAAATTTTGGGTAATTTACTGTAGCGTAAAACTCTCAAATCTTATCACTTATTTTCGAGCATAGACGTCGATTTAATGAGGACAAATGGGGCACTTGCCTCCCAGCAAATCTGCAAGGGAGGTAAAGCCCTCCCCCAATTTTTTTTAGTAAGGTCGTAAAAGAAGTATTTACTACTTAGCTCAAATATTTTAAAATAGTAACATCGCCGAGATGTTGCGACAAGCCATTCATTGTTACTATAATACAAAATAGTGCAATCGTTTTGTGATTTTTGTTTTGTTGTATTTTGTTACGTATTTCATAATTTTATAAGAATTTATGCAATAAATAGATATATAGCTCAGAAATATTTTATTTTAGGTTTTGGGTCAAATAACCTATAAATAAATAGTAGGTAGGTATAGTATTTATTTAGAATGAAAACATCTATTAACCTGGCAAACTAACGTCAACGGCCGCCAAAAACAAGATGGATATTTTGTTGCTAATTTGTACCTACAGTTTCAATTTTGTAGCTTGCGCCGATTTCGATAGCAAAGCGATATTTGCCTCATATTTAGATGCTCTTCGAGTACCCTCAGAAGGTGCATATTTTTTCCAAAAATAAAAACATTTGATCATTCAAGTTAAATGTATTGGGTCTTTTTGAGTTTTTTTGAAATAAAGCTACGGCTTAGGGATATAAGCGAGTTTATTGCGGCTAATTATAAAATCAGACTAACTGGTCAGCGCATCCGGTCGAGTAAACAGGGTGATTCAGGTTCAATCTTGATAACTTCAGGAATCAATAGAACAGGTTAAAATAATGTTCATTTGTGATATAAACTTATTTCCTAAAACGCATCGTTTCCGAGCGTTGAAGTAGGAATTTTGTTCTCGTTTTTCCCTCATAACTTTTGAACCACTTATATCCGATTTAAGTGAAATTCGGAACACAAACACTCCTTATGATCTTACATAAGCTTCTTAGCCCTCTTAGAAGTGTGTAAACGTTCTTGGCATTTTATCTTAGCACTAAAAATGATCTTTAAATAATACATTTGACAATGATTTTCACAAACGTCAGTTTAAACAAATCACTGAGTTTTGTTTTCATGGGTTGCTATAAAGTTAAATGAAATTTACGTGGCTGATGTGCTACACTGTCACCAATTTCTTTGAATATCTCAGAAACAATACCAAACGTCGAAAAAAAAACAGGAGACGAGAAAGTTTCGAAATTAATCAGTTGAAAGTGGTGTGTAGATGTTTTATTGATTTTTTTTTTGTAGTTTTGAAATAAAGTGAGAGAGGGGTAACATACAAAATACACTTCTAAGAGGGGTAGGTAGTTCAAACTTAAGAAGCTTATGCAAGATCATAAGGAGTATTCGTGTTCCGAATTTCACTTAAATCGGATAATTGGTTCAAAAGTTATGAGGGAAAAAGGAGACAAAAATTCCTACTTCAACGCCCTCTATCTTGAAAACGATGCGTTTTAGGAAATAAGTTTATATCACAAATGAAAATTTTTTTAACCTGTTCTATCGATTCCTGAAGTTAGCAAGATTAAACCTGAATCACCCTGTATAATAGAAACTAGATGTGCTGACTACACACATTTTTTATGAAGCGATAATAATATTACATAACTTTAGCTACGGGTAGATTACAGGGTGATAACAAAAATATATAATAAAGTCTTTATATAATTCCTCCCCTCTTAGAAGGAACTTTGGGAGGTGTTGACCCTTCTGGGTCTACAACGGGTCGAAGTGATGGTCTCGGCGCTGGTTTTGGTTTATGTCTTCGCACAAACCATGTTCATACATGGTTCATAGTTCATACTCTTTCGGAAGAAGTAAGAAGAGAATTATAAGTCCAATCAGGATACAAGTGATCCATTGGGTCCATGAGGGGGTGCTCACTGAAGAGGGGTCTATCAAACGGACTCCGACATCCATAGCTTGAATTTGAGAATTAAGACCTTAGAGGTATTCTATTGTGTTGTTGAGGGTGGTATTAGAGTAATGTTTGCTTCTACCGCAGGTAATACAAGGGCTGATAACTGTAGAGTGGAAATTGGCATGAAGAATTTACGCCCATTTAGAATCAATGTACATCCTTCAGAGTTGATAATAAGAGTGTCTTCTGTAATAAAGTGATGAACGGAATTTTTACATATTTCTTCAATATGTATTGGACGAGAAGGTAAAACTAGTAGTTGTCCAGATGGTAGCATGATCACACGGTCTCTATGGTATTACAACTTGTAGAAGGTACATGCGGAACTGTTATAATTAGAAATGACATTTGGGATGCAGGCAAGATCTTACTCATGGATTTCTTCTATGGACTGGTAGTACTTTCCAATCTTAGATGGCTTAGATGGTAACCATTTGTATATATCTGCTTCTTTACCTAGTGCTACATAGGGTTGCTTGGGAATAATGGATAGGTTTGATGATGACATGAAAATTTGGAAAAGGCTATACTCTTCTGGATTATAAATTGGGATAAGGATTTCCATATAAATAGTTGATTTTGAAATATGATCTTTTATATGAAAAAGAGAATAAACTGAACTTTGATCTAAAGTGGGTAGCACTGAAACATCGTATAAAGTATGTACAAAATTTCTGCAATTACTAAAGACGAAATCACATCAGAATGGACAATATTCAGATGCCCAAATAATAGTCCATTTTCAATTTAGTCTAAAATTTCGAGGGTTATAGTCATTTATCAAAGTTTTCGTGTCAATAAAATCTGTAGCTAATTTCCAATAATTATTAATTTCGGTCATGACTTTAGTTATTTCTGTTGTAAATTTGTTTAGGATAGATAATTTAGTGAGCTGTTTGTTGATATTTTGCTGATTTTTATAAATAATATCGATCTTTTGTTCTAGCACTTCTTTTTCGTCGTTACTCATAAGTCCGAAAAGTTCTGAATATATATTCCCAATGGGGTTCAACAGACCTCGCTTCATTCGAGTTTCTGAAGAAGTTAGTATCTCGATTAGATAGGTATAACAACTGATTGTGCCAAAACTGTGAATATGTTGTTCGATTTCGGTTAAATTTATAATATGGACAAAGGAATGATAAGAAGCAACTGTCTTCAAGGGCCCAAGGTTAATGGGTAGTATTGGGTTATTGACTGGTATTAGATCTAGTCCTAGAGCTAGGTCCTTCGTTAACATCGTCATTGTCAGCCTTAGTAAAAGGACCATTTTTCTGTAACAAGGAAGGTTGTTTAAGTTTTCGTTTCTTTTTATTTTGGATTTATGGTATTTGCCTTTTTTTGCTAAGGCTGTTACGTCTAGGTCTTGTATTACTTTTACCTTTTCAAAAGGATTCTGCGTCTTTGTAGACCAAGGAGTTTTTGTTTTTAAATATACCAGGTCGTCTGGTTCTATAGATTCTGGTTTCGACTTATCTTGGTTTAATTTTGAATTACGTTTTTCTTTTTTCAATTTAATTTGAATTTGTTCGTTAAGTTTTTCTGGCAGTTTCCTAGAGTTTTCGATAAAGTCTTGAGTCGTTTCTACATCGTCTAATAAAGGGATATGGTCTTTGTGAATTGAGGAAAAAAGCATCGTGAAGGGTGTTTGTTGGGTTGCCGAATGAATGGAGTTATTATAGCTAGTGACAGCCAATTTGATTAAATATTCTAAAGGTTTATGAGGGTTTTCTGCACTTAAAACTCGGACCGCTTCTAATAATGTAGAGTGGAATCGCTCTATGGGACTATTGCTCTGGAAATTTTGTGTAGATGTCACATGAATTTGAATATTATAAAGTTTGCAAAATTGTTTGAAAAGTTCATTCACGAATGCCTTTCCGGGGTCGTGAACTATTCTTCTAGGAGTTCCGAAGAAAGATGAGAGAAATGTAATCAATCAATGGTGTCTAGAGCGTTACGAGAAGCTATTTTTATGACTTGGCCAAATTTTGAAAAGGGGTCGAATAGTGTTAGAAATATTTCTTTTTCGATAAGAAATAGATCGATATGAAGAGATTCAAGAGGGCGTGATGAGGTTGGAGTAGTTTAAATTTGGACCTTTTGTGGGTTGCAATCGTATTTCGTAAGATTGCAAATTTCACACTTATTGATGTAGTTTTGTACATCTGCAGAGAGGTTAGGCCAATATAATTTCTGAGAGATTCGTTTAATAGTTTCGTTTATACATCTATGCGTGGTTTTGGTTTCATGGAAAAAATTAATTTGTTCTTGTCTGTCGTTTTCTGAAACTAAGTCTTTAAGAAAGTTATTAGAAGTTACTACTTTAGTGTCTGGAGAGAAATTTGTTGATAGAACTCGGAGAGTTTTTATTTGTTCAGAATGGAAGTATAAACAAGTTAACTGAGTATTACAGAGATAGTTTTCCAATACGTTCGTTATTTCTTCGTCGGAAATAGAAGTATGAACAGTTATACTAGTACGCGTTTTTCCAGGAAAAAGTCTTATTGTACGAATAACGACGCGCACAATTATGTTCGGAGTATCAACTAAAAATAGCTGACGTTGGTAGCGTTGATATTTTCGACATTATCACCTAATTCATTGGCATTTAATTCATCGATTCTAATTCTTGAAAGGGTATCGGCTACTTTATTTTCGGTACCCTTCGGTACCCTTCTTGTAATGTACGGTATAATCGTATTCTTCTAATTTAATTCTCCAACGCGTAAGTTTATCAGATGAATCTTTTAGGCTAAAAAGCCATTGTAAAGGTCTGTGATCTGAATACATTTTGAATTTATGTCCATATAAATATGGTCTGAAATTGTCTGTAGCCCAAACGATTGCTAGGAGTTCTTTTTCGATAGTGGAGTAACGTGTTTCGGCGGGATTAAGTGTACGTGAAGAGTAAAAAATAGGCTTTTCGTTTTGTGACAGAACAGCACCTAAGGCAAAATTTGACGTATCGATTGTAACTTCAAATGGCAAATTGAAGTCGGGAAAAACCAAAATAGGACTGTTAGTAATTAGTGTTTTGCATTTATCGAATGCTTCTATAAACTCTTTAATATGTGTAATCCTTTGGTTCTTTTTTAGACAAGATGTAAATGGTTTTGTAAAATTGTTAATAAACCTACGATAGTAGCCTACTAGTCCAAGGAAGGATTATATTTCCTTAGCTGTTTTTGGGATAGGAAAATTTTTGATTGCTAAAATTTTATCTGGATTAGGTCTAAGTCCGTCCGGCGTTATCACGTGTCCTAAAAATGTTGTTTCTTTTCGTAAAAATTCGGATTTATCGATTTGGATTTTAAAATTAGCTCTGTCAAGGGCTTTAAAAACAAGTTCAAGATTTTAAATATGTTCGGTCAAGGCACTGGAAAAGACGATGATGTCGTCCATGCATACTAGGCACACTCGGTTTTGTAGTTCTTTCAATACGTTATCCATGACACTTTGAAACGTCGCAGGCGCGTTTTTTAAACCAAAAATAAAAGTTTTGTCTTGGTGGTAACTGAGGTTGTCTTGTTTGTTGAATAGCTTGCGAATTTTGCCTTGGCAAAAGGGCTAAATCATTTCGAAAATATGGCCGGGGAACAACAGGTGGCGGTCTTGTTAGTGGTTGAAAAGTTTTCGTGGATTGAGATACTGGTAAACGGCGACTAGAATTTTTAAATTCGAAAAACGTTTCTAATTCTAAAATAGCTTGCACTACTTGTTCAATAGTATCAAGATCTGGTCGAGATAAAATAATGCGGTAAATTGTTTTTAAGTTTGTTTAATAAAAGAGACAAATATACAGATTGTAGAAAAATTTCTTTCTATTGAGTCATTATACTGTAATTGAATTTTTTGCACAATTTTCAATTGCATTGCCAAAACACGGTTGTAAAAAGACGAAATAGGTTCCCTAAAATTATATTGAAGCATACATATCTCGTTTTGCCACGTCTGAAGAGATTTATGGTCAGAATAGTTCTGAATTAGCAAGTTCCTAATTAAAGGCCAACTTTGCAGCTCATGGCGACCTAAAACAAGGGATCGAGCTGGACCTTTTAATTTATTTTTTATTAAGTTTAGTAACAGATGCCACTGAAGTTCGTTGGGTTGAGGTAAATCTAACTCGATGAGAAATGTATCTACCGATTCAATAAATTGTGATAGTTCGATCTCAGAACTATCAAAATTAGGAATCGTGGATCTTAAATAATTTAGTTTCTCTGAGTCAAGTTGTGGCGGTGCAGATGAAAGTGCAATTTTATTTAATAATGGTGGCTCGACTACTAAATCGCCCTCACTGTCACTCGTATTATAAACTTTATTAGGTATACGGTAAGGCTTATTACTATACTTCCACATAAAAAAAATGATTACACTAGAACACAACTATTTTATTCAAATTATTTTTTTATTATTATAAAAATTGCTATTTTCAAATTGAACTTTCTAATGTGAAACAACTTGTATTGCAGAAGTTACTATGTTTAAATTATTTTCTAACGTGAAAACAACTTATATTGAAAATAGGACTGTTATACTTTTAACGATCGCTACTCAACTCGTTGCTCACTACTAAAACTAAACCTATCTCCCAATTTACAGTTGGGTTTTTGGATAGGGAGTCAGGAAAAAATACTAGCACTGGTACTCACCCCAAAGTATCAATTCTGGGTCCAGGTTCCAAACAGGATCCTTTCAGGATGCAGCAGAAGACACTGTAATCTTCAAATGTAGCACACAGGCGGGTGGCCTACTCAATTCAACCCACTACTATTTATGCGCAAATGTGGTATAGCATAGGGACGGATGGCCTACTCACTCAGTCAGCCCACTACTACACGTAGAAATTCCGACCTCGACGACTATGTTTTTATTTCAATCTTAAAGTCCCAACACGGTGTTCTTTAGATTGGCTTCTCTATTTTAAGAAAAACTCCCACTTGTTTTTAATCAAGGCTTAGCCAATCCTACCGACTGCACCAGTTAAATGTATTGGGTCCTTTTGAGTTTTTTTGAAATAAAGCTACGGCTTCGGGACATAAGCGAGTTTATTGCAGCTAAGTATAAAATCAGACTAACTGGTCAGCGCATCTGGTCGAGTATACAGGATCGGAAAACGCTGATGGTCTATCTGAGTTTACATGAGAGCGACAAAGTAAAGTATCCGTGAGATATACAAGGATGACTATATTGACGACGTTTTAAAATCTAAATAGTCACCGCCCATTTCGTCATTCAACAAATAAAATCCACTCCCACTTATATCTCAGCGACCAATCGCCATCTTTGCCTTTCGTTTTCGCAAGAGATGTCGCTACTTGTGCAACTCCAACTCCGGTATTCTGATATTTTACCAGCGCTCGAAATTGTGGACAGTGACTAATTGCTAGCTTGTACTAAATTTGAATGCAATCAGATATAAGAAATATATAAAAATGACAAAAATTGTTCCATTACATAACATCCATTATTTTTAGAGTAGAAACGGTGATATAACAGTTTTTACCAATTTCGAGGCGTTAGATAATAAAAATTATAAGAATTATTTCAAAATTTAAAGTTTTTATTTTGTCAACACACACAGAGATGAGTACGGAAGGGTAAGGGTGGTATGATTACCTAAGCGTGCCACTTGAGAAGAGTTAAAGCACACAAAATTATCAAAAATAAGTTGACGTCGGCTGAACCTAGCACATTAACAATTTACTTTAAAAATGTGTCCCTGTTCTTATGGACGGCGATTGCCCACTACCACCCACTTACACCTACCTGATGCGCACTCCGCAGATAACACACTTAAGTCTTGTCCTCATGGACGCGAAATTCACGGATTTTTGCACCAATTTTGCAACTTCTGTTTTAATTATTTATGGCGGGAAAATCTCAACTTTTCACAATTGCAATTTGCGATACTGTCAAACACTACAAATATTAATGCCCCTTTCATTATTATGTGGTGTTAATAAGTTTGTTTTGAACTTCTGATACTATACCATGGCAGTTTCATGATGAAAATGGTAGAAAATGTTATAGGTAGTTGACAACATTTGTTACAAATAGAGATTTTTCCACCGTTAAATAAATCGCGCAAATATTTGCGAATTCCGCATTGAAAAGGACAAAAGGCTTTAGAATACATACACACTATTTACTATTGGTTACTAGCACTGTCACTAGAACGGTCACACATTAACACTTATTATATCGTACCGCTTTCCGTATGACCTTCATACGCCCATGTTTCGTCAAAATTTATATATTCTTCGATCCAGATTCTTATTTTTTAATATTTATTTTAATTAGTTTCTTTGCCATTCGTCCTTTCTATCAGTATACTCTTTTCGATTTCATTTATACGGACTAAGTTTCATCTTGTAAGATATAGCAATAGAATTTTTATTTGGAAAACTCATTTTAAAAATACAATCTTCCTTCCGCGAGTTTCCATCACTTTCCGTTTCACAGTTGTACTTCTTTACCAGTTAGAGCATTAAATATCAACTTTGAGGATGTGTGGTTTCAACAAGACGGTTGTCCCGCTCATAATGCACGTCGAGTAACAGCATATTTAGAAACCACATTCTCTCAGCATCTTATTAGTACAAGAGGCACTATTCCATGGCCCCCCAGATAGCCAGATTTATCGCCCAACGACTTCCTTCTTTGGGGGCATTTAAAATAGGCCATTTACGGACATTCACATGATAGGCCACGTAATTTAGTCAATTTACAGGCCCGAATTGAAGACGTCCTACATAATATTTCCCCTGAAATGCTAGAACACGTAAGAACCGAATTCTATGACAGATTAGGGTATTGCGAGGCACAAAGGGGGGCATTTTTGAACAACTTATTAGTTAAACATCAACATTAATTTTTTTCTTTCGTTTTTACTGCAATAAGTTTTAAGTTTATTTATGTTTTAGAGTTTTAGTATTACTTTCTGCCAGAGCGACTATTAAATAAATACAAAAGCGGAAAATAATTGCAATTATTTTCATACACCGTTAGGTGGTAGGTTTATGAAATAATTCTAAATCGTTAAAAGTACGTAAGAATGTGCTTTGTTTTAAGCAAATGCGTCCTACTCCGTGCATAGAAACATCGGCACTGAAGCTGCCAGCAGTGCCAGCTGTCTGAAGCTGACAGATGCCTGCCAAACCTTCCGGCCAATCGGATGCGCTCGGTTAGAAGTGGGAGCGACTGCTCAGATGTTATTCTAATTTATAAAACGTCGTCAATATAGTCATCCTTGTCTATCGCACGGATTTCTATACTTTACTTTGTCGCTCTCGTGTAAACTCAGATAGACCATCAGCGTTTTCCGACCCTGTATAATAGAAACTGGATGTGCTGACTACACACATTTTTTGTGAAGCGATAATATTACATAACTTTAGCTACGGGTAGATTACAGGGTGATAACAAAAATATATAATAAAGTCTTTATATAATTTTCAACTCATACAATCAGTTAAAAATTTGCGCGGCCGCTAGAAACAAATCTGGATAATTTGCATTGATTTTGTTACTAATTTTTACCACCAGTTCCAATTTTGTAGCTTGTGCCGTTTTCAAGAAAAATGGTACCTGCTTGCGTAATATTGTACTAGCGTATCATCGCATTGCTCCGCAAGATGAAAAAGACGAAAAACAGTTACCTAATTAATTTTAATACTGCAGAAAATGACATTATTGTAATTTTACTTATGACCATTTAATTTTTCTCTTTTAGATAAGTGGAAAGCAGCATATCATCGAATTGTTCCGCAAGATGGAAAAAGGAAAAAAGTTAATTTCTTGTTCGAGAATAGTTTCCAAATTAATTTTAAAATTACTAATATTTTTGTAATTTCAATAAAGACTATATGATTTTGCACTTTTAGACAAACGGAAGGCAACAACAAATTTCTAACTGCCTGTATAAGTTGAATGGCCAGATTTCTTTATTCTTACTATACACCTTTTAAAGGTACTCGTTGAGCAACAAAATGTGGTGCAAAAATTGGTTTGCTATCGTTCTTAGTTGCCGAGCAGTTTAGTGGCCTGCTAGCGTTATATTTTGCTAGCAGCCACCACTTTCGTTTTAACGGCACAAACTATAAAATTGAAATTGGTGGCATAAATTAGTAACAAATTATTCACCATTTGTTTTTGGCGGCCGCTTAAGTTGTCTTGCCAGGGTAATAAACATAAAGTGGAGTTTTATTCAATACAGAAAGAAGCTAACGTAATATAGGAACTTGAGGAACAACGTTTGCCTCCCTTCCCCCTTCCCAGCAATTTTCAAGTTTCGGCGCCTATGTTTTCCAGAAAAAAAATGTTAAAATTAAACCCGTATACTCATTTTTTTTTGTTTGACAGTGGAAAGCCGTGTCGCCATAACTTATCCGCCTCACATTAATTTGTCCCGGATTTCATCTTCGAAACTGAATATTTTGGCATGTTGGCAACTCTAGCCACAGCATAAGCTGTGCCCTAGCTGTAACCCTAGATACCAATTTGAATCACTCTCACATACTTCTGTCACAGCTTAAAATTTAAGCTATTCTTCTGTCACCTTACACCTCGAACCTCGATCAATAAATTAGTATTCATACAGCAAATAAATCAACTCTTCTCACAACACCAATAATAAACAAAATTTTTATTTTAGAATTTATTAAAATCGTCAAACATTTAAGATCCAGTCATTCCTTTTAATAGTTATACACTGTATACAGATTTTAATCAATAGAAACCCATAATTTTTCAATCAAGCATGCTGTGCATTTGACGTTTATCCTAGGTTCCTATGTAATTATTTTAGATGTCAAAATCAGTACGTATTAAATTTTCGTAGATACCTAGCTAAACTTCGATAATTTATCAAAATGTCTGATATCAGCGATATAGAAGAATTACCATCGACTCCTCCACACATATCGGAGAAAGCAGAAAATGCAGTTCATACGAATAATTACTGTTACCTATTGTGTTCAATAAAAATATAAAATTTATGGTTTTTGATTATTTATCGGGTGTAGAAAAAATAGCGTATGCAACTCTCATGTAATGGTTATTAATACATCATTACATGATCGATGCATAATATGCTATTATTTGTCACTCTTGATAATACAAGAAATATCCTTTAAACCAATTTCACAACTGTCAACGCTTTACTTTGACGTTTGTCACTCGCGTTTGGCTGCTCAATATAAACTGACTCCAGCGGCGAAAATGATCTGCTTATATAGGTTTTTACGGTTCTAGAAGTTTTCGCCGGTCTCGAGAATGTAGCCGAGAATGTTCCAGAAAACGTCAAAATAAAGCCATCACAAAATTTTAAATTCTAACGTAAACAGGAACATAATTAACAAACTAAAAAGGTAGGTAACAATATCTCAAGAACCCTAATTCCGATTTTTTTGAAATTTAGTATATTTGTTTATAAAAACCATAGACATCTTTTGACTTAATTTAATTTATTGTATCTACTCCAGTGGCGTCTGGGGGATCATTCTTATTGATATTAATACATAAAAATATGAGACGCTACTGCTTTTCCTTAGGTTTCATATATTTTTTCTAATTATGCGATTAAGAATACAACTTTTTTATCTATTTACTCTGTTTGGTATCTTGCTTTACTTTCTAGCAACAAATTAATAACCTTTTCTATGCACATTCCTGATGGGAGTAGAAAATAAAAATAGTACAAAGTACGCCACTGGAGTTGATAAAATAAATTAAATTAAGTCAGAAGATGTCTGTGGTTTTTATAAACAAACATACGAAATTTTAAAAAAATCGGGTCCTTAATATTAATAAAACCCCAATTTTTTTTTTAATTTCAATACCCTGTATCTCCAAAATGAAGCATTACCGGACACAGGTTCATAGGAACTTTTTTTCTTATTTTTGTTCAAGGAAATAGCTCCTGATTTTTTTCGCTATATTATCGGGACACCCTATATCAGACTTGATGGAATAAATTAAAAAAATATAGTTTAGTGTGCTGTTCTCTTTTATAAACCCCAATTTTTGTTCACTGAAGAACTGAAGTTTATGTTCCTGTAACACTTCAAGCTTTGCGAACTATGGTCACTTTAAATATATGCATGTGCCAATGATTTATATTATTTATGCATGTGGAAGTGTCATAAAGTGTCAGATATCAGGCAGTAAATGTCAGAATTTCACATTTGATATAGTGGCGGCAAGAATTCAAACGACTTACGTCATTCGAACAAATGAATAATTCATTATATTTTCATCAAAATATTGAAGAAACTACAATTGAGTAAAAAAACTATACATATATACTACACTAAATGTTTGCGTTATATGTTGCACCAATTTGCAAAAAATGATTGTTTTTAACGCCACCAAATATCGAAAATTATGTTGACAGTAAAAACAATTGCGTAACGTCGGTCGTGATATAAGACGTCTTAATTCTTGCCGTGACACTATATTATAATAATTTACCTTAGTCACGGTGTCACGGAAAGAATTCAGACGTCTTACGTCACGGCCGACGTTATGCAATTGTTTTTATTGTTAACAATTTTTGATATTTAGTCGCGTTAAATCAATAATTTTGTGCAATTTTGTACGATATATAGTGCAAACATTTATTATATAGTTTTATTATTCTTAATTGCAGTTTCTTAAATATTTTGATGAAAATATAATGAATTATTCTTTTGTTCGTATGACGTAAGTCGTCTGAATTCTTATCGCGACTATACCTACATTGAGTTATAAATCGATTTGGTGTATAACAAATGTATGTATTTTTTATGATCTATTTTAAAACTATATATATGCAACACCAATAAATAATAAAATTTCTACCCCCTATTTTCTAGGGTGTTGAACACGAATCTAAAATTAGTTTTGTGCGACCGACTCAATTTCGAACAAAAAAAAAATCAAAATGTTAACTTCTATATGTACACATTACATTAGGTTGAAGTTGCAATAATCCTATACTAGCTTCAGTTTGTTACGTCACACTGTTGTTCGATTTGAGACTTCCCTGGACAGAGAAATTAAAATTTTGAAAAAAATTTCTTTTTCGAAAACTAGAGTCGACCACACAAAACTAATTTTAGATTCGTGTTCGGCACCCTCGAAAATAGGGGGGGGGGGGGGTAATTTTTTAATTAAGATTGGAGAGGTTTCCGCTAATGTAAATAATTACAAATGTCTTTAATTGAATAACATTTGAAAATAAATAAAAACAAACAAAAAAATAAATAGCAAGAAGAAAATTAATTGACATCATTTAAAAAATTTTTGAAATTTAATATTGAAAAAATATTTAGAAACTGTTTAAAAATAGGAGTATGTGTTTTGGGTTTTCATTTTCTCAATATTAATGAATATTATTTTTAACATTCATCATATTATAATACAGGGTGGTCCCGAGGTAATGGGCCAGAATTGATGGGTAGATTCCCAAAGCAAAAATATTGTGATTTAGCCAAACTTAGTTTAGTTCAAAAGTTGATACCTAAAGAGATACAGGGGTATTAATTGTACAATATTATTTGTTTTTTTTTTCATTTAGGTATTTATTAAATGCAAATATTCACAAAACATTTTGGGTTTTGGGGTTCTTTGTGTTGAGCTGCAGTAGATTGAATATATTAAAAACGACATCATTTTTTTATACAAGGTATCTCATCTTTGGTATCAAATTCTTATTTTCGAACTTTATTTACACAAACAAGGTATACTTTGTAAAAGTAGCTGCCTCGCATCATTTTTGAGATATTTGACTTTCAAACTGGTAATAGTTGAAAGTTTTAAAAGAGACACCTAGTAGAGAAATTACAAGTACACCACTGAACTCTATGTGAAAAACTGCATCAGAAGCAATTCTCACCATTCCGACATCTCAGTTATTTTCTGAGATACAAACAATCCCTTAAATTGTGCCCTGTATCTCAATAACTAAGAGTTCTATAAAAGTTATGATTACGGCATCATAAGTTTTCGAAAAAGTAGTTCAGCGTTACGAACACTAGGGCACACTGTACACTGGTTGTATTTACGATTTGCCTCATATACATATCCACCTATGGATTTAATAAAACTATTAACCTATTTTTGAAATCTTCAACGGTTTATTGCATATTATTTAAAAATCAAATGAAGCACTTAAAAACTCAAACTAGTTTTGAAGTCGTGTTTAAATTGATTCTTAATATGCATCTGATAGTAATTTATAATTATCGAGATGAACTTGAAGTTTATATGATTCTAGAAATAAATTTTGAATCCTGATTGATGTTTCTTTTGTCCTTGTGTTAATTATGTTGTTTGGTGCTCTATTCAGAGATGCATGCCAATTTTAGATGTATGATATAAATAAGTTTTGTGCAAAATATTGACTTTGTCGTATGTATGATTGAACATAAATAAACGTTACTCACCATTTAATTAACAAAAATTTATTTGTGATGTAGTCTTTACAGGAAGGTTTTAAATGGCACACTTAAAAATTCTATATCACTATTAACATAATTGTTCAATTGTGACAAAATAAATATATACAAATAAATACAAGTTAAAATATATCTATTGTTTGTTACACAATGTAAATAATACATAAAAAAGTATTAAGGTACTAAAGTGCTTGGAGGTTTATATAAATTTAAAGCATTTTTGTTTGTCATGTGGTATTCTGGTTTTGAAAAGAATTGAATCTGCTCTGTACTGGGTATTTAATAAAGGTGTATATCCAAAAACCTGTAATAAAAAATAATATGAAATATTTCATTGTTTTTACCATCATTCGTTTACGTATAATAAATATATTACAGTTTAAACTGTTTGTGAGTAGACTGATTAAAAAGAAGCATATGGTAATTTAAAAATAAACAGTTATGTATGATATCAAGCAGAGCCTGAAATTTATCACGTTTAATATTGGTAATTATAGAATAAATTAATTAAGTATATTAATAGCTTACAAAAAAAAAATATATCTGTACCAAGCCAATAACTGTAAAACTATTACAGTCACTTAAGAATTTCCTAACACAGTTAATGTACAATGAATAAATAAAAAATGCAGGGTGTTTCAAAAAGATAAGACAATATTGCTAGAGTTGATAAAACATTGAAAAATAAGTGGGATTTGCTTATAAATATAAGTCCTAAAGCCACTTATTTTTCAGATAGAGGATGTGTAAGATAATTTTAGAAATCATGTTTTGGATGTTTTTTTTAAAGCACAACATATTTTATGGAAATTTGACACAGGAATGTTTTTGCTGATGCTGAACATGCTGCTGTTATCAGTTCTTTTTTTTTATAGAAAGTACAGGGCGCTAGTTGCTAACACTTCGGCACACATTTTATTCTGTAACAATTTTTTAGTTGGGTTCTTTCTATTTTAGGTCATGTCATATTGTGTAAAACTTTTTTCAAAAAAAAGTGCTCTCAATAGATTTATTAATAATGGATTGTTTTCAAGGAAAATGCAAAAAACTGTGGTAAAATCAACCAGGCCCGATCTCTGTAATAGTATACAGGGTTAACTATGACTAAGTACAAAAATTGTAACCACGTGCTCAGGGAGGTCTAAAAGAAAATAAAAAAATTATTTCGGAATTCTAGCTCAATGTTTAAAATATGGGGCAAAACCCTCTTTTCCTACAGAAAGTCGGCGCCTATGACAATCAATCATCGTCTGAGATGGCTAGATATGTCAACTACCATGCGGTCGTATTTTGCAGCATTGTCAAGTGTAGAAACAACGAAAATAAACATTTTTATTAATAATAATAATATCTAAGTACCTGATAGATAACAGTTAATAATTGGTTAGCTGCAGTATTTTGTATTCATTCTTCGTTCTTTCGTTGAGAGCACTGCCAAAATTACACTTTCACTCTTTGAGAATGCGTCTTAATTATCCACTAACATATCCGACATAAAACACTTTATTTAATTACTATAAACTGTTTAAAACATAGATTAGACGTTTAAAATTATTCACTTCAGAACATAACCTAGAATACTGCATTGCTATACTCGCGACAAGAATTCAGACGACTTACGTCATACGAACAAATGAATAATTCACTATATTTTCATCAAAATATTTAAGAAACTGCAACTGATAGTAATAAAACTATATACTACACGAAAAGTTTGCATTATATATTGCACTAAATTGCAAAAATTGATTGTTTTTAACGCGACCAAATATCGAAAATTACGTTGACAATAAAAACAAATGTGTAACGTCAGCCGTGACGTAAGACGTCTGAATTCTTGACGCGAGTATAGTTGCATACTCTCCAAACATCAAAGAACATGTAAAGTTAGTTATTCTAACAGTGGTATTCATAGTCCGTCTCCGGTCACCGGAGAGCAGTCTCCTTCCCCAAATTATATGATGATACTTTATATAAAGTATAGTTAGTCAACTTGCCTTAGTTGTAGACCATGTCGGCTAGATGGCGGGACTATAATATGTGCAAAATCTCTTAAACGAGCTCTAGAGAAGCCAGTAAACAAAGTCAGACTGACTCTGTTTACTGACTTGCTTAGGGCTCGTTTAAAAGATTTTGCACATATTATAGTCCCACCATCTAGCCGACATGGTCCACAACTAAGGCAAGTTGACTAACTATACTTTATATAAACACTGATATAAATTAGGGTAGGTTGTTTATGCCCTGTTATGAATGGTTATTTATTATTTTAATGAATAATGCAAAGTGATAACCAGCAGTGAATAGACAGATGTATTATTTTGGGAGTACCACAGCAGTTAATTGCTATGCCATTAAAAGTTCCAGTATCTTTCTGTAATGGGTCTATATGTATTGTTATTGCTACTTCTCCACATGCTAGATATCTTCTTTGTAAATAAATTTTTCTTTTACAAAAGGTTGGACCTTTGGAGACTAAATCTAAAATATTTTGTTTTTTTAAAGCAATTCTAGCTGATCTAGATACACTGGAAAAATGTCAGCTACCACCCAGGAAATTTTGTTGGAATAGCATCCAACTGCTGTTGTGGCACTCTCAAAACATTACCCCAACAACATATATTTGTATTCTCTGCTATATAAGCTTCAATCATTACTATGTAGTAGCATATAACATACACAGAGCAGAATAAAATCTTAACAAGTTTACAATATTCACTAAAAAACATATTGCTATTCATATCATAGAATAAACAACATACCATAACAAATAGCGCGAGTTCCCGTGATCAAAGGTAACAAAAAATTTTCGCGTAATAGCGGTAATAGGAGAATACAAGAATAAGTTGCTCTTATGACGTCACTATTATAAAACGAGAACTAATTTACTTCCCGGTGTCTACTGGCGAGTTATTAACGGTTATTCTGAATTATATAGGTAAAAAGTAAGATTAGACATTTCTACTAATTCACTTCAGTAATTTTGTGAATCAAACATATGTATCATTTTCTATTTCTGTGTTCAACAGTTTGTGAAATTTCTTTCTTCATACGAAATAAGCGGAAAAATATGATGGTGTAAATGCTGTAAATTTTGTATAAAAGGTATTGCTGCCTTATATTATTCCCAATTTTCACAGAGCTATTGGAAAAGTCTTCAGAGTAAAAATAAAAACATTTTTCTCAAAATTGAAAATAAACATAAACAGAACTTGAAAACGAAAATTAATAAAAAAAACAACCGGTTTCGGTTAACCGCCACATTTTTGGCGAATTTCATTTTGAGAGCAAATAAAAATAAAGAATTTTTGTACAATGACAAAGAGGGGATGAACCGCTAGTATTCTGACAGTCATGATATATCAATATGATACAAAATGGAAAAGTCTGAGTTTGACACACACACACACTTGATAAATAGAGCATCTTCAGGGCCAACCCTGAACAAATGAATAATGCAACAGGGAATAATAAAACTATATACTCCACAAAATGTTTGCACTATACAGGGTAATTTAGTCATGTCATTAATTTTAATCACGTATTCGGAAGGCCTAATAAAGACAGAAAATCGAAAAAAAAAAAAAAACAAATTTTTACTCGACCTTTCAAAAGATATACAAATCACCCCATAACAATCGGTAACAATACTTTCCTGGTGCGTTAAAAATTTTCTGATGACACGTATGAGTATTGAAGCTATATTGAAGTGCAGCTGCCATGCCACTCAGGATCACATACGAGAATAACAACATGTTCGGTACTGAAGTGATAGATTTTTTTCTAATGACAGACTTCTTGTTTGCAATTTAAAATGTATGCATTTTGTATATTTTTTGAGGTACCTTTAAATATTGTTACATTTTTAAGGTATTCATTAACATTTCGTCAAGTTCTGACGAAAAAAATGCAAGTTCAAAAGCTCCGCAAAATTTTATACAGTAAATATAAATATGAATCAAATCCATTACTCATGATCAGTAGGTACCGAATAACACAGAAAACACAGACGCAAATGTTTATTAAAATATTTTTTCATAAATTTTTCCACGGCTCTGTTCAGTAGAAGACAACCTCGATCTTTCACTACTTCACTTTACTCATTTGAATTGCATTTTTATTTAGGCAAATACCAAATTTTAATAATAATTATAAACTACACTGGCGACACAAACACACCAACCTCTACCACACGAAAATAATGACTGATGGATGAAAAAGGGAGAAGTCAGGTCGCGTGCATCTGTTCCAGAAAACGGACCAAATGATGTTCGACTTATTCTGCTGGTAACGTATGAAACTGGAATTTGAACTGCCAACTTTTTAGCTGTACCGAGTGCAGATTATAGCCTGATCTGATGACGGCGCTGATTACTGCAGTTAGCATTTATTATAAAATTATCATGATTTCCTATTGATTACACCGGGTGTTTATAAAAATGCAATTTAACTATTGTTTTTATTATTATTTAGCGGTTCTGCAGCTCTGCTTGTGATTGAGTAAACATTAAAAACAAGGTTATTAACCTAAATACGGTAGGTCAATACTCGGATTGTCAGATTGTTCATCACTGAATAGGTATGTCTGGAACTGTTTTTTGCTGACAGCATGAAGTTTTTGTTTAAATACAAAAAACGTTTCAGCCTTTCTTAATAATTTAACCTAGTTGGTTTTTGATCTTATTTCACTATTTATGTAATGAATGGTTTATTTTGATCCATTGGAGTTTTGTAATTTCAATATTATATATTTTTTTATGTTGAAAATTCATATGTTAATTGCATACTTTTAAAAAATAATTTATAGTATTAAATATTAAAATATTTAAATTTGGCAACGTTGCATCAGGCCGACACCAAGTTGAATTGCCACCAGCAGTTAGTGACAATCTGAAAAGGGGGTTTACATAATGATTTGGAAATATTTTTTTTGGCATAAATATGCATTTAAAAATTTTTTTAATCGCGTATTTCACTTATTTTTCCCTATCTTCTCTAAAAATGAATGACATTTTCTCTGAATCACTCTGTATATTACACTAAATTACAAAAAATTGCTTTTAACGTGACAAACTATTGAAAATTATGTTGACAATAAAAGAAGTCGCGCTGCCAGCCGTGACGTAAGTTATCTGAATTCTTGCTGCAACTATATCAAAGGTGTCGATACCATAAAAAATTGCCGATTTTCAACAGTGTATTTTTGTTGCAACTGATTAAATTAGACGGATATCTGGTAAGTAGTTTATATTTATTATTTTGTTACTTTCTGTCCCACCGGTGTCTTAGCACTTTCTAACCTAAGATAGTGTTTAAAAGTAAATATTTTAACTATTAAAACACATTGTGAACTGATATGTTTTATAAAGCCAACTGTTTTCCACAGAAGGCCAGTTTTAAATTTTTTTTCACATACATTGTATATTTTCACATGCTCTATTACTGCTTTGAAGAAACACACTTATTTTAGAAACACTCTCTATATATTTTGCAGTATAGACTGCCAATTGATTTTTGAAATAATTTACAGTTTATCATGAAACACCTTGCACATTGAATAATTTAAAACTAATTTTATAATGTAGACAATTCACTACTAACCTGCGAGAAAAAATTTATACACTTATGCCTCTCTTGAAAATGTGTATCATCTTCAGATAAACTTTGAGGACATCCTGGACATCTAAAAGTCCACCTAGAGGTCACTTTGACAGGAGGTTTCCTGGTAATATGACTGACTAGAAAATTCATAGCGATATCCTCGCAATTCATATATTCATCCACTTTGTCTCTGATGGCTTGTGGTAGCCATTTCCAGTATAAATGTAAATAATGCCTGTGTAAAAATGCAGCACCTGTTAGTACCATACTTAGTTCACAACTATAGTTTGAATTGTATAACCAACTGTTTTTTGTATTAATGTCCCAAGCATGATAGCGGCCAGGAAAACCTACTATTCTATCTCTATGTTCTCTCCAAACGCGAAATCCAAAAAGGATTTCATCATGTCTTAGATGGGCGTCATCATCCACTGATAAAATGGCTTCTGTTTGTAAGTTATCTAATGGTAAGAATCTGTTGTTCAAAGAATTTCGAGCGGCTTTTACAATGTGAACTGGAGCTCCAATATCAGGCCATCTCAGTTCAGGACTAGGAAGCCTGGGGGAATTCCATATTACAACAACTGAATGTAAGTAAGGCAACCCTCGAAGTCTAGCAACTGAATCTAAGAGTACTTGTTCTCTTTCATAAGTCAAGAGAAGTACTGTGAACTGTTCTCTAGGATTGTTTCCTCCAAGTGCTTCTGAAAACTCTTTGCCGGCTCCTGCAAAAAAAGCAATATTAAGAATATTGTTTTTGTAGAAATATAGGAATTAAAAAAACAAAGTGAAACAATATAGATTAATGGAAATTTTATTTTAATTAATACATATACTGCAAAATGTTATCATCCCTCTTATTTTTTTTACACAGAACTGCTTTAGATACTGATGAGATTTTGATACACAAATTATTGTCAATAAAAGTTTTTGTTTTGTACCTCTGGAATTACTTTAGGTAGGTACAGTCAGCAGCCAAAAATTTAGAGTGACTCATCTTATAAACCTGCTCGCAATTTATAGTAGTCGATACAAAGAAACGTACATGCAGCTCATATATTTTTGCAATAAAATCATGTGCCGCATATCTCTGAGAACATACCCGATTACAGAGCTTTTGCTGCAGTAAATACGCATACGCCTCAGCTTGTTATTGGCTGCAGCGAATTGGCGGATCCACCTGTTCCATTTCCAGCGCTATCATGGGCGGGTATATCGTCCGGGGGGGAGGGGGGTGGTGGGGTCAAAATTTCGGGTAAAATTGTTCAAAAGTTGAGAATTTCCCGCCATGAATAATTAAAATAGAAGTGGGTGGTGGTGGGCAATCACCGTCCAAAAGGACGGCATTCTAATTTGTAGAGAGGATGGCACATATAAAGTAAATTGTTAATGTGCCAAGTTCACTCAACGTCAACTTATTTTTGATAATTTCGTGTGCTTTGAGCTCTTCTCAAGTGAAACGCTTAGGTAATCATCTGTGTTGTCAATTAGCCACTTTATTATGTTCGACCTTGGGTAATTGATAATACAAATAAAATAGCGTTGCAGTTTTCTTGAACTTGACAATGTTTTTAAGGTTAAGTTAACCTCACTATGACCTTGAAGACTTAATCAAGGTCAAACAACTGCAAAGCCATTTTATTTGCCTTCTAACTAACTTCTATTTGACAAATTTTTTCATATATACCTTTTTCTCAAGTTAAATGGGCAACTCGGTATACAAATGAGTCAAATTATTAAATTAGAATATTGTAATTGGGTTTTATCACTTTTTTCAAAAATGGTATAGATTGGTTCTAGGACTTAGTTATGATAATGCTACATACAATTTTTAATTATTTTTTTTTTCTATTTTAGAAGTAATTTCATCGCTAAGTTAAAGCCGTAAAATTTGCCGCAAAAACAAATTTGCGTGGTGTATTTTGAGTTGCATTAATTCGCTGACGGAGTAAAGTAGTTGTCATTATAATATAAATGTCAGATGCACGTGCGAGCGTTAAGATGGTTGCAACAAATAAATTTTATGTGGTGTCTTGTACCATCTTGTCCAAATATTAATTGTAATTTGTATTTGTGTTTTACTTGCACACAGTACAAGTAAAACACAACCTCACTTGTTGGCTCAACAACGTGGTGAACATGAATGAAATGACAGAATGATTGTCAAGTCCTGCAACCAACATAACTGAGCCCTTCTTTCTAGAACTACTTTCCTACGTTATCACCAATAAGAACGCGTTCCGAATCAGCTTTAAATTTTTAATTTTTAGACCATTTTAAAAGACATATAATTTAGTAAAACAGTATATACAATACTAATTAATGTGACATCTATATTTTATGTATTATTTACCAAATTCTGAATTATGTAAACAACCCTATTATTACCATAAAACCTAGTTGACCAGTGACTTACTATGTTTTGACTTCATATTCACAGTGCACTGTTCAGAAAGGCGAACTAAAAATATACAGTAGGCAATTGTGTTCAGATTATGAGCACATGGTTTAAAAGTTGCTGCAAAGCTAAAAAGAAAAGGATAAATCATTTTTATTTTGGCCTTAAGTGTATTAAGTAACAGTTGAGATATCTACCTTCACAGTGAAATAATAGTCAACATTAGTACAAACAACGATTCAGGAAAATAAATGTGTATAAAAAGATAACCTCAATATGGAGTGTGATACCTGTAAACAAACTAAAGAAGTTTATAAATGTAATGGTTGTGAATGTTTGGTATGCAAAACCTGTTGCAAAGTAACATCTTCAGAAATTAAAGTACTTCTGTTAGGCAACCGTGTAATGAAATTCTACTGTCAAAAATGTCTTAAAAGGAGAAAGTTTTTCATTGCTTCGTAAAATTATTGAGAGTAAAGAACAACTGGCTGAAAGCAAGGACAGAATCATTTCTAATACGGATGACATTATAGCTGGTAAAGAACTGATTATTATTGAAGATTGAAATTGAGGAGTTAAAAAACACTAAGATTTGTATGGATAGCCAAAAGACTGTGTATAGTGAGATAGTACAACTCAGGAAAGTTCTAAAACAAAACAGATTATTGAAGAAAAAATTGATCTCAGTTTACTTGGAGTCGGAGTATCAAAAGTAAAATATGTAAGAGATGGTGGAGTGGCAATAAGTTGTTGTGGATATCAAAATATTAAAAGCATGTTAGAAAATATTCAACAGAAATTAGGAGAAGAATATGAAATAAATGTTCCAGAAAGAAGAATCCAAAAATTCGTATTATTAACATTGATAAGAAACTTATAGCAAATCATAAAGAATTACCACAGAACCGTCAAAGCGTATCATAAATATAGTGAGACAATATGAAACTAAAGAGAAAAAGATTATGGCCATCATGGAAATAGATCCAGTAACCTACATTATAATAAGTAAAAAAGGATTCCTTTATATTGGTTGGCGTATATGTAAATTTGTAGATCATATAAATATTATTCAGTGCTATAAATGTTGGAAATTTGGACATATAGCTAATAATTGTAGAAGTCAGCAAATCATATGCCCAAAGTGTACAGGAACACATAGATCTAGTGATTGTCAATCAGATCAAGTAAGAAGATATATAAGAAAATCTACAATCAGTTACAGGAGAAGATTATGTACCAAGAAAGTTGTTTCAATGTCTCAAAATCACAATAGCAATCAATAAAGAAAATGTTGTATTTGAATGTACAGGGTTTGTCAATACATAAAACTCAACTAGAATGGATAATTAACCAATTGAAGCCTATAGTAATATGCCTATCTGAAACACATATAACTAGGGATTTTCAAGACAATGAGATAGATATAAATGGATATAATACAGTCAGTACATATTCAACAAGTCGTCAAACAGAGGGCTCCATTATTTATGTAGCAAAAGGTTTAAAGTTTAAAGTGATATTAAATGAAGTTATAACTATGAATACATGGTTGTCAGGAATCGAACTTTGTATAGAACGCCGTAAATATAATATTTTTAACCTTTATCACCCACCAAATTCCCGACATGCAGAATTTATAGAAAAGTTAGAAGAAATGTTTGACAAGTACGTAATAAATTCAGGAACTTTTATTTTAGTACGAGATTTTAACATAAATATATTGGAAGATAACTATTACCCTACAAAATTAAATGAAATAAAAAATAATGGTTTATATCAGAGAATAGATAAGTTTACGAGAATTACGAAAGATTCGGCTACAAGAATTGACTTGTTGATTACTAATGAGAAAAACATGCCTTGTCAAGTACACTTGACACCAAAAATCACAGATCATAGTATGATTACAGCGGATATAATGTGTAAAGTTACTCAAAGATCTAGTGAAAAATTCATTAGGAATTTTAAAAACTTTAATGAAATGAATTTTCAATTTGATACAAATTGGAATTCAAACTGTATAAACATAAATGACTTAGCGGGTTCCCTTACTAAAGCTATTTTTGATACACTAGATAAACATGCACCTAAAGAAAATAGGATATATAGAAATAATTGCGCACATAAATTATAGTGAACTCCAAACATGCATCAAGAGACTGTAACAAGAGATACTTTATATAGAAGGGCTATTATTACTCATGGAAAGGAAGATTGGGACAGACACAAACAACAAAGAAACAAAGTAGTAAACTTAATAAGAAAAGAAAAGCAGTGTTTCTATCATGACAAAATTGATGCAGTTAAACATGATGCGAGGAAAATGTGGGGAACATTAAAGAGACTTTTCAACAGCTACAACAATAAAGATAAAGAAGGCATTATATTTAACGACAAACTAGAAAAAGACGGAAAAATTATTGCTGAAAAGTTGAACTATTCTATTATATTATCTATTTCCTTGAGAGTTTAGAGAATATGGCAACTTTTCCAAATCAAAACCAAATTGGCTTTGTATTGGGCAATATGAAAATGTGTACATCTAGATTAAACAAATTTAAATCACTCGAATTGGTGGAATTAAAAAACATAATTAAAGCAATGAGAAATAAAAAAGTAGTGTTGATGGAATAACAACAAAAATTTTGAAACTGGCATGTCAAGGAATAGGGGACCGTTTTCTGCAACTTGTAAATACTAGTTAAGAACAGGGTTCATTTCCCAGAAATTGGAAGACATCGACTATTGTACCTTTGGAAAAAATAAATAACACAATAAAAAGTGAGGAATATAGACCAATAAATATTGTACCGGTATATGAGAAATTACTTGAGACTGTGGTGAATAAACAAGTTATAGAATATATTGAACATAATAAGCTACTAACAAAGTTCCAGGCAGGATTTAGGAGAGGAAATTCGCGCGAGAGTGCATTACAATCGGTTTTAGCTAAGTGGAAAAGTGCTTTAAACAATGATCAATTTATAGGTGTCCTCTTTTTAGATTTTCGAAAAGCCTTTGAACCATAAATAGAAAAATGCTGTTGCTAAAGTTATAGAAATTTGGGTTTGGGCCTGTGATAAATGGTTTGGTGAATATCTATCCGATCGAACTCAAAGAGTCAACTATAAAGATAACATTTCCACAGAAAAACAGAGTATTTTTGGTGTACCACAAGGAACAGTTCTGAAACCTAACTTGTTTTTATTGTATATAAATGACATAATACAGTATGTGAATAAGTGCAATATACAACTCTTTGCGGACGACATATTGTTGTACTGTATGGGAGATACAACATGTGATGTGATCAAAACAATAAATAATGAGTTAAAGATTGTTGAGAATTGATTAAGTTGTAATAGTCTACATGTTAATGTTAAGAAAACAAAATTTATGATAATTAAGAGGAAGCATTGTTTAATTGATGCTAAGTCTTGTGGGTGTATATTTGAATGGAGAACGAATTGAACAAGTTAAAGAATGTAAATATCTAGGTGTATTAATTGATGAAAACTTAACATTTTCTAATCATACTGTACAGGGTGAATCTTAAATAAGTACAAATATTTTAACCAGCACTATAGTTTTGTGTGTAGAACACATAATTAATAGTTTTTTTACAAAAAAATCAGAAATAAAAAAGTGAAATTTTAAATAAATTTCGTAATTTTTCAGTAGAAAACTTGTTGAGGACCGCTGGCCTAGACCGACCCTTCATACTTTTATGAGTCATAGTGCTGCAGACTGAACGTGTGGTTCACGGTGTTGCCAGTATTACACAAATGTCTTTGCTTCAAGGAAGAAAAAATCTCAACTTTTGGCGAATTTTGTCAAGTGTAACATTTTATATTATTTTTTATTATCAAACTGTCATTGACTGTCATGACAGATTATCGGAAGCCCAAGTCAAACTTGTTAACCCCACATAATGCATGAAAATAGCAATAAAATTTGCTAAAAGTTGTCATTTTTTCCATTTTAAATAAAAAACGCGTGCATAGTTTTTCGTTATTCTTCATAAAATAACTTAAGGAAATTGTGTTTTGTGTCCCTTTCTAACAGTGTACAATGACATTTAACTTGTGAAATGTGGATTACTGATTAAATAGTTAATTTTTTAACAAACAGGTAAGCTTGTGTGCACGTTTATGTATAATTTTTGAACATTGGACATAGTAATATCACGTAATATCTTCCTAAATATTTTACGGTAGTATTGAACTTGCGGAAATTCATTTTTAATCGTTGAAGTATAGGAAGGTTAGTTCAGATGTTAAAATTTATGTTAATATTGCTGCGTATCATACTACATACCCAATTTTACTGTACTTATGCTTAAAACAAGTATTTTTAAAATAGAACTATTACGTTAAAGGAAACGTAATATTTATATTGGAGGAGATATGGCAACCTCGTAACAAATCATATGTTTCATTACGTTGTTGGATGAAAAATCTGCCAGCGGTCCTCAAAATGTGGGTATTTTTTAAAAAAATTAATATCTCCGTAAATATTAGAAATTTTTAAAAATGGCTTTCACTAGACTGATTTAAATGACGAACTACACCAGCAGTTAAAATATTTGTACTTATTTAAGATTCACCCTGTATACATTACAAATAAAATTGCTTGAAAAATTAATTTATTGGGAAAAGTAGGAAATGACCTAAGTATACCTACTAGATTGTTAGTATATAAAACTATTATTTTGCGTCATCTTAAATTTTGTGCATCCATTCTTTTTCTGTTAAAAAACACCGAAATAAGTAATATTCAAAAGAAACAAAATAAAATTAGAATAGAATAGATAGAATTAGAAAAACTCATATGAAATAAAAAATTATACTTATTTACCAACTTTAGAAGCAAATCTTCCTACTTGTATAAGTATATAATTTTTTTATTTGAAACTTTTCAGGACTGATTGACATCAAATTTTACATAGTATATTATGCACAATAATTTGGACTCATCTCCTTCAACCTTCTGCCCATAAAAATATAAATTTAGTATAAATTCTAATTCTGAACTTTAGCTAATAATTGTTTGAGTTACCTATATCAAAATGAACAATATTTTTTTTGCTCCTGACAAAGCCCACTTTTTTAAAATATATTACAAACACTTTTTCAGTTAGATAATTAAGTATGTTCCTGCTTATTTACAAATATATAATTTTTGTAACATCTTTATTTAGATGTTTTCTAGATGTGTTCCATTTGATTCCAAATATGTTCTCAAAGATCATGGAAACTTTGAGAACCAAAAATTGTATATGTATATATAAGCGAATCAACTCCACCTCCACAGTCATTTTATGTTGAGAAGCCGAATGCGAAAGAAGTAAACGTCAACCTAGAGATATTTGACAAATTTTTATGTATGTAATTAAGTAGTAAGTAAAATTTGTTTGTTTGTCCCAATTTCATTGTAATTTCAGAATGTCTCAGAAACTATAAGAGATAGAAGGATGTGGTTTTCATAATACTGGGCTATTTTTTTGTGAAACTTAAGATGCCACAATCAGAATTTTTATAACCTTTTCGTTTTTGAGACAGGACAAAATTTAAAAACGCCACATTTAAGGGATTCTTCATATCTCAGAGAATAGCTGAGATATTGAAATGATAAAAATTACTTCTGAAAAGACTTTTTATGTAGAGTTCAGTGGCGTACTTGTAATTTTTCTAAAGGATGTCTCTATTAAAATATGACCCAAATATTCAATTTTTGAAATGGAACACCCTGTGTATGTTTATGCAGTTCAATTGAATTATTTTTTGCCTTCGTAATGACATAACAATTGCTAAGTACTTTATATTTTAGGCCATGCATTTTTATACAGGGTTAACTATGACTTAGTATAAATATTTTAAGAGGGGATAGGGAAAATAAAAATTAATGGAATGTAGGTATTTTGAGTTTCCATTTTTTTTCAATATTAATAAATATTATTCTTAGCATACATTGTATAATTATATAGTATTATTAATTATGGTACAAGATATATCATTAAAAATATTATACTTGCGTATATAACTTAAATGGTTTACACAACTGTTTACTTTGAATACATTTTTCTTTAAGTAAATAAGGAAGAGTTCATGAACCAATTTTGTATAATTATATAAAAATGTGTGATCACCTATATACACCACGCAACATTAGTTTTATTAATTTAACGTTTTTTGACAATTTCCAAAATATAAAATGGCAACAGTTAGATATCATTCTGAAGGAAAAAATAATCAATTCAATTTTATATAAATATATAAGAGTATTCCATTCATAAAATTGTATTTTTGGGTTACACCACTGAACTCTCTGTAAAACAGTCTATTAAAAGCAATTTTCGCCATATCTCAGCTATTATCTGAGATATTATCCTTTAAAAGTAGTTTTTCCAAATTCCTCCCAGTATTTCAAAAGTGAAGAAGTCTATGAACCACATCCTTTTATCTCTTGTAGTTTCCAAGATACCCTTAAATTACAATGACATTGGGACACTCCATATACTGAAATAATGTTGTGCTTCAGATTCTCTAGCCTTATATCGATAACAAAATTTTCAGTCTGACAATTTTAAAACCTAATACCACAGAAAATATAGCTACGCAACAGAACTCTCGTGGGGACATATTAGGGAATAGGTACTGAGATTGTCGACAGACGGCGCAACGATACATATTTGTTAAAATTTTAAAACTTAGAAATATGCGCTCTTCGAAAGAAGCAGCCTAAAGCGTTCGTTTCCTTGACGACCGCTGCCTCTGTTGCCATATCTTGCCGTCTTTATAAAGTGCGTTGCGTTTATGAATTTTAATAGTGGACTAAAATCGCCTCGCTAACTCGCTTATTTGTGGTTCATTTTCTAAAGCTATAACTAAATGGAACGTTTACCATAATTTAAAATAGACTTCTACAACTTTTTTAAGTAGATCCGACTTAAAATCAAATTACTGATGCTTGAATTTTATTTGACAATTATGTTTTTTTTATTACATCGCAGTTGTAAAACAGCGATTTTACTAATGTTCATGATTTTTTCACAACCCATATAAAAAAACTATAACGCTTCTAATGGTACACACCAATTTTTGATAACTTAAAGGCCTTTTCGAAAAAATTTGTTTCAAAGTTGTAGCAGTAAATTTATGCATTAAAAATGTTAATATGCGACTATATTAATTATTGAAAATTGATCTATAGCTATACCGAGGCAAATGTAGGCAAAATTTTAAAAATGTTTTTTTTTTAAGTTTACTTTGCTATGTGCTACGGTTTTCAAGAAATTAAATTGAATTTTATGTATGTGCGACGTGTGAATAAGCTTATACTTGCGGTACAGAATATGTTTTCATAAATAAGCTCGTAAATAAGACGGTTCATTCATTCGGCAAATTAGAAATATCTATATTTTGGATAAAGAAAAAAAGGATTTTTATTATATATATATATATTATCATTGTATTAGATATATTTATGATATCGCCCTCTTCAAAATTAGAAAGAATTGTAAACAGGGATTTTTTTATATAAAACAAAAAGGAGTTTTTTATGTTCATTATTTTTTAAATATGTTTAATTATGTTTAATTTGCGGAAATGCCTTTTATTTATTGAAATATGAAATTGAAAACACCAGCAAAGAAAGGTGTATTGAATATATAAAAGAAAATTGAAGACGAATTCTAAAGAATGTAAGCACAATATATTATCGAACAATAAGTGTTAAAAATTTCACATGGCTTGTCGAAGCTCAAATTAATGAAACAGTTAATACATCTAAAACAAAGTCTAAATCAACCATTTCACTTAATACATCTAAAATAAAGTCTAAGAGATATGTGTCTGAAAAATGCAGCTGGTAATCGTTTTTATTTAATAACTTTTAAAGTACCTACTTAATATAATTTAATAAAAATTTAATGTGATGGACACTAATAAGGAGCTCTTAAAATAGTGTCGTTGAAACATATTTAGCTTTTTTAGTTTACCAGGGATAGGCTAAACTTTACAACTTACTGCCTAAATTTTTAACACCTGTATGATAAAGACTTTAAAATAATAAATCTGGGTAGGTTCAACAAAAAAGTACTCTCGTTTATAGTCGATAAAATGAACTTAAAAAGTTTGACCTATCCCATGTTAAACCCTTTTATGAAATTTTTCAATCATTTCGTTAAGGTGCGTTCTGGGACAACACTGCGTTTTTTTAATTTTATATTTCTTCGGATTAAGCATCTTAAAATGAAACTTTCCTGTTGTTTGAAAGACTCATATCGCACTTTGTTGTCGACAAAAAAAATAGAAATCATAAAAAAAATAACTTCTATACAGATACTTATTTATTTATTATATATTTTAGAGACAATACAAAAATCAGTGAAATGTGGTAAAAATAGTAGGTATCCTCTTTCTATATACTATCGATTTCGAAATTTTTTGTAGATCAAACTGTATTATGAATAAATAAACACATAAACAAATCAAAACAGAAATAAACATGTTAATAAATAAATAAATGGTAACAGGGTAAAACAAATCATAAATAAAATAAAAAAGTGGTAAATATTACAATAAATCAAATCAAATTACCACATCACATAAAATCGTGGTAATAAATAAATAAAATATTTATCAAAATGCAAAAATAAAAATAACCTTCCAACCTCTTTGGATACACCGAAATCAATTGTAAACAATTGGTGAACTTTTATGTATATTTTCCATAATTTTTTTATGAATGTATCTCTTAAATACGTGTATAAATATAGGTACCTACAAAAGTGAACGTAAGCTATATTCTTATTTTGGATCAGTCATAATAAAAATTGGTGGCTATATTGCTATTTAAAAAATTGGAGAGATTTTTTTTCTCCCTTAGCTGTGTGTAATTTAGGTAATTATTGATAAACATTTTCTTACGCTCTTACTTTGTGCGGTAAATTTAGTTTTAGAGAAAAAAAAATCAAAATTAAATCAGTGCATTCAACTTTATACTTAATTTGAATGAAATATTGACTAATTCCTATAGAATATTAAATAAGCAAGCAAGTCAATTTAAAAATTTATATTTGTCAATTTTTTTAGAGAATTATTTTTTAAATCATATATTTTGTGTCTCCTAGGATAAAGACAAAGGGAAACTATTGTTGTATCATACCGTTTATAAGTATAACAATGTTATGTATTATACAATCTTACATTTTTAAATTGTATTGTTTGCAAAAATTAAATTATGGGTTAAAAAAATGATATTAGCAGTTTTTTTGCGTATAGGCATTTTACGATTACCACAATGTATAAACCATTTATTACTTAAATCTTTATTTTTATGTGGAAACCGAAACATTCGAACTCCCGATTTTCGAGTTTCACCACAATTAAAATATTGGCACTTATTTCCAGCCATTATTGTCGATTTATTCTAATATACTCGTATTTAATAATAATTGAAATAGCAACTTAACAAGTACACATAAACAGTAGCAAAACAAACTGACATAAAAATATCTGCCGCTGTGTGTAAAAAATTCTATAAAAACAGTTGAATGCACGCCTTGGCCATATCTTAAGACAAAGATAGACGAACGGCCGCCGCTCGGCTAAAACGAACTCAAACGTCTTTGTCTTTTAGCCATTCGTCTCCAATAAATGCCGTAAACCGCGTCACATCATTGTAGTAAAATATACTACCTTTCGTATACAATCAATAATAATTATAAACATTCTAACTATCTATAATCTATATGATACTGAAAACATCAGAGGAATGTAATTTGTATTTTTTGTGAAAATATAATTTTATCTATCTACTCAGAACACTTTATTTAATTCAACGCATATAAATTTAAAGAAATCCTCAAAGATTATTTATTTAAACTTTTTCCGAATCACAGTTTCTGAGATAAGGGCACAAGGAATTTTTTTGGACATGTATATGTATATATGTATGTATTACGGGTATTACGTATGTATGCATAAGCTTATTTCCGTCGTTTTAATATTTGCTTCGATTATAAAAATGTCAGTTGTAATTATCAAAGTAATACAAACAAGGTATAATTCTGGAACTATACAGAAAGAAAAATCATGTCATATTATTAATCAATTAATAAAATTAGAAATATTTACGTTTTCTCAAATTATTATTGATGTATTATTATTATTCTAACACAATTTAAAATTTTTAAATAAGTGCCTATTTATTTACATATGTGTCTACCTTATTTTTAATTACAATTACTGTAAATTATAAAAACGTCAGTTGTCACTGATGTGTAAGAATACATATTATTATTGTTATTTAATACTTTTTATTATTTAGGTATAATATTCTAATAACTTCCGTAAAATTTTCATTTGGCAACGCTTTCTGAATTGGGCGCTAAAATCGACTCGCCTGTGGCGCGACCTACGAGCTAATAGCTAAACTTACTCTTTCTACTGTACATGCGCAGTTTGAAAGAAGCTGGCTTTTGGAGCCGGCTTCTTTTCGGGGACTACATTTAAACACTACTTGACGAGCCTTCTGTTGCGTTAGCTATATATTCTGTGCTAATACTAAATTTTTAACTATACAATTTTGATATAAGGCTTTAAAGTTAATGAAGGTTGAGCAATAAAAACAAACCTCCTTGCCCTTGTCCAATAGGCCGAAAGCCTCTTCCAGAACCTAGAAACTTAGCATCAGATGATAACACCGGATCGGTTGGTAAAGCAGGATACAATCTAAATGGATCACCCCAATCATTCCAAAGTTCATGACCTTGAGTGAGTGGTAAACTATAATTTCTTCTAAACGCTGGACTGTTATAAGGAGGCTCCGAAGGACCTAAACTTTCCTCTTGTTCTACATCTCCTCCAACTAGAACCTGAATTGGTTGAAAAGTATCATTAAAAACACTTATAGCTGCAACAGTGTCAGCTGGAAGAGCTGGTATACCTAGACGCTCTCGTAATACTGCGACTATGGTGTCCAGTGTACTTTGTACTGAAGCAAGGTATCTTTCCCAAACTAATCTACCTTGTCGACGATATAGTAAAATATCTTCATCTGGTATAGCTCTTAAAAGAAAGTGCAGTTCTGTCACTCGAGTTCTGGTTAAAAAAACAGCAATTCGCTTCCACTGAATAACTTCGTCATAAGCTAATTTTATCTGGTCACCTCCCAAAATCACAGGGATGGCACCTAAAATTGTAAAAAAAAAAAAATAAAAGCTTGTTATTTTATTATAAGCATGTTTAATTTAAAATGTGTTTGTTTACTGAACTATCATGCACAAAGATAATTACACCTACATTTAAGTTAAAATGGAAAAAATGCCTTAAATATAAAAATTAAACATAAAAGACAGTAAAATAATCCTATGTAATGGCCAATTCTATGTAAATTAATGATTAATCAATATGTACATGTATTGAAAGGTTAATAATAAAACCTTATCTAAATATTAAGTTGCTGCTTCTTGTAAAGAAGTAGAAATAACTGAAGATATCTTTAAAAATTTAGTGTCAGACTGGGATTTAAGTTTATGTAATACTTAACAATTTTAATGTAGTAGTTACACAGAGGCTGCTTGAGATATTTTGGCGCTTTGATAAAGCAACGTTTGTCGGCCCAAACCACTGATCTTACCCTCACCTCTTTCCACAAAGAATAGCATTAATAGAACATTTTGCACTTCCTTTATTGATTTTGTAAAAAAAGGAACTTGGATATTTGAAAATAGGTAGCAATACAAAAATATTTTTTTTGATACAAAGGAACTTATGCCATCAATCTTTATCTCTATCCTTGTGCGAGTTTCCAGTATTTTCTGTTTTGCGGTTGTATATTCTTTTTTGCCATTCTTTATTACACGATATGCACTACTCACAAAGACTCTTGTTAATGAACTACATATTTCAACCGCATCACGCCAGACATGAAGAACATACAATAATATTATAAAAAAATATAGGGGCAGCAACTGTTGACTGCTATAAATTGCAAGCGGGTTTATGACATGAATCGCTCCGTACTATTCTGAAACTCATCTATAGAGCGGGCACTCTTCGCATTCGCAGGGGCATGACACCGTTTGTATACCGAAAGGAGTGCAACCACTTTGTTTTTCTGCTAGTTATTGTCATATTATATTCACGTTTTCGCAGCGTCAATTTATTCTGCTCGAATGTATAGATGCCCTTGTATTGACGACAATTTTCCTTTACTGCTTTTTATTTGCTGATACAGGGTAATTCTTAATCTGTACGCATAACCTTGGAAAGTTATAGCTGAGAACAAATAATGACAAATAGTGAACAAAAAATGAAGTAAAATATTTTTAGTTTCGGAATTTTACATAAATTTATCAGGTGAAATTTTTTATTAAAAACTACGAAGTAAACAAGTCAGTCTCCACTGAAGATGCTGATAGTGAAGAATGGCAAAAAGTTTGGAAGTACTTGGTCGTCGAGCCGTGACGGAGAACATGTTATCATCAGGTCGAGCTTGAGGTTCTGCCCACTGTCTGACTGCGTAGTTGCAAAGGCGCGTGCAGCAGCACTAACACTGTTAATCCGTTGACGAGATCCTAAACAGCCTTAATCGCAACGAAGCTTTTGCGAAGTCATCACCTGTAGATACCTACAGTGAAGAGTAGCGAAACGTTTGAGAGCGGTGTGTTTGGGATGCAACCAATAGCAGAGGCATTGTTGCTGAAGGACTGCATTCAAATATAGGAGCCGTAATACCATATATATTGAATAAGATTTAAATTGTTTAAAATTTGAGTTAAGGTCATTAAGGCATTATAGATTGTACACATAAAATTTATAGGAGAGTTTTACAGCAAGTTTGTTTCCGCTACTTCAAGATGGAACGTTTTTATTTGTCTCAAATTTTATCTCGGACCAGATAGTTTCAGGCAACGCACATTTGCTACATCCTGACAGCATTATATCCTATAATTATGGTTTATCTCACTCTATGCATGAAACTACATGAAAATGTTCTACTAAATTATAAAATACTATTGCACACTTGTTACAAAAACGGAGAGAATTACTACACATTGGAGTTTTACTACAATTACATGACTAGCAAAAAAATGTTTCCGTGTAAGTAACTAATTTATTAGTGGTTTTATTTATTTATTACGGGCAAGCCCAATTCAGTAAAATAACAAACAATAATCAATATCATGGTAATAAGAATATAGAAAAATGTGTAACATATAGGATACAATCTAGAACAAAAATAAAATAAGACATAAAGAAAAAAAATATACAAACAGTCTATAACATTAGACCAGACACAAAAATTATTATATAACAAAATAAAAGATGAATAACTATAAAATGTCAACTTTAAGCAGTTCCGTTTTAAATCTACTGAGAGACAAGTCAAACAATTCGAATCTAAGTGCTCTAGGGAAAAATGTGATAAAAACGTAGTTACATCTATGGAAAGGCACATGAAATGTTTGTACTGATCGGGTGGGGTGTGACGGAACAAGTAAGTTAATTTTCGAACGAAGCTGAGGATTGTCGCATCTGCTCTTAAACAAGAGAATCATGTCCCTGCCCTTTCTATAAACTTTGAGTGCAAATATTTCATGACTGTTCAACATACAGATTCAAGTAATTCAAACATTGTTATCAATTTTATGTATTTTAAAATGTATATTAATTTGAATATGTTTTATTGAAATTTGTTCCTTAAAATAGTTACATAATACTAATCTTACCTGAGCGAAGAGCTTCATATACCCTTGCTTGTAATAACGTTGAAGTTACTAATGTATTATCTGGTGCAAATATTAATACAAACGTAGATTCCTTCAAAATTGTCCTTCTACTACTATCTGTTCCGCACAATGTCCAATCTTGTGGCCCCACATCAATGTTATTATCACTAGCAGGTACACATTCAAATTCAAATAAAAATTGATCTGATGTGTCGGTTTTTTCCAATTGCTGCAAGTGTTCAATAATAAATTTATCCAATCTTTCATCTTTTGCGAGATTAGTATCTTCATTGCTGTACGAATTAGTTGAAAATAACTTAATCTTTTTTATTTCTCCTTGGAAAGAAAGAAGATACTTTCTACGAGCAGGAAGCATATTTACACATTCTTGCCAGACATCGCCACCTGGTGGTCCTAATACTGGTGAAATGATCAGATCAAAACCTGGTCTGAACAAATCATAAGTGAATGTTGATTGCACTAAGATTGCTCTTCCTGTAAATAAATAATTATAATAATCAAAATATTGATATCAGTATTATTAGTTTCGATACAGAAATTTACAAAGCATACACATTTTTGTTTACTTCAGTTTCATAACTTATTAGAATCAGAAAGAATGTATTAATTGGTGGTTTTAACAATTGTATAAGTACATTATACGGTGATGGTTAGGGCTGTCATAATTGAGTCACGCACTCATCATGTTAAACATAAAAAAACAAATTATGTGGAAAATCAATGAATTAGTACAATTTATAACAATGTAAATTTTTCTAACGTCTCTAGTATCACCCACGTAATTGTTTGGCCAGCACACTCAATAATTAATCTTTTGCTAAATAGTAACAGTGGAAATATCGGTTTCAGAGAATTTTCGTACATTACATTCACAACCGATTTTTTTTAGTCTGTTTTCTCATCTACACATAACCACAGCTGTGTATTTTTTAATACACATTTGATATTGCCTACAATGTCTTCGCATGCAGTTGGTAGATAATTGCACGACTTGGTGATTGCATTTATGTGAGTATTGTATTTATTCTAGAAGTCCCGGAATGGTTGTTTATTGAGTGTATGCAAGGGAATATTACAGGTAAACGGGCCTATGATCGAACGCTTCCAGTTAGCATTAACAGGCCTGTTAACGGTAACTGGTAAGTTAATCGGAAATTCGTATGATTGACACACCTGTCAAGTTTATTTTTCCCAGTTACTTAACTTGAGAATGATCACGTGACCCAGTTATGAAACTGCTTGAAATAACCTGCCGTTAAATGTAACTGGAGCTTTTTATTGATCAGAAATTTTAATTTTATTTCTGGCATTTGACGTATGACATTTGGTATATTAATATAATGTATAATTTTATTATTATTTGTCTATAGCACAATTCAGTATCAATTTATTGCCATATCATAATTTTACTTAATTAGTAATATACGGTAAATAGTTTGACAGTAAATACAACCTAAAAAAAACTAAAGTTTATTCTAAGTGGGATTACAATTTTATACAATTAAAATTGCTATTCTGAGTATGATAGTGATACCTAAATGAATAACAAATAAAAAGAAATATATATTATTACCTAATATTATTAATAATTAATTTATGAATAAGAGAAAGCCACAATGACAAAAGTTAGGTACCTAGTTTTTAATTATTGGTAATAATTTAGATTATATAAAGAGTAGGTATAAATAATACATTTTATCTTTTTTTAATATTATCTTTATTAGATAGTTATGTGTTTTTGACAATAATTTCTAATGGATTACTATTAACACTGATATGCTGGATCCTATACTATTCTCCTATAATTATAATCTATTGCAACATGGACTCCACGAAGGCGTAGTGAATTGTAATTAGCACAGTAGCACAGATCGCATGCCTAAAGGTACATTTTTATTACCCACGTAAACTGTGTATAAATATTGAATATGTGAATTCAGGTTTCACTAGTTTTTGATCCTGATGAAGTTTTCTGCTCTTCCTTTTTACATTCTGCTTACACTCTGCATGAATCTAAAATAATTTAAATAATTGTATCAATAAGTTAATTATGAAATATTTCACTTACCTACCACCACTGTTGGGATTTGTTTGCCGTCAATACACTAAAGAATTTATATGTACTTCAAAAATTTGCCAAAGTACCTACTTATAGTATAATGCGTTTGGTTTACTTTGCTTCCCAACAATATTTTCTTACAGTTAATGAAATTTAACATTTCTTCATATTGACATTGGTTCATGTGCCCTAAACTTCGTGCCACTTGTACCCACTGTTAAGTACCTATGATTTAAATTTTGGCATATGGCTGATGACAGATGACGTACGTTAAAGAATTAACTGCCATGACAGGGTTATCTGGCCATAATAACAGGCACAGATAACTGGTTGTTCGATCATAGCGATCTTTCCATTTCGGTTAAGAGCTCAGTTATGCCCACCCAGTTATCTACAATACACCACTATAAACACCAACATATAGGAAATAATTACGCAACATCCGCACGATAACGGAGGCAACAGTGTACTAAAGTGACATGATTGTGAAAAGTATTGTGAAGCAGTGGCTCGTGCATGTCTTAGTTGACCCGCTTGGCACACCATTGAATTGTGGGTCTCTCCGACAGCCTACTGATGATGCACAACTAAATCAAATTCAATTTCTCTTATTTTTGATTACGACGGACGCTAAAAAGTTTATATCAAATATTTGGAGTAAATATATATTTTTGTAAATTCACATCTATTTCTATATGTTTCTATACTGTTAAGAAAACATATTTTGGAAAACTAATGACTTTCAAATGACTTCAAATTTCATATTTTCTTAGATGCTAGAATACATTGTAAAAGGATGTCAGCACATAAGTTAATAAAAATAAATAGCTAAATCTGAATGTCTTTATAAATGTGTCCCGTATCTTACTATTAGAATTTTGTAAGTATAACTATGCTAGAATACATTGTAAAAGGATGTCAGCACATAAGTTAATAAAAATAAATAGCTAAATCTGAATGTCTTTATAAATGTGTCCCGTATCTTACTATTAGAATTTTGTAAGTATAAGTATAGTGGTTGGTATAGTCCAAAATTACAGGCTTGACAAATTATAATAAGATATAAATTTCAAAACCAAATAAATCTTATTACAATAAATCTCTAATTCATCATATGTTTAAAATACTGCCGCCCCCCCTTACTGAATACAAGCTTGAGCTCACTTAGGCACTTTGAGATATATAGATTACCGAATAAAAAACTAGTACCGGCTGCATTTTACATCTGTTTTCCATCAATAAAACCGTTTCAAACTGTATTGTTATTTTTTTCTAAAATGATCTCCTCATTAAGAAACCTGATGTTTTTTAAGTTTCATCAGTTCATGTGGGATATTTTAGGCATTAGGTAAATTAATACATACTTACCAGTATCTATTGAAGAAAATATATCCCCTGAATTGGCTGTAAGATCTCTTCTAGCTAAATTCAATAAAACATGGTTTCTTCCATCTCCACCCCAAAAAGGTAATTTTTTTAAAGCATTGGAGTCCAGTGCAGGAAAATTGCCAACATTATCATTATCCTCGGAATCCTTTAGAGCTTCTCCAACTAATACTAAGAAAATACAAGCCTTTTTAGGATTATTTGTCAGATGGGGGTTATAACCTAATGTTTGCTTTAATGTGGTCTTTAGAAATCCATCAACATCCCAACCTCTGTGCATCACAGGATGTTGATCAGGGTCATAAAGATATACAGGAAATCCTGATGTTAACGAGCATCTAGAATGATCAAAACAAGAAAACATTTGACATCTTTTCGACAGATTTCTTGGTAATGCAGTCAAAATTGCTGGAAGCACATCCGCAGTTAATATTTTGGGCAGTGCCAAGTCCGGTGTATTCTGTTGTAATGCCTCCCTTTGAGCAACTTGTGCCTGTTCAATTGATATTTTCAGTCTATTTAAATTTGTTTGTTGGTGAAATAGTTCTTGTTTTAATTCCTCTATATTTTTCGAGTATGTCTGAATTTCTAACTTAAATTGCTGCCTTTTTTTCTCAATATCACGTAATTCACTTAAAACTGAACCTCTAATTCTAAGTAATTCTTCTACACCTACTCTTAAATCATCTACTTTAATAACATTGAGATCTTCAGGAAGGTCTTGGTGTGAATGTGCACTATGTTCTATTAAATTAGAATTTCTCTCCACTTTTGATAAATAAAAATGTGTAATAAGTGGCGTTAAAATTAATATTGCTAATACCATAACAACTATTCGCGACAGTTTTACATGAATTAACCACTGACAAATATCTTTATTATTTTCAGCATTTATTGTAACCATTTTACAACCTTAATAACCACTCTTCAACAAACTTGAGGTATATAATTCCATAAGCAAAACATATACATATTTAATTTATGTGGCATATTTTTAAATGGTTAAAGTGGATTTTGATTATAACATTCTAACCTATTTAGAACTCGGACTCAGACCAGAGATATCTCGACTCGGACCATAGACCTTATAAGGTCTATGACTCGGACCAATAATCCTAAAAATATCTACGTTAGTGTTCTATAGTCTATCCCATAGAAAAATATATTTATCTATGATATATGTTAATCAGTGGCGTAGCCAGAAATTTGACATGGCGGGGGGGTTCAGTGAACAAAGTATTTCAAATTAGATTTTTTTAATAAAAGAAATAATTTTTAATAAATTAAAACAATAAAAAGTAAATAAAAAACAATATCATCATAAACATGTAAATAATAAACAGGTACAAACAATATTTGTTACAAAAATGACAAAAATAAAATTAGAACTTAGTTGCAGGTGAACCCTATTGTAAGGTTGCCATAGGATATCTAGTTCACTGACCGCGTTGCTAAATCTTGGCGAATAGAGTGATTGCAGGTACAAACTAGACATTACCTATGACCCCCTCCGTGGCTACGCCACTGATGTTAATAGAAAGTTTAAATGTCGATTGTCGATTATCCATGATACGTAAAACGTAGAACGTGTAATTTTCACGTTTACGTCTCGCGTCAAGAATTCAGACGTCTTACGTCATGTCACGGCTGACGTTACACATATGTTTTTATTGTCAACGTAATTTTCGATGTTTGGTCGCGTTAAAAACAATATTTTTTTTCAATTTAGTGCAATATATAATACAAAATTTTAGTGTAGTGTATAGTTTTATTATTATGTATCAGTTGCAGTTTCTTAAATATTTTGATGAAAATATAATGAATTATTCATTTGTTTGTATGATGTAAGTCGTCTGAATTCTTGTCGTGAGTTATAGTAAGATTCGTGTTTCAAAAATGAGTTTAATTTAGGGTAAGTTATCACGGAATCATATTATTCAGAAACGATGATTATTACTTTAACCTACGAGTATTGCTCCTTCTGTTCGGTTAGTCTTTTATTAATCTGTTCTGTGCATTTGGAAGTTTTCGGCCACCTCTTCGGTACGTATACGCCTCTGTTTACGTTACGCAACGACCCGTGAGCCCACGTACATCCGTATCACGTAAACGTGGAAAATTCTAATTTGAGCATGCGCGACGGTCAAATTCTACGTACACGTTCATACAACTTAAACTCGACGGTTAGGTAGAAAAGGTAATTATATATATTTTTTATACATCATAGGTAAAAAAAGTTAAATTGGTTTTACTCATAGATTTTACTAAGGTAACTAAGAATGCAATGTATGAATATATAATTCTAAGCTGCATATGTGACTTATTTCCTCTTCCAATGCCCTTTCAACTACATATGATGCAACATCTTTAACGAAGGCAATATCTGTAAGAAAAATAAATACTGATAAAAAAAATAAATATAAAAATATAACTGAATTACATATCATCTCTTGCACATCTTGCCTGAGCAACTGGGACCTCGATCTCAATAACAGTGCCTGTTTCACAGTTATATAAAGTTATTTTCTCCATCTCAACCACAGATCTTAGACTTGACATTTAAATAGTTTATTTAACTTTTTCCGCAATTTATGACAAATGATGTGTTGACCCACGTCAAGACCGTGGGCGTTGTCAGCTCGAAGCGGTCGTTTGCGATGACGTCAAATTTTGACGTCTCATGACGATGCAAGCCCAATTGTAACGCCTGTGGTCGCTCTGTGGAACGACACATTGGTCGTTCTGGGCGTTGCAATCGCTTAGTGGAATGTACCCTGTAACGCCCGTAGCCGCTTTATGGAACGACAGACAAGTATCAATTATACTTCACATAAAGCTTTTGTGTCTAAATATTTTTCATAAAACTGGGTACATACATATTCATAATGGACTGCTACTCCTGCACTTTCACTATAAAAAACAATACTTATTATTTTAGGTTATATCAATAAATGATACTTAAATAGAAACGTATAGCTTAATAGATACTTGACATTTGTCATAATTTCTAAGAAACGTCAAATTACTGATCCAATTGACAACTACGTCCGTTGTTTGTACTGTACTTTGCCGTCAAAGCATGGCTGCTGCGATTTAGCAGACGATATTTTGACTTATTTACATTGGCTGTAGCTTATAAGCTATATTATCTTTGCCTGCCCCATCGCCTTGCAACCATCGCCTGCTAATGCTAAATCGCGTTGCAACCTGTAAACTTATCTGTCGAATCAGTTGAATTTCAATCTAGAATTCTGTAATGTACTATCAAGTGGCGACTCGAATATTAGTATTTGGAAACATGCATATCAGGCCGACACTGTTACCCCAGATTCACAGAACTTTGATTGCTGTGCACTGTACACAACTGATTGGTTGATACTGTACTCCCCTACCTTCCACTGCTTGGCTTGGAGCTAGAGGTGGACAACTCGATTCCATTTGATAAATCGATTCACACGATTCAATTTGGTAAAATGAATCGTCTCTTACGATTCGTTCATTTGAACGATGAAATTTACACTCGAGTTTTAATGCTCTAATACTATAATTATAATATTGTCACGGAATTTGCCCCACTCACACCCAAACCGACGACTGTTGTATCGCGAAATGCTAAGATTGCCCCGATCGCCCCTACACGATTCTGTTAAACAAACAAAAAGCCGTGGATCGAGACGGGACTGGAAAAATGGTGAATCGACAAGAAGCATTCGAGTCGTACGGAAAAATAGATCTAGAGATACTAGAAAATACCTGGAATATTCGTTGGGTCTATAAAAGAAGAATAAACGGCCGAGTTAGTTAGTCTTGTATTACAGTCTTGAATTGAAGTGTTTAATTGGAGAGATCAAAGTGATTTAGATAGCGATTAATTAAATAAGTGTTTAGTTGAGTTGTAATTAGTGTTCAGTAGTGTACTGAGTAGTTAATAAAGATAAGTAATTAATTAACGGATTGTTTTTCTAGCAGTAAGAAAAATTCGGATTAAGAAATCCGTGACAATATAAAATATAATAATACAATTATTTGAAATTTGAAAATTTAAATCGGTGACGCCGACTTATTTACGCATGCAACTTCTGCATTTATTTACTGGTTTTCATATTTCACATACTGTAAGTGTATAATAGTTATACCTATGTGAAACATTAAATTTCTAATTTTATATCTAACTGTAGTAAAGTATAAAATTTTATCCTTATTTAATAATAATTATTTTACTACAAAATATTGAGAAATGTGTAAAAAATCAGATAAACAAACTCGTATTTCATATTTTAACTACGATTCATTTTAAGCGAATATTTGTTTTAAATTGTAAATACAAGAGATGCGCGAAATCATTAAAAATGCAATAATTTATATCATGTGGCAAATGACGATTCCTTTGAACCAGTTTCTTCTCAAATATTGGACCGATACATACTACTATTCATTTCTCGGCTCAAGAATCTTCACATGGCAAGTGGCGATTCATTTCAACGAGAGTTGCTTCTCAAATATTGGCTCGATACGTTACAATTCATCACTCTCGAATCGTCTGATAAGTGGCGATTCATTTGAACGAGAGTTGCTTCTTAGATATCGACCCGATGCCGTTACGATTCACGATTCATTTCGGGTTTCGCGAAATAGTTCAAATGAACGATTCGTGCAATCTTTGCCCATCTCTACTTGGAGCACAGTTACTAATCAATACTGTGGTTTGGAGTTGAATTTAATTTAATTTTTACATTTGTTGCGCGCGGCAATGTTATTTTCTAACCTAAAAATAATCTAATGTACTAGAGATATATGCAGCGTTGTAAGAAACTGTGTGCTTATCGAGATAAAGAATTCTTATAAAGAGTATGTCCTTTTACTGGATTAACATATATTAACACCTCGTCTTACATTACGTGTATGCTACTATCCCGTTTATTTTTTCAGTTTTAATTAAATTTTTTTTAACATTTCGTAATTTACGTCAACGCCAGTATATTGTGGTCATATATGCTTTTTAACCATTTTCCACACATTTGACGAAGAGACAACAAATTATAATGATTACTAAAATAACCTTGAAATCAAGTACTAGCAGTATTTACCTTTAGCTGCGCGATAATTCGAATTCGACGCGCTACAAATTAAAATACATGGGTGGGGGATTGCAGCGCGCTTGAAACAAAGTTCTGTGTTGTCTACTACGATTTTGGATTTATTCGATTAAATAGCTTTATACAGCAATATAAAATGAAAAATGAGTAAATTTAATAAAGCATATATGTTTTTAAGAAATGAATAATTTAAACATAATACACTTAAGACACAGCCCGTCTACTTAGTTTAGACGAAGCGTTAAGTTACTACGTCTAATCGTGTCACTTGCTCAAGTTGATTTACGTGTAACTGGTCTAATATTTTCTATTAGTCGCTACTAGTAGCTGCAAGTTGAAGCATCTAAAAATCGATTTGCTCCAGAGGTTAATTAATCGCGTGCAATTTCGAATCACTTCAAAGAAAAAGACCAAAAGTGAAGAAAATTGTTTGCTCTGAATCCGAATCATTCCAAGGTCAAAGCGAAAGATAGATATCCAAGTAAACCAGACATGGTACATATATGTTTTTGGTATCACTGAAACATAATCTGGGGCCCATTTAACCCTTCGCCCCAGGTTCAAGGTTATTCCAAAGTCAAACCTAAAGAAGATATGCAAGTGAACCAGCGATCGTACATTTATGTTTTTGTGATCGCTTAAGCTGCATTCAGGATTCACTTAACCCCATCAGATCAGTTTCAAGGTTATTTGAAGGTCAAATTGAAAGAGATATGCAAGTGAATCATACTATTGTACATTTGTTTTTGAAGTTGCTGGATCTGAAACGGGGACGCATTTAACCCCATCAAATCAGCTATTTCAAGATCAAATATAAAGACAGATATGCAAGTGAACCAGACCATGGTAAATTTTTATTTTTGGGGTTGGTGAATCTGAATTGAGGGTTTATTTAACTCTATTAGGTTGGTTTCGAGATCATTCTAAGATCAAATATAAAGATAGATATGCAAATGTGCAAAACTATAGTCGCCTATTTTTGGGGCCGTTGGATTTAAATTTGTAGTTTATTTAACACCATCGAGTCAGCTTAACCTGACAACCTCAAGACTCTAAGACACAATAATGTCCGTAACCCAGTAACCGATGCATGGAAACACTAAAAATCACAACTTTTGATAATAATAAATTGTATACAGTAATAATCATCGTAAGTTTGAGGGTTTTCAGTCTCGTAGGTTTATAACGTCTTTCTCTTTCTTTATAATATCTACCTGTCTTACATTCAAAGAATCTGTGCAATGGACGTCTTTTAGGTTTTCTCTTGCGTGCATTCAGCAGCAATGGCCCAGCATATATTTATCCCATCTAAACTTGGTATCGTCGCTGTGCAATCTTTCACCTTGTTCTTTACCGAAAGCGCCAATATTTTGTGGGCAGTCGAAGTAGTCAATATGGGGGTCCATGAAATGTAATTTCAGATTAATCAAGCAACCCAGTTTTCTATAGTTTTCCACCATTTGCGCTACTTCTTTTCTTTAATCCAGGAAATTTTCGATAACCCATTCACTCAACCATGCCGTATTCTCGTTTTTTATCATTGTGATGACAAAAATATTGTCTCTCATCATTTAACGAATCTGAGATCCATTGAAAATTTCTTCTCGCAGTTTTGTATCTGAAATGTAGAGAAAAACTTTTCGTGATATAGATAGCAAGCATCTTCGTTATTAAGAATTTTCACCCATTGCTTCACAACTCCTAACTTGTGAAAAATTTGGAATCAGGATTTTAGAAGCAATTAATGCTTCTCTTGATGTTCTTAGTACCTGGTTGAAATGAAACTCTTCTTGGCCATTCTTTTACTACACTTTCTCTCTACTATCCCACTCACATAAAAAGCACGGATAATTTATGAAATCTGATTGACAACTTTCAAATCCTCACAAATTTGCTAAGTTCATTTTTTCAAGAACTGACTTCATCGTATACTCTTTTTTCAAATAACTGAATGCACTACTGGAATGGAGGGGTATACATTAGTGTTATGAAAAAGGACGGCTTATAGGATTTTCTTCGAAGAATCAATGGACAATCTCCATTTATTAGGCTTGTACCATCTAGATTTAGATTTTTGTACTGTAGAAAGGTAAGCTAATATAAATCAAATCTCCTACAATTCCTATCAATGAAGTCATATGTATGTCTGATACCAAACATTTAGGTATGCTAATAAACAATTTCACAGACAAAGCTCTATTCAATAATTATCTAAAAAAATTAATCTAGTTAAATTTACTAACCTGGTTTAATAAAAACACTCTATAAATATCTACACTTTTGAAACTGTGTGAACTTTCTGCATTTTTAGGATTGCTTCTTCAGGTGGTCTCCTTTAAGTTTAGTTAAATATCTAACTATAAAAAATATTATACCAATAAATTAAAATCATTTGAAATTAAATATCGATAATGTCAAAAGTGACTGTAACCTGTCAATGAATTAAACATGGCAATTACCTACTTAAATAATGTCTACCCTTTATGCAATTGTTCATGCGTTCATGCAAAAAACAAAACTTTATTGAACTATATTTAGTGGAAAAAGTGGTTCTTTATCGCATTAGTGCAATAAAATGTTTATTGCATTCATCTGTCATTCTACTACAGCGTTTTGTTATCATGACAAACATAGACATTCAAATCGACGTCATATTTTCCTACACTTAGTGTCATTTAAGTAAAACATTTTTTGGTTTTTGCATGAACGTAGAAAAAATATTGTGTGCAATTCGTACAAAAAGTGCTTATTGCACGCGACGTAAAATTGTCCAACGGGGCCGTAAGGCCGAGTAGGACAACACAATCAACACTTACTTTTTGTGCATAAATAACTATTTTAGATATTAACATTATTGTGTGAAAGTAACTGCTCTGCGGACTAAAGCCCCGATCAACGTTGAATTACACCCACAATATCTACCCATATATTCTTTATTATTAGCTTTTGTAACATTTTTTACTATATTATGAAGGTATTTTAAGCTAATATAAATCTCATTAATATAGTAAAAAATGTTAGCTAGATATTGTGGGTGTAATTCAGCGCTGGTCGGGGCTTTAGTCCGCAGAGTAGTTAGTTTCACACAATATTGTTAATTTTTAAGGTAAAAGTAGTTGGAAAGAGGTCAAAAAATACAAAAAGACTTTATTTTACATCATCGACGTTTCGACATATATGTAAAATAAAGTCTTTTTGTATTTTTTGACCTCTTTCCAACTACTTTTACCTTAAAAATAATTGAAAAAGGTCGCTATCCTGGAACTATAATATTGTTAATACCTAAAAGTATATAAAAAACAGATTTGGATTTGTTCATTAATTCCTTAATATCAGTGAATCAGAGGAAGTACATCATCTTCCGAAAAATATTCCAAGAATTCACTGATTCAGTAACGATAAACGGAAGATTTGATGCAACTCACATTTTAAGCAATATTTTTCAACCACGATGTAAAAACTCTGAGATCCCAAAAATACTACGATGATTTTGCCAGTTTACACATATTTAATTTTTGAAATTACCTTGTAATGACCTTGAACTTAAGGCTATGGGCACACTATGGGGTTAAATGGACTCAGATTCGGATTCAGCGACCCCAAAAACATAAATGTACGATATACTTATCCACTTACATATTTATCTTTGATTTTGACCTTGGAATTACCTTGAACCTAGAACAATGGGGTTAAATGGCCCCATATTTGGATTCAGCGCATACACAAACCTAGAAAAAATATCTAGGTTTGTGAGCGCATAGAAATCATAAAATATATAGAACGTCAAAAGAGTTATCGAAAATAGTCAACCTATGGAGAAAACACGAGTCTGGTAATATTGCAGTAACTTAGTTTTCACGAGTTGGTTACACTAACGGGGTAGCTCAGGGCTTACACTAATAAGCGGAAATTTTATAATATGAACATTTTACGTCCAATTTGTGATTTATATGACCCAATTACAAACACTCGGTTTTGGATTCAATTGTATGCTGGGATTAAAATGCAGTGTAACTGCTTACATTAAGTTTTCCCTAGATGGCTGCTTTCTAAGCCTCTCCAATCTCCATAGTCTGACTATTTTTGAGTGTCTAATGTAAAGGCTTCGAACGTTCTATATATTTTATGATTTATATGATTCAGCGTGTAAAAATACGTAAGAATATATGGAATCTAGAATGGTTTCAAACTGAAATATTCGACTAGTGAAGTTATGAATTTGTTTTGAGTACACATCGTGCAAAAAGTAGTTAGACGAACGTTTTTGATAGTTTGGAACCAGTCTGGATTCCTTTCTTGAACAGATTCGCAACATTTTAATTTCAAAATTACATAATTTACAAGCATGTGATACCGACTATTAGGTACTGCTACTACCGACTGATAGGTATTATTGTATGAATTTTATTTAATTTACTAAATAAGATAATTTAGTAAATTTTAAAATTATAATAAAATTGTTAAAAAATTTGTAACTACGAAACTACACTTGAGCTGGCCAGAGTGCGGGCCCTGTGCGGGCCCTTAAAAGAGGGATGGGTCCGGAAAATTTGCACCCCCTAGCCCCCTACCCATCTCGTCGGGATTGACCTTGAATAGATATCATAAATTTTAACATAATGACATATTTGACATCATTTACATTATCGTGTCGCAATAATTTTTGTGTTATATTTATGACATAAGAAAGAACTACTAAACGGGCACTCTATATATGCATATAGGTATTATATTATTCCTTCCAAAATTAGCAGCAAATGTCAGCACAAGGAACAACAAAATATTGTCCCTACCTTTAAAAATCCCCCGTAAAATATATTTCTTACCTACTTTCTTCATGACCTAACATTGGTTAAATTACTTCATTTAGTCTGAATTCAAAACTGTTTGATACTACCACGTTTTACATTTTCAAAATTAAGATGTACTCTATATTTAATTTAAGTTGCATCATTCTATGTATAGTAAAATTAGTGATTACTGAAGAAACTCCACAAAATTTAACATTTACAACACGTAAGTCAAAATATATATTTTAAATCTAAATAAACTTGATCTGGGTTGAATATAATTTATAGAAAATATTTGTGCACAAATATAAGTTTTCATTTTTTAATATAATCATTTCAATACATTCCAATTTTATTAAATTCATCGTTTTCAAACGAAACGAGAAAACTGGATCTCATTTTATATTTTTAAGAGCCAAGGTTTTCCTATAGGAACTTTAATTATATATTGAAACTGATGAAAATTGTATGGGTATGCATCATACATGTCATACTTACCTACTAATCACAGATGCTTTTAAAAAATCATCTTTAAAGTGTTATTATATCTATGTAACATAAATTAGTTTCACACTTGTTACGGAAAATAAATTCTTGTAACTATACCTACATATGTATGTATTTATTTTTCGTATTTTATGTTCTTAGAAGATAGACTCATAGAAGATATATCAAATAAATAAATATAATAATATTATTTATTTATTATGAACCTTATACTCTTAGATTTAAAGGGCAAACTCAACATGTTAGACGGCAGGGTCTATTTGTTTGGATACAACCTTGTAATCAAGTTCAAGTTACCCTTTCTCTTTGCTACATTTATTTTATACTTTCTGATTTATTTTAATTTCATTTGATTGGAACCTGCAGATAATAAGCAATTAATAAAGTAGATAAAGACGATTTTATAATTGTCTGTAGAAACGAAAAATTATAAAATAATTTTCAAACAGTTAAATAGATAATTAGTTTTTTGCATTACCTATACATTTTTATTATTAAATCTTGCATTTTGTACTTTATTTTGAAATTTGAAGCTAATTTAGATTATGTCTATTTTTATTTCTAAAATTTGTCCACTAAATATTATAATTATGTAACATAAAGTTAAAGATTAGTTTATCCAATTAACATTAATAGAAAAACACATCTGACATATTAATAAGATAATAGTGTAAACTTTTAAAGAAAATATCTCTTATTCAGTTACATAGGTATAACATCATTTCGGGCAACAAGTAATTAACCATGATAGTCTAGCAGAACTAATTATGCATTCTAAGAATTTTACTTACATTAAACAAATAAACTCCATTTTAAAATTAAATCAATAGATATCTGAATATCAGTAAGTATAAATATAATCAGTATTAATTTCGTTCTAATATAAATAGAAACCTTTTACAAATAATTCAATTGTGAGCTTTAAATCAGCTTAGCACCTTCAAACCTACCTTCCAGTTTATTTAATTTTATAAAGATAAATAATAAAATCGAAGTGCATCATAAATCCACAGCTGTATTATTGAATCATTTATATTTTATCCAGATTCAATTTTTAATACTTAAATATTATAAAAGTTATGTAAGTTTCTTCCAATTTACATATTGGAAGTATTTACATACTTATTAATGGTAATAATGATGATCATGATAATGATAATAATAATAATATATTTAAATGATTATGATCGTAATCCTTATGAGGTTTAGTTTGTTTAACAAAAAATATATGTGATCTATAAATTGACATGATGACCTATTTTTTATAAAAAGCGAATTGATAATAGTATCGTAGTATCAAAAAATAGGTACCTACCTCATATTTTATTTATGAATAATTTTTAATTGCAAAAGAAAAAATTCTTAGAAATGTTATATATTCATATATATATTTATGACTCAATAAGTCTTCAATTATATATAGGAAACTTCATTTAGAGTAAGATGTTGACAATATTTAGTATACCTCCATTTTATCAAGAAAGGTATATGGGATTCTTATTCAATTAAACCAATCTAAAACAGTTTTATCCACGCCCGTTATATTAAGAAGCTTTAATATGTCTATTTTTCATGGATTAAAGCTTTTTTTCTACGTTCTTGTAAAAAACAGAACTTTATTGAATTATGTTTAGTGGAAAACGTGGTTCTTTATTGTACTAGTGCAATAAAATGTTTATTGCATTCATCTGTCATTCTACTACAGCGTTTTGTCATCATGACAAACATAAACGTTCAAATCGACGTCATATTTTCCTAGAGTTAGTGTCATCTAAATAAAACATTTTTTGATTTTTGCATGAACGTAGAAAATAGTTGTTTATGTTGTCCTACTCGGTCTGAAGGCCTCGTTGGACGATTTCACGTCGCGTGCAATAAACACTTACTTTTTGTAGGAGTTGCATACAATATTTTTTTCTACAAAACTGTTAAAAGTGGGCTTTTTAATTGTCATTTTTGATGTTAAAAATGTCATTTTTTGACACGCGTGTTAAAAGTAGGTTACTTTTAACACGCGTGTTAAAAGTAAATCAAAAGCACTGGTTGCTACGAAAATTTTGGTTCATAAACATTGCGATCTGTGTGGTATTGCACTAGTGCAATAAAGAACCACTTCTTCCACTAAATATAGTTCAATAAAGTTTTGCTTTTTGCATGAACGTAGAAAAAATATTGTATGCAACTCGTACAAAGAGTGTTTATCGCATTCGAAGTGTTGTTCTACTCGGTCTGACGGCCTCGTTGGACAATTTCACATCGGGTTGTACTTGTTGCATAAATAACTATTTTCTACGTTTGCAAAAAACAAAACCACTAAATATAGAGTGGATAAAGTGGTTCTTTATTGCATTAGTGCAATAAAATGTTTATTGGATTCATCCGTCATTCTACTACAGTGTTTTGTCGTCATGACAAACATAAACGTTCAAATCGTTATTTTCCTGTACTTATTGTCATCTAAATAAAACATTTTTTGGTTTTTGCATAAACGTAGAAAAAATATTGTATACAACTCGTACAAAAAGTGCTTTTTGCACTCGACGTGTTCATGTCGAATGCAATACACTTACTTTCTGTACTTGTTGATAAATAACTATTAACACACTAGTGGAGTAGAATTCATAATACTACGCTTCTATTGTATAGTATGTTATTGAGAATTATTATTATTAACATTTATCTCAAGAACGATCTTGTCATTTTGACTGGGATTAACTAAATTCACTCTATAAGGAGTTTCTGAAGGAACGGAGAGGCCCAGGTAGAACCTGGATTTTTTCAGAAATTGACATCTGATTAAAATAAGTGTTTATCAAAACCATAATTTTTCATCTGCTCTTACACGGTTTTCACTCTCCTAATTGATCGATTTTGGCCGTGGTCGTGGATAAAACCTTGAATTACATTCAGGAAATAAACCAGCCTTTAATCCTCCCGAAAAAATGTAACTCTCGGCTGCGCATCGAGTGTCCTTTTTTTATCGTGAATTAAAGGCTTGTTAATTCCCTTATATAATTAATAACTGAAAAACCTTTTGTACAAATTACATTTATAATATATAGAAGGTGTGCCACTTAACGTTTCTATATTCGCGATTTTTAGAAACTAAGGTGAAATTTAAATAAGGGTTCAATTTGGCATAAAAATGTGCCGGGAATAAAAAATAGGGCATTGCATAAAGAAACAATGTTTTCCCGTCCACACGTCCACTTTCTCCTTAAAATGTGTGTACCTATTGTTTTAGTATAAAACGCCAATGGGAATTTCAAGTTATATACACTGTCTTTGGTGTTGTATTTAATGGATTTTATTAGCAAACGAATACCTACTAACTCTGACCTTATGTAGATTATATAATAATAGTTATTGATTAGTTTCAAAGCACCTATTCGTTAGGCATAAGAGGCATTTGTACCTATAATAACAAATCTTTAAATTTAATTTATTTTTGGTACCTAATTATATCTGTTATCTGTTATTGTTATATAAACTTTGGTATACTCTGTACGTTACAGTAAAATGTAACTTGTTATATAAACCGTTGACACACAAACGAGAACGAGGTAGGTGTCTACTTTTACCGTCAAGGTAGGCTTTTAAATTACTGATGTATACAAACAATTTATTACATAATTTGCGGACATTACTGAGTTTTATCATTAACCGCCTTGGGCACATAAGAGAAAACGAACAGGAGGCATGATGTCCTCTCCTACTGGCTACATTATGTAGCCAGTACGTTAATATAATTAAGGCATAAATCTATATTCATGACAGTGTTATTTAGTACCTACTTCAAAAATTTCTTAACTGCATGAAATAATTAAATTTTGGTCATTACAAAAGCAACTACGTTCATATAAAATCTAGAGTAGAGAATTAGTTAAAACATATTTTTTTACTTTATATTTAGGTATAATTAATAGTTTTTATCATTGGAAATAGCTTGAAAGTTAGTTGGGAGTGAACATTACTCTGTCGCAAAATAAGCTATATTATGGTTGCGAAATTTGAAAAAAGTTTTTTTTTTTAATTAAAACAAAATTGATTGATTGACCACTGGAAGCGTAACATACTGTCCTGAAGAGTTTACCATCCCGACGGATATCATTTCATTGGTCAATTGTGATCGCACCGAGGTGTACAGAGGCTACATTCAATACATTTTACACAAAGTACAGCAGTCAGCCCAGATGATTTTGAAAAGAAAGAACCAGGAGCTCCTTTCACTAAAAACTCCAGAAATTGGAGACCAGTGTTTATTATAAAAATTAACTATTTTCGATATTATACTTTTGCTATTCCTTACATTTGCCAACACCTACCCAAATGTACATATTATAATAAAACTATACACTACTATACAAAAACACAAACTGTATACCTGTTTGATCAGTAAAAAAATGTATAAATAAATTGATATCTATGTAGAAAGATAAATACAGGGTGGACCATTAATAATGGGCCATAGAGTAGGATCGACATCTTTGGAACAAAAAGGTGAAGGGCTAACTAGCTAAATATGTCTTAGTAAAACGTTGATGTGGATACAGGGTGTCAATGTAGAAGTTATTTCTTTGTTTTTTTTTTGTAATAACTCGAGTATATGCAGTACTTGGGTTATTATAAAATAATAAATTTCAACTTTGACATTCTATATCTTTTTCCACAGCAACATTTTGCTAAAATACAGGGTGTTCCACATAAAAACGGACACATAGCAGGTGCATGTAGGGGGTCTCAAAATATTGCAATTTAACCAAACATACGTATTTACAAACTTGCACACAGGAGGAGTTACAGGGTTTCTAAGTGTCAAAGTCTGAATTACTTTGATTTGAATAACCAAATAACCAAATTTGGTACATGATTTAGGTTTATTATTGGTCTTCTTTAACTATAAATTCAAGTAAATTGACACACTACAAGGTGTTCATTTAGGGTAAGATACCCTTAAATTTATACCATTTTTTCCATAGATCGAATTTAAAGAGAATAGTAATATCCCGCACAGAATTTAATTTAAAACACTTTCTTAATTAAAACAAAAACTAGAAGGTTTTCAAGAAAAAGTGCATTATTTAGAACAAGATTTTAATAGTGTTTAGTAGAAGAAATCAAAAAGTCAGTAGTAGGCGTTTCTTTAAAATTTGACAGTATTTTATTTCTCCTACTGTTTGTTGAAAATTTACACTCAACTATAGAAGTGTGGAAGAATATCGTAGATTTCCAAATCGAGTCATTCCCCAGAGAAATATTTTCTAATATTGAAAGACGGGCTCCAGAGAAGGAAAGGAAGAAATAAATTTTTCAATAATATCTGGGAACGTTCGTGAAGAAAATATTTTGCAAACAGTTGATAATGCAAATAAGTACTAAACGTTTATTTCAAGAAACTGGATTATCAAGAACTTCTGTACACCGAATTCTTAAACCTAATCTACTACATGCATATCTCATCCAAAAAGTGCTATCAGGAACATATTTTTGAAATCGTATTACAAATAAATGTAACGTTATAAGAAGGGGAAAGGATCATCATTTATTAGAGTAACTTTCATTTTCGGCAGAGTAAATTTATGTTTCAGAGAAAATGGTGCCCATTTTGAACAATTTCTTTAGTTTTAATTTTTTTTCTATAGTTTTATTATTAACTGTCAAATTTTAAAGACAAAGCCTACTACCGACTTTTTGATTTTTTCTAATAAACACTATTAAAATCTTGTTTTAATTAATGTATTTTTTCTTGAAAATCTTAAAGTCTTAACAATAGTAAAAAAAGTGTTTTAAATTAAATTCTGCGAAGAGTATTATCATTCTTTTTAATTTCGATCAATGGAAAAACAAAAGTTTTGTATAATGAACTAGCTATATCTTCATATTTTGCCCATTAATAGTAACACAGGTCCACAAAAAAAAGTGGTGTGTACTGAGGGTCCCATTATATTTTTTCCATGTATTTTTTTCCTGCTGACCACGAATCTGAAGTCAAAATGGGGGGTCGCACAGCAAATTTTAGAGAAAAACTATAAAAAATTGCATGAAAAGTTTACGCAGGTCCACAAAAAAAAGTCATATATGCTGGGAGTTAGACTATATTTTTCTTTTGTATTTTTTCCCGCTGAACACGAATCTGAAGTTAAAATTGGGGGTTACACAGCAAATATTTGAGAAAACCTAAAAAATCGATAAAAATCACTTTCTCGTAATTTATTCTATATGATACTCTCTAAAACTGAAACAATGAGAAATGCTGTGAATTAGTGATTAGTCAAATAAAACAGGTAGGAGATTCGATTGTTTCGATAGTCAGATGGATACATTAAGATGCAAAAAAGTTCCGTTATTTAAAAGAAACATGATGGGCCACAAGTGGCGCCCTCTATTAGTGACGTTAAAATTAAAAACATATTTCAATTTCTCGTCCGCAAAAAGCCCCGATTTACAAATTTTATGTAAATATTTGGATTTCTTAAGTTATTTACAAATATCAAAAATAAAATTTTAACTTTAACACCCTGTTAATATTGAGTTTTCGAAAAATTGTTATAGGATTTTGTGACCCTAATTTTTTGTGAGGAATCACCTCCTGAAGTATTGACGCGTAATTTCCGGACACAATATGATCCTTGTTACCGCTATATTGAGTATCATTACTTTTAGAATAACTCTTAGTAACACCAATATGTCACATGAATTTCGTATGACGACAAACTTAATAAATAGGCACATGCATTGTTGATTATGGCATTATGTAATACTTATAATAAGAAATCATAAATGACATTCATTGTTCTTTTCCTATTATAAGTTTTGCAGTTATAAAAAATACATGTTACCAATCTAGCTGAATGTATGATGAACGTAACATGTTACATAAATTGTTGACCCAAATACATCAAAGAGGGAAATTTACCCACACACTTGTTCTAAATATATAATGTATTATACAAATGACTTCTTGCATCAGTTCCTTGAATTTTATTGTGTCTGCTTTATGCAATGCTGGAAGTAATTTATGTGTACTTAAGAATTAAAAGGAGAAAGCTCTCTATCTTCTGCATTTACTGCTTTCTCTATTTCCACGAACACTGCTTAAAAATAAATAATTTGTTTATGCGGTAATTCCTAACATTATATCTTCAATCTCCGAGTTTTGCAACGCGTTTGATTAGTCGAACTGATATCTAATATAATAGTGCAAGAACTGCAAGACGAGTATTATTATATCCGAAACTATAGTTTTTTATAGATTTATTATTAGGTATCAAAAATATTGTTTAAAACAATTATTGTTGGGTTTACTTCTTTACTTTATTATAAAAGTGTTTAAGCTAATTTAAATAATTTTTCTACAATTCTGTTAATGAAATCATATTATACAGGGTTAACTATGACTAAATACAAATATTTTAAGAGGGGATAGGGAAAAATAAAAATTAACGGAATCGTCCAAATATCCAAACTTATTTATAATGCGAAAAAAATTTTTTTTTTAAACCATATCAAACCCCTATTTAGCGCTGTCAAAGGTAGTGACAGGTCACCGCATTGACACCATAGAAAAAGATAAATATAGAAAGTGCTTAAAGATGCTCGAAGTAGTCATCGTGTGCATTCCGACATTTTTAGGTATGTTGAAGCCGGTAAATTTAAATTTGTAAACAAACATTGTTGATACTGGTTTATTTGCCTGATAGGTATGTAAATAATCATCGCTACAGGACAAATATTTTTAGCATTGTATATCTTTATAATGTATGTAATTTTTTCAAGTTGCTCTTAAATAATTTCCTTTGTAATATAATATAAAATAATAAGGGCCGAATTAATTAATACTTGGATATTTAATAGTCTCAATAAAATAATTATCAAAAGGGTTAGTATATACATATGTATAGTACAATTTTAATAAAAAATTTTGGAAAATTAAAAACACGTTTAAGGAAAATATTTTATGTAAGTAAACACAATGATTATGTTACTTTATTTTTTGGTTAACATTTATCGAATTAATACCTGATGTCTTGTGTTGAAATTTATCAGATTTATATTTCTTCTTGATGAAGTCAGAAGCTATTTTTTTTACATGCATGGCTGAATTTATTGAATGCCGATTTAACTCGCATGTCAGGCTCATCCGATGGATTTAATAGGTATATTTACACTCATGTCAAGTTAATTAAATCATATAGGTGATTAATGTTCTAACTTATCGATATCATTAGATCTATGCACCACGTCTAGGAATAAACTACTTCTTTAAAATGTTACGAATATGCTTGTGATTCCACCAGATGTCACTATTACGAAGTCACTAAAATAAGACACTAGAAAGTAATTAATAATCATTTGTTATAATTTTAATTGTTTGACTGCAAGAAGTATTTATTTATACATATAAATTACAGAAGGCAGTTCAAATATACAACAGATTACAACAACTAACTTATCATATTACTTGAACCACCTTGGGGCGAACATCCCACTCTAGAGTGATAATGAGTTAACCATCTATTATGAGCTACGAACTGTGAACCAATTTCCTTCTTTCCATCACATCTTACTTGATAACTCTTTCGTGCACTACACTAGCATACTCGTTACATCTTTTCATAACTTCAAGAACTCTTTTTCTTTACTTTCCTGTGCTTTAACTGAAATAGAAATAAAACATGTCTGACATATTTTATTTGTTTTAAGTAAATATAAAATATACCTAAAAATGTATATAGAACGAATAAAAAGTTTCTCAGTCTCTTTTGTTTCGTACTGCTGGATACTCGTATACTACCAGATGACGTATATTAAGAGGGAACTCAGCTAATTAAGCTTTTCTAAAAAGTATTAAATATATTTTTATAATTTTATAGTAAAGTCAGTTTAATTTAGCTAAATGCAAATATAAATTATGTTACCTACATAAAACTCTCTTGTTTTATGTGGCGAGCTTGAAATACTAGATGTACAGGACTGGATGGCATTTTTTCAGAGGTTGATAACTTTTCACTGGCGAAGATAATGCTATAGTAATATTAGAATTTTCAGGAAGTGCACTGCAATTTATTATTGACAAAATTAACCAAAATAAAGAAGTGATAAAGATTATGAAACTACCTAGTTCTAGTTCTCCTCATTCTTTTTTCTGAGCATTTTCATTACTATTTTTTCTTTTTAATGAATAAAAACATCAATTTCAGGGGAAACTTCTATCCTTTGTAAATTTTGATATGGAACTGCAACATTTTTTAAAGTGAATCGTTTCCCTTTATTAAAATCTGTTTAAGGAAAATGTTGTGAACAGATATATTTTCTACGATTCCACTGTAAATTTGGATGATCTATTATTTCTAAAGTACGTTAAATCATTCACCTCTCGGAAACCTAAAAGTAAATAAATTATTCTTAGATATGGGACCTACAAATATTTTAAATTATTTATTTATACTATATTATACATAATATAATAGTATATTAATGTAAATTTTACAATTACTGTTCGATCTTAACGTCACAAAAAAATATGTATGCTTCAAAGATTTACCTACGGAATGTTACTGTAGTTCCTGTATCTGTTAGATGGGAGACGTTTCTACAATTTGGGACTATCTAAAATAAATATAATTATTATTTACAAATTTATTAATATTTTACATATTCATAAAATGCAATTTATCATTATGTACTACATATTAAAATATATACTTTCCCCTTCGTAGGAAGGAAAAATAACTTTCGATAAGAAAAGTCTTTAATAATGATTAAATAATATATAAACTGTAAATGAAAACTAGACACACGCTATATTATTCAAAAGTTATAATAAACGTGTTATGTGTAATAAACTAGGGTTATAAACGAAGATAAGCAAAACGTAAATAAACAAAACCACAGAACGCAATTTTATTTGTAAACAAACTACAGGAATATGACTAAAAATGGCTGCCAGCAGGCTATGACCCAAAAAGTAGATGCGCAAACGTCTAAACTCGTTCTATATCTATCTATTTCTATGATATACACGTTTGTGTATCAATTCCGTCGGGGAAAACCACAAAGGATAACAAAAAAAATACACGCAAATGTACACATAATACATGAAAGCACTGCGAAGACATTTCTACAGTTGTTTAATGTGGTTCAAAGAGAATTCAGCATAATATTTTGTCTACTCGGAAAATGTCTTTGGTATTACGCTGCCACACGATAATATGAACTTGTCACACTTTCCATAAATCAGTACCTCATATGCAGTGGCGTAGCCAGAAATTTGCCAAGGGGGGGGGGGGTTCAGTGAACAAAGTATTTCAAACTAGATTTTTTCAATAAAAAAAATTAATAATTTTTAATAAATTGAAACAATAAAAAGTAAATAAAAAAACAATCTCATCATAAACATGTGAATAATAAACAGGTACGAACAATATTTGTTACAAAAATGACAAAAATAAGATTAGAAGTTAGTAGCAGGTCCTAATGTAAGGTTTCCGTAGGAGATCTAGTTCACTGACCGCGTTGCTAAATCTTGGAGAATAGAGTGATTGCAGGTGTAGTGAGACATTACCTATATGACCTAACCAACCCAACCTATAGGGGGGAGATTCTGACCCCCAACCCCTCTCCCCTCCGTGGCTACGCCACTGCTCATATGTTATCTAGATATTTGAACGACATGTTTGTAAATAGACAAAAAATAAGCGAAAAATTAAATTTGAGAAAAGCAAGTACTGAAAAATTATTTCAAATTAATCACCGTACTGTATGCGATATTTTTGAGACAGCATCTGATTTCTGATATCGTTATCTGTAGGCCACTAGTTCAAGGTGTACTTCACGGCTCTGATATTTGGACAAATTGGTATCGCTCTCTTAAAGCCAAGTTAAATCTGCTAAAAAAGTGCCTCCGACTTTTTCTCTTGACGCATCGTTTTTGAGATAACAATTAATTTATTAATCATTACAATAGACCAACTTTGGAATGCTAATTAATAAACAACAATTTAGGTGGCATGTGATAGTTTGGCATAATAATTTCCATGTCAGGCTTAAACAAAAAAAGATAACACGAAGTGTCGAGTTACTTGTTTTTGAACTGTTTAAGTTAGTTTTTAATACATTTTTTTACAAAATAAGTAAATACGGTAAATTATTTCTACGTTAAAAATATACTAGGTAGGTGTTAAATTTACAGTTTACGTGGTCTCTTGTAGCTGTCTTTGGCTTCTGTCTTCACATCGATAAAACACAACCGGTGGTTGGCAAAGAATGGAGCCAGACTTTTAACTCGCTTACTTTACTTTTTTGCTATCTACAAATACGTATTGGACAATTTTGAATCTAGATGTGTGACCTCGTCAATTTATTTCGATCAGCCCGTTCATTCGACACCACGAATAACTTTTAAAAAAAGCTAGAGCATTATGGAGTTAGGAGACTTCCCTTAAAATGGTTAAATTCTTATTTGCAGGGTCGGTCACAGCGTGTTGTTATTCGACATAACGGTGACAAGCTGCTTTCTAGTCCTAGATTAGTGTCTGTTGGTATTCCACAGGGAAGTACACTAGGTCCTATTTTATTCAGTGTTCATCAATGACTTGAAAGATTATTTTACGTCAAGTTGAAGCCACTACTGCGACGTTTCAGGGTAGAGATATGGCAGATTTGTCACTAATGGGAATGAACTGTGTCAGAGATATGAAGCGTTATTGTGTTAATAATGGATTATCTCTTAATAGTGCCAAAACAGAAATGATGACCTTTACTATGTTTGACCCTAGCGCTAGTTTATAATATGTACCAATTGTCTATTCCGTAAAATCATTGGATATGATCTTGGATAGGAATTTAAATTGGTATTCACCATAGACCTTATAAATCATAGACGCGCCCAAAATCGTTTTCTGCCTATACAAATCGTTGATGCTCAGATGTGTGCGATAGAGATAGAGCTAGTCCGGGCAAAAACCCACAGATCATTGGCCGAAAAAAAAAACAAAAACCGTAAATGACAGACGTATGACATTTACGGTGACAGACTGACTCCACCATAGTTTATGAGTCTTTAAAAACTATTGCTAATAAACACACTAAACACAACTAAATCACAAAAGGCACACAAATCATTAACAATATTAACAGGAAAGGTTTTGTCAGGTTATGTTTATATATTTTTCTGTCATAGAACATTTGTTTTTGCCCGGACTAGCTTCATCCCTCTTGTACACATCAGGGCAGCGGACCTCTCTTTCTAGGGCCGGTCCATGATTTATAAGGTCTATGGTATTCACACATCGAAATGGTCTGTACCAGATTGGCTAAACATAATTATATTGTTTGGAACTTCAGAAAATATCTCAATTTTGACACATTATAAACTTATTATTATGGGCAAGTCTATTCGGTTTTGAATTATGATATTATATGTTGGGGGAACAGCCTAGATAAAATGGGGAACAGTTCTAATATAGAAGCTGTTCTAATTGCGCAGAAAAGAATCGTTCGCACGTTGCTCTTTAAATCCAGGATGCATTCTTGTCGTTTGCTATTTAAGCAATTGTAAATTTTGACAGTGATTTTCATGTTCATTCTTGTGTGTGTTGTGTATGTCAAAACGCTTCCTTATGAATTTATTCAACATACGTATAGAGAAATCACTTATAATTTTAGACGTCAAAACAATGTTTTAACTCCTAGGAATTACCTAGCCAAGACAGCACACAATCCTTTTATCATAGCTCCGAAATTATTTAATCACTTTCCTGATAATATAAAATGTATTACGAGCGTTCCAGCTTTAAAAAACAAGTTAAACAACTTTTATTAAGTTACTCATATTATAATATTGAGGAATATTTTGAATGTTATTTTAGTGTGTAATTGTATTATACAGTGTATGTTGTAATGTGCTACGTCCACCTACGCTTAGGCTTGGTAGCAACAAAAAAAAATCATACAGGGCGAGACTGCCGGCTATAGCCTTTTGACAATCCGGGTGCCGAGTGAGCAGAGAGTCCAGCAGCTCAGGGAGATTGGGCGTGGAAGTGCAGTCTCTATCTCTGCGAGTGCACCCAGGCTATTTTATACACTAATAAGAAATTATAAAGTAAAGAACAATAGCTATACTAAACAAGAAAAAAAAAACTAGACTAAGACTTACTAATTTAAAGTTTATTCAGTAATGAAAATATATCACCTGGTATAGTAAAGAAATTAAATAGCTAAATAAAAATGCTAGGATTGGTCAAATTTATGAACAAGTTTTTATGGTCGTAATAGGGAAAATCTTTATCCCTTGAAGGGGCTGTCCTAGACCCAAAGATAATATTATATAATAAGTTATCGATATCGCTTACGTAAATAATAAAAAAAAAGAGAAGGCCCTCTTAGTATATATACTATAAGGTTTACAGCCGTGGTTAAATAGATCTATACATATATAGTATTTAGTTTAAGAAAAAAATATTAAATCATTAATTTAAATAAATAACGTGAATATACGGAGTGGATCAGGAGTGAATATGACCTTAATTGGTGATGCTCTAGGGTCCTAGGATGGTGAAATATCCTTCCCGGTACGGCCACGTGACAATTTTAGGGTTATGCGGGGCGAAGCCTCGCTTCCTGGGTCGATTTACTCGGTACCTTCGCTGGAACTCTCGCGTGCCGGTTTACCTCAGCCTGCGGTACTCGTACTGGTACTATGTTATCATGGGGGTACCTCCAGCTTCTCAATATAACTGGCAAATGGGGCACCAATGCAGAATGCCAAACACTCGAGTAGGAAAAAAAAAGGCCTAGAAATGAACGTGGTTGTTGAGGGAAATAAATGGTGATACAGGTGAATACATTCACCTCATAAAGTTTAAATAAATGGCTCGAATTAATTAACAAAATAGATAATTTTTTCTAAATACCTGAGCTGTTGGACGGCCTTGGTTGTTAAATCTGTTGCACGACACAATACAAATCCAGATTAAATCTGCTGACTACTAGCAATAGCAACATTAATTAATTAATGAAGTGTAACAGACTTGTAATTAAAGAACTTTACCAAAAATCCGCAATTTGCGATAATAACTGCTTTCTTTCAAGACAGACTAGCAAGTCATTCTTTAATTTATTTTCGGTGCGAAAAACTTATCACTTTTTTTTGCCCAGACCCGGCGATAAAATTATAATTATAAACGTTTCTAATATTTCTATAATTTCTCCTAACTGAATATTAAACTTTAAACGATTTTATTGTTTATTATAAGAAATATTTAAGCCATTTATTAAATTTTAATTTCAACCCCAAACCGTTCATTTCTAGTTGGTGCAAAGTTATTTAATTAGAATTATATTTTATTGATCTTTTCACCTATGAATTAAATAAATACCTATATAAATAAATGGATTTAGACCAATGATGTTAAGTACTTTATAAAGTAGAAAATGTAGGTATTGCCGGAACAAAATAAATTCGTCATTCTACCGGGTGACAAAAGAAACCCGTAACAACCCCCCCTTTTCCCGGAAAAATAATTCCTTCTCTTTTATTAGATAAAATATTACAAGAGCATGACCAATCTAGCATAATGACAATGGAAATTTAAAATAACATAGGAATAACATAAGAAGAAGATGACCTATTCATCTGGAGGATGTGCTTTAACATCCTTGGCGTGCCAAACACCACGACTTCGACCGGTATCATCAGCTAACTCATAAGACCAAGGTGACAAGATTTTTACAATGGTATATGGACCGTCGAATTTAGGAGTCAATTTAGCGGTAACCCCCTTGCTGGCATCCGAAAGGGCGTAATTTCTTTTCCAGACACGCTGATGCAATTGACACCGTTCATCCCTACGACGTAAGTTATAATACTTCCGACTTCTTTCATACGCTTGCTTTAGTCTCTTGGAGACATCTTGGAAAACCTCTTTCAAAGCCTCAGAACGGCCGAATGCGTTAAATTCTTCGGAATTATCAGCTGGATATTGGGTTTCTGCTCCAGACAGACGGATTTCTCGGCCAAACATTATAAAGTTTGGAGTGAGCTGGGTAGTCTCATGTCGAGAAGATCGGAGGGCACATCCTACTTGAGCAAGGTACTTATCCCATGTTCGATGGTTATCAACAACGTACGAAGTGAGAACTGTTTTCACTACCCTGTGGACTCTCTCCACTGGATTGGCTTGGGCATGATAATTAGCAATATGTCCCGGAGTGATATGGTACTTCTCGAGAAGTTTAATAAAGTGATTGGATCGGAATTGGACACCATTATCCATAATTACTTTTCTAGGAGCCCCAAAGAGCAAGATAAGGTTATCTTCAAAAATTTTGCTCACATTAACAGCAGTGGCAGCTCGAAGTGGAAATAAAAGAACGAATTTACTAAAGACGTCAGATACAGACAGAATATAACAAAAACCTGCGGCCGAGCGAGGAAGTGGGCCAACAAGATCCACACTCAAGACTTCCCATGATCGAGTTAAGGAAGGAGCTACGCTCAACATCATTCCAGCAGGAGGCTTTTGCTCAGGTTTGTTCCTGAGACAAATTGAACATCTCCGAATATATTTCGCACAGTCCTGCTTTAATTTGGGCCAATAATATTGCGCTGCAATACGAGAGGAAGTTTTAAAAACTCCTAAATGGCCACAGGTAGGGGGATCGTGATTATCCTTGATAATCTCGGATCGTTTGCCCTTAGGAACAACAATCAGCCAGGACTCTGATTCCTCAGCTAACTTCGGGTATTTGAGCTGCACTTTTTTAAAAAGACGACTGCCTTCTAGCCTCCACAAAGGATAGCGGCGAGAAGTCTGAGTCACCTTACGACACATCTCGTCATACCACTTATCTCCGGAGGGAACATCTACTTCTAATACATCGAGGATGGGGACTGCTCTAGAAAGTACATCGGGCACTATATGATCCTTACCCTTACGGTGCACAATATCAAAATCATATTGCTGCATCCGCACTGCCCAACGAGCAATACGACCAACAGGATCCTGGATGTTATTGAGCCATTTGAGGCTGTAATGGTCTGTTACCACTGTAAATCTCGTACCCTCTATATATGGTCTCCACTTCTCGATAGCTAGTAATACTGCGAGACACTCCTTTTCAGTGGTACTAAAGTTCTTTTCATTTTTGGTCAACGACCTGCTGAGATAGCTGATAACCATTTCTTGACCATCAATCATTTGAGTGAGGACGGCACCCAGTCCTACATCAGATGCGTCGGTCTGAATAATAAAGGGAAGGTCAAAGTTCGGACATGAGAGAATTGGGGCTGAAATTAAACAATCTTTCAGAGACCTGAAGGCAGAGTCACAGGCGGCATCCCATAAGAACTTCTTATTCTTCTTTAAGAGATCACAGAGAGGAGCGATAAGAGAGGAGAAGTTAGGTACAAACCTTCGATACCAGGAGGCCAGACCAATCAAGCGCCGCACCTCAGTTACATTGCGAGGCGGGGGAATTTTAACAATGGCCTCAATTTTTCCAGGATCTACCATTAATCCTGAGGCACCCACAACATAGCCTAAATATCGAAGTTCTTGCTTACAAAAGTGGCACTTATCCCGATTAAGGGTTAAACCTGCTTTAGTAAGGCGAGTGAAAACTTCTTTAAGGATTTTAAGGTGACGTTCAAATGTGTCGGTACATATAATTATGTCGTCCAAGTAAACGAACACATATTTCTCCAGGTCAATTCCGATAACTCGGTCGATAAACCGCTGCCAAGTGGCAGGAGCATTGTGGAGACCCATAGGCATGCGTCGAAACTGGAAAAGTCCCCTATTTGGGATGACAAAAGCGGTGAGTGGTTTTGACTCCTTCGACAGTGGAATCTGCCAGTATGCGGCCTTAATGTCCAGAGTTGTAAGATAGTGAGCGTCCCTTAATTTATCTAAGGTGGCACTTACAAAGGGAAGGGGACAGGCATCTCGAACGGTAACCTTATTAAGTTGACGAAAATCCACAACGAACCGGTACTTTCCATCATCTTTTTTGATGAGTAGGATGGGTGAAGCCCACGGAGAATCTGAAGGCTCTACTACTCCATCCGCTAACATTTGGTCCAATTCTTCGTACACTTGTCTCTGAAGTGCTGGTGAAATAGGGTAATGTCTCTGTCTTATTGGAGGGGAGTCGGTACGAATGACATGCTCCACTAAAGTAGTACAACCAAGCTTACTGCCCATAGCTTGAAAAGTATCTTCTATCATCTGCTCAAGTTGCTTATTTTGCTCCAAAGTGAGGGTATCTACAGCATGAATGGCTCCAATTTTCGGGACACTTACTTCCAAGGGATTGCGAAACGACCAGCTACCTGAAAACATGTCGGGTATAATTTGCATAATTCGCCAAAAATCTATTCCCAGTACGAGATCATGTGAGACGATAGGAGCTACCAAAACATCAACAATTTTGGTTCGACCATTTAACGTTATTGGAAGAGATACTTCTCCAATAACCGAACAAGTCTGTCCGTTAGCCACCGTACAATGTGACACCCTGGCGGAAGTTAACGTACAAGTAGTCTGCAACCATGCCCAGCCTGGTCCTCCTATAAAAGTTCTTGTGGCACCAGAATCTAGTAGTCCTAAAACGTCTCGGCCATAGATATTGACATGCACATATGGTCGAGTATCATTTTTCGCATGAGCGAGAATGAAGTCTAAAATGCATTGAGACTTGGGATCAGCCGCTGGAACAGAATCAAGGTCGACCTCGCGGCCTAATGGTGACCTCTCCTGTCGTTTTTTTGACAGTGAGGACATGAGGACACGGTAACATTGGCTAATCCACATCGGAAGCAAAACTTCCTACGTGGTTTATCGCAGGCTCGGAACCTGTGATTTTCTGCTCCACAATTCCAACAAGAAGAAGAAGAATTAACAGTTGAAGATCCTACAGTAGGAGTTGCAGAAGTCGTTGGAATTACGGAAGATTGGGAAGTCGATGGATGGGGCTCTTGTCCCTCTCGAATAGCATTTACGGAAGAAACTGGTTGGTTGGAAGGTCGTCGATAGGCTAATTCTGGCTCCAGTAAACTTCTGTGGTTGCTTGGTGGGGGTGCAAACTTTTGGATCCTCATCTCAGTTTCTTCTATGATTCTACTGAGACGAACCAGTTCCGATATGGGACAGATGGAGTGGGTTGATAATTGCATTTGAATGTAAGGTAGTAAATTTCATTGAATCAGATTCAGTCTGGTTTCTTCTAATGGAACTTGGGAAAATTTCCGGAACAGGTTTTCCATGACAGAGACAAAGTTAACAACCTTTTCTTGAGCTCCTTGGGTCCTGTGTCGAATTTCGTCCCATAGCAGGTACTCGTAGTCATGAGGCCGAAATGCGTTTCTAAGCTGCAAGGTTAGTTCATCCCATGATTCAAAGGATCTGGTTCGGTACCAAATCAAAGCATCTTGCGTGAATAGTTCAGGTGCCGATCTTAGCATTTGCTCTTTCTTCACACCTCTAGAGATGCGCAATTCTTCAACTCTCTCCAAGAAATCATTAACACTAGTTCTGCCATTGAAGCGTAAGTTCCACCGTCCGATCTCAGGTACTTTAAGTTGAAACTCAGTGATCGGTAACTTTGATCGAATTGGGGAGAAGTGCAACTCCTCCAATCGTGCCATGAAATCGTCCCTTGGAACAGAGGTATTATGTCCACCAATATCACCAGAATAACATCTCTCTCCAGGTCCCGATGATCTAGGAACTGGAGACGCTGCAATATCAAAACGGACGTGGGGTTCGGTAACTGTGCCAGTACCACCAGTTGGATGAATTACTGAACGATTATTTTCTAACCCAGACCGCGGAGCGTATGTCACGCTCGAGTGGGACGACTGCTGTACCAACTCATTAGACAGTAATTCTTCTCTCTGACAAGGTAATCCTTCCTTCCTAGGAGCCGGGACATCAACCAAGTCGTAAGAAACTCCTGCCGCTACGTTTTGAGATTGGACTATCTCTGGTATAAGAGGAATGTCTTGATCCAAAAGCGAACGGTGCGGAATTTCTCCTTCCGTTGAGGTAATTCTTTGCACTTCAGCTTGGCTTGTTGATAAGCCTTCATAAATCAAATTGAGATCACCTATAAGCTGCGCACATCTTGATATCAGCTCAGACCTTACCTTTGTCTGGCTTTCTTCTTGACAAGAAATTCTGTTCAATCTCGAAGAGACATGCAATAGACGAGAATAAATTCTCTTAAAGTCATTTTGCCTATTACTATAATTAAAGTTAACAATAGCTAAATTTAATTTCTCAATTTTCCGTGAACAAATCGTCAATTCATTTTCCGCGTCCAAAGAAACCCTTTGAGGCGCCGCCGCAAAATTTAATCTCTCCTTTCGGAAAACTTCTCTTAGAATGTTCCGTTTTTCCTCAACAGTATTCCCTATCGGTAAATTCCTAATGCACAATTCGTATGCTAACTCGTCCCCAAGTAATCTATTGACCTCCATATTGGAAATGAAATTAAAAAAAATCGGTAGTAATTTATGTCAATTATCGCAACCCCAACCCCTTCGAAAATCAAAAAAATACTGATAAGTTATCGAATACTAAACGCATCCTCATAAGGAATCCAATATCAAAAATAATAATAATATACTTTACTATAAGCTATTCCGACACTAACAATACCTACCAAATAAATTTTATAACTTACAAATAATGTAGTAAAATTAATCAAATTAAATTACTATCTACGTATCTAAATTTTTATTTAAATTAAACTATCAGATTAAAAAAAGACCCCATTAAACTTGAATTTATCTTAATTATTACCCTTATTAAATTCAATAATTGACTAAATATATCACGTGACAACCTAACTAGTATAAATTAAGTAATTATCTAACATCGAAACTAATATTAAAATTTAGTAAGTATAATTAACATATTATGTATTTCAAAACTGAAATTCCCAAAATATTTCAATGAATGTATGTAATTGTTACGGCAATATTAATTGTTTATTGTAATTGAGTGTTATGGAAAGATCAATAAATATTTAAACTCTAATTTACCAATAATAAATAGTCCAAAAAATTAATAACGTATGTGAAATATATTCCGCGCAAGCTTAGGCCAACTCTAGTACCAGTTCAAATAAATTTATATAGCTAGCATATAACCCTAAAATATATTAATTAATCTCACAAATTGGACCAATCAATTAATCAACATTTTTATTGTATAAAACATTTAAATTTATTTAATTCAAGGAAAAGAAAAAATAATAAAGTTGGGCGCCACGTTGCTACGTCCACCTACGCTTAGGCTTGGTAGCAACAAAAAAAAATCATACAGGGCGAGACTGCCGGCTATAGCCTTTTGACAATCCGGGTGCCGAGTGAGCAGAGAGTCCAGCAGCTCAGGGAGATTGGGCGTGGAAGTGCAGTCTCTATCTCTGCGAGTGCACCCAGGCTATTTTATACACTAATAAGAAATTATAAAGTAAAGAACAATAGCTATACTAAACAAGAAAAAAAAAACTAGACTAAGACTTACTAATTTAAAGTTTATTCAGTAATGAAAATATATCACCTGGTATAGTAAAGAAATTAAATAGCTAAATAAAAATGCTAGGATTGGTCAAATTTATGAACAAGTTTTTATGGTCGTAATAGGGAAAATCTTTATCCCTTGAAGGGGCTGTCCTAGACCCAAAGATAATATTATATAATAAGTTATCGATATCGCTTACGTAAATAATAAAAAAAAGAGAAGGCCCTCTTAGTATATATACTATAAGGTTTACAGCCGTGGTTAAATAGATCTATACATATATAGTATTTAGTTTAAGAAAAAAATATTAAATCATTAATTTAAATAAATAACGTGAATATACGGAGTGGATCAGGAGTGAATATGACCTTAATTGGTGATCCTCTAGGGTCCTAGGATGGTGAAATATCCTTCCCGGTACGGCCACGTGACAATTTTAGGGTTATGCCGGGCGAAGCCTCGCTTCCTGGGTCGATTTACTCGGTACCTTCGCTGGAACTCTCGCGTGCCGGTTTACCTCAGCCTGCGGTACTCGTACTGGTACTATGTTATCATGGGGGTACCTCCAGCTTCTCAATATAACTGGCAAATGGGGCACCAATGCAGAATGCCAAACACTCGAGTAGGAAAAAAAAAAGGCCTAGAAATGAACGTGGTTGTTGAGGGAAATAAATGGTGATACAGGTGAATACATTCACCTCATAAAGTTTAAATAAATGGCTCGAATTAATTAACAAAATAGATAAATTTTTCTAAATACCTGAGCTGTTGGACGGCCTTGGTTGTTAAATCTGTTGCACGACACAATACAAATCCAGATTAAATCTGCTGACTACTAGCAATAGCAACATTAATTAATTAATGAAGTGTAACAGACTTGTAATTAAAGAACTTTACCAAAAATCCGCAATTTGCGATAATAACTGCTTTCTTTCAAGACAGACTAGCAAGTCATTCTTTAATTTATTTTCGGTGCGAAAAACTTATCACTTTTTTTTGCCCAGACCCGGCGATAAAATTATAATTATAAACGTTTCTAATATTTCTATAATTTCTCCTAACTGAATATTAAACTTTAAACGATTTTATTGTTTATTATAAGAAATATTTAAGCCATTTATTAAATTTTAATTTCAACCCCAAACCGTTCATTTCTAGTTGGTGCAAAGTTATTTAATTAGAATTATATTTTATTGATCTTTTCACCCATGAATTAAATAAATACCTATATAAATAAATGGATTTAGACCAATGATGTTAAGTACTTTATAAAGTAGAAAATGTAGGTATTGCCGGAACAAAATAAATTCGTCATTCTACCGGGTGACAAAAGAAACCCGTAACAAATGTTATGTACAGGGTGTTAATTAAGTATGTGCACAAACTTTAAGGAGTTAATCTATGATTGATGTTCATGAAAAAGTTCATGTAAACATGGGTCCGCAACGGCTTTGTTTTACAAATACAGGGTGTTAAAGTTTGATAAAAAAAATCAAATTTGTCTGAGTAGTAAGGGCTACTTAGTTGAAACTTGGCACATGTTTATATGAACTTTTTGTCTTAAAATCAATCATAGATTAATTCCTTAAAGTTTATGCACATACTTAATTAACACCTTGTATAGTGTTAATGTGTTATCGATACATGTTAATCTGTTATGTTCACGTGACTGTAAGTGTTTTATATCTTATTTTTTTATTGTTTTTATATGCTTTGTTTTTATTATTATTATTATTTTATTTTTATTCTTTATTATTATTTGACTTATCCAATGCCATATTGTATGATAATAGTGGATCAATAACAAAAATAAATAAATAAACTTATTGTTTAACTGTTCTTACGAGGTATATTAATACCGGAAGTGCCCAGTATATAAGCCAACTAGAATCTTTAGGTCTAGTCTATTTTTTAACTTTCTTTGTTGATGGATTCCCTATAAAAGCCTTCAAATGAGCTGATCTTGGCAAATTCCGCCAGTACTCGCATATTTTTCCCTCCGCCCAAGTCGCGATACCTACTTTGTATTTCTGGACCAATGTAACTGGACGAAGCACCCTGCCTTGCTAACGATTTCACCGTCTCGTTCCCCTGGATGCCCGCATGACCAGGCATTTAAACCAGAGTTATTATGTTGCTTGTTTCCAACTGCTCAGAGCGTTTTGACAATTCCATACGGGTAGGATCCTAGTGTTCGGAAAAGATTTTTATTGATTTGCGTGTATGTTTTAGCTTTTCCAGCTTCCATACACACAGCTCAATGGCATGAATTTCTCTGAAATATAGCTGCATACTTACCCAGACTTACTGACAGCCTGATCTTTGGGTTGCAACTATACATTCCAGCCCCAACACCTTCCGGTCTTGGAGCCATCGGTATACCAGCAGCTATCTGTCTTTAAAAGGTAGGGTCCACTCTATTCCCACTCCTCCCTACTGGAAAGGATTTAAAAAGGCAGTCTACAATTGATTCTTGAGGCCATCAGCATAGTGCTGTGATTTTTTATATCCTCCAATATTCTATTGTGCCCCATTATGTTAGCCTTGGGCATACTAGTAGCGGCTTGTCTTAATCTGTATACTGTCCACCTGACTCCTTCCTCCAAAAGTATATGGAGAGGTGCCGGATAAAGAAGGACTTCCAGAACAGCTGACGGTGCGGAGCCAATTGCTCAAGTTATCGCCAGGCAAGTTTGTCTCTGTAACTATCGAGTCATTTGTAATCATATGTGTGATAACCATCATATATAGCCAATATAGCTGTTTAGGACCTACGCCCCAGGACTCTCCGCAAATGAGTCGACACGTCCATAGGGACATACTGGCTTTGAGGAAGACTTTTTCCATATTGGAGTTCCAATTGAGCGTCTTATCCGGAAAAATTCCCAGATATTTCCCTTCCTCCGCAAATGGTATTGTCTCACTTAATAAATTGGGGGGTCTTAAATTGACCAATATGCGTTTCCTTGTAAAAGATACAATAACTTTTTTGTGGCGGTTCAAGATATCTATTCCCTCTCAACCACTGTAGTGCCCTATTTAAAATTTCCTGTCTTCAGATATACACCTTACCAATATGACCAGATCATCAGCATATGCCTGGACCTCGACTTCCCAAACAGAGAGGATGGCGAGCGGATCGTGTACGAAAAGTGACCACAGCAAAGAAGAAAGAACCCCACCCTACGGCCTCCTCCCTCTGCAGGGTTGTCGTTATGGTCCTACTCATTTCTTCTCAGCTACTGCTCTATCGAGAGAGTCTGGTAGGGTCTTGTTAAAATCTAATTCAATGTCAAGGAATGCTGCCACTGCAATTTTCTTCTCACGAAGAGATTGGACGATTTTCCCGACAAGGTTGTTAACTGCTAATTTTGTCGGTTTACTAGTCTGATAGGCGTACTGGTGAGCACTGAGAGGATTCATACTGAAGATTTCCCTCTAACATACCCATCTACTGCCTTCTCCAGACTTTTCAAGAGAAAAGATGTCAGACTAATTGGTCTGAAAACTTTAGGGTGCCTATCTTAGGTATATAGACCCTAGTAACTAACCAGCTGGATGGAATGTAATGTGATGCCAAATTAGTTTTAAATAGTTTAATAAGGTACGTTTTTATAATTTTCAGTCCGTATTGCATCAAAGATGGAAAATTGTCGTCCTCTCCAGGAGATTTGAATGGTTCAAATGTTTTAATCGCCCATTCATTGACTGGTACCGTGATAACTTTTTTAGCCACCAGCTAGTCATCTCTATTAGGTCGTCTTACTCATCTTGGTGATGTTGATAGTAGATCAGTTTTGTTACTACTTAGAAATAGACTGTTGGGGAAATGATTTAGAATCAGTAACTTCAAAGTTGCTCTACTGGAATCCGTATAGGTTCCATCGGGTTGTTTTATGGACCCAAGTTCCCTCACTAGCTTCCTAGAGAGAATCTTGTAGATTCTGGCACTGCTAGATAAATCAAAAATGCTTTCGCAAAAACTCCTCCAAGATTCCCTTTTTGCCCCTCTAATTTCTTTATTATAGTCTGTTGGAGCGAATTTATATTAATTCCAACAGACTGAAGCTTTAGTTCGGTTAAAGAGGCGCCGAATTTCTTTCCTCATTTTTCCTAATTCTCTAGTTTACCAAGATGTGCCTCTATTATCTTTCTTTGTCTTAAGTGGACAGTTTACCTTTATCTCTTGATGAGTCTTTATTGAGGTAATTGGGGCTTGAAGGTACTCCTGGGGTGATTGTGATATCCCCCCTACCTGTACTTTTTGAATGTCTATATGTACACCAGTGGCGGCTGGTGAAATTTCAGGTATGTCATATCTTAATAACCAGACATGGGACCCAAACCAAACTTTAGTATATATGTACTGTGGCTATATAGAGAATTTCAGTAGAAGGAGAACGATTTTGTAGTTTGCGAAAAAAGTTAAAAAAAAAAAGTGGGTCTCACCTAGAATTTCCAAATTGGCTTGTTTATTGTTGCATTTGAGATACATTACAAAAATTTCAAAATACTATAAATTCTACAAATATAGTTATTTTTTAATAAAACTTGAAACCTATCCGTGAAATTACATCTAGTTTATGGAAAAAAATGTTTCTTGAAATTTAAAGAAGCCATTTTGAAAATTTGGGGTGAGGCCCACCTTTTCTTCAACTTTTTTCCGCAAACTGTAAAATCGTTCTTCTTCTACCAAAGTTATATGGCCACAGTACATAAACACTAAAGTTTTTCCCATGTCTGGCTATTGAGATAAAGCATACCTGATATCTCACCAGCCGCCATTGGTGTACACAAATTTAGTGCCGATTTCTATATTATGCACATCTTCTGAAAATGATGTCTCAGAGAAAACGTTCCACTTGACAATTTTGATACTTAAAAAAGCCTTAAATGAGAAGCTGAGGCCCATTATCTGCAGAAAAGCAGATCACCTAATAGGGAGTTCTAGATGTTCAGGGTGGATAATTCCCACCCTAACTACCTCCATAACGGCCCTAAAGGCAGGTTTGGCAGCCTCGCTCAACCGGGGCTTTTGGCTCTCTGGTCCTGGCTGCTACCATCTAAATGTAGGCGCTTCTCTATACACTCAGCCTCGGAGGAGACTTATGCTTCTCTCTCCTGCTGCTGGCCAGCCATTTACCGTTCACTGATCATACTCCAACCGGTTTCATAAAGACCATCTTTTCCAGCCTGTGACACACGTCTTTTCTTTACGGTTAGGCTCTCCAATGACTTAGAGGTCTTTTTCCCTAGAGGATCTTCCTCATTACCAGAAGTTGGAGTGGGATTAATCCCGACCAGTTTACTGAGGATTGAGGGATTGACCCTCCTCGTTGGGTAAAAGCATACTTTGGTCTATGTCGGTCCCACGAGTAGTTAGTGAAGAGCTGATCACGGACTTTGATAAAATCAGTCGCATACAGTGTTGCCAACATTTGGAAGAATATATTCCGAATGATAACTAAAAAAATATACAAACATTTTAGCGGTGTTTTTAAATGATGCTATAAGAAGCGTTTTGATTTCAATTATTTTTTAATTTTTTCAGAAAAATGTTTATTGTATTACAACACGACAGAAATTTATTTACATTTTTTTATATTTTGTGCATCAAAATCACAGAACATAAAGTGATTAATTATATCGAATTAATAAATTCTGGATGCAAGCGTACCATTGCTTCGTTTTCAGCATAAAAATACCCAATTTGGAAATACATTTGAAAATGTTACCCAAAATTAAACATTCTAGGTCGCATATGTTGTTCTCTATGCGTTTTCAACTTGCTCTACTGCTACTATATGCCAAAATATATTCTGTGGAAGATGTATTTTTAATAGCTCGTTTATTTGATGCGACAGATCAAAATTCATCAAACAGTTTCCTATAAACTACAAATGCCATTATGTCAATTTGTATTGACGGGTTTGTTAACTATGAAATATATATATGCATGCTGTTTTTGCGTTTAGTAACCATTATTACCATACGTAACAAATCACGGTTTTCAAATACATCTTCTACTATGAAATTATTTTCCTAGAAAAAAATACTGAAGCAAACCTGTTATATTTTTGAAATATTCAAAAATATAGCATTTCATTAAAAAAATAATATATCTAGAAGATGCATATACGACATTCAATTATTTATATTTTAAAAAAATGTTAATGCCCTCGAAAACCGTACAACTTCTATAGAAGACTTTTTTTCTAAAGTCAGATATGAGTTGTCTGCTGTAGGTACATAACATGTACAGAGTGATTTGAAAGCGGAGCACCTCCCTAAACTGATGAACTTTTCTTAATTACATTTCGTTGTATCTTATACACAAAGGATACTTCGAAAAGCTATCGAAAAATATCTGAAAACCAGGTGAAAAGTCAAAGTAGCAATTGAAATGTTGGACACATACTCAGTTTTTTATTCCGAAAAACTATTCTTAATAATATTTTATCGTATCTCATACAAAAACAGCTCTTTACTGGTAAAAAATCAGTTATTTCCAAATCACCAAGGCTTACTAGATTTGAAATCATAGCAGATTTTGTTTCTTAAATAGCAAAGCTGAATCCGAGAAGTCATTTTTCAACTCCAAAATTTTTCTGTCTTGCAAGATTCGTTTCATTCATTCTGAAATTTGGCGCCACACTAGTGGAGTTATTGAAGCTCTATAAAAAATATATTTTAAATCGGCCAATAAATAAACTTTTTGAGATGTACCTTGCTTTCAAATGGGCCATTCTGGAAGACATTTTTTCCAAAATCAGATATGAATGAATTATTCTCTGTACATAATATATATTTTTATTTTCAGCCGAGTACATTAAACCATGCTACAAAAGTGATCCAAATATCAATAAATGTATTATAAATACGTTTGATCACCTGAAACCGTATTTAATAAGTGGAATAGATGATATAGACGTACCTAGTATCGATCCATTAAAAATCGACAGCTTACTGATGGAGAACGGAAGAGGAGTTTATAGAGTTAAAGCTAATTTTTTTAACATTTCGGCGAGTGGAGCCAGTAATTTTTCTGTAGAATCAGTTCGGTAAGCCATAATTAATTAAATAATTTAATTTACATTACTATTAAAAAAACCGTAACGAAGTTTTATTGAGGATAATCATATTTTGCCAAATTTATTTTATTCCTACCAACTGTCTTGAAATTTAAATGAAAACAAAAATTTAATATATAGGTAATCTGAATAATTTTTTCTCTAAAGTATACTTTTGGATTATATATTTTCTTCTTCTCACTGAATTTTAAATTTATATCTAGTTGGCGCAAAAAGTTGTGACTAGTTGCATAAAAATGAGGTAACAGAAATTTAATCTGCAATCTAATCTAAATCGATTTAACCTAACTTACCTATATCCCAAGTCGCATAATAAAAAAGATACAGGGTGTCAAAGTTAAAATTTTATTTTCGATATTTGTAAATAGTTTCTTAAGAAATCCAAATATTTACATAAAATTTGTAAATCGGGGGTTTTTACGGGCGAGAAATTCAAATTTGTTTCTAATTTTGACGTCACTAGTAGAGGCCGCCACTTGTGGTCACCATGTATTGCAGCTTAGTATATCCATCTGACTATCGAAACAATCGATTCTCCTACCTATTTATTTGAAAAAGGTATACCTTGCTGAAGTCGGTATAAGAGTAACCATTTTTGAAATAATCCTATGTGCTTGAACTGCACCGAGTGAAAACTGTTTTGGTTTTAGGTAAAGTGCCTTTTCTGTTGAAAATACAGCAAAATGTTACTTGAATGGTAAATTATGAAGACGTGCAAAATTTCAAGATCAGCGAGGTTTGAGGAAACCATTTTTTAACAAAGTACAAATATTTTATCAAAGCAGGTCGATTTTTTTAAATTTTGCACATCTTTATAATTTAACATTCTGAACAACTTTTTCCAGTAATATTTTGCTGTATTTTCAGTAGAAAATGCACTTGAAACGATAACAGTTTTCAGTCGGTGCACTGAATATTTCAAATAGGATTATTTCGAAAACTGTTACTCCTAACGACTTCAACAAGGTATACCTTTTTCATATATAACAGGTAGGAGAATCGATTCTTTCGATAGTCAGATGGAGACACTAAGCATCAAAAAAGTTCTGCCATTTAAAAGAAACACGATGTGCCATAGGTGCCGCCCTCTACTAGTGACGTAAAAATCAGAAACAAATTTGAATTTCTCGCCCACAAAAACCCCTGTCTTACAAATGTTATGTAAATATTTGGATTTTTTAAGAAGTTATCTATAAATATCGAAAATAAAATTTTAACTTTGACACCCTGTATCTTTTTTATTATGCGACTTGGAATATGAGTATGTTAAGTTAAATCGTTTTATTTTTATCTAAGGAATCTGTGGTCTCATTTTTACTACTTAATTTAAAAACACCCTGTAGATGTAGATAAAAGATAATTAGATATGTCTGGTTATCTAGATTAAGATATCAGATCCTTAGAAAGTATTTGAATATTTTAAAACTGCACCACAAAAATGTAAGTAATATCATTTATCTTGTAAAAGAAAAAATCATACTCGAAGCTCAGCTGCCTGATTCGTTCCAAATGAATTTATGATATAGGCAATTTTATTTCAGAAAAACATGCTTTTAAAATTTAATAATTTCACATTTTGTAACATAAGTTACACATAATAAAAATATGAAATTTTATATTAACTGTAAACGATTTTTTTGAAAATGTAAAAAGTCAAAGGACTAGAACAATAATTGAGAATATTGAGATCATACATACATATTTCTTTCTCCTTTTCTCGGAGTTAAAATAATCAATCTTTTTTGTGTCTTTTACAAAATGTTCCTTAACATATTCCTTAATGCCAGATATTTATGAAAATAACATGAAAGTTGACAATTTCTGACTTAAAAAATATATTGTAAGAGGTTCTTTTGTGATCCCGACATAACAAAAATACCAATCTTATAACAGTCGACGTTTCGTTGTATTATTTCAACATCTTTAGGACTCTATAAATTTTGATGTTTCAGTCATACTAAACTTAGAAATAATAAGGGTTCTAGACGTAGGAAAAATTTTTGTTCTGCCAGTTAAAAGTAAATTCATTATTAGGAATCTATTTTTTCCCCTCCATCTAGAACCCTTATTATTTATTCAGTAAAATAACAAAATTTATAGAATAAAATAGAATAGAACTTTATTGACTATATATATATGTACATTAAAGTACATTTCCGGCTGCTACATACGTATATAAGAGACAAACTCATATATACTAAAGAAACAGTAATTATGAAAAAAGTCTTTTATTATTGAAAGCTGTGACATATGTTTGACATTATCATGCTTAAAGAATTTTACCAATTGGTTATACAAATCAACTCCAAGTTTATTATTCTTCGTTACGTTGATATACGAGAAAAGGGAATTATAATGTCCATGCCATGTCATGAACATTCATGTGAGTCGGCAAATTTAGATGAACTAATTTAAGCGATTCAAGTAGATATAGACAGGGCATAGTTAATATCGGCTCTCAATAAGAAGTCAAGAGAAAACCTTTTATGGTGGGAAAGGAAGATCTTAAGAAGAATTCTAGGGGGTAAGAAAACGGAAGAAGGCTGAGGAAATATATGCAATGTACCAGGCACCAACAATAGACGAATTTGTAAAAACCAGAATAGTGCAGTGGCTAGGGCTAGAACGTATGGAAGATGAAAGGGCAGTTAAGAAAATAGTAGGGAGTAAACCTAACTACAAGAAAAAAAGAGGCAGACCGAGGAAGCGATGGAGAAAGGCAGTGGCAATAGATCTAAGGTAGAAAAATGTAACGGATTGGAAAAGAAAGGCGAAGGACAGAATGAAGTGGAAGAGAATAACACAGCTCTGGGCCTAAAAGGCCTGTAAACAGCTTTATATATATATAGTTAAAATTCTTAAATTTTTAAAAATAGAGTTCTGAAGATGTTGAAATAATCCAACGAGTCGTCATCGATTATAAGATTGTTGTTTTTGTTTTTCTATAGGTTAATAAAAAACAAAAAAGAAAAATTATATTTGCCATGTGTTTAAAAAGGACTTGTTTACACTTCCTCTCATATAAATAATCACCCTTTACAGCAGTTTACATGTCAGCTTGCAGAAACATCCATGTATATTTCTGAATATTTTCAATAAAACCTTTTGTTGTTTTTGTCTTTCAGGGCAGATGTTGCAAACTATATTATACAGATAGGAGTCACATTACCCAAAATTGAAATAAAAGGAAAATACGACGTTACCGGAAATGTTCTTTTGTTTAATCTTAGAACAAAAGGAGAATTTTGGGCTATATTTCGTAAGTATTAATAATTATGGTAATAATATTTTATTGTAGCTCTAAATGTGTTACGGAAAAAAATGATCAAATAGGTTTATATTTGTTTTTTCAGTATTCTTCTGATCTACGGATTTTATTTTTTTATAAATATCTTTATGGAAGCGTCTTGTAACATTACGGATAATCACAGAGAAATTATTTTAATTAATATCTACATATTTTTAGATCCTTTGAAAATTGTAATCAGAAAGAACAGCATTCTAATTAAAATATTTAACCATTATTTTTAAAAATTGATATCAAATAACCAACAGTGAGAAAACTGAATAAATAGACACAAATATTTATAATCTGTGTTTTAGTTGATGTACATGGAAAAGCGACACTCTATGGGAAAGAATATAAAAGCAAAGAAGACATTAGGTTTATGAAAATAGATAAAATGTTGGTGGACTTTACTATAAGCAAAAGCCGATTCAGGGTAAGAGATGCTATAAATCATGGAAATATAATAGGTAAGTGAGTTATTAATCAAACCGGAGGTCACTTGAAAAATTGTGATATGTAAAATAATATCCAATTAATTATTTAATTGATTAATACGAGTATAATGTTTACATTATACAATCTGTCATAAAAACATTCTACTCGTACAAATATGACAAATCAAATACACACTGCATATAATAAAATCATTAAAACAGGAATAGACTGGAAACACACACACACACATATATAAAAACATTCTTCTATGCTATAGAAAGCATTTGTTTTACCCTACGCTTAAAACATATGAAATTTTTTGTTTCGTATGATAATTTGTTATAAAACTTTATACCCTAATATGTTGTTCCATTTCTTGTTTTATTAAACCTCAGGTACAGGTTATGAAGCATGGTTCTATATCTAGTACCATGACAGTGTGTATGGATACATGGCTACGTATTGGATACATCTCGATATAGCTCTTTACATATAACCATTGAGTAATGAAATTCTTAACAAAATGAATTGTTGTCTGCAATCATCTCTGAATTTGAGTCCTGATATAATTTTTATAGCTTTTCTCTGCAAACTAAATACACAAGGAGCTGAAGTAGTATGTCCCCAGATTAGTATAGCATAAGATAAAACTGAATGAATGAGGCCATGTCAAGCTATAGTAGCTGTAGTAAAAAAAGATTTTTTGAAATTTGGTGGCAAATAGGTATGTGTTGTAGTATCGTGATCCCATAATAGCTTAGGGTCTAAATGCACTCCCAAAAATCTAACAGATACCGAATTTTTTAGATGACCAACATCCCGTAAGCTAAATATCATAGTTTCAGTCTTAGTTTTATTAGAGGTACACCTCCACTATGTTGATGGTCGAGTACCTAAACGACGAACGTTAGCACAGTTTCACAAAGAACAATATTATCGGTATCGGTATCGCATACAGTTCACATCTTGGTTCACATATACACAGTTCACAGTTCACAGTTCACATGGGAAAATTGCATGGTTTTCCAAATACGCGCAAAAGAAAGAATGCATTACTTATTTATTAATTTAATTGAAATGACGTTTGTTCTAGACAATTTCATGGAAAAATAAGCCTAAAAATGGTATTTAAAAATTTAGTTTGGGCCACGCCCCACAAAACGATTGCCGCCACAGCGTAGATCTATAACATCAAACGCCGTTTGCACGTGTATACCTAAATACAGCAGTATGCTTGAGTTCATATCTGTATACGATTTCTATGTTTTGGACAACGCAGTACAGTTTATGTATCCTTATAGTATTCAATGTTCATGTTCTCAAGTTGCGTACCAAAGTACCTAACCCACATTACACCGGCCTGTAGTCTACAGCTATCAGCCTTCTTAATCAAAACATAATCGTCTCTTTTACTATTGCCTTTGTCGTTTATAGCCTTTTTTATATAAATTGCTCCGAGACAGAATTTCGGCACGCATAATTTTGAAAGATGCAGCAGATATCCATTTCGCCAGAAACACGATCGATATTCATAAAAAATTATAGTAAGCTTTTTTAATACGAAAAATATGGTTACACAAATGCCCATGTGTTCCTCTCGTTTGTGGGGGGGGGGGGCGAATGAATGATAAAAGGTAGATAGGTATATTTATACAGGGTGATTAAGTTTTTAATGAACAAACTTCGAGGGTAAGTAGAACTTTGAAAAATAATGGCAGTTTATTATATAAGTTATAATTTTGGCATTTTATAAGGAAGATGCAGGGTGCAAAACAGTCTCGTAGAATGGGCACAGAAAGTACATTTCACCAGGCAGATGGAAGAAATATTGCATTATGCCATTATATACGGATACAGCATACAGCACCTAATTTATTTCACCGTGCCAAAAAAAAATAAAAATAAAAAAAAATGTGGTGTAGCACAATGAAGCGCGACAAAAGGAGTCACTGCAACATTGCTTGTTTGCCATCATTTTAATGTAAGTTTAATTGGAAATTCATCGAAAAAAATAAAATGTGAATGTGTAAGAAATCAATGAAACTTTTCTATTAGCTACCAGAGTGTTTACAGGGCATTTAGAAAATCAATGGTAAAGCAAATTTACATTTTTTCTCATTCATTATATTCAGCCCATCATTTCAAATAACATATTCTGTATTTGTTTTTACCGTTTACTTGATGTAAAATGTTAACTAAAGCAATTATATAATTTTGATATCTGACTGCACTACATTAAATTACCTGTTTTATTCTGGAAACATAAGGGGGACGCTGTTAAATTATTATTGTTTTAAAAATAAAACAGATGTTTTATAGGTAGGACCTATAGATATATTTTTGTTAGATTTTCTTCTATTGTTAGGTCAGTTTTTAGTGGTTGATCTAGCAGATTTAGAGTATATATTTTTCCCTACATGATTTCCAGTTTTATTGTTATTCAAGGAGAATAAATATTCTTTAAGATCTTAGTAAGAACTTACTGCTAATACGGAATGTTAAAAAACATTGAAAATATTATCACTTGCCCATTTAAGTTTATTATTTACCATATGAACCTTTGTTAAAAGCAATTCTGTCTTTTGCTCTTACATAACCGAATAATATTGCTTTCATATATGAATGAAAATTTATTTTATGGAACGATATTGACTTATTGATTTATAATATACGTACGGTACGAACTTACAATTAAGGCTTTTTGCTTGCTGCTACGCTTTTGTCACAGCTTAAATAACAATCAGCCCACAGACTCTACGGCGGCACCTTTGAAGTATTAAAACCTGAAAATTTGTCCTTGAAGCTTGTTGTCTCTCTCTCGCTCGGGATACATGTCAGGAACGGATTAAAAATAGTTGTCCCAATTTAGAAAGTGTTTTAACTGCAATTTTTCTAACATACGAAATACAAATTTGTTTTACTTGAAATTGTTTAAAAATAAAATAACATAACAGTATAAAATACAAGAAAATCAACAAATCACAAAATACAGCACTCGTGCGCCAATAACGCAGTCGTCGAACGGTATGGCTATAAGGGCATAATTTGCACCCACACGTCCCTGCAGTGTTGTATCCCCAAATGGCGGCATGCGCGAAGATCTGCGCGAGACGTTCCCGCTCATACGAGTCTGTGAGCTGATTGTTATTTAAGCTGTGCTATTGTCTTGTCAAACCAGATCATTTTTACGTATTTTGGGGACAGCGAGACACATAGCTTCTTAAAAACGGGACTGTCTCATTCAAAGCGGAACGTATGTTCGCGTTAATCATACCCTGCCTAGCTTTTACGCTGTGATCATCAAAGTCGTCTCGCCAGAAATACACAAATATCTCGAAACAGAGGTACTGCACGTGTAAACTTTAAAATTTCAATATATGTATTTTGATTATATATGTGGATGCGAAGTCAATTTATAGTAACATCTTTAAAAATATTTTATTATAATATAATATTGTATTAAGTATGTTTTTGAAGATATAATGCTTAAGAATTATATGGACCTTATATATCCCTGTAAATGACCCTTATACAGGGTGGTCGCGATGTAATGGGCCAAAATTTATGACTAGATTCCTGACGTGAAAATATTGATTTAGACAAACTCACCTTAGTCCAAAAGTTGATACTTACAGAGATACAGGGTGTTTAATGCAAAATATTATCTTAGTTTTTTCTTATTTATTTCATAATAAATGCTCATATCGAGATGAAATTTTGGTGTTAGGGGTTTTCTGAGGCGAGAGATTGAAATATATCCATGGTTTGCTTGTAGCTCATAGAGAGCGCCATCTGCGCTAGGTCGAATGCGTTGAAAACGACAGAACTTTTTTATCTTTCAAAAATCTAATTCTCAGGTAGCAAATTCTGATTTTACAACTTCTTTTCCACAAAAAAGCTATACTTTTTGATAGTTGCTATCTTGGACCGTTCTCTTAAAATTTGCCATTGAAAATTCCAATGTATTTGCATTCAATTACAAATCGGCAAAAATTTTCAAGTAGGCTTATGTTAGAATCCAATTTTGACATTTTCCAGTTGTCTTAGTGCTGTCAGTAATATTCCAGTATTATTCGTGCCTTATTAAAAGTATTCTTTACTTTATGATCTAAATCGTAATGCGAGATAACATGCCACGCCATAATTTATTTTCAAATGGAGAAATGCGCGATATTGTTTACGTTTATGCGCAATCAGATTATGATGGACGTCGAGCGCTTCGTCGGTATTCAGATTTGTATCCGTATAGAAGGCAACCAAATCGGAAACTATTTCAAGAACTTTTTAACAGACTTGGAGAAACTGGTAGTTTTCGTCCTAAAAGAGACAACGCAGGGCGTTCTGTTACAGTTCACTAAGAAGAAGAAATTTTAGTAAGAGTGGCAGGAAATCCAGAAGTTAGGCAGGTAGCTAGAAACCGGTGTTATTAAAACAACAGTTCTCAAAATCTTTCACAAGGAAAATTTATATCCCTACCATTTTACACCCGTGCGAAATCTTTTAGCAGCAGACTTACCAGCTAGATTACAATTTGCTCATTTTATGCGCAATCAGCAAAACCTTGACCAGGAATTTTTGGATAACGTACTATTCACTAATGAAGCGACCTTTACTCGTCGAGGAATTTTCAATTTTAGAAACAAGCACATATCGGATAATGAAAATCCTCACGTAGTCAGTGAGCGTCACTTCCAACATGAATTTAAGATAAATGTTTGGTGCGGAATCATAGGAAATCACCTTTTGGGTCCACATGAGCTTCCTCCAAATCTAAATGGTGACTTGTATTTAGATTTCATGCAGCACCATTTAGTTGACTACCTCGACGATTTCCCACTGAATACACGGCAAAATTTTGATTACTCGAATGACCAAAGCTAAATATCTTGAGAACGGTGCAAGACAGCGACTATCGAAAAATATAGCTTTTTTGTGTAAAAGAAGTTGTAAAATCAGAATTTGCTACCTGAGAATTAGATTTTTGAAAAATAAAAAAGTTCTGTCGTTTTCAACGCATTCCACCTAGCGCAGGTGGCGTTCTCTATGAGTTACAAGCATACCATAGATATATTTCAATCTCTCGCCCCAGAAAACCCCTAACACCAAAATTTCATCTCGACATGAGCATTTATTATGAAATAAATAAGAAAAAACGAAAATAATATTTTGCATTAAACACCCTGTATCTCTGTAAGTATCAACTTTTGGACTAAGGTGAGTTTGTCTAAATCGCAATATTTTCACGTCAGGAATCTAGTCATGAATTTTGGCCCATTACATTGCGACCACCCTGTATATCCCTATTAAAATACATATTTTTTTGTTTCCGGTTTAATATTTTTCTGCATTTGCCCCTCCTTGAAAAATTTTGTAACGACGCCCATGGAAACAAACGCCTGTTTATGTCACCAACACCGTAACTTGCACATGGATCCACAGCACAGTATACTAATAGTATACTGTGATCCACAGAAACAAACTGCACCAAACGGCGTGTAACGTCACACCGATGATATCCGGTTACGTGGTTTTCTTTACATTCTATAACAATTTATTAATGTGAATATTCTAATTACTGTGTGATTTTTGCTGTCACACACATATTCTGACCTTTCAGTATGTTTGAAAAATTACCCTGTAATACATTTTAAATCAAATTCATGCAATTTTCTAATCGATCCTACAGATGTAACACATTTGCTAGAGTTTAGTCAGTGGTGTACCTACCTAATCAGCGGACGATTACGATAAATTAATCATCCGAATATACAGAACCATCCGACATGCACAGCGATATCGGCGACCACCGATATTTCTATCGGCTTGGAGACTGTGCGAATATCTCCATTTGAAGCCATGTATTTCTAACTCATTCCGACACCAGTACTGTCACCGATAATATCGTCCTGTGTGAAACCGCCCTTACATATTGCAGATTTGTTGTAAACAAAAAGTCAATAAATTCGAGGCTGCACAATCACTCACTCTTAAAACCAGTTACTATTTTTTAAACTAGATTCCGATACAGTGCATTGGAATTACATCTATTCTGCAGTATGGCATTAAAATATTAAGGGTATATTCTAGTTTTTAACATATGACTAGGTAAACTATCAATTAGCATGACTTTTAGAAATTTGAAAATATTTCCTTAAATATTTCTAATTTTGAAAAAAACTCGGTGAACTCATTTATGTCACGAATTGTAATTGCAGTTAAAATATTTGTACGCAATTTAGATTCACCCTGTATACAGGGTGTCCGGAAAGTAATGGGACCTAGCTTGAACATAGCTTCCTGTGATCAAATAGGACCGATTTAGACAAATTTAGCTTAGTCCAAAAGTGCTTCATTTAGAAGATACAGGGCTTCAAAAAAATTTTTTTCTTGTTATGGGCATAATTAAAAAATGAAACGTCCAATCATGTTGAAATTTGGTACAGTTATGTTTTAAAGTCAGTAGTGCTGCATATCGTAGGGGGCGCTCTTGGCAGTTTTTTTGTAACTCATTTTTATCGTATCTTTTTTGTTAGTCCTATTCTGATACGCTTGACGGAAAATCATGATGAAGAAATTAATTTTGCGTAGAAAAGCTGTCCATGTAACTGTACCTTCTTTCTGCAGATCCTCCATTAAATTGATTTTGACAGTAAACAGTAATCATATCTGCCGTTCTGTGTTGGAAAACTGTTTATGTGGAGGTATGTTTACAAAATTTGACAAAATAATACTAATAATTTGAAATTATTTACACATTACATTTACAAATTACATTTACTAAAAATGCTTTCCACTGAAGTTAGGGCTGCCACTTGTCTGTACTTGGAAAGGAAATTCCTTACTTCAGTCTCCTCCTTACATGGCGCCCGCAGGGGGGGGGGCAGTAGGGACCGTGGCCTCTGTGAGATTTTATCTCTGCCATTTTTTAAAAATATATGTCCATGTGCTACACAGGTTTAATTTATAATAACAAATATTTCAAGAAGGGGTAGAGAAAAATAAGAATTAATGGAATCGCCTTTAAAAACTTATTTACAAAGCGATTTTTTTTTAAATAATATTAATCCCTAATTCATCGACGACTCTGACGGCTAGCCAACCACCTACGCACGTTTGACTTTTTAGAGAGTTAGGTGATCAGCAACAATTTATTGTCATAATTGAAACAGTGTTGAAACCCTGTGTGTTTACGTTTGTAGTTTTGTTTTTCTTTGGTTTTAGTGCCCATTTTTTCAATTTTAAACGTTTTGTAGCAACTGAATAAAGAAATTTGTATCGTATACATACTTTTCTATAATAAAGTTCGCCGGTTTGTTTTTCTAGGTTATCGGAAAAGATTTATAATTAATATATTTTATTTATATTTATAATTTTATTTAACTGTACTGTAAAGTGTGTGTTTTAGTGGGTAATTCTGATGAACATGTTATAAGTGATAATGCAGTTTTGACAGTTTGAACCGAAAAACGAATGTAAAATGCTGCAGCTAACCGGATTAACTGTTACCTATCAGGTATTACATATAATGTTCATTTTTGCCGTTCTTACAATTGAAAATGCTATAAAAACGACCACATGGTAATTGACAAATCTAAGACCTAAGCCAACTCGGACAATACTTATCATAGGCGCCTGTATATAAATAGATATTAAAATATTCACAATATAAATTACGAGTGTTATCTTGCTGCTAAATATTATATCTATCAAAATATATGCTCGTTTTCCATTTTGGCCCCCACTGAGAAATTTTTCTGTGGGCGCCCATGAGCCACTGTGCCCTTTCGTCCTTACTTTTACTAAAAATATCCTTACTTGGCAGAAACTGTAAAATTCATATTAAAATTGAATTATCAGGACACAAAAAGGCAGAATATGATGTAAAAAAAATGTTTGAGTATAATGTGAACTGATACATCCCCACTCTGTCCCCAACAAGAAAAAAAGTTTATATAAACATGGGTCCGGAAATGCTTCGTTTTAGAGATACGAAATTTGTCAGTCTTCATTTCTCGAAAACCGATCGAGATATTGAGATGAGAGATTTAGTACAATACAGTGTATAGGGAAGGGCTACTTTTAAGTTTATAAATTTATCTTGTAATATACTAGCATCAGTGGTGTTCGTACCGTTAAATACTCATTTCATCCTGACACACAGTTTTCGAGAAAAAAAAAAATGTACTCCACTTAATATTTGATAAATACGTCAATATGTGTCCACATCTATCTGTTTATTTTAGTCGTATGTAGTTCGAACAAAGTGGCATGTGCACCGAATATGTCCCTCCCGACCATTAGTAGAGTGCGTGTACGAATAGATAATGTAGTAGATACATGTATATTGTATACCAGTATAACAATATAATTTTTCTAATAATTACGTATTAGATCAATTTTTTCTTGACCCATTTGATAATTTAAAATAGTGACCTCGATTTATAAACTAACGATAGGCCGAAATTTACTGTGTTATTAAAATTTCGTTAATAGGTTTTTGATAAATAATGATCGGCTGAGTTACCAATAGCTACTTGGTTGTAATGTTAGTGTGACTAAGTGACCTTATAGAATATAGAGACTTAGAATTAGTCAAATTTCAAAAAGGAACATTGTCAGGCCATTCAAGATTACGAACATTTGACTATTACGGTTCTTTTGTATCTTTTTTATCACTCAAAAAAAAGAAAAATTAGGTATGTGTACAGAGTCATCTATTACGTTTTTCTAAATAAAACACCATATACAGGGTAATTCAGCCATACTGTCATTAATTTCAAGATAGTATAATATTAGAGTATAATACGAATACGCGATTTAAAAAAAATTTTAAATGCATATTTACGATGGAAATAAATATTTTCAGACTGTCACTGACAGCTGGCGGCAATTCAACTCGGTGTCGGCTTGACACGACGTTGCCAAATTTAAATATTTTCCTATAGTGTAATTAATGCTATAAAATATTTTTTTTTAAATATGCAACTAACATATGAAGTTTCAACATAAAAAATATTTGATATAAAAATTAAAAAACTCCAATAGATCAAAATAAACCATTCACATTTCATTATATAAATAGCGAAATAAAATCTAATACTCACTAGGTTAAATTATTAAGAGAGGCTGAAACGATTTTTGTATTTAAGGGGCAACGCTATATGCAAGTCAACTCGACCGTTCCACTAAGCGCATTGCAACAGTCCGACTTCTCATACATCTTCTGTCTTTGCCTGCCTCGTATTTCATCGCCTGATACTATATGAACGTAAGCGGTTCCTTTAGCAGGTTTTAACTTAAAATGCATGTTCTTAGCACCAAATTTACAAAGTTATTATCATTTATTTTCAGAAACAAAGTGTGTATAAATTAATAAAATAATTCGCCGCTTCTAGGATGTCCATTTATTTTGTTCCCTTTACGTGTTAAACCTTAGTTTACTCGTACAAAAAATATGATTTAGGGTATCCAAGAAACTAGATTTTTTTCTAAGAAAATTGGTGCAAGCCCCATCAAAATCGGATTATTATTACTGGACTTATTTTGAAACTAGTTACCTAAAGAGGCCTCCTAAATACAGACAGTAATGAAAAAACTTTCGTACTGTCAAAAAAAAAAAACAGTCTGAGACATACTTATTCAGTTATCAACAATCCCGCAGCCGAGTCTTGACCTACCGTATTTAGGTCAATAACCTTGTTTTTAATGTCTACTGAATGACAAGCACTGCAGAGTTGCAGAATGGCTAAATAATAACTGAAACAAACAATAATTAAGTTTGCATTTTTATAAACACCCGGTGTAATCAATATGAAATTATAACTGGCAGTAAGCCGAACGTAGTAACGCGAAGCAGAAGTAAGAAGACCTGAAGATGGTAAATGAGATTTTACCGAAACGTTGTCAAACAAATGGTTCTTTTGAAGACCATGCAGATTTATCGCGGAAAGGAACCCGGGGAAATTTTACAACCACATATAACACCCGCGGAAGCCTACGAACTAACATATATATATATATATATATATATATATATATATATATATATATATATATATATATATATATATATATATATATATATATTATTATTAAATAAATGTCAACCGCAGTAATCAGCACCGGCATCAGATAGGCTGTTATAGCACACTCGGCACGACTAAAAAGTTTCCGGTTCAAATTTCCGTTTAATAGGTACGATTTCGCGTGGTAGAGGTTGGTGAATTTCGTGTTTGTGTCGCCAGTGTAGTTTATAATTATTAATAAAATTTGCTACTTGCCTAAATAAAAATGTTATTCAAGTTGGGTAAAGTGAACTAGTGAGAGACCGCGGTTGTCCTCTGCTGACAGAGCCTTGGAAAAATTTATAAAAGACATTTTAATAGACATGTGCATCTGTGCTTTTCGTGTGCGTTTATGTTATTTGGTACCTACTGCTCATGATTAATGGATTTGATTCTGATTCATATTCATAATTAAATGCAATTTGAATTATTTGGGAAATTAACGTACGAGCTCAGTTTGATTCTGCTTTCAAGAACATAACGAAAAGGTGACATAAAATAGGTATGATTTTAATGTTTTATCCAAATTTATTTACTGTATAAAATGTTGCAGAGCTATTGAACTTGCATTACGAGGGCATGATGGAAGAAATTTACGTCACTTGACAATACCTTAAAAATGCATGTGGTCCTGGCAATGCTGTTGAACTTTTATTAGCTTCAATACTAGTATGCGTCATCAGAAAATTTGTAGCGTACCAGGAGCGTCGTGTTACCGTGATATAGGGTGATTTGTTTATATTTCGAAAGGTCGAGTCAAAATTTATTCACCCTATAATCGCTTCTCGTAAAATAAAAAGTTGCTATTTCATACAACACTCGAACTGAATGCTAAACTTTACTTACTTTTAATGCTAAACATTAATAACAAGGATTCTGTAGCGAGTAGTTTGTGCTAATAAAGAGTTTTCTTTAGACGAGGAAAAGTTTTCAAATCTTTATTCATTAATTTTATTTACATAGTTATTTTGGGCCAGAGTTGTAGTAGGGCAGACAAAAAAGCAGATAAGTTTTGTTGCTATGTTAGATAGCCCAAATTTTTCGCTATGATACGGCCTTGTTTTGGGTTACAACATATACTTATAGTTTGTTATATTCCATTCATATTTTATATACCTTTTTATATTTTTTAGGTCAAGCGATGAACCAGTTTTTGAATAATAATTCTCAAGAAATTATATCAGAAATGAAACCCGCAGCCAGTTCAGCTATAGCAAAGCACTTCAAAAACTTACTGAATAAGGCTTTCAGTAAGTTACCTCTTAAAACGTGGCTACCTGATGCTTGACTGAAGACAATAGTGTGAAATTTTAATTACAATTCTAAGCTATGAATTAGTAGAAAATATTTGTATTATGCAGTTTATCAGAAATAGGAATAAGCTTTATCCTTTTCCTGAAGAAAATGTATATGTATAACAACTGATTGAGTCACAATTGTTCCTAATTTTGAAAACTGTATCAATATTTTTCTTAAATCGTAAGCATGCATACCAAAACATTGTTATGTCGCATAACAGCGACAGAAAACTTTATTCTTTTCAGGATAACGTATGTTTTGCATCTTTGTGGTAAACAAATATGAGTAAGCTATATTTTTCGAAATATTTAGGTACCTACTTTTATAATATTCACCTATCTAACTAGACTGAGGGAGTCAATGTATTTAATTATGACATAATACCTACATATAAAAAAAACTTTGAAATGGATTTTGCCATCTTTCTGGCTGGGGTTGACAAGTGTTTAAAGGTATGATGAGTTCAGTTTTACATTCCTGAACGTGTAGTCATATATTTATATGTTTTACGTGACATTTTGCTGTGTTCCAAATGTTGAAACTTGCTTTGTTCCAAATGTTGAAACTTGCTGATATCGTTTACCTGCAGTACAATCAATTCTGAAAGAAAGTTTCAGTTCAACCGTCATGGAGTTATTTTTAGGGTCCTTTTAGACAGTCAATTTTGTTTCCTGTTTATCTTTAGTTCCAGTTCAGTTGCAGTTATCTTTACGTGCAGAGCTGGGTATGAATACAGGAAAAGTATTCAATCCATGAATATTGAGTACTCTGTTAAAAAAAGAATTCATGATACTTGAATCCCGAATACAACGTTTAAAGGGTACTTTAATCCTAAATACTTGTATTCAACTATTCATGTTATATGAATACATTGTTGAATATTTGCAATGTGTAGATTAATACTTAAATCTAATTAATTACACTTGAAAACAAAAATCTTGGACTAAAGAATCATGTCACAGTATCAGTGATGGTTGGTGCAGGGGGACTCTGGGGCGTCGACTTCATCCAAATTTTCATAATAAAATTTAATTTAAAATATAGTTTACAATGTTATCTAGATAAATACGTAGATGAGCCTTATGAAATACATTAAAAAGGATGTACTAAATTTGTAAAGTTCTGTTAATTTGCAAATCTCGTGAAGAACACCGAATCGTGATTACCGTCGGACGTCAGCGAATGGCGTAGTGGGGTAACGCTGTTTGGGCTCTGTTTAGACCGCCCGTGCCTGTAATTAAAGAGTAGATTATGTATAGAGGTTGATGACGACACAAAATACGAGATTCGTAGAACAATTCATGGATGGTATTTTAAAAATAAGCTTCCCACAATAAAACAAAATTTGGGTTGCTATCTTATAGAATGAAACTTTGCCTAGAATATCTAAACGAAATATAAACTATTTAAGATACATATTGAGTGTCGAAATCTAAATTAAAGAATATATTGCACAGAGGAAACGACAAATGATGGCCATACGGTGACAAAAATGTGGCATCATTGCAATATCCAAAGTAAACGGCAGGCATTTCTTGAAGGATTTTTGAATGAATTAAATTCACCTTCAAGTAAAAGATAGTACCCAATAACACATGAAAGTACAGCAGGATTTTTGAAACAGGGTTTACTTGTTTTTGAATCACGTCGAACAGAAGACTATCATGAGGATATGGATAACAAAATACTTGAAATATGGTTTGAATCTGGTGCCTATTCATAGTCGACGATAAGTGTTAATGTGTAGCCGTTATAGTGACAGTCCTAGAAATCAGTAGCGTATAGTGTGTACGTATAGTGCAGTGTATTATTATAAGTGTGATATCGGCGGAGTGCGCATCAAGTAGGTTAAATGGGTGGTGGTGAATCATCGCTGTTCAAACGGAAGGCACTATACTATTTTGGAAGTCGAATATTACCCCAGTGTTGTGTACAGGCGTGATACTCATAACAATTCTGAAGTTTCTTCTTGTAGCTTTTAAAAGCTATAAATTGACCAAGAAAATATATTAATTAAATACCCTGACTTACTTAAATAGACAACTATTTCTACAACCTACTATGTTTCCATGCAACTACAAATCAAATTGCACATACCAGCAATGATCATAGAGTTGTTTAATTTTGTTATTAAAACTTGTATTTTCACTCAAAAACTTATTCTTGTAGGCATAACAACTGAAATAATTAGCAAGATGCTGAAACTTTCTATATCCTGTAGCAGTTTGTTGTGCTTCATGATGTAAGTGATTGGCATGTTTACAGCAGTTTGCAGTCGGTATACTGTTCACTTAGCTTCTCCCCAATAATATATGGAGAGGTGTTAGATTCATGAGAATTTCCAGAGTAAGTGGCGGTGTGGAGCTGATTACTCCTGTTATCTTTAGACAGATTTGACTTTATAAGCCAGAGAGTTTAACATTGGTTATCCTTTGGAGATTTTTAGCCACCAAACTATCAAAACATAAGTGATCATAGGTCTAAAACTATCACATGTTACAATTGTATATAATTGTTTAGAACCTATATCCACGATTTTCCATAAATACGTAATCATATCCATTTTTGTCTTGTGGATGGATAAGCATGTTATTCAAGATAATTGCTAAATATTTCTCTTTCTCCGCAAATATTACTATTTCACTCAAGTTTGGAGATTTCAAGTACCAGTTTGTAAGTGTATATCAAAATTAATAATGTGATTTAGTACATTAATCAAGAAAAATACCGATTTTAAATTTTCTCTAAATATTTTATTGGTTGAAAGAGCAATCGATTTATTTTAAATTAAAAAAATATGGCAAGTTTTGAGTAACTAAATTAATTGTGTCATAGTCGCTGATAAACCACTTTCCAAAGTTCTGCGAAAGAAAAAATTCTTTTAACATCAGCACCCTATACGATTTGCTTGGGAAAAATACTACTTTAAATTGATGTACCCATAGACTTATCTATTTTCTCAGAGGAAAATATGAAATACTAACAAAGAGTATTATCAATTGAAAAAAGATATAAACTCATAGAAGTAGGTAAATAAAAAAATTATTACAACATTTTTAGGATAATTTATTTGTCATCAACAAACTTCACCAACTTCAAAATAATTAAGGATAATCTTAATAGCTTTGTTTATAGTTTATACTTGTGGTCTTGTTTGACAAAATAGAATATGGATTTTGTGAAAGTTAGATTTCTTTAAAATCGATTTAAAACCCCAATGTTTCAAATGTCAAAAATATGTTGACCTCGCGGTTATTTGTAGTAATTTTTTTATAGTCTTACAAATATAAATTAGACCACACCACTCGTTTCCATTTTACCTTTTAATTTGGAAAACTGACAACAAAATTCGCATAAAAACAATGTAAGTGACAATTTATCTGAAAAGTAGAAACTATATATTTTGTGATCTGAATTAGGCATCTACTAATCATTTAAAATAGCAAATTCAACAGATCGATCCCAGATCTGTAGGTCACGTGACATCGATTCAAATTATTTAATCTTTGCCAATTGAATCAAACTAATAAATATCCATTGAAAAATAACCAGACTCTTGTAGTTTGGAAGGAATAATGTTGAATTGTATTTGAATAGTAATTAACTCAAATTGCTGCAACCATCGCCACATTTCTTTTAATGGGTAATATTTTAACATTTATCAAATTGTACTTTAAGGTAATATATGACATAGTAATATTATTTGTCAAATACCTTTAGGTAAGTAAATACCTAGAATTGTATATACATATAAGTACAAATGTTTAGATAATAATGGAATACAGCTAAGTGGAAAATTTTTAAGGCCCAAATACAATGAATCAGTCAAATGTGTCGTAATCATATATCTATACCGACAAGTTCAATATTTTAGACATGTTCTTTATTTAGAAAATTTCAAAAACAGTAGGCAGGTACTGGAGAAATTTGTATTTTACAATGCTTTACAAAATATTGCTAATCTTATTTTTCATCCCCTCTGCAAAAATTTTCTACTCAACTGTATTAAATTAAAAAAAACATCCTGTATAATAATTTAACCAGATAAGCATTTTGTTGTGGTTGTTATCAATATAGCAGTTAAAGTGTACAATAAAAAAGTATATATACATATATACATTAATGATTTATATGAAATTCCCACGCAAGGTGAGATAATTAGTTTCGCAGATGATACAACTATTTTGTATACAAGTAATAATTGGAATTGTTTAAAAGAATAAGCTGAAAGACATTTTAAAAGAATTGCGTTGTGGATGAATGAATGAATTGTAGATTGTTGACTATTAACTTTACATTACATCATCTACAGTGACAAATTACCAGATTTTGAAAGACTTGAAATTAATATAGATGAAAAATTACTAACTATAATCTAGGTATATATATTGATCCACATTTAAAATGAAATTATCATATTGAATATGTTGTGAAAAAATTAAGGTTAAGTAAATTTAAATTTTTTAAAGATATATTAAATAGTAAGCAAATGAAAATTTTTATATTCTGCATTAGTACAGCCATATCTTTCATATCAGATACTAGAATAGCAGTTAATAAGAACTACCTAACCGATTTACTTTTCGAAGAGACTCAAATCTTTGACAACTATTTTTTCTAAGTATTTCCATTTATCTGTATAAATATCCAAAAGATATAATATTTTTCGATCATAACAAATCTACCAGATTTAAAACTGGCCTGCTGCCTAGAGTGCCTAAAATTAATAGAACTATTGGTCAAAGAAATTTCAGTTTCTTAATTCCATTTATTAATAAGTATATACCACTTAATATCAGAAATATAAATTCTATAACTTTATATAAGAAAAAGGTAAAATTTTTACTTCTGGCAACACCTAGAAATATAATACATGAAATTATTATTGATAGAAAAAACTATAGTTATTAAATTAAATTACCTATAACAAAAACACAAAAATACGATATTGCTTACCTATGGATTTTCTGTTGACTGGTTTAAAACAAACAAGTGTTTTATTTAATGTTTGATATATGAATAATGTGTTTAGAGAGTGATTAATATATGATGTATCCAATGATTCAGTGTATGAAATTGAAATGTGTTTTAAAATGAACTTCCCCCACGTACAAGATACCCCTTTATTTATCAGATTTAATCATAAGTATTGATATCATGTGAACTGTATATTTGTAATTTTGTAATGTATTATGCATTTGTATACATTTATGTGGATGGTAAATAAATTATTATTATTATTATTAATGTTATTAAATTTATGATAACTATGTTCTTTAGCACCGCAGCAATTTAATGACTAATTCTTAAATTAATAATAATAGGCAATTATTGTCTAATAAGTTTCTCTTTAAATTCACAGTGTATCCTTCTGTTATATATTATTATGATTAAGAACAATTAGAATTATCAACAATAATTATGATAACCGTATTAGAACCAGATATAATAACAATTCTCTTAATTATTATAGTTCTGTATTAATTGCTACATTGTTATAGTTGACACTGCCAAATAAACAGAATGATTTGATACAAGACTTTGTATCTGTAGATGCCTGTAATTAAGTTAAATAAAAATAATATTTTTTCTATCAAATGTAATTTGATTTTATTTACATAAATACAAAATGTATATCCATCTAACTTCATTTGACAATTTAAGAATTAGGACAAAATAATTTGGATTATCCTACTACGTTTTCCTATCGCGTTCTCATATACCATTTTTAAAATCATGTATGAGTATCGAAATGCAACTTCCTCACGAGAACAGCAAAAATGGCAAGAAGTAGTTAAAAAACGGCGTCAAAGGCCAATTGTTGTTGGGAGTAATGTTGACAATTTGTCTGTGAGAGGCGTCCCTAAAACTGTTAATCTTCACGTATATCGTTTGAATGTCAACACAAAACCTGCAGATTTGATAAACTTTTTAAAACCGAATTTGCCTGAAGTGCAATGTGAGCCTTTTAATTCCAAATATCCAGAACTGTATGCATCATATAAAGTGTCTATCTCCCAAGAAAATTTCAAAAAGGCGATGGAAACCCAGTTTTGGCCAAAAGGAGCGTGCATTCGGCAGTTTTTTGTATTGCGCAAGAAGAGAAAGCCAGAAATAGCTTGATTTTTGACCCCGACATTTTATTGCTAAATGTTCGAAGTTTAAATGTAAGAAAAATTGACGATCTTTATATAGATATAAGTGATTATTTAAATTTATGTTTTCTATGTTTTACTGAAACTTGGGAAAATCCAGAATCTGTGCATGCTTTGCATATTAGTGGATTTAAATTGATTAGTTATTTCTGTAGATATGATTTCATTGGGGGTGGGGTTGCAATATTTGTTAAAAACGATATTGATGCTGCACTGTTAGATTTACAAAATTACTGTGTCGAAAAACATTTTGAAATTTGTGTTTAAATTGGAAATTTAATAATATCGATACAATACTGTTACAGGTCTCCTTCGGGTAATGTAAATATATTTTTTGACAAATTGTCCGATGTACTTAATATTATAAGTAAAGCGAATACGCAAATTATCCTTATTGACTCCTTTAACAATTCAAAGGATTTTAACTTTTTGTGTAATTTATTGACATGTTTTAATTTAGTTAGTTTAGTGAAGTGGCCTACCCGGGTAACAAAGACTACCGCGACTACGATCGATCATATTTTTATAAATTTTAGATTTACTGGACCTTGTTGTGTTTTTGACAATATACTATCTGACCACAGAACTGTGCTATGTCAATTAGGTATAACAGGTACTGTAACGGTTGGAAAAAATAATTTTTCTTTGAGAAGAAGTTTTAGTGATGCAGCTATTTTAAAATTTCGTACAGCTATTTCAGATGAGTACTGGCATAATCTTTATAATTTAAAACATATCAACGATGCATTCGCCTATTTTAACAGTGTATTTTTATATTATTTTAATATTCATTTCCCTCTTCGTAAGTATTACAATAAGCCATGTGATAAAAAATGGGTTGATGCTAAAGTTAAGTTAACAGAATCATGTTTTCAGAAAATCAACCACGTTCTGCTTGGAAAGTTCTGATCTGAATTGTGTAACCGTAATAACTCACATAATAATGTCCAACTAAATGTTGATGGAGTTTCTTATGATGATCCGGTAATGGTGGCTTCATTATTTAATGATTTTTTCATAGACGCCCCTCAAAGAGTAGTTGATTGAATACCTAATGCGGTAAATGATTTAAATTTTAATAATCATTTCAGGGAAAATAGTAGCTCTCTATATCTGAATCCATATACTCCCACTGAAGTTCTTGAATTGTTGAAAAGAAAGTTAAAAAATAAAATATCGTCTGGGTCAGACGATATACCAACGTTTTTAGTGAGGCATGTTATCGATTGTGTAATACATCCCATTACGTACCTTGTCAATCTGTTCTTTGAGTGTGGTGCATTCCCAGAATCATTAAAGACCGGAAAGATTGTACCTATTCTTAAAGGCTGAACTGGCCCTGCTGCCTTTTCAAAGATATTTGAATATTGTTTTTTAAATAGATTATTATCGCTTCTTGATATGTTCAATATTTTAACAGAGAATCAGTATGGGTTTCGCAGCGAGATGTCCACGAGCACCGCCATTCATTCACTTTTAAGTAAAATATACCATTTTATTGAACTTGATGAGTGACCTATTGGAATTTTTTGCGATCTAAGTAGGGCTTTTGATTGCGTCAATCACGAAAGGCTGATATCAAAGTTAATATCTTTTGGAATAAGGGGTCTGGCTATTGAATGGGTACAATCTTTTCTAGAAAACATAACTAAGTTTGTTGCTATAAAAGATAGCAGTTTGGTACAATACCCTGTACGAATGGGTGTACCACAGGGTTCAATTTTAGGTCCAATGCTTTTTTTGATGTATATGAATGATCTCGATTTAATTTCATTAAATACATGTTTACTATCTACACTGATGATACCTCCTTAATCACTTCCAGCAGTGATGATACAAATTTGGAGGCAAATTGTAATATTTTATTAGATGATTTAACAAAATGGTTTTCTGAAAATCAGTTATATTTTAACATCAATAAAACAAAAATTTTGAGATTTCACAGTTCACAAAAAAAATTGTAATACCATTGATAACAGGCGTTTAAGTACTGACTCTGAAGTAGTGAAGTTTTTAGGTCTTTATATAGATAAGCATTTGAAATGGCATGCTCACTGTGATATACTAACGAATAAACTCTCCTCCCTAACGTATCTATTCCGTAATTTGAGATCGGTTTTAAGGAACAGCTTCGCTGTTTATACTACGCACAAGTTGAATGTCGTTTGAGCTACGGTCTCTGTTTCTGGGGTAACTCCACATTTACTACTCAGGTTTTTGTTGCTCAAAAGATGCTACTAAGATGTATAATGGGAGTTCCTAGATCTTCTTTAAAAACTTAAGAATTTTAACTTTGCCCTGTTTATTTATATTTGAAATGTGTCTGTACCTGTTTCATAATAAGAGTAAGTTTATGTTAAGTAGTTCTTATCATAGATACAATACACGACAAAATATGGGTTTTCATTTGCCATTTGCTAGAATCAATATAACAGCTAACTCTCCCGACTGCTTGGGCCTTAAAATATATAATAGACTACCTGAGGAACTTAAATCAATGCAAAGTGTATATTTATTTAAGCGCGCACTAAAGCAATTTTTAATGGAAAAATGTTTTTATACCGTTTCGGCATTTTTGCCTACTCTGTTTTAATTTGTAAGTCTTGACTATTCCTATACATGTATTAGTATAAAGTATTAAAAAAAAATCATTTAGCTATAAAAATGTTGATATTCACATTCATAATTTGAAATATAGTAATACAACACACCAGAAGAACCAAAAGAATATATGAAAATCTAGAGTAAAGGTAGAGATACAGTGGAAGCAGGTTTCCTGCTAACTGGCAGCCGAGCCGTCACACGTGTATATGCTTTGAAAATTATACTTACTTTTAAATGGAAACGTACATAGTGAAAGTGTTTATTTCTTCTTTTGCAATTAGAATTTAGTTTTTTTTAACTTATTAAATAAAGAATCCAAAATAATTAGATATGATTGCAAGGATATAAAGGCGTAACTAATTAAATATTCGTTTCTTCCCGCTTTTAACAGCGCGCCGATAACCACGAGCAGGAAACTTGCTTTCACATTGTTTTGATCCTAAGATATAACAAATTATTAAAGTTTAGTTTAATAATCTTTCAAAAAAAAGAAGAAATATTTTTAAGAGAACTTCTTACTTATAGATATGTCAACGATATTTTGTACAAAAAGGTTTGTGTGATAATTGAAGATGATCTTATATTTCATTCTTAGCTACCAAGTTTCCTGGAAGTATGACATGGCATGGGTGTTTCAAATTAGATGTAATAGTTATGTTCATTAGTATTTCTAGAAGCAGATATTAGCAGAAAAGTCATTTGTATCAGAGCATATGATCTAATTAAATTTTTCAGTTTTGCTGACAATCATCAAAATCACTGAAAAACGTAATCTCAATGTCTTATTATTCAAAACAGGTGTTTATGTTTATGTTTATGTTTATTGTACTGCATTTAATACTGGCAGGACTGTGCCATTATTCTTAAATAAACATAAATGCATTTATGGGTGATGTACACTTGCCGCACATAAAGGTTTCCAGTCAGATTCATATTTTATTTAAATTATGACGACTTAACAACTTATCTATATGGGCCGCTACATTTGTGCCTAGAAAAACACAATTATTGACACGCGCTAATCGTTGATGTCTACATATTATAAAATCGCACACATTAAGCTTTCATAGACCAGCACAGACTTGCACAGCACAAACTTGCAAAGCCTGGTCATGTTATTTAATGGAGCATCACACATTAGACCGGCATCTGCATGTACCGTCATCTGCAATGACCGTCACTGCAGGTCGTGTCGATGGTGTGCAATTTCTTTCTCTCGTTTATCAAAAACCTCTATTTACTCATCTTAAACATCTGCAAGTATTTCGTCAAATGACACTGCTCTACAAAATCTTTGATGCTATAGACGAGCACCACCCAAATACTGAAAAAAATCTCTTTCCAGTTCAGAAAATGAATGAAAAATCACTATACAGCTTTCTCTGTTTATTGATAGGAACTCAAAACTTTCTCATTTCCCTGGCTTCTTCCCCCTCCATCTCTTCATACAACATCGCTAGAATAAAATTTCTTCCAAGCTACACTCAACTATTACTTACAAATAAAACGTCCGCCATGCACATAACTTGCACAAAAAGTTGCTGGTCCGTGCTGGACTATTAGGTAATAGAAATTTTGGGTAGCGTAAATAACTGATCTAAGAGATCAGTTATTTACATTCATTGTTTTTACTGAAGAACATTGACAAACGGTTAAGCCGTCATAATTTAAACAAAATATGATTTTGGTTGGAAACCGTTATGTTGCGGTAAGTGTGCAATGGAATATTTATAAAAATTGATGATAATTAAATATTTAAAATTTGTAAAAAATAATGAAACATCAGTAATGAAACTTATGATTTACCATAGTGGAATGGCCCAGATAGACAAGTAATACAAGAAAAGTATAAATTTTAGTAAATATTCTGTTATAGCTTATGACCTATGTCGAAAATAAACTGTCAACTATTAAAAAACAACTGCACTATAAAAACAGCTGCTCTGATTCGAGCAACACTAATAAGTATATCTAATAGATTTCGGGAACTGTCAAGAGGTATATAATAATTTCTCAGAAAAAAAAGTGAAAATATCTTTGATAGTTTGAGATTGGTATTCATATTTGTATCTTGTAATTTATTATTTTCTTTGATGTCCAATGACGTCTCATATGTTATACGTTTAGTGGCATTTCTATTCGGAAAAGATAGGTGCTGTTTTTTCTTCAAGGAAATTACATTTACATTTTTTTTACAATTTTATATACAACTTATAAATCAACATATGAACTGTTACGTTCTCTTTGGCGATGTAACAAAAAGGTATGTCTGACCAGACTCAGTGGAGTCGGGGGTCGGTCATAAAGATAAAAATTCACAAATTTATTTAACTTACGAAGGGCGCCGAGTGATTTTTCTAACCATACCTTCCAAAATATTATAAAAATATAAACTTGACGGCTGAATTTCAATAATGTGTAAGTAGATTAATATCAACAAATATATTGAACGGCAGAAAAAAAAACATAAAACGTATAGTCTAAGATCCCACTATAAAACGACCTTCACCGAGCTGGTTAATGGATGAAAAGTATTTTATATCCAATTAAATATGTCAACAAATATATTGCAAATGGGTTGTCTAAAAAATTTCAGTCCAGAATATGATTAATTAACAATTATTTTTTTTTAAACATTTCACTGGTTTGGTTAATAGACAAATTCCATACCAATGGAAAGTATGAAGCCTATAGAATATGCAAACGTTAGGTTGACTATTTTTTCCCATCACAACTCTTGGGTAGGTAGGTATAAACAGGTAAATCGATATTAGTAACTTGCACCGGTGTGGTTATTAAATTAAAATAAAGATTATTTCATTACCAATACGGTGGTACAGGGTTGTCTGCGAAAAACCAGTCCTGAATTCCGGTTGTCGAGTTTTAAAAAGTGAAATATTTCCCAGCGAACCATTCCGTGCGATAGAAGAGTACACAGCATTGCAGCTGTGTGTAGTTCGTCCATATCGAAAATGAAGACGATCCGTTTATCCGTTTCTCCAAAAAATCGAATAAAGTCCGGGGGCGGCGGTATTATTATTAATCTGCCCCTAGGAACCCCTAACGCGAAGCCGGACTAATTTTTTCGATTCCGCGTCTCAAAGAGTACATGTCTTTAAAATTTCGATTCGATTGGTTGGGGGGCGGCATTCCGTTTCTTGAAATTTATTCGGTGCATTATCGGATGCACCCCCGCCGTATCGTGAAGTATACGTACATAAAATTTGAGGTCGATTGAATTCCATTTGTAGCCGTGAGATGTGTGGAAATTTTTTTTTACTCTTAACGACGAACATGAGGCTAGGTAAACGGCGGCTGTGGGACGGGATCGGAGGTTTCCCGAATAAAGGACCTATAACCCTCTACTCCGAACCATATACGTTGCCCTTCTAACTGTTTTCATAATAGATTTATTTTTTGTAATGTTGAAAATATTAAAAATGCATTTTTTCATTAATTTTAATATATATATGTAAATTTTGTATACCCGATTTTATTTTGTCTGTATATATTTGTTATTACTCGTTTCTTTTTTCCTGTCCTGTAATTGGAGTCTGTTTGGACAGTGTATTGCAAATAAAAAAATAAGTAAATAAATAACTGAGGGGTGGAGTCTAGAAGTCACGAGTTCGAGAAATCGACCTTTTCTATTCCATTTCGAATATATGTATATTCGAATGGCTTTTATGAAAATATGAAAAAATGCCTCTATAGAATATTTTGTACAAACAACGGTTTACGAGTTGGGCGGCAAAATACCACTGCCCCCGGACTTTATTAGATTTTTTGAAGAAACGGATAAACGGATTGCCATCATTTTCGGTATAGACTATTATTACCTGGTAGTGACTTGAAATGATATTATGAGGTTCCTGCCGCCCCTCCGGGAGCGGCTCTTGAAAACACAAAATTTGTCTAAAATTATTGAAATTTGTGGCTTCTTCTCCACCTTACCTATCGAAAAGTCTAATAAAATTTTTTGATTACATGTATCCTTTCTGTAAAAAAAAATTATTTGTAATTCGGGACGGCAAATTGATTATTAGAAAATTTTATATTTTACGGGTTTTCGATCTCGACATATCATTAGTAGAATTGATTTTGGATTGAAATTCTGGAAGAATACAAATATTTCCATTTGAAAGTGACTCAGAATGAGTTTCTGTGGCATTTGTATAATGAATTTCCTAAAACGGTAGGAGAATACCTGAGCGGAGGCGTAACTGCAAAACCGATGTGAAGTTCGCGGCCAGAACTTAGCAGCCAGTTTCCGAAAACACCCGAACATTCATAGGCGTACCTAACAATGTCAGATATAGACCAATGACAAAATATAAATTAAACAAATTATAAAAAAATAAATAAAAATAAATTATGTATTTCTTAATGTACAATATTTATAAAAATTAATATGCATTGAAAAACAACCCCTGTGTAATAAATAAAATTTCCATATAGAAAACATGTGCCGATAAAATAATATTACAATGACTAATTTCACATTTGAAAGATAATTAAACTTCGGAAGAAATTTCATTGCAAGCCGCCTAAGGGATGAAAATCTATCCTCTAGATATATTTAAAATATGGCATAACGGAAAAAGAGTGCAAGGGTAATATTAACAGGAAAAGTAGATGTTATTTTTAGAAGGAACATATCCCAACGACACCTCCTAGCAAGCCGTCTACAGGGTCAGCAACCACCCCCGAATTCTTCCAAGACACGAAGGATTGCGAGTGTCAGGTTAATATTACCAGGGAAGGTAAACTATACTTTTAGAAGGAACATATCCAAACGACATCTCCTTTCAAGCCGTCTAAGGTGCCAGCAGCCGCCCCCGAATTTTTACAAGTCACGAAGGACTGCGAGTGCCAGGTTGATATTAACAGGGAAGATAGATATTAGCTTTGGAAGGAACATATCCAAACGAGACCTCCTTGCAAGCCGTCTAAGGGGTCAGCAGCCGCCCCCGAATTTTTACAAGTCACGAAGGACTGCGAGTGCCAGGTTGATATTAACAGGGAAGATAGATATTAGCTTTGGAAGGAACATATCCAAACGAGACCTCCTTGCAAGCCGTCTAAGGGGTCAGCAGCCGCCCCCGAATTTTTACAAGTCACGAAGAACTGCGAGTGCCAGGTTGATATTAACAGGGAAGATAGATATTAGCTTTGGAAGGAACATATCCAAACCAGATCTCCTTGCAAGCCGTCTAAGGTGTCAGCAGCCGCCCCGGTGGCTGATGACCCTGTCTAAAATATTACGAACACTACACGATGACCACAGACATGCATATCACCTACAGCCTGTTCAGGATTTGCACCCTGGTGATGCTGAAAAAAGAATAAGATTTTGCTAGTGGCTTTTAAACTCGACGGAAGAAAATTCTGATTTTTTACATAAGATTCTTTGGACAGACGAGTCCTCTTTTACCAGAGGTGGGGTAACAAATTACCTTAATATCCATATTTGGGCACATCAGGATCCTCGAGAAATTCGGCCAAGATCATTTCAAAATGAATTTCCCGTAAATGTTTGGTTGGGCGTTATTGATAGTAATGTTTGTGGTACACATTTCCTACCTCCAAGGTTTGAACTATTTAAGGAGTTTCTTAACAATAATCTGCAGGACTACCTAGAGAACTTATCCATTAATTTAAGGTATGAGAGTTGGATACAACTGGATGGAGCTCCCCCGCATTTTGGAATAGCTGTAAGAGAATGGCTCAATACCAATTATCGTCAACGATGGATTGACCGGCTAGGGAGAAATTACATGAATAATGACGTGGTAAATGGTATTGGACCAGTGGCCTGGCCACCCAGGTCACCGGATCTTAATCCGCTAGACTTTTATGTTTGGTTAAAGATAAAATCTACGCTAATCCCGTATGAACAAGGGAAGATTTAATTTTAAGAATTCAGCAAGCCTGCAATGATATGCGTAGTGAGAAGATGTCGAAAATGTATTGAGGTGGGTGGACTACATTTCGAGCAATTTTTGTGATTTTACCCTTAATTTTCTTTCTTTTTGTTTGTTGTTTGTTGAAAGCCACTAATTAAATTTCTCATTTTCGTTTTTGTTTACTTAATTGTTTTTCAGGTAATTTATTTTTTTATTGGCAAACGGTGTGTCAAACGAAAAAAGTAAGGACCCTTTTTCTGTTGTAAATTGAACAAGGATTCTAGAAATAGTTTTTGTTTCTAAAAAAACATTGGCGTACCATTATTTTCATTAAAATTTCCTGAAGATCTGTCCGTACGCACGCCACTGGTGGAAAAAAAATAATATTTTTTACGTAAAAATATGTATCTAGATTACCTATTCAAAGGTTGCAAATTTGATTTAAATATCTAAAGTAGTTTTAAAAATATTAAGAAATTTGGAACTTTTGATAAAACACCCTGTATCTTTGTAACGAAGCATTTTTCGAATATAGTTTATAATACAAAGTGATATTATTTTGTGGTTGTCTGTCTGCCTCTAAAGTTTCCGCATTCGAAAGTGGATCACCTGGTGTTGCTGGCAACGAAGCACCTCACGTGTTCGAAGCGCTATGTGACCGAAAGCCTATGAGCCCGAATACCTGCCTGTTAAAAATAGAGATGTGCGCGCCCCCGGCTGACTGGCGAAGAGAGAGAAGAATTACCATAATGCAGCCTTTTGTTACGATGTTTCCACAAGTTTAATTATTATATGATGAGTGTGAAAGTAGCCATGGAAATTAATCTACGGTTTTCAAATTAAATTTATATGCATAATCGTTGATTCCAATACATCTATCACAATTTATATGAAAATAACTATTAAAAACAGAGGCTGTTAATAAAAATATTTAAATAAACTTTTGTGGAAAATTCTGTGGAAAGTGATATATCACTGTGAACACCGTTGCGTTATCTTCTTACCGCGAGAACGAATCATCCAGGCTAATTGCATCGTGGTCTTCTCTCTCCGTCAGTCAGTCGGGAGTGCGCACATCTCTATTCGAACAAGCAGGTATTCGGGCTCATAGGTTTTCGGTCACGTAGCGCTTCGAACACACAAGACTTCGAACGCGTGAGATGCACCCGCTGGCAACACCCTCACCACCAGTCTAATTTCAGTGAAATAAAGTTTTTTATAAAGATGGTTTTATTTTTGTTGATTATATTATGTCTAAATGTTGCTCCTCTGGATAGATGAAGTTGGAAATTTTGAATTTCACTCGACTTCAGCAACGAATACAATTAATTCCATTGGCTGAAAGTTTCGTGACTTAGTGTTGCTGGCTTAAATGTCACGCATATTTATTTATATCGTTGTGATGCAACTTCGTCTCTGGTCAATTATCAGTTTACAACCCAAGAGAAACGAATATTTACAACTGGCAGGGATTAGTGTGGTTAGGGTCGACTTCTTCATTCAAACGTCGTAACAGATACACTGTCGGGAAATTCTTAGTTTCTGAGATACAGGGTATAATAAATTAAAAAAATAATAATAATTAATGGCCTTAATTGTAAAGATAAAAATTTGAAAACTGACATATTTTTTTTCCTTTATGCTGTCATTTCAAAAAATATGTATGCTTCAAATTTAGTATAGTGCGGTTACTTCATAACATCTTAATGTAAAATTTGAGCAATAATTATGCAGTGGTGTTGAAATTATGGGCCTGAAGGGCTTCTACTACTCAAAAAAGATCGACTGCATTCTGTTCAATGCAGTCTTTCAGATAGGTTCAATTCTTATTTACAGTTATATTCTGACATTTGTAAGATTCTCAGTTCTTATGGGTTTAAATTAAATAAATGGATATTTAATAATCCTAAAATAATATCTCAAACTATTATAAATACAAATTCCGATGTAATTATTAACATAGCTAAACAAAATGAAATGCATTCACTATGTTTGTTATGGATATCAAATTTAGATATCGTATAATAGAAAAGGAATAATTCGTAACGTTCTTATTATAAAGTAAGGATGTTATTCTCATACTTTCAAACAATTGCTCAAATTGTGCAAAAATTTTCATACAACAATTGTGACAATTAAAGGCTTCATGGGATAATCCGCTTCCATGGCACATAAGGTAAATTTGTGACAAGATCCAAATTGGAACGTTGGCAAAATTGTGTTTCTATAACCTATTGACCTGGAACTAACTGTACCCCCCACTACATAATATTCTGAGATCACTAAGCAAAATTGAATAATAAAAAACATTCCATAACTTTACCAGATAAATATAAGTTTTCTAAGTGATTTACGAACATAAAACGTACTACATGACGGATCACAATTTATATTTGCATTCTTTGTGAAATAGAAAATTTAATTTCAGGCGCTGGAAAAAAATAAGAGCTGAAGATATCAAACCGACCGAATATTCGGAGAATAAAAAATATATTTCATGTTCGTATGAATTTTATTCATTTAGGAAGATTAAAGGATTTTGCAGATTTTAAAGGATTAAATATAAGTTTTTGAGGTTTGGGTAATAAACGTATTTACTTATATCGAGAGACTGTGTGTAGTAATCAATAGATACCTAATTTATAAATTGTTATTTTCTATAAAATGTTTATAGGTGGAAGAATATTTTCAAAAACACAGAGAGAACGCACTTTCCTGTACTCCACTGGTAGGAAATTAAATGTTTGTAAATAATTTTAACTATTTTCTATGTCTATAAATCAGTGAAAATGGGTGTTATAAACGAGATTTCCATTTTAATATAAGTCGAATAAACCTGAAAAATGAAATCAATATTTGCATGCATTTTCCAAAAACTAAAAAAAAATGTTTTCGATTTTTCTAAGACAAAAAAATATGTGCAAAATTACGCAACTTTGCCTCGATTGAAGTTAGGATAAGTAGTCTCTTGTCATCGTCTAAGAGTCGTCCTTAACATGTGAATAAATACTGTAATGGACAAAATATTTGTTCAGATAAGCTTAATTCTAGTCGTATTTGTAAAAGAAATTTGTTTGCATGAAACTAAATTAATTAGTCGACTAAATATCCAAAATGGCTTTATCTGTAGACATTTTCAACTCGTTTAAATACTTTATTTGTCTTGATGAGGGCATTATCACTATTTATTGATAAACTTTTGTCGTCTATGAACTTTTGAACCCCGTACAATTTTAAGTTAGCAGTCACATTTAAATACCATATTCTCAGTCCGATTTATTTATAAGAAATACTGTATTCTAGAAAAAGTTGTCACTTTTTGAGAACATCGACTAAGAACTATAGTGACCATTTATCAGCAATGCTAGCAGCGTTAATATATTTAGGTTAATTTCATATAGTAGTATTAATTATGCATACTTTTTCTAGTGCAATATGGTGGTACGAAAGTACTTGTATATCAATTATTTAATTTTCATGCAGCTTTCTAACTTTTACGTGATTTTTTCATGAGTGTAGCAGAAATAGTAGTTTAGTGACCAGTGCTAGAAGAATTAATAGAAGTGTGTGTTAGGTTTGTTAAATTAATTTCAGCTAAAATGGTAAAGTTTACAAAAAGACAGTGGTTAACGCTAATAGTTATTAGTATCGCTGATTTTTGTAATGCTATATGCGTTTCTCTTCAAGCTCCTTTCTATCCCCAAGAAGTAAGTATTTTATATATTAAAGTAACTTAGAACTTAGAAAAGTACAAACATGTCTGCTGTTTTTAATGCTGAGATTATACATTGTTATATAATAGTGCGGGGCCAAGTAATGAATTAGTTATTTACCAAAAATTTTTGACAGTTTCCTAAAAGTCACACTTACAGCCTTACTTAAACTATTTCAAGTTTATAGGTAAATGTTCAGTGTCTGAAAATTAAAAATATATATTGGGACATCCTTGATATATTTCTCATCGTTATTGAATTTATTCTGTAACAACAAAGATGTGAAATAATTATACCTTAAAATAACCTGAAAATTATACAGGGTGTTCATTTCAAAACAGCTGTTGTCCCTTGAATAAAATTTTTCATGTGTTTTGGATTTTTTTAAAGAAATACACAGATATCGAGAAAATGAGGATGGCAAGTTTTGAAATAAACACCCCGTCTATTGATTCTTGATAAAATTTGCTAGAAATTGAATAAAATTAGTGGCATGAACTCTGCTGAATAAGAAATTAGAATAATTTTTAAATTTCAAATTCACCATTAACAAAGAATAACTTATCGCAGAAATTACAATATTGTAAATACCGGAACTCAATATAGAAATGTTTTTTTGCTATTAGTTAATAATTTAGTGATTGATTGATCGATTAATTTATGTAAACTAATATTTCATTTAAATGTACAGGCTGAGAAAAAGGGATGTTCTGCAACAGAATATGGTTTAGTTTTTGGAATCTTTGAGTTTGTAGTATTTTTAATTAGTCCAATTTATGGACAACACCTTAACAAAATAGGACCTAAAATTACTTTTAATGGTGGAATTTACACGACGGGAGTATGCGCCATTCTGTTTGGGTAAGATTTGTTTAGTTTTTTAGATATACATATTGTGAAATTTATAAATGAAGAAAAAACTTCACATTTTAACAATGTGATTAAACTTCCAGTTATATCCTTTTTACAAGAATACATCTAAAATTGAGACTGTTTTTAACAAATTGTATACCCTATTTAACATATATCACTATTTTTTTAGCTCTTCCTGCTGAAATTTATGTATTTGGTATTTGACGTAAAATAAATCTTTGGGTACATTACTAACAAATGTATTAATGTATACAGGGTGTCTCAGGTATTACTGGCATCCTTGGAAATGGTGACCTATATCTAAAAGTTCACCGTTTCCGAGATACAGGATGTCAAAGATTTCGAAATTAATAATTAAATATTATATTATTTTTTATTTACTTGAAAACCTTTTGAGATAAAACAGCAATAGTTCTAGGTTATAATGGGATACCTTAGGTCTAATTATTTAATATGCTTAAATAGTTTCATTATTACCAGTGGCGTAGAAACCCTGTGGCACTCTGACAAATAATTATTCTTTAAAATGCATTGCACCTAAGTAATTGTTAATTAAAAATATGTCTGCATGTTGTAGTTTGTGCGTGGAAGATCTATTATGTTTCAATAATAAAGGGTTTCCTGAAATTAATGCACCATAGGGTAAGAGTCAGATCCCTAACTACAAAATAATGCGATATAGCTAAAGTTACTTTAGTAAAAAGATACAGGGTGTCAAAGTAAAAATTTTATTTTAGATATTTGTAAATAATTTTTTAAACAATCCAAATATTTGGATACATTTTGGAGCTCGTGGATTTTTTGGGGCGAGAAATTCAGATTTGTTTGGCGCTACTAGTAGAGGGCGCCACAACAGAACTTTTTTGCGGCTTTGTGTATACATGTGAATATAAAAAAAATCTATTCTTGCATCTGTTTTATGTGAAACAAAGGTCGTTGAAGTCGCTAGGAGTAACTGTGTAGAAATAATCCTATTTAAAATATTCAATGCACTGAGAAAAAATTGTTTTAGTTTCAGGTAGAGCGCCTATTCCAGTGAAAATAGAGAAAAATTTTACTTGAAAAAATTACTCAAAATGATAAATTACAGCGCCTGCAAAAAATTTTAAGAGTGGATTTTCAAGTTACCTTCAGCTTTTGATGCAAATATGCACAAACTACGAAATGCAGAAACATTTTAAATGAACAATTACTTGAATACAATGCATTTTAAAGAAAATTACAAATAATTATTTGTTCAAAATAATCAACTTATTTTTTTTATAATTAATACAGTGACGTACTATTTTTATTGTAAATAAAGGAAGAGTGACTCAGGGTTTCTATGGCACTGGTGACAATGGGAATATTTACACATATTGAATAATTAGACCTAAGTATGTCATTATAACCTAAAATTATTATTGTTTTATCACGAACGGTTTCCAAGTTAGTCAAAAATATAATAAGTGAGGGATCTTCACTTTGAATGATCTTAATTACTAATTATTACCTGAAGTTAAATTTCATTAATTATAAAAATCTGTTTTCTTTGATTTGTATCTATCTGAATGAAATAAAATAATTAAACGTGGAGTTTCAAAATAAAAGTGAAAAAGGAAATATACAGTGTGTTTCACTTTGATACTTGAAAAATCAGTATTTTTAATGGAACATCTGATTTAGTTTTTTCTTTTTTAAAATATATTGCACTTAAAATGCTCTACACAGTTATGTACTTTTTTTATTTAGGTCATTTGCATGACCTGCTGTGGTATTAAATGTAACCCCAAAAATAACAATATCGTATTAGGCATTTTTTTAACAAAAAAACTATTTTTCCAATCGATTTAGCCATGCTTCGAAAGCCTTAGTACCAAGTTTCAAAGTTGCATTTTATACAGAGTGTTTATAATTTAGGTGCAAACTTCGAAAAATACCAATGTGTGGGAGCACCCTGTATTAACAGGATAAAATATTTTGTAGAGCCTTTTAAGTGCAATATATTTTAAAAAAGAAAACATTAAATCGGATGTTCCATTAAAAAATACTGATTTTTCAAGTATCAAAGTGAAACACACTGTATATCAAAACCAAAAAAATGAAACTAAAAGTATGTTCTACGAAAATAAATTGAATAGATCAAGATTTTTACCTCTGGAATATAAAAATGTAAAATTTATGATTTTTTTAATTTATTTAATTAAATTTGTATGAACCTTGTTACCAGTTAGGTATTTTAATTTTATTTATTAGAACATTTATGTATCAAACGTAAGCTGCACACATTAAAGAAATAATAAAATTATAATGTTTGAAAGATGCAATTTTCTATGTGAATGCAAGCACAAAGAAAGGGAGTAAACAAGTTACAAAGAAATTGGCAAGCAAATTCACAAAATTTTTACGGGATGACACACACAGCGGTTTTCACAGCTAGCTGCGCATGGTTTATATCATATAATTGGCGAAGATGTTTTCAAAAAACGAGGCGGTGACTAGCAGCGGTGTGTGATTTATCTATACAGGGTGTTCTATAAGCTCTATGATAGATGGTAGCTGGGTTAAATTCATACGTATTTTCTTATATGAGCATAGGTCCGATTCGTTTTCGTTTATAAGTTACAAGCATTTAAAAAATATAATTTCAATCAAAACAGCCTGATAAAAAAATGATGGTCGCTATAATAATTATTATTTGTGTCATTTTGTTCAGTCACTTGACACTTCGCGTTAAAGTACCTGTTAAATAAAAAATATATTTATTTACAACTAAAGAGTATGCAGATATTGTCATTGTATATGGGTCCTCCAATGGGAACGCTAGACAAGCAGCCCGAGAATACCGACGAAAATACCCAAATAGACATCAACCTGCTTGCAGAGTCTTTAGTGCATGATTTCGTAGACTTCCGCTTGAACAGAGAAATGTTACACCCGTTTTATCGCCAAAATGTACAAACGTTACATACTGGAAAGCTCCTTAGAGATTAAAATTTTGTCGCTGCTTACTTTAACAACATGCGCAAAATGATTCATATCGCTTGCCATGTGGTCTGATGAAGCGTGTTTTAATAGGGTCAGCATAAATAATAATCATAATGAATATATCTGGGCGTTACAAAATCCGCATGCATGAAGACGATTTCAGCAACGTTTCAGTGTCAACGTTGGGGTAGCATTTTCAACAATTTACTGCTTGTACATGTTTTAAATGATCGCTTAAATGCAGATCTGTATAGAACATTCTTGGAAAACAACCTTTTTAATTTCATTGATGACGTAGGGTTGTTCAAAATATGCGGTATCAGCACAATGGGGCACCACCACATAGCGGGAGATAAGTAAATGGTTGGTTAAAAGATAATTTCTCAAATAAATTGATAGGTCAACAAGGTTCAATAGCATGGCCACCGCGTTGCCCAGATCTAAATCCTTTGGACTTATATTTATGAGGCCATATGAAGCAGCTTGTCTACAATTTTAAAATCATTATTCGTTTATAGTTACTTGAAAGAAATCAGGAAGCAGCTAACCACATAAGAAATGATTTAAATCAAATCCGTCGAGTGACGGAATCTTTAGTTCGCCGATTTGAGGCTAGGCTAGGATAGGAATTTTGAATAATTTTTTATATCTTAAGATTTGTTAATTTGGTTAATAAAGGTTTACTAATAATTTAAGCGTTGAACACAAATAATAATTATTGTTATATCACCCATCATGTATATTTATAAGGCTGCTTTGATTGAAATATGAAATTATATGTTTTTAAATGTTTATAACTTCTAAATAAAAACCAATCAGATCTATGTTCATATAAGAATAGTATATTAAACAACAAGATTTGACAACGACTCTTTGCACACGAGCGAGACATATTGGTGGACCGAGCCGAAGGCGAGGTCCACAAGTCGAGCGAGCAAACAGAGACCACAAAAATCAAATTTTAATTTAAATCGTTTTTATTACTAAAATTTCCAACACATTAACAAAATAAATTAAATACAACTTTTAATTTAACTCGTTATTTTTATTAAGAAAATTGCTAACGCATTAACAAAAGAAACTGATATATAATATTTATGGTAACATTTGAACATTCCTTCAAGGTTACGCTGGGAAAAGCAGTATTACTGTGCACCTTGTTTTCAGTAATAGAGAATATTTTTGGTGTCGTGTTTTTACTGCAGTTTTTCAGCGTGCGGTCGTTGTTTTCTTGTTGTATTCCAGTAGACGATCGTTGTTCTGGTTCTGTGGCAGCAGAAGACACTAAAGATTCTATCTTTTTCGAAACTTCCATTTTATTTCTCAAACAGTCATTAACGTAGCCTTAGGCAACTATACTGGATTTCCACCCTCCATGGCGTTTGAGGGCAAGCAGATTTGAGCCAGAATTGACTAAAATTGTGGCCAACATAATTTGGGTGACAACATCAAACAAAAATCACAATCTGGAGAGGCGTGTGCAAAGATGATATAACCGTGTGCAAAATACCGTTTTCAGAGAGTGTTTTCCGTGTGCAAAACCCTCTTTTGTAAGGCAGTCGTATAAAAAAAATATTAGACATTAATCCGGCTACCAACTGCTAAAGGTTGTCATATAGCTTGTAAAACACACTGTATGACGCTAGTAAACAGCAGCCGATTCGACGGTCGACTCGGCTTCAAAGACGATAAAAACCGCTGTCATCCCTCTAAATTAAACGTAAAATTATATAAATAGGAAAAACACAGTCTAGTACGCAAGGAGAAATACCTTTTTTGTGAACTTGCCCTAAAATATTTACATCTCTTACTGCAAAAAATACTAAAATATTTTTAAAGACAATTAATATGTTCAATGACGATATTCAATATTAAAACTTTCACTAATAATAATATCTAAACCAAAACCACTTTCAAAACAGACCCTGTGACTTTCAATATAGGTAAGTGTAGGAAATATTCACATACATTACCACCCAGTACCGGCGTTAGGCAAGTACGAACGGTGCACAGCACACGGCTCCGCGTTTCAACCGGTTCCGCACCGGCAGGTTGTTTGAAACCAAGTACCTGCCAGTTTACAAACTCATGTGTGACGTCACTGGTATTTTAATCTAAAATGTCAAATATTGTTTGCTAACAAATTAAAAAGTTACCGTTACGTTTTGGTTATTATTTAAGTGCTGTTGAGAATACATACTTTTATGTCAAATCTCAAATTATGTTGCGTTATAATTCTGGAGCACATTTTATATTGTGGATACTTGAAAAACCAAAATGAAAAATGGAAACTGGCGAATGTATTACTTTCTACAGTGTTTCAGAACCTTAATTAAGAAGAGAGCGGAATGGAAGGCCCTAAGATGCAATCGAAAAAATATTTTTCATCTTGAAAACTAAAGAATTTGCAGTAAGCAATTTCATATAGAAGAATTAAAAAATATATGTTGTAGAAGAAAAATTAACGCAGCTTCAAAGAAATTATAACCTACACGTATGTCGTGTATTGTATACTGCTATTACATTACATCAATCATTTTAGCAATTTTTTTTTTGCCTTAATCTGAAGTCTACATATCGCGCAATTGCTCTGTGAAAACTGTTCCATCACTACCAGTACACAGACACTCCAAAACACCATGCGTAAAAAGATAGTAAGTGAACTTTAGTAATATATATCCACACAGAAATTATTAAAACGTCTGAAAATTCAAATATCGTTAACACCGAGTTGGATGGTGAAAATCAAAATAAATACCATCGACGTCATCGCATCTCAAAAATATGCAATGCTATTGGCTGAAAGTTTGTAGGCAACCTCCTCTGTTTAGGGATCTTGGTTTGAAGCAATGTTCTGCAATAGTTTGGCGCTCATGTGTTTTTGTTGATCATTTCATCACTCTCACACAATACATTAGTAGTGCAATGCAATACTTTTTTTTGTTCTACTTCAGGCTGGTATTTAATATTTTAAAAAAATATATTTTTTTATAATATGTAGTAATATTTATTATTGCCAAAGATTTTATTTTCTTAGTTATTACATATAATATTTACTTTTGTTTTTTGTTTTTTATATTTATTTATGTTTGTATATATGAACTGATAACGCATTTTATTTTTAAATTTTATGTGATGCAGAGTTAGTTATTTCGTTTCCAATAAATCATTTGCAAATCAGCCCCGCAATTTATTTTGGACCAGCCCCACAAAAGCTAGAACCACCATATAATTCGAAAAGATTGGTGTGTCTATTGTTTATTTTATTATAATTTTCTATTTTTCCGTGTTGTCATAATACATGACAGCTCATAAAAATTACTTTGTATATTAAAATGAGTTACTCGTTTTAAATTAATGGAAGAAATTAACACTAGATACATTTATTTATTCTATATGACAATCGAATACTTGGAATACACCTTTAGAAATATTATCATAGGATGAGAGAATGTGGATTGATATGAACAAATCAGAAAACATTTTTTATACAAACAGCCCATTGTTTGTTAAGCGTTTAAGATTAAAAGCGATTAAATATCATATCATTATAATTGAAAAAATTATTTACATTTGTTAAGTAGGTACCTATACCTTTAGCAATAAAATTTTATTTTATTTTCAGTTTCAAAAAATATTATAATTAAATAACAACAACAGTAACAACTGATATTAATAGGAAAATTTTAGATTAATGAATAAAATAAAGTATGGGTTATCTAAAATTATACAATTATAGCTACAATACCTACCTTGTAAGATTATTTGTTTTTCTTTTTTAAGACAGGTGATTATTTAATTACAATAATTCCATGCATTGAGAAGAGGTTTGCAGCTTTCATTAATGCAATACTAATGTCGAAGAAGATACATTTTAAGTCACGTGACTTTCTAAATGTAGCATTAACGCCGCCTCTGCAAAGTCGTAAGTGACCCGTGGATATTAGATAAGAAATGGAGACATAATTTTAGAAAACAATGTATTGCACTATTTAATCATCTGTTTTTTTGACCTAAGTATATGAAAACTACAGTACTACAGTTTAATAATTTCTCCTAATCATATGTATGTATTTTTTCAAATTTGATCTTCGATAAAATATCTGTTGGAACCAAAATACGGCGATTTACTTTACTTCTATTCAAAGTTGTTTTGTTTGTTTTAACTAGAAAACGTTAAATTTAGTTTTTTTACCACATTTTACCACATTGTTGTATCCAATTTAATTGACATTTGATGTGTACTGTAACAGGTACTTCTGTATATTCATGTCCCTATTTGACATAGTAACCGAAGTCATTCCATTTACAGAAATATAATCATTAACGGTTTTTATCTACTTCCATTTAGTAATATAAATTTTACAGTTCTATAGATAGTTTCGAAACTATGTATTAGTGCTGTAAAAAACAGCTTTTTAGAAGATTGATTTATTTATTATAAAAAAAAACATATTATAAAACCTAAGGTTTGTTATAAATGAATAACATACTTTTTACAATTAGAAATTTATATACCAGAAGTAACTGTGATTGAGCTGTTCGAAATTCCAATCGCTAACTCCATTTTGACCCCATGATCTTCTTTGCTATCTGTTTCTTATTCTCTAAAAAAATCTCAACATAGCCTTCTGCCGTAGAATAAGATTCCCAGCCCCATGACGCTTTAACATCTGTATATCTGCACCGTCATCAACCAGAATGGTCGCTGAGGACCTTCTAAACAATGTCTAGTGTATTATTCGGCATTCTTCAATTCAAGTTTTGCAATTATTTTTGGAATGCTTCCAAAAGTATGAACTATAACAAGGCTGGGAGGTACATTTTCCTTGTCTGTAGAATAAAAAAAACCGCTTGTCATATACTCCTTCTTTTGTAAATATTCTAGACTTTTTGACCTTGTAAACCTCTGAAATTCTTTAAAAAAAAATGTGATTAGTTGAGAAAATCTGCTCATATATTTTTTTCTTAATTAAAATCATAGTTCTCATTTTGTAGTGAATCCATAGTTTATATGGTTTCTGGGAGACACCTCCTTTATCTTGTTAGCTTTGCACCAATCTTCAAACTTTTGGTAGGTACACCTACTCATACCGCGTCTTTAATTTTGTCGGAACTAGACTTGAGTTCGCTCCGTGTACCGCTGCTTCTATTATACCAGAGGGTAAACTTCCATCAGAATCATTCATTTCGATGAGCGCTTTTTATATTTCTGGATTTACTTGACAAAGTTCTGACAGTAGGCATGAGAAAGGGAACATAATAAAACTTGATCCGTAAAGTTAATACGAATAAATGAATAATTCATTATATTTTCATTAAAATATTTAAGAAACTGCAACTGAGAATAATAAAACTAATTACTACACTAAGTGTTTGCATTACATATTGCACTAAATTAGAAAAAATCATTGTTCTTATACCTATTATTTTATATACAGGGTGCCCGCGCAGAACTTTCACAACTTGTACTAAAAGTCCTTTAAAAAAAGTTCATATAAACATATATGTATGTATAGATGCATTGTTTTCGATTTGCAGTGTTCAAGTTTATAAAAGCAAAATTAGAAATTAGTAATTGAAAAAGGATAAAATAATTAAAAAACCCCCGATTTAAAGAATTTATGTAACTAGGGATAATAAAGCTTTTATAAGTAGATTTGATCTCTCGCTGAGTCGGACATATGAACAACAGAGTATCAGTTTTCATAACACTTTCCTATGTACCTATTTGGTTCTCGAAGATGTAGATATGGCAATAACATATTCAACTCCCTATGAACTTAATAAAAAGCCAAAGAAAATCCGTTGGGGGCTGCTTATATCTACTTATAAAACCTTTTTACGTTTATTATTTCTAGTTACACACATTCTTTAAGTCGGGGGTTTCTTCAAAATTTTTAATTTTGCTTTTATTTAAAACTTTTTAAAGAGCATACATACATTATACAAAATCGATACAGTTTAGTTAAATATATTAAAATATAATTATAATAAGTATTTACAACTAAACTTTGTCGGGGACTTTGTTGTAATTCAACTCGATATCATTACGTAGAATGAAAATAATAAATTGATAGGTATGATGTAGAAAATATTGAGCCAAAACTCTAGAATATTCGTTAAAGAGAAGAGAAGATAAAAATGACGGTTGAAAAGACATTTTCAACTAATGCCGGATGACGTGATGAATTTTTTGCTTTTTAAGTTTTTTCTAAAATAGAGTTTCTGTATCACCACGCTCAACAGAAATACTTACCTATCGAATTCTATCGATTTTTTTTAAATATGTAGTAGCTCTAAAATAAAATATATTACTGTAGCGCTTCTTAGTGATTTACTACCGTAACAACTGTTTAAGAACCTTCAATAATCAACCACAAACCCTATACTGAATACCGCATCAAAATCGGACTAGATATTAATGCAGCGCCACCTAGTGAGTTACTACCGTAACACCTATTTAAGAATCCTCACTAATCAACCACAAACACATTATTGAAAACTGCATTTAAAACGGACTAGTAGTTTTGTTTTTGCACAAACAAATGTTTACTGCGGCGCTCCGTGGTGAGTGAGACCTGAAAGGAACTGTTCGAAATGCCCATCATTTAGTTCTACACACAAATTACAACGACGTATCAAAGACCGCCTAACGTCTCTCAAATGATGTGGAGTTATTCTGAGAGCAGCGTTCAGGATTCGTCGTACAAGTTCATCTTGCGAGTTAACAGGCGTAGAGTAAACTGTATCCTTTAACACAAGATTTTAGAATTTCACCAAGTGAATTACAATTAATGTCACACGTGTTAGATAAACTATTAAATAATTGATAAACTATTAAATAATTGACACATATTATTAACTGGAGATTTCATCATAACATTCGTTCTATTTAACATGTGAACGAGAATTATGTCCAGGCACCAGAAATGACAATTTATCTAAAAGAAACTGACAGTCAGTAACATTATGGAGTAATTTAAATAAAAAAGATAATGTAATACAATCTCTCCTGCATTTAAGAGATTCTAAATTAAATAAATTTAATAAATAATCATTGTCAGTTTCCCTAGGCGGATAACTACCGTAACATTTAAGAAACATAAACTTCAGAAATTTACTCTGAACAGATTCAATTTGTCCAATAGAGTTTTGATAAATCGGATGCCATATAAGTGAACCATATTCTAATTTGCTCCTGATGAATGATACGTATAATATTCTAAAACTGTTGACATTAGTAAAATTACTCAAGTTTCTAGTAAAAAATCTCCTCAGCCTATTAGCTGAAGATACCATGTTTCTAATGTGAATGTTGAAGTTCAGTTTACCGTCAAAAGTAATACCTAAATCCTTGATCTCAGTACACCGCACAAGAGTGTTATCATTAAAATGGTACTGAAAGTGAATTGGATTGAACGTTTTAGAAAAAGTGATAACTAGAGCACCACATATTAATGTTTTTTTAAATTATTTTGTAAAGATATGGAATCATGTAAAGAATCTATTCTAGAAATATATAATTTGACTGAACTATATATGCGGTCATAAAGAATTATTTTAAAAATTTTATCGAAGTTGTTAAGTATAGATATTGGTCCATAATTACTCATACAAAAAGGATCACCACTCTTAAATATTGAACAAATTTTACTAATTTTCCAAACGTCAGGATATTGCTTAGAAGACAAAATAAGATTGAATATATAAATGAGGGGTCGCATAAAGACACCAATACAATCTTTAACTATAAAGCTTGGCAAATTGTCAGTACCTGATGTCATTTTATTTTTTAATTTACGTCCTGCATTTTTTATATCATCCTCCGCAATATATTCAATATTTATTGTATACCTACCTACCTATTGTATACCTTGTGGTATACCTACGTCAGTTTCAATTCCGAATTATTATAAACACTAGAGAAATAATTGGAAAAACAATCAACTATTGATTGAGGTGAATCAAATGAAACGCCATCGTAATGGACAACCCTTGGTATTCTCTAGATGTACCTCTTTTATGTTGAACAAATGCCCAAAACTTTGAAGGGTCTCTTTCAATATTATTTTCAACATTATTTACATAGGCTTTGTAGGCATTACCAATTTGCGATTTAACAGTGTTCCTAAGAGTATTAAATTGGTTGAAATAGTAATCTGTTTTGAATATTTTATAATTTTTACGAGCAGTCTCTTTCCTTTTAATACTTCTCAATATTTCAGCATTAAACCATGACGGATAAATATGTTTATAATTTTTATAAAATGGTACACAAGCATTTAGAATGTTGATTATAACGTCGTACAATATATTGCACGCATCATTGACATCAGCAGCTGTTTCTACAATAGACCAATAGGTATTCAAAAATCTGTTGTACAACAACGGAAAATTAGCACGTCTGAAATTGATTTCATAATCCTATTCCCAAAAGAAAAGTTATTAGTTTTTATGGCTGAGCACGATAAGTCAATACTAATTTTTAATGTTGGATGATGATTATCCTCGTTCAACAGTGGGCAATAATCTTTTTCCATGTTACAGTTAATATTAGACGATACCAAATCTAGTAATTTGTCATTAATGTTGAGAATATAATTAAACTGTCGCATTTCAAGACATGAGAAGAAATTGCGTATTAAGGACGATTTGGTGTCTTGTACATTAGAATGAAACAGAGGGGCATTAAAATCACCACATATCAATAGTTTGTTCTCATAATAAGCCGACAAAAAATTTTCAAATGCGTCTAAAAAAGTTTCTAAATCAGTAAGGTTAATTGATGGTGGAATATAAATAACAAAAATTAAAAGAACGACGTTATTAAAATATATTTTGCAACCAACTAAATCTATATTCGGTACTATATTAGATAAATCATCTACTTTTATTACAGACATCTTGTAATTACAGCTTACCTTACCTGTTAGAACACCTCCTCCTCTCAAAAATCCTATGTTTTCAAAATTGCGATGAGAACGAAAAATAGTGTATGAACTTGGCAGTACTTCAGCGTCCGCAACCTCACACGTTAACCATGTTACACTTAAACAAATAACATCATGTTCAAGATCACTAGAGGCATTATAGATATTAACTAATTTTGTATTCAAACCCCTAACGTTCTGATAGTAGCAGTTTAGATTTTGAGCACAGTTTTGGTATACCATTGACACATTTAATTCTAATATTACGTTCACCATTCTTAACTCTTTCATCCAAAGTTTTTTTGAGGCGCTTGTAGTGATCAAGTTGTCTGGGTGTGCGATCGAACGATAAAGAAACGGCACTGAATTGATCGAGACCACGCAGATATATGGCTTTACGAATTACTTGAAGCACTTGTTCTTCGGTTTCTAATATAACCTTAATTGGTTAATTGGTCTAGACTTATTTCTATCGTATCTGTCCAAACGAATAATTTTGAAATTTTCGTCATTCAGATGTACATTAGATGATCCCAATACATTAGAAGCAAACGCTCTGTCATCTGCAGCACGATCGGCTACACTAGAAGATTGTTCATTTAATCCAAACATAATTAAGTTATTTTTCCTGAAGAAGAAAATAAGACAAATTAAATTATGTCAGAAAATGAGTATTTATACTACAAACAAAATTGCCAAGTTCCAACAAACTCTAAAAATGGATCTTCGTTTTACGAATAAAATGTCATGTCATTTTAAACTTGAACACTGCAAATCGAAAACGACGCATCAATACATATATGTTTATATGAACTTATACTTTATATGAAGTTGTGAAAGTCCTGCTACAAAAAACGCGGACACCCTATAAATATACCAGCTTTTTTGTACAATATTCTTGTTGTAAATTCTTATTTTTACACTTATATTGTAAATAACTATTATGTAATTGATTATTATATTAGGCATCTCTAATGCATTTTACATAGGAATCTGATTTTATTATTTTGAAAACATTGATTTGATTTGTAATCAAATATTCTTTCACGAAAATTTTTAAATAAGAATAGGTACTAGCTTAAATAACATAACGCAATGAAAACAATATCTCGCTCCCCTCTTGTTACTGCAGAAAATCTATTGCACGCCTATGTCACATTGTGGCACATTTATGTCACTTTCGTCATGTCGAGAAGCGTTGTGAGAATGGCGCACAATAAATGGTGCGGAAAAGTATGTTATGAATAACGATTACAGAAAACAACTTTTATCTGTGTGTGTATAATAAATTAAGAGTAAGGTCATCAGCAAAAAAATATAAGCAGCAAATATTTGCTTATAAGAGTGTATTTTCCCCATTCCTGCAATTGAAATTATCTCGGATACCATATAATCAAAATGTACCACATAAGGTGTGTAGAACGGTAAATCACAGATTCCAAATACATCGATTTAAACTAATTCACGTATATCTAAAATTGCTTTGTTTGGCCGTCAGACAGCCTCAAAGTTCTTGAATATTTTTCGAATTTTTTAAATGTGGACTTGCGGGCTTCTACTCAATTGATACTTTTTGGTTTTATACAGAATGATTGCTAAAACTTGCAACTGCTAGATAATTGATGTACGGTGAAAATTTCCGTGCATAACTTTCTCCGTTCATGTTGTTGTTGTTTAGGAATTGGCGCTGTTTACTCACAACACTCAGGCCGGAAAACCCATTACATGCCGCCAGCTGCAAAGTTTAAAACAGACTCGTACTACGCACAAAAGCTAACACTAGCTGTACTGAAATTTTTTCTAACATCTTGAGGAGAAAGAAAAACAGCCCCAAGATATTTGTGACCAACAGGTACAGTTGTAGAGGATGTGCATAGAATCATGAGGACTCAGTACACTCAGTGGCCCGTTAGAAGACCCATGACAATCTTAATATTTCTTTTGCTAAGGTAATGCAATTTTGATTTGCGTCTGCCTATAAGCGGACTCTCTATAAGAAGTCTGACCAGTCGCAGACCAGATTTACCTAACCAACCTTCCTTTGATCTTCGCTTCGTTTGATGGTTTTTTCATCCAGTTATAAATGGATCTTGTAAGATAGCATGTCGTGGCATAAATTACTTGTCATACTGTCATATCATTACGATTTCCGTCCGTTTAATACGATTTGTTCTTTCCAAAAGAGAAAGCTTTAACAGATTTCAGAACCACACGAGAGGTTACCCCAAATAACATACGTGAGCGTAAAACCGATTGGTTGTCTAAGCATATTCAAATATGCTGGTTTACCTATCTCCTCTGATATTCTCTTGAACGCAGGCAGAAATAACAAATACTTTAGTCTGAAAGGCCGTAGTGAACCAGATTCACTCTTGGTCGTACTCTAAAAAACCCGCTCATGAGTCCTGGTCTGTTTTGGACCCATCCAAAAATCAGGCTTTTTCGAGAGCTGAGCTTCAGGATTAGCGAGCCAGGCTCACCTAGTCGGTATCTCTACCTTAAAATTACTTTTTGAAATTGTAATATATTGTATAGGTTGGTACTTACGTTGGTACTAATGGTACAACTAATACGCATGTACAAAATCTACCATAAGTAGAGAATATCAACAAGCAAGCCCCTCTTGGGTATCCAACCGTTCGTTGTAAATAAATCAGTCATTTCAACTTGATCGACTTTTATTTATAACATTCAATGCAATCGAGCAAAGTAAGGCTCACAGTATTGCTGTGAATGGACACTACAGAAATGAATGTCAGGAACTGCACTAAGACACTCCTATCTATTAGTTCCTTATAAATCACGGTGTGATACCTGTCGTAATCTTTGTCTTGTCTCATCCTTCATTGATTTAGCCGATAGATCGCATTCCCTTCTACGAGATTCAGTTTTGGAAGAGAGCCTCTGCGGCCTCTGTGGAAGCTTTGCGTATCGCCTCTGTTGTTCCGTTTGTTTTCCGTTCATGTAATGATGACAAATATTCTGTTGCTAGTTGATATATTTGGAAAGTTTTTTTATATTTATAAAATAAATTTTCATTAGTGCACGAATACTAGAACATACCATACTCTACAATAACTTTCTAGCAGTTTACAGTTAAAAAGCTAGTGTAACAGCAAAATGTGTCAGTTGGGAACAAGTACATGCTATACATGTGTCAGGTGTTCGCCCATTGAGGAGAAGCGGATCGCTGTGAATGAAAGCGTCAATTTGATTTTGTATCAAGTTCACTGGAACAGAAGTTTGGAATGAAGCAAGCAGTTTGAATGGTATTATCAAAAATTATCTTGAAGAAGGTCTTATTATGTTTCAGTGTTTAATTGAGCAAAAGATTATCTTAATTTTATAAAAACTAAATCATCATATAACGTTAGTAAATATTACAAAATGAAAAAGTCGTGGCATAAATGTAACAATTGCTGGGCCATCCCCCATTTGCAATTATTACATTTAGAGCCATCTTAAAAATCTAATAAGAGACCTTGCTTTCATTTTGCATCTGAATAGCCCTAGAACTGTTTTAAATAGTCATCCAATTCAAATTTCAACTTATTGTCACTTTGTAGTTTTTATTAAAGAAATGATCAGTTATTTTAAACAGTTCTAGAACCATTCACTATTGGAACCAAGCCAAGCTTAATGTATTTCACGCAAATACAGAACTTGAAAGTTCTCATACGGAATTCTGCAAATGCATTGATATTGTATTTGGACATGTGTAAAATTATCTATGTCAGATTATCTATCTGGGTAGAATTATATTATTATTATTAAAATTACCTTGGTCCATTTGTGGCTAATACAAAAGTTACAGGGCGTTAAAGTTCAAATTTTGAATTCGAAATTCTTAAAATTCTTAGAAAGTTTTCAAAGGATTCTTTTGAAAATTTGGATTAGGGAGTTTTCTCGGACGAGAAAAATGAATCCGTACTTAATTTTGCTGTAGACGCTAGAGGGTGCTACGAAATGCAGTATTGGTTGATAAAAGCTGGTTATAACTTTCTTATCAGTGTGTGTGTATGAAAGTTTTAATGGAAAAATATTGTTTTCCTATTTATTTTTCACAAATAAGGTATACTTGTTTTATGTCGATAAATTTAACCGTTTTCGATTTATTTCTTGTTTTTCTATTAAAATAAAATAAAATTTTGTAGTTACGTAAAAAACTAAAAATTATTTTTAATAATAATTAAATTACATTCAGGTGGCTACATTAAATTTCAATATGATCCCCGTTTACATTAATACACAATCTTATTCGTTTGATAAATGATTGTCTAATATTAAATAGTGTTTCTTCATTTCTTAATAAATTCCTAGCATTTAAAATTGCTTGCCACAGCTCATCCCGTGTATTAATAGGGTCACTGTAAACTTTTGATTTCAAACAACCCCAAATACTGAAATCCATGGGGTTTAAATCTGGGCTTCATGAGAGCCATTAAAACGTGCTGCTGCGACCTATCCACCGTTGGGGAAATTGTGCATTATGATAGTTTCGCACCTGTACAGAAAAATGAGTAGGGGCACCGTCTTGCATAAAAATACATATTGTGTCTCACATTTACTGGTAAATCATCAATAAGGTCCTCAAAATCGTGTAAGAAATGTAAATAAAAACGGCCATTCAGATTATATGGCAATTCAACAGGACCCAACACATGAATTCCAACAATACCACATCAAATGTTTATCTTAAATTAACGTTGGAAATGACGTTCTTTTAATATATGCGCGTTTTCATTATCCCAAACATGTTCATTTCTGAAGTTGAAAACGCCCCGACGAGTAAATGTGGCTTCGGCTGTAAACAGCACTTTGCTTAAAAAGTATCGATCATCATTGTGACGATCTAAGAATCAAAGACAAAATTATTCCCTATCTGGAAAATCTGCAGGTAGTAAATTCTGCACCGAGCTAAAGTGATACGTGTACAGTTTTTTATTATGAAATAATCTATGAATAGATGATATAGGTACCACTACAACCGCAGACATTCATCGTAAACTTATTTTAGGATTTTTTGTTACACGAAGCAAAACATCCTCCTTTTGTTCTGAAGCAACAGTTGTTGGACGGTCAGCATCTCGTCTTTTAGGACGAAACGATCCAGTATCTCCTAACCGATCATAAAGATTTTTAAATAATTTGTGATTTGGTTGCAATCTATTTTGGCAACTTTCCTGCGATACGCACGACGTCCATTAAAATTTTCTTAAGTAACTACAAATTTTTATTTTATTTTATTGCATCCAATAGAAAAACAAGAAATAAATCGAAAACGGTTAAATTTATCGCCATGAAGCAAGTATACCTTATTTGTGACAAATATATAGGAGAACAATATTTTCTATTAACACTTTTGTGCACACACTGATAAAAAAGTTATAACCAATTTTTATCAACCAACTGGATTTCGTAGCGCCCTCTAGCGTCTACAGCAAAATTAAGGAGATTCGTTTTTCTTGTCCCAGAAAACTCCCTAACCCAAATTTTCAAAAAAATCCTTTGAAAACTTTCTAAGAATTTTAAGAATTTCGAATTCAAAATTTGGCCTTTAACGTCCTGTATCTTTTTAATTAACCACAGATGGACTAAGGTAAGTTAAGCTTAATCGCATTATTTTGATGTAAAGAATCTACTCTTGCTCTGTGTCCCATTAATTTCGGGACACCCTGTATAAAATGTAGTCGGATTTAACGTTGGACCTGATAATATGTAATTTGTAATATGAGGATTTTTTTATACTGAATAATCCTGTTTCTCCTACAAGGCAGAGCATTTTTGAAAACTTTATTTATTTTGTATTATCACATACTCTCGGGTTCAGTGATGAATTTAACTCACTCTGCAACCAGCGTGTGCCATTTAACATTCCCATGCCGTTTCCTTAGAAGGTAAGAAACATATTTTAAATCGGTACTAGCCATAAACGAAAAACTATAAAGGATTTAATTAGTCCTAAAACTGTTTTCAATGTTATTTGGTAGTATGTTTTAGATGAATCTTGACTGTTAGATTTTCTTCAAAAGCATCTGTCCTTATTTCGGAAGAACAGTTTTTCTTCAGTCTCTGTGGCTTTCCATTCTTACTTTTACTAGAAATATCCTTATTTGGTGGAAATTGTTAATCATTGTATACTCGTATATAAAAAATGTGTTTAATAATAGTGGCATAACAATTCAATTGTTGTAAAATAATTCAAGAGGGCTATTCGACAACAAAGAATGTCATCTTTACTTGGGAATATGAAAAGGTTACCCTATACGAGCAGTCATTAGAAATGTTACTTCAAACATTTATGCCAAGACAATCTGTTTTCCTATTTATTTCATTTTAGAGATAACAAATAGTTTTTATTGTGCATCTTTATGAATTAAATTACCTATTATAGTTTTAAATTTTTTATTTAGTTTTGTACAGTGTTATGCTTAACGTTGTCTGACCAATGCTTGATTTTAAGAAAATATTTCTTTATACGATGCACTCAATTATTGCATAACTCCCATGGCCAATACCGATAAAACACATCTTTTAGCATCTAAGGCTTGCTACACACTATACGTGAATTAGCGATTTGTATTGCGCGATGCGTCGTTTGCGATGAATTCGTGAATAGTATGTAGGGTCTTGTTCGTTAAAAATCCATTTATAAAAATCCTACACTATGTACGAATTCCATACAAATCACGCATCCCGAATCGCGAATTCACGCATAGTCTGTAGCGAGCATGATAAGGAAACGCCAGAAAGAATGTTGCGCACCCTGTGTAACTAATAAATAGTAAGACGAATTTATAACAAAGTTGTTAATTATTTTTAGTCTCTTGGACAAGGTGGAAGGCCATTATCCTTTTATAATTTTAAGTTTTATAATAAGAATTGTAGAAGCATTAGGAAATGCAGCATTTTTGACTGCAAGTTTTGCTATAATTGCAAAAGAATTTCCTGACAACGTGGCAACAACTTTTGTAAGTATTATTGTTTGTTTCATATAAGGTTATATAGTTTCGGAAAGTTCAAACATTTCCTCTGGTCTGCTTCTGCAACAAAAAATAAACTGTTGTGTTAAGACATGAAGAAAAAATAACAAAATTTGCCAGACGATGAAAATGTCTGTTTGCTTGATTTCATATAGTTCCTTCGATTTACGTTATTCATATGAACAAGAATCAAACAAAATAATTCAGGTATCTATAGCTTTGGAAATCGACACAATAGGAGAGGCAAATGTCTATATAGTGACTTATTTTATTCCTCTTACGCAAAAGCAATGGGAAGTCATGAATTTTCCGATACTGTAAATATTTTTTGAAGGGAAAGCGCTAGGTAATGATATTTATGTGGTTAAAATAAATCGTTGAAACATACATACTCGTATATACATATCTTATGAAATTGCTCTGGAGGACCATATGTCTGTTATCTTATTTATATAGTACAGCGTTATAGTTCATTCTAATCTAAACAGATATACCTAAATGAGTATACTTGTACTTACTTTGACAATAAGGATATCATAACATTATTCTTTTGATAATTTCTGTTATTATTAAATTAAATATTAATTTGTTACAATAAATATACTTATCTTATGTCTATATCTTTACTCACACATATTTTATATTAAGAAATATTTTTGATTTGACACAGTAATCATTTTTTGGCTTGTAGTAAAAGTAAAGTATTAAACTGGAAAACACAATGGCTACGCCACATTTGAACAAAATGCGTTTTCATCAAAATAAAAATGTGGTTTAAGTTACAAGAGAATACGTACGTTCGTTGCCACCTTTCAAATAAATATCACGTATATTTGTTTTTGGTTTCTAAAAATAGTTTTTTTAAATTTGTAACTAGGCATCTCTCGAAACATTTTTTGGACTGGGGCTAATAGTTGGACCTACAGTTGGAGGAGCCCTTTATGAAGTTGGAAACTACACTCTACCTTTCGCCGTTATGGGCTCAGCCTTGTTTATGTCTGCTATTTTAACAGCTATAGTTTTACCAAAACATGAAGATGGAACAGACAGAGAAGCTGGACGTAAGTATTTTATGATATATATTTCTTCATGGTCTCACACTAATCATTTGAAATTAACACAACAAATAAAAAATGATTGTTAATTTCACACTGAAATATCACTGTGTTTGCTATTTATTCACACCAACGAGTGTAAAACATATTTAGCTCAAGTGATGAAAAATTAAAACAACTTAACAAAACTACCATTTATGTATATCTTTATTACACAATCCAGTGTTAAAAAGACCCTTAGGTACTTCATGACTAAATTTTTAATATTCAATCCTTTGACAAAATGATTTTTAAATAGGTATTCCCTTTTTGAAATTGAAATTTTTGACATAGTGTAAATACAACACAAAACATGTTATATATAACAATATACCTACATTGTAAAAATTATGATTCTGTTCAAATATAAAATTTTTTAAATTTAGTTACTGTTCCTCTCTTTGTGAAAAAAGAGAAGAATATACCTATAAGAAAACTTGAAAATTGAATATGAAAAAACAAAGTTGATCAAAAATTAAAAAAAAATCTAATAGCACCAGTCAACGTGAGAATTAATTGTTTGATTATCGAAAAATTAACAACTTATATTAAAGTTATTCAAAAATTAAGAAAGAATTTTCATAATAGTCCATTTCTTTATTCTATGAAAGTGAATTATATTTTAAAAACCCCCATAAAAACATTGAGAGGTGTTAGATCTAGTGACTTTCCGGGCCACTGAATAGCTCAATTAATTCCAATCCATTTTTCTGGAAAAACGTTATCTAAATATTGTTGCACACTCCTGACCTTGTGGGGTGAGCTCCGTCATGCTGAAGCCATAGGTTTCTTCTTAGCTTCAAAGGCATATTCTTCAGAACTGCAGGAAGTTCTTCTTGTAGGAAATTGAGGTAACTCACGCTGTTCAATGTATATTCATAAAAATAAGGCCCAATAAAATGCCTACCGATGGTGCCGCGCCATATATTTACTCCAAAATGGCCTTGGTTTTGAACAGGATTTACAATGTGGAGATTTTTCAATGGACCAGTAGTGTTCGTTGTTCCTGTTTGGCAAACCATTACTGACGACTTTCGTCCGTCCAAAGAATGTGCCAAAAAGGTTCTGATCAACAGTTTCTACATTTACTACAATTTGAGCTATAAAATTAGTAAGTTTCAATGTGACGCTCTGGCAAATATCGTGAATATTGTAGTCATGATATTCATTGGTCTCTTAAAATCCATTGAACGATTGATTTATCCAAATTCAATTCCCGGCTAGCCTGCCGTATAGAATTTCGTGGATTTTGTTCAAAATATTGTAACAGTCTAGCTGTATTAACATTGTTTCTTATCCTTCTGTCCAATCTTGTAAAAGTTCTACGATTAGGAATGAGACGCTCTGGATACCTTTCTCGATGTAACTCTACAGCTCATATTAACTTTTTCTGAATGAGAAAACATTTTGTAAGCACAAAAATTATACATTTGACGTTCGTATTGAGTAATGACAGTATTTTGTGATATTTTTTCATTTTAAACAACGCACATTAAATTATTTTCTAACGACTTCCTTCCACCGCTAATGTGACTTTTAGGTGGTATTTCTTTTGAGACTCTTTAGGACGATATTGCTTATAACTTTTAAACGGGGAGTAATACGGATAAATTTCTCTAATACAAGTTTATTAGAAAAAAGGGAGCTTTTTAACAGGAAAAAAATTGGGTACGTTTCTGGAAAAAATATAATTGATGACGTCATTAGTTGTTTCTGTTAAATCCCAAAAATAATACTTTAATTTAATACCACTATTTACCGTATAATTCTTATAGCGCCCGTATTCAAAGTTCTCAAGATTCCAGGAGTGATGTTGGCTGCTGCAAGCATTATTGTTACAAGTATTTCCATCGGGTTTCTTCAAGCTACTTTCGAACCTCACCTTAGGCATTTTAACTTAACAGGCATCGAGTTGGGTCTCATGTTTGTAATAAACGGAGGAACATACGCAATTATAGCTCCAGGATTTGGATGGTTGTGTGATCGATTCTATAATCCAAAAGTTGTTACTGTCATAGGAACAATACTTGTTTCTGCTGGATTCATGTTAATTGGTCCTGCACCTTTTATACCTGTACCAACGTAAGAATTTTTTAATTAACATTCATATATAGGGAAGTATTACTAAAATATTTTTAACTTTAGGATGTTATGGTTGACAATATGTGGACTGGTTTTACATGGTTTAGGGATGGCAGCGCAATTAGTTGCATCGTTCACAGACGCCTTAAGGACAAGCATGTAAGTATTATGATTTAAATGTGCTAAAGAATAATAATGATTATTAATCTTAAGTAAAAATAAATTTCCTAAAATTCGAAAATAAAACCAATACGAATTTTATAGCTAGTAGAAGCTAAATACAGAATCTAAATAATATAAAATATTTAACTGAGCTTTAACAAAATGTTCTGGTTTTTGGGCTACATCAGAGAACTGATTTTTTTAAGTATTTAAATTATGTTTTTAATAAACTGCCATATATTTATAAATATTTTTTAAATACTATGTATTTTTTTTTAATTTCAACAATATAAGTTGTCATATATTTGCTTCAGTAGTTTTTCAGAAATAAAACTTTAATTCATATTACTAAGGTCGGTAGATCAGACTTACATCTTCGAATTATGTTTTTATACAATATTTTAAAAAGTATAAGTTTTTGCAGTTTGTGCTCACTGCATCAATAACTTGCAAGTTCATTGTTGCGAATACAAATCGCAAACTAATTATACTGAATTCACACTTGCAACTAGAGGGATACCGTTCAAAATGGTGTAAGCAGTGGTTACTGCAGAGAGCAGCATTGTCTTATGTGAATTTGTTAAATGAGCTAAGTTTTGAACCTGGAGATTGGTACAATTATCTACGGATGGATGGATCAAATTCGATGGTACACTTTTATTTGCGTATAATGCCTTCAAGTAGTGTTATAAAAATAATTGCTTTTACTACATTAGTGTTTCCGCAGGTGAATTTTCGTTCATATTATGTTCTTCTATATTATATACACTTACCGTTAAGAAAATTACATTTTCACTCCTTGCAGATTAGAACTGTTTTACACGACAGATTTTTTGTTAAAAAAATTGTACAAAAATTATAATGAAATATATTTAGAAATATGTATAAATAAATTTACAAATATATTTTAGTAAAAATTTGTACCTGTTTTACACAGTCAAAAATATTGTTCAAATATTATATAAATGTTTGTCACTTTTCACCCTAGAACATCCCTGTTCTGTGCTTGTCACATGTCATATTCAAAACTTAATCTCAAGATCTCAAGGTGCCTTGCAATTTGTTTTGTTTGTAAACACAAATCATACACAAATCTTAAAAATGGGGGACTGAAACATAATATTTATGTTATGTTGCTGCGTCTAGTTTGATAGTTTTAATAGCAGCAGTTTTGAAACTTCAAAAGAAAAGAAAAAAGCAAGTGAAACGTTGTTGCTGGAGTAAATCTTGGCTAGAGAGAAGAGTGCAGGGAAAAGGAGTACTGCATATGTTGAATAAAGAACTAAAAATAGAGAATGAAAAGTAGAGATGGGACTTTTAGTTCATTTTGGTGAATTCATTCTATCAGTCTCATTCACCTAACAGAATCATTCACTTGAGTAATTCGTTTGATTCAGTATGGTCGAGAATTGTATTTTTGTAATTCGACCACCGATCGTTCAGTCTCGACGTTCAATATCGGAGTTTGCTTATAACGGCACTGTAACATGACTCGCATGGTATCGTAATTTAGAGGCATAGGTATAACATACAATGCTTTCGAGATTACAGACAAATCTAGATTTTAGATTAAAACATTTATAGGTAAGCATTTAAATATAGGTAATAAAATATAATTTAGGTGTGAAAATATTGTATTAAATTAACAAAAGAAGTAATATTTAAAATAAAAAAAATTAATTTCATAAATAAATTCTAAACATTAAAAAATTCTCGTTTAAAAACAAAATTTTAGAAATTTTGTCTAATTTTAATCGGGCTCGTTTTTCTGTTTCTCTGCTTTAGAAAATATTCTGTCGCAAGACACCGAGCTAGCCATTCTACAGGGTGGGCCAATAGTGTGTGGACGGAAGATTGTGGTTATACTGATATATATTTTTAAAATCTGCTGTTGGTGGGGGGTGGGGGGTAGTTAGAGCTACAAACTAAAAATATTTTTACTGGAATTCCTAGACATATACAGGGTGATTCATATCAAAGTTACATTTTTTTAAATGCAACCCCCTGTATATTATTGCATATTTGGATTCCTCGGTCAATTCTAGTGTGATTTCATGTACCATACTTGGTGCCTAAAACGTACCGTTTGGACGTTATTCGATATTTTGTCAAAAAATTGATGTCTAGAAACAGTTGAATATCAGAGGTGAGCGGCAACATAGGAGGCTGTGATTGGGGGAAATTATTGACCACCCTCCATGCTACCAAAAGCTACAAAGTCAATTATGAACTCTGTTTGTTATGGCTGATATCGTCGCTCTAATTTTGAAAACTTCAATCATGGATAACTTGATTTTTTTAAATGGAACCCACATATTTTTTTCACGTCACCAGATAACACATTTCATTACCTTTCACCCGATATAAAGTTATCTGTATTTATCTCTAATCCTTTTCTTCTAATCCGCAATTACTTTTTACTATGATGGATTTATGCAAACCAATTAATGTAAACTAAATTCAAAAATAAGTAAATAAATATTATGGCTGCATTTATTCATACAAATTAATAATAAATGATTTTTTATTAAAAATGACTTTGTTTATTTAGTTCAATTCTCCATAATTTCAAATTTAGTTTTTTAAAACACTCGGGAGTAAAGTTGGCCATGGAAAACAAACAGTAGGTTTCATTATAATTATTTATTAAATAGTAACACAAATAAATGAACAAGAATTACAAACAACTTCACAAAAACTACAGTGGTTTAGTAAATAAACAGTAAATGACAACATAACTTCAAAGTAAATGTTCAAAGTGACGACCTTCTTGTTGAATACAAATGTGAATTCTTCGGCGAAAAGAATCTTGAACTCTCATTAACATTTCTGGGGTGATAGTTGTAAAAATATTTCTAATTCTGATTTTCATATTTTCAGCTGTCGTTGGTTGTTCAATATACACTTTTTCCTTAACATACCCCCAAAAAAAAAATCAAGGGGAGTTATGTCCGGAGATCTCGCTGGCCAACGTATTGGCCCATCCCTTCCTATCCAGTTTTGATGAAATACATCATTAAGCCATGTAGTCACAACACGGGCACGGTGAGGAGGTGCCCCATCTTGCTGAAAGTACATATCTCTAATTTGAGCTAGCGGTACATCTTCTACAAGATCAAATAAATGGTGGTTTAAAAAATTGACGTACATGTTGGAATTTAGAACACCATAAAAAAAAATGGGCCAACAATGCGTGTGTCTAATATTCCTGCCCAAACATTAACTGTCCATCTCTCCTGAGAATGTACGTTGAAATGGTGTGGATTTTCGTCCGAGTAATAATGAAAATTGTGTCTGTTTACGAATCCGTTGCGATGAAAAGTACACTCGTCGGTAAACAAAATTTTATGTGAAAAATTCAAATTTTCATTCAAGTTTTGTTCTACCCAATTGCAAAAATTCATTCTATTTAGGAAATCTGCCTCTTTAAGCTCTTGATGCATTTGGATATGATAGGGATGGAATTTATATTTTGATATTATTCTCCTAACAGAAGTTCTACTTATTTCAAAATCTTTTTCAAGTTGCCGGGTACTCACATGGGGATTTTCTACTAAAGCGGCCAAAATATTAAATTCGTTATCTGGAGTTATCACAGATTTCCTTCTATTTTGGTTTTGAGTGTAGCAAACACTTCCTGTAGCATTAAACCTTTCCAAAAACTTTTTAAAAGTTTCTTCTCTTGGATGGCGCTCACGATCAGGATATCTTGCTTTGTATTCTCGACTTGCCAATAACGGATTTTTGAAGCATTCTCCAAGGATAAAAACCATATCGATCATTTCATTTTGACTATAATTTGCCATTGTTAGTAACTTAATTTAACAACAAGAACCAAAAAGTATAGAGAAGAAATAATTACTGTCAAAGTGAAGTTAAGGTGACAGAACTTTATTGTTTGTTTTTCATGGCCAACTTTACTTCCGAGTGTTTGAAAAAACTAAATGTGAAATTATGGAGACCATTTGAATTAAACCAAATAAACAAAGTCATTTTTAATAAAAAATCATTTTAATTATTAATTCGTATGAATAAATGCTGCCATAATATTTATTCATTTATTTTTGAATTTAGTTTACATTAATTGGTTTGCATAAATCCATCATAGTAAAAAGTAATTGCGGATTAGAAGAAAAAAATTAGAGATAAATACAGATAATTTTATATCGGGTGAAAGGTAATGAAATGTGTTATCTGGTGACGTAAAAAAAATATGTGGGTTCCATTTAAAAAAATCAAGTTATCCATGATTGAAATTTTCAAAATTAGAGCGACGATATCAGCCATAACAAACAGAGTTCAAAATTGACTTTGTAGCTCTTGGTAGTATGGAGGGTGGTCAATAATTTCCCCCAATCACAGCCTCCTATGTTGCCGCTCACCTCTGATATTCAACTGTTTCTAGACATCAACTTTTTGACAAAATATCGAATAACGTCCAAACGGTACGTTTTAGGCACCAAGTATGGTACATGAAATCACACTAGAATTGACCGAGGAATCCAAATATGCAATAATATACAGGGGGTTCCATTCAAAAAAATGTAACTTTGATATGAATCACCCTGTATATGCCTAGAAATTCCAGTAAAAATATTTTTAGTTTGTAGCTCTTACTACCCCCCACCCCCCACTAACAACAGATTTTAAAAATATATATCAGTATAACCACAAACTTCCGTCCACACACTATTGGCCCACCCTGTATATAGGTGATCCGACTGAAAGCAGTCATTCAGTCACATCTACGTCTAATCGTCAGCTACAATTTTTCATTTAATTCAGTTAACTACTGAATAAGTATAGAAGGACTGAATTTGACTCGCCTGAATTACATTGTCAATTTTTTTAGAATCAACGTTGCTTTTAGTTCAAAGACAATGATTCAGTCCGACAAGAAGGAATGATTCATTTCATTCAGTGAAGTGAATAGTTCGTTTGTACTAGTTCGTTCGCGAACTACCCATCTCTAATGAAAAGTCATATAAAATTTTTTTACGGATAAATGAGGAACAATTTGAACACATTCTTAATTTCTCCGTTAATTTCAATAAAAGATACCGTTATGCGAGAAAGTATTTCTGTATTTTATTTATATAAATGATGTATTTATTTAACAAACACAAGTATATGTATCTACATAACCAAACAACAAACACAAAGTGCATAACCATAACCTAAGATTTTACTGCCCCGATTTCGGCGCATATTTATTAATTGTTTTGGGAAAATATAGAATCGTTTCTAAATATTCACAGATTCTGTATAAAAATTGTTACCAAATCTTATGGCTCTGTATTACACGTTAATATATTTCAAAAATATTTCTTCCTACAAATATCTACAAAAATTTTGTACAAAAAATATCATCGTGTAAAACAAGGGTTAGTCATAATTATCCACTAACATATCCGACATAAAATACTTTATTTAATTACTATAAAACGTTTAAAATTAGTCACTTAACTGTTCTAAAATAATATCACCTTGAATTGCTAGTTGCATACTCTCCAAACCTCAAAGAACATGCGAAGCTTAGTTATATTCTAAGGGTCTAAGAAACATTATTACAGAACACTGTAAACATCTTGGGATGTTATAGATTAAAATTTTATTAATTATTTTATGTATTATGTATGTATTATGCACCTTTTACTTTGACAGAATATACGTAACCTCGTGGCTGACAGAAGGCCAGGGATAAATAAGGATTTAATTTAGTTTTGAAAATTTTTTCACTTTATCAATAAATTTGGAAATTGTTTGATAGATAATTCCATTAATTCTTATTTTCCCTATCCCCTCTTAAAATATTTGTACTGTCATAGTTAACCCTGTATATGCTTTGTAAATGTGTGTACACAGACATATAAATTCAAACCAAAACTATTTCATACTGATTACATATGTCTCTCTTAACTTCACCACTAATGAAAAATCCGGACGCTGTTCTCCATACGCTTCTCAACTGATCGGTACGGGTCAAATCCGTACAGATAAAATCAAGCAGCGACAAATGTCATCCTTGCAAATAAAACTGGACTGGACAATACATTGCAAACACGGAATTCCAGGAAACAACTACTCTGTGGGCTAATGTCCCATTGAATTGCACCTGGAACACCTATAGCAAACAACTAAAATCACTCCTCACCAGACATAAGTATACCGGTTTCGAGCTTTTTTAGCTCTCATCAGTATGCCATAGGTGAGATAACCGACGAATAACCTTAGCTGTTTTCAGTCTGCCTAACCCGACAGTAGGGACTCTAGTTATATATTTTGTAGTAGAGAGTACTAGTATCTTGAAGTAGCAAAACTACATCTGTCGGCTATTCTTCGCTACTCCGTGCTGGACTAAGCAGTCAGAGACACGAAGCGTTCTACATCGCAAACAGCTACAGTCACTCGTCAGCAGCCCACCAGACATATACCGGTTTCGAGCTTATTAGCTCTCATAATTATGCTATAGGTGAGGTAACCGACGAATAATTTTAACTGGAGCTGTGCCACACATCGTGCTGCTAAAATCGTACGATTCCGTTGCAGAGTTTACGATTCCGTCGCGCTGCTGTCGTGCTATTGAATAAACACTGTGCAAAAGTCTAACAATTCAATCATTTGTTTGTTCCAGAGCTCATGGTTTTCCGAATAATTTGGAAACGTTTGGGTTAATATCCGGCTTATGGACCAGTACGTTTGCTTTAGGGGCATTCATTGGACCTTCAATTAGTGGCATTCTCTACGATAGTATAGGATTTAGAAATGCTTCAATGTTTATAGTGACAATTCACCTATTTATTGGATTTCTAGTTACACTATTTCTTTGCTTTTCAAAAACTCATCCTCCATATATTGAGCTTAAAGAAGATAAATTAGCAAGTGGAGATGCCAGTCTTTACATAAAGTCACAAAGTCAAAGCAGTACCACGGAAAGTATGAAAAGGTGAGTATCTACTGATTTTTAAAAATTTTATTACATTCAGTTTTCTTTAATTTTATGGAATAAAAAAAGTTGTGTTATTAATTTCTAAATGTTTATTCTCAGTTGGGAAGATACGTATCGTCTTAAATTTTTTAATTTAAAAAAAACGTAACAGTTGCATAAAACAAATATCTACTTGAGTGGCAGATATGGCAAATTACTTAAAGTTTAAAACATTTAATATATCAACATGACGGAATTCCATTCTATTTACAGAGTATATCTATAATTTCTTATAACTGAATTGTCAAACATTTAATTTGATATCAAATGATAATTGAAGTATAAACAAACAGTCTAAAAAATAATTTTCTGTTATTGAATTAATTAAAAGGGGAACATTTTAAAAATTATTTGGTCAATATTAGTATTAAAAATCTGGCGTTTTTCTCGAAAATGGTTTATTTGATCGCGATGCAAAAATAAGACCTTTTTGAAGATTTTTTAATGCTCTTTCGTTGCAATCGAAATTAAAAATAAAATCAAATAAAAGATAATCTGGGTCTTTATTGAATTGTCAAGGGCAATTTAGGTACTTTCACATTTTGCGATTTACGTGAAATTTAGAACAAGAATGTAAAAGATAAGTGTGCCAAATTTGAAAAGGACTGGTGCATCAGCAAGAAAATTATTAGAAAAAAATTATTTAAAAAAAAACAAACTTCAACACTCTGTAACGCAGTTATTTTCGAGTTTACGAAAAAATGTTATAGGAACTTGCGATTTTAATTTTTCGCGTAGAATCACCCCTCAATACATCCATTTTGCTCATAATTTCTGTATATACAGGGTATCTACGTCAGACAGGCTGCATACTCCTAGGTTACAAATATGAACAACTTATCTATATGCAAAAGTCAATAGATAGAGCCCATCGAATGATATTACGGAATCATATTCTAAATATATTGTTAAAACTAGCTGGCGACTTCATTTTTGGTATGGGTACATATTTGTTTGAGTCTCATATAATAATGATATACTGAAAAGTTTACTGCCTTTACCTACTTACTTCCATTACACCAGAATAATAAGTAGAGTTTTGGCATACAAATGCATCTATTATAAAATACACGATGATACGATATTTGGGAGTTATCATTTTTCTTCTTTAATCTTCTCTGTTCAATTCTATCAGACACTGATTAACAAAATGAGTCTCTAAGGTCTCCAGAGCTACTTGTCAAATGTCTTGTAGGTTGAGCTGAAATTGCAATAATTAAATTCAACTACCTACTTGGAATATGCGGTCTTAATTGGATAGAAAGTTATATTTCAGAGAGGTATGAGATGGAGATTTGGAAATTTCGTAAATATATTCAACTAAATTGTAGCATTGGGGTTTCTGTTCTGAATAGGTAGGTTCGGAAATACGAGCAAAAATAAATTTTTATTGTAAAATTATAACTTATGGATTCATACAACATATTCGTAAACAATTTTTTTTAAAACAAAAATATGTAACAGCTGTAATTACCAATCTAAAGTTCTTCCTGTAGAAAGATCCACAAAACGGTTTCTAATTGACACACACGTCACAAGCCTACTACAAGCTCCGCCCCGTCTCAGGATTAAATATAATTAACTAACTATTAATTTAGCTTGTGTTGTTTGTGTACATACAATGCAGGAAGGATATCACAAAGCCGATTCACATAATTTACGAGTAGGTAGTAAATATACAAATAGTGTTTGATTTTTTAGCGACCAACCCAAAAAATATTCCACGGAACGTATCACCTACTCGCCACAGTCTTGTGTAACGTAAAATAAAAGTAGATCAACATTCATTTTTATAATTATTATTATAAGAAAAACAAAAAGTAAGTTCAGATAATCAGATATTAAGTAGGTACACAGATACATCTACATACCTATAGATAAGTATACTTGAAAAGTGTCACTTGAAAAAGGCGATGTTAAAAATAGCCGCAATTTGATAAAATTTTGCACAGTAGGTCATAGTCATTAACACCTATTTACAGATCGGGAAGAAAAGTTATGAAGATTCGGCAACCTATTTTGTGCAAGTTGGTTTCACTAATTTATAAATGCCGAATTTATTAACCTTTAAAAAAAATCTTCTATTGACTTTCCCGCCACTACCAATTTTTTTAGAAAAAGTAAGTACATCGGATGTTAAATAAGCACAACTACATTTGCCCATTTTCAAGACATATCTAATACGTATACCAAGTGGTATTCGAAAATGATCAGTTCATGCAACGATAATCGATTCTACTGCTATTTAATTTTTCAAATACTCTTACACAGAAAAACATTGAAACTGCAAATTCTTTGCATCATATTCAAAGTGAAAATTTATTGTGGTTTGACATTGACATAACTGTACATGAAAATTTTATGAAACGAGTGTTTGTAAAACTGCAACGGGTTCTTTGGAAAACTTTTTCTAAATGCATTAATTTCAGTTGAGACAGTTTTTAAAATAAATTTACATATGCTTAAAAAAATTCTAATTTTCCCAAAAATTTACTAAGGTGCTTGTAAAATACGATGCTGAATTTACAGAACATCTATTTTATTTCGCAGTTGACTTGATTTCAATAAAATACAAAAATTGCCGAACCTTCGTATTCTAAATTTTTGTTGTTTGTAGATGATTTGAAATTATTTTTGATTATAACTGATACTTCCGATTTTGATGAAATTTAATAACATAATAACGAAAATGTCGTAAAACTAAATCCATCCAAAAATGATGTCATATTACTATTTTATTAGTATTATCATTGTATAGATAAATATTTATTTATACAATGGTATTATCAACTTTAAAATTTATTCCTACTTTCCAAGATTCCTTCTAAGGTCACTAGAAATTCATTTCATATCTGTATGTGTAAGACATATTATGGATGTAGGTAATTCTTTCATTATTCGATAGTCAATAATTTCTCTAATTACTTAGATGCCTTTGTTCACTTTTCTAATTTTATTAAACAGTTTGTTTTATGTAATTTTTAATTGTATTTTGTGCTTTATAATTTTTACCTGTAATTTGTTTTTATTAAATGTATATAACCCTATACAACTCATGACTCATTCACTGATCGTAGTATTTAACTTTAGCTCGTAAATAAATAGATAAATTTATAAAATACTTCATTCTCTCTTCTCAATATCAAAATCTTAACTATTTTAGCATTAATAACTGTCGTCCTTACAACCTGGCTTTTATATTTTTGTTTTGATTATAGCATAAGATCCGTTGGCAATGGAATATCAATTGAAAAGAGTCGTCCTCCTGGCATGAACAGTTTAATAGCATGTAATAGTTACAAAAGCCAAGCGTGGCCGAAGAGAGATGCATCTAGTCTCAATTTAGCACCATATAGTTATAGTTATGGCACAACTGACCAACGGAATGGCATAACATCTACTTCATATCTGCAAGGAGTGGCTTAGGAAAAACAATTATTTTGTCGTACAATTTTTGAAGATAATTATTATTTGATAGATACTTGACTAATAAATCTTTTTTTATAATTATTTGTTTTTAAATTGTATAAACCCAGTTTAGATTTCTGTAAGTGTGACTGTAAATACTCACTCCTCAACTCAGTTTGGAACCAGAACTAAACATTTTTTTCGTCAAGACTATTTTATGCGCATCGCCCAGTGCCGTTCTAATATATTATTTACTTTAATCCATCAATGTTAATTTGTTATATGGAGAAATATGAAGAATAATTTTACTGCGAAAAATTAAACCTCGGGACAATTTTTTAAATCAAAGTGTTTGCAGAGTCTTTAACAAAGAAAATAGAGTTTACTGATAAGATTTTACATACCAACAGCGGCAGTGACAATGAATTTCACTCCATTCCAGTGTTTGAAGACAGAACTACTGAAGTTTATTCTAATCCTAACATATCTAACTCAATAAGTAATACAGAAAATTCAATTACTGTAAAAGCAACAGATAAACACGAGGGAAAAACTATTACGTTTAAGAATTATACTAATTGTACCTTTCATTTTTATTATAAATAAGCCCAGCATTTGTTGGTGAAAAGAATAACTGATTTTTACTTACCGCATTAATGCTGTTATGAACTCGAACAACACTATTATTTTTTTTATTTCTTTGGAAACAAGCCACAGTGTTGTATATTCAACTTACAGAATGTGTCAACAATGACAGTAAGTGCATATTTCAGAACGATTGTGCGAAAATTCTCTACATCAGCACACCTGACCATCAAACACGTTTATTTAATTCTCCGTTACCTGGCTTGTCAATGCGATTTCATTGATCGCGATAACGTACTTAAAAATAATAAAGAGTTATTGGAAATCCCTTTAATACTCTCGAACAGTATTTAATATGACTTTATTCAAATACTGCTTGCCCTTATTTTGTCCGCAAAAATATATTCATTGGTAAATAATTTGTCGGTTGGGATTCCCTTATTCTTTTGTTAATTTCTCTCAATTATTTCCAATTTAATGATGAATGAGAAAATAGTCAATATTTTGAGAAAATGAGGATATGTTTACTTGTCTTAATTTCATTTTACTTCAAACATTAATTACGGAATTAATTTAAAAAAGCGAAAAACATTTTATGTTTATTTTGGGTTAGAAGGGCGGGTATGATTGATTACGGCCGACGACGATCTATCAAATAAGGGATTGCTCGATAATAGAGAGCTATGGGACGTCTCATAAGGTTAAGCAGTATTTAGATTTTCCTGATGTTGACATCTAAGCATGCGCGTATCATTGGCTGTATCGTTAAGGTAGGAGTAATAAAGATAGTACTTGATCATATATATTCATGAGTAAGAAAACGTCAAACAAGCTCTTATTTGACCATAATCGATCATACCCGTTGTGACGTTCTTCTAACTTAAAGTAAAAATAAAATCTGTTTCGCTTTTTTGTTTGTTTGAAGTAAAATTAAGTTAGAATAAGTAAAAACATATTCTCATTTGCTCAAAATATTAACTTATACCCTTTTTCTCATACACCATTAAATTGGCAAAATAAACGAATAAAGGAATCTTATCCAATAAATTATTAACCAATAACTATATTTTTGTGGACAAAATAGCGGCAAGCAGTATTTAGATGAAGTTGTACTAAATACTGTTCTGCGGTATTAAAGGAATTTCCAATAACTCTATATTACCTTAGTCACATTTAAATTTGGTCGAACACTATCCTCATTACTGTTGCTTTAATGATACCGCACATATGTGCATGCTTATATGTCAACACAAAGGAAACCTAAATACTGCTTAACCACAGAATACCTTGATCTAACATTATGAATCCCTTATAGAAAGCAAAGCCTTCTCCTCATAGACATGAAATTTGCGAAAATTTGAGCGAATTATTTGAATAGCGGGGAAAAGTCTCATTTTTTAACGAATTTTGAAAACGGCAACATTTTATATTATTTTCATCATAAAACTGCTATTGAAAATTCTCGAGAATCCTTGTGATGAAGGTTGGCCTGGAACTCCTATTAAGAAGATCTAAACCATTTGAATTCAGGTGTTCTAAGAGAATTGAACACCTGTCAATAGTACTGCTACTACCTCAGCAACGCAGCCAACAACAATTAGGGAACTGGATTCTCAGGATGCTCCCCCATCGGGGAGTAATGGCGCTGCTGAACATTTGCAACGCCATTCTGAGACTGCCCAGATTCTCAGGTTAGTAGAACCTGTTTCCGCAGGTTTCAACACTAAACAATCTACTGGAACAGTCTTCTTGGACATCGCCAAGGCCTTTCACAGGGTCAGACACTATGGACTTATCGTTAAGATGCTCGACTTTGGCTACCCTGTCGGCCTAGTCAAGCTGGTAGCAGAGAGCTGCGTGCGGAGGTGGACGGGGTCCTGTCCACCTATCGACCCATGGAAGCCGGGCTGCCCCAAGGAGCCTTGCTGTCTCCGCACCTGTTTAACAGCGGATCTTCCAGGACAGAGGACATTTCCGTGTGCCTTTACGCCGATGACACCGCCATCTTGGCCCGATCCTTAAATCCGGAAAGACGACGAGGCGACTTCACAGAGCGCTAGGCAGACTGGAGGACTGGTGTAACCGCTGGAGGTGACGATCAACGCGAAGACAAGCAAAGGTATGATGTTCTCTCGTAGGTACAGAACGGAGCCGAGAGGCCGCGTGACGTTCAATGGCGAGGACATCCAGTGGACCAACGAAGCCAGATATCTAGGGGTGACCCTAGATAGAAAGCTGACCTGGAAGCCACACGTCAACGAAGTGATTCGGAAAGACAAGTTCGTGAGGGCGAAACTCTACCCGTTACTCCATAGAGATAGTCGACTGAGCCTTGGAAACAAGGTGAGGTTAATCAAGACTGTCTTGCAGCCACAGTTGACGTATGCCGGAGCAGCATGGGGATACACAGCGAAGATGCATCTGAAGAGAGTGCAGACGGTCGAGAATATCGCCTTGCGTTCCGCAACGGGGGCACCCTGGTTCGTCCGCAACAGCGATATTCGCCGGAATCTAGGATTCACGCCCGTCCTGGAACTGATGAAAGCGCGAGCGGAGGCATCCTTTGCACACGCACAAGTCCACAGCAATCAGCTGATCCAGGCGGCGGTGGACTACCGACCCGATGCGGCCGCCAAGTACAGGCGGCCAAGGTCTCAACTCCTGGACGCGGGCTAAGTTGAGACATTTTCTTCTGTTTCAGGGCCGCCAGGACCAAGAAGAGACTTTTGACTTTTCCTTACCCTACCCCGGAACCTGCGGCAGGCTCCGTTATCCCGTCCTTTCCGCGACGTTGGACTATAGGGCCTTTAAGGTTCTTTGTCCTAGCGTCTCCCTAGAGCCACAGTGCTAATCCGTCCTTACCCAAACCCTCACTCGGCCGGAGGCGTTCACGTCGCGGATAAACATGACTATCCCCGGAAATTATACGGGTCGGCAAAGAAAGAAAAGAAGACAGAAGAGCACCAGAAGATAAGCCCTTGCCGACGGGGCTTGCCAGGACAGGAGGAGGTCTCCGAGCCGCCGGCACCGCCCGCAATTGCGGTCGAGGCTGACCGGAGAAAGGTTCACCTCTATGAGGCGTTCAGGCCTATAGCGATGAAGTGGGTAAAGAGAGATAGTCCCTCTCGACCCCGCTCATCCGAAGTCATTATCCAGCCAAGGACATTTGCGCACAGTAATTAGTGGTAGACTCTGATTTTTACACCACAAAACAAGGTCAGTGAATTATCTTCATGGTAAGATTGGGGATTCATATGGCAGCCTAAAACAAAACTTCTTACTCCAAATAGTAGGTATTGGGACGGTTGGGCGACCCCCCTCCACTTTCCTTTTAGGCCCCGCCCCTCGCGCCTCTCGACCAATCAGATTGCAGCATTATGGCGGGAAATTCAAACTGATTTGAAATTTGACAGTAGCGACCTAACCTAAGTTCAAACTGGCGGGATATTTAAAATTGGGCGGGGAAATTCAAACTGATTTGAAATGTGACAGTAGCGACCTAACCTAAGTTCAAACTGGTGGGATATTTCAAATTAGGCGGGAAATTCAAACTAAGAAAAAAGAATCTAACAACAGAAATAACATGCGCAGTAGGTTACAGAAAAAACATGCGCAGTAGGGACTTAACCTATCAGAAAAAACATGCGCAGTACGTTACAGAAAAAACATGCACAGTAGACTAAAGATCTGCAGCGGTAGCGTTATAGTGACGTCACACACATACAGTTTTTTGCTAAACTCGCGTCAAGAATTCAGACGTCTTACGTCACGGCTGACGTTACACATTTGTTTTTATTGTCAACATAATTTTCGATATTTGGTCGCGTTAAAAACAATTATTTTTTGCAATTTAGTGCAATATATAATGCAAACTTTTAGTGTAGTATATAGTTTTATTACTATCAGTTGCAGTTTCTTAAATATTTTGATAAAAATATGACAAATTATTCATTTGTTCGTATGACGTAAGTCGTCTGAATTCTTGTCGCGAGTATAATAACTAAAATTTGAAAACTGATTTGATTGGTTCCTCTTCAATACCTATCACGTGACGTTGTTATTTAAATGAAAAAAACTTTACTCAGTGCGCGATTTGAACCCGGGACCTCTCGCATGCAAAGCAAACGCGTTACCACGAGACCGCTATGACTATTAACAAAAGCTTACAGTAACTGCGTAATATATGAATCAGAGAGCGCTTGAAGGCGTCCCCCGCCAAGCAGTCTGAGCTATAACAATGATATTAAATATTTAAAATTTTACAGGTGATATTAAATAATTAGAAATGTGTATGAAATAAAAAAAACTGGTAGCGCTGGTAATCGAACCACGGACCTTTGTGACAGAAGTGACGGCAAATTAAAATTGGTAGAATATTTAAAATTAGGCGGTAAATTTAAACTGGTAGAAGTGGCGAGAAATTCAATCTGATTTAAAATTAGGCGGGAAATTCAAAGTGGCAGCAGTGGCGGAAAATTCAAATTAACGAGAGTGGCCGCAAATTCAAACTGGTGAGATTTAAAATTAGGCGGGACATTCAAAGTGACAGAAGTGGCGGGGATACAATCAATACACGGGAGTTTTACTGTAGTATACGAGGTCAGATATTCATAATATCATAAGACTAAAATATACTGTCTTCAAGCTAATGAAGGAATATATACAGGACGTACAGGAGTATGTGAAAGATTTTTTTCTATAGAACTGGAATTTATAATTATATGTAAAGAATACGTACCAGACAATTAATATGTGTTCGATATACTGCATATGGAAATTATATATTTTATCTTTCTCAATGATTGTTTTAATAAAAATGTTAGGTGTAGAATAAAAATGACTATAACGAGAATGTAGACACATCATAATATACCACATCTCTATTAATTAAATTTCAATAGACATAAATGAGAGTAAACAAAATCGTATATTTGCGTATATATATAATATGTAAATGCTTAAAATCAAAATCAGTTGACGAAATCCATGTAAAATATTGATGTACTGCTATATGAATCGCCCTGTATAACGTTACATAACATGTATGGTGTTAAGAATAATTATACTTTAAATAAGTATGTACTACATCAAATATGTACAATCGTTTTCAATATTAATGACACACTTTTAAATGAATTTCGCTATTTATTTCGAACTACTGACGTATTGATAATGAAATCTACTCAACATTCAACATTTCACTTATAATAGCTAAGGCATGATAATAGTAAAGATCTAACCGGGCTTAACCCACACTGGATCTGAATATGGTCATAAAGAGGGAAAGCACTATTTAGTAAATAATTCTGTTACCATCGTGCAGTTTCTTCATATTTTTCGATAATTTCATCCAAAAGCTTTCATATACTATTCATCAGATTTTCCGCTAGCTAGTGTCGGCGAGATGGAAAAACAGAAGTCACGTGACGAAAAAAGGACAAAGCGACAGAAAAAAGGACAACGACGACAGAAAAGTGACATAAATGTGACATAAACGTAACATCGTGACATAAATGTGACATAAACGTAACATCGTGACATAAACATGACAAAAATGTTACATAAACGTGACATAAATGTGACATAAACGTGACATAAATGTAACATAAGCGTGACATAAACGTGACATAAACGTGACGTAACGTGACATTGTGACATAAATGTGACATAAACGCGACATAAACGTGACATAAATGTGACATAAACGTGACATAAATGTGACATAAACGTGACATAAGCATGACATAAACATGACATAAACGTAACATAAATTTGACATAAACGTGACATCGTGACATAAACGTGACACAAATGTGACATAAACGCGACATAAACGTGACAAACAAGACATCGTGACATAAATGTGACATAAACGCGACATAAATGTGACATAAATGTAACATAAATGTGACATAAACGTGACATAAATGTGACATAAATGTGACTTAAATGTGACATATATGTGACATAAACGTGACATAAACGTGACATAAGTGTGACATAAACGTGTCATAAATATGACATAAACGTGACATAAATGTAACATAAACGCGACATAAACATGACATAAACGTGACATCGTGATATAAACGTGACATCGTGACATAAACGCGACATAAACGTGACATAAATGTGATATAAACGGGACATAAACGTGACATAAACGTGACATAAATGTGACAAAAACGCGACATAAATGTGACATAAACGTAACATCGTGACATAAATGTGACATAAACGTTATATAAATGTGACATAAACGTGACAAAAATGTGACATAAATGTGACATAAACGTGACATAAATGTAATATAAGCGTGACATAAACGTGACATAAACGTGACGTAAACGTGACATCGTGATATAAATGTGACATAAACGCGACATAAACGTGGCGTAAATGTGACATAAACGTGACATAAATGTGACATAAACGTGACATAAATGTGTCATAAACGTGACATAAACGTGACATAAATGTGACATAAACGCGACATAAATGTGACATAAATGTAACATAAACGTGACATAAATGGGACATAAACGTGACATAAACGTGACATAAACGTGACATCGTGACATAAATGTGTTTCTATTTAAAGTGGTGGGAAAGAAATTTACAAGACGGGACAACTTATTAACTCACAGGAAAAACAAGCATCATCAGATAAATAATAGTAAATCGTCGAGATGAAAGAACCAAAGAGAAAATATGTATACAGACCTATCGACTATAAAGAAACAAACATAAGTCTTGAGAGCTATGAAGATGAAGGTGCTGATGAAGCCATTAGCACAGATTATCCGTTACGAATAGAAGATAGTATCAATTGTCAAAATAAGGAAAATGGTGAAGCATCATCGGATAAATAATAGTAAATCGTCGAGATAAAAGAACCAAACAGAAAATATGTATATAGACCTATCGACTATAAAGAAACAGACATGAGTCGTGAGAACTATGAAGGTGCTGATGAAGCACAGATTATACGTTAGGAATAGAAGATGGTGAAGATTCTAATATACTGGTAAACGAGCTACGATATTACATCGAGTAATGTGGTTTCAGCATAGAACATCGTCTATGTAGGAATATTATTACCAAGTTACAAAATATGGGAATAATTTAGTAACTTAATATACATATAATAAAATGGGCTACACTAAAGATCCTGAGAGAACACTTCAGCAGTTTAACCAATCCAGAATCAACTTATACAACAAATAAGCCACATAGAATTATTTGATATACAGAGGGTTATATAAAACAGCGTATCTTCCAACGAAAAATACTTCACATAAATTGTAATAACACAGAATATTGTAAATTCATTGAAATTAAAACAGGGTTTACATATTTCTGCAGTTCTTCAAGGCACATGACCAGTAGGATGGTTTCAAACCAAACTAGGGGGTCTTCATCGCTACATAATATCATTCTTTATAATTGTAGCTAAAGTATCTGTTTCTTCAACCCTTGCTCCTGGTTACACATGGCTGCTTCGTTTATCCCCACAGCTAATTGATAGCAATCGCAACAGTAAGTTATAAAATCATAGTATCCAATATTTCGTCTGTCACGTATGTATGTGGAGGCGACTCTGTAGGCTTTTTCCCACATTTTCTTTCCCCCAATCGCAATTTTTGGACATGTTTTTGAAATCGCTAAGTCACCTAAACCTGCGTTTATCCTACCAGTAGAAATTGATGTCTTGGTTTTACTGATAAATTATATTTCAGTGGATCGTATAGTCTTAGTCTTAGTTTGCAAATTTTACCGCTATGTACTATAAAATGATGCACCCTTATTACAATTATTTCAATTCTCATTTTATTGTTGTCTGATAGTAATCTTAACTCAAAACAGTTTCTTTTATTAGTTTAACATACATCGGTAACACAAAATCTGTCTACTGAAATGGATATTGTATTACACTGTGCAACCAGTGACGTTTACAACCAGTTTATTAAACAACAAGGTAGTCTCTTCTTTATGGTGAAAACTATATATACTGGAGGAAGTAGCAATACCAGAAATTGCTTTTAAGTGGTTACTTGAAATTGAAATTATGCCTTACCAATCTACTAATACACTATTGATAGAAAAACTGATCTTGGTGTGATTGTTTCGAGAATACGATCAATATGTGCAAAAAAGAAAGGTTAAGACAGTTAAATGGTGTTGAGGAATCAGTATATCCTTCAATTAAGATCGGATTTAAAATTTCCTTGTCTGAGCTGATATTAGACAGTTTTGTCAGTAAATATTATCCATATATGCATTATTCAGATACTTACTGCTTTTCATTGGAGAATATCAAGTAATTATAAAACTATTATGTATTGCATTGATGGAGCTATTACAAAATCAACATATTATGCTTAAGAGTGATACACTTCGACATCTGTCATTCAAGAAGAATCCAAGAAGATGTACTGGAAATTTCAATCATCGAAAAATTATCGTCATAGTAGTCTCAAATGAGGCGAATAAAAAGATTAAGTTTTGGGTATCATGTGTTTGTCTTATAATTTGTTATAATTAAATTATTACGTAATATTAATATTTGTATTACTTTGAAATTATGTAAATATGGGGACTCTAATAAAAATTAAATAAACCATTTCTGCATATTCTTTCACCTCTTCTCCTTTGATATCTGGCATTTTTAACTAATAAACGTGTAATCATTTTAAATAAATTATATATGCTTTCTTGATAGATATTTGTTTTATATTGCAGGTGGGACAAAGGTAAAATATTTGCATTGTGAGTGTCATGTTACCGTACTACTATTACACTACTATTAATGTTGCTGATATAAAATTGTATCAAGGCCACCCATTAAAACTAAATTGTATATAATATTTCAAGAAGGTACTTCCTACAGTATGTTATTTTAAAACTGCTGCTTTTGAAGCTATTTTTTTTTAGTTTTAGACCCCGTTTCATATTATTTTTATAACTATTTTTACCTGCTTAGAACTGTTTTGGACAACTTTTTGAGTTCTAACAGATTTTAAAACTGCAATGTAAATTGATACTTATGTGAAGGTCACAGGTTAATGAATGTATTACATCCGGTATTGCATCGTTTCTAAACACCTGCATTTGTTCTGTCAGCAAAAATTACTACTTTATTCCATAACTAGCGTTATCTTTTCTTAATTTTGAAGGTAGGATATAATACCATGTTAGTAATAAGTATATCATTTCTAAAAAATAAAATTCCCCTCTATCTATTTAAAGTGGTGGGGATTACTCCATAAAATAATGTTAGGAAAAATTTGAAAACAGTCGAAAACAAGCAGTGTTGTGTATACTAGTAAAAATAATATTGAGTTAAAGTGTGTAACCAAACAAAGCCAGAATAATGTGGACAGCTTATGTGAAAGAGATCGAAATAAAAGACTTGGATAGTGGTATTCGAAATCTATGTCAGACCATCTCAAATCTTAAGTTTGATGTCGATCATGAAGCCATTTATGGTATGGGAAACTCTTTTCCAGCAGAATATTGTGAAGAATTAGTTGAGAAATATGGAAAGGCGTTAGTATTGTGTGAAGATTATTTAAACGAGCAATGTACCATAGATGATGTTGTTAATGGTTTTATTAACTTGGACATGACGGGAATGCTCCGTGATATTAAACATTTACTGCAGAGCCATTTAGCCAATAAAATTCCTGAACGCGAATGGGAACAAGAATCTGATGGCCAGGAGGAAAGCGATGTAGAAATGAGTCAGCAATGAATCTGTATTAATATAATATTAACTTTATTATCATAAAGTCGTTTTATTGTTTCATATAAATTATATACGAGTATCACTACCAAAAAAAAAAACAATTAGTTTGTCTTTAGAAGCAATAATGAACGCTTCACAATTAATAGTTCTGCAAACAATTTTGAAAAGTTCGCTAATTATACAGCGGTGTGTCATATTTCAGTTCATCGACCTACTTCTGATATCATGTTTCGTCTAGAGAGCATCCGGTGTCATGTTTTTTCTATTAGGTTAAGTCCCTACTGCGCATGTTTTTTGATGATAAGTTAGGTCGGTACTGCGCGCAGTTGCGACCTAACCTAACAGAAAAACATGCGCAGTAGGGACCTAACTTAAAAGAAAAACATGCGCAGTAGGGACCTAACCTAATAGAAAAAACATGACACCGGATGCTCTCTAGACGAAACATGATATCAGAAGTAGGTCGATGAACTGAAATATGACACACCGCTGTATAATTAGCGAACTTTTCAAAATTGTTTGCAGAACTATTAATTGTGAAGCGTTCATTATTGCTTCTAAAGACAAACCAATTGTTTTTTTTTTGGTAGTGATACTCGTATATAATTTATATGAAACAATAAAACGACTTTATGATAATAAAGTTAATATTATATTAATACAGATTCATTGCTGACTCATTTCTACATCGCTTTCCTCCTGGCCATCAGATTCTTGTTCCCATTCGCGTTCAGGAATTTTATTGGCTAAATGGCTCTGCAGTAAATGTTTAATATCACGGAGCATTCTCGTCATGTCCAAGTTAATAAAACCATTAACAACATCATCTATGGTACATTGCTCGTTTAAATAATCTTCACACAATACTAACGCCTTTCCATATTTCTCAACTAATTCTTCACAATATTCTGCTGGAAAAGAGTTTCCCATACCATAAATGGCTTCATGATCGACATCAAACTTAAGATTTGAGATGGTCTGACATAGATTTCGAATACCACTATCCAAGTCTTTTATTTCGATCTCTTTCACATAAGCTGTCCACATTATTCTGGCTTTGTTTGGTTACACACTTTAACTCAATATTATTTTTACTAGTATACACAACACTGCTTGTTTTCGACTGTTTTCAAATTTTTCCTAACATTATTTTATGGAGTAATCCCCACCACTTTAAATAGATAGAGGGGAATTTTATTTTTTAGAAATGATATACTTATTACTAACATGGTATTATATCCTACCTTCAAAATTAAGAAAAGATAACGCTAGTTATGGAATAAAGTAGTAATTTTTGCTGACAGAACAAATGCAGGTGTTTAGAAACGATGCAATACCGGATGTAATACATTCATTAACCTGTGACCTTCACATAAGTATCAATTTACATTGCAGTTTTAAAATCTGTTAGAACTCAAAAAGTTGTCCAAAACAGTTCTAAGCAGGTAAAAATAGTTATAAAAATAATATGAAACGGGGTCTAAAACTAAAAAAAAATAGCTTCAAAAGCAGCAGTTTTAAAATAACATACTGTAGGAAGTACCTTCTTGAAATATTATATACAATTTAGTTTTAATGGGTGGCCTTGATACAATTTTATATCAGCAACATTAATAGTAGTGTAATAGTAGTACGGTAACATGACACTCACAATGCAAATATTTTACCTTTGTCCCACCTGCAATATAAAACAAATATCTATCAAGAAAGCATATATAATTTATTTAAAATGATTACACGTTTATTAGTTAAAAATGCCAGATATCAAAGGAGAAGAGGTGAAAGAATATGCAGAAATGGTTTATTTAATTTTCCTCCACATACATACGTAACAGACGAAATATTGGATACTATGATTTTATAACTTACTGTTGCGATTGCTATCAATTAGCTGTGGGGATAAACGAAGCAGCCATGTGTAACCAGGAGCAAGGGTTGAAGAAACAGATACTTTAGCTACAATTATAAAGAATGATATTATGTAGCGATGAAGACCCCCTAGTTTGGTTTGAAACCATCCTACTGGTCATGTGCCTTGAAGAACTGCAGAAATATGTAAACCCTGTTTTAATTTCAATGAATTTACAATATTCTGTGTTATTACAATTTATGTGAAGTATTTTTCGTTGGAAGATACGCTGTTTTATATAACCCTCTGTATATCTAATAATTCTATGTGGCTTATTTGTTGTATAAGTTGATTCTGGATTGGTTAAACTGCTGAAGTGTTCTCTCAGGATCTTTAGTGTAGCCCATTTTATTATATGTATATTAAGTTACTGAATTATTCCCATATTTTGTAACTTGGTAATAATATTCCTACATAGACGATGTTCTATGCTGAAACCACATTACTCGATGTAATATCGTAGCTCGTTTACCAGTATATTAGAATCTTCACCATCTTCTATTCCTAACGTATAATCTGTGCTTCATCAGCACCTTCATCTTCATAGTTCTCACGACTCATGTCTGTTTCTTTATAGTCGATAGGTCTATATACATATTTTCTGTTTGGTTCTTTTATCTCGACGATTTACTATTATTTATCCGATGATGCTTCACCATTTTCCTTATTTTGACAATTGATACTATCTTCTATTCGTAACGGATAATCTGTGCTAATGGCTTCATCAGCACCTTTATCTTCATAGCTCTCAAGACTTATGTTTGTTTCTTTATAGTCGATAGGTCTGTATACATATTTTCTCTTTGGTTCTTTCATCTCGACGATTTACTATTATTTATCTGATGATGCTTGTTTTTCCTGTGAGTTAATAAGTTGTCCCGTCTTGTAAATTTCTTTCCCACCACTTTAAATAGAAACACATTTATGTCACGATGTCACGTTTATGTCACGTTTATGTCACGTTTATGTCACATTTATGTCACGTTTATGTTACATTTATGTCACATTTATGTCGCGTTTATGTCACATTTATGTCACGTTTATGTCACGTTTATGACACATTTATGTCACATTTATGTCACATTTATGTCACGTTTATGTCACATTTATGCCACGTTTATGTCGCGTTTATGTCACATGTATGTCACGATGTCACGTTTACGTCACGTTTATGTCACGTTTATGTCACGCTTATGTTACATTTATGTCACGTTTATGTCACATTTATGTCACGTTTATGTAACATTTTTGTCACGTTTATGTCACATTTATGTCACGATGTTACGTTTATGTCACATTTATGTCACGATGTTACGTTTATGTCACATTTATGTCACTTTTCTGTCGTCGTTGTCCTTTTTTCTGTTGTTTTGTCCTTTTTTCGTCACGTGACTTCTGTTTTTCCATCTCGCCGACACTAGTTAGCGGAAAATCTAATGAATAGTATATGAAAGCTTTGGATGAAATTATCGAAAAATATTGTCACGGATTTCCCAATCCGACTTTTACTTACTGCCAGAAAAACACACCGTTAATTAACTACTTCTTTATTAACTACACTACTGAACACTAATTAGAACTCAACTAAACACTTATTTAATTAATCGCTATCTAAATCACTTTGATATCTCCAACCAAACACTTCAATTCAACACTGTAATACCAGACTTATACAAGACTAACTTAATCGGCCGTTTATTTTTCTTTTATAGACCCAACGAATATTCCAGGTATATTCTAGCATCTCTAGATCTATTTTCTAGCATCTCTCGAACGCTTCTCGTCGTTTCTCAAATTTTCTAGTCCCGTCTCGATCCACGGCTTTTTGTTTGTTTAACAGAATCGTGTAGGGGCGATCGGGGCAATCTTAGTAATTCACGGTACCGCAGTCGTCGATTTGGGTGTGAGTGGGGCAAATTCCGTGACACTGCCCCCTCAGGACCGATCGTCCCGATCGGATACACCTCTATATGGGGACAGACGCTCCAGATGGACGACCTTCATCTTACTCCTAGGAGTCCTCTGTATCCGGTAGACGGCATCATTGATTCTTTTAATGGCGGTGTAGGGGCCCTCCCAACGGTTCTGTAGCTTAGGCGATTTTCCTTTCTTCCGCGTGGGGTTGTACAGCCACACCAGGTCACCTTGTTGGAATACAACTGTATTGGCCCGGACGTCGTATCGAGTCTTCATGCGATCGCTCTCTAGTCGCATTCGAGATCTGACTTGGTCGTGTACAGCTGCTAGTCTTTGTTCTAGGTCATGGATATAAGTATCTGGATCTGTGGGCTGTTCCGCAGGACGACCAAATACCAAATCTGCTGGAAGGCGAAGCTCTCTTCCAAAGAGGATCCTTGCGGGAGTCTTCCCTGTAGTTTCATGGACAGCTGAGCGGTAAGCTAACAGGAAGAGTGGAATGAGCTTGTCCCAGTCTGTCTGGTTCTCGTTCACAAACATCCTCAGATTGGTTTCTAGTGTGGCGTTGAAGCGTTCCACCATACCATCTGAATGGGGATGCAGTGGGGTGGTCCTGGTTTTCCGGATTCCCATAAGCTCGCAGACCTTTCGGAACACACCTGATTCGAAATTTCTGCCCTGATCTGAATGTAGTTCCATGGGAACACCAAATCTGCAGAACAGGTTATTGACTAGCGCTTCTGCTACGGTTGTGGTCTCTTGATTGGGAAGGGGGTATACTTCCTGATCTTCGATTTTATGTCCTTGTTCTTCAAATTGTTCTTGCATCATCCGTCCCTGTTCTTGCATCGTTTGTCCCTGTTCTTCTAATTTCTCTTGCATCGTCTTCGCTTGGTCTTCCAATTTATGTCCTTGTTCTTCTAATTTCTCTTGCATCATCCGTCCCTGTTCCTGCATCGTTTGCATTATTTCTAACAGCTTTGCTAGTTGTGCATCCATGTTGACTTGACTGGTTACAGGCATTCACTCTATTTTGAAAGTTCTAGAATATCCACGAATGTATTTCTAGATATCACCGTTGCCTTCCTTACAATGAAACGAGTACAGTGATATGCCACACTTGGGTCTTTGTCTCACTTCGGTATAAAGTTCTAGAATGTTCGAGAATGTCCTCCGCAAATACCACCGTTCACTTCCTTAAGTCACGACGGGTGCGGTGATATGTCACACTTGGGTCTTTGTCTCACTCCCGTACAAAGTTCTAGAATGTTCGAGAATGTCCTTCGCGAATACCACCGTTCACTTCCTTGAGTCACGACGAGTGCGGTGATATGTCACACTTGGGTCTTTGTCTCACTCCTGTACAAAGTTCTAGAATGTTCGAGAATGTCCTTCGCGAATACCACCGTTCACTTCCTTGAGTCACGACGAGAGCGGTGATATGTCACACTTGGGTCTTTATCTCACTTTAGTATAAAGTTCTAGAATGTTCGAGATTGCCCTTCGCGAATACCACCGTTTACTTCTTTAAGTCACGACGAGTGCGGTGATATGTCACACTTGGGTCTTTGTCTCACTCACGTACAAAGTTCTAGAATGTTCGAGAATGTCCTTCGCAAATAGCACCGTTCACTTCCTTAAGTCACGACGAGTGCGGTGATATGTCACACTTGGTCTTTATTCCACCCACGCACAGGGTTCCAGAAAGTTCTTCAAACTTCCACTTAAATCCCACTTACACACACAGGGTTCCCGAAAGTTCTTCAAACTTCCAGCTAAATCCACTTCCGACACCAAATTGTCACGGATTTCCCAATCCGACTTTTACTTACTGCCAGAAAAACACACCGTTAATTAACTACTTCTTTATTAACTACACTACTGAACACTAATTAGAACTCAACTAAACACTTATTTAATTAATCGCTATCTAAATCACTTTGATATCTCCAACCAAACACTTCAATTCAACACTGTAATACCAGACTTATACAAGACTAACTTAATCGGCCGTTTATTTTTCTTTTATAGACCCAACGAATATTCCAGGTATATTCTAGCATCTCTAGATCTATTTTCTAGCATCTCTCGAACGCTTCTCGTCGTTTCTCAAATTTTCTAGTCCCGTCTCGATCCATGGCTTTTTGTTTGTTTAACAGAATCGTGTAGGGGCGATCGGGGTAATCTTAGTAATTCGTGGTACCGCAGTCGTCGATTTGGGTGTGAGTGGGGCAAATTCCGTGACAATATGAAGAAACTGCACGATGGGAACAGAATTATTTACTAAATAGTGCTTTCCCTCTTTATGACCATATTCAGATCCAGTGTGCGTTAAGCCCGGTTAGATCTTTACTATTATCATGCCTTAGCTATTATAAGTGAAATGTTGAATGTTGAGTAGATTTCATTATCAATACGTCAGTAGTACGAAATAAATAGCGAAATTCATTTAAAAGTGTGTCATTAATATTGAAAATGATTGTACATATTTGATGTAGTACATACTCATTTAAAGTATAATTATTGTTAACACCATAAATGTTATGTAACGTTATACAGGGCGATTCATCAATATTTTACATGGATTTCGTCAACTGATTTTGATTTTAAGCATTTACATTTTATATATATTCGCAAATATACGATTTTGTTTACTCTCATTTATGTCTATTGAAATTTAATAAAGAGAGATGTGGTATATTATGATGTGTCTACATTCTCGTTATAGTCATTTAGTTTTTATTCTACACCTAACATTTTTATTAAAACAATCATTAAGAAAGATAAATTATATAATTTCCATACGCAGTGTATCGAACACATATTAATTGTCTGATACGTATTCTTTACATATAATTATAAATTCCAGTTCTAAAGAAAAAAATCTTTCACATACTCCTGTACGTCCTGTATATATTCCTTCATTAGCTTGAAGACAGTATATTTTAGTCTTATAATATTATGAATATCTGACCTCGTATACTATAGTAAAACTCCCGTGTATTGATTGTGTCCCCGCCACTTCTGTCAGTTTGAATGTCCCGGCTAATTTTAAATCTCACCAGTTTGAATTTACCGCCACTCTCGTTAATTTGAATTTTCCGCCACTGCTGCCACTTTGAATTTTCCCGCCTAATTTTAAATAAGATTGAATTTCTCGCCTAATTTTAAATCTCACCAGTTTAAATTTACCGCCTAATTTTAAATATTCTAGCAATTTGAATTTCCCGCCACTGCTGCCACTTTGAATTTCCCGCCTAATTTTAAATATCGTACCAGTTTGAATTTCCCGCCACTGCTGCCACTTTGAATTTGCCGTCACTTCTGTCACAAAGGTCCGTGGTTCGATTCCCAGCGCTACCAGTTTTTTTTTTTTCACATATATTTCTAATTATTTAATATCACCTGTAAAATTTTAAATATTTAATATCATTGTTATAGCTCAAACTGCTTGGCGGGGGACGCCTTCAAGCGCTCTTTGATTCATATATTACGCAGTTACTGTAAGCTTTTCTTAATAGTCATAGCGGTCTCGTGGTAACGCGTTTGCTTTGCATGCGAGAGGTCCCGGGTTCAAACCGCACACTGAGTAAAGTTTTTTTTCATTTAAATAACAACGTCACGTGATAGGTCACCAATCAAATCAGTTTTCAAATTTTAGTTATTAGCAAAAAACTGTATGTGTGTGACGTCACTATAACGCTACCACTGCAGATCTTTAGTCTACTGTGCATGTTTTTTCTGTAACGTACTGCGCATGTTTTTTCTGATAGGTTAAGTCCCTACTGCGTATGTTTTTTCTGTAACCTACTGCGCATGTTATTTCTGTTAGGTTAGGTCGTTACTGCGCATGTTTTTTCTGATAGGTTAGGCCCCCTACTGCTCATGTTTTTTCTGTTAAGTTAGATCCTTTTTTCTTAGTTTGAATTTCCCGCCTAATTTGAAATATCCCACCAGTTTGAACTTAGGTTACGTCGCTACTGTCAAATTTCAAATCAGTTTGAATTTTCCCGCTCAATTTTAAATATCCCGCCAGTTTGAACTTAGGTTAGGTCGCTACTGTCAAATTTCAAATCAGTTTGAATTTTCCGCCATAATGCTGCAATCTGATTGGTCGAGGGGCGGGGCCTAAATGGAAAGTGGAGGGGGGTCGCAGAAGTGACTTTATACCTACTCCAAATGTCATTCAGATCGCTACCAAAGCTCTGAAACAGAAATTTGTTTCCTTAAATGGGTTTATAGATTTCGAAATATATATATAGGCTCTTGGGATCTCAGCTGTAAGCTGTTGATCTATAATAGAAGTCGCAGCAGACGACCTAGTGTACTGTAAACCTACTCTAAATTTACGTGTGGTACATCTCCGATGCCTGCTGTGGCTCCTGGTCCTTCGCTTCCTAAGAGGTAGAACTTCCAGGTGGCCCGCCGACATCACAATCGGCTTTCGCCCTTGGATCCCAGAAGGAAGCTCTGGAGCTTCCAATGTAACCAATGAACCTACAGAGGCTTCGTCGTTGCCTAAAATAATATATCCTTCTACGATACCGCTACGATATTTAGAATTTTCTGGAGCCTAGTTTTGAGCACTGAAGTGTTACAAGATGTTATCCCTGTTCACTAGCGCTCCAAGAACAAAGGTAATCTTGCGAAACGAATGGATTTATAACTTGTTACATTTTAGTAGTATAAAGTAACGTTTTTTTTATCTCGTTTTATTAACCGATTTTTAATAATGTATTTGCATTATCTAATCATTGAACAGATATTATCCTATCTTCAGATAAGAATTATCTCGTCGTATAGCACAGTTAGGTTAGTGTTTGTTAAAAATAGAAGCCATGAGCGTAAGTTGTCATTCAACTATGTAAACTTATCACTAAACTAAATTTGTTATTAGATGCAAGCCTCTGGATTGGAATATCTCAAGAGTTACTCTGGAATTTTAAAAATTTCGGAAGAGGTAACATTACACTTTACATTTAAATTTTATAAAATTTCGTTAAAATAATGTGAATCATTTTACATTATTTTTACTTGATTAAATACTTCTACACGCCTATGAGAAAAAAAACTATAATTTCATTTTTACCAGGAAAATATGAATGAAAATTATTGTCTAGTTTTCTTCTATTTTCGTTAGTTTTATTTCAAATTTTCATATTTTTTAAGTAGCATCGGAAAAATTGATGTCAGTTCCGGTTATACGAGTATCAAAAGTTGTGCAATTTTGATCAAACATTGCTATACTTAAATTGAAAACTGAAATATTTACATATGCAACCTCTTTCGAATAATAGATTATTGTGAAATAAAACAAATAAGAAACCCTTTTCTGTTCGTTTCTCAACACCTACTGAGATATAACCATGTTAACGACATATTACAAAAAATCTAATTTTAAAACGGTTTGAGCTAAAGACTACCTAATTCTAATAATCTTTAATTATTTAAGTGCAATATTACCTGAATATGTAAGAAAATATAACTATTTTTTTGTAATGTTTAAACATTTTTTGTTGTATAATTTTAATATCAGTTCTGTATCTTAAGGAAAAAACGAGAAATCTGAGGCCAAAAATATACTTCAATACAGTGTCCGAAATATCAGTGCCTTTATTACGAAACAAAACATAACTGACTTAATTCTTTTTCTATAACCTACTCTATTGATATTAGAGTTAGGTGTTTCTACATAATAATGACAAGTACCCCTAAACATACTTACCGTGAATTGTTTTCTTGCTTTTTCTCACGACACAGAATAATGGAATAATTATTACTACAATAAGTATTCAAAATGACCGCTGTTGCTTAAGGTCGCCGCATTTATCGCCGTAAAATGATCAAATCTGTGGTGTTTTTAGGTACCGAAATCTTGAAAAATAAAACACATAGAGCAAAAGTAATATCAAAAATAAAATTACTGATGTATTGTTTATCCGCTTTTACTATTTAAACTCTCCTCAAATAATATAATAACTTTTCTACGTTCATGCAAAAAACAAAACTTTATTGAACTATATTTAGTGAAAAAAGTGGTTCTTTATTGCACTAGTGCAATAAAATGTTTATTGCATTCATCTGTCATTCTACTACAGCGTTTTGTCATCATGACAAACATAAACGTTCAAATCGACGTCATATTTTCCTAGGCTTAATGTCATCTAAAAAAAACATTTTTTGGTTTTTCCATGAACGTAGAAAAAATATTGTGCTCGTACATAAAGTGTTTACTACACTCGACGTGACACTTACTTTTTGTACTTGTTGCATTAATAACTATTAAAATGCATTTGTATGACACACATTATTTCGCTATTCTAACCCCACATTTTAACAATTATTTTCACATACTTATAAACAAAAGTGAACAATCTTATATGCAGAACTATGTAAGTTTATGTTATAACAATGTTTACATCTATAGTTGAATTTAAAAAATACGTATTTTGAAAGATTTCAGTACCTAAAAATTTGCTGGATAGATCGCTTTTCTGATGTTATATATTGATTTTACTTCGGTACCTTTGAATATTCGCAGGTGGCATGAGATAACATTCTTGTTATTTGCTACTCTATATTGTTCAGTTCTAAAATATCTAAAATTACTTGTATTTGTAGAAAACACTATTTCAAGAATACGACACCCTAATGAAAATGATGACCATAAAGTATCATAGTCAAAGAAAGTTGCCCAACTTTAACAATATGTCATGTAACTCATGATTACGAGATATGTTGGTACTCTCATAACCAAATACTAGGTATAAGTAAATGAAACGCAGATTTCAAAATTCCAAGTATGTACGACGCACAACTACATATTTTGATTTAGGTTTTTAGGTTAACATCAGGTAATGGATCGCACGTTACAGTATGATACAATTTTGAAGAAATTTTAGACATTCCTTCTATTGTTTACTTCATTAATACTAATATAGATTTCGTTAAAGAAGCTTTTAGTTTGTAATTTCGTGACACAGTTTTATATTTTTATTTTTGAAATGCATTTGTAGAAAAACTATTCGTTTTAGACATTTTTTTCGTAAAAGTTTGTTTATTGTTTTAGTCAAATATACAAGTTTTTTCAGTATCGAAATTTATATTCTGGACACCCTGTATACGAAGTTCCGTTATTATATTTGTAGGAGCTCTTATAAAATGCACAAAAAATGCGCAGATATACAAAAAATATCAGAAAATGAGGATATAGTTACGTACGTCTAGATAAATAACGTCCCGTAGTTTATTGCATATTCAAATAATATTATATTGCAAAGTAATAAAAAATACAGTTAAAAATATCTGATTTAAAACATAAAAAAATATTGTACCACATTGATCTAAATTATTTTATTCCGATTACCAAGAATGTATGAACCTTTTGAGACACTAGGTTTGGTTTTGCAGCAGTTGGAAACGGTTCGAAACTATCAGAAATGTCCGTCCAACTATTAAGGGCCGGTTGTATAAAGATTTTGAACTCAAGTTTAATGTTAAACTGTAAATCAAAGGCAAAATCAGGTTGTATAAACGTTAAACGTCAATCAAATTGTAGTTTAAACTGACTGACCGATCTCGGCCGTTTAACCAAGTGAACTGCAGTTCAACGGTTTGACACTTGACAAGTGTCAAATATTATAAACTCGAATATTAAATTATACATTTTTGAGTATTTTTCTGCGTTTTGTTACGATGGACTAGACTAACCCATAACAGATGACCAAGGGTTTTAGTAAATGCTGTCTTACATCCTAGAAGTGTCAATTTAGAGAATATTGTTCTCAAATCAAATCATTTTGTAAAGTGAAGGGAAATAGATTTTTTGCAGCGATTGCGTTTGTTATAAAGAGTTATTACCTATATCTGTAGTTTATTTATGGAAGCATCCTAAAAAATCCAAGAATTTTTAGTTGACTCCACTTGAAGCAGAAACTGAGAATGTAAACCATTTTGTATTTAATTATTTATTATAACAGTTAATTATAAGATATTAAGGAAAAATATTATTAAAAAACTCCACACGTATCATTACTTTGTCTTTATTTGTTCTGCAATAGCAATGAATTAAAATAGATGATAGAGAAATACCCACTACTACTATCACTGTAAGTAAGTTAGATGAAACATGGATAAAACACTATATAATTTATTATTTAAGTAACATATATCCTAAAGAGAATGTTAAAGATATCTACAGTAAAACAAAACTCAAAAGGTAGAATATAACCTTACAAAATTGGACAAATTTCGCTCCAACTTAGGTTAAATTGTCAAATGTCACAGTTAAAAATCAAAATTCAGCAAGCCTCACTTATACCAACTTCGGTAATGCATAGTTTAGCTGAACTACACATTAGTTTCGTTTATACAACACACATGTAAATAAACCAGGTGCAAAATTTGAACTAAGTTCTATTGAACGGCAGTTCAGATACTTTTTATACAATCGGCCCTTATTGTGTTAAATTCAATGGTAACGCGAGTTATGTCCCCTGTATATTATATATTTTTGCTTCAAGGTGTTCTAAGAAACATAATATAAACGTTAAGCTTTTGCCATATCTAGTTAAGATAAATAAAATGTTAATTCATCAAAATTCATTTATTATAAAACATGTAGAATCTTTTGTAAGTTCAGTTAAAAGTTGTATTTGGTCGTAATAACGCTTTGCATTAAACATCTGCTACTCAAAAACAAATTGTTTTATTCCAAAGACAAAACTGGCGACGAGGATACGGATAAGTAGTGCCGTTCGAACCTATGATTAGTGATTCGAATAAACTTTTCTAAGTTGAAGGTGCCGCGAATTCATAAACGGACAAAGTGAAAGTGATAGACTGCCGATCGATTCCTTGTGCGATAATCGATTAGAAGCTGCTCTTCTAAGGTGGAAAATCATCTTCCAAAGCCGAAGCCACCCAGGACTGTAAATCAATCAGGATTTAGTCAACTGAGAGGACCAGGCCGAAAAACACCAAAAAGTAGTAAGTCAAGCATTATTTTCCTCCAAATTGCAACTTGACTCACGATCCCTATTTTCAATTGAGAACAATAGGCCCGCCGTTCATTGTGAACAATTAGATTTAAGAAACAAAACTTGAATTCAAACTCACGTCTTGATTTTAGTTAGAAAACCTTAGCTATAAGTTAGAACAATAAACAAATTTTTTTTCAAAATTCCTTTTTCTGTTTTAAAATTTAAATAATTTTTAAAAATTGATAACGTAACAAGTTTAATTGATTCTTTAAATAGTTTAAATATCAGTACAATGGCAACTAGCAGAGAGCCAAGCGCCCACGCTGTGCCCACAGCTGTAGACTATCAACTTCTCAGGTTATACATTGATAACATTCCAAGATATGATGGCAATCCATTTGGTCTCAACACTTTTATTAGTTCATGTGATAATCTCATAAATAGTTTTTACAAAGCAGATAGAGATGCTTTAAATAGTTTTATTCATCAAGCGATTTTAGGTAAATTAACTGGTAAAGCACAAATGCTAGTAGGTTCCCGAATCGAAATACAAAATTGGCTACAAATAAAAGAAGTTTTGAGAGTTAACTTTGGCGATCAGAGAGACATAAAATGTTTAGAACATGATCTATTAAATTTAAAATTATCCAAAAATGAATCATATCACAGTTTCGGATTAAGGTGCCAAGAATTACGCAGTCTTTTATTAAGCAAATTAGTTCATTCCAATAAATCTTATCAAGAAAAAGAATTTTATTCAAAACATTACGAACAAATGGCTCTTGATACTTTCACCAGATCTCTAAATCCTATGCTTCAATTTATGATTAGAATTCAGAAATTAGATTCTTTAGAAACTGCTATTAATAAAGTGAATGAAGAACAAAATTTTTCAAATTATAGTAAATCATTTAATGGTTATAATCCACCTAGTAATTTTCAAAAACCAATGATTCCTTCGCTTCAAGTTAAACAGCCACAGTATAACTTTGTACCAAGACCAACTGTAGGATATAATCCAAATTCACAAAATTTCAATTTCAATCCAAATAATCAAAATCCATTTAGAAATCCAAGCGCCGTAGTGCAACAGCAAAAACCAAATTTTCCTTCACAACCAATTAATATTCAACCGAGACCAGCGCCCCCACAAAAATTCCCAATAGGTAGTAAAGTTTTTGGTAAACCACAAAATGTATTTAAACCTAAAGGTATAGTTCCCCAATATAAACCAACACCTATGTCGACTACATCAAAAGCGACCATACCAAGACCATACAACCACTTCCAGCCCACGGGTCCAAGAAACTGGACATCTGAAGAACTCTACCATGTCGGAGAAGATCCTTTCCAAACAGAAGAATGTTATGGAGAAGAACAACTCGAATATTATGAAGAGGAGCATAACGAAGAACAACAATGGTACCACCAAGAACAAATGGAACCAGAAGCCAACGAAACATCTGAAAATGAAAATTTTCACTCAGCTACGACTCAGAACAACCCCAAATAGCATTCGACGAAGAAGAACCACCGTATAACGAAATTAACGCTTTAAGGCAAGCATGTCCATTACCTTTTATTATAATTCAACAACCACCTATGAAATTACTAATAGATACCGGCTGCGCAACTTCTATAATTCGACCCTCTATAATTGAACAAAACTACCCTTCTTGTATTTACATAGATAAGACTGATTTAAAAACATATGCAGGTACATTTTCAACAAGGTATAAAGCCAACATTCCAATTTTTAATGAATTTAGTTCTAATGAAAAAATCACCGTGATTCTTCATGATTTCCATGAGTATTATGATGGTTTAATGGGTTTCAATGATCTTCAAAAATTCTATTTATCAATTAATTTTTCGGAACAATCTCTTTGTAATCCTGATATGTCTGTCAATATTCCAATTAACTATCGTCATCCAGATGACAATTCCAAAAGATATTCTATTAATGCATATGAAGTCCTTCTTAAAGAAATTCCTGTAAACGCACCTGATGGAGACATTTACATCCCTTATCAGTCAACCGATAATCTTTATATTCCCGCTTCTATAAGTACATGCCGAAAAGGTTATGCTACTGTTGAAATATACAATATGTCTGAGGAAACTCAATCTGTTGAATTTTATGAACCCCTTGATGTCGAACCTTTTTCTGAAAATTACGATTCCTATGATTATGATATTAAATCTCCCCCTGTAAATTCGGATAAAAATAATATTGAAAAATTACTTCGTCTTGATCATTTAAATTCCGAAGAAAAGAAAGCCTTATTAGATGTTTGTAACAAATTTCATGACATTTTCTTAAAACCAGACGATCTCTTAACTTTCCATAATTCTGTTAAACATGAAATTAGGACTAAAGATGAAAATCCTGTTTTTTCCAAATCTTATCGTTTCCCTCATGTTCATAAAGCTGAAGTACGTACACAAATCGACAAAATGCTCCAAGAAAAAATCATTAAGCCAAGCATAAGCCCTTGGTCTTCCCCTATCTGGATAGTGCCCAAAAAACTCGATGCATCTGGTACCCAAAAATGGAGACTTGTCATTGACTATCGTAAGTTAAACGATAAAACAATTGAAGATCGATACCCTCTTCCCAATATTACGGATATTCTTGACAAACTAGGTCGTTGCAATTATTTTACAACATTAGATTTAGCCAGTGGCTTCCATCAGATTGAAGTTCACCCAAATTCTGTCGAAAAAACTGCATTTACTGTAGAACAAGGGCATTACGAGTTTTTAAGGATGCCCTTTGGATTAAAGAATGCCCCTAGTACCTTCCAACGCGTCATGGACAACGTTCTTAAGGATCTCCAAAACAAAATTTGTCTAGTATACATGGACGATGTTATTATCTTCTCAACTTCCCTTCAGGAACATGTAATGAATTTACATAAAGTATTCGAAGCATTCCGGAAACATAACCTCAAAATTCAATTAGATAAATCCGAATTCATGTCTAAATCAGTAGAATTCTTAGGTCACATTGTTACTCCCCAAGGTGTTAAGCCTAATCCAAAGAAAATCGAAGCAATAAAACGTTTTCCAATTCCTCAAACCCATCGTGACATTAAAAGCTTTTTAGGTCTCTTAGGTTACTATCGGCGTTTCATAAAAAATTTCTCTAAAATAACTAAACCCTTTACAAAATGTCTTAAAAAAGGAGAAAAGGTAATCCATACCCCAGAATTTGTCGATACTTTCGAATATTGTAAAAATCTTCTATGTAATGATCCCATATTAGCTTTCCCAGATTTCGAAAAACAATTCACCATCACAACCGACGCTTCTAATTATGCCATAGGCGCAATTCTTAGTCAAGATGACCGACCCATTTGTTATGCATCTCGGACTCTAAATCCCGCTGAGATTAATTACAGCACAATAGAAAAAGAACTGCTCGCTGTCATGGGCTTGCAAATATTTCCGTCCCTATGTTTTTGGTAGAAAATTTATAATTCAAACAGATCATAAACCACTACAATGGCTTTTTAATCTTAAAGAACCAAATAGTCGCCTTGTAAGGTGGAGGCTCCGTCTAGAAGAGTTTGACTATGAGATTAGGTACAAAAAAGGTAAACATAACGCCAACGCAGACTGTTTATCACGCATCAAAATTGATCAGGTAGACGCAAACCCTATTGACACAGAAACAAATCCAGGTGACAAAATCGATGACATTTCCGATTTTATATCCGAAATTGGAAACGAAATAACTGAGCGACTTATAGACACACCCACAATGGAAGAAATCTTTAAGGACATCACAGCACCAGAACCTACTGTAGACGATGACGAAACACGACACACCGCGCAAGAAAACCCAATCCAAGAAATCCCTTACACCGAAAATTGTCTCAATCAATATAATCATCAAATTACTTTCATAGAATCCAATAACACTGTTTTAGATTCATCCGTTGCTTCAACCTTATTTAAAACAAAAATTCGACATTTAGTAACACTTAGAACTACAGCCCCAGACCAAGACATAGTTAAATTATTAAAATCCATAATATCCCTACAAGTTACATATTGTCTATATTTTAAAACCCCTGAAATTGAAAGAAAAGTTACCCGTGTCATTCAACAAAATTTCACTAACTTAAAATTGTGTATCTCACGAAAACTCCTACAAGATGTACAAAATTTAGACGATCAAACTGAAAAATTAAAATATTATCATGAAGGAAAAACCAGTCACAGAGGAATCAATGAAGTAAAAATGTCACTACTCAAACGATATTATTGGCCTAACTTAGTTAACGATGTTACAAATTATATAAATTCTTGTAAACTATGTCAGAGAGCAAAATATGAGAGACACCCTCAAAGAATAAAATTCCAAATTACGCCCACTCCAAAAAGACCTTTCGAAATAATTCATATGGACTTATTTTTTGCAGAATCAAAAATATTTCTTACAATTTTAGATCCATTTTCAAAATTAGGTCAAGCCTATAACATAAAATCCAAAAACGCACTAGATACTTATGAAGCTCTATTGACGTTCATCTCGCATTTCGGTATTCCCAACAAAATAATTTGTGATAGTGGTAAAGAATTCGATAACAATATATTTAAAGAATTTTGCAACTTACATCAAATTGACTTTCATATAACTACTCCTAAAAATTCAAACTCTAACGCTCCCGTTGAACGTTTTCACTCCACATTATTAGATATGATACGTTGTGTTAAACTAGAACATCCCAATAAAGATCTAAATCAGATAATGAAATTAGCAATTATAGGATATAACAATTCCACACATTCAGTAACAAAATTAACCCCTTTTGAAGTAGTATTTGTAAACCAAAGAAAAACTCCATTTGATATTAACGAGACTGAAATTCTAAATGACTATATTAATGACCAAAAAGAAATTTCTAAAAAACTATATGACAACCTCAATCAACAAATTTCTCAAACTAAAGATCGCAATATTTCCAAATTAAATCAAAAAAGAGACGAACCAATAACAAACAAACCTGATAAAACAGTTTATTTAAAAACAAAAGATAAATTTACTTCTAAAACAAAACCAATTTATAAAGAAACTCAAATAGTTTCCGATAAAGAACATCTAGCACAGACAAAATTAGGGACATACCATCAGACTTTAATTAAAAAACCAAGACAAAAACTAAAAGCCCCTCCTTTGTCACAGGTTGCAGACGAAAATGACTTTGAAGACCTTATCACTGCTTATCGCATTCAGTGGACTGACGATGACCAGTCAAGCAATTAACCCCTTGTTTCAAACAATAACTAACCCTATCCTACCGATACAACTAGGACAAAATTAATCGAATCGACACATAAATTCGTATATCAAATAAATACATTAATGCTCTTGGAACATGCAGAAAACTTATACAAAACTTATGAAAAGCTTTGTTCTTTGACACTCGATGTCCCACCATTAGTAAATTTCACATTAACCAAAGTAGCTTTAAAACTTAATTCCTTACCTTTAAATAAAAAGAATAAAAGAGGATTAGTGGATGGTATTGGTAAAGTATCAAAATTCCTCTTCGGCACTTTAACCGAATATGATAAAACAGAAATAATCGAACAATACAAAATCTTAAATAACAACCAACAAAATTTAGAAACCCAACTAAAAACACAATTATCCATTCTTCAGCCACTTTCTAAGATTTTTAACGAGACAGTATCAACTTTATCAGGTAATCAGCAACAAATCGCTAAATTAATTGAAGGATTAAGGCATGACTTTAGAGACGTTAATGTTAGATTCATTGGACAACAAATTATTGACAACGGAAATTCTCTCTTAACACTAATTGATGAAATTTATATAGCTATATCTTTCTCTGCTTTAAAAACAGTGTATAACCCTATAGTTAGTCTTAACGAAGTTTCATTTATGAAAAACACTCTTTCTCAAATTTATGGTAACTCTAAGTTATTACCTTTAGAAAACGATTTATCTTATTTTAAACTAATGCATCAAGATGTATTTTTCAAATATCCAAATTTTAATTTTATTATAACATTACCGTTGTTCTCAAGCGAAAATTTATTCCTTTATAAAATCTACCCAATTCCACAAGCCAATGTTACCCTTATTCCTTATAAACCAATAATAATGCTTGGCGAGAAGAATCAGCAATATTTAGATGAAGAATGCCCACAAGTCGAAGGTTATTACATTTGTGATAAGAAACCACAACCCATCCAGGACGACTGTATTTCAACAATAATCCATGGCCAACAACCCACAAATTGTCAATTTTCAAAAGTAAAAGTCACTCAACCAATTGTCTATCAAGTCAACCCAAGTCAACTACTAGTTATACCATTTAAAGAATCCAGTATCCGATTCCAGTGTGATACCAATGGAGTAGAACGAATGCAATCTCCCACATTAATCACTATTAATCCAAATTGTAAATTATGGATTGACGATGAACCCTACTTATTATCATCCAAACCCACTACAGTAGCAGGCACTGGTATATTATTACCACCACTACAACAAGTTAATATGTCAAGTATCATTTCCTATGATCTTAATCTAAAAACTGTCCATTTCGAGGATATTAATAAAATTATCCAATCGAGCCATTCACTGTCTTCAGTCACTACAATAGAAGCATTACCAGAAAAGAAGATCAAAATATTTTGGATCCTCTTTGCCGTCACGTTAACACTCCTAAGTCTGATGACAACGTACATTTGTTTCCAAGAGAAAATATCCAAATTCATAAAAACTACAAGGTCCAGAGGCAACTCAACCAATGATGTCCCAATGGTGTCCCAAGGCCCCCATGCGCCATTTTAAAGAGGGAGGAGTTATGTCCCCTGTATATTATATATTTTTGCTTCAAGGTGTTCTAAGAAACATAATATAAACGTTAAGCTTTTGCCATATCTAGTTAAGATAAATAAAATGTTAATTCATCAAAATTCATTTATTATAAAACATGTAGAATCTTTTGTAAGTTCAGTTAAAAGTTGTATTTGGTCATAATAACGCTTTGCATTAAACATCTGCTACTCAAAAACAAATTGTTTTATTCCAAAGACAAAACTCGCGTTCTCAACTTAACCGGTCAAATATTTATGACAGTTTCAAACCGTTTCCAACTGCTGTAAAAACAAGCCATATACCATATACATACGAATACACTATAGGAATGAAGTTCAAAACGTACAGTTCACTTAAACAATGTTTTTCTTTCACTTCTTTCATGTTGGTTATTTCTAAAAATAACTTGATAATTATTATGAAAACAACTAGGTACTGTAGTTAATTTGTTAAACTGAAATTTGGTTACTACCTTAATCATAAATAAATTGTTTTAGATTATAAATACAATAACTATCTTGATGGCATCGTATTATGGACACAACGAGAAAACTTATTTCCTACTAACCGTAGCAACGTATGCGTTGTTGTTTACAGGAATATTACTACTGCTACATTTAACTGGAAAAATAAAGAAGTCAGATCTTCCATGGTTTTGGATTGAATGTGTGAACTGCCTTATTTTGGCTATTATTTATATATTAGCAGCATCTATTGTCATGTCAGTGTTAACAAAGGGATTTATAATAACAGGGGTAAGTAATAACAGTGGTTTAGAATGAAGTTACCCACAGATTTTTAATCACAGATAGTGAGTTTGGTCAAAATAATATGTGCCTGAATCTACGCACGCTAAGGTGGTAATATTTGTGAATGAACACTCTAGAATACCTAAATTAAGTTTAACATAATCATGAACCACATAAAGTATTAGTAATAACTAATAACATTCAGTTATTAAAAAACAGTAAAGAAAATTTGCTAGAATATACGACTACAGTAATTATAAAGTGAACGATGATGAGATACAATTTAAAAATAATATTTTTGTGTCTTGAAGTACCACAATGTGCTCTACAAATTACCCAATTTTCAAAAACGCACATCTAAGGGTTGTCGACTTACATATCCTATAAAATGTTTAAAGAGATATCGTTTATTCTAGGTTTCTTACCTTTTTAACACATTTCGACGAGGGTTACAAAAAAGAAGGGTACTTACATGCTTTTAAATAAAAATGGCAAGTAGATGATTATTATTAATAATATTCTTTGTATTATTTCACTATTATTCAAAAACATTAATTTCATTTGATTCTTCATTTATAGCAATATACAGGGTGAATCTTAAATAAGTACAAATATTTTAATTGCTGGTGTAATTCGTCATATAAATCAGTCTAGTGAAAGCCATTTTTTAAAATTTCTATTATTTACGGAGATATTAATTTTTTAAGAAAATACCCACATTTTGAGGACCGCTGGTGCTGGTAGATCTGTCATAACCAACCTAATGAACCATATGATTTTTTGCGAGGTTGCCACATTTCCTCTAATATAAATATTACGTTTCCTTTAATGTAATAGTAAAGTAATACGGTTTATTCTATTTTAGAAATACTTGTTTTAAGCATAAGTACAGTAGAATTGGGTATGTATACGAAGCAATATTAGCATACATTTTAACTGCTTAAGTGACCTTACTATAAACGATTAAAAGTGAATTTTCGTAAGTTAAATACCACCATAAAGTATTTTGGAGGATATTACGTGATATTACTAAGTCCAATGTTCAAAAATTATACATAAACATGCACACAAGCTTACCTGGTTTGTTAAAAAATTAACTATTTAATCAGTAATCCACATTTCACAAATTAGATGTCATTGTACACTGTTAGAAAGAAACACAAGACACAATTTTCTTAAGTTATTTTTATGAAGAATAACAAAAAACTATGATTTTCACACAAGATATTAAATTTAATTTGTGATAAATCAGTTGGAGTGCAGTAAAAATGGATAATGAACAAATTCTGGATAAATATGATTGTGAGTAGATAATCTGGTTAATATTTTCAATTTATTGGTGATATATAGAAATGACAAAAGGGAGGAGATGGCCATTAATATTTTCATAAATAAACATATTTCAATCATTCTTTGACATGTCTAAAAATTCTAGTGTAGCACTGGCAACGCTGTGGAGTTCACATCCACCTCCCGGAACAGCGGTCCTCAACAAGTTTTGTATTGAAAAATCACGAAATTTATTTAAAATTTGACTTTGTTATTCCTGATTTTTTTGTAAAAAGACTATGAATTATGTGTTCTACACAGTGAACTGTACTGTTGGTTAAAATATTTGTAATTATTTAAGGTTCACCCTGTATAAGCAAACTAAATACCAATACCCAATAATATACTAATTCATCTCGTGCTAAGTTTGAAAATATCCGAGCAACATATGTTTTCCTAAAATATCGTTGTATTACTGTATTTAACATTTCTTTGTAAGATTCAGTATCAGTGCGTAACTACTGGTGTTCCGCGTCGTCCATGGAACACGGGCCTACAGCCTGAAATTGTCCGCTTATTCTCTCGAATGTCTTATCTCTAAGCTCTGTTGGTCGAAATTTAAACTATTCGCGAAATTCACGAACCAGTAGCTGGCGCTGTAAAATTTAAGATGTCGGAAATAGGGGATCAACAATTTGTTTATAAATGCCACTAATGATTATAAAGTTTTTAATTGCCAGGGATGTTGTGTTTATGGTGTACATTTTTTGAATTAATGTAATTTTTAGGAAAAAGTGTATTTTAGGACTTATCAAAAGGATTATTTTAATGTAAGATCGTATATCTTCAATTCCTAGTATGCTCATAACTATTTCAAATTCTGATATGGTTCGGTTCGAGATACAATAAGATATCTTGGAATTCTTGGGTCGTGTGCGACCTCTGAAAGATAGTGAGGGCTTTTTAGACGGGTACATAATTTTCTGTGGGGAAGAACGTGATCAGCCCCAAGTTGTCAAAAGACTGTGTTTACAAACGTCTTCTTTAGTTTATCAGCCACCCCATGAAATATCTACTTTATTAAGTAGCGGAGAAAATTGGAAGTAAAATGTGTAAAACAAATTTAAAAACATCCTTAAATAATTCACAACATAACCTTGTTATAATTACATGTCATAAAATCCTTTACAGGAAATATTTGCTACATACTTTCATGTGTTTTCTTATAGGTTTTATGATTTTCAATTTAGAGAGTCTCACAGTGGTATTCATAGTCCGTCTCCGGTCGCCGGAGGTCTCCTTCCCGAAATTATGTGAATTTCATTATGAAATTAGCATAATTTCGGGGAGAAGATACCACTGGTACAGTACACTGTAATCATAGTCAGTCCGAAATTATGTGAATTTCATGAGAAAATTCATATAATTTCGGGAAGGAGATCGTTCTCTGACGACGGAGACGAACTATGAATACCACTGTCAGAGCTTCAGGTTTACTCCAGAGGAACGCTGGAGAACAGTACAGATTTTCCGAGATGATGTGAAAATATATATCAATAACCAAATCGATTTGTTGAATTGTTGTTGACCCGCACACCTGACTTATTACAAATTGTCTTATGCAGATTCTAATCTTTTAATCATTCAAGATAAAATTATATTATTTTCAAACTGTTCTGGTACTATTTATGCAGAAAAAATATAGAAAAATATTAAAAAACACACAAAACTTCACACTTCTATGCAAGTAATTTGTTGTTCATCTCTACAGCAGTTCCAAAATCTATCAGCAGATGTCAGCCCCTTTGTGATTTTCGCTAATAGGTGTCTATGTCAACGGATAAAAATAAAATTGCTATATCATTAAAAATTAATTTAGAATAATTCGAAATTTCAATTGTTTTATAATACAAAATTCTTAACGTGTTCAAATTATTACAAAAGGAACAACAAGACATTGGTATGGCTGCCAAAAAGCTTTTCAAAATTTTAAAAAAATCTGTGGTTTTTTTTCCTAAATAAAAAGAATTCCACGACCAAGAAGATGTTATTACGAACCAATCATCATCTAAAACAAATGGGGGATTGGTTCAAAGATAACGTTTTTTCAAAACGGTAGACATAATAATTATTGCTCAACTGGGTACACATTTAAATGACAATAATGCCAATTTTAAAATTTTGAGTTCCGAAATATTATGCAATGCAACATATGACGAATTGTATCAACAAGGACCACCATTTTATTTAAAATATAGTAATGACGTAGGTATATATATGCGCAATTTGCGCCTAACTACTAATAATGTTTTAAAGATGAATTTTAATCTATTGCTTCCATTAAGGAATTGGCAAATTTTATATCAATTAAAAATTTATCATCATCTAGTAGCTTTACGGAAATCTTAATGGTACCCATGTCTTTTTATTTTTGAAAATTCCCGTTTCCGTAACCTGTGCTGTGCATTCCTTTTCAAAGCTAAAATTAATTTAACTAATTCCTCTCAAAAATAACGTCGCATTACTTAAACACTTCGAATATAATTGACGTGTTTATAAACAAAACAGCTAAGAAAAAAGTTTTAGTTTTGAATAAAAAATGTTTCTTCTGTTTTAATTTCAAGTTTTGAATAGTGTTTGTTAATAGATGTAAAAGTACAATATAGATATTATAAAAAAGTAAATACAATATGTATACCACACTGTTTGAACATATTTTGTAGTTACGACACTGTCCAATACAGAAGTAATATGCTATAAAATATAACTGGTAATGAAAGAATGGATTTAAATGTCAAGAACTATTTAATTTAGATAGGAAATCTTGCTGAAACTCACCATAAAGTTAAAATAAGAAAGTCCATATCTATTTCCGATAATAGAATTTTGTCCATCATATGTGATAACTAAATCAAAGTTTGTGTACGGAATAGTTAGTTCCTAGGTAGGTACAATCATTTGCAATAATAATGACACTCTATAAAATTAATTTTGAGATTTCTTTTGAACTACTGACGTATTTGTAATGATATCTAGTTTCAACTTTTAACATTAGTTCTTTCACTCACCAATATACAGGGTTAACTATGACTTAGTGCAAATATTTTAAGAGGGGATAGGGAAACATAAGAATTAACGGAATCATCTATCAAAAAATTTCCAAAATTATTTATAAAGCGAAAATTTTTTTTTTTTCAAAACTGTATTAAATCATTATTTATCGTCGTCGCTGGACTTCTATCAGCCGCGAGGTTAGGTATATTCGGCCAAAGTCAAGCGTAGTGACAGGCCACCGCGTTGACACGTGTATCAGTTTACGCCGTTTTGAAAGAAAAAAAATATTTACAAAATGTAGATTATTATTTAATAACAAACACGATATGGTAGCACAGGGAGGCAACACCTACCTTACTAATATTTATTTCCAAGATTGATATTTGGAGAGATTTTAAGAATGTTATATCATTTTCTGTTTTTTTACTTGTTTAAATTAAAACCTGCCATTGCAAAGATTTTTGTACTTGCTGTGGACCTCTTCTCCCCTCGACCGTTCTTTTTATTTGAAGCTAGCTACCTACTTGGTCCGGCGGTTATGACCGTAGATTACTTACTTTGGAAAAAAACACAAAGGATAACAAAAAATACACGCAAATGTACACAAATACATAAAATCACTACCACATGTTTACATCCAAGGCATTATTACAGCTGTTCAATGTGGTTCAAAAAGTATTCAGCATAATATTTTGTGTACTCGAAAAATGTCTTTGGTATTACGCTGCCACACGATAATATGGACTTGTCACACTCCCATACGTCAGCACTAAAGTCCATCATAGGCATTTGTTTACGACATGTTTGTAAATACACTAAAAAATTCATCTGCAGACGCCATCTGCCATCTGTAAGCCACTCATGCAAGGTGCGTTTTACGGCGATAAATTTTTAAACTTCTTGTATTGTTGGGGAATTAAATTCTGTTTATACTAATAACAGCAACAATATTAACAGTAATCGACTATGTTTGCATAAAATAATTAGTAATATTTTAAACTATAACATCCCAAGATGTTTACAGTATTCTGTAAAAATGTTTCTTACACCCTTAGAATAAAACTAAGCTTCGCATGTTCTTTGAGGTTTGGAGAGTATGCAACTAGCAATGCAGTATTCTAGGTTATGTTATTTTAGAACATTTAGTGACTAATTTTAAACGTTTTATAGCAATTAAATGAAGTATTTTATGTTGGATATGTTAGTGGATAATTATGACGCATCTGCAAGGAGTGAAAATGTAGTTTTGGCAGTGTGCAACGAAAGAATGGAGAACGAATTCAAAATATATCCGCTAACCGGATTAACTGTTATCTATCTGCTGCTTAGGCATTATTATTATTAATACAAATGTTTATTTTCGTCGTTTCTACACTTGACAACGCTGCAAAAAATGACCGCACGGTAGTTGACATATCTATAGCCATCTCGGACGATGATTGATTGTCATAGGCGCCGATTTTCCGTAGGAAAAGAGGGTGTTTGCATTATTTTTTATCATTGAGCTAGAATTTCGAAATAAATGTATTGTCTTTTACACCTCCCTGAGAAAATTATCATACGAGTATATAATTTTCAAAATATGCTATATATGTATTTTTAATTTTATTGTAATTTTAGGTGATTGGTTATATTGCCGTAGGAGCATACATACTAGATACTATGGATAAATACAAGTTAGCTATAACCGTAAGAGCTCGATACGTTTGGACTACTCCAAATCTGCCAGAATAAAGTTAGGTAGTGGTGTTGAAGACTTAAATAGTTTCGAGAATAACTATCTTCTAAAGTAATAAGTGACATATTTACAAGTTAATCTAATAGATTAGTTAATATTCTTTTGTATTTCTTCATGAGTATGACAATATTTTGTTTTATAAAATATGTAATTTAATTTAACTACAATAAAAAAACGAATATTTTTTCCAATTCTGTTATTTATGTAAATGTTAGCGTATGTATAAAGCAACATAGCTTTGTACCGAAGTTTAGTTTAACCTCTACAGGTAACTTAAGAGTACTTATCTAATGCAGAGATCATATTCAGAATATTATATCTGCCATTCACAGTAAGTACAACTTTATAGTTATTTATGAAACAACTGCAAAAAGTAAGCTTTTATTGCAAACGACGTAAAATTGTGCAATAAACACTTTATATATATACAGGATGTCCGGAAAAAATCGGCCTTTTTTGATAAAATCTTTATACTTTGTTGAAAAATGGTTTCATCTAACCACGCCGATCTTCTTGAAATTTTGCACGTCTCCATAATTTTACTCGGTGCACTGAGCATTTCAAATAGGATTATTTCAAAAATGGTTACGCCTACCGACTTCAGCAAGGTACCTTTTTCAAATAAAACAGGTAGGAGAATCGATTGTTTCGATAGTCAGATGGATACATTAAGATGCAAAAAAGTTATGTCATTTAAAAGAAACATGATGTGCCACAAGTGGCGTTCTCTACTAGTGACGTCAAATTAGAAACATATTTGAATTTTTAGTCCGCAAAAACCCCCGATTTACAAATTTTATGTTAATGTTTAGATTTCTTAAGAAGTTATTTACAAATATCGAAAATAAAATTTTAACTTTAACACCCTGTATCTCCGTTAATATTGAGTTTTCGAAAAATTGTTATAGGACTTTGTGACCCTAATTTTTTGTGAGGAATCAACTCTTGATGTCTTGACGCATAATTTCCTGACACCCTGTATATAAATACAAAGAGGGAGAAAATTTTGTAAATTGATTGTTCTATTTACTGTAATTTTTTCATATCGAGAAACGTTTAGAATAAAAAGCTCTAATTAAAAAAAACAACAGAGGTTGGTGGTTGCCATCCTTTTAGACATTTTGTAAAAATAAAAAATCGTACTCAACAATGTAACTTCATTAACTAAATGTAGTCACCGATTTTCAGATTTATAAGTTTAACCGTTTTTGAGAAAAAAAAATGAAAACCGAAATTTTTTCAATTTTTGAAAAGCCCTTATTTCGTAAGGGAGGGCTCAAATCGAATAATTTTATAGAAAGAACCCCCCCTAAAATGACCCAAGAAACACACCCTCCAAAGGAGCGCATATCATTATGGGACACCCTGTATATATATTTTACGTTTATGTAGACACCAAACATATTTAATAATTAATTAGTACTATCGATTTTCATTAAGAAAGTTAGAAAGTAATATATTACGAACAATTTAACTCAAATTTAATTTTTACAGAAAATTAACTAAATATGGAGTCGATTTGAACTTTTATGTTTGTCATGATAACAAAACGCTGTACATGACAGATGAATGCAATAAGGAACCAATATAGCTCCATAAAGTTTTGTTTTTTGCATGAACGTAGAACGATTTTACAATTATTTAGACACTCTAAAAAATAGTTTATAATGGTACGATTTAAAATGTGAAAGTCAGTGGAACTTTTTGTTGTTTGAAGTTGAACGGAACTTTATTAAAACACAACATTTTCAAACCAATTACAGATTATTTATTTTTTCCACGTTCATGCAAAAAACAAAACTTTATTGAACTATATTTAGTGGAAAAAGTGGTTCTTTATTGCATTAGTGCAATAAAATGTTTATTGCACTAGTACTATGAAATGTTTATTGCCTTTATCTGTCATTCTACTACAGCGTTTTGTTATCATGACAAACATAGACATTCAAATCGACGTCATATTTTCCTACACTTAGTGTCATTTAAATAAAACATTTTTTGGTTTTTTCATGAACGTAGAAAAAATATTGTATGCAACTCGTACAAAAAATGCTTATTGCACGCGAAGCGATGCAAAAAACAAAACTTTAAAGAACTATATTTAGTGAAAAAAGTGGTTCTTTATTGCACTAGAGCAATAAAATGTTTATTACATTCATCGGTCATTCTACTACCGCGTTTTGTTATCATGACAAACATAGACGTTCAAATCGACGTCATATTTTCCTACACTTAGTGTCATTTAAATAAAACATTTTTTGGTTTTTGCATGAACGTAGAAAAAATATAGGCATTGTTCCATAAATAATTATTTTCTACGTTCATGCAAAAAATAAAACATTATTGAATTATATTTAGTGGAAAAAGTGGTTCTATATTGCACTCATCTGCCCTTCTGCTACAGCGTTTTGTGATCCTGACAACTATAAACGTTCTAATCGATATCATATTTAGTCTATTTTCTATGAGATTGTATTACGTTTAAAGCAATTGCATATTTCATATTATTTTCAATCATATTTATATATTACATTCTAGATTACGAAATTACTACGAGTAGAAAATGCAATTTATTAACAATAAAATTAGTCTCCTTTGAATATCGACTGAATTACAACATATTTTTTGGTTTTTGCATGAACGTAGAAAAAATATTGTATGCAACCGTTCAAACATTTCACGTTGCGTGTAATAAACTTTCTGTACTTGTTGCATAAATAACTATTGATATGAAAATTAAAAATTCAATTTCTGGCATTGTGACGCTATAGTCGGAAAATAACGAACCACTTTTTATTCATTCGGGTATATGGGTAGATTTATAGGAAGCTTCTCACTCACGCCATGGACAAGCGCCACTTCCTTCCTAGCTCTCCGCAACTGAAGATCGCAATCCACCGCGATGTCACCAATTTAGCACAGGCATTGGCAACAAGAGTAGCCGACGTTCGTCGGAAACAATATCCGGTAATTTGGAGTTGAGCAATTTCAGATATTTTGCAACCATTGCAGAGGCATTTCGCCGAACGTTTATATGCCAACACACTGTACAGTGCACCTAAGCACACGAAAAAATAATTATGGTACCTTTCATGGATTAAGACAAACATATTTGCTCCTTCTGCAAATACGGAAAATATTCTCTCGTGATTAACCTTGGAATGCGTAATTATTAAGGAATCATTATTTTTGATGTCAGACACCTGAAGGGAGTGCAATTCTACTTTTCTATATGCTTCGTGAATTTTCGTTGCAGCCTTTTTCAGAAACCTGTTGACAATCTCTCTCGTAAGCACTGCCGATTTGTTAAGTTCATACCCCACTGAATTAAGCTTCAAAAAAGCTATCACCTTTGCATATATCTGTATATTTACATTTTCTTTTGTACAGCTGGCTTCAGTATCGTGCACTTTAAGCGAAGCTGCTTTCAAGATTTCAGATTTTTCATAGGCTAATATATCGTTTTCCTTTTACTATACTTTGAATAGATCGTATTTTCTTTCACATTGCTCATGAGATTTTAAAGGAAATAGATTTTGTTCAATCATTCTCACTCTTGGTGATTGCGGTTCAGAATTCATTTTTCGTAAATTATTTCAACAATCTGACAATATTTACGAGATCGCATCCATGACAGGTTTGCATCTTCCACACAGATCCGGAATTATGATCTTCCATAAATAAAATTACTAATTTTCATAATCACAGATAAGATGTCATAATAACATCTTTTAGACAGAGTGCTAATTTCTATAATTTATGAGATGGTAAGAATATGTCATTCCAGTATGCCACATTTAAGAATATGTCTGACAATATTTAATAAATAACAGAAGAAGGCATCTAAGCGATAAAAATATTTTTTCTACAAAACTGTTAAAAGTGGGCTTTTTAATTGTCATTTTTGATGTTAAAAATGTCATTTTTTGACACGCGTGTTAAAAGTAAGTTACTTTTATTTAACACTAGTGTTAAAAGTAAATCAAAGTTTATTTAAATTTTGTTTTGAAAATTAATAAAACGTTTTAACAAACACATGAACAACTTTTTATTTTAAATAAGTACAAACCAACATTTTAACTAGTTATTACTATTAACATTTATAGTAAAATTAGAACAATTTGAAATTGTAATTCCCTGCGGAGTCATCATACTTAAGTTGGTTTTACTGTCAACATGTGCGACACATCTATTTTCTGTAGAAATACTACTGGTAGTACTGGTGGTCTTGCTAGTAGTTGCAACAGTAGGAAGTATTTGGCACGCAATTTCCTTCTTCTGTTCCAGTGAATTTTCAATGTAGCCTTCAGCTACCATCGAAAATTTCCATCCTCCATATCTCTTGATGGTAGTAAGATTTGCACCAGAATCTGCTAACAATGTCGCCGATGAACGACGAAAACAGTGTCCGGTGTAGAGTTGAGGATTTGGTAGATTCAAGAACTCTGCAATGTCGGCAGGCATTTTACCAAACATGTTAATTCCGACTGGATTCTTCACACATTTATTCTTCATATATTTAAGAAAAAGTTGTCTATGGTCAGCGTTGGGTGGCCGGAGTGCCATATACTTTCTAAAAAAGTTTAAATAGAATTCACCAACAACACTGAAAGTACAAGGCACTTTCGTTTTAGTATCTGGTATGGTCACAACAACCGAAGTGCCCAAATATTCGATATTGTCGATGGTCATCTGATACAATTCCTCCCGGTGACACGCCCCGAAGACAGCCATTATTGCTGCGACTTTCATCATCAGATACTTTTCGTCTTCTGCTTCTGTGAGAAATTTGTTGATATGCGTCTTCGTCAAAACTTTTGACTTTTTTGCTTGATATCGTTCACCCTTCCGTTTTAAAAAAGCAATAAGTTTATAATGTTTGCTTATATCTTGATCTTGCTTTATTTTTAACATAGTTTTGATCATGGAATAATTTGACCACAGCGTTGACGATTTCCATACCTTGGCTTTTTCCTCAAAATATGCCAGTAAAACACTTTCGTTACATTTCCCAGGGACCTTTTTAATGTTGCACCGGAAAGCGTCTATAAGCGATTTCGTACTGTTCCTTTGATTTCGCCGGCAATAATTCCAATGTTGCTCGACTAGCGTATTCTTCGATTTCAGCAGGGATGGATTCGTTACGCTCATTATCGAAATTATTCATTATACTTATAATATTACTAGAAAATTCTGTCAATATTTTTGCGTTTTTTCCGTAACTAACAACAGCACTGGTTGCTACGAAAATTTTGGTTCATAAACATTGCGATCTGTCCTTGCGTCCTTGAACAGAACTTCATCGGACTTACTTGATATTGCTGACTCAGCTATCACCTCGTCCACTAACATCAGACTTGTCTGCTAAAGCTGTATTTTAAGGATTTGTTACATTATAGTTATTTGTATACCTAAGCTATGAAATACTATTTTAACGTCTGAAAGAAAGTTTCATGTCAATGATGACAACAATCTTGAGGACATTAAAATATGTTTTTCACAATCTGTCAATTTAACTTATTTACTGGTCGGATTAAAAGGAATAGTAAGTTGTGTTTACAAATGTCAAATCGGTAAGAACAGTCACTTACCTATCGGAAGGCAGTAATTTATCAAATATTAAAAATATGTAATACTTTTGTCATTTTTGATAGCGGTATTTTGAGATTTTTTAGTAGGTGGTAGTTGTTACTTTAACAATAAACAAATTTAATTTTTCTTTAATTTGATTGGTTTTTTTGTCACACTGCTGATAGGGCTTATTTAATTAATCTTTATTTTTTTCGGTACCCTCGGCTACAAAACCTTTGCCTTCAACCAGGAAACAGTCCTTACCGCTTTTGATGCTTAAATAATGATAGATTCCCCGCACATATTTTCATGCAATTTAATTACGTAACCTTCTGCAGCAGATCACGAACGCGACCCACCGTGTTTTTAAGGCCTAAAATATCAACAACTTTATTAACCAAAAGAGTATAATTGCAGTTCTTCTAAACTCATACCCAGTATAAAGATGCGGATCCGCCAAATTCAAGTATTTTGTGTCTTTGAAGGTCAACTTCCAATTGTATTTCTGCTCACTACTTAATTGGTGACTTTTCCATAGTTCATTGCTAAGAAAAAGTTAAGACTTTAAGTTTTTTTTATCTCAACTTCAAATATTTTTCTGAAGTACTCCAGCTAATTAATTGTTCCGTTATCTGAATTGTAAAAATTCGCTCAACATTAGTCTTGCTTTTGGCAATGTAGACTATAATAAATGACAAGTAATGAAATTGAATTACTTATAAATATTAACAACACAACTTTGGCAATTTGTAAGATTAATACCAGATGAATGCAGTTGGTCTGCATTTGTTTTAACAATGCTTAAATTTTCTTTGCAAGCAATTGAAGTAGCTTCAATGATGGCAATCTCTCCTCCAAGTTTTGTGGCGATTTTTTTCTTGTATTCAACCATCATGCCGTTTTATAGTTAGAAGGTCTGCTCCTGTGTTGGCTACAAGTGAAGTAGATGATCGTCAAAAACAGTTGTTAAGGCTGTGATAAATTGAAAAAAAAAGTCTTCTTTGGCATTACACTAAAAGTATTCTCCTCTGTAACCAACCAAGAAATTTCCATGATCAACATGATTATGACGCAGGGCGAGATAGGCAGCAGTGATAAAGAATTCTCGGAAAACTTTGGTTTTCGTATCTGGTATGAAATTACGAAAAATGTTGTTCATTTTACGTTTTCTAACAGCAAATCAGTTAACTCGTCCACTCTGCATGCACCTCCAAGGCAACCTTAAATTATGCACTTATGACTTTCAAATAGCAAACATTTTCTTGTTCTTAAGTTTGTTAGCATCTTGTAAAAATTTTGAAACATCCTCTTTCGTAAATATTCTTGACATTTTTGGTTTGTACCCTACTGATTGCCTTTTCAGAAAAGCAATTAAATTAGTGAATTTACTGATGTCAACATTTTGCCGCATACAGATTGTACCGTAGCATAGAATAGAATGCCCAAAGACAGGATGACTTGTACTTCTTGGATAGTTCTTCAAAAAATGCTAATAATACCTTTTCTATTGCTTCATGTTATATTCTTAGATGCACACCAATCAGTGAATCGGTTATAAAATTGTTCGTACTTGGTTCTCGTTTTATCTGGCAACTACAGTTGCAGCAGCTTTTTCAATTTCAAGAGGCTAGTTTTCTGTTTCTGAATCACTCATTATTTCAATCAACACCACTATTTTCACAAGAAAACTAAGTATGTTTATACGTTTATGTTTATAAGTGACAGGAAGTTTGACAGGTGACCTTAACAATGCCTTTGCTTCTTAATTTTGAATCAAAATTTAAAAACTGGATCTGATTTTGGATTTTTCTTAATTTAAGGTACTTATAGATAAAATTTTATATAATACACCTGGGATAACGGCATTTTTTATTACATTCAGGAAGTAATGTCTCACTCATGTATAATAATTCCTATATACCACTTGTACTATGCAAAAAACAAAACTTTATTGAACTATATTTAGTGGAAAAAGTGGTTCCTTATTGCACTAGTGCAATAAAATGTTTAGTCATTTAAATGAAACCGATGAGAGATATATTTTACACTGAAAAAATAGACAATTATTCGAGATTCCACTACAAATGGTTTCGAATTTGAATAATCCTTCGTCCAATTGCATATCAGCTTGTCATCGTAATGAAATGTCAGTTATTATGAATCGTTCAGGAACAGTTCGCTATAGAAACCAAAACAAATCTACTGACGTAACGTTTTGAAAACTTTTCTTTTCTTATAAAATCCATCCTTTGACTAATGCTTTTGGCGCAATGGATTAACTTAACATGTATTTTTCTGTTTATTGTTGTAGTATTGAAAATTGCAACAAAATGCAAAAATGCAGTGCTACTATTTTTCAGAATATATCAAAAACAATGGAAGTTACACGTACCATGATTACTTTATAAATTTAAAATTTGCAAATAATTTGCTCTTAATTTTCGAAATTCTAATGATACGAATCAAATTTAAGCCACTGAAATTTTGGACAACACATAGGTATGTGACAACCTTTGTATGTCTATAGATCACATCAGATTATTAGTGCAATTTGGTGAATTAGAACATGTGAGATAAGGTAGTCGAGGAAGATATAAATTATAGGTAGGTACGTACCTACGTTATCTTACGCGAAACATACATATTGCTCAATTCCTTAAATTTTTGCTTGAAAGTTATCAACTGGGTCATAAAAATATTAAAATATTACCCGTTCATTACTAATAGGTAGGTAACTACTGGTAAATACTGCTAAATATTTTATAACATTAAAATTAGCTATTTAGAATGACTGGGATTTGTTAGCTTTTTAGATAAACTGATATTCAAATTATTCAGAAGTTGTGCAGATTTAACGAATTGATTAAAAATATATAGCTATATGTCCAAGTTTTTTACAATTGAAAATAAAATTTAACATGTAGGTACCTTTAGAATTCCTGTGAAAATGAATTGTTAAAGTATCGCTTTACTTCAATAACTTCTAACGTCAATTCCTAAAACAATTTTTATTTTCGTACACAGTTTAGTGTTGAAAATCCGAATCTATTTTAATCACGGCGTACGGTGTTGTCATAGGTTCCATAGTTCTATTCCTGTACAAATTAATTACTTTTACATTTTATTTAACTGAAATGAAATTCAAAGAAATATTGCACAAAATGTATTTTTTAAAACTATTTACCTAGTACACACACCCTTACCCATTTATGCACCTAAATAAAATTTATTAAGGCTTATATATAGTCGAACTAAAAGTGATGTACTGATGCATGTGACTTGAGTGCACGTGATTCTGTATTTGTTTTTTTGCTTGGTGATTTCTCAATTTTACGTGAAAAATGGCATTTCTTAGTAACCGTGTAAAAACGAATGAAAGTGAAAATAATGTGAATTACAGTGAAAGGTAAGATAGAACGAAAATATATTTACTTTTCTTGGACAATTCTGTATAAAAAATATTTAACTTAAAAAAATATTCGAATAATTCTGCTACATAACTATCTACGTAAAATAAGTTATAATTAAAATCCATGTACCGTTGTTTTTTTAAGAAATAAATACATCTTTCTTTGTTGATAATAATCACTGTTACAAATACATATTATAAATATTACAGCTGTTTCTGTGCTTTAAAAAATTTCAAAGTATTGATTAGTAACCATTAATTTTCTATATAGATATTTATATAAAATAGTGATACTGGTATCAATAAAAATAAATAGATGCAAAATGTTTTGCCTATTATTGTTTATTGTACCGCATGTTTTAAAATACACCTGTAACATCAGAATCACATAATATGAATATTTATCTCTTTAATCGCTATAGATCTTTAATAAATACATTCATACCTACTTGATATTTTATAACTTCAAAAAATAAAAAAATAAATCAACCAATATCACGCAAATATCATTAAGCTTCTCTTTAATAACATAACTTCATAAATTAATTCATCATTATTCAAAATTCTTTGAAGTATAATATAAGTATACTAAAAAAAAATATGATAAATAGTAAAAAAAAACTGGACTTTGGCTACAAAACATATAGATGAAACTCGGTCTTTATAGTTTTTTTTTTGCATAACAGTATCACTTCACTTTAAGATAATATAATTTCTGAAATGGGAATGATTTGTTTTTGTGTATATGTTGTTTCAGTGTTCAACATATTTTAGTAGGTAAAAACAATTTAAAAAAAAACAACTCCTGATTATGGTCCTTTTGCTACAATTAATTAATTATTATATTTTTAATTTCACAAGCGAAAGACCCAAATAGTTACTCAAGATGATTTATTATATTTTTTTTATATAGAAAATGTTATTATAAACGTTGAAATGTTCTATTAAAAAATAGGCAAAGAAATAATTTTAAACTTTCAGTGAATCCAGGACCGTAGCCAGAAGGCTCAACCTGTCCCTGGTTGTAAATTGAGTGTATATCTTTGTTTTTCGAAAGTCACTCTGTATGAAGGCATTTGTTTTAGCGCCTCCCTAACAAAGCTGGCTAGCTACGGCCCTGAGTGAATTTTTGTTAAAGCTAAAATTAAGTGCTAATAGGTCAATAACACTAAGAAAGATTAACTATTGTTTTTTTTTAAATAAAGACAAATAGAAAAAAATATATAGGTGTACTAAAAGAACATTAAATTTGTGTGGATGGACTATTTGATGCAATTAGAAAAAGGTTAAGTTATTAAGAAAGATAAGAAGATTATTATATAGCCATATATTATGTGAATAGAAATTAACATATTTGATTTCTAAGTGGCATAACAGATGCTAGTTAATTTTAAAATGATTATTGTTATTTGTGATTCACTGCAGAAATGATGAAAATTCATACTACCTTAATTTGGAGATAGTCATACACCGCATAATAAACCATTCAGACAGCAAACAGCATTTATTTAATACTCATGTGCAGAGTTGGTTGCCTAATACGTACTTCTTTAAAATGAATTTATAAGTAGGTATAGCTGATTTGCAAATTCTCGACTGTTGTGGTAAGATTAAAAAGAAATTATTAATTTTTCTAATAACAAATTTAAAAATCTTTATTTCCAACACAAAATGTGATTTAAATTTCAATAATATCCTACTATTTTTAAATTATAAGAACATAGGCAGAGCAAGCCAGTACTCGAGTACAAGTACTTAATTCTAACACTGTTATAAGTATATTTGGGGTAGGTAGGTACTCTGTACTTAGTACTTAATTCGACAGTTGTTTGTCGTACATCATACTCAAACCTGTGTTTAAGGACTATTAGCGACGTAGGATTTGTAATTCTTTACCTATAAAGAAAATTAAATCGTAAATTATTTACTTATGTTTAAATATTTATACAGGATGGTCCATACGAATTTATCGCAAAACCAATAGAAAATTTTCTTAAAACCTTTGATCGGTGGAGTCTATTTACTATCTATCGGTGGAGGTACGGTCCCTCAAAGTTCTAAAATAAAATTATTATTTTTTAATATCTGTGAAACGTGTTGAAAAAAAATTAGACAGCTACAGGCCTAGTGAACGTCATTCTTATATGGATTTATCAACGAATTTACATCTATAAAAATCTAATCAAATTAGAAAAAAATGTCTGTGTATAGTATCAATTATACAAGTTTTCTCTAGAGTGTATAATAGTTTATAAGTTTACAAGTTATAAAATATTTCTACCTGATACGTTTCATTATAACGTCTCCTGAACTTTAAACGCCATCTGCATACTGAGGAAATTGTAGTATATGCCATTATAAATATTATCACACTTGATATAATTCTCTTACGTATAATAATTACATCCAAAATCAACGCTTAACATGAATACCGCTGGGAAACTGGTCTCAAATGAAGGTGACGAATTTCATAACCGATTTGTTATAAGATTTAAACATAAACAAGTTTAGCATTAGCTTTCATAAAAATAATTATTTAACTGATTAAAGTGTTCATACTTAAAAGCAATGCAGGTAGTATACAGGGTGATCACTGAGTTTTGTTTTCATGGGTTGTTATAACGTTAAATGAAATTTACGCGGCTGGTGCGCTACACTGTCATCAATTTCTTTGAATATCTCAGAAACAAGACCAAACGCCGAAAAAAAAACAGAAGACGAAAAAGTTTCGAAATTAATCAGATCAAAGGGGTGTGTAGATGTTTTATTGAAATTATTTTTTTTTGTAGTTTTGAAATAAATTAAGAGGGGGGTAGCATACAAAATACACTTCTAAGAGGGGTAGGTAGTTCAAACTAAGAAGCTTATGTAAGATCATAAGGAGTGTTTGTGTTCCGAATTTCACTTAAATCGGATAAGTGGTTCAAAAGTTATGAGGGAAAAACGAGAAAAAGATTCCTACTTCAACGCCCTCTATATCGGAAACGATGCGTTTTAGGAAATAAGTTCACAAATGAACATTATTTTAACCTGTTCTATCGATTGCTGAAGTTATCAAGATTAGACCTGAATCACCCTGTATACTTACTGGATGAAACTCGTAATACTGCCTTAGCTAAAGAAAAATGCGATGATAACTCTTTTCATTATTAACTAAATACAGAGTACAACAGAAACAAGATTCATTCCTCTTGATAAAATAAACAATTAAGACGAGTTTAGTAAATATATATAGTTACTGGACCAAGTCCCTAGCTGAAAAATGTTACAAACTAGTAACTTTGTCAGTGATTATTCACATGTGTAGTAATGTTTCGTATTAGTAAATCAGTTTATAGTTCACAGTAAAATATGAAAACGGATCGAATCGAATTCCACTTGGAAATCTACTATCAAAATACTGATGAGCTGAAAAAATTTCCATAGCTTTTGAATTATTTAAACGGTATGAAAACTCTAAGACCTACACAATTTTTCATTGGAAAAGCTTATATCACGGAAAATGATAAAATATGGATTTTGGTAATTTCATAAAACACTTGTTTTAGTAACCTGGGCGAAAATAACGTACGAGTGTTACTATTAAAGGAATCTGGATTTACAGGAAGAACGTTAATATTTGATTCTTCAGCAATAGACTACTTATCTAATACAACAGATATCAGTGTAAGTATAGTATGTTCATTTTGTAACGCACGTTATAATATGTGGTTTTAAAACAACAGGTAGCTTCGTCCATAAAATTTCAAAAACTTACAGAAATGGTGTTTGGTTCAGTAAGTTTAAGATGCCATGAAACCTTTTTCCGAATACATAATTTGTCTCCAAATCGTATAATGTTTACACAGGTATGTTGTGGGGAATTGATCACATTTTTTACAGATAGGTAGGTATGTATCTAAATGGATTTCATATTGTTTAATGAATTAAACTTGTTTATATATTTACCAGAATCTGGAATCTACTTGATACATTATAACAACTTATTTTGAAAAAATAAATAACATTTATTTGTTTTTATAATCACATTAACTCAAATGTTATAAATATAAACTAATCAAATTTCTCAAAGTAAAAGAAAATATTAACTGAATTCTGACTCTGTAGAACTGAGCCTTTTTTAGATACCTCCTAAACCACTCGAGACGAAACAATGTAATTTGGAACAAAATATGATTATTTTATCTTTCCAATATAACTATTATAAAGGATATTTCCAAATCTTAGTTAGTTAAACTGTAGATATTGTTTCATCGACTTTTATTTTACAATGTAAAACTTCTCATACCTACTTTTCAATAGATTTCATAGTTTTGGAGTAAAATTTAATAAAAAATTATGTTGTGCGTTGAAAGTGTAACAGAATTTATGTAAGCAGCACACAATACATACGCAAGATGCATTTAAACAGTGATAATCTCTTTATTTGATGTGAACATATTAATTAAATACTGAATTTCTAGAGATTTTGTTTAAAAAAATTTCTTCTTATTTTGTAATTAGAAAATAAATATAATTCAGTTATTATGTCGATCAAATATTGCCATCTTGTACTTTTGTTGTATTGGTAGGTACTCCTATTTGTATTTTTAATTTTTAAGAAACTATTATTATTTTCCATATTTTTTTTATTGCGGGTTATGGAACAAATATCGTAAGTTATTTTATACAATATTGTTGTTTCAAAATGCAAAAATTTCTAAATAAGAAAAATTTTGCATTTATAAATAGTTTACAATTTAGAATTCAATTTTACTCTCATTAAATGATACAAGAACACTTTTCAACGTAAAATTGTGAGGAACAGTCGAAATCCAAAGTTTGAAATATCCCTGCTAAAATTTAGATATTATTTTCTGATCATTAATTCAAAACTAATCCAATTTATGTTTTGGAGATAGATATTTGGAAAGAAATACTTTCAGACATTCATTTCTAAGAGACTCTCGATGTGTTGTATAGGTTATATGTATAAAGAAGGTAAATTATATTCAACCAGTGAAAATTATTTTTCAGGTGTTTCCGTTTCCCGGTTCCAAAAGAATAGAATTTTGTGCTTTGGATCCACATTTATCATCTACCGTGAAGAATGTATTTTATTTAGAAACAGCACCTGATGACGTTACTTCGCGAAATAGTTCATTTGATTTAGGAATGCAATTGGGTAAATAAGTCAAAAAAATAAATAGGTATTAGAGCAACTATAAAATTTTTCTCTAGGAATTTGATGTGATTTTTTTTTAAAGAAACCAATAAAATATATAGCAATTCTTTACTATCTGTATAAATTAATCATGCTTGGTTGTAGTATTGATTTATAAAATCAATTTCTAATGCTTTGTCTATTTGTTCACATAAAAATCCATCTGTAAACAAGAATTTTATGGAATAGCATATCATTAAGTGAAATACGCTACATGTATGAAAGAGAAAATAGAACTGCAGTAATTTATTGCCTGATTTTTCAGACCAACAACTTTTTCATAATCAGTTTAATGTTCCAAACTCTTCAACTAGTACTATCGATTCAGGATATATGGAACAATCTTTTAATAGTTTTATAATTTCCAATAGAAACAGCTTCAACAGCGGTGAGTATGGCTTTAACTATCATATTCTGACATTTTTGTTATATTTTTAAAAATATATTTGTGACATTAAAAATAAATTAATGACAGTAAACACAAGTCAAGTGAAATATTGTTTTTTAGGTTTATCATTAAATCGCAGACAAAGTAAAATACCTAGAATAGAAACCAATACATTTTTAAGTGAACTAGATCTTTATTCCAGTGAAAATTATTCTAGCAAGGCTAAAACTTCATCTATACTGGGACTTGTAATAATTTTAACAGTTGCTAGCGATATTGACGAGTAAGTGTTATTCAAGAATGGTGTTTGTTTTTCATTAAACAAATGTAGCATATTAACTGATTTTTCAGAGATCCTAAGCACTATCTGAAACATATAGCTTTTGTTGAAGCTGTTATATTTCGTATAAGACGAAATATTGAAATCATTTTTAACAAACCATCTGTATTGCTATCTACGATAGTCGAAGTTTCTTATGAGTCAACTCAATGGCTACTTCATATGTTTCCTGACTTACAATTTAACAGCAACCAAATGAACAGTACTAGATGCAATCAGTTGAACAGGTATTCCGAAGAAATACACAGTGATCCACTCAAGTTAAAAATAGCTTCTTTAATGTTCAAGATAAATCGTCCAAAATTTTCATTGTTACCCAGCACAATTTTTCCAAAAAAATATATTGCACAATATAGAGCAGCTGCATCGCCTTATAGTGAAGCAAGATATGATTTTGACAAATTCTGTGAGCTACTAGAAACATTAGAGAATAGGGAATCAAATTTGTAAGTAACTTCTTTTGTATTCTTCCACAACAATTTTATTTATTTAATAATAATTATAGGTATTATTTCCAGAATTGGAGCAGTTTTTAATTTATTTGATTTACAGTACTAAATATTGTTGTAATAATTATTGCCAATAATAATAGTAATGACAGTTCCAAAATGTAAACGTTTGGAAAATTGTGAAATAAAAATTAATAGATACTTTTATATAGAATTCAACAAAATTAAAAAATTCAACAAATTATTTACTAAATGAATAGTTATCGAAATTTATGAAGTCAGAATTCGGTAAGATATACAGGGTGTCTGTGAAAGGTTGGGAAATCCCAGAGCTGGAGATACTGGTGACCAAAAAAAGACGATTGAGCTAAATATGCCTTATCCGAATGTAGCTGGTTTTAAAAATACAGGGCGTTCAATGCTAGAATTTTATTTTAAAACATCTCAATAACATTGAAACCTGTCGGAGTATTAAAAAAAAATTGGCACAATTATATTTTTTGGCACGGCAAATAAGAATTTTTAACTAATTTTGACGTCACTAGTAGAGGGCGCCACTTATGGCACAGCATGTTTCTTTTAAATGGCAGAACTTTTTTGCTGTTTAGTGTATTTATCTGTCTATTGAAACAACCGATTCGCCTACCTGTTATATCTGACAAAGGTATACCTTGTTGAAGTCGTTAGGAAATTTTTAGTTTTGAAATAATCGTATTTGAAATATTCAGTCCAGCGATTGAATACTGTTATCGTTTCAGATAAAGTGCCTTTTCTACAGAAAATACTGCAAAATGTTACTTGAAAAAGTTGTTCAGAACGGTAAATTATGGAGACGTGCAAAATTTCAAAAATTTCGGCCTTCTTTGATAAAATCTTTGTGCTTTGTTGAAAAATGGTTTCAAATTCAAACCTTGCCGATCTTCTTGAAAATTTGCACGTCTCCATAATTTACCGTTATGAACAACTTTTTCAAGTAACATTTTTCTGTATTTTCAGTAGAAAGGGCACTTTACCTGAAACGATAACAATTTTCAATCGCTGCACTGAATATTTCAAATACGATTATTTCAAAAGTGGTTACTCCTAACGACTTCAACATATATCTTTGTCAGATATAATAGGTAGGAGAATCGATTGTTTCAATAGACAGATGGATACACTAAACAGAAAAAAGTTCTGCCATTTAAAAGAAACATGCTGTGCCATAAGTGGCGCCCTCTACTAGTGACGTCAAAATTAGTTAAAAATTCTTATTTGCCGTGCCAAAAAACATAATTGTGCCAATTTTTGTTTAATACTCCGACAGGTTTCAAAGTTATTGAGATATTTCTAAATAAAATTCTAGCATTGAACGCCCTATATTTCTTAAACCAGCAACATTCGGATAAGGCATATTTGGCTCAATCGATTTTTTTTTGGTCACCAGTATCTCCAGCTCCGAGATTTCCCAACCTTTCACAGACACCCTGTATAAACGTGTCGAAATAAGTAAATAAAGAATTCTTGAAATATGATAAAATGTAGTGTCTACTTGAAAATGTTTCATTATATTTGAAAAATCATGTTAGGATTTAATTCTGTGTAAAATTATTTTAATTCAAATTAAGAACATTTTTTACCTTTTAACGAATAGCCTTGAAAACATGTTTCAAGGATATATACTGACCAATCTATTTTGAATAATTTTATTTTACAGCTTTCTAAGTACTATAATAACAGCTACATTAACTTATCACTTGGGATGGATAACTACTTGTTTCTCCTGTTCATTCTTTAATAAAGATCATGTAAATATAAGTTCTTATAACAGTTTATGGAGACAAATAACTGAATTATATGGAGCTCACGGATATCCCATAAAATCCGCACAAACGATAATAAATGGATCAAATCAAATCGGTATAATTTCGAGGGTACTTCAGTTCATACATTATTTTATTAGAAGTTCTACAGTTGCACATAGTTGTCTCGAAAGAATTAATGTGATCAATGATAACGAAACAGCTGATACAATTTGTTTAAGATACAAATTTTCTGGAAATTATTTAACACAACATTCCGAACAGCCATTTCTTTTAAAACATGGAGTGAAGTCAGCATTACATAAGTCAAAAGTTTGTACGTCCAATCTTTCAGAGTTATCAAAGGACGAGATTTATGAGGAAAATTATTTATCATCCCCAAGAAAAGTAACATTTCTTTTAGGGGAAAATGAAGAACTTATCAATTTAAAATCGAACCTTACAACTTTGGGTTCGTCTAAGATGAATTATTTTACAGAACATTCCAATTCCAATGCAGTGCTTCATGATTTATGCGATCATACAAAACAAAAGCATTTGGAAATAATTAATAAATTTAATAAAGAACATTCCAAAAATAAAACTCTAAATATAAATGAAGAAAAAGTATTAGATTTTGATAATAATAACGAAATAGCCATCTCACACTATCATTTTGAAGACACAAATAAGCAAGTACCATATGGAAATAAAAAGCAAAGGATATGCCATGAAATTACGAAAATGAAAATTTTTTCGTTCCCTCTGCCGAGGTAAGGACTAAACATTTTTCTTATAAAGCTTCTACTTGCAGGTTAGTTAATCAGAAAGCGTCATTTTTTCAGAATATCTTATAGATATAAAAGAAACTATCAAATGTACTTACTTCATAGATAACAACAAAATTAAATAAGATACAGTTTTTTACTGTATTGTATTACACAACACACAATACAATACAGTAAATTAAATACAATACAATTAAATACAATTTTTCTATAATTCCTATTAATGAAGTCATTATGTATAAGTTATATAATATTAAGTATCCAGATACATATTCTACGTTTCTATGTGGATGTACTTTGTAAAGTAAAAGACGATTGGTTAAATGAGAATATGAAAAATATATAAAAGGATTTAAATAACGTGAGTAGTTACGGTATTTTTCTACATAGTCACTATGTTGTACGTAACAGTTTTTTTGCTTTTACAAATTTTCCCCTGGGATTCTAGCAAATTTTGGACTTTTCTCTAATGCTAAGGCATAGGAAGAGGTGGTACTCGTTGGTTAATTCTATAGAGTGGATAATGATAAATCTGTATGATCTCAGCATCCTCCCTTCATTGATACAAAACTGGCTGATAAGGCCATTTGTCAAATCTCAAATTACACTATTTGCTTAATTTTTATGAAGCGCATTTATGATATACGGTCAACTAGAAATTTCTAAGTCTAACTACTTTTAAAATTAACAACGTGCTCTTAAAAGCATATATATTATATTAATGATAGATTTAATTATAGTGAATTTATTAACACTAATTAATGTGCTGAAATGAGTGGTGCAAAAATGCAGCCGTAAGTTCTAAACGAAGTAGTTACTAGCAGCTAGATTTGTCAGATAATGTAGATAGGTCCTTAAGTAACTAAAAAATATGTATTTATTATGTTACAAAATTAATAATAAAATGGTTTTGCATTTTTAAATTTTAGTTAATTCAAATTTTGATTACTAAATTATACAGGGTGGGTAAACAAATCTTCAAATTTATTCTTTCTGACTTTAAATATTGAAAATTTTATATGAGTGTAAAAATACCTAAAAAATATTCTAGTTAAGATCTTCATGAGAAAGCTACGGATCCAATGCAGTGACGTAAAGTCAAATTATAAGGGAAATTTGTAAGTGTCCACTAACCCCAATTTCACATAATAGCTATAAAAATAATTAAGTAGGCTGATGTTCAGTTTATAAAAATTTTTATTCTTACACTACACACATTACAATTACATATTAATTTCAGTAGCTTTATTAGAATTCTTCATAAGAAGGTATATTATAAATTATTATTAATAAACTGATTTTATATAAATGTTATTATAAACATATTTATTTGTTTTCCGTTTTCCAAGAAATATGTCGCCCTTCACTGTTTTTTGCCGTGCACAAATTTCGCGCATTGGGATTGCAGAGTAAATTGTCTGTGCATTTTATCGTTACATTGAGACATTTGGGTCCAATGCAATATCTAAATTTCGATTGAATAGAAACTGCAGTCCTAACGGCGCTGATGGCCCTCCTACGCTTCGTATTCTAAATGCAAGTATACGGTAACGAGCGCAACCCGACATACTATATTCTCAATTTAAGTATTTAAAAGGCTTTAGAGGTGACAGAAAATGCTAAATGACTCCATTACAATATCAAAAGTGACAGAATGACTATACAAAAATTACAAAACTGTGTATATATTTAAACCTATTTATACATTTTTTCATTTGTTTTTTATAACCCACGGACCTTTACTTTACCACTGATGTAGATGCAGGTTGAGACCAATTTGATCATTTGTATACATTTGAAATATTGTTGCTTACAGTTCACTAAGAAAATCAAATGCAAGACATTTCGAAATATACAGAATTATAAGTACCAAATCTTAGTAATATTGGCTTGTAGTTGTATAATACGTATTAAATACTATAACACGACTGGCAAATTATTTTGCCTCAGTTGCTTAGAGAATGTGAACTTTATAATATTTATTGTTTTTATATACAATGTTTGAGTTTAATGATGTTTGAATTTTTTACAGTTCAAAATTAAGTAATATATTTAAAACAGCAAGTGCTTCTACTTTAAAAAGTGATACAGTGAGAAAATATGTGCCAGACATGGTAGTGCAAGGAACTAGTATGCCTGAAAAAGATTGTATATTAAAATTAAAGAAAGATCTTTATTTAACAAGGCAGATTTATTTTTTTGATGGATTTGTGGATGAATCTGTAGCAATTGTTGGTAATGTAGACAAATGGTAAGAAAAAGCCCGGCGTAGGACTAATATTTTTAGTATTGGTTAATAGTTGGTTAACTAATTGCTTTAATTATTTAATTTTATTTATTCAATTTAATTAATAATTCTATGTAATTTTGAGAAATTGTTTTAAGCGATTAATATTAATATTATTAGTGATTATTCTCTATTTTCATGCTAAACCACGTCTCTTGAATACTCAATATGGTTTAATTTCTAGTCGGTCTACAGCAGCTAACCTTAAGTGTCACAATTTATAACAAATACTATGGACAAGGGTGGTCAAACTGATATATACGGATCTATCTTAAGCCTTTGATAGGTTTGAACTCTTGTTATACAAATTATCCAACCTTGTATACATGCATTGGATTTTCATAAGATTTTAATTTCATATTTAAGCAAAGAATCTGGAAATGTCTGGTAACGCAGTTATAAATCAATTGATATGCTAGCGACATCAGGAGTTCTGTAGGGATCTGTACTTGGTCCTCTCTTATTTACAATATTTATGAAAGACATATTTAATAGCATTCAAATACATGCCCCATGGGCGAAGTTGGGAGGGGGGAACGTATTAGCTCCCCCAAAAATATTCAAAAACATAACACACATTTCAGAACCGAAATTAATAAATTTATTTTTATAGCTCCCCCCCTAATTTGATTACCTAACTTCGCCCATGACATGCCCTCTTATATACTGATGATTACAAAGTCTTTACATCTTTTCCATATTCTTCTTCTTCTTCTTTCTCTTACATATTCAATACTATTTATAGTAAGAATTGTTAAAAATTCAGTTCTGGTGCCAAATGAGCAAATTACTGTTAAATTTATCTAAGTGGAATGTTATGAGTTTTACCGTTGAGTGAATCTTATTCACTCAACGGTTTTACTAAGAAAATTGCTTCTATTGTCTTTTATCCCACATACTGAACAGGCAGTATTTAATACCTACAAAATTATATCTACCTTTAATTTTCTTTTTAACTCGTTTGTCAGACCAAAATTGGAATATGGCAATATTATTTGGTTCACATAAATAATTTATAAATCATTCATAGAAAATATGCTAAACATCTTAGTTTTAGACTTGATTTAGCCACATTTCGCAGTTACTGTTCAGTATTATTTTTATATAAATTGTTGTGTGCGGTCACTGATTCTCCAGATATTTTGAGTAATTTTCATTTGAGTATTCCTTGTATCAAATTATTTATCATGCACTTTTTTATTTGCCAACTTCAAGAACAGACGTATATATTCTCCTGTTTGCATTTATTATGAGTTATCAAGCATATTTTTGACATTTTAGCTGTAGCACAGCTGCTATAAAGTTTGCATGTATATTGTCTTTTTTTCAACTTAATTTTCTTTACCCTTGTTTTTATTTTTCTAAAGTTTGTATCCAAATTTAAATATTTATTGTTATTTTTTATAGGCACCAATTTTTTACAGCTTAATTATTTGAATAGTTAATCAAGTCTTAATCAGTATCAAAATAGCGTCAGCTTTGGTTGTAAAAGCCATTTACATTTCTCAGTACCTTGCTTCTAAATACGAATATGAATAGTACTTATACCTACTAGTAAATTTAAATTATGTTTCAGGGATGTTGAAATAGTCTCCAGCTGCGCTAGTATTAACCGAAAATCAATAGGAATGAAATTAGATGCATCATCATTAGTTGCTAACATGTTAGAAGTTTTACTGCAAATGTGGAATTTGCATTTTTGCAAAAAATATGTAAGTATAATATTTTTTACGTTTAATCTTACAAAAAAAAGTTATATCATCCATTTATTTGAATAAAAATTCAGTGTGATTTTCACACCATCCGAATATTTAATATATGGATCGACAAATTGTGATCGTGCAAGTTGTTAATTATATAAGCTGCCAAATATGAAAAAAATATATATATTTTTCAGTTTTATGTAATTTTATAGCTCGATTTTAGTTTGTTACATAAATACGCAAGCTTAGTGTTTTTATATAGAACCTTGGGGAATACCATTAACTACTACTCTACACTGTGACATTAGCATTGAAGAACCTGTTTTTATTGATTTTTTTTTAATTTGATATGTGGTATTTGACCCATAAGAGGGTTCTGTACAAAAAAATTTAATTAAACTGATTGTACTATAATTTATTATTGGCAATTAGTATTTCTAAACCTTTGTTTTTAGAAAAAAGGTTTCTGAGTTTATAGCATATCTAAACGGCAGATAACAAATATTTATGATAAAATTGTTAAAAAAATATATTTTTTCACAGTACCCATCGATTTGACAAAACTTATACGACTTTTTTCCCATTCAATATTTTTTCCTTTCTTACATCATTAATAAAATTTGTAAGTATATCAAAATAACAAAGCGACTATTTGTTAATTTTTATAAAATTAAAAATAAAATCACTCTGTTCTTCAACTACTTCATATTTACGTGTATATCAAATCTAAATTAATATATGGAAATGCGAACATTTTTATGAAAAAGGACTTTTCACAAAAAAAAAGAAACTTGGTTCTCTTCAGGCGAATAGAATTTTTTTTTTAATTATTTTTTATTTATTTTACAATCTTTTCTATAGTACCTATATAATTTTGAATTTATTTCACTAATAATAAGATACAGCAAATATAATTTATGTTTTGTTCTAGAGTGGCACACATATTGAACAAAGACTTTTGGAAATATGCATCCGTTCTTACGCATTGGGACAACTTCTCCTTCACACAGAAATGTGTACAATGGATCTGCTAACTGCAACTCTGCACCTCGAAATAAACGATATACCTCTACTGATGTCAATAGCCTCAGTAATTTCTCCGCAAGTGACCAAAAGATATGGGCTTTCATTTCAATAATTTTGTATCTACAATTAACTTTTATATTGTGTCCATTTCTTGTATTAATAAATATTTCAATTTATAAAGCTGATCAGTATTATAAACTTGTTATGTGGAAACATATTCAATATAATTACCTATAGATACTAAAATAATTTCATAACTCTGTCTAAAGTATACCTAAAAGTAAGCATGTAGCGAGTTTCAGGATTTTTTAGACATGTTCCAAAACCATGTAAGTAGTAAGTATAGTATGTATAGAATAGTTAAAAAATAAAGGTTGTAAGTACAAAAATCTGGTCTATAACTAAATGCAGAAAAATTAACTAAATGTATGTCGCTGCTAAAAGGCTCCCTAAAGAATAGAAGCCTTTAAAGAATGTTTTGTTTCTTTTTTTGGGACAATTCGGACTCTTTTACAGATATTTCTGTGAAAGTGGGTATTTTTTTACAGAAAAAAATTATTTATTATTATACTTAAAATATATAGAAGTCGCTTGAACACCTTTAACAATCTTTATTTTTTGCAATATTGCTGTTACCCATGCAAACAAACAAAATTTCACTTAATACCTAAATAAGGCCATGCCTATAAACGAAACTTTCTAGTGATCCAAGAGAGAACTTTTATTTGCAATAAATGATTATAGATATACAAATCATGAATATATAGACTAAGTCAAGCTGCTAGGAGTTTGCAATAATAATGCTCCAGCTGCAACCTGTCTTTATCGTATAGTTTCCTCAGTAGGTGTCATCCAGACGATATATCACTGAGAGCTGTTGAGATCAATCGTCTTAAAATTGGAAAAGTTAATTCAAACCAACCTTCGAAAACTCACATGACCACAAGAAAACTAATAATGATGTTCAGTAATATCCTTCCACATGCGTTCGTGTTATAAAACATTTCAATATCCTCATAGTACCATAAATAGATCTATGAAGAGGACGTCCAGATTAACCATAAGCATAAGACTAATGGGGTCATGTCCTAGGGAAGCCAAACTCTCAAGTCAAGAAAATCATTTATTTGAAATAATAGGAGATATTTGCTATAGAGCTAGTCATCCTAGGATTAAAGTCTAGTAGCTTCAATATACATTTTTTTAGGTTGAAAAATTACAAAAGCTACTGTAAAGAAACTGGAATTCCAACAATAAATCAACTTTTTTCACGGGTAGGTTTGTTTAACAAAATTGTTTCTATTATGATAGCAACGTAACCTTTCCGGGGCCTACTTAATATAGATATTTTTCTGGGAATAATCAATATCTACTACACTATAATGGCTAGAAGATATTTCCTTTAGTGAACACACTTTTTCATGAATTATGTAGGTATTGATGACAATATTACTTCACACGCACATAAAAAAAGTAGTTTGTTCGGAAGATTTCTCAGAAACGGATGCTATGTCGTAAATTTTATTCAGAATTTAATTTGAGCATATACAGGCCGCAACAAAAAGACGAGGTTTTTTTCCCGAAAATTGTAACACCCTGTGGGGTGCAGCTGCTACAGTCGCTGTTGCTAACTGGAGTCACACCGTAGCCTCATCTTTTGTGAATATTTTGTTGTTTTAATCACGACATTATCTCTGTTTTTATTGGAGATACACTGTTTTAAAACGAACGCTTCGGGAAAAGGCTTCGTAGGCAGAAATTTCTACTCCTAAATAATCAAGGCGGCATAGGCGGAAACGGATTGATTGTTTGAAATATGACAATTAAGCGTTTGTCAACGGTTGTCAAATTAAAAAAATGCCATTATCTGCAACACATGTTGTTGATCTGCGAATTGCACTTCAGGAAAAAATTGATGCAATTCCACAATGATTTGTTACAAACCTTATTGATTCGATGCCACGTCGATTGAATTAAGCCATTTTGAAGCGAGGAGGACTAGATATAAGTTCCTTAAAATTTGTTTATTTTTTAAAATGTCAATTGTTTTCACATTATATCTACGTTTTGAGTTTTTTCCGGCGCGTTCGTTTTAAAACAGGGTATCTCCAATAAATACAGGGATAATATCGTGATTAAAAAAACAAAATGTTCACAAAAGATGAGGATACAATGTCCCTCCAGTTAGCAACAGAGGCTGTAGATGTTGCACCCCACAGGGTGTTACAAATTTCGGGAAAAAGACTTCGTCTTTTTGTTGCGCCCCGTATATGCTCAAATTAAATTCCGATCCGTTCCTAAAAATCAATGTACAATTTAAAAAAAAGATCATCGAAATCAAATTAGCGGTTCGCGAGGAATCCAACTTTAAAATTGGGGATAGTTTTTAATGGCCGGTTTTTTTACCAGTGAGTGTATATCTAACTCCAATTGTTTATAATACAAAAATAATATTTAATTTAAATTTTTTGATCCTCACTTTCTAACAACCGCCCAACAAATATCAGACATCATGTTTACAATCTATCGTCCTTGACATCCACGCACCATATTCTTTACAACTTGGTTAGCTATCCTCCTAGAATCCTTGAGAATAAATAATAACTTCAAGTCAACCATCTCATTCTGAAGTTTTAAATCATATTGAAGACTACTTCTTAGTAGTTTAACAACTCCTTAAAAGCTAAATCATAACATGTTTTTTCTTTAGAAATTACATTGGTGATTTGTTTTCCAAATATCTGAAGCATTTTCCATCTTTATTCAGAGGCTTCACAAAATGTTTCATGAGAATAGTTTTACAAGACCTTTTATTTTCACGTTTGCAGTAGTTAACACAATCTCTATTGTCTCCCGTATCTAGGCATAAGTAGCAAAGTGGCTTAGTGATATGTCAAAAATGATGATAACATTGTTGCAGAACCACGAAGATATTGCCTCCACGACCTTGTATTAAACTTGCTAGTAGTAGATAGTATACGTCTAGTAGAGTACGGTAATTTTTCAGCATTCAGGAGTTCGACGGAGCGCATAAGAGTGTCTGCTTGCAATGCATTAAAAAGTTTAAAAAGTTGCTGTCCAGGAATATTGATTCATTGCTCCTTGTGCCACTATTTTTTAGTTCGACCCTAATGCAGAAATCAATTTTTATATATACCACTTACATTCGAATTATCGTCAACATCTGGAAAGTAGTGTGAAAATTTTGGCCCTATTATATAGTACACATGGCATTGTCAAGAACTATTTGCCACTCGAAACGTTCACTTTTAAACACTTTTTTTAGAGTTAGAAAATGTTGAAATACGCTGACACTAACCATAAGTTGATATTGGTTAATTTCATAAATAATGCTGAAAATTATTTTCATAAGCTAATAACCTCTAAGCTTTAAGTGGTGAAAATTATCTATATATCTAAGGATTCTAGGCATCTGTTTCATTTTTTCGCTTGCAGCAAAAACACACTGTTTAAGATTATACACACCCATACCCATATACATGCACACACGCATTATATTGTCGTGGTTTTCGTGGATCACGTCATCGCCGCATTTTTCATTAAAAAATGTCATGTCAAACATCGTTAGTCAGTCGAGCTTAGGTCTTCAGCCTGATGAGATGTGGCTAGGCACACAAGTAAATATACTAATCGTAGTCAGTTATTCCTTTATCTTCACAGTCTTGGGTGACGTATCTTTGAGGTAGCCGTGCGATAGAGATGGGACTTTTAGTTCATTTTGGTGAATTCATTCTATCAGTCTCATTCACCTAAGAGAATCATTCACTTGAGTAATTCATTTGATTCAGTATGGTCGAGAATTGTATTTTTGTAATTCGACCACCGATCGTTCAGTCTCGACGTTCAATATCGGAGTTTGCTTACAACGGCACTGTTTCATGACTCGCGTGGTATCGTAATTTAGAGGCATAGGTATAACATACAATGCTTTCGAGATTATTTAGATTAAAACATTTATAGGTAAGCATTTAAATATAGGTAATAAAATATAATTTTAGGTGTGAAAATATTGTATTAAATTAACAAAAGAAGTAATATTTAAAATAAAAAAAAAACTAATTTCATAAATAAATTCTAAACATTAAAAAATTCGCGTTTAAAAACAAAATTTTAGAAATTTTGTCTAATTTTAATCGAGGTCGTTTTCTGTACTCTGCTTTAGAAAATATTCTGTCGCAAGACACCGAACTAGCCATTCTATATAGGTGATCCGACTCAAAGCGGTCATTAAGTCACATCTCTGATACCGTCTACGTCTAATCGTCAGCTGCAATTTTTCATTTAATTCAGTGAACTACTGAATAAGTATAGAAGGACTGAATTTGACTCGTCTGAATTACATTGCTAAATTTTTTAGAATCATCGTTGCTTTTAGTTCACAGAGAATGATTCAGTCCGACAAGAAGGAATGATTCATTTCATTCAGTGAAGTGAATAGTTCGTTTGTACTAGTTCGTTCGCGAACTACCCATCTCTACCGATGTAATTCGTTTAGAAGAGCGCCTCCGGGGATATGATGCCCAATGTGGGGCTTTAGGTATTGGTTTCCACTATGTGGAGTGCTTGGAAGAGCCCTGATTGCTGGGCTAGTCGGGGTAAGGAAGTGCGTTTGCAAAATCAGAGATGAAGAAATGGGGAATGGTGTCCAACATTTAACATCATGTTTTGGAACATTATGAACAATAACAACTTATAAGGAATAGTCTCGACGGGGGTGGTGGCTGTGGATGTTAAAAATGGTGAACAAGGGAAGGTATGCGTGGAATCGTATGAAGTAAAAGAGAAAGCACGAATGAGGGATGCCAAGGTACCGGACGTAAAGATTGAACGCCATCGATACCGCCATGCGTGAAGACAAACTCTTTCCTGTACGAACAGCCAAGGTGACCTGACGAACCACAGGTAGAAGACAGAGCAGCATCGATGCGTACAAAACGCCGTGGGAAAAAAAAAGGACATAGTCACATAAGAATAGCAGGTACTTAGAGAAGATACAAATTATAATGCAGAAATAACAGTAACATTATAAATTAGGTACCTATAAAATATTTATTTGCATTTAATAATAATAATAATAATAATAAATTCAATATATTACAAAACAATTTTATCTTTTTCTTTCTCACTTCTAAGGTATGCAGTATATGACGTTAACAAATCATCCATTTTGTATCCTTGCGATGTTTCACATAAAACTTTAGTTTTCCTCATAATATTACCGATAGTAAGATGGAAATATGTGTTTCCTGATGACCAATTACTCAACTCGGAATATTCATGGGTAGCTAAAATATCCTGCAAAATAATAATAATTTTTATTATTTCCTTCTGTATCATAGTTTTATTAAATACAAGGTTCATCCAGGATCTAATACTCGTTTGCCATTTGCAGCAAATAAAGCAAATTAATAGACCGTGACGGTTATACTGACAAAGTTTCAGATTTTAAATAATACTATCACGGAATTTGCCCCACTCACACCCAAATCGACGACTGTGGTACCGCGAATTACTAAGATTGCCCCGATCGCCCCTACACGATTCTGTTAAAAATTTGCAAATAGTAAGTAAAAAATTACAGTGTACTTACTTTGGTCTGAGGGTGAATAATATTAACTCCTCGTTTATTAATAGCAATAATTATAATTTCAGGATAAGTCGGCTCAGTAGTTTGTTTAACTTCAAAGAATGTGGAACCAAATGTCGGCCACTTAAATATAGTCTTTAAGAACATGGTTTTAGCATCTTCGCTATTTAGTTTAGTATTTCTATATTCAGCTAGAATCAGTTTCTTCCAATCCGATGCACTTGCTGCTCTAACAATATCTATCGGAATTACTTCTTTCAGATTATGCTGAATTGCAGATTGTACGTCTGATATATTGTCTTCATACCGAGCTATTAGTATGAGTGCAGCTAACTTGATAGCATCTTGCTTGCTACATTTGTGGTAACCTTTAAGATATTTAGGAACTTCTTGATGGTAGTGGAATATATGATCAGCATTTGGATCTCTCTCTGGAACGGTATTAACCCAAAGCTTCTTCATGAAAAATACTTGATACTGAGCTTGAATTGGTGCAGCGCCTAAAAATGATTGACAGAAAAGTAATATTTATTTTCTACGGATTTAATGATGATTTAAGTAATTATTTTTATTTCCAAATAATGTCTACACAATTTTTTTATACCACTAATTTTTAAATCAACATTAACACATCATGTACGATGTTTTATCGCATGTCTTGCAACGCTGTCGCATAAAATTTAGGCGGTTAAATGGTAAAAAGTCGAAGTTAACTGTCATAACTGCCGTTATTGGCCAAAAAACAAACCAATAATGTTTCATGAAATACATACCAAGTATCCAGATGACTAAAAAATGTACATACTCGCGGCAAGAATTCAGACAACTTATTCAATCAAATCTTATTCAATCAAAATATTTAAGAAACTGCAACTGAAAGTAATAAAACTACATACCTACTACACTAAATGTTTGCATTATATATTGCACTAAATTGCAAAAAATGATTGTTTTAAACGCAACCAAATATCGAAAATTATGTTAAGAATAAAAACAACTGCGTAACGTCAACTTTGATGTAAGAAGTCTGAATTGTTGGCGACTGTTGCGACTACATAAGACTTTAAATTTTGTTTCAAGAAAAATAAAAATCTGTTTATTTTGAATAAAGTATTCAGAAGATTGAAGAAAATCAACATTAATTCCTTTCTCATTGACGTTATAGTAACTTTTATCAAATTCAAAACTAACACAACTGTCTGATTTAATTTTTTATGCCATGATTAAAAGCGAAAAATAAGTTGGCAGAAAGCAGTTTCATATTACATATAACATACCGCAAAAAAGCCCTAGTACGGCACAGTACTTTAAAAACCCATTTTATTCGTATTTTGCTATAGTTATTTGAAGATTCTATTTTTTCTTCTTTGGCGTTTAAAGAAACAATTACATTACTTTTGGGAGTAATTTTCAGTTGAGCAGATCTTTGAAAAATACACTAATAAAGAAATAAATATAAAATACATACTTCCCCAACTTGGTTTACTGGCTCTCATCCAACTGATAAGTTCACCTAAGAAATCATAGAAGAATGCATTTCCAGGTATAGAAAATACTTTATCAGATATTGCTACGAATAAGCTAAATCCATCTGTCGACTGTAAACCCAATCTTAAACCAATAATTTTACATAGATCCATAGCTCTTGTCATGGAATCAACTTCAAATGCTTCATCAGTATCATCTGGGAAGTACACCTTATGGAATATTTCCATGCTTTTGTGTTGAATAGCCTCTACTTCGATGGAATACGGTGGGAACTTTCTTGGGCCTACTTTCTGAGTTCTTTGCAATCTTTGAAGACAGTGTTCAGTGAATGGGTGTTGTCTCGATTTTAAGAATTTTTGTAACTCCGTAAGTAAAAGTGTGCTAGGTAGAAACAAACCAGTAATTAAGTACATTAGTTCCCAGCCACGTTCCTCGCTTAAAGATAAACGATTGAATGTTAATTGTTTCATAATTTGGCAATATACTTCGTCCTTCAGCAAATCATTTTTCAGAGCTTCACCAAATATCTGGTCAGTATATTCATTACTGAATTTAGCTTTGGGTGCTGGCAAGTCACCCATATATTTAAGAATAGCTGTAAATACATCACAAGCTTCTTTGCTCGCTATTTCATCTGATAATAATTTTTGCAACAGTGGCCTATAAATTGGCTCGTTAGTATATTTCCATAGTTTCTCGTATGATGATCTACGAGCGGCTTGTAAAACAGATTTTTTACTTATAGTCAATTTTCCACCACTTCTAAAGTTCTCTTCCGCATATTGCGCCAACGTGTATAATTTATTGCGCTGTAATGTACTCATTATTGGCGTAGATTGTTTTTCAATAACATATCCTTCCTTCTTAAACGCAGTTAAAATATCTGAAGGAGGTCTTACTAAGGTAGGTATAATGTATATACATTCTGTAGGAAAATCTCCCATTTTGCCGTTGCATTCTCCGTAACCCCAAGTAGTGGTCATTAATTTTTCGCCATTTAAATCATGTTTTAAAGTAATAAGATCGCCCTTTTTAAATGATAAAAATGATTCTGCACTTGTTGGATGTTTAAAGTCCTGAATTGCCACACAATATAAAGACCGTTTTCTTAAGCCATCTATTATATACTGAACAAGTGACGAAAGGTTTTGAGCGTCTAAGGTGAGGAAAACGTATTCTTCTTTTCTAACGGTATGTAAAATGAACTTCGTAGTTTGTGGTGTGCGTTCATATGTTGCAAAAGATACATCTGCATATGTTAGCTCCAAGAGAATTTGTTCTTGGTCGTCTATCATAAATATTCCAGATCCATTTATGGCTATAATCATTGTTTTTTTAGGAAGTTCAGGCCCAGAAATTTGAATTACTTCATAGAACTTGGAGAAAAGAATGGGCCAAGTCGATTTAGCATATTTTACAATGAATTCTTTGGCTTTTGTGCCTGACATACGCTGCTTAACACACAGAAGATTGGAGAAAGCATTTATAATATTACTCTCCCATTCATCTAAATTGTTCTGAAGTTGTTTTACCAAATAAGTAGGCATATATTCCCCAATTCTTGTATGAAGGACATTTTTGTTTATTTGTGGTCCGTTTTCTATATAATATTGTGTGGCAATTAATGAAGTTATATCAGTTTCGACATTAAAACGATATTCTCCAGCCTTAATACCTCTTATTATTTGGTGGTAAATGAGATTAGTAGCCACTGAATCTTCAGCGGGATCGTGCCAAGGCGTAAACATTTCTTTCCGTAAAAATAATCTCCAAGGACAGTTTCTCTCATGCTGACCTTGTTCTTTAGCATATTGTTCACACTGTGAAATAGCGTCCATTACATGATCATTTTCGCTTCCTAACGACATTACTTTGTCATAAAGAGTTATAAACAGTGAGAATCCAAATACATCTTGAAGGCTTAAAGTTGATGCTATTTGAATAACGATTTCCTCAGAAGTTGTGGCAGAATCCACTTCAACTGTCTGAATTGTGCCATCCATTAAAGTAATTTCCAGGTTTATGGGATCCTTATTTTTTGTCGCCATTAGCTCTAGCCAACTTGGTGGTTGTGTACGTGCTCCATTTTGGAAAGTACGATTCAGTCTTCCTTCGCAATACGGCGCGTAGCCTGGAGGACCAGATCTAATAAAGGCTCTCAAGTAATTGATAAATCTTTCGGAAGGTGGGAAGCAGCCAACACACAGTGACATTAAAATCCATCCTCGCGCGTAAGAAGATTTTATGTAATTATTAGTTAACTGTTTACATAACATTGCAAATATTTCATCCCTGTAAATAAAATGAATAAATATTTTCTTTTAAGAACTAATTTAATAATACCGTAATTCTGGACGTAATATACCATGACCGATAATAAAATGTAACTTTTCTAAATTATTGCTCCTGCGATTATGTAACCAGTCGTTATAACTATCAGCTGCGTAAGTGTCTTCTACTAAACCTTTTCTCACATCTTCTAGCAGTTTATTTTTTCGTTTCAGTGTCATACTTATCATTTTTTGTCTTTCAGATTTTTTCAACGATGACTTCTTTTCGTGCATTATAATCTCCTAAAAATAAAATATATGTTATGTTATACTTAAAGAAAGTAAAGTCGGGGACACATTGATCTGATGCCATGCCACGCCACGCTTGTGATGCAACGTCAGAAGGATCTGGCACCGTGTATTCTTATGTATTGTGTGCTCTGACGCTACACCACGTCACGCCATGCGACGCCATTCGACGTGTTGTGAATCCCGACTTGTTAGATTTTCATCATATCGCATGGTGTAACGTGGTGTCGCGTGGTAACAGTGTGCACCTGAATTTCATGTACATTTCATGTGCACATAAAATGACAGACAAAATTGATAAAATTTTGTTAATGTTAGATGGACAAATAGGAATAGTTAAATAATTAATGTATAACTGAACAAAATCAAGTGGAATATATAAATCATCATTGTTTATTCAAATTTATATTACATGAAATGTTTACTTTATTTCAAATTAATCTCCGTTTTTTACATTTGGAGTGCTCATCGAGGTGATGTGGCGTTGGTGGCTCGCAGTTTCTACTTTCTCAGTTTTCTCAGTGCCTCCAGTTTCTCCTGCTTCTTAATTCTCTTCAACCGATAATTCAACTGTTAAAAAATCATCTAAAACAATATCAATAGGTTCACCAACACCTCAAGTTCGACCTTCGCAAGTGGTAAAAGTGATCGTACAGCTTGAACACACTTCGACAATTACAAGAGATTATCTGAATAATGCGCTGCTTCTTTTTCAGTGTTACTGGCACTAAACCGTTGATACTGCTTTTCCAACCCCATTCCGTTGGTTCCATGAATTTCTTTCCAGCTCTACATTGGATGATAAACTGTACACACTCTGCCGTACGGCTACACAGAAATTGTATTATGCATTAACCAGTGCCAGTGATAAAATGCAACGTAACCAAGCATCGCATGGCGGGGTAACAGTGTACACACAGAGCACACATGTCACGTTACGTCGGGTGGCGTAGCGTGGCATCAAAACAATGTGCTCCCGGCTTTAAAGTCGCGTCACGTAAATATAATTGTTGATTCAAGTGTCACATTTTTTCAATATTTTCACAACTACTAGAGAAAGAGAAAATTTACTTTTTGTATTAGGTACAGCCAAAACTAAAACTAAAACATAAGAAGCTGTCTACTAGTAGTTTTTTCAGTGAGCTATAGTGGTAATTAACAATACAGGGTGATTCACAATTTATCAAAAAAAAAAAAAAAATAGGGAATAGATGTAAAAAAGGAAAAATAATAGACGTAGACATTTTTTTGTAAATCCTTATAGTCTCCGAGAAAAAAATTATTGAATTTGTAGTTCTTTCAACCCGTACATCGCTGAGCTGCTGTAGTCTCTATCTTCATCAGAATCTATTACGAATAATGAAATCCGATTTTAGTATTAAGGTGTTTGCGATAGTGCTGACATTAGTTTTTCAAGTCTCAAAAATGGCTTACGTGTTGCAACTCGGAGTAGATGGATATCGTTTTAATTTATGGAGAAGTAAGACAAAATGCTTTAGCAGCTTCTCCTCTGTACGCAGAACGATTTTCTGATAGACATGTATCAAATGCAGCTACTTATACCGCGGTAGTGCAACGACACCAGAGAATTTATAATCGAATCATGGAAGAAATGGAAGTAGACCAAGTCCAAGTCGTACTGCAGAAGCTAAAGAACACATTTTAGAGATTGTTGAAAAGAATACTAGAATAAATACCAGGAAAATCACTCAACAAGTACAAGGAATGTCAATGACTCAATTATATCCGTACCATGTACAGTGTGTCCAGGCATTTATACCAAGAGATTATTCCTTACGAATTAAATTTTATGAATGGTTGCTTCAACAAAATGATCAAAATACCAGATTCACGACTGACGTGTTAGTTACAGATGAAACTATTTTTATATATTATAATAGTCATGTTTGGAATTTTGAAAATCTGCACGGGATCATTTCCAACAACGCTTTTCCTTAAATGTTTGGATAGGGATTGTCGATGGTCACTTGATTGGACCATTCATATAACCAAATCGATTAAATGGAATTCAGTATCTCAAGTTCCTTCGAAATGATCTGTCTGAACTTCTGTAATATATGCCCTTAGCTGATCGACTCAGAATGTGGTTCTTGCCTCATTTTCGACAAAATATTCAGGAGCATCTTAATGAAGTTCAAGAGTTATGATGGATTGGATGAGGAGGATCTGTACCATGGCCGCCATTTTTTTTGTGAGGATATTTAAAAAATAAAGGGTATTGTACTAAAGTGGAATTGATGATTTACGCGAACCTATCATAGTTGCTGCCAATAAATTCGAAACGGACAAGAACCAGAAACATTTGTGTTCGTTCTTACCTGTGGGTAAGACGCTCCCAAATGTGTTTACACGGTGGACGGTGGACAAAATTATGAACAGTTGGTATGTTAAATTATTTTATTAAAACTACAAATTAATTTAATTAATTAATAATAAAAAGAGCGGCAAAAGCAATTGAATTTACTGATACAAAATAGGTGTTATAAATTTTTTTTTTTCTTGGGAAATTCTTTCAATTTTTTGTAATTTTTTTTGCACACTGCGACCGCTCACTGCTTGATTTGCCTTGTGCAAGGTCAGGTTTTACAGTGGACTAGTACCGTGCAGAAGTGTATTTTTAAATCATTTTTAAATAGCCCTTCTTGTTTATTTTTACAAAATTGTAAAAGTCCCCTGCATATATTCAATATTTTTTTGGATAAGTTCTGAATCACCCTGTATAAGGGTTAAGGTCTCGGAAAAAAGTTTAATAACATAATTGCAACAAAAGAAGCATTCCTTTGTGAAAATCTTAATCTTGTTCCCACCTCGTTTAGCATTTTTTTTTATAATCGCAAATGATATCTTAAACGTGCACGGAAATCAATAGTCTTGTGGCGACTTGTTTTAACTTACCTATTGCTTTTAATCAAATCATCGATATCTAGCCCACTGTAGTAATAAACCAACCTAAATGCTACGATTAAATATTTCCTCTAAACAGACTACTCTACATCGCTCTTTGGCAAAAAATGGCAGGAAAATTATTAAATTATGTTGCTATAAAAACGCTTACTAAGAAATTGTGTCCTATTTTTTGATATAGTTGCTGAATCTGCTTTGCAACATGCTCACATTTTTTATATTTGCATATAAATTGTTTCCAATCGATAGTTCTACCGTCTAAAACTTCCGTCTGCTGAAATTGCTTCGAAATTCATAAAAATAGAAACACATACCTGCAACCCAGGCGAAGATTCAGATCTGGAATTTGGATATAGGATTTACTCATGCACTAAAACGGTATATTATAAGTAAATAGGAACCAGAGAACTATTAACAACCAGTTTCTTCAGAAGAAGTAAATCTCGAAACATTAAGAAACCTAAATCGAAGACTTGATAATTAATTCGGAAATTGTTCAACTGCATATTTTAATCAACCTTGAACCACTCTTACTTTTTATATGTAAATTTCCAATTTGGCAACTAAGACAAGTCTGAGATGTATCTGACTAACCAGAAAATAAGAATCAATCATTAAATATTCTTTTTATCTCGTATGTCTTTATGGCACCGAAAAATATTCAAAAAGAAACAAATGGAGGCTCGGGGTACTATCGAAACACCTGGAAGTTCACTAAAAAAGAAGAGGTATTGGTGCCTTTTATCATACTCTCCTTATACCTATATCAAATATGCTACGCTATGAAATTTGAGGTGTTGCAATATCTACGTTGGATCTTTCAAAGACCATTGGAAATTCAAGTGCAAAAGTTTTCAGATGATATCAGGTAATTAGGGCGGTTGATTAAAAATTGAAGCGGGAAATGTAAATAGAATCAACAAGATTATGTATGTGTTATGAAGCAAAAATAAGATGTAACCAATTTTTTTACTAATGTAAACATCCTTAGACCGCCAATAAAAAATTAAATTGGCATTTAGAGGTTTAATAAAGGTTGCACACTTAAATGAATGTGACTCAATTATTATACGCATCTACTGCGAACTACAATTTTGGAAACCGAAAACAGATGAAGTACGATCAAGATTATTGATCATTTTATGAAAATTATAGTATAAATGTAAATTAGAATTAAACGATTTAGGTAGATTTCTATTCAAAATATTATGTTAACAAATTTACCGAATATTTATGTTTACTTCATGCCTTATTATCAATTTATTTAGGTACATATTTGCTGAAATTGAAATGTTGAAATTAAATACTTACTTGATATTCTTTTCTATTCGTGAAACTCCTAGTTAAAGTTTGCGAAACTTTTGTCATGACGGATTCATTGTCTTTTATAGGATTGTCAAATTTAGGTTCTGGATAATCACCCATAAATCTCAGTATTGTTAACCATAGTGCTTGTGCTGCAATGACATCATCGGGAGTAGGTAGGTAATGCAAAGAATCCTTTAAAGGCTTTTTAGAATATTGGTAATTGGCACTTCTAGCGAAGTATGTAGCAGCGTACTTCCGGAAACTGTATTCTTGCATATCACTATCATCAGAATTTATGGATCCAGTTCGCATCACAATGCTGTTTTCTCTGTTTATGAGATTCTAAAATGGAGTTATAATTCTCTAATTTAATTTATATATATATATTAGAATTTAGGAACAACTAATGAACATTTCGATTAGATCCAATATTTATTAAAAAGTTTTATATTTTGACTCAGTTTATTGTCTCCATTATTTCTTTAAGACTAAATGTCTTTCCCATAGAACAAGACCCATCAAATTAAATATAATATTAATATCACTCTGCAGAAACAGAATAGAAAAATAGATTATTGAAATCTTTTATAAATAAATCAGTTTTGGGTCTCAACGCAACAATGTTTTCAAAAATAAGATTAAAATGTTAAGATCTTTAAGACCTTTTGTATGTATATTTTTTCTCAAAAATATATTAACAGAAATAATCTCTACTCAGAATATCATTAGATTATTCTGCACAATACAAATGATGTTTATTCTATTAGTACTGTTAAATGAAATATACATATTTTGTAGTGGATTATAATACTATTAATAATGATAACCTTTATTATTCATCGAAATTTTTAAAGTTATTCCAGGCCTGATAAAATATATTTATATGCAAAGATACGTACTTTATTTTCCAGAAGCGAAGGTGTATTTGGAGGTAAAAAATCAAAGACTTCATCGATCACTTTTTCCGCTCTCTTATTTTCTTCTTCGATAGCATTGAGCTTAGCCACATATTCACGGTTGCACTCTGCAAGACGCTGTTGCATCAATCTTTCAGCTTCCACTTTGTAGTTTTTCTCTCCTTTTTTCTTAAGATCTTGCTCGTCCACCTTTCTCTGCTTGATAATAGAATATATAAGACCAAATTGGTTTTTATGCCTCACTAAATAGCCTCTACACAACGCTTGAACGTTTACAATATTCTTTCGTATTTTACTGTAAAAGAAGGTTAGTTGTCTGGACATAATGGTGGCTTGAAGTCTCTGATATCCATTCTTCATAACCAAATATCTGGAGCGGTAGCCTCGAGCTCTGAAATGTTTCTGAATAGTAATTGCGGCTTGTCGTAGTTTCAAGTAGCGCCGTCTATAAATCCATCCTTTTATCGCCTTCTGAATAGTTTTGATATACTTATCCAAAATTTTGCTTCTCAATTCTTCTAAAAGTTCATTGTCTTGGTGCTTCAAAAATATCTTTGTGTGGCCAAGCTGATAATTTTGTTCATCTTTAAATATTTCTGTGCATATTTTAGAAGTCGATGTTTTGCAGTCTCCTTTACTGGAAGGCTGTATGCGTTTTCCCAAAAATCTAAATCTATCTACAAAGTCTTTATATGTATATCGAATAGGATAACCTGCTTGACGTATTCTAGCTGTTTCCATCATACCAGAATATCTCAATTGTCTGGTACATAGGTTCCTGTCAAATACCTGTAAAAGTATGCCATTACTTCTTGAAATGGACATACAGGGTGTTTGTAAGTTTGTAAATAAGTGCTAAATATTTTAGGGGGTAGTTGTCTAACGTTATTTTGCGAAAAAAGTTCATATGAACGTATGTCGCAATATGCTTCGTTTCCGAGATACATAGTGTTTAACTTTTAATTTTTTATTTATTTTTATTAATTATTTCAAAGAGTTTTAAAGATATTGACTAGAAATTTGAAGCACGCTTTGGAGGAATAAATGTGCATATTTTGGAGTGATCCGAATATTTCTACTTGCACCAGTGACGTTCGTGCGAGGATGCTACGACTTTTTTTTATAAAAAAAATGGTACACCACTGACTTTTTCCCGTGTTGATATTTTTTTTGAAATCCGCCATCAATTCTGATGATATGGTATCTTCAATTTTTTTCGTAGAATGCACCGTTTTTGAAGAAAAATATAAAACATACTTTATTGCAATTTTTGTATTTTTAATTTCTATTAATACATTATCTAGTAGGTTGCTGTCAATATTTCTAAATAAAATAAAATTTGTTTACTACAAAATTAATGTCAATAAGTGAATAATTTATATGTCTTAAAAAAAGGAATAGAAAATTTTACAATTGCGAAAATGGCAGATATGCATTTTGCCTATGGTCGAAGTAATGGAAATGCTCTGCAAGTTCGACGACTGAATGCTGAGTTGTATCAAGAACATAGGATACCTCATCACACAATATTTGCTCGCCTTCACCAACGTTTTTGTGGAAATGATATATTTATGAAACCAACTGCTGGCTGTGGGCGCCCTCGAGAAGTACGAATTGTGCAACTAGAAGAAACAGTTCTCTATATCGTCAGTTTGGAACAAGACAGTCTTAACTCAAGATTTTCATTTTTCAAGATTTAGTGGTGTATCAACTTCAAATATTGCATATTTTTATGTGTAAAAGAGTTACAAAGGTTACAAGTGAGCTTTGCTTAATAACCGTCGAATGGCGCTGTGTTGAAATGTCGCATCTCCAACATTGGTTTTGTGCTTTAGACCACAACTACTTAGTATACTGTGCTTTAGACAAAACTGGCACAATTAGTCGTGCTGTGACGTTTAATGAGATGAGATGAGCAAATTTTGGAAAAGAGTGTCACAAGTCAAAATAATATCAATAAGAAACTAGTTTCTTTTTGTGTATTTATATGCAAAACTGTCACATCTTTAAATAGACCAGTCATTCTCATGAGCTAAGTACCTTTTTTGTTCCGATTTCATACAATAAACCGTAATATTTTGCGCAGTATTATAAATATTTTTATAATAATCTTTAAAATTGTATTATTTTAGTCTACTTTAATAAAATAATTTAGTTTATTAGAAATGTATTTCATTTTATTACCTAAACTCATGTTGAAAAACTCACAACTCGGAATTATTTAACAAAAATAACAATAACAAAGTGCCAAAAACCAAAGTAAACAAAATTTTTTATTAAAAATACCAGGAACTATCCACACAAACATTTTAACATGACTCAAACATTATATACTTATTTATTTTCCAATATTCAGAGTAATATTATTTATAAAACTTTACCAAGCTCTCCTGAAAATTTACATTTTTTGAGTTATGACAGTCTTGTTCCAAACTGATGATATGTATAGCATGTATAGTTTCGGAGTCACCTGAAACTAGCACTCGAACAATTGCCTGTAAGCACATATTCAATGTAAGCAACTTCACCGTATTTAAAATTCTAAAAGAGCAGCAACTGTATCCGTTTCATATTCAATGTGTACAGGCGTTTCTCCCTTGAGACTTTTTATCGCGTCTAGTTTTTTACCAACTATTTTCTTATATTATATTTTAACTGAAAATTGCCTCAAAAATATCTTTTTTAAATGTCTGTATATTACATGCTGCTCTACAAATACAAAATTAATAAAATTGCGGCTTTGATTGGATGTAAAAATGTAAAAATTTACGGAAAATTTCCATTTTCCTTCGACTTTAGAATAAGGGAAATCTGTTATAGAAATGATAATTAGATAATTTGATTTGACTACTAATTTGCGCTTTAATGATATATAATTTTATTTGCGGAAATTTTTTATAAGGAAAATATTGAGGAAAATCATTTACATATTCATGTTTTTTAGGGTTTTGTGAACAATCGACGGTTAATTAGTATTAGTATTCATGTTTTTTGAGTTTTGTGAATAAATGAATGTTATTCAAGTTATAAAAAGTAAGTGGATATGTAGCATTTTTAAAAATTGAGCGCGTTCGCGTATATTATATCCACATAGTTGTTTGTTATATAAATATAAATGTTAAATAAAAATCATGTGACTTTGTAAGAATTATATATGTATTTAAAAGTTAAGGTATCTTTTGTGGCAATATTACGGCGGATAATGATTTTTATGTTGAAACTATTTATTTGAAAAATCTCCATATTCTAATTTTATATAATTAATGAATTTATCCATCGGATCTAGACTGTTTTTCTTACAATGGCGTCTGCACAAGCATTCACAGACTTGGTCTGCAAATTCGTCCGGTGGAATATGTTGACCTTTTTGAATTTTTTTGCAGCCGACTACAACGACTCGATCCGTTGGGTATGAATACCGTCTTCAGCAACGAATATAACACTATTATAAACAGTCTAATGCCATATTTAGTGAATCTCTCATATGTTTTCCACATACCCAAATGGATAATAGACCCTTTCTCTACATGTTGTTCCAAAAGGAGAATTAACGTGCCTGCATCCCTTTTATTTTCATTCTTAAGTCTTCAGCAATCATTCCGAATACCCAGGGACCTTAAACTACACTTCCTCTGTTATATTTTCTTTTACCAAATTTGGATTTTTGTGTTCAGAAATACGTTTAGAATTCAAAAATAAAAATTGGTAACATTTTTCCGCTTTTCTACATTTTTTCCGCGGGAAAATTTTAATGTGTCTGTGCTCAGAGAGGCCTCTGAATACTATTTGTTATTTGTTTTTTTTTTCATAGCTGATTTCCCTTAAACGAAACTTGACCCATAGATTCTTTATGTAACCGCACAAAATCCTAATTTTTTAAATGGCGTTTTGTTTACTGACGAGGAAAATTTTTCAAGAGATTCTATACGAAATTTTCATAACAATCACTTATGGGCTGATGAAAAACCACATGGATTTTTTCAAGGTTATTTTCAACATGAATTTTCAGTAAATGTATGGTTTGGACGGAGTACTTAATGATTATTTAATTGGTCCATATTTCCTCCCATTACTATTAAATGGCGAATCTTGTCACTTCCTACAGGAAGAGTTACCTGCTCTTCTTGCAGAAGTTCTTCTTCTGCTCAGATATAATTTATGGTTCATGCTGTGGTGCCCCAGTCTATTTTAGCATTCGCGACTTAGATGCAGTATATCCAAATCATTGGATAGGTAGGGCAGGTACGCAACAATGGCCGCTCTCCGGATTTAAATCCCTTAGATTTTTGCATTTGGGATGTTCTTAAGTCATTAGTTTACCCAATCCTGTCGAAAATGTTGAAAACCTGATGAATCGAATTACAGTTGGCTGTGAGACAATAAGAAATACAGTAGGACCATTTCAGCGAATACGATAGTCAATGAGGCGTATCATATAAAACAATAACCCAAAATAACAGTAATAAAAATATTTTTTAATAGTTGTAAACCTAGGTCATTTTCAACATCTGTTATAGGTTTGCGACTATTAAAAAGTATTTTTATTACTGTTGTTTTGGGTTATTGTTTTGGTTTAATGTTTCTATATTAGATAATACAATTTTTTTAAATATTCAAGAGAAGAAAATTAAAAGATTAAAAGGAATAAAAGGGCCTCTGAGGCCGGTTTTCGGCCCCTTTTGTTTTTTTTTTTTGAAAAACAAATTTTTTTTTTCGCCAGTAAGTATAGGTCATAAACAGTCGATTTGACTCTAAACGAACCTCATATACCCCCCCCCTTTTCACTCCACAGTCCTATTACCCCCACAGTCCCTATGATAAAATTAAGGTAGCATAAACGCCTTGTAAGAGACTAACTATTTGCCAGACTACTACCCTTGACTACTGCCCTTTTACATATTAATTCACTCATACCCTGCCCCCCCAAACAGTACCCTTCCCCCCCTGATTTTATTGAAACTACTCTTAGCGTTACCCAGAAACAACGACGTGGACGTGGGGTATTTGTTTCTTTTGGGGTGCTTTATAAATAAAAATCAGCGGGGGGGGGTACTGTTTGGTGGGAGGTATGAGTGAATTAATATGTAAAAGGGCTCAAGGGTAGTAGTCTAGCAAATAGTTAGTCACTTACAAGGCGTTTATGCTACCCTATTATTTTATTATAGGGACTGTGGAGGGAATAGGACTGTGGAGTGAATAAGGGGGGGGGGGATTTAAGGTTCCGTTTATGACCTATACTTACTGGCGAAAAAAAAATTTTTTTTTTGAAAAAAAAACATAAGGGGCCGAAAACCGGCCTGAGAGACCCTCTTCCTTTGACATCAATCGAAGAATTGTTTTACCCACATTTATATCAACTTTTTATTTTCAATCTTTAATTGCATTTTTCCTTTGACCATAATAACACTAGTAAAAGAGACTTTTCAATAAACGATTAACAAAACCTACAATAAAATATGTTTTATTTTTTGCCTCAAAAACGGTGCATTCTACGAAAAAAATGGAAGAGATCAATTTGATTCAGAATTGATGGCGAATTTCTAAAAAAAATGTTGAAGCATTCTCGCACGAACGTTACTGGTGCAACTAGAAATATTCGGATTACCCCAAAAAATGCACATTTATTCCTCCAAAGCGTGTTTCAAATTTCGAGTCAATATCTTTAAAATTCTTTGAAATCATTAATAAAGATAAATTAAAATTTAAACACTCTGTATCTCGGAAATGAAGCATATTGCGACATACGTTTATATGAACTTTTCTTCTGCAACCACCCCCTAAAATATTTCGCACTTATTTACAAACACCCTGTATAAAGTTAAATTACTAATGAATTATTGATATATAAAAACAAGTGACTTATTTTCGATTAATTTACCTGTGGTTTCTTATCTTCGTTTGGTTTGATACACCTTATAAAAAAAGGATGACATGCCCCCAATGTTTTCATTAACAATTCCAAAGAAGATCGAAATTGTGAGGAAAGCGTAACCATTTTTTTAGATTTTGAATCTGAATTAACTTCATTTTTAAAAATCGTAGCCAACGTATGATTTTTGGCATTTTCTACCAAATTTTTCAAATCCTGACTAAATGAATCTCTATTTTTCTCCAAAAATCCTGAAAATTACATAGTCCATAAACATTAATTATAACCACAATATCAAAAGATTATTAATAAATGACATAAATTATAAATGGATGCCTTCCGTAAAACGAAATATACTACTATAAGATCAGATTATAACAGTAAATAGCAAACACTAATTTTTCGGTATGCGTTCCCAAAAATGTATATTTGAGAATACAAAATAGTCTGCAATTCGGAATAATCATGGAAACTTTACCGTGATTTTTTATTTTTATTTATGTCATTTGAAACATCAATCGTAATACAAAACAAAATGAATTAATGAGGCACACCACCAATACAAAAATCAATCGTTTTTATTTATTTAAGTCAGTCGATAAAACGTTTGGTATATGGAACGAACTCTATCTATAGATGATTGTAAAATAAATGTATGTCTCAACCAACAAATTCTAACCCTTAGAAAGAGTTTTGTGAATGTAATAATATATTACTTTCAGCTGTAGCCAACAACTAGATAAAGAACTACCAATATTACCAATTTGATAAGGACAGAATATACTCACGTATACCCAAAGAGGCACAACGGCAGTGACAGTAACAGGATATATTTTGACATATATTTTACTCTGTACGTAAAAGTGATATTTTATAGTTTACTCAGTATTTAAGTCTCACAGTTTTCAATATTTATGTAATTACAAATATTGTAGAATATTACCCAATGAATTTATTTCTTTCAATGCGAATTTTAAAAATACCATGCCTTGTTAGAAAACGCGCACGCTAATGACCGCCGCATCCAACTACCTACTATTTCTAAACTCTCGTCGATGACGCCCAATCGTATCGACAATTTGTGTCCGTTGTGAACAGCTGTTTTGTTTATGTAGTTTCGCAAACAAAGCCTGAAAAATCTCCTTCTAGGGGTAGAATTCGTTGGTGTCACCTTTTTCATATGAGAAGCCAATCATTTAATGGATAGTCCCTATCGGAGGATTTGATCTGATAGAAACAAAAGCTGGTATCCGTTTTTGATTTATGTGTATCAGCAAATCCAAAGAAAAGCGACGTCCCAAGTTAAAATCATTATTAAATGACGAGTTTGATACCACTAACAGACATATCTAATCAGAGTTAAATTTGAATCAATTAAATCCATTCAATTTAATCCTGCGATTTCGAACCGACTATGTCCCACAACTGAAAAATTAATTAGGGTAACTAAAGTATTAAATTTTAAAATTATTGTTGTTCAGAACATTCTGCTGTTCAAAAAAAAAAGATATCTGCTTCTGTTCTCCGGAAAATTCAAAAAACCAAAAAATGTTCTGGACGACCCACGTTTGGAAATTCAATTTTTTCCATATGCTGAATTGTGCTAGTTGTTCTGAACACTGTGCTGTTTAAAGAAATTTAATATCTACCTCCGTTCTTCGGAAAATAAGAAAAACATTTTGGCGCGATCTTAATAAGCCCCACATTTTTTTCGAAAATTAAAAAACGAGGTTTGTTGAATTGTGCTAATTGTTCCGAACATTGTGCCGTTCAAAAAAAATTTAATATCTACCATTGGAAACTGCAAAAAAACGGAAACTTCCCACGGAGGCAGATATTAAATTTCTTTAAAAGCCACAATATTCGAAACAACTAACGCAATTCAGTACAACCACGTTTTTTAATTTTCGAAAAAAATGGGGAGCTCAGAAGAATTTTTCCTTTATTTTTAAATTTATCAAAAAATCGAGGACTTAGTTCATGCTTATAAATACTTTGACATCACCTGGATATTCTTCCGCCAATTTATTGTCAATTTACATCTGTCAGTGGTTGCGCGGTTTAAGGTGTCAGTACTTGAATCGATGTGGCTAGACTGTTGTGGGTTCGATCCCCGCGGCAGGTAGACCGTATAATAGCCACATTCGTGTAGACGATTGGCATCCTCTCTACGATTTTACTGGTTTAATTATTTAATTTGGTACTTACCAGGTACGTCATAGAAAACTTCACCAGCGAAATGCTGAATACCAAATGCGGGAGTCATATCTGACTTCGGTTTGAGATATAAAGATTTCTTATTATGTTGATTGTGCAATTTAGATAACAAAGAGAAATCTGTTCCTTTTGGAAACTTTGACTCTTCATCAATTAAGGCAAATATATTTAGTGATTTTGCACCCAGCAGATCCAAAACATCTTGATTATCCACGAATGATATGTTTGACCAACTGATCCCTTCGTTAGCGTAGTATTCTTGTTCTATTTTAAAGATGTGATTGACAAAAAACTGTTGTAAGTTTTCATTTGCGTAATTAATACACAATTGTTCAAAACTATTTATATCAAATTTTTCAAAGCCGAATATATCCAAAACCCCTATACTTCGATTTTTTGACATTCTAGTGTTCGATATAACGGAATTAATTTTATCTACAATCATAATGAATAATTGCCCATATATTCCTTTTACGAATGCGTTTCTTGATTCGGATGCTTGTTCTTTTGATAAATGAGATACCACTTGATCACCGTGAGCAAAAATTGTTTTTTTAGTGAGCGCCTCACTTAAATCGAATTTATTTACACCTAACAATTTCGAAATTCTTTCATTGAGTGCAATGTCCACTATTTCAGAAGTATCTGTATGATTAGAGGCTCCACTTTTGAACTTCACATTACCAAGGTGTAAAATTGCTGCAAGCAATGAGAAAATGTCAGATATGTCCTTGTCAGAAAAATTTAATACCTTAAAGGCAGCCATAATATCAGAAAATTCATTTTTCTCGTCTCTGCCTTGGCAAGTTAAAGTTCGGCCCCCATTGAGATAAACATAAGCGTCGGCATCAGCAAGATCTAATTTTTTTTTCTCTTCTTTAGACAATCCACTCAACAAACTGTAAAAAATGTGATAGTTTCTTTCGCCATCACTCTGGGATACTAAACGGCTTTTTTCCAACAGATATTGTTCTATTTTCGCTCCCTCGATAGTTCCCATTTTATTGAAATGTACATCGATATACTTTCCAAAGCGAGATGAATTGTCATTTTTTATAGTTTTAGCATTCCCGAAAGCCTCTAAGATTGGATTTGCTTCTATTATTTGTTGTTCTATCCAAGAATGTTGCCCACTTGTCGATGCTAAGTACTGAAGAATTAATTTAGTACTTTCCGTTTTTCCTGCCCCACTCTCGCCACTAAAACAATAGAAATTCGTTAATTATGTACAATTTTTATTTACTGTATAAAAATATAGCCTAAGAGCACGTAAAAAAATAAATGATTTTGTTTACAAAATCATTTTGACAAATGACAAGACAAGCTAGTTTTTATAATGTCTGTAATCATGAGGAAGAGTTCCATATAACTAAGATATACATACAGGATGTTCTATTTAATAAAGCCAAAATTTCTATATTTTCACAAATTTGCGATGTTTACTACATAGACATAGGTACGCTACATAGACTAAAATATAGATAAACTGAAACACACTATGCATTCGCAGAAAAAAAATCTGAAGTCATTATTATTTGTTTGCATTAAAATATCACATATAAGCTTGAATTAAAGAATGTTTTTTCTCAAGAGTTATTTACTTCAGCATAATGATTTGATTCCGATAAACAGGTAATGAAGTGGAGAATTTTTTAATTGGTTTAAATTGGCAGTCCAATTTTTGGAAATATTGAAAAATGTTTTAAATAGGAAAGGATCGTAAAATGTTGCATTGATTTGTAAAAAAAAATTCATTTCTTATACATAAATCAACTGGCTTAAGACATAGTTACTCAGAAATTGCTTAACAATAATTCAAGAAAATTCAATAACTGATTCCATTTATTTCCTTCATTATATGTAAATACTTTGAATTCTTTAGTCTATTTGGAATTATAGTGTTAAAATTTTCGACATAGTACTTTCCGTGTCGTCACTTTTAATTGAACATTCTGTAAAATATTTAATTGCGTATCATACAACCTTATTATAATGGAAATAAAATATCTACCACTCAAATAAATCTTTATCTTATAAACAACAAAATACTAGGTGATATATGCTACAGGGACAGGGGTGGCCAACCCGTGGCCCGCGGGCCGCATGCGGCCCTCCGGTTGTTTGTTGTGGCCCGCGAAACTGGGTCAAATGAACATAAATATTTAATTTTTAATAAAACAGAAAATGTATAAATTAAACTTATTGTACAGATCACCAAATGAACATTATATCATGAGGCGTTCATATCATAATGTTACTATGGGAGTATCTCAGTACATTGACGGAACTATCGTTACAATTCATTTCATGTTTGTATTAAAGCTGATTTTAAAACGCGCGCGCTAAGCGGGATGTGGGCGATCAGGGGAGTGCTTGGATGTATATCGCGGGCTGCGGGGCAGGTATAATAATGCGTCGCCAGACCAGCCTTCGGGAAGCTATATGTGTTATTCTGTAGTTTCGTTCTACTATCGCCACTATCGCCACTGCGCTGCGCCTGGAGAGTGTGGTTGACGTTAAAATACATATTTATTATATTTATAATAAGAGTTCAAGCTACTTTAAGAAAGAATCCTGTCTACCATATCGATTATGTAGGTAAGTAAGTAGATCCAGTTTTTATCTCCTCATCGTACAAATATTTAAAATATTTTAAAACTATTGTCCAATATTATCTGAGCTCAGCACTGACTCTTTGTATGAGGACCTAGTTTAAAATTTAGTACAAAATAAAAAGTTTTTCTTTAGCATTATGTATTAGTATTATCGGTGCTGTTTTATTCTTTTTAGTTAAAAACGAAGACCTACCATGGCTTCAACTATACTCGCGTCAAGAATTCAAACGACTTACGTCATACGAACAATTGAATAATTCATTATATTTTTGGAAATTGGAATATATTGAAGATAATTTGAAAAGTCGAGCATCCGAGTTTATATTTTATGCTCCAGCATTGGATGAAAGCAAAAATATGGTAGATACTGCCCAAGTGGCAATTTTTATCAGGGGTGTTGATGCCCAGTTTAAAAAGATAGAAGAATTAGCGGCACTGTATCCACTTAAGAACACGACTTAAGTCACGAGATTTATTAGAGGCAGTTACATCGACATTGAATAGGTTTTCATTACAACTTCACAACTTATCTGGCTTGACAACAGATGACGTCAGTTCCAAGAATTTCTAAAATCTTTGGACTAGATTATGATGACGTTACATTTTATGCAGACCCGTGCCAAAATGTTGAAAAGAGTGTTTGATTTGCAGCAAGAAATACAATTATTCTTTGAAAGCAAGTCAAAAAGTATCCCAGAGTTTGAAGACAGAGTGTAGGTTTGTACCTTCGCGTTCCTGGTCGATATAACAAGCCACCTAAATGACGTTAATACTCGTTTACAAGGAAAAAATTAATTAATAACTTATATAATCTTATTTCGGCATTTCAAACGAAACTTCGCCTTTGGGAACAACAGTTGACACAAAAACCTGTACTCACTTTCCTGCATTATCATTGCAATCAGACATGACACAGAGGCGGCGAATAAATACGCGTCTTTGATCGCCGACTTGAACCTTGAATTTGAAAACCGATTTCAGGATTTTAAAAACATCATGTACTGTTTTGTGCATTTGCAACGTCATTCGCTGTAGACGTGAATTTATTACCAGGAAGATTATAAATGGAACATTGTGAAATGTGTTGTGATACGCAGTTAAAGGAAAAATTTCATCAAGTTAGTTTAGGTTGGTTGTTGATGGTTTCACTATTTGTAAACACTTATGCGTGTCAGCAGCTTTTTAGTCGCATGAAACACATGAAATCACAAGTGTGAACACGAATTACTGATGTTCATTTGGAAAACTGTTTGCGTGTAGCAACAACATCAGTCGAAATCAATATTGATGCACATAGTACGGCAAAACAAAGTCAGGCGTCTCACTAAAATATTTTTAAATGATCTAATAAATATGTTTGATTCTCAGATATGTTTTATTTTCTTAAAAAAATAAATAAAATAAAATAAATAAATACACGTATACCTATTTCTTGTTTTCTTTTACATTAAAGCCGGTTGTCTGCTTTTGACCACGATCTCACCTGCTGGGAAGGATTGCTTTATTATAACAAAAAAAAAAATAGAAAAAGTATATTTGCTTTAAAAAAAACAGGTATAAATTAGATGTGGGGCCCGACTGGAAATATCATTTCCGAAATTTGGCCCGGCTACTGAAAACGTTGGCGACTCCTGTGCTAAGATACGAAAAATGAAAGATCTGATTCAGAATTCAATTTTAAGCAAATAAAGACGAAATAACAAGAAAGGGTAGATTATGTAAACAAATTCATTTTAATGGAAGTGATATTTAGGCGCAGTCCAGTTGTGTGGTTTGCTAGAAGGCCAACTCTGAATACACAGAATTATTATTTCTGGGGTCACATAAAATAAATGCAGATACAAAATTATGAATACTGCGTATCAAATTTGTACTAATCAAAACATTACCGCAGTTCAAATTCATTGATTCAACGTTGCCAGAGTGCCAGCGACGGAGTGCTGGTGGTGGTATACTATTCGAATATAACCTTCAATGTAAAATAATATGTTCTTTTTGTCAACCCCTTACGTTGATTAAATAAATGATTTTGTTTATAAGGCCTATTGCTACTAACTTAAATTTAAAAACTGGCATCCTTGATTTCGGAAAAGATATCTCTTACTTAAAATTAGTTTCTGAATTAGGTGAAATCAAGCGTTATTCTTGAATCACGAACTTTGTTTTCTATGCTGCGTCAAGATCACTGAACTGCAGAACAGAAAAAATACCCAATGAGAAATACGAAAATATTGTCACGGAATTTGCCCCACTCACACCCAAATCGACGGCTGTGGTACCGCGAATTACTAAGATTGCCCCGACGCCCCTACACGATTCCGTTAAACAAACAAAATGCCGTGGATCGAGACGGGACTAGAACATTTGAGAAACGACGAGAAGCGTTCGAGAGATGCTAGAAAATAGATCTAGAGATGCTAGAATATACCTGGAATATTCGTTGGGTCTATAAAAGAAAAATAAACGGCCGATTAAGTTAGTCTTGTATAAGTCTTGTATTACAGTCTGAATTGAAGTGTTTAGTTGGAGATATCAAAGTGATTTAGATAGCGATTAATTAAATAAGTGTTTAGTTGAGTTCTAATTAGTGTTCAGTAGTGTACTGCGTATAGTTAATAAAGAAGTAATTAATTAACGGATTGTGTTTTTCTGGCAGTAGTAAAATTCGGATTGGGAAATCCGTGACAATTTGGTGTCAGAAGTGGGATTCGAACCCACGCCCACAAAGTGGATTTAACTGAAAGTTTGAGGAGCTTTCTGGAACCCTGTGCGTGGGTGGAATAAAGACCCAAGTGTGACATATCACCGCACTCGTCGTAACTTAAGGAAGTGAACGGTGCTATTTGCGAAGGACATTCTCGAACATTCTAGAACTTTGTACACGAGTGAGACAAAGACCCAAGTGTGACATATCACCGCACTCGTCGTGACTTAAGGAAGTGAACGGTGCTATTTGCGAAGGACATTCTCGAACATTCTAGAACTTTATACCAAAGTGAGACAAAGACCCAAGTGTGGCATATCACCGCACTCGTCGTGACTTAAGGAAGTGAACGGTGCTATTTGCAAAGGACATTCTCGAACATTCTAGAACTTTATACCGAAGTGAGACAAAGACCCAAGTGTGGCATATCACTGCACTCGTTTCATTGTAAGGAAGTCAACGGTGACATTTACAAACAGATTCCTGGACATTCTAGAACATTCTAAAGAAAATAGAGTGAATGCCTGTAACTAGAAGCCAAGTCAATATGGATGTACAAATGGCAAAACTGCTAGAAATGATGCAAACAATGCAAAAGAAAATGGAAGACCAGGCGAAGACGATGCAAGAGAAATTAGAAGAGCAGGGACATAAAATGGAAGACCTGGCGAAGACGATGCAAGAGAAATTAGAAGAGCAGTCACATAGAGTTGAGACACAAGTAGAAGAGAAACTGTTAGCACAAAAAAAGGAGATAGACGAAGAAATAAACTTGGTTAGAGAAACCTGCGAAGAGCTTCGACATAAGCTGGACAAAATAAGAAAGGATGGCGTAATCAAATCAGAAGGACCTGTTATCCGAACTCAGAAAACGAAACCCCCTGAATTCGACGGCAAGGTCTCCTGGAATGTCTATTTGCGCCAGTTTGAAGCAGCAGCTGCCGCAAACGAATGGTCTGATTGTGAGAAAGCTACTGCTCTGATAGTTGCTCTACGAGGGGAAGCTCTTGACGTCTTACAAGGAGTTCCTGCTGGACAGCAGAGTAACTACGACATTCTAAAACAGCATATGGAAATGAGATATGGGGATAAGCACCTGCAGCAAGTTTACCAGGCACAATTAAAAAATCGTCACCAACAGAATGGAGAGAATTTACAGCATTTTGAGACCGATGTTGCCCGACTGGTTCGATTGGCTTATCCAACAGCACCGTCCGAATTCTTAGACCAGCTGTCCATCCAAGTTTTTACCGATGGCCTAAGAGATTGCGAAACCCAGCAGGCATTACGACTCGCCAGACCTAAAACGTTGAACGACGCTCTTTCGCATGCACTGGAATTCGAGGCAGCAAAGATGGCATCTGGTAGGCATGTTAAAGTTCGGGCCATCAGTGATAACAGCGATAGTATGGCAAATGGAGACATAATAAAAACGCTAAAGGAGATTATTGATAAATTCAGTCCATCTACTAGGACAAAGAACGAACAATCTGATAGTCGAAGGGATCGCCTTCTCAAATGCTGGAACTGTGGACAGACAGGACATCTAAAAAGACAGTGTAGGGCCCCAGTCACGGTTCAGCAAAAGCGCGACTCCCAGGCGGCTACACAGGAAAACTAGGTTCAGCCGGCTTGACGGGGCAAAAGCCGGCTGCGTCCTCCTACTACGCCCCACGAGAAGAAATTACGTTGTCACGTCTCCAGGACTCTGACTCCTTGCTAGTAGAAGGCATTATTTTTGGTCGTATGTTCCCTATGGTAATCGACACTGGAGCAGCAAGAACTATTGTACGACCGGATATTATTGGTGCTTGGCGTATTAAGAACCCTGTCAAACGTTATGTCCTTACAACAGCCAATGGACAACAGCTGCCAGTCAAGGGGGAATGCGAGCTTGAAGTAGAATTAGGAGACGTCAAGTTCAAACACAGAGCCCTGGTAGCAGATATATCGGACAATGTCATACTCGGACTAGACTTATTACGAGCAAAGGGGGTGAACTTAGATTTAAATGCTGGCACGCTACGGATAATGGGTGAGGAAGTAGTGCTAACGAACACCACTGAGAATAACACTGTACGGAGACTCGTTGTTAAAGAAGATGTGGTACTACCTGCTCAGACCGAAACCTTGGTTGCCACTGTAATGGATGGGGAAATGCCTTGCAGTGTAGGAGTGGTGGAACCCAGTAATCCGGATTTGTTTAATAAATCTATAGTCACCGGCCGCACCTTGATTAAACCGGAGAAGACGACAATAGTACGGGTAGTTAACCTGAAAACGTTTCCACAGAAAATTACAAAGGGAACTGAAGTAGGAGTCTGCGAACCTGTTACCATGGTCAGAACACTCAAAGAAAACAACGAAATGGAGAATAAAACAAATAAGACCAGTCTACCAGAATGTTTAAGGGACATCGTGGATAGGGCTAAGGAAAGATTAACAGAGGTGGAGGTGGAACAACTGGAAGAGCTGCTAAGTGAAAATGAAAATGTGTTCGCACTTAAACCAGGCGACTTTGGGAGAACCAATGTAGTGAAGCATCGAATCGATACTGGTTTATCGTCTCCTATAAAGCAGCCACCACGAGGACTTCCACTAGCCAAGCGAGACGAAGTTAACAAGATGTTAATTGAGATGCAAAACCAAGGCACCATAGAGCCATCTCAGAGTCCTTGGGCTTCTCCTGTAGTCCTGGTTAAGAAGAAAGACGGCTCCACCCGATTTTGCGTGGACTACAGAAAATTAAATGACGTCACCAAGAAAGATAGTTACCCACTACCAAGAATTGACGATACTCTGGACACCTTGGCTGGTGCGCAATGGTTTTCCACTTTGGATTTAAAGAGTGGATATTGGCAAGTCGAGGTCAGCCCAGAAGACAAGGAAAAGACAGCGTTCACTACCGGAAATGGATTGTGGCAGTTCAATGTAATGCCATTTGGTCTATGTAATGCCCCTGCCACTTTTGAGCGACTGATGGAAACTGTACTTCATGGCCTGCATTGGGAGACCTGCTTGATTTACTTGGACGACGTGGTGGTGCTGGGACGCTCTTTCCAGGAGCACCTGAAGAACGTGTCCGAAGTGTTCAAGAAGTTGAAAGCAGCGAACCTGAAGTTGAACCCGAAGAAGTGCAGTCTGTTCCAAAAGGAGGTTAGATACCTAGGCCACATTATTACTCCAAATGGTGTGAAAACAGACCCGGAGAAGACAGAGTGCATAAAGAACTGGCCGGTTCCTAAAGACAAACATCAAGTTCGAAGTTTTCTCGGCCTATGCACATACTATCGACGATTCGTCCAAGGATTCTCAGACATTGCCAAGCCTCTTCATAAATTGACAGAAGACAGCATCCCGTTCGAATGGACTCCGAGATGCCAGCAAGCCTTTGAGACGCTGAAAGAGGCTCTCTGCACTACCCCGATTTTGACATACCCAATACCTGGACAACCATTTATAGTAGACACGGACGCAAGCAACATTGGAATTGGCGGAGTTCTTTCTCAAGTACAAGATGGCCAAGAGCGAGTAGTGGGCTACTTCAGCAAAGTCCTATCAAAAGCCGAAAAGAACTATTGTGTGACTCGGAAAGAATTACTTGCCATCGTCAAGAGCCTAGAACACTTTCATAAATATCTGTATGGCCAAGAATTTCTCCTAAGAACGGATCACGCTTCCCTTAAATGGCTGCTACAGTTTAAAAACCCTGAAGGACAGATGGCAAGATGGCTGGAACGGCTGCAAGAATATCACTTTGTTGTTGAACATCGAGCCGGCAGGAAACATGGAAATGCAGATGCCCTTTCGAGGAGACCCTGTCCTGTCAACTGCAAACACTGCAGTAGTCTTGAAAGGAAAGAGAACATCTCATCAGTTTCTTGCAAGGTAGTAGCAGTCCAACCTGAAGACCGATGGAGTTCAGCAGCGATTCGGAAAGACCAACAAGCTGACTGTGACATCAAGCCTTTACTAGACTAGAAAGAAGCCAACAACCGACCGTCTTGGGCTGAAGTCAGTAGTAAAAGCCCAGCATTAAAGAGCTATTGGGCTCAATGGAATTCCCTGGTGTTGGAAGACGGTGTCCTAAAAAGAGCATGGGAGAACAATGACGGAACGGAGGTCAAGAAACAAGTACTACTCCCGAGGTCCCGGGTCAAGGAAGTGCTGCAGGAAGTACATGGAGGTACTGGGGGTGGACATTTCGGTATCAATAGGACTCTACAGAAGATTAGGGAGCGTTTCTACTGGGTGAGCTGTAGGACGGATGTAGAAGATTGGTGCCGAAAATGTGACATATGTGCAGCAAGCAAGGGACCGAAGACCCGTTCCAGAGGCAAAATGCGCCAGTACATCGTAGGAGCGCCGTTTGAGAGGATTGCCATTGATATCGCTGGCCCCTTTCCGAAAACCCAAAGTGGAAACCGATATCTGCTAGTAGCCATGGACTACTTCAGCAAATGGCCGGAAGTATACCCCCTTCCCAATCAAGAGACCACGACCGTAGCAGAAGCTCTAGTCAACAACCTGTTCTGCAGATTTGGTGTGCCTATGGAACTACATTCAGATCAGGGCAGAAATTTCGAATCAGGCGTGTTCCGAAAGGTCTGCGAGCTTATGGGAATCCGGAAAACCAGAACCACCCCACTGCATCCCCAGTCAGATGGTATGGTAGAACGCTTCAACGCCACACTAGAAACCAATCTGAGGATGTTTGTGAACGAGAACCAGACAGACTGGGACAAGCTCATTCCACTCTTCCTGTTAGCTTACCGCTCAGCTGTCCATGAAACTACTGGGAAGACTCCCGCAAGGATCATCTTTGGAAGAGAGCTTCGCCTTCCCGCAGATTTGGTATTTGGTCGTCCTGCGGAACAGCCCACAGAGCCAGACACTTATACCCATGAGCTAGAACGAAGACTAGCAGCCGTACACGATCAAGTCAGATCTCGAATGCGACTAGAGAGCGATCGCATGAAGACTCGATACGACGTCCGGGCCAATACAGTCGGATTCCAACAAGGTGACCTGGTGTGGCTGTACAACCCCACGCGGAAGAAAGGAAAATCACCTAAACTACAGAACCGTTGGGAGGGCCCCTATACTGTGATTAAAAGAATCAATGACGTCGTCTATCGGATACAGAGGACTCCCAGGAGTAAGATGAAGGTCGTCCATCTGGAGCGTCTGTCCCCATATAGAGGTGTATCCGATCGGGACGATCGATCCTAAGGAGGGGGCAGTGTCACGGAATTTGCCCCACTCACACCCAAATCGACGGCTGTGGTACCGCGAATTACTAAGATTGCCCCGACGCCCCTACACGATTCCGTTAAACAAACAAAATGCCGTGGATCGAGACGGGACTAGAACATTTGAGAAACGACGAGAAGCGTTCGAGAGATGCTAGAAAATAGATCTAGAGATGCTAGAATATACCTGGAATATTCGTTGGGTCTATAAAAGAAAAATAAACGGCCGATTAAGTTAGTCTTGTATAAGTCTTGTATTACAGTCTGAATTGAAGTGTTTAGTTGGAGATATCAAAGTGATTTAGATAGCGATTAATTAAATAAGTGTTTAGTTGAGTTCTAATTAGTGTTCAGTAGTGTACTGCGTATAGTTAATAAAGAAGTAATTAATTAACGGATTGTGTTTTTCTGGCAGTAGTAAAATTCGGATTGGGAAATCCGTGACAATATTTTATACTTAGTTTAATATTAATATGTAAATGAATTACCAAAACGTGCTAAATACGACAATATGGAAGGCAATTCAAAAATTAGGACCATGAAATGAAAATAAAATTGTTTCTTATACGAAAAATAGAAGAAATATCAAATAATTTTTAAAACAGCATAAATTTCACCAAAATTTTGCATAACTTTGCTAATTTATATAGTATATACTTAAAAAATCACAATTAAACTTACCTAATTACAATGCATTGATTCTTTCTCGTAGTTTTCATGTTATTATAACTATTATCACCTATGGCAAATATGTGTGGTGGCAATTCTTCAAATTTCTTATTCTGATAATCTTTTATCAACGCATTTGTATAAATAGGCAATACCTCGTAAGGATTTATCGCTATTAACATCGACCCAGTGTACGTCTAAAAATAATATAAAACATCTAATAATATTAGGTATTAGGTATAGGGATATGAATATCCCAAAATTCAACAGGCAAACAGACTCACTCTTGAAAATTAATAAGAAGGATGTAGAATACTGGTGACCAGAAAAACTTGGTTTTTAAGTTACAGTAAAATTTGTATTTTATTATAGCCATCAAAAACTGTTATAGTTATCTCTAAGAAAAAGTTTTGTGTTTACAGTTATTTGTATGAAATTTTCACATAAGTTTACCAGACACATGTATAAAACGATAAATTTTCTTAAAAATAAATTTTGGTTCTTTAGGATGATATCCTGATGATCAAGGGTAGAGTTTCTACGGGTTCGATTTCTGTTAAAAATTAAATGTCAAAAATCGAGCACCACTTAATAATGTTTTGCTTCCTTTAATAAATACACATTTCACTTCCAGGTATGCATTTATTATGAATAAATATTGCCTTCTGTTCTGTTTTAGAAAATTTATTTAAATGTTTTAAAATATTTTTTTATTAGAATAAAATGATATTATCACTTTACAATAATTATTTTAAATTAACATATTGCGATTGAATTGACTGAAATACATGAAATACATACGTATATTTTCTTGTCCCTGTATCTTTTATGCAAATTCCTTAATATGGCATACTCCTGAAGATCACCTAAGTTTATCATATCATCCACGCCATTAATTGACGATACATGCATATTTTTGAGTACTTGTTGGTTAGAAATATATAGTTCGATGCCGTCATCGTCAACAATTTTTACCCTACTTGATTCAATGCCAACAATTTTTCCTCCAACCGGTATGTCAAATTCTCCTCTCTTGACAGGTTCAGCCCAAATGTAGTCACCCTGAAAGAAATAAATAATTATTGCATAAAAATATTCATCAAACATTTTTTAAAATGCGTATAGACGTGACAGCGATTTTTTAAAATTTATTTAATATGAAGATACATATTAAATGAATTTTAATAAATAGCTCAATTTGTATATAACTTTGTCAACCACTAACCCAAACGTTTGAATACACCTTTACTAAAAATTCCAAAATTTTGATATAACAGCATTCATTTTGGAAGTTCAATCAATTCATTTAATGCTTCAAAGAAATCAGATCTCTTCGATTTTATTTTAAAAATGAGTCATTTTCGTTTTTTTTAATATAAAATAATTATGCCTCTGTGTATTTCAACTTTCTAAACTGAAACAACTGATATCGAACCTTCAGCAATAAGTAAATGTGATTTAATCTGAAATACAATCAAACAGTTGCGTTGAAACATACAATGCATTTAAAAAGAAAAATTAGAAAGACACTTTTGTTTAAGAAGACTATATATTACTTTCATATATAAATATAGATGACAGTAATATTACAGAATATTAAAAAGAATTGCAAATCAAACATTTTCCTTAGGTAATAAAGAAGTTAGTCTTGTTAAAGTATTTAAGGCTGATGACGAAAGAATTGCACTTTTATATATAATCAAAAAACCTAGTTATACCGTAAAGCGTGGGGGTGGTTTCTTTAATCTATGTATGAATGCACTCCATTCCTTCCTATCCCTCTTCATTATTTTTCAAATTAAGCTATTCCACGCCTCTCTCTCTCTGCTTGTTGACCACTATCCCTGCTTCGTCAGTCTGCTAGTGCTTATTCTGTTTAAATGTCCCCACCAACTCAATTGCCTTTTCTCTGCGAACTGTAGTATTGATTCAATTTGAAATTATTCTCTTACTAACTCATCATCTGATATTCTCTCCTCCTTATAAATTTTATTAAATAATTCTAAAAGCGTATTTGTCGTGTCCTGGGTCTTTCCCATTTTTCAGTTTCTGCATAGCTTTTTTGGGTTCTTTTTCTGTGATTTGTTGATATTCAGTATTTATTATTTCACTACTTTTATCATTTGTTTTCACCTGCTTCACAGTGCAGCAGTGATTGAAAGTATTGTTTGCATCTCTCCATTACTTCCTGCTTTTCTGTTATTATTTTCCCTTCTAAGTTTTTATTGCTATCGTTTGTTTTTCCTTTTCTTTCTGTAATGATTTTAAAATATAATTTTTTTTTTGGTTTCGTTTACTAATATTTTCTATTCTGCCTTCAAAGTTTGCACAAGATTTCTTCTTTGCCTCTTTTATTTTGTCCTTGACTATTATTTTTTGCAATTTGTTACACTATTAATTTCTGCACTTCATCTTACTCTTTTTACGTCTTGTATCACTTTTCTGTTGAAAACAGACTAACTAGACTTCTCATTCCTGCTTGGATGTTCTCGTGTAAACTTATGTATATCCTTGTTTATAATAAGTATTTGTAATTACTAAATTATTTAATTTAATTTAACAAAATTCCAGTAATCTTATCCCATTATTGTTTCTGGTTTCTTCCCCGTGTGGTTCAATGACTGACGTTTAATGGTTGTCCCTACATTTTTCTACAACAATATTTAACTCCTCTCAAAATGTATCTTTGATTTTTGTTAATTGCACTTTTAGTAACATAATTATGTACAACGAAAATCCATTTAGGTTCTTATATTAGCGTAAAGCTAAACTATCGCGTTGAAATTGAATCACTTTTTTTAAGTTTTGGGGAAAAAATATGTTAGAGAACATGGCTCCTTAAAACGTGAATTGTACCTTTTTACTTCGTATGTTAAACCGTGGAAAATAGAAAAATACTTATCAGTTTAAGTTCTACTAATTTTTTTATAAAAATTCTGCAGAGTGTGATAATGTTTATAATGCCATATACAAATTTTTCAGTATCCAGCTATCGTGTAAAATTCAGGAAACTTTATGACAAAAGATAACAGATAACAGATGAAAAAATTTATTTTTTTCTTATTCTAAACGACTTATCAGTCAGTAAACTGTTATACACCCTGTAGATAATTTGTATAATTGGCACAGTGAAGTTTTTAAAAAAAAAATAAAGATATTACTGAATATAATAAGTATAATACACCGACAATCATAAATGTTCCTACAAAAAAAAATAGTGAAGGCTAAATGGTTTTCTTCCAAAGATCATCGACAACATTTGATATATCCGGAAAATTTAAAAAGGTTTAAGCAAACCGAATGTAAAAGAGACAAGCAAATATCACATATTTCAGAAAAAATAAACATTTCTTTGCTTAGAACATCGTATGGTGACTTATATAAATATGAAGGCTGTTATGCTGAATTCGTGAATTCGCGATTCGTTATGCGCGATGCGTATAGAATTCGTGCATAAAGTTTTTATAGTTTTTTTATGGTCATAGGGTTTTTATGATTGGATTTTTAACGAACAAGACCTTCCACACTATTCACGAATTCCTCACAAACCACGCCTCGCACATTACGAATCGCGAATACACGCATAGACTGTAGCAAGCCTAAGTTTGTTTCCAGCAGAATTTTTGCTGCCTATACCACAAAATCATTGGATGTAACTCCTACCATCATTTCGTTGCCCAGAAAAGGATACTTCGTATCAGATTACTGATAAAATTACTGATAATTAGTCTTATGAATATTATTCACGTAGATTGTACGTGTGTGAAACAATTCACTGAGGATACCGTCTGTGGATTGTTTTAAAGCCATTTGGCTAACTTTTGGAAGTGCAACTGACACATTTAAATAGTTGCAGACCATATTAATTTCAACTTTCCCGTTTTTTTTTCTCTGTGTAGTTAGATATTACTTACAAATTTTATAACTTTTTTCTTTTGTTAATGATTAAAATATTATATCGTTAGCCCAGGTTTCGAGTAGTAATGAAATAGAAAATAACTGTTCTTTTCTAAATAAAGATATATATTATTGGAATACATATTTTAATGTTTACTTTCATTTCGGGTGTTAGTAAGGGATACCTTCCTCCTCGCCTTCCTCTCAACAGTTTTGCGATTAATTTTTATTTATTCTATGTAGTTCTGTGTGTTTTACGTTAACAACTCGAAAATGACACAATTTTAAATGGAAGAAAATTTTTATATTGAAATACAATAGGCGTTCAAATTCATTATTTCTCAGCGATGGGGTGTTTTTCACCATTGATTGATAGACTTCTGTAGCTATTTGCCAACTAATTCATTTAAAAGTGCAACTTAATGACTACTATATGACAAGAGTATTAAAAAAAATAATTCATCTTTTCTTAGTTATCACCAAAAGACCAATTAGTTTTTTGTCAAACTGTTTAATATTAAAAACTGAGTTTTCTTATATATTTTAAAATAAGTTTTCCAATTAGTTATTTATATAAAATCAAGATTTTTTCTTGACAAATTTATCAGATCCATCAATCATAGATACGTTATTAATCAGTGTTATCTCGTAGTTGTTTTATATGAATAATTACTAACTCTTGCGAAACTACAACAATTTAGAATAACAAAATCTAATATTTAGGTAGTTGCTGAAATAATCTAATTAAATAATGAAAAATTAAGGGTTTTCTCTCTGTTGTTTATTAGGTAGCTTCTACACCAACATATTTCCTAAACGTGGTTTCATACAGGACGATATTATCGATGTCAGTACTTGTCGGATTGATTTTTATATATTTTTAGGTATTAATAATATTGTGTGAAACTAACTACTCAGTGGACAAAAGCCCCAACCTGCGTTGAATTACACCCACAATATCTACCCATATATTCCTTATTATTAGCTTCTGTAACATTTTTTTACTGTTTTAGAAAGGTATTTTAAGCTAATATAAATGAAATCTCCTACAATTCCTATCAATGAAGTCATATGTATGCTCTCTGATACCAAACATCTAGGTATGCTAATGAACAATTCCACAGACAAAGCTCTATTCAATAATTATCTAAAGAAAATAATCTAATTTACTGACCTTCTAATGAAAAACTCTATAAATATCTAACTTCACTTTTTGGAAGTGGGAACACGACAAATTCAACCACAATAGATGAGATCTGACCTATTTCTACATTTTTACCTTTCTAAAACAGTAAAAAAATGTTACAGAAGCTAATAATAAGGAATATATGGGTAGATATTGTGGGTGTAATTCAACGCAGGTTGGGGCTTTTGTCCACTGAGTAGTTAGTTTCACACAATATCATTAGTACCTAAAAATATATAAAAACTTTTACATAAAAGGTGAACATTTTTCAAGTAGGTATTGTCATATTTAATTCATTGACAGGATGTCACTTTTTGTCATTGTCGATATTTAACTTCAAATAATTTTAATTTTTATAGTTAGATATTTGATTCAACTTAAAGGAGATCACCTGAAGAAGCAATCCTAAAAATGCAGAAATAGGTCAGATCTCATCTATTGTGGTTGAATTTGTCGTGTTCCCACTGCCAAAAAGTGAAGTTAGATATTTATAGAGTGTTTCATTAGAAGGTCAGTAAATTAGATTATTTTCTTTAGATAATTATTGAATAGAGCGTTGTCTGTGGAATTGTTCATTAGCATACCTAGATGTTTGGTATCAGAGAGCATACATATGACTTCATTGATAGGAATTGTAGGAGATTTGATTTATATTAGCTTAAAATGCCTTCCTAAACAGTAAAAAAAATTGTCGGATTGAATCAGAAACATATGGCTTCAAATGGAGATGTTCACACAGTCTCTGATCCGACAGAAAATCGGTGACCGTCACCGATATCGTTGTGCATCTCGGATGGCTCTGTAGAATCAGACGATTAATTTTTACTTCTCTTTTAGATGGCAATTGAAAATGAATACATTGTAGTAAAACGATCGAATTTCTAACATCCCTTGGCGAGATAGGTACACCATCGACTTTAGCAAATGCGTTAAATCTGCAGGATCGACTATAGAGGCACCGATAATATCATTCTGTGCGAAACCGCGCACATTGTATAGTCTATATCATCGATATAAGGGAATATAAAAAAATTCAAGACACCGACCGTAAATAGTGGGATAGAGTGGTACAAGTGACATAAAAATCATTAGAATATGTAGATATTATATATGCATAGTATATTAACATAATCCCTAACTCGATATTATTCAATGCAGGGTCGCAAATTCGTAATAACATTTTTAGGAAGTTGTTTAATTTTATGAATCGTAGGCAACAAACTTAGCAACTATGTCGTCTTTCGTCTACCAACTCACTGGACCCTGTAAGAAGACAAAGAGGGCAGTTACCGATGCAACTTAGATTATTATTTGCTTACTTTGATGGCAGTACAGGACAGTACTTTTCAGTGTTAGGTTACTGTTATCGTTGGTTTATTATAAATTAGTGTTGTAAATATATAATTGTTTAAACAGTATTGTGAATACTACATTAGTATCATTAGTACTCAGTGTTGTGCTATTAGTAAGTGGAACTACAAACACATGTTCCCACCACGTAATATTGAACACCAAAGTTATTTCCATCTATCTCCTATCAAACTTTACATTATTCTTTCCTGTAGCTGCTAGGATAACATAAGTCGCCAAATTATTTTGTTAATATACAGTATGCGCCAAAAGTATGGAATAAATTCAATAAAAACGAAAGAATTATTTTTTGGGAAAAATCCTCGAACAGGTCGATTTTTAATTTAAAAAATACATATTTTAGCGTAAAATGCGATTTTCAAATGTCATTTGTTTTCGAGTAATGACGACGTGATTTATTAATGTACACTTTTGACTTCAAGTATCCCCATAAAAAATAGTCAAGAGGTGGCGATCTTGCAGGACATTCTATCGGTCCGCGTCTGCCGATCCACCTCCCAGGAAAACAGTTGTCCAAAAAATCTCGTACAGGGCGCGCATACTGCGGAGGTGCACCGTCTTGCTGAAACCATATGGTATCGTCAGGAATGTCAGGGTCATTATCGTTAGGAAAAATTACTGCAAGGGCCGGAACAAGGTCATTTTCTAGAAACTCTAAATATCTTTGTCCTGTAAGGGTTCCTTCAAAGAAGAAAGGCCCTACTATTCTGTCGTCAACTATTCCAGTCCACACATTTAATTTCTGAGGGTGTTGAGTATGTGCCTCTGCCATCCAATGAGGATTTTCCCGACTCCAATATCTGCAAGTTTGACGGTTTACTGTACCATTCAGACAAAATGTGGCCTCATCTGAAAAAAGTATTTGCCGGTGTAAATTTCTATTTCTACCACGTAATTTAGAAGAACTTCAAAATCGCATTCGGGACGAAATACGCAGAGTTACCCCAGAAATCATTCATAATGTGCATGAAGAATTTCTTCTCAGACTTGCACATTGTCAAGAAGTTGGTGGATGGCAAATCGAACATTTAATTTAAGTATAAAATTTAATCAATTGTATTTTATTTTACATACCTCAGAATTGTTACTTTTTTATGGATAAAATTTACGTTTTCTAACATTCAATCGTCATTTACTCGAAAACTTTCCTATGTAAGAGGGCAAAATTTTAGTACTGTCTGATAGAGAATTAAACGATCTTTTAGAATCAAGGAAAAAAATATGGTGTTGCCATTTAAAAAAAAATCGATGACGTCATTACTGGAAAACAAATGACATTTTACGCTAAAATATGTATTTTTTAAATTAAAAATCGACCTGTTCGAGGATTTTTATTGAATTTATTCCATACTTTTGGCGTATACTGGATATTGTATTATTAGTATTAAATTGTGAATATCCTGAATAAATCCATTTTGAGGGTTATTTTTTGTCGTTTGCTGAGTTAGACACTGATCCATTAAAAGTAGCATTTTAAAGTTTTGGGATTTACGATCCCAGAGTGATTTGTATGAAACATTTAATAATAGTATTAGACATCGTTCCATACCATTCAATACTTTCAGAAAGAATTCCGATACTGGCACAAAGAAAAGAATATTCAAGGATTTCTCAAAATCCATAAAATTAATCAAGTGCAATAATTTTGCAAAAAAAACAAAAAAAATACGTTATTGATAAGACGGCTGCGGCTTAGGGATATACCTTTCTATCGTTGCATCCACTGCTGTGTTTTTAATCCCATTGAATTAATATGTAGCCAACTAAAAAGAGACCTTCAAAGAGATAATACCTTTCCAAATTTTGACAAAACAGTTAAAAATGTTATAAGAAGTGAGGTGAATAAAATTACATCAGCTAATTGGAAAAAATATGTCAAACATGTCATACAAATTGAGGGAGCTATATAAAGCTGCATCAATTGATAGGGCTAAATAAAAGTGGTTTTATCATAACTGACGATAAAGAATCGGATACAAGTGACGTTAGTAATGACTGACGAATGTTGTGTGCTGTGTGCTGGTGTGTTTTTTATTATGATATATGTTTTTTTTTCTATGTTTTTATGGTGTCGTTGTTATGTAGTATATGAAGTATATTGGAAATATATTATTTTTGCTATATATTGTGCCTATATCACTATGATTAGCGTGAAATTCACTGTCAGATATGCCCAGGAGATCTACCCGGCGGGCACGCCCCGCATCAAGCACACACATGCGGACACGGCACTGGCTGGCATAGTGAAACTAGTAGATTAAAATATCAGTGTAGGTTCGTATACCACATCTGCCGATGACTCGGTTATCTGAAAATGGCTATATCTTAATTCTCGTCGAAATCCGTTGCGTACAGAATCAATTTTCTTCTTTACCTACATATTCTTAATCAGTGTTAAGATTTATTTCTTTACACTTATCAATGAATGCAGTATAAGCTTCAGCGGCGTAAAAACAGCAACTAGACTTGGCAGCTAAACTAAGCAATTATAAACGAATGGCCATTGACGTCCGTCATACTAGAGACACGAATTATCAATTACTAATTGCCATTTAAATATGATTTGAAACCGTCGATATTAGATTATTAATAAGCAATAATTAAAACATAAGTTTTTCTTCATTACTTCGTCATATTTGCATGTGGCATGATAATCTGGAATATTTAGGTTGGAAATCAAACCTGTATATTCTAATAACTACTTGCACAAATTTGGAAATATAACATAAACAGGTTCAAACTTGAGGAGTGAGACCATAATATTGTTTTCTACCTTTTGGTATCAACGTAACTGGCGTGCAAGTCATCAAAGAGCTCGAAACGGAAAAGAAGTTCAGGGTAGAAAAACGATTTCCAAAAATAAATATACTAACAGGATGAAATTTGGTGAGCAGAAGAATAATATTTTTCTTTACTCTTTCGGACTATTGCCGTTAGCGTGCAAGCTGTCAGAGGGCTGAAAAGTAGAAAGTACTTGAGGGTAGAAATACTAGTTACGAAACTAATTATACTAACAGGATGAAACTTGGTGAGTAAGATAGTAATATTGTTAGCCGTTAGCGTTCAAGCGTCAGAGGACTGAAAACGAGAAAGTAGTTGAGAGTAGAAATACTAGTTACAAAACTAATCATACTAACAGAATGAAACTTGGTGAGTAGGAGAGCAATATTGTTTTCTACTCTTTGGTACCAGTGCCGTTCCCGTGCAAGCCGTCAGAGGGCTGAAAACGAGAAAGTAGTTAAGGGTAGAAATACGAGTTACGAAACTAATCATACTAACAGAATGAAACTTGGTGAGTAAGGTAGTAATATTGTTCTCTACTCTTTGGCACCAGTGCCGTTAGCGTGAAAGCCGTCAGAGGGCTGAAAACGGGAAAGTAGTTGAGGGTAGAAATACTAGTTACGAAACTAATCATACTAACAGGATAATACTTGGTGACGAGGATAGTAATTTTGTCCTTTACTCTTTGGGACCAGTGCCGTTAGCGTGCAAGCCGTCAGAGGACTGAAAACGAGAAAGTACTTGAGGGTAGAAATACTAGTTACAAAACTAATCATACTAACAGAATGAAACTTGGTGAGTAAGATAGTAATATGGTTCTCCACTCTTTGGTACTAGTGCCGTTAGCGTGCAAGCCGTCAGAGGGCTGAAAACGAGAAAGTAGTTGAGGGTAGAAATACGAGTTACGAAACTAATCATACTAACAGGATGATACTTGGTGACGAGGATAGTAATTTTGTCCTTTACTCTTTGGGACCAGTGCCGTTAGCGTGCAAGCCGTCAGAGGGCTGAAAACGAAAAAGTACTTGAGGGTAGAAATACTAGTTACGAAACTAATCATACTACCAGAATGAAACTTGGTGAATAAGATAGTAATATTGTTCTTCACTCTTTGGTATTAATGCCGTTAGCGTGCAAGCCGTCAGAGGGCTGAAAACGAGAAAGTAGTTGAGGGTAGAAATACTAGTTACAAAACTAATCATATTAACAGGATGAAACTTGGTGAATAGGAGAGCAATATTGTTGTGTATCTGATAATATGACGGACTCTTGCATTATTTGTGCTAGAGGATGTTCTCAAATGGACAGAGCTCAATGTGAGTACTGCCAATACTCGTTGTTTAGTATTGAATGAGCACTATTTCATTAAAAACAATATGAGCGAAATCTGTCGTCTCTACTGATGCTCGTATGCAACAATTGTCGACATATTTTTTACACTTAATATATGCTAACCATCAATTTCTGTCACAGTGGCCATTCCTTCTTCAAACTTTCTTTTGCCCAGTTTAGGACGTCTAACTCTAGTGTGACCATATTAAAATTAAAAAATTGAATACAGTTTTACCACCAAAATTCAACCTGTTAGTACATTTAGTTTCAGGACTTCTATCTCTACATTAACTTCCTTTTCCATTTTAAGCCCTCTCACGGCTTGCACGCTAACGGCACTAGTACCAAAGAGTAGAGAACAATATTGCTATCCTACTCACCAAGCTTCATCCTGTTAGTATGATTAGTTTCGTAACTCGTATTTCTACCCTCAACTCCTTTCTCGTTTTCAGCCTTCTGACGACTTGCACGCTAACGGCACTGGGGCCAAGGAGTAGAGAACAATATTACTATTTTACTCACCAAGTTTCATTCTGCTAGTATGATTAGTTTCATAACTAGTATTTCTACCCTCAACTGCTTTCTACTTTACAGCCCTCTGACGGCTTGCAAGCTTACGGCAATAGTCCGAAAGAGTAAAGAAAAATATTATTCTCTTGCTCACCAAATTTCATCCTGTTAGTATATTTATTTTCGGAAATCGTATTTCTACCCTGAACTTCTTTTCCGTTTCGAGCCCTTTGATGACTTGCACGCTAGTTGCGTTGATACCAAATGTTATATTTCCACATTTTTGCAAGTAGTTATTAGGATATACAGGTTTGATTTCCAACCTAAATTGTCCAGATTATCATCCCGCATGCAAATATGACGAAGTAATGAAGAAAAACTTATGGTTTAATAAATTCTTATTAATAATGTAATATCGACGGCTTCAAATCATATTTAAATGACAATTAGTAATTCATAATTCGCGTCTCTAGTATGACGGACGTCAATGGCCATTCGTGTATAATCGCTTAGTTTAGCTGCCAAGTCTGGCTGCTGATTTCACGCCGGTAATAAACTCCTGTCTACTTCTCACCAGCTAGACAAGGAACCTTTGATGTTTTTATGGCAGTCTCTTATGTCGTTTTTTACCAATTTATTACACCAACTACATTAGATATATTATTAGTGCAAAATACACTAAATGCAGTAGCGGCTGGTGAGATTTCAGGTATGCTATATCTCAATAGCCAGACATGGGACCCAAACCAAACTTTAGGGTATATGTACTGTGACCATATAGAGAACTTTGGTAGAAGACGATTTTACATTTGCAAAAAAAAGTTAAAAAAAACGTGGGCCTCACCTCAAATTTTCAAAATGGCTTCTTTAAATTTCGAAAAACATTTTTTTCCATAAACTAGATGTAATTTTACGAATAGGTTTCAAGTTTTATTAAAAAATAACTATATTTGTAGAATTTAGAGCATTTTGAAATTTTTATAATGTATCACAAATATAATATTAATTTTTAAATTGCTGTAACTTTAACAAAAATTTATTTTTTTTATTAATAATGTGAAACCTATCGGTAGAATTATGTCTAGTTTATGAAAAAAAAATGTTTCTCGAAATTTAAACAAGCCATTTTGAAAATCTTAGGTGAGGCCCACTTTTTTTTTAACTTTTTTTCGCAAACTGCAAAATCTTTTTCCTTCTACTGAAGTTCTCTATATAGCCACAGTACATATATACTAAAGTTTGGTTTGGGTCCCATGTCTGATTATTAAGATATGATATACCTGAAATTTTACCAGCCGCCACTGACTAAATGTAACCTAGAGCAGATGAAAAAAATACCTTTAAACAAATTTGACGTATCATATTGACAAATATTATGTGTATTTTTATCAATATGAATATTTTATCTGATAAATTGCGACAGTTATCTCAAAATTTTTTGTAGTGATCTCCGTATTGTAACATGTACAATGCTCGTCACCTTAAAGTCACCACCTCTTGCGCTGCTCTCATTCTATCGCGCCCCACCACAAATAAGTCCGGACCGCGTTTAAATTCAAACTGGAGTGGGATCTGATGATATGTATGCGTACATGCTATACGATGGCACCAAAAACTGGTGAGACTATGGAGTAGCGATAGATTACTCTGTCTGTTCGTTTATATTTTGTTTCCATTAATTTAAATAATTCTGCAATTACTGAAATTGGTATCGTATATTCAATAGAATAAATAAGGCAAATAAAAAAACTGTTTGCTATTAAAAAATAATAAGTATAGAAAACGAACTCATAAATTAATATGAGCCTGCCTCTCATATATTTTCATTATGACAAAAAAAATGAGACGTAGATGTATATTTTAGTTAAGTAAACGTCGGAGTTACCGAACATTTATAAAATTATTTCTTTTATTCTCTCTCAGTATTCCTTGCAATACGGCATATGTAGATTTCTTTTTCTAATTGGGCCGTTACAAGAAACATTAATCAAACGTAAACTTAGTTTAATATAAAATTTGGATTTTCCCTACTGCAATAATTCTTATGTTAGATCATAAATTATTATTGCAATGTCGGAGTTGTTGAAAAAGTCAAAAAACAAATTGACTTTTTTACTATTTTTCTACGTTATGTTAATTATTACAATTAATATATTTTGTGCAGATTTCAAGGTGCATGGTTCATTGATTCATGCAAAATTACAGACATGTGTAATGTTTCTTTAAATTTTAGTTATATGTTGGTCTTCAATATGCACATAAAAATGGAATAATAGAGTTTATTTTTGAATGTTTATTGATTTATTAAAAGTTTAGGTGTTTTACAGTACATAATATATTTTCATATATTTTTACTCAATCTCATAAAATTTTATATTACCCAATTTTTTAAATCATTTATCTCGTAACGCTAGCTATATCTAATAATATTAAAGCTAGTTACGGACGGTGAGCTATAATATATATCTGATATATTACAAAAATATCGCTTGTGATTAAAATGCATAGAACGTTACGGACTGACGCTATAATATATATTTATATATATGCCGTTTACTTGTCTGTAGGAATACATCTCATTACAAAGAAATAAATTATATATTATATTATCGCTCACCGTCCATAACTAGCTTAATAACCATTGAGTTTCCTATAGACAGCAACTGCGTAGCGGAATTTCTTAATTTATATAAATATTAAATATAAAAACAGTCGGTATATGTAAGACATCTATGATCCACCCTACTACTACTGAATACTGCATTACGCATGCGTGGGATTTAAAAATTTTAACTCTAGTCTCGGAATGCACGGCACAAAAAATTTGATAAAGCACTTGCAGAAACAACAGCCATTCACGCATGCGCTTTAAATGTCACTACCATTTATTAGCCATTGGACAAAACATTTATGTTTTAAGTCAGGTTTTTAAATAGGCAAATTTTAATCGTTTGTTGCTGTTGTTAATACGAAACTATGCGTTGCACTAACCAGGAAAAAGCTACAATAATTGCCCTTTGGCAGCAGGGAGAATCAGTTCGTAACATAGGCCGCATTTTAAATAAGGATGTGAGTATCAAAAAGTTCAAATCATATTTAATTACCCGTCATTTCCTTGTACAATTTTATTTAAAATTAAGAAAAAATATCGGAGCTTACTTTCATTTTTGAATTAAATGTAATGTGCAACATTTTAAGTAAGTATATGTATTTATATTAGCTCTTTTCCAACACGGCACCTGACTAGTTTGAAATCTGTCTGAAGCCGTCAGTCAGTTTAATATTAGATACAACTCCGCTACAGTAAGTCGGTGAACGATTTGGCTATCCACTTGGGACAGGTTTCCAACCAGTCAGGTGCCGTGTTGGAAAAGAGCTATTAGTGCACTTTAATGTATTGTAATTTTTTTTAGTTTTTTTTTTAAGAGAGATAATTTTAAACGTAGTTAATCATAAAACTACATGTTAGTAATAGAAAAAAAATAGCTTGTGGTTGATGTGCTATTATAGTATAGGATACTTATAAAAGGTTTAAGGCTTGCCTATCCTTGAAACAATTATAATAAAATAAAAAATAGAATAACTCATTCAACATGGGTCCAGGTGGAGAATTCGCTGGGGACAAAAACATGCATCTGAAGTGTTTTCTCATGATGACTTTTGTGAAACAGTGCATTCTTGCGATGAATCCTTGGCCAATTTTGAAAACTGTTTTGAATATCCTACAGCCGGAAAACACGTCTGGATTCAGTGACTGCTTTCGTCGATTTGGTGTGTTATACAGGGCGTTATTCAGTATTTATCAAAAAAAATTTTTGAATGTGCAGATGACTTACAAATACAATTTTGTTAAAAAAAATTAAAAGAAGGCAGTTAGAAAGTGATTTAAAAATACACTTCCGCACGGCACAGGAAACGGGTCCACTGTAAAACCTGATAAGACAGCAAAGCATGCAATCGGCAACCGGACAAGAATCGAAAGAAATTTCCAAGGAAAGAATTAAATATGTAACATTTTATAACACCTATTTTATACAGCCAATTCAATACTTTTGCTGCTATTGTTGTTAATTATTAATGGAATTCCTTTCTCTCTAATTTATGTTTCGCATTCAATTAATTTTTAATAATCCGTCGGTCTATGGTCCCATATATGATATAGAGACTCTAGACTCTACTGTATATTCATTTATATAAAATAAAATATATTTTACCGATGATGGCCGCGCAAATTTAAGGATCAATTTACCGACGAACGCGGTAAAGGAGGCATGGCAGTGACAACGATGCGGTTTTAAAAACCATGGCTGTATATGAGTGCATTGTAGGATTTTATTTTCTTGATGCTGACTTGCCGCGACCGCGTCATTACTACAAAATGCCATAGCTGCGTTGATGGATAAATTATTCGATTTCATTTAAAATTATCTAATTTTATGAAACCGTAATACAGGGTGTTTCATAAGTTGCTTCCTCTGACACAGCTTATACTAACAATTAAAAAAAATACTGGAACATGTTCATATGACTACTCTCGTGTAAGAAAGTTCTCAAATATTTTTATTTCTAAAACTTTTTTCAGTAGGAATGAACTGTTAATTATGTTTTTTATAACATACATCGCGCTTGTAAATTTTATTAATGTTTTCACAACTTTATATAAAAAAACACTATGCGGAGAGCTGTATTAATTATTGAAAATTTATACATAGCCATATCGAATCAAATATAGTCAAGGTATAAAAAAGTTGGTTTAAAAAAAAATACTTCACTAGGTGACACCCTCCCGCTGCGGTATATTTGCAGTGAATAGGACAGCGTATTCATTCGGCGATTAGGAGTTTGTCAGAAACATCTATACTTTCCTTAAGGTCGCCGCATTTCTCTTCGTAAAATGATCAATTTTGTAATGATTTTTTGGTGCACAAGTTTCGAAAAATAAAACACGTAGAGCAAAAGTATTATCAAAAATAAAGTTATTGATGTTTTGTTTATCCTTTATTAATATTTAAATTCTCCTGAAATAATATAACACCATTTAAAATGCATTTGTATGACACACATTATTATGCTATTATGACCCCACATTTTAACAATTATTTTCACATACTTATAAACAACAGTGAACAATCTTATATGTAGAACTATGTAAGTTTATGTTATAAAACAATATTTACTTTTACAGTTGAATTTAAAAATACGTTTTTTTTAAAGATTTCTGTAGGACCTAAAAATTTGTTGGTTAGACCGCTTTCTGCCGTTAACATTCCTGTTATCTGCTAAACTCTATTTTATTCAGTTCTTAAATGTTTAAAATTACTTGTATTATATTTTATTTATACCTATATTATCATTGTGTTAGATATACGAGTACAGGCTGATTCACCGCATAGTTGTAGTGATATATATATATATATATATATATATATATATATATATATATATATATATATATATATATTTGTTTTTTTTTTTGAAAATTTGATACCCTACATAGTCCAATATCACCTTTTCAACGAAAATATTTTCAAGAAGCTGTCGCTTCCGATTATACCGGATGTCGTCATCAACTTAGTTTCTAAATGGAATGATATAGTTTTTATTCAATTTTCTCGCGTTATTTCAATAAGACTTTCCTATACACATAACCTTTGTCGTTTCCGAGATATTTAAAATATTTCGGAAAATAATAATGTTGTATCGCTTTGTTTGAAATTAGCTATATTGAATGCTATGCAAGTTAAAGAAATAATATTTATTCAAGAAATGGTTGAACCTTTAAGATTTCTAACAATGTGTTACAAGTGGTTTAATTTCATACAAGGTGTTGAAAATCAAGTGCTGAATTTTATATAACTCGAAACTGTTAAAACCAAAACTTATAATAAATCTATGGTTAAAACTATTTTATTTTTAAATGGAACGTTGTGCATATTTTTTTATTCGGAATTTTATTTTAACTTACTTTCTGTGCAAATTACGATTTTTGTTAAACTTAAGTGAATGTGACATCTTTTTGCCGAAAAAACTATAAAAACGACAATAATAATTAGAACTATTATCTGTCTGTGTGTTTTCAAAACGTCAAATTATACCTGCACAATTATAGTGGCAAGCAATGAACAATATTATTCAAACGATAATGTTCACAATTACCACCAGTAACCGAAAAAGTATGCAGACATTATTATCAAATTATTAAAGGCAGTCATGAAGTTACGAAACCAGTTGTAAATAACGAAGATAATCGTAATTATTCGAATTAACGAATATAAAAAAACAAAATTATGATTTTTTTAATATTAAATGCACTTCGACTTGGAGCTGAAATTTTATAATATTTTTTTATGAGGTCCAGAACTTTTGTCTGTTTTTATCACCGTGAGAATAATTCATTCATTCATTGTCATGATTTGTCGTTTTGAAAACACACAGACAGGTAATAGTTCTAATTTTGAGATTCTCCACGAATAAAAAAATTTAAAGCACCAACGCCTTAATAATGACTTTCATTGTTTGCCATTATAACACACAGACAGTCCGAATTATTGTCGTTTTCATGTTTCAAATGTAAACCTTTGGGCTTTCATAACTCGAAATTGGCCAAACAATATCAATAATAGAGATATGTTGAGGCAACATGTTGATGACAGATGGGGCAACGTTCCCAGACAATACTGTGCTTCACTTGTCCATTCAATGGGGCAAAGGTTAATGATGTAATAGCTTCTGGGGGCTATTACACGAAGTACTGAAAACATTTTTTTTGTCAATCTTTTCTTTGTTTAAATATTTATTTTAATTTAAAAAGGGTACAGCGGAAAAAAATGAATACTTAATAGCCAATTCTACACAAATATAGGTAACGATGCCTGAGGGACAACTACTTATCTGAAAACAATCATACTGACAAAAAGAATTGAGGGTCGATAGATATAGCGTACTTTAAATTGGTCTTATAGAGAAAGATTAAAACAAGCTCAATTTGTAACCCTAGATCGATAACGTTTTTTAAACCAAAATTTCAATGTTCAATTTAATTTTTATTTGCATTTACTTTTTGCTAACTATTTTCTTCAATAAAATCTTCTCAATTGATTTCATCTTTACGTAAATAAAACTAGCTGTATCCTTTGCCATTCATGTATAAATAACCATTCAAAAGTATTTTGTTGTCAAAAGAGTGTTATACCCCACTAGGAGAAAAATCCTAAATACGCCACTGATCAAAACAATCCGTTCCGATTAGTCTAAAAAAAAGCAACACTTATAAGAACTGAAAAGATTTTGTGGTAGTGTAACGCAACATTATTTTGAGGATTTATTTTACAACAGAAAGCAACATAAACGCGTTGACGCACAATCTGAATGAGACTTACCTCCTATTATTTTATATTATATTTTTATTCAAGTTCTCCAAGGTCCTCTACAGACTATGCGTGAATTCGCGGTTCGTTACGCGCCATTCGTGATATGCGAGAAATTCGCGAATAGTGTGTATTGTCTTGTTCGTTAAAAATTCATTCATAAAAACTTACACACTGCACGAATTCCATACAAATCACGCATCGCGAATCGCTAATTCACGCATAGTCTGTAGCGAGCGTAATATAAGGTATTTATATTAACCTTGCTACTCGAATTGGTTTTTCCTCTACTTTCTGGCTACTTTTTCCTTGAGCGGCATTAATCTTATTTTCTCACTTTTTTTTAAATCGTTTTTTCTTTCTGTTAGTATATACAATGTCTATTAAATATTTATTTATTATTCATAGATCCATATAACTTAATTTATTTAAAAAATCACTAAAAGAAGGTCAAATGTTTTTTAACAAGTCAGTCTTTGAAACTTTATTTTATTTGTATTTTACGACATCCGTCTTATTTCCCCTGCACCCTTCATATACTTTGTTAAACATTAATTTCTTCATTAATAAAATATATTTAGAAAATATCAAATGCAACTGTTATTAGATTATTTATTCATAAGAGTTTTTGGTGTCACGGTGTAGTATATCTACAAACCCCACACACACAATGAGAGCCTTCCAACACAACTGGTGGTGACTTTAAGGTAACCAGCATTTTTTGAGGGATTTTAGAGATGGGTTCGGTTTTTTTAAACACTCTGTATTTTTTCCATTATGTAATGTTTTAATAGACCTTTGTTGAAAATTTCTTCAAAATATTTTTTGAGTACCATGAATTTGGAAGGTTTTTAGAGATTGATTCGGTTTTTTAAAAAACCTGTATTTTTTCGTTAATTAGTGTTTTAATAGACCCTCGACAAACGTTTCATCAATTTTTTTTTTAATTCCACGAGTTTTTAGAGATTGGTTCGGTTTTTATTAAACGCCTTGTATTTTAAAAGTTGAATCATGTTATCTTTATTCGATATTAAAGGCTTCATTAAAAAAAAAATTAAGTTCCATGAAATTTTATGATTTTTAAAGATTGTTAAGGTTTTTTAAACACTGTATTTTGTTCGTTACTTAATGTTCTAATAGACCCTTGTTAGAGGTTTCAACAATATTTTTGTCTTAATTTTGAGTTTTTTTTAGCGGCCAAAAATGTTTCAACACCTTGTATACGAAACGGTCTTTCGCACGTTTGATAACCATCGTGAAGCACAAAAACCAAAAATTTCCTCGAATTTGTAATTTTTATTTTTTCTCGGCAATTTGTATTGTAACACTCTGTCTATTAAGCTTTTTCGAATTTATGACGTTTACGTCTTTTCTTTGTTGAAATATTTATTTTAATTTAAAAATATACATTTTGCATAGTTTGTTAATTTTTAAGGAATTCTTCAATATTATGATTTCACTAAACAAGGATATGTTACATTACTTCTATATTCATAAAATAATAAACATCTATTGAATATAAGAGTTTTTGGTGCCACGGTGTAGTATATCTACAAACCCCACTTCTAGTCCGAAACATTCCGCAGTTGTTTATGGTGGGGCGCGATAGAATGAGAACCTTCCAAAAGGTGGTGACTTTAAGGTGACGAGCATTGTACATACCCATTCAAAATTTGCAGCAACTATATGTATATTCATACAATTAAAGTCACAGACTGATTTATGCAAATGTTTGTCATATTGTAAAAAATTGTCTGATATGCACAAACATCTGTGATGTGTATATGAAATAAAAACTGTCGACGGACTTTACCTACATCTTATCTTTTCTTTTTTACTTTCGTTACTATGTGCTTATCACATTTCATTAGTGAAACATGGATAAAATATTTGTACAAATACTCTATGGAATTATATATGTATTAATAATTATTTTCGTTCATATTATTTGTGTTATTTCTGTCTGATTATATTTATTTATTGCATCCAATAATTATTATCTTTTATGTTTTTATTACCTATAATCAATTTGGTTTAAAAGTTTACTATGCTTTATTTGTAAATGAATTATTTCCATATGTGAACAATCATTATTTAAACTGAAAATTATCTAGGAAAGAAAGGCTTTTAATAATAATTGACAACCAAGAAGCCAGCATTTATTTTAAATACTCGTATACAGGGTCGGAAAACGCTGATGGTCTATCTGAGTTTACATGAGAGCGACAAAGTAAAGTATAGAAATCCGTGCGATAGACAAGGATGACTATATTGACGACGTTTTAAAATCTAAATAGTTACCGCCCATTCGTCATTCCACAAATAAAATCCACTCCCACTTATATATCAGCGACCAATCGCCATCTTTGCCTTTATTGTTTTTCTTTCGCTTTCGCAAGAGATGTCGCTACTTGTGCAACTCCAACTCCGGTATTCTGATATTTTACCAGCGGTCGAAATTGTGGACAGTGAATAATCGCTAGCTTGTTGACCAGCGCGACGGGCGAAGCGTGCGGGGAGCAGGATTTCATAGGCGTACTAAATTTGAATGCGATCAGATATAAGAAACATATAAAAATGACAAAAATAGTTCCATTACATAACATCCATTATTTTTACAGTAGAAACAGTGATATAACAGTTTTTACCAGTTTCGAGGCGTTAGATAATTATAAGAATTATTTCAAAATTTATCTTGTCAATTACACAAGGTCGAAAATAATAGAAAGTGACTAACTCACAACACACAGATGAGTACGGAAGGTACGGGTGGTATGATTACCTAAGCGTGCCATTTGAGAAGAGTTAAAGCACACAAAATTATCAAAAATAAGTTGACGTCGGCTGAACCTAGCACATTAACAATTTACTTTAAATGTGTCCCTGTTCTTATGGACGGCGATGGCCCACTACCACCCACTTACACCTACCTGATGCGCACTCCGCAGATAACACACTTAAGCCTTGTCCTCATGGACGCGAAATTTACGGATTTTTGCACGAATTTTGCAACTTCTGTTTTAATTATTTATGGCGGGAAAATCTCAACTTTTCACAATTGCAATTTGCGATACTGTCAAACACTACAAATATTATTGCCCCTTTCATTATTATGTGCTGTTAATAAGTTTGTTTTGAACTTCTGATAATATACCATGGCAGTTTCATGATGAAAATAGTAGAAAATGTTATAGGTAGTTGACAAAATTTGTTACAAATAGAGATTTTTCCACCGTTAAATAAATCGCGCAAATATTTGCGAATTCCGCATTGAAAAGGACAAAAGGCTTTAGAATACATACACACTATTTACTATTGGTTACTAGCACTGTCACTATAACGGTCACACATTAACACTTATTATATCATTCCGTATGGCCTTCATACGCCCATGTTTCGTCAAAATTTAATATATTCTTCGATCCAGATTCTTATTTTTTAATATTTATTTTAATTAGTTTCTTCGCCATATCACTATTTCGTGCTTTCTATCAGTATACTCTTTTCGATTTCATTTATACGGACTAAGTTTCATCTTGTAAGATATAGCAATAGAATTTTTATTTGGAAAACTCATTTTAAAGATACAATCTTCCTTCCGCGAGTTTCCATCTCTTTCCGTTTCACAGTTGTACTTCTTTACCAGTTTTTTATTTGCACACATATGCTATTCACGTACAATTTTGTTAATGAAATATATATTTCAACATCACTTACACTCATATTTTGACCTCGCGCACTAAACTCTTCATACATGTCATCATCCGATATTCCTCATTTCGATCAAATCACTAATAAAATTAATTACATTCATAATTAAATTAACGAAAAGATATACCCGAAATTTTTCCCGCCCGAACGATATACCCGCCCGTGATAGCCTTGCAATTGTGAAAAGTTGAGATTTTCCCGCCATAAATAATTAAAACAGAAGTTGCAAAATTCGTGCAAAAATCCGTGAATTTCGCGTCCATGAGGGCAAGGCTTAAGTATGTTATCTGTGGAGTGCGCATCAGGTAGGTGTAAGTAGGTGATAGTGGGCAATCGCCGTCCATAAGAACAGGGACACATTTAAAGTAAATTGTTAATGTGCTAGGTTCAGCCGACGTCAACTTATTTTTGATAATTTTGTGTGCTTTAACTCTTCTCAAGTGGCACGCTTAGGTAATCATACCACCCTCACCTTCCGTACTCATCTCTGTGTTGTGAGTTAGTCACTTTCTACTATTTTCGACCTAGGGTAATTGACAAGATAAAAACTTTAAATTTTGAAATAAATTTTATAATTTTTATTATCTAACGCCTCGAAATTGGTAAAAACTGTTATATCACTGTTTCTACTCTAAAAATAATGGATGTTATGTAATGGAACTATTTTTGTCATTTTAATATATTTCTTATATCTGATCGCATTCAAATTTAGTACGCCTATGAAATCTTGCTCCCCGCACGCTTCGCCCGTCGCGCTGGTCCACAAGCTAGCGATTAATCACTGTCCACAATTTCGACCGCTGGTAAAATATCAGAATACCGGAGTTGGAGTTGCACAAGTAGCGACATCTCTTGCGAAAGCGAAAGGCAAACAATAAAGGCAAAGATGGCGATTGGTCCAGAGATATAAGTGGGAGTGGATTTTATTTGTTGAATGACGAAATGGGTGGTGACTATTTAGATTTTAAAACGTCGTCAATATAGTCATCCTTGTCTATCGCACGGATTTCTATACTTTACTTTGTCGCTCTCATGTAAACTCAGATAGACCATCAGCGTTTTCCGACCCTGTATATATGTACATATATCGTATATCGTATGTCGTATATTTATATATACAGAGTGCCCATTTGAAAGGGGGGCACCCTCATAACATTTTTATTTATGGAACGATTTTGACGAAATTTTTTCATTCATTTCATTTTCATTTCTCGTTTGGTTTTCTGTTTGTTTCATTGTACATATTTTGATATATGGATGTCTATTAAATGTTGTTATTAAATATTTGTTGTGATTGATTTGTTATCGCATGGGTTACTAGATAAAAAGCTTCTTAATGCATAATAAACAACTTGACAGCAGTAGAATCGTTAATATTGAATATTTTTTCATGAAATTTGGTACAGATCCATTTCAGGGAACGCCGAATTCTGTGGCGTACGCAGATTTTTTCTAAAAAAATCGCTAATGTGGATTCCGGATTTTTCAGCCTCTGAATGTTATCTAGTAGGTCTTAGCTTTTAAAAAAACTGGACGCCGCTTGGCCCCAAAATACAGTTTTCTCTCTATATATATATATATATATATATATATATGAAAAAAAGCCAAAAGGTCATCACGACCGACTAGTTGAATACCAAACAATTGTTAATTTTAACAGGGCTTCGCTCAATTTTGGGATAATAAATAAGTAAATTCACAAAATTGACCGAAGCCCAGTTAAAATTAACAATTGTTTGCTGTATATATACAGGGTCGGAAAACGCTGATGGTCTATCTGAGTTTACACGAGAGCGACAAAGTAAAATATAGAAATCCGTGCGATAGACAAGGATGACTATATTGACGACGTTTTATAAATTAGAATAACATCTGAGCAGTCGCTCCCATTTCTAACCGAGCGCATCCGATTGGCCGGAAGGTTTGGCAGTCCTCTGTCAGCTTCAGGCATCTGGCAGCTTCAGTGCCGATGTTTGTATGTGCGGAGTAGGATGCATTTGCTTAAAACAAAGCAAATTCTTACGTACTTTTAACTATTTAGAATTATTTCATAAACCTACCACCTAACGGTGTATGAAAATAATTGCAATTATTTTCCGCTTTTGTATTTATTTAATAGCCGTTCTGGCAGAAAGTAATACTAAAACTCTAAAACATAAATAAACTTAAAACTTATTGCAGTAAAATCGAAAGAAAAAAATTAATGTTGATGTTTAACTAATAAGTTGTTCAAAAATGTCCCCCCTTTGTGCCTCGCAATACCCTAATCTGTCATAGAATTCGGTTCTTACGTGTTCTAGCATTTCAGGGGAAATATTATGTAGGACGTCTTCAATTCGGGCTTGTAAATTGACTAAATTACGTAGCCTATCATGTGAATGTCCGTAAATGGCCTGTTTTAAATGCCCCCAAAGAAAGAAGTCGTTGGGCGATAAATCTGGCGATCTGGGGGGCCATGGAATAGTACCTCTTGTACTAATAAGATGCTGAGAGAATGTGGTTTCTAAATATGCTGTTAGGTACTCGACGTGCATTATGAGCGGGACAACCGTCTTATTGAAATCACACATCCTCAAAGTTGATATTTAATACTCGAACTGGTAAAGAAGTACAACTGTGAAACGGAAAGTGATGGAAACTCGCGGAAGGAAGATTGTATTTTTAAATAAGTTTTCCAAATAAAAATTCTATTGCTATATCTTACAATGAAACTTAGTCCGTATAAATGAAATCGAAAAGAGTATACTGATAGAAAGGACGAAATAGTGATATGGCGAAGAAATTAATTAAAATAAATATTAAAAAATAAGAATCTGGATCGAAGAATATATTAAATTTTGACGAAACATGGCGTATGAAGGTCATACGGAAAGCGGTACGATATAATAAGTGTTATGTGTGACCGTTATAGTGACAGTGCTAGTAACCAATAGTAAATAGTGTGTATGTATTATGTATTCTAAAGCCTTTTGTCCTTTTCAATGCGGAATTCGCAAATATTTGCGCGATTTATTTAACAGTGGAAAAATCTCTATTTGTAACAAATGTTGTCAACTACCTATAACATTTTCTACCATTTTCATCATGAAACTGTCATTGTATATTATCAGAAGATCAAAACAAACTTATTAAGACCACATAAGGGGCATTAATATTTGTAGTGTTTGACAGTATCGCAAATTGCAATTGTGGAAAGTTAAGATTTTCTCGCCATAAATAATTAAAACAGAAGTTGCAAAATTCGTACAAAAATCCGTGAATTTCGCATCCATGAGGACAAGGCTTAAGTGTGTTACCTGCGGAGTGCGCATCAGGTAGGTGTAAGTTGGTGGTAGTGGGCAATCGCCGTCCATAAGAACAGAGACACATTTAAAGTAAATTGTTAATGTGCTAGGTTCAGCCGACGTCAACTTATTTTTGATAATTTTGTGTGCTTTAACTCTTCTCAAGTGCTTAGGTAATCATACCACCCTTACCCTTCCGTACCCATCTCTGTGTTGTGAGTTAGTCACTTTTAAATTTTGAAATAATTCTTATAATTTTTATTATCTAACGCCTCGAAATTGGTCAAAACTGTAATATCACTGTTTCTGCTCTAAAAATAATGGATGTTTTGTAATGGAACTATTTTTGTCATTTTTATATATTTCTTATATCTGATCGCATTCAAATTTAGTACGCCTATGAAATCTTGCTCCCCGCATGCTTCGCCCGTCGCGCTGGTCAACAAGCTAGCGATTAGTCACTGTCCACAATTTCGACCGCTGGTAAAATATCAGAATACCGGAGTTGGAGTTGCACAAGTAGCGACATCTCTTGCGAAAGCGAAAGGCAAAGATGGCGATTGGTCGCTGTGATATAAGTGGGAGTGGATTTTATTTGTTGAATGACGAAATGGGCGGTGATTATTTAGATTTTAAAACGTCGTCAATATAGTCATCCTTGTCTATCGCACGGATTTCTATACTTTACTTTGTCGCTCTCATGTAAACTCAGATAGACCATCAGCGTTTTCCGACCCTGTATATTCAAATTATTGGCATCTGCTCAGAAGAGATTCAGACAAATTTAAAAGATTTTTTTGTAATTAAGAAAGGCCCATTTAATCCGTTAAATCAAAACACCTGTTATAAACATAAAGTTGTCTAGCGATTATATCCAGCTATAATAAATATTTTTATTTAGTTGGTTTATTATTTGATAATTCTTGAAATAATACAATATATTTACATTTAAAAAAGTATAATTTTGCTATGGTACATTTTTTGGACACACTGTCCAAGGTACAACTTTTAACTGGGACAAAGTTACCTTTGACCATCACACATCACAAGTTTATTTCTCAAATTCGGTGGTGATAGCTGAATTTTTTCTTAAATTTTTAAGTTAGTATGAGCTAAACAATTATCTGCGAACGAAATTTGATTATTAGAATCACATCGTTTCGTCACTAACAACGAAATAAATGACATTTATCGTGTTATACACTACACATAATACTTCAATAAATAGGTATCACTTTACAATTTACTATAAAATTAATCTTAATAAAATGCAACGTTGCTATACAAATTCTGTTTTGATTTTAACAAAAACTAGTTTATACAAAAAATCGACAAATCCACTGCATTACAAACACCTTCTCCTAAACCGAACACTAAAATAAATGTAATAAAATGAAGCGGTGTATTCTCATTTCGCCAAATGAGTACTATCCAGTGGCGGCATAGACATGAATTTGTGTGTAAAATGTTTATATTTTTAATCAAATACATAGCCGCATTATAAAAAACAGTTTATAACCTGTCAAATTTTACAAAGAATACCTACTGTAGATACAGGTAGTTTCTTCTCTAAATTGTATTAAAACTGAATATTAATCAGCAGTCAAACATGTACAATGTATCTACTTTTATGTACAAATCAGTAAAAACTTTATTCTTCAGGATAATCCAACAAATGTTTTCTTTTAAATGGCATCAAAAATGATTTTCTGACCGCACTACGGCTTTTAAGATGGTGATTCAGGGCCTGCTATGATTTTCTTTATACTACACTCCGAACAACAATAAAAACATTTTTTTATTTAAAATTTGATAAGGTGGTATTAATCAGGACTCCTCTCTTAAAACCCTTATGTAAAATTTGAACAAAGATTATAAAGTTTGATCTGTATAAGTACAAATCCGTAAAAACGGTTTTCACGATAATCCAATATATTTTTCTTTTAAATGGCACAGAAAACCGCTTTCTTTCTGTAACAGCTGAATTCTATCCTTACTTGCCACTACTACTGATTGAACTTTATTTATTTTGGTAAAGGCTTTGAAAGCTCTCATATTAACACTGCAAGAGGATATTGTCAAATTAAGATCTGAAAAATGTAATTTTAACGTCACCATTAGACATTAGACATGATATAAACATCATTGAGGAGATTAATCAACGAAATATCCGCAAAAATAATTTGGTAATTTTTGGTGTGGTTGAACAAAATCAAGAACAACCTTAGTACTTAGTAAAGATCAAGCTGAAGTTATAGGAATTCTTCATTCTATTGATCCTGATTTAAACGTTCAAACGGTAAAGCCTATAAGACTTTGTAATTAAACCTGCAGATATTAAATTTTTGGTACCAAGTTATAATTCCAGATCTAATATAACATTCAGATGTAACAAACCAAGAACTAATATTTTACTGATTCATGTTATGTGTACAAATTTCAATAAATATTGCTGTTCGTGTGATATTCACAATTGTACATTGTGTCGTCATCGTCATCGTCTTCGACGAAGACGGCGACGACGACGACGACGAAGACGACGACGACGACGACGACGACGACGACGACGACGACGACGACGACGACGACGACGACGACGACGACGACGACGACGACGACGGCGACGACGACGACGACGACGACGACGTTATTATTATTATTATTTATATGGTATCACTAACTTAGAGTTGAATGTTTTTTGATTTGACGATTTCAATTGGGACAATGCATCTGGAATATACTGCATACGACCAGGAATATATTCTAATTTGACTCTATACTTGAGTAGGGCGTAAAACTAAACTATGTAATCGGGGAGAAAGTTCATGAATCGGTTTATTGACTAATCCAATTACAGATTTGTGGTCTGTTAGAACTCTGAAGTCTCTTGCAAAAGTATAATAATGAAAATGTTCATTGCTACTAATGCTAAAAGTTCCTTCACAGTAACGGAGTTTTGTTATTGTGTTTCTGTCAAACTAACTGAACAAAATCGGATGGTCATCTTGCATCAATACGCCTCCAATTACTGACTTACTCGCATCTGCTGCTATTATTATATCTTTGTTTGTATCGAAGAATGATAACACTTGTGCTTCACAAATTAGGTTTTTTAATCTTACAAAAGAAGTTTCTTCACCACTAGTCCACATCCAAACTGCATCATATTTTAATAAATTTCGTAAAATTTGTGTTTTCTTGGACGTATTCGGTATAAATCTTAATACATAGTTGATTATTCCTAAAAATAACTGTAGTTCTTTTTTATTGGTTTTCATGTCTAAAATTGCTCATATTTTCTCTTTTGATATTTCGATGCCATTTTCTGATATTTCATGTTCTAAATACCTGACTGCTAATTACATATTACCTTTTTCAAAATTTCATATTATTTTTTCTTGCAGTTTTTAATAAACTGGCTAATCTATCGTTGTGTTCTTGCACAGTCCTTCCAAATATCAAAACAGTATCTGCATAGGCTTAAACTCCATCAATATTTTCGATAATCTTGTTTATTTCTTTTTGGAAAACTTCTGATGCACTGGATAACTCATATGGCAGTCTTTGATAACTGTATCTCCCAAATGGTGTTGATATCGTGCAAATTTTAGCATTTGCTTCTACCCATAGCTGGACATACTCATACTCATGCTCATAAGTGCATCGACTACATTTTTTCTTTCTGTTTTTCATTTCACTACTTCCATCTGATTTTTCTCTTTCTGTTTTTTTGTTTTTGTCTATACTTTTTATGCTTTACTAAGTTCACCTCACTAGAATTATTTATTGTCATCTGGCTTAACTGTTTTGTTGTTTCTTCTTCCGAGTGACATATACTAACACTTGGTGTTAAATCGAAGTTCTAGGTTTTCAGCAATTTTTGTCTTAATCTACTATTTTATCTCTAATAAACGAGTCCGTGAGATTACCAAATTCGCAGTCTCTGGCGTTTGTTTCCAACTCTGTGACAAAATCATCAATAGATTGTTCTTCTATTTGCTTTGTGGAAAAGAAAATGTTTCTTAGATAAGTTTAATTTTTAAAACGAATATAGTGATTGAAAAATGCATCCAGTATCATTTCGACTATTAAAACATCGTCTAATTCTCGTGGTTGGTCATCTTCATTGGCTTCTACTTCAAATTCAAAAGTGTACACGTTTAACGCTTCTTCAGCCATTATATGCAGTAGAATTCCTTTCTGTTTATTTAATGGTTTTCGTTCTATGTCGGCTGCACCCAATAAATTTCTATGGCTTGCCGGCATTTCTCCCAGGCTTATGCTGGATTCTTACCAGACTCAAACAGTTTGGGAGGTTTTAATACACTCATGTTTTATTTAGCTTTTACCGCTGAATGTTTATTAGTTTTTTATTTTATTACTTTACAAACATATCAATGACCGTGCTATAACTTTGTAATAACTAACTGAACTGAATGGGGGCGCCACCGCATGTTTTGACAGCCTCACTAGATCGAGGATCACATTACATATAATACATACACACACCTAGATATTTTTTCTAGGTTTGTGAATACATATAACCTTTAACGAACTGTCAAATCACTTTAAAAATGGCGGCTGTAGGACAAACAACTCGACATATGACAAGCAGAAATTTGTGCTTTTGTGTAGAACTTTTAGTTATTGGTCTGTATGAAGAACTGTGTGTTTTGCTCATTATATTTTATACCTATTTCGGAATACCAAGTATAATTCAGACTATCATAATGGTTTTGTTTTGTTGTGTTATGAATTGTTGGAGTAGAGGACAGCGAGAAGATCAAGTTAGATTTTTTAGGATTCCTGCTGCATTGAATTATAGACAGAACTGATCTCAATGAACTCTCATATAAGACGGCAAAAGTGGCTTAGTGCAATAAAACAGCAAGACCTAACTCTAGAAAAAATTAAATACAGTGTACAAGTTTTAAATATATTATTTATAAATAGGTACCTAAGTTCTTTTTTCTCTCCGCCAGTCCTAGCAATTCAGGGTCCTGGAGAATACTATATACAATATTAATAAAAAAATATATTGATAACAATATTGGCAGTTATATATAATTAATTAGTAAACTATTACAGAGGTACGTAATTTGATTTTAACAATTATTTATACATGGCAGACTCGCACAACAAAACAAAACCATTATGATAGTCTGAATTATCCTTGGTATAAAATATAATGAGCCAAACACACAGTTCTACACAAAATCACAAATTTCTGCTTGTCGTATGTCGAGTTGTTTGTCCTACAGCCGCCATTTTTAAAGTGATTTGACAGTTCGTTGGATTGCCCTATAGAACAATCCAACGTGATGTCATCTTGCTGTCAAATCATTTTAAAAATGGCGTCTGTAGAACAAACAGTGCGGATTTGTGTAACACAACAAAACAAAACCACTATAATAGCCTAAATTATCTATGGTATTACGAAATAGGCATAAAATACAAAGAGCGAACACACCAGTTGACAGTTCTACACAAAAGCATAAATTTTTACTTATTATCATATGTCACCTTTCAAGTTGTTTGTCCTACAGCCGCCATTTTTAAAGCGATTTGACAGTAAGGTGACAACACGTTGGATTGCTTTATTAAACAACAACACTATGACATTGACATAACTTTTGGACACGTACGCAAGCATCATTTGTATTTGTACTTATACAGATCCGTAAAAACGTTTTTCACGATAATCCAATATATTTTTCTTTTAAATGGCACAGAAAACCGCTTCTTTTGGTTCTACTACGGCTTTTAAGATTTTGATAAGATGGTGTTAATCAACCCCTCAAGATTCCTATGTGTAAAATTTAAATTTAAACAGAGTAGTTTCTTTTATACGATTTCAAAGTTATATTTGTATATAAATACGTAAAAACTCCACGATAATCCAATATATTTTTCTTTTAAATGGCACAGAAAACCGCTTCTTCTTATTCTACTACGACGTTTAAGATGGCGACTCAAGGCCTGCTATGAATTTTTTATCCCTTCGAAAGTAAATATAAATCTTCGGTGATTTTTGTATTTCAAATCTGGTTAATCAGGATCCTTTAAAACCCCATGTATGAAACTTGACCAAAAACTATACATTTATTTGTGTACAAATCCGTAAAAAGTTTATTCAATATAATTTAACAAATAGTTTTTTGTTTTATATATCGAATATAGCTTCTTCTGATCCTGCCACGAGTTTTAAGAGTTCCAGGTTGTTATGCCATGACCTAGGTAGGTAACTGAGAGCTACTAGTAATAGAATTTAAGTACACATCCTTAGCCTTAGCTGAGATTCTTTGATCTGCCTTTGTTGTTCTCGGGCTAGATTCAGAAAGGGCGGACCCGCTATAAGTACTCTTGGGCCCGCCCCTTCAGACGGAACCGTTCCTCGGATAGCGGTGGTCTTCCGAGACATCCCGTAGTCAGGGTTCTGTCCACAGGAGCCTTAATACAAACAGCAAGACCCAAAAACAAAAAATATATTTCATGGACAATCCCAGGGACTTATAACTGGTCCACCCCACAGAGTCAAGGCCAAAGTTAGGGATGTGCACTTTAATTCTATTACTGCTAGAACAAATTACCTAGGCATAAAAACTCAGAAAACCACTATAAATCACAATAATGTATTGTTGACAGCTTGACGAACTATGGACCGTCTTGGCATCTTGCAAGCCACAATGAACCATGAATTTCAAACATCTGTCACATATTCCAACCAATAAGAACTGGTTGAACTTGTTTGTCAGTTTATTTTCATCACTCGCACTATATTGGAATGATGCTTGCGTACGTGTCCAAAAGTAATGTCAATGTCATAGTGTTGTTGTTTAATAAAGCAATCCAACGTGTTGTCACCTTACTGTCAAATCGCTTTAAAAATGGCGGCTGTAGGACAAACAACTTGAAAGGTGACATATGATAATAAGTAAAAATTTATGCTTTTGTGTAGAACTGTCAACTGGTGTGTTCGCTCTTTGTATTTTATGCCTATTTCGTAATACCATAGATAATTTAGGCTATTATAGTGGTTTTGTTTTGTTGTGTTACACAAATCCGCACTGTTTGTTCTACAGACGCCATTTTTAAAATGATTTGACAGCAAGATGACATCACGTTGGATTGTTCTATAGGGCAATCCAACGAACTGTCAAATCACTTTAAAAATGGCGGCTGTAGGACAAACAACTCGACATATGACAAGCAGAAATTTGTGATTTTGTGTAGAACTGTGTGTTTGGCTCATTATATTTTATACCAAGGATAATTCAGACTATCATAATGGTTTTGTTTTGTTGTGCGAGTCTGCCATGTATAAATAATTGTTAAAATCAAATTACGTACCTCTGTAATAGTTTACTAATTAATTATATATAACTGCCAATATTGCTATCAATATATTTTTTTATTAATATTGTATATAGTATTCTCCAGGACCCTGAATTGCTAGGACTGGCGGAGAGAAAAAAGAACTTAGGTACCTATTTATAAATAATATATTTAAAACTTGTACACTGTATTTAATTTTTTCTAGAGTTAGGTCTTGCTGTTTTATTGCACTAAGCCACTTTTGCCGTCTTATATGAGAGTTCATTGAGATCAGTTCTGTCTATAATTCAATGCAGCAGGAATCCTAAAAAATCTAACTTGATCTTCTCGCTGTCCTCTACTCCAACAATTCATAACACAACAAAACAAAACCATTATGATAGTCTGAATTATACTTGGTATTCCGAAATAGGTATAAAATATAATGAGCAAAACACACAGTTCTTCATACAGACCAATAACTAAAAGTTCTACACAAAAGCACAAATTTCTGCTTGTCATATGTCGAGTTGTTTGTCCTACAGCCGCCATTTTTAAAGTGATTTGACAGTTCGTTAAAGGTTATATGTATTCACAAACCTAGAAAAAATATCTAGGTGTGTGTATGTATTATATGTAATGTAATCCTCGATCTAGTAAGGCTGTCAAAACATGCGGTGGCGCCCCCATTCAGTTCAGTTAGTTATTACAAAGTTATAGCACGGTCATTGATATGTTTGTAAAGTAATAAAATAAAAAATTAATAAACATTCAGCGGTAAAAGCTAAATAAAACATGAGTGTATTAAAACCTCCCAAACTGTTTGAGTCTGGTAAGAATCCAGGAGAAGCCTGGGAGAAATGCCGGCAAGCCATAGAAATTTATTGGATGCAGCCGACATAGAACGAAAACCATTAAATAAACAGAAAGGAATTCTACTGCATATAATGGCTGAAGAAGCGTTAAACGTGTACACTTTTGAATTTGAAGTAGAAGCCAATGAAGATGACCAACCACGAGAATTAGACGATGTTTTAATAGTCGACATGATACTGGATGCATTTTTCAATCACTATATTCGTTTTAAAAATTAAACTTATCTAAGAAACATTTTCTTTTCCACAAAGCAAATAGAAGAACAATCTATTGATGATTTTGTCACAGAGTTGGAAACAAACGCTAGAGACTGCGAATTTGGTAATCTCACGGACTCGTTTATTAGAGATAAAATAGTAGATTAAGACAGAAATTGCTGAAAACCTAGAACTTCGATTTACCACCAAGTGTTAGTATATGTCACAAACAACAAAACAGTTAAGCCAGATGACAATAAATAATTCTAGTGAGGTGAACTTAGTAAAGCATAAAAAGTATAGACAAAAACAAACAAATAAAATCTACACTTGGTCTAGAATACACAAAAGAGAAAAAATGGGTATGTGCTTAAAGATGTATAAAAATTAAAAATTATTATATTATAATTCATTAGAATATGTTCCCATTGCATTAACCAACAACGATTTCAATGTACAATTGTGAATATCACACGAACAGCAATATTTATTGAAATTTGTACACATAACATGAATCAGTAAATCAGTAATCGTCTAATGTCTAATGGTGACGTTAAAATTACATTTTTCAGATCTTAATTTGACAATATCCTCTTGCAGTGTTAATATGAGAGCTTTCAAAGCCTTTACCAAAATAAATAAAGTTCAATCAGTAGTAGTGGCAAATAAGGATAGAATTCAGCTGTTACAGAAAGAAACTCCAATAGATACTGAATTAACCCAACTTTTATAATACATATATAAGAAATGGGTGTCCAAGAAATGTATCACCAGTTAATAAAGACGCCAAACAGTATTTTAATATATGTTTCGACATTTATGAATATAATGGACTTATATTTAAAAATAACCAACTCATAATTCTAAAGTCGCTATTCGCTAATGAGCTTGATGTTAGAGAAAATTCACGTGGGACATTTCGGTATAAATTCTTGCTTAAGAAGAGCTCACCAGTCCATGTATTGGCCTAGGATAACTGAAGATGTAACCAATTACGTGTCAACATGTAAAATTTGACAAAAACACTCGAATTCTAAACAAAAAGAACTACTTCAACAACATTCAATTAATGTGTCACGGGAGAAAATAGCGATGGATTTTATGGAATTTAAGAATAAGAAATACATACTTGTGGCAGATTATTATTGAAAGTTTACGATTATCATTCCAATGAGTACTACCAAGGCAGCAGATGAATTGAAACCAATATTTGCGACACATGGACTACCAGTTGAAATTATGATCGATAATGGACCGCCGTATGATTCACATTCATTTAAAGAATATCTGAAGCAAGAAGACATAAAACATACGACGAGTAGTATGGATTTATAGAGTGACAGGTTCAGATTTTCAAAAATACTTTACTCAAGTCACCGAATGAAAACATATATAACCTGATGCGAATTTACAACTCGACGCCTAAAATTACAGTACCATTCATGGCAGTTCAAATAAGATCAAATTTGCCAGTAACAAAAAACGCTAACAGCAAGGAGATGTTCATAAAACGACAGCTCAAAACGAAACAAGAGAAACAAAAGAAGTACATCGAACATCGAAAATTGATTGAGAACTTGGAAGTGATGTTTTAGTGCAAAAATCATTAAAGAATTGGATATGGAAAAAATGTCTAAAATGAATAGTTCTACAAATACATTTCAAAAATAAAAATAAGGAAATACAAATTAATTCTCAACTAAGGTTAAGTAAAAGCTCCTGTAACATAATTTGTTTTTTATTAGTATTAATGAAGTAAATAATAGAGGTTTCCTCAGCCATCTTGCGGCTATTACCCTCAAATCATTACTAGTACTAGGGGGAGTAGTGAGACTAGTGCCTTTCGTTTTCCTGTACCTAGTGTTTGTTTGATATTTGTGTGTATACATTAACAAAAATGGAACAATTTATAGTAACCATGACTAGTTGGTTGACATTAATTTATGACAAATCGGGGGAAAACTCTCTACGAGACGTTTGTACAATCAACGCTTTTCACAAGCAACGACATTCATTTTCAACACTTATAACTATTTCACATTTTATTCTGTGTTGTGAGAAGAGCTCTAAGAACACCATTCACAGCAAGTATGTTTATTATATGTATATGTGTTTATTATGGACAAACATCTGACATGGTAAGTGTGCGACGTTATTGCACATTTAAGACTTGTTTCTTGGCATAATTCTATTACCGTTGCGTTAGTCAGAGAAATAATATTATTAAGTTTGTTTAGTACAAGTTTTAATTCTGATAAAAGCTTGCAAGTTTCCGGCGCTGACCTGCTTTAACCTGCTTGCACTGTGTACATGTGTATGTTATAATTTTCAAAGCTTATAAGCACAGATTAAGCCAACGAGAACGACGTAGTATTGCCAGCAACACTAAGTCACGTGACTTTCAGCCAATGAAATTAATTGTATTCGTTGTTGAAGTTGAGTGAAGTTCAAAATTTCCAACTTCAACTATCCATAGGAGCAACATAACATAATAAAATAACCAACAAAAACAAAACCAACTTTATAAAATCTATATTTACTGAAATTAAACTGGTGGTGGGGATGTTGCCAGCAACACTACATTGTTCTCTGAAGCAGACTATATACAGACATAAACCTAGAAAAAGTATAGACGGCGCCGTTCCATAATACAGGTCACATGACAGGTGCCGCGTTTCCTAGAGATCTAAGGTCTAGAAAATGTATATTTTATTTGCTTTATGTTGGTGCTACTGCAAATATCATGGCTATATTGCAAAATGAAATTAGTCAATTTTAACCTGTTGTCATTTAATTTTATTTTAAATGTCAGTTAGTTTATCTCTTTATTTATGTCAGTGAGTTTTTGGTTCAAAAAGTAAATAGATATATCAAATATATATTTAATTAATTTTTAAAGAGTGCCACTTACTATCTTCACAAAATGAAATTCTATTTCATACCCAGCTCAACGCCAATACCACAGCTTAAATAACAATCAGCTCACAGACTCTGCGGCGACACCTTTGAAGTATTAAACATCGAAAATTTGTCCTTGAAGCTTGTCTCTCGCTCAGGATATACGTCAGGGTCGGATTAAAAAAAAATGTTCCAATTTAGAAAGCGAAACCACAATAAACACAGAGTAACACAAATAAAACACAGACACAAGACGGCCCTGGTCCTATTTCAAGGTTTTAGCATGTACGAAGATCTGCGCGAGACGTTCCCGCTCATACGAGTCTGTGAGCTGATTGTTATTTAAGCTGTGCCAATACCACCAATACAAACTATAAACGGAGATCGTTGTTTGTAAACAATTACAATAACCTACAAAAACATAATCAACTTCAGGTTACAGTGTCGCCAACATAAATTGGCGGCCATGAATTAGCCGTCGTCGGCAATATGCCACTGGCACCGTCTATATTTTTTCTAGGTTTGTGATTCCAACGTTTACGGTTAAATGCGCAATGAACACCAATTAAATTCATTTTAACACGATGAAGTAGGAGCCTGTTACATTACTCTTTGTCACAGTATACTGTGCTCTTTGTTAACCCATTGAATCTCGAGGAAAGTTTTTTATTACCTAATTTTAGCTTTGAAAAAGAACACTCAACAGAGGCTACGGGAACGGGAATTTTCAGAAATAAAAGACGTACAGGTTAAAATTTCCGTAAAGCTATTAGATGAGAAATTCTTTATTAATATAAAATTCGCCAGTTTGATAATGGGAATAATAGATTTTAATTCATCATTAAAACATTTCCTGAAAGACGAAGGATCAGTTGGGTAAAAATTGTGTTAGATGTCATTATTATATTTAGAAAAAAAATGTTGACCTTGTATAATATTTCTATGCAACTGAGAAATTATTATATCTATTGTTTTGAAAAGAAAACGTTAATTTTGATCCAATCCTCATTTGTTTCAGATTGAAAATGATTGTTTGATTCATCATAAATCTCTTTCGTCGTGAAATTCATTTTGCACAACATCCACTTTCTACTTGCCACTGATGGATTAAATCAACAGCGTAAACTTTAATTTAAAAAAAAGTCACGTATTGATAAATTATCTACAATACCTTGCGCGAGTTTGAAGTTCTACATGATTATATTGCAAAAATGATATGATTTTTAGTAAACTTACAGGGTGTAAATAAATAAGTGCGATAAGATTCGGAATGTGGACCAAGAACCCGGACCACCCATCTCTATTACAATACTTTATTTTGTATAAATTTTATATACCTAATTTATGAAATAATAAGATAACTTAATAAATTTAAAAATTATAATAAAACTATGTTAAAAAAATTGTGAATGCAAAACTATACTTAATGTTGGTCGACGATTGTCAAAAATGTATGACTGAACGCTTAAAATTCAATCAATATTTGTTTCCTAGTGAATGTGGCACTTTAGCGAACTTATCGCCATTTTGTAGATGATCTTTTGTTAAATAAGCATTATACAAATTACATTTTGTTCCATATATTGAATTGAAATATGTGGCAACTTGGAAACAATACATTTTAATGCTTGAAATATTAATTTAAAAAATATTTCTCGCCAATTATAAGTAGCTATTAGTAGTTGCATTATTTTAAAATTCAGAACTTATCTAAAAGAATTTGGGAATAGATGCGTCATGAAATATTGAGTAATATCGTAAAAAAAATTTTAGTAAAATCCTTATAGCTTCCGAGTAAAAAATTCGTAGTATTTTCAACCTTTACATCGCAGGACTACTGTAGTCTCTAGCTAGGCGATTCTAAATATTGAAATCCGATTACTTTTTGTAGGTATTATAGCAACTCGGAGCTCTGCTTTAGCAGAACCATTTCCCCGATAAACATGTGTCAAATGCAGCTACTTTTACCGTGGTGTGCAGTGAGCACATGTGTGGCGCAGCGCGATGGAATTTGAAATGGAATCGTGGAAGAGAAGAGGTCCAGGGCGTACGGCTTATTGCAGCAGTATGGCTATCATACACGAGGCTCAATTATATCCGTACCATGTACAGCGTGTCCAAGCATAAATATTAAGGGATTAGACGAAGAGGACCGGTACCATGACCACCACGGTCTCCTCACTTTAAATCATTTGAACTTCTTTTTGTGGATATTTAAAAAATGAAGTGTATCGCACCGAAGTGGATACATACTATCAAAGTTCATACTATTGATGATTTACACAAACGTTATATAGTTGCTGCCAATAACTTGAATGAATTCATAACGGATAAGAAGCAGAAACATTTGTTTATAGAAACTGGTTAAGACGGGCCCAAAATGTTAACATCAGGTATCTCAAACTATTTTATTAATGAAACCACAAATTAAATCTGTTAATAATTAATGAAAACTATGAGAATATGTTTTTAAATTTCAGTTCTGAAATGTGTGTGTGATAATTAGAGACCGTATATCGTTCGCACATGACGTCATTATCAGAAGCGCACTTAGGACGCTAACGTTAACGTTTGTCGAAGTTAAGTAAATACGTACATTTATTGTCAAATACAGTTAATATAATATCAACGTCTTACCTTGAACTGGTGACATGTATGTTGTCCAATATGGTCTATATTAAGTTGTGTAGTTTACAAAACACTATACTATTAACTTTTAGTACTGAAATAAAACTGAATAACCAGCAACTATAAATGTTCAGTTGTTAAGTTGTGACGTTTATCGTTTAAAATCCATTTCAGTTTAGAAAACGTACGTTTAACGTCCACAGAGGTCATGAAGCATATTTAAAATATGTATAATTTTTCACTGATGGGGTGGGTTCAGCAAAATCTACTCCTTTACCTTCAAAAAGGTCTACTAAACGGTATTAAATTTCTTCTTCACAGGTTCAGCACTAGATCCTGGTACCTGAGAAATAAACTGTTGCAAGTCTAAAACACTATTTACGGCATTATTTATTGAATACCCTGATGCTGTCACAGGTTCTTCAACATTACATTATTCTACTTTCCATTAACACAGTTTTGCAAAAATTGTCTAAACTCTGTATTATTTAGTTTATTTAAAGGAATATTGCAGCCCACCATCACTTTTCCAAGTCGTTGTTAAATTGTTTTTGACCTTCAGGGTTTGTCATACTATTACTCACACGAACTTTGTGTTGTTCCGAGCGCATATGTTCCACAATACGTGTTTTATAATTCCACGATATAACTCTTTCACAAATTTTGCACTTTAATTCTGTCTCGTCAAATTCTAAATCTGGATAATCTTTAATCCATTTCTCCACTGTAGAACGAGTAGGAGGCAGACGGAACATATTCAAGCATCGAAACAGACAAACTAACAAGAAACTCGACAAGAAACTAACATTTGCTAATAACGCGGTATCGTCCCTACAAAGATCCGACACGCACAACGTTTCACTGCGAAATTGATACTGGCAATTGAAAAGCGGAAGCGACTCCGATCTTGACACATACCCGTAAATAAACAGAGTGAGGTTTGTCAACACTGGTCATTATTTTGAAGATGATATTTGTTTTTAATTAGGAATATTTAAATATTACGATTTTCAACCGACAGACCTGAGTACGGACCTGAGATGTGCGAACGACATACTATCTTTAGTGATAATGTTTATGAATATTTTTGGGAAGGATTAATTCGAAATTTTGGGGGTTAAGCCTCCCTAACTTCGCCTATGAGAATATGACGAATGAACAATTTATAAATATAAGTATACTAGTATTTTAAATTTCGAAATTATCGAATTTCTCAGAAAGTGACAATATAAAGTTTATTAAACGTTGAGTATTGTGATATATCTTTAGGTTTTTGATTACACGATAATGTACGGGTATTATTCTGAGAATAGTACAATAAACTTTTCTTACCGATAAATATTTTTTCCCGAAAAGAATCTTTATTTCAAAATGATCTGTACAAAATCTCAAGAACAATGTATGGATAAAATATAGGTACATAGGCAAATCCAATAAACAAATATTAAAACAAAAATTAATTTTGCTATGTGGCCAAATATATACGTATATTACAATTCACTAAACATCATTGATCAATTATTATTAATGTCATCACGAAATAGATCAAAATGATCAATGTTTATTATTATTTTCGTAACCTCACAAAATAATGAGAAATGCTTATCTTCAAAATATGTCGGTAGCTCATGCTTAAAAAATGTATCTATTTATTATAATCCAATAAGCTTTAGTATTTACAAATTGTTCGTTTATTTAACTTCCTGCAGAATATGCAATACAACTTGGTCGAAAATGATATCTACTAGTACCTTCTTCAATAAAAAAATGTTTTGATGTTTTATTTCTACCAGTATCTAACTATAAACAAATGCGAATTAATAACTTCAAAATTAAAATATTCCATTATAAATTATATTAATGCATGATGATAATGAAATGAATATGAGTTTTAGTATATTTCACAAATGCAAATCGAAATACCTACGTTAATATTAAAGTCCAAAAAATTCAGTCAAACAGTCAAGCCTATGTATGACTCATGCAATAAATGCATCATAACAAAAATTGTGTAATTAGTTAACTTTTTTACCTTAAAAATAATATACCTAAATAATTGTATCAGAATATTTTAATTACTAAAGGTCTTTTTATTGGGATATTGGCTAGGTACTTTTGAAATTCATTAATTTTCCCTGATAGAAAGATAAAACCCAAGGATATATCACATTTATTATCTTTCACATAAAATTTAGGTAATATTTTGCAAGTACCAAAGTAGGTATATCATATCAGTGATTCTTTGAATTAATTCATTAACGTTCATTTTACTTTTCTGATTTTTGTTACAGCCTAGACGAAACGCCCAAAATAATATAATGCAAGTATAATTATATATTTTAGACGCGATTAAGTTTGTATTTGATATTAATTATTCACATAGCTACTTACCACTACCAATCTAGGCTTTTGGGCCATGTTGTATATAAATAAAAACTCTCACGTATTAGCCAGAACTATTTTTGACATCACATTTGCTATCACTAGAACAATTAAAATTTACTGTAATTATCATCGATGAAAATATATCTATGGATTTTTAGATTATGATTAGTAATAACTGACTGTAATTGATAAGATAAGATGTGGGATTTTAGCCATACGTTCATCCATAAGGTAAGAGTATAAGGCTCCACATATTAAAAAAAACACCTCGTAGATATGATATAAAAGAGGAAAATTAAAATACAATATGTATCTAATCTAAAGTCTTACACAGACGAAATTAATTTGCAAACCTGGCGGCGTCACTCTCAGTTCAAATTTGATTGATAAAATTTGCTTGATTTACGGACGACTGAACTAGTGCTATATTATTTTTTTTAATTTCCCAAATTCAAAGCAAACGTGTTCTATTATTGAATCTGTAAATAGATATTCTACAGTAGGTAAGTACCTACTTACTAGAATAATCTCTTACTTTTTGCTATTGTTTGTAAAAATTATAAAACTTCTTCGCATTCATCATACAATATACAGTGATCACAACATAAAGGTTTCCAACTTAAAACGTATCGTAGGTACTTTTTTTTAGGGGTAAGCCGATAGACTATTAATAGAAATGTTGGGGGACATCAATGATTAGATCGTGTCAAATCGCGTCAATAATTATTCCTTTTGCTTAGCACATGTGAGACAGACAAGCGGTGAAATTGTATAATTTAAACAAAATTTGAGCAGGAAATGTACCCGCATAGTTTGTCAACTCTCAGAGTTTGATTTGGAATTCGAAAAATGAGAGAGAAACAGAATCAATTTGAAAGTTGCGGTATGTTTATGATAAACGCAATAATAAGAGAATTATTGGCAATACAATAAACGAAATGTGTTCCACTGGAAACTGCGACGATCGTTATCTGGGAAAATACTGAAAAACATGGCAACATGCCAAAGTCCCTGAGCCGAACACAATTAAGACTTTTTTTCGCGACTGAATATGGGTGAACATACGTGAAACAAAGTATATAAATATATCTATCTCTTTTTAATTTTATCCTATCCTTTTCTAATCTGAACAGACCGCAAAACCGTAAATATTCACTGAAATGATATGTGCTGAAATCACAAACCTAGAAAAAAATATAGACAGTGCCAGCTGCAAATTGCCGACGACCGCTAATTCATGGCCACTCTCAAAAAGGTCCAGAATCGCTAAATCCAGATAGCACAGATTGCGGAGAAATACAAATAGTATGAAAAAAGTGGTCAAAAATAAAGCATTATGAATGTACTTTAAAAATGTTTTCTAAGTACCCCACTCCCAGCATTTAAATTTGAGAATACATTTGAAATGCATGTATTGCACACAAATATTCTTATACTGGGTTACTATACTTAGTAAATACAAAAAAGCATTACCAATAGGTACAAATATTGAAGTATACAAAAGTTACTTAAGAATTGGAATCTAAAAGCCATTAATTCCGGGTGCGCTAATTATGTGCAAATTTCCCGCTTGCAGTCGACAATGTTGCGCAGAATGTAATCAGCGCTGTCGTGGCGCAGTCTTTATCAAAACGATAGCCAGCCGACATCCTCTCGTATTGTATTTTGCTTAGTTCTAGTGCTAGTGTTTACATATTTAATTTTATGGTGCAGATGCAGCGCCAAGTACTAGCTTCAGTTATATAAAATCAAAATCTAAAGTGGTCTGATGGCTGATGATCAACATGAGCCGAAGGTATGTATGTAGACGTTAAGGGATGATTTGGTGTAATAATATGCGGAAAAACCTCTTCTTTAACTTTTATTAAATTAATCACATGAATCTGCTCGACATAACTCGGTTCACGCTATTCAGCTTTCTGCTGAGTTTTCTTAACAGACGACGCATGCGTTGCTCTGACCTGTAACCAGGGAGAGATCTGGACAGTGGAATATGTTAACACGGCCATCCTGGAATCGAAGCGCCCTCGCTTCGTATCAGAACTTCGATGAGGACCTGAAACCATGTGAGCATACAGGCTTACTGTTGTCAACATAAACATTACTTAACAGAAGTTAAAATATTATATCGAATCAACTTTGTTATGTTTTTCTTTTGAGATAATTTATGTTACATGGGACTACCCCAACATCAGTCTTAGAACGTGATGTAACAGCAATATTCACGAGTTTACATTATATACTCTATAATCATAACATGTTGGTTAGCATTCAGGGCCGTATTGCTGAACTTTACCCAAGTGTGGCAATTTTACACTACTCTTTTACTTTCGTTGGTTTATTTCTTTTGTTAGGTTATACTTTCGTTGGTTTATGCTATCGGTGATTTATTACTTTCGTTGATCTATACTTTCGCTGATTTATTACTTTCGTTGATCTATACTTTCGCTGATTTACTACTTTCGTTGATCTATACTTTCGCTGATTTACTACTTTCGTTGATCTGTTACTTTCGTTGGTTTAGAGTGATTCTAATTTACTTCTTTTACCTTTTACTGTACTCGACAATATTCCTGCGCAATTTTTTTTCGCTTTTTAGAGGTGTTACTTACTTTTTGTTTAGTTACCAGAGGACCAAGATCTCAGTTGCTTGTGAGCAGCCACGGTAGTTCGTTATCCTTTCTTACGCAACACGTACCTCTCGTTTGGTGGAACTTTCTGACAAGGTCCTTTAAACTTAGCCTTAAGTTTTTCTCCACCGGCTAGTTGTGAATCTTCAACAGCTACTTTTTCACCTGGAGCGAATAAAGTAGTACAATAGCGTGATGCATCAAATTGCTTAGCTTGCTTATTGGCACGTTCCTTTAGTCGAATACGGGCATCAACAATAGCTTTATTTGCATCTATGTTTAGTTATCAGATATTGGTGCGTCTCCTAGAAACTGTGGAGTACTGCAGGTGCATAGCCTGTTACTGAGTGTACTGTTGAGTTCAAATTATCTTCAGCTGCAACAAGTGCCGAAGTCCAAGTATTTTCCTTACCCGGTATAAGGGTAGCACGTAATAAATTAAACGCATGACTCGTTCCACTTGTCCGTTGCCTCTTGATACACCAGTCCCAATATGGTGAAGCTCAACACCCTGTTCACTGAGGAAGTTTTGAAATACTCTCGATGTGAAAGCAGCCGCTCTGTCCGCTATAATACGTCGAGGTTTTCCCAATTCCTCAAATACCGACATCAGTGCACGAATGGTGTCTTCAGAAGTTTTCTTTGGGATAGGTTGCAGCTGACAGAATTTGGAAAAGGTGTCAATTATGACTAATATTTGAGTACATCCGTTGGATTTCACCAAAGGTCCGGCATGATCAATATGCCATGTTTCCAAAACGTCCTGTGGTTTTTCGCCATGTTGCCATAATCCTGCTCGAGGGCCAGTATGAGATTTTCCCAACACGCACACTCTGCAATTTTTCATATATTTTTTTAGGCATTGTCCCATCTTTGGCCAAAATAAGTCTTCTATTATCTTCTGAATACATTTGTCCCACCCAATGTAACGACTCATCATGATACAATTTCATTACGAGTAATCTTGCAGCAGTCGGCACAAAACATTTCGGCGTTTTTGTTTTGGTTACAATTACGTCGTTTATCACGGTGTCGTCGGGATAACTGTCTGGGTTACTCATTACGTCACGACAAAATGCGTCACTGGTTTGCAACTCACATAATTTTTTTATGTTAGCGATTTTGTTTATATTTATGGTTTTAAGTCCGAGTCGTAAATATGCAAAACGGGCGAATCCATTAATTTAGTTATGATTAATTGTCTTGCACTTTCACACTCGGATGCCCATTCAAACACATGATTTTTGCGCAACAATGCTGTTATAAGTGCTGTCAACTGTGCAGTTTCTAATGAATTTCCAAAAATATCCGGCTAGTCCCATAAGTTGTCGTACAGTTTTCACGTCTGAAGGAGGAGGGTAACACACCCAGGTATTCGGTTTCTAGTGCAAGAAATACACACTTTTCGTAATTTAACGAAAACCCAGCAGCTGACAATGCACTTAAAACCTCCTCTAAATTCTGGAGCCCTTCTTCAATGGATTCAGAAGGCACGAGTACGTCGTCGATGTAAACAAATGATTTTTTATCTTTTAAGCCAACCAGAGCTTTATCGATAGCTCGTTGATATACAGAAGGTGAATTGACATATCCAAATGGTAATCGATTAAACTCGTAATGCCCATCGGGTGTTATAAATGCTGTGATGTATTTGGAGTTCTCTTCGATTTTCATTTGATGGAAACCAGATTTCATGTCCAGTGTTGTAAAATATTTGCCTTGCACAATGCATTTATCTGATCTTGGATAAGTGGCAATGGATATCTTTCCTTAACAACTTTCTTATTAACATTACGGTAGTCAATGCACATTCTCAGCCATGCCATTTTTTTTCCTCACCAGTACAATAGGGCTAGCATATTCCGATTCACTTTCACGAGTGATGCCGTCATGCAATAAATCACCTCCTATTTTCTTAACTTGTTCCCTTTCCTGATAAGCAAATCCTTGAGGGCGATAAGCAACAGAGGTGCCGTCTTTTAATTTTATTGTCACTATTCCCGTAGTTATATGATCTGGCGTTCTGTCTCTATATTTCATCAGTAAAAGTTCTAATTGCATCTTTAACTTATCATCCAATCCACTCTGATTTATTTTTATGTTCATTACATTTTATAGTAAACACTCGCGTAACATTGTCCTGGTCAAGATACAGTTCGATACCGTCAGCACTTTTCCCAATACGTAAATAAGGTCGACTTATAATATCCCAATCGACAATTATATCAATTTCGCTTGGAACCGCACTATCAGGAACAACTGTAAAGTTTATTTCCAAAGTCACAGTTGGCAATACAATGGTGCATTCACACATACCGATAACATTAACAATTTGACCTCCAAATCCTATAAAAGCATGTACCTCACATTCTGGATAAATAACGCCACCTATTATTTTTACAACCGACTGTTTGATTATTGACCTGTCTGCACCGCTGTCAATAAGATATGTGAATGAAGGGGCTGTACCTTTGACTAGGGTGGTGGCTATTGGCGTTGTATTTAGATGGAGTCATTTTTTAAACACGAAAGCTTTCTTAGGCCGTCCATGTTTGTAGAAACGAGTAACCTCTGTATGACCCATATTTTTGCAATAAGTGCAAGAGGGGACACTTAATGCCTCTCTTTTGTTGGGGGCAGCTCCTTTTGTCGGCTCCTCTTTTCGGAGGTCCGGGCATACGGCTTTTTGATAACCTGGACGACCACAGTTGAAACAGAGCCTCTTTATATTTCTACTAGGTTTCTCACGGTGTTGATTCCAGTGCTCTTTCATCTGACGTTCGGCCGTCCTTGTAACTGTTGATGCTTTTCTCATGTATCGGGCATCAAATTCGCTGAATATTTTTAATACATCACGATCAGATTCAGGTTTTTGTATTTGAAGTGTGGAACGGGCTTCAACCTGATCCAATCCAAACTCTATCATACTAATAATTGTTGACCATGGCAAATTACTATGGAACCGACGAATCATACGTAGTTTCCGGTGGCCATAATCGCAAAGCGACTCGTACTCGTTGCTTCTCAATGTTGCGACTGCAAACGCACGCGCGCCTGGTGTTTCAGAGTCGGGAAAAGCAATTATAAGATCACTACAGAAATTTTCGCAATTACGACATAGTGGTCTCCAATCGCAAAAGTATCGATGAGCTTTACCTCTCAGCGCTTCACCAGCTTTTGAAATCATCAAAAGATCGCTTATATTTAATTCATTTTTCGATTTTGTAACATCATCTAACCATTCTTCAATAGAGTATGCGCTTCGACCTGGATCGTAATTGGTCACAGTAAAGGCTGTTTGCACATGTGCGGGTGTCAGCACAGGCGCATTGGTGCTTCCTTCACTAATGTTGGACCGTGGCATTGATACGGAAGCTAAGGACGTCGCCATCTTGGCCTGGTGAGTCAGTTCAGCAAGTTGTTGCTGTTGAGCTGCTACTAGATCAATTAGAGTCTGTTGCCACTGCACTTTTACACGCTTTGACACTGAACGTCCTTCCTCGATATCTTCTTCAATATTCACAGCCTCATTATCTTGTTCAGGTTCGGCACTATGGCGGCGCGAACTCATATCGTCCGTCATCTTTATTTGGTGAGAATCAGAAAATTACAGTTTATAAGTGCACAGGAACAATCCCACTTCTGATGTAAACGTTATTTCGGCAGCCGCATGTAGTTTTCGAAAAAGAAAAATTCAAAATTGTAACCTCGTTAATTTTAAATTAATTTTTTTTTCAGTTATTTCTTACCAAAAAGACAGTCATGAAATTGTTTTTTGGCTTTCTAAGTGATACAGATTTGATCTGCCAAAATAGTTATTTTCTAAATCAAGCAATAGCAAAAATTTGAATATGTCACACTTTCTGACGATGGTCACTACTCATAAAATATTTTTATATATTTTTTCCAGTGTGCAATGTTTCAAGTGGTTAGGGACAAGGATATGGTTGAAATCACATGTCGTGTTCTATCGAATTGAAAAATGAATGAATTAATATAAATCGGACAGGACAAAACAATAAAGAACATATAGTAATACAAAAAATTTAATACTGGGTGAGTATAATTTCTTTTTAATCTTCTTTGAACTAGAAAATAATTTGGTTATACCTATATAGTTTTATCAAAAAAAAAAAAAAACTTGTTTGTACTGTAAAATTGTAGTTGATTAAATAAAGAAGTAAAACACCTATTTTTTATATTCAGTTGCTGTTCGAAGAAATCCATTAGCTAGAAATGCAACAGAGAAGATTAAAAATGTTATAAGTATATAAGAAATATTTGTAAATAAATAGGAAAATATATTTTTGACCATCGTCAGAAAGTGTGACATATTCGAATTTATGCTATTGCTTGATTTAGAAAATAACTATTTTGGCAGTTCAAATTTGTATCACTTAAAAAGCCAAAAAACAATTTCATGACATTGTCTTTTTGGTAAGAAATAACTGAAAAAAAATAATTAAAATTAACGGGGTTACAATTTTGAATTTTTATTTTTCAAAACGGTGACTTCAAGGCGAAGTTATCCGCGCAACACGACTATGATAACGATTTAGGACGGAAATAAAGAAACGAGGGCACCTTCAGGAGGTTCACTGACTGGGAGCGCTTCCGAGCAGAAATACAAAGAAACACCGCTCTACCAATTATTGAAACCATCCAAGACCTGGAGGCAGCAGTCCTTACCCTAGAAACAAACATAAAAAACGCACTGACTTTAACCATGACAGATATAACACTGACTGTTAAATTCCAGGGCATACTTCTCGAGAACATCAGACAAGTAATACGAGACAGACGGCGACAAAAACGGCTTGCCATTCCACCCGTCTCCACCAACACAGACATGTCTTAAACGTACTAAACATACGGGTGAAGGCTGCTCTGAGTGATCTGGTCCAGGAAAGATGAGCTAGACACTAGACTCGCTGAACAAATACGCAAAAGCCTCTGGAAGGTGCGGAAGGTCCTACGGTGGCCCGCCCGTCGCAAGATTCTCCCAATACACGGCAGAAGGGATGTAGTTTACGCGAGCCAGAAAAAGATTAAGGCTTTTGCCGACAGCCCAGAACTACAGTGTAGACGGTCCCAGCTGTGCGATCAGAACGAGGAGTTTGCGCGGGCGGTCGAACGCGTGGTCAGACGCATCAACAAAGAGCTAAACAATGAAATTTTACAACCTGCCACCCCAGACGAACTCAAACAAATAATACGCTTACGGGTCAAAATCATGGAGGTGAAGAATTTGAGTTGGAGAGAATTTCTTAATTAAAGCTGCAATAAATTAAAGTTTTCTTCTCATTTACCGATTACTATTATCGATAGTGATATCCACATGTAATCACTTTAATTCAATATGTTCTTAGTTTAATTTTATTCCAACTAACATACCCGAAAAATCATTTCGGGAACGCTTCCATAATTCATTATGAGAAATTTAAGTGACTAAAAAGCATATTAAAATCAATTGAATTTAAGTAACTATATTCTGAATACTACTTAGACACAGTTTACTTTAAGGATTCTTACATGTTTTACAACAAATTGGAAAAAATCGTTATTTTTATTTAATTAAAAAGTTGTCCGGAATAAATGTTGTCATTTCGGGAACGCAACCATAAAATATTAAAATGTTTTTCATGGAATGTGCTAGATGGCGCTGCTAGCGGTGTTTAGGAAGTGTTTGTGAACAGGTTGACGACGTATAATTATTAGTCTGGAATAATAATTAAATTAAAGTGGTAAGTAAGTTTCAATTTGATATATGAATAGCGTACATCAATTCAGCATCATTACGAGAACGCTGTTGTAGAATGTATTATGTTAAAATTAATATATTTGTGTTAATGTTATGATAAACAGTCGCGGCGACTACAACATAACCTCAAAAATATTTCGTTTGACATTGTGACAAAATAAAAACAGCAGAAGCAATGGCAGAAATATCATTTCGAGAACGGTCATTTTGAGAACGTTCTCGGACTATGACGGGCATTCCCGAAATGATGTATGTGTTCTCGAAATGACTGTTAGTGTATTTTTTATTCTAAATCATTCTACCCAAATAAGTTTTATTTTAATTTTTTTAGGATTACCTACCTAACTGAATCAGAAAATGGAGTCTAATGTTGAAGCTAATAAAAAGAAAACTTCAAGAAAGAAATTTAAAGAAAATAGTGTTGCGTATATTAGACAAAAGGAGAAAGCTAAAGCAAGGAAACGCAAGTTTTTAGACAACATGACCACAGAACAAAGAGAAATAAAAAGAGCAAAAGACAGAGAATATTACCAGAAAAAAAAAGCTGAAAATAAAACAAAATCTATAACTGACATGACAGAAAGAGAGAAACGGAAGCAAAGAAAACTGTGGAGGAGGAATTCAAAAAAATATAGACAAAAGAAAAAATCGTTGGCAAATACACTCAATAATACCCCTCCAGATTCAGAAAATGAAAGTATCCCTACTCCCCGTTCAGCATCACACAAAAAAGCTGGTAGAAAGATAGTAAGAAAAGATAGAGCTAAAGCATATAGAACTATAGAGAGAAAAAATATTCAAATAACGAAATTGCAGCATAAGGTGGATAGATTGAGAAAGAAATTAGAAAGGAGTAATACATCTCTACAAAGAACTATAACCACCAATAATGATATGGATATAACACCAAACACAAAAGTCAATCAGTTAGTAAAAAACTATGATGTCCCGCCTGAAGTACGAAAAAAATTACTGTTTAGCGAGGTAATTTCAACACAATTAGAGCAAACTGCTCAAAATTTACCAAAAAATTCCAAAGAACGAGAAGCGTTTCAGAAATGCGTGAGTGGTGATGTTCTTAAAAAGTATCGTTTGCAACATATGGCAAAAAAGTTTTTACCAAAGAACAAGAATACCAAAGACATCTTGAAGTCCGATCGTAAAAAAGCAATCATTGTTGTCTCTCTTAGAGTTCAACAAAAAATCACTGATTTTTATGAAAGTGATGAGATCAGTCGAATGTGCCCGGGAAAGAAAGACTATGTTATCAAAGGTAAAGTAAAGAAACAAAAGCGCATTCTTTTAGATAATGTAATTGAGTTGCATTCTAAATTTGTTGAACAAACCGGAATCAAAATATCCTATTCAACATTCTTGAGAAATAAACCATTCTGGGTAGTTGCCCCTACTTGGAGAGATCGTGAAACATGCCTTTGCGTCAAGCACGAAAATTTTGGGTTTATGATTAGTAAACTCAACATTTTGAAACAACTGACTGCTAAGACAACTTCAGAATTAATAAAACAGCACAGCTGTGATGTCACATCGTATAAATGCATGGTTGGCTTTTGTCTGTTGTGCAAAGACATTGAAATAGATCCGGGGGAAAATAATGATACAATAAATTACTGGCAGTGGCAATCACAAAAAGAAAACAGGATCATAAAAGGAGAAAGCAAAGTAATAAGAATCACAAAAAAGTTATTGGTCTCAAGTACAGTCAAGAAACTTAAAATTGCGTTAGCAGCATCCATTCCAGATATGAAGAAGCATTTATATGGCATTTACGCAAACAACAAGGAAAAGAAAGGAATAAAAGAAAATTTAAAAAAGAATGAAATTATGATGCAGATTGATTTCTCGGAAAATTTCGTTACTAAATATGGACGTGAAATTCAGTCAACACATTTCGGGGCGTCTAAAGGCCAATTATCGATTCATACCGGAGTCTATTACACAAAAGATGACAATGATGATACGACACAAACACACTCGTTTGCCACTGTAAGTGATAACCTTGACCATCAAGCTCATGCCGTTTGGGCTCATGTAAAACCTGTTTTACAGAAAATATTAATCAATAGGCCGTGTTTTGACACATTGTACATGTTTTCTGATGGACCTACTAGTCAATACCGTAATCGAAAGAACATTCACTTATGGCTTAAGACACTGATCAATGAAACCCAAATATCGACAGCTACCTGGACTTTTAGCGAGCCGGGCCATGGCAAAGGGCCAATGGACGGAATAGGTGGGGTGGTAAAACGCACGGCTGACAAACAAGTTTTGATGGGCAGAGATATTAAAGCTGCTAAAGATTTTGTTAACCTTTTTTCAAATTCGACTGTTCTGGTTCATCAGATTTCCAGTTGTGACATTGAATCAATGAAGTTATTAATTCCAGAGGATGTTGATATGATACCTGGTATAATGAACATTACTAAAATTATGTGGAAAAAAGAAACTGCCTGTGTTGTGAAATTATTTCAAAACGAACAATTCCAGAGAGAGGTATGGTTGAAGTCTTTAAGAACGAGTCAGAATGAATTAGAGACAAAGTCGGTGGCATCTACTGAATGTTTGGAAGACAATGAAGAAGTACCAACAGAACTTTTGAAATCAAAGACTACCTTCAGGACAAGTGTTTACCAGACAGTGTATGGTTCAAGCTCTTCTGATGACGAAGATTTACAGACATTATCTGCACGTCTGCGAGAAGATCAAAATAATATTAAATCTGGAGCTAGTACCAGTATATCCCATAATTTTGACAAAGAGAATGTAGATCCAAACTTCATACATCCTGGAATCTTTTTGCTTATTGATGTACCAACTGAAAACAAAAACAAATACAGATATGCTGCTATGGCCGACACAGTAGTTGAGGAAGATGGCGAAGTAAAGGTTACTTTCTTAAAATCCCAAGATGCTGACACTAAACTGTTTGTGGTTGATCATAAAGACGTTTCATATGTTTCCTACGAACAAATAGTAAAAATTCTTCCTGAACCTAAGTTGAAAATGAAAGGAAGTCGCCGATACTATTTTTTCTCTGATGATGTCGAAATATTTGAAAAGTAATAGTTTTTTTTTTCATAGTAGTGATTTGTTTGTTTTCTTTTTTCAGAATTTATTTATGTTACTGTATGTAAGTACTATTAAAAAGTGTTAGATTATTATGTAAGGTTTAATATTTTTCATAAGTTTAAATGCCAATTTATAAAGTTCCTACGTATAATACAACAGATGATCTCTAAGAAACAAAGATAATTACACTAGAAAATTTTATTGTTATTTTTCGAGAAATAAAGTTTAATTTGATTAGTAAAGGTGTATCATTTTAATATAAAAATGTACAATTAATATTGCCATCATTTCAGGAACACCATAGTCATTTCGGTAACATCTCAATCATTTCCGGGAACGCTAATAAATATATAGTTAATGCCAAACATTACATTTTTTATAGATTAATTTAACGTTGAATTAATGTGCCACTAAAGCCAATTACCAAATAAATTAAATAAGTAATTTAAAACTTCGAATCATAACAATAAATTAAATTTCCCGTACGAAATTGATGTGTTAATGAAATGAGCAACAAAAATGCACCACATATATTACATTTAAATATATTAGGTGATTTTTCTCATTAATTATAACAACTCTTTACTAATTTTAACTAAATTAATGGAATTAAACTACTTTTCAGTTACACCTAGTATCATTTTTAAAGTTTTAAAAAACGTTTCCGAAATGACTTTTTTCGTGCATTTATCCATTACATTTGGTGATAATTTGGAAAATATGTCATTTTATGCGCTGTCCGGTTATAAACTAATAAATGATGACTTAACCCAACATCTGAACGTAAAAAACTCATTGTAAAACAACGTTTAACTTTTAATAATACGAGCCATGAAATTTTCTACCTCTATGATTTTGACCCTTACGTAACAGAAAAGTCCCCCGATCTGGCCCAATACATAACACTACACTAAAAAGACTACCACCCAAGGGTAGGTATCGTGGCCCTAATTAACGCAGTAATCAGACACTTCACTACACGCTGGAAAATAACAAACATTATACTCATACCCAAACGTAAGAAAGAACACACTTCTATCCAAGTACCAGCTTATTAGCCCCCGAAAATGAGCAAAGTGGTAGAAAAATTTGGCATGAAGGCCTACTGATGAAAATGCTCACTAACCCCATTACCATAACCATAACAGCGATATAGTATACCCCTCAAACTCAAACACATACTTATACGGCGATGACATGACTATAACAGTACACAAGTCTCTGAAATATTCTAATGGACTGTCACCATGAGACAGAGCCTGTACAGAGACAGACAGAGTTTTTGTTTTGTTGAAGTCGAAAAAAATGTTTGTTTAATGTTAATATATAACTCTTTCATCTTAATAAGGTATTTATTTTCCAATGATAAAGATTTAAACAGATTTGCGTTCAATCTAGCGGATATTAAGTCTGTACTTGGCGGAAACCACTTTTAACAGTTGGCAACACTGTTCCATACAGAACAATTGGTTTTATAAGCTTCGCTATCAGATAAGTCCAAGTAACGTTTCGGTTTTGGCGACAAACTTTAAACCATCCTGAGTTACGAGGCCGTCCGTATCAAGAGAGTATTGCGATCGACGCCCTCAGATCTAATAAATTAAGATTTGATATCTTGAAATTTTGCACGTCTCCATAATTTACCGTTAATAACAACTTTTTCAAGTAATATTTTGCTATATTTTCAGCAGAAAAGGCACTTTACCTCAAACCAAAATAGTTTTTACTCGGTGCACTGAGCATTTCAGATAAGATTATTTCAAAAATGGTTACTCCTACCGACTTTAGCAAGGTATACATTTTTCTATTATAACAGATAGGAGAATCGATTGTTTCAATAGTGAGATAAATACACTAAGTAGCAAAAAAGTTCTGCTATTTAAAAGAAACATGATGTGCCATAGGTGGCGCCCTCTACTAGTGACATCAAAATTAGAAACAACTTTCTCACCCACAAAAACCTCTGCTTTACAAATTTTAAGTAAATATTTGGATTTTTTAAGAAGTTATCTACAAATATCAAAAATAAAATTTTAACTTTGACACCCTGTATCTTTTTTATTAAGCGACTTGGGATAGATATGTTAGGTTAAATCGATTTATTTTCACTTAAGGAATCTGTCGTCTCATTTTTGCTACTTCATTTAAAATCACCCTATATAATGATATTCCGAGTTATGTCATGATCTCGGTAACTGGTGGCTGTCAGTAACAGAATTAAAGTGTACGGTTCGCCGGGTACCGGCTTGGAGCGACACGCCAGGCACCCAGGACGCCGAGAGCCCGGGTCGGCCGGGAAGGATAAGTGAGCACACCCCTGCACCATAAAACCTCAAGATGGATACACTGCAGGTGAGACAAATTAATCTCCAGCACAGTCAGTCGGATACTGGGGAACTGATAAAGCTACTGACGGGTAAGGCTGGAGTATTGATTTTAATTCAGGAGCCGTATGTTTACATGAATAGAGTAGTAGGGCTGGAAGGCACAGGCTATCAGCTGATAGTCGGCGAGGAGCGTGGAACCGAGGCGCCTCGGACATGCGTAATGGAGTCCAAGGAACTTCAGATGGTGCTGTTACCACAACTGGGGACCAGGGATGCTACGGCGGCCATCCTCGAATATAAGGTAAGTGAAGTTAGATGTAAGGTTGTAGTTAGTAGCATATACCTCAAATATGATAATGAAAGACTACCACCTACCCGTGAGTTAGAAAGTATAGTAAATTTTGTTAAGGATATAGGTCTATCTGTAGTGATTGAGTATGACGCAAACTCACAATACATAATACGGGGTAGCATAGATACCAGTTCCTGAGGTGAGGAACCGACATTTGTGAATCGTATCCGAAAGGAGGGTCTCTCAGTCAATCCAAGTAAGACCGAGATGATTCTCTTCGCAAAAAGGAGGAAGAGGATTTCAGGGCTCCAACTATGTATGGGAAGACCCTGATTCTAAACAGGGAGGTAAAATACTTGCAGCTTGAAAGAGTTACCCGGAAACCTTTTGGCAATTAAGGAAAGTAGTAGGTAAAAACTGGGCACTCAATCCGAGGTTACTTCACTGGATGTACGCGGCTGTGATCAGGCCGAAGCTACAATATGGGGCCTTGATCTGGTGGCCAAGGTGTTGTCGAGGATCTAAAGTTTGGCCTGTTTATGATGATATTATCACGGAGGCGATGAGGACAACTTCAACTGCCGCTCTGGATGATTTTTTGGGGTTGCCACTGCTCCCAACATGAATTGTAAAGGAGGCAATGACGACCTATCTGAGAATTAGGGATGCGGGCTGTTCGAAAGCAGAAGGTCGAGTAGAGCGTCACGTTGCTATAGCCTTCAGGGCGAAAAATGAGATCCTAAGGTGGAGGTCTTTGCTATTTTGATGGTAGCAAGCAAGGAAAATCTTCATCTGCTCCGATAGTCAGGCTGCACTCAGGGCCCTTAGATCTCCAAGGACGAGAACCAGTCTCGTTCAGGAGTGTGACAAAGAGAGGTGGAGTTGGACTGGGTTCCGGGCCATAAAGGAAGCCCCGGTAACGAGAGGACTGACTGTTAGCTCGTCTCGGATCTGGGGCGCCTAGTCTGGGACCCGAACCCATTCTGGGAATTACACGCGTTAGTATTAATTCCGCCCCTTAATAAATAGGCCTATCAAACACTAAGAGGGAATTAAAGAAGGAATGCAAGATGTAGACAGACCCATGACTTCTTCAATAAGCCTAATAAATCTAGGGCGGGGCGGCTGCTGAACCTCAGTCGAAGGTCCCTGAACCAAATGGTGGAGGTCCTGACGAGCCACTGCAGACTTAGTAGGCATTTAAACTTGATATGAATAGAGTCCAGAATATAGAAAGGGAGAGGAGACCCCTGTGACATTGCGCGGCCCTTGGGAGATTAAGATATAGGATCTTTAGGGAAGAGATGATGGGCCTACCGTGGACCAAGATCCTGGCGTTCATCAGGACGTCGGGTAGGTTAGAGGAGGGCCAAGGGCAGATAGTGGAGAAATGATGGGATGGTAGAGTAGGCAAAAAAGGCCCAGGTTTGTCTTAATTGCCAGGGTTTCGCCGCCCGACCAATACTACTACTACTACTATAAAGTGTACTTCCCTAGAATTAGCTGCGATTCTTTATCCTGCCCTGGTTGTGCTTAGGCTAGGCTCTGTGGGGACAAACTCGCTATCAGTATCTCTGAGCCCGGCCACATATAGATGTCGGCTCCTGTCGTTGATATTACAACTTCTACTATCGGAACCGTCCCTGGGATAATGGTAGTCTTCCAAGACGTCCCGTAGTCGCCTCTGTAACTGGTCACATCCTTTGCTTCCAAACGTTTCGCCATTCTTAACTGTGGTGACTCCGCAATGGCTTCGCCGCAACTGAGACTGCTTGAGACCTCGTTAGCGGTCTAATAATGTTGCTGCGCGCGCTTTTACATCTACGCATATGGGCAGTGGGAGAGTTAAGCCCAACTCAGTTATAACGCACGCCCCGTTACGGACGCGAAGGCATGGCCGTTATTCTTATTATTAGTCAGCGATCGTATAAATTAGGGAGTGGTACAAGCGCGTTCGGGCCTGCGCCTTTTGGGTAGTGGGCGGGGCCTCAAGCTTGACTCTAAAGCCGACACACTGCCGTCACATAGCTCGACAGCCTTGTGGGCGTGGCTATGCTGATATTGGTCATCGATCGTGTAGTGCGGGAGCTGGTACAAGTGCGGTCGAATCTGCTCAGTCGGCCAGTGGGCAGGGTCTAAGGCTCAACCCCTGTGATGACGTATGCTCGATCACGATTTGGCGGACATGTAGGCCTGACCATGCCATTAGTCATCGATCGTGTTGTGTGAATCGTGATCTGAGCGCATTCAGACTTTAGCAGTCAAGGAGTAGGCGGGGCCTCGAGACCGGCCCTGATGCTGACGCAGGTCTGACCACGGTTCGGTAACCGTGTAGCCGTGGCCACATTATTATTAGTCGCCGATAACACACACCTCATTTCATCAATCGCATAAGGCGTTTTAAATTTATAAGAAATAAACGATTTCAAAATTGCAACTTCAGGGTCGTATAGCGTCTAAATAGGGCAACTTTGAACTAAGGTAAGTTTAACTAAATCGACTTATTTTGAGCCGCACTGTATCTGGTCGAGCATTGTAAAGACCTTTTAGGGACACCCTGTATATGGGCAGATCCAGAGATACTGATAGTGTTTGTCCCCACAGAGCCTAGCCCGAACACAGCTAGGGCAGATCAAGTAGGAATGTGCACATTAATTCTGTTACTGGCAGCGACCAATTACCAAGGTCATGCCATAACAACCCAGAAATATATTTATATATCAAATAATAGCATCGGCCATGAAAGCCTAAAAAACCACAAATTAAGCATTTATTATTATTACTTTTACATTTTAGCACTTACACTACCATATTAAAATAATAAAAGTAACAAATTACTTCTTTTTCTGACACAGGTTCTGAAATCTAACGATGTTGATTTCAATGTTTGACATTTTACAAACATCAAAAGTTGTGGCAATATCAACAATTAGACAGACCTCTTATTTCTACAAATTTAATAATACCATTGATTTTAAAAATAAGTCAATATAGGCCATCCGAATCCAGAGGGCATTATGATCGGCAGATCTAACAAATTAAGGAATTATTATTATTTATCATTCATTATCTACCCTATTAAAATAGCTTAAGTAACAAATTTCTCATTTTCTGGCACGTCTTGAGATCTGGCAATGTCAATTGCAAATCTTGATATTTCTTACAAACGTCAAAAATTGTGGGCAATATCAACAATTAGACAGGGACCTTTTATTCCTATAAATCTAATGACAGAACCATTGATTTTATAATAAACTTTTGAAATTGTTTACACTTTATCATGTCAATTAAGGATTTCTATAATCCCTACAAATCTCTAATGATTTAATTTTAATGAAATTAGTTTAGGGTATAAACTTTGGATTGCAATAAGGAATAGTTTTAAACACTTCTTTAAAAAATTAAACAACTATTGTAATCAAATTGTGGAAATACTTTACAGAAATATGTATGTGCATTTTGAGGTTTTTGTATACAATAATTTAGTAATATAGTTGGAAAACTGGCTCTTACCTTTAATCTAATTATTTAGCTAATTAAATGTTCGATTAAATTGTTATATGTATATTGTATTAATTCTCCATTTAAAGTATTTAATAATAATGGCACTCTTCAAAACTAATTTGGCGATTTATTTAAAAACGTATTCATAATGAAATCTACTTTTAATTTTCAACATTAGTTCTTAGTTTCCACTCACCGATAGAGATCTAATGAAATTTCTACTCAGAACTTCTAATAGTTCAAAAACTGATTTGAGAGAGTGCCATTATTATTGCAATAGATTGCATTTGTAAATTTGTCGTACCTACCGTGATACTTTGAGATCAATGCTTAATATCAATCGAGGTCCAATTCTAATAATGGTAAAATAAAACAAATTTGACATTTTTTTTTTTTATTGGGTAATCAAAGATGAAATATAAAGCTAAATTAACACAAATTAACACATTAAAATTTTTCAATAAAAACATATTAAACTTAATCAACAGTTTACATTAATAACAAATGAATATTATACTCCAGAAATGAAGTACAAAATATTTTCTTTAACAACCCTAGGACGTTATAGAAAAAAGAAGTATTATAAAAATATTTTATTGCAAAGTACAAGGGTTCGTAGTTATGCTGGTCTTGTATTTATAGGAGCAGTAACACTTGTCTTCATAGAAATATTCATTTTACGTAAAAAATGTATCTATGAATAGTAACTAATTATTTCAAGCACAAAAACTACACGCAAAAAATTTTTCCGAAGAGTGCCACACTAAAATGTATATTTAGTGTTGTAGATCATCAAAATATTTGACAGTTATCAGACTGTCAGTTTTAAGTATAACAAAATTCAGTACATAAATAAATAAATAATATATATAAATTACAAAACTATATAAATAATTATATATATATCACTACATAAAGGCTTCATCAAGTTACATAAAAAATTAATTGAAGCACCGAATGTGACATGCTTTACAAAAAAAAAAATAATTTTTATAATGTATGCTTAAATCTAGTGAGAATTACGATATCACACATAAATTTCTTCTAGCAGATCCAAAACAGAATAATTCGAGAAAGCATGTCACTTATTTATTTTGATTCACAAAAAATATAAATATATAGGTATATATCAGTTATTGTGTTATAATTTATTAATATCGATTTTTTTGAAGATTCTTATAAAATTTAATTATTGCTTTTCTTATAAGAAAGATTCTTTAACATCGGAATTAACATTATAAAAATGTATACTCAGTCAGACCAACAGTAATAAATACATCAAATTTCATTTGCATCGGCTTCTTCTGCACTTAGCACTGAAGTATGATCGCCTGTGGTTCGTACCGACAGATAATGTTTTGCATCAAAACGTTCAACAACCTAAAACAGTTATTATTCACTCTCACATCTCTGTTTCAGTAAATGCTGTTCAAAAGTCAATGTAAGGCATACAGGGTGATCCTTAAATGAGTACAAATATTTTAAGCAGCAGTACAGTTGACTGTGTAGAACACATAATAGTTTTTTTACAAAAAAAATCAGGAATGTTTAATTTTAAATAAATTTCACAATTTTTCAATAGAAAACTTGTTGAGGGCCGCTGATCCGGGAGTCATAGTGGATGTGAAATCCACAACGTTGCCAGTGTTACACTAACGTCTTCGAATAGGCTCCAACAAATATGTTTATTAATGGCCATCTCCTTGGGGCTGGTACGGGACATTTCACGTACTGCTCATGACATCTACCTGTTACCTGTGCTTACGGCTCTAGATTCTTTTTTGCATGCGATTGACACTGCTTTTAAATATCTTGCTTTGCCTTCTTTTGATATTGAACGCATACATCAAGCTAATTATTTTGTTATTCCATGTTTTATGTTTATTTTTAAAATCTGTTTCATCCACTACGAAGTACGAAATGGTTAGCACTCACATGTCGTCTGCGGTTATGTGGCGAAAATTAACTCTAAGGTGTTATTTGAAAAATCATAGTTTTTTTTGTTATTCTTCATAAAATAATTTAAGGGTATAATTTGTGAAAATATTTCTAACAGTATACAATGGTATTAACTTGGACACTAAAATGTGGAAAACTGTTTAAATAATTGGTTTCTCAGTAAGTAGGTGAGCTTTTATGCACATTTATGAATAATTTTTGGAATCATTGAACAAAGTAACGTCTTAAACACTTTAATTGATAGTATCGAATGTGCGGAATTCATATTTTAATCGTTTATGATAATTTTACTTTACTTATTGTTAAAAACAAGTGTTTTTAAATTAGAAGCAACCGCAAAAATTGAATTTACTTGAAACAATTATTTATCTTACAGACAATATGGCAACCTCGCCCGCAGTAAATCATATGATTTATTTTATTATGTTACGTCAGTGGTCTATCTGGTCAGTGGTTCTCAAAAGTGGGTATTTGAAAATGACTTTCACTATGCTTATCTATATGACGAACTACACCTGCAGTTAAAATATTTGTACTTATTTAAGGTTCACCCTGTATATTTTCTAGTTCAAATCCCAGGTGGACCATATATTTTTTTCTCTTTTATATTCATTATTAATACTTTGTATACACATATATGTTATTTTTAATAAATTAATTAATATAATTAATAGTTTTGTTATTTTTTTTGTCCAAAATTACAAATTTTTCTTTATATAAATTTTATAACTATCACTGCTAATCACTGCATGTGAAGCATGTCCCGTCACTTGTTATAACTAACTATTTATTATACATTACTATATTTATAGATACTATTACAATCAACATTAAACTTATACTTACGTTTCTAATAAGCATAGGATACTCATCAGAGATTCTCTCCCATTCACTTGGTTGAGCCAAACAAAATGGAGACATAGCTAAATGTGCTAGGAATTCAATTGAATAAGCCAAATTTATTTTAGGTGGCATTTCCTCTTCAATTGAAGTTTTCCCCTTAATAATTTCTTCAACGGATAGTCGAGGTTTTCTTAATTTTAAATTATCTGTTACAAATGAAATAAACGATTATAATTATGCACACGTTATTCAATACTGTAACAGATATATACAAGGTGATTCAGTGATAATGTCATCAATTTTGATCACATATTCGGAAAGGCCTACTAAGATAAAATATGGAGAAAAATTTTTACTTAAAAACATAAATCAACCCATAACAAAGGGTTATATGGTGCTCTGGTATGCTACAAATTTTCTGACAACGCGTTCGACTGTTGAAGCAAAACCACATTACCTCATCAGGATCACATATATAACATCATGTTCCTTAAAGTTTAGTACTGTAGTAATCTTTTTTTTCTAGTCACAAACTTCGAGTATGTAATCTAAAATGTATACATTTTGTACATTTTTTGAGCTTGTACATTGATATTCCTAAATAATGCAAATCACATTTAATTATGAATATTAATTTTACAATTTTCATGTTTTTTTTTTTCTCTCACTTAAGGCTTTCTCGTCATGATCAGTGCTGAATAACATACGAAAAAAAAAACTCTTCTTCCGAGACAGCCATATGCACACATATGCAATTGTGTCTTAAAAATATCTTTATTAAAATGTCTATTAAATTTTCCCATGGCTCTCTTCAGCAACTTCAATTTTAAATCAGGTAGGAAAATTTGTGAAATTTAGTTTCACCCAATTTAAATTGCATTTTTATTTATGTAAGTAGTAAATTTAATTAATAATTATAATCTATACTGGTGACATGCACAAAAAACAACAAACATGAAACACACCTTCCTAAACAACACGAAATGATAACTGATGAGAGAAGGGAGAAAAAAGACAAGTCGGGCCCGTTATTTGAGATATAATTCATCAGCTACATAGTAATATGAACCCAAACTAGCTTTGTTGTATTCCGCCGTTAAACAGTTAAATCTGAACTGCCAACTTTCTAGCTGTGCCGAGTATGCCAATTACAGCCGATATTATGGGACTAATCTGTTAAATTTTTATGATTTCATATTATTACATCAAGTGTTTATAAAAATGTGAATTTAATTGTTTGTTTCTGTTATTATTTGGCAGTCTGCAGTTTTGCAGCACTTGTAATTGAGTAGGCATTGAAAACAAGATTGTTCATCTAAATATGGTAGATCAAGATTTGGATTTCTGTATTGTTTATCACTGAATAAGTATTTTTTTTTGACGGTATGAGGGTTTTTTGTATTACTGCCAGAATTTGAATACGAAAAATTTTTCAGCTTCTCTTAATAACTTACCTAGTGAGTATTAGTTTTTTATCTCACTATTTATCTAGTGAAATGTAAATGGTTTATTATTTGATCTCTTGGAGTTTTGTAACTTCAATATTAAATATTTTTTAAACTGAACCTTAATATGTTAATTGCATACAATAAAAAAATAATGTGTAGTATTCATTACATATTTTAACATTACAATATCAAGAAAATGGGAGTTGAGTTGGGAGCTGTGAATGAATCGAGGCAGCCAACAGTAAAAGGATTTAAATAATGATTAAAATTTTCCTTTTTTTGCGGCGTAAATATGTATTAATTTTTTTTAATCGTGTATTTGTATTATACTAATTTTTCCCTGTTCCCTTAAAATGAATGACATTATGACTGGATCATCCTGTATATTTAAAAAGGAATTATTTTAAAAATTATACATTGACCAGAATAAACTATGTCAAATAATAGGTTTGTTCCAAATAAATACCTTTGTACGACCACAATACCGTCACGAGATAATATGCACTGATAATAGGCGCATGCGTCAAGTTTGTACCGTGCATGGAATCGCGAATATTTGGAACGTTTTTTTGACCGAAAAATGAGTGGGAACAAACATAATATGTTCTCTGAATTTAACTTTGAAGTTGTAAACAACCTCGTATACAAGTCATTATTTAAAATTAAAAACTAGTCACGGTTGGATATTTTAAAATTCAATTTACTATTTATTAATAAAAAAAAATGACTAAATTGAACAGCTTTAACGAGTTTACTTAGTGTGCATGTCTATACAAACAGTGCACAAGTAGTTCCTACATATGACCATGTACTGATATTATCGCCGTGGTATGGTTTCATGCTCGTCCCAAAGATATTTAGAACGCTAACGAAATCGTACAATGAATGATAATTCTTAATTTGGAACAGTTTTTTGCTATTGCTCAGACTAGAAACCGTACATTGTACGGTTTTCTATGCATTTGGAACAAACCTAATATGTACCTAATAATTTTTGCCGACATGAATACTAAATAAGAGCAGCTTAGATATGTACATATACTGAAAAATTTTGGATTAGGTAGAAAATTACATTATTTAAATTAGAAGAAATTTTTAAATTTTTATGTAAAACGGGCTAAACTCTTAACAGAATTAATTAATTTTGACTGAATTAAAATATCTGTATCTAAACAATAAAAAAAATTAAACTATGTAAATTGCTAGTTACTGTTAATAAAATTAACTTGCACCAAAACTAATCAAAATCAGTAAATAAATTTCCTAGTTAAATTCTTTATTTTAGGAAAAAATATATTAACTTTACATACATTAACTTTGATGTAAGTTAATCATACAGTGCAAGCAATATAGAAAAACATCTTGCAACGCAAGGTTGTAGTATCAGATTTACTTTCATGAATGTGACATTCATAAATAAAAACCAATTACAACTGGAATTTAAAGAAATTTTACAAAACTGAAGAGATTTCCTGACATTTCCGTGGTATTGCCAGATTTATGGTTTCCCAATTTTGCAGTTTTTCAGTAGACACTTTATTAGTTCACGACGCTGGAGTCACAACTTCATTTCATGTCCTTATTCCTTTCATTGATTTTTTTTTTGAGGAACATTAAAAGTGGTATTTGGTTTCAAAAACAAAATATTCAAACGCAACTGTGCACGATCGGTAATATACCGTTGAAGTTATAAAATTTTGCCCATTAAAACTAGACACTGTTGTCAAAAGCTTTGTTTCTTTTTAGACAGTCTATGTAATTTAAATCTTTTTGTTTAAGAATAGATACCTGATTATTTGAATTACCTGAATGTTGTTATTGTGTAAAGTATAATTACAAAAATTTTATTATTGTAAACCATCTATCCTGAAGCTCTAATACAATCATTATAAAAACAATATGATATGATATTTCTTACCATAAACTACTTGATTCAGACGCATAGTTAATAAAATAATTAATGTAAAAAATAGCCCAAATATATATTATTTACTGTTAAATAAATGTAAATATTGCTTTGTGATTTTTCCAATTCTAAAACAAAAATGAGAAATTGAGATTGATGCCATCAACTTACTTTATATAATATGACTCTAAAACAAGAAAATAATATTTATTGGTATGAAAATACGGTCATCATCAGTTCTATTTCCTTTCAATATTTATGTCATTACATAGCTTTCAATTTATATGTCCAAAAAATTTCAGTTAATTAAAGTACAACAAAACAGACCAATATAACAACTTTGAGTTCTAATCGAAATTAACTATTTTTGGACAATCAATAATATCAAACTTTCGATATATTAACAGTAAAAACTGATATTGTTACTTTATCCTAGACACCCTTAATCCTAAAATGATTTCAACAGAACACAAAAAAAAAATGAAACACTACTACCTACCTATAATAAATTAAAATTTTCTATATATCCTTTTTATTATGGTTAAGTACACATTTACGCGGTTGAGGAAATTACAACTATACGGGGTGTCAGAATGAGGCTGAACTGGCTTATGCAGGGTGTTTATTAAACATATGGCAAAAATTCAAGGAGTTATTCCCTGGGCTATTCTAAGAATATTTTGTTCTTTGATGATTTTTGAAAAACCGCTTTGTTCCAAAGATACAGAGCGAGAAAATTTTTTGACAAAATCAATTTTGACCAATTGGGAGAAGCTTAAATTCTTGCATCCTAGCTGGAAGTAGTCATTTTCAACAGTTCTTGTAGATTAAGAAGCTTTACATGTAATTTTGATAATGTTATTGTGTAAGGTACCTATTAATTTTAATCTTCAATTATATCGACATCACTATCCTACACAGGATGTATCAGTTTTAAATACAGAAAATTACAGAATCGATAGTACATTGAAAGAGGATAATTTTTCGGCTTATAACATTTTCTTTGAAAACACTTATTTCCACCTCCTAATAACTTTATTTACCCATTAAATCTGTACCTGTATCACAAATATCTTAAATGTGAGTGGATACATATTTATTTGACAAATAAAGTTATTTGGCAGTTGGAAATACCTGCTTTAAATTTTTGAGATATGGGGGTTGAATTTTAATTTTTTTAAGCGTTTCCATAGCATAACTTTTTTGGTTTCATATTATATATTTGTTACTGTGGATATGGTTAATTTGTTAGAAAAAGCACAAAACAATGCAAAAACTTGCCTATTATCAATCACATGGGCGAAGATGTGAAGGCTTGGATCCCCAATTTTAAAAAAAATGTATTCCTATAAATGTATGGAAATATTTTTCATATTTTTTTAATCCTAATAACTTTCTTGACAAAAAAAAGTCTCGTCAATTTTTTAAACTGTTATTAGCTTTCCAGAAAAAAACTATGAAAACTTTATTAAAAAAGAGTTAGGATTAAAGTCCTTCTCATATTGGATTGCATCTTTAAATAAAATAATATGAAAAAAAGTCAATAAAAAGTCCCATATCTATGCCCATGTAATTGATAATGGTCACATTTTTGCATCATTTTCTGCTCTTTCCAACAAATTAATCATACCAAAATTAAAATATATATAGGTAATATGCAACCAAAAAAGTTATGCTACGGGAACATTTAAAAAATATATTTAAACCCCTGTATCTCAAAAACTAAGCGAAAATGAAAAGAAGAAGAAAATGTTATAGGTCAAAACATTATTCTCTTTTGATGTACCACAGTGACTATAGTATACAGGGTGTTTCAGAGTTGAAGTGACAAAAGCCTAGAGGAGATTTCGCTCAGCAAAATAAAAAAATTCATATGAACAAGGGTCCGCAAGTACTGTGTTTCGTTTTTTAAAAAATACTCTCGGCAATTAGATTTGATCCAGAATTTCCAGGGGCGTACTCAGTGAATAAGTCGGTTGTTTTTTTTTTTTTTTTTGAATAAGAATATTACCCTGTAGTTTTTTTGCGGGTTTTATGTAATAGTTTCGAGAACCTTAGCACGTCTCTGAACACTATAAGGAAAAATAAAAATGCTTAGGAATTTATCCAAAAAATGATTGCAGTATGTTTCTTTATGAAAATATAAACAAAACATGAAAGACATTGTCTCTAAAATGTCACAAAAGTACTTCTTAGTATTAAAAATACCCTAAAAAATCCAGGACCAGAATGGACCAGAATTTACATTCTTGTCCATTCTAAAAATTAATTTTTAAAGAAAGTATGTGTGTTTATTGTGAATGCTCTGCATTTATCCGAGTTAAAATTTAACAGCGTTGGTTCTTAAATACCTATCTTGGTTCTTGATAGTTACAGAAATTATGAAATACACTTTTGCTACAACCAGCTTACTCGGCGAGTACACCCCTGAAAATTTGCATCATGCAAATCGTCGCGTCGTCGCGAATTTATAATTGTGTAGACATGTACTAAAGCATTGAACTGAAATTCAACATATAAATAGGATAGGAAAAAAGGAAATTATAAAGGTCCCAATAAAGGTCCTAGCCTACCTAGTAAACTGTGGATTGTACGATCAAAAATAAGAAAAAAAAAAGTTATATAAACATAACACGTAAATGTCCCCTGTTGCTCTTCAAATATTTTCAAAACGGATCGAGATAAAGTAATAAAATTTAAATTTGAGAATTACAATTAGATTGTGAATATAATGTTCTAAAAACAATACCATAATTAGTCATAGGCGTGCCAACTGGGGGGGGTTATTGGATAAATATTGCCCTAACTTACGCGGTACTCTTGTTTTACATCGATAAATTATTCCGTTTATGAGTAATGTTAATTTAAAAATTTTGTGACCCCACAAAAATATTAGATATTTTATTTATTTATTTATTTGGTACTACAACCAACAGCCAAAAGGCCAATTACAGGTTGAGAAAACAAAACAGTTACATTAGATTAAGTTAGAAATAGATAACAACATATATAGCAAATGTACAGTAAAGCAAACAAAAAAAATAGGGTTGAAAGATACTCAGTAAAGCGTTAAAGATAGTTAATCTATACAATGTTAAGAAAACACTTGTTTAATATCATTTTCAGTACAAGCAAATATATCAATGCCATTCTGCAGATTATTATAGTTGGTGCACATAATAAAAATTGGCGAAAATTTTAATAAATTCGTACGCGGGATGAGAAGGTCAAATGTTATGTTAGACCTTGCTTCAATTCTGGGCACAAGAATGTTCAGATGTGACAAAATCTCGGGACAGTCATATTTGTTGCTAATAATTTTATATAAAAATAACACAGATTGCTACCTACGACGATCGACCAAACTAAGTAGGGAAAATTTTCTGAGAAGATCATTCTGAGATATACCTATGGAAGGGTAGTTGCCATCCAGCTTATAAGAAAAAAATTTCAAAAATCTTCTCTGTACACTGGTTGTAGATGTTATAACCAAACTAAATTACCATATTCAAGTTTAGACTTTATAAAAGAGTTAAAAAGAGAAAGCAAAACATGCTGATTGGTGAAGCCTCGCGAATTTCTTATGACAAAACCTAAATTTTTAGAAGCCGAAGATACCACTTTTTTCACATGCTCTGCAAATGTTAATTTATGATCAAAGGTTACGCCCAGATTGCAAAAGTATTCAGGACGAGTAAGACTTGATCCATCCAGTTTATAATCGAATTCAAAGGCACGATCTCTTCGATGATAGGAAACAATATGACACTTATCTATATTCAGTGGAAGTTTGTTATTAAGACACCATCCATGGACTTTATTTACGCTACTCTGAACTTTTAAGCAATCAGTTGTAGATTCTATTTTCCAATAAAGTTTCATATCATCTGCAAACAGCAAACAGTGTACATCCAAGTCAGCAATAATATCATTAATAAATATTATAAATAAGAGGGGACCTAGTATGGAGCCTTGAGAAACCTCAGAAGTTGCAAAAATTTCCACGGATTTCCGTCCACTCAACTCTACATACTATTTTCTTCCATGTAAATACGAGCTAAAAAATTTAAGTAAAATTGACGACATACCGAACTGATTAAGCTTATCAATGAGCATACCAAGATCTAACCTGTAAACGCCTTTGAAAAATCTGTATAGGCAACATCAACCTGTACGTTAGCATCCACAAACTTTGAAATATACTGAGTAATACAGCAAAGATTCGTAACCATAAAGTGGCCTTGAACAAATCCATGTTGACAAGGCGTAATTTGACATTGTACGTGGGGGCATATTAATTCGTAAACAGCCGTTTCAAATACCTTTGTAAAATTAGATATTAAAGTGATGGGATGAATATTCTCAATTTTATTTTTATCTCCTTCTTTAAATATGGAGAAAATGCGGGAGGTCTTCCAAAGTACCGGAAACACACCAGACTTCAAGGATAAATTAAAAATTTGAGTTAGTGGTTCAGCTAATACCCAAGCACAATCCTTAATAAGAAATGCCGATATCTCATCTGGGCCTTTGGTAAACTTAGGCTTCAATTTATTTAGTGCATGAATTATATTTCCCGTTGTAAGTCACTGAATGAAAGGTATTAATATTGAGCAAACCTTGCCCGTTAAGAGAGCACATGGTTGAAGGTATAAAAGTAGTTTCAAATCTCTGCAAACGCATTGACGATATCCTCAAGATCACTTACCTCCTTATTATTAGAACTGAGGTTTCCTGGAATCGCCGAAGATTTGCGTACTGAATTAATATGCTTCCAAAATAGATTAGGATTCAACTTTATGTTATTCTGAATATGTTCCAAGTGGTTCTTATAAGAAACAGCAATATTATTCTTAATTTTGATTCTCAAGTTGCTAAAATCAATGTAGGCCGACAGATTATTAGACGATGACTTATAATTACGCCATAACTTATGTTTTCTTTTAATGTCTTTTATAATGGAATTAGTGAACCATTGTGGGTATTTCCTTGGTCACATTAATGTTTTTGGTACACTGTGGTCTAAAATCTGGTAAGACATGATACAATTCTCGGCACATTAAATTTACATCTTCTATATTATTTAGAAACGTCCAGTCTACCGTGGCAAGGTTATTATATAGCATAATAAAATCAGCTTTTCGAAAATTGTAAGTGGCTTGATTCGATACACGTGGCTTTTTGTCATTTATTGCACTGAGCATTGCTATTAATATCCAAGGCTGGATGATGCTGAACATATTCATTAATAAATTATTATTCTCGTCAAGAACGAGATCGGGAAGGCGGTTATTCTTATTCAAAATAATGTTATGTTGGGTCAATTCATAGAATTTCATAAATCAATCCAAGGACAACAGTTTTGAGCTGAAAATATTTGTACTATTAGATTGATAAAATTCAGGAATATTGCAATCCCCAAGAAAATAAACATTGCCATTATACAAACATTCTAAAGATTGTAGTGCCTCAAATAATTTAGAATAATAGGTGTAGTACAAATCTGTAGGTAAATAGATAATGACAATATAAATATCGATATAATTAATTTTGATCTTCACTCCTACAATATCAATTAGTACATGAACTGTTTCAATCAACGTGAAACCTAACTCTGACAGGACCATATTACAGTTAACAGCTAGAAGAATGCCTCCTCCTCTGTTACGAGATGTAGAGATATTATGATCGAACCTGAATGCAACATATTTACTATTCTGAAATAACTCGTTATCAGCAACCGTCTCATCCAACCACGTTTCAGTAATGGCAATAAAATCAAGTTCACAAACGAATGACGTATTAAGAAGATCAGTTGTTTTAGTTTTTAATCCACGGACTTTCTGGCAATAACCACGCAAGATGTTATTGCTTTGTTGAATTGAAGCGAAGCTTTTGTTAGAAACAGTATCCAAACTATGCTGCTGTGGTAAGATGCACACTGATTGCTATGTGTTAAAGATCCTGCCCTTAAACTCAATCACTTTCTGCTGATAACAATAACATTTGACATCCCAGGCAGCATGATCGACATCTATTTGCAGGTTTTTATTTTTCTCTTTTAGACGTAAGCAGTTTATGCATTTTAGTTCAGTAGCATTATAAGTACTAACCGAATGACTTTCAGCACATCTAGGACATACATGTTCATTATCGCAATGACTCTGGTGGTGGTTAAAATTATTACATTTATAGCACCTCACTATTTGAACAGAATCATATACATCACAGTAATTATAGCTTATGAACAACTTACCCTTACCTAGTCATAAATTTACAGTAAGTACTAGCATCAACCTGCAAAATGGCTTGTATACGTGTCGATTTCTTTTTGTGGCCCAGAATTTTATTACTTTTAAATCACTAGCATCGCAAATCATATCTTTATTTTGATATCTCACATAGTCACACAGTTTTTCTTCATCCATTATATCCAAAATACACACTACTCTTATTCTGGGATCCAAGCTTTTTGTTTCTTTAACGTCATACTTCTCACTTAATTTTTCAGCAACTAAATTCTTCAATTTACAAGTTTCATCTTTGCTTTTGCATCCCACTATGATTCTGCCTCTGCTCACATTCTTTATACTGGATATGCTAATGTCAGAGTCCACCGGATTAACTTCATGTAAAATATCAGCCTTACTTTCAGTAATTTTTTTATTTAAGTTCTTTGGGTTGATAATAATTGAAGGTGTTTTTTGAATAAGAGACGAATATAGAGGTTTAGGATGGTCCACGGTATTCGATTTACTTCCACCTGTTACTTCATGCAGTTTAGAATTGTAGGTCAATTGAACAATTTCATTTTTAATTTCGGTAAACATACTTTTTACTTCGATGAATGCAGCATTCATTTTCTCATCAATAAGGCGATCATCATCGACATCGACATCGACATCGTAGTTGAGCTTCTTTGAAATCTCTGTACAAGCATCACATGTCCAAAAAAAACCGGTTGATTTTTAAATCGCCTTTAAGATGTCAGAAGATATACTGCAACAATTTGGATGGAATAATTGACCACAATAGCCGCCGCATAAGATAGCTATCGCACGACTACCAATTTTAGACTTACAAGAGCCACATTTATCACTCATGTTAGAGTAAGTGATAGAGTTTTAAAACTACGTATTAAAAAGTAACACTATTGTGCAGTAGGTTCCAACAACAGAATACAGAGATAAGAAATCAGTTCAAAGACTTATTTAAATATAAAAAACATCTCGTTGTTGACGCTTTTTAGCGATTTTCACTGCACCAACAGATAAATACAGTTATAAAACCGTTTAACAGTTTAACAATTTTAAAAAATTGTCTATAGTGGCTTTGAAAAGTTATCTGTCAGTTTATTTGACACATATTACATATGTTTTTAAGTATTAATAGGCTATATTAAAATTCAAAAATTTACAAATAGTTACATTACTGATATGCATTTTAAAAGTATTTTAATATGTTAAATTTCTTAATAACACCTTTAATATGTGTTAAATAAGTCGACAGTATTTTCTCGGAGCCTACTAGGGATATTTTGCCTATTTATAGTTTCTATCTTGTCTAACTTTTGTGATGTCACAAAATTTTTAAATTAAGATTACTCGAAAACAGACCAGTTTATCGGATTGAAGTAAGAATACTTTTTTCATGTAAAATAGACCAGAATTTTGAACTTTTTGATCTGACGACGAATATCTTAAGATACAAGACAATAGTAATATTTACCCACTGACCCCCCAGTTTGGCAAGCCTGTGACTAATTATGAGCAATTATTTTCAGAACATTAGATTCACGATCTTTATCTTTGGAAATATTTGGGAAAAATTAAATTTTGAAGTCCCTCTCCGTTAATGGGAATCTACAGACTTATGATTATATAACTTTTTTGTCTTATTTTTGATCGTAGAATCCACAGTTAATTTTTGGCAGCCTAATTTTGGGATTTTGGGCGAATTTTCTCGATCGCTTTAAGTGTATGTACGTGTCGTAAAAGTGCTCCGGCATTAACGTCCAATTTGAACCGTGCCGTTATTTTTGGGAATCAAATAGTGAGACTTTTGCTGGTGGAGGAAAGTGGCAAGCAGAAGAATAAGAAAATTTGAAAATAACAGAGTAAAAGTAAAAGACAGACAGACATTTTTCGGAGGTTAGTGAAAGTAGGTCATCAATAAGGTTCAGTGTTGCTTACAGAGATTGACAAAGAGTCTCCAATTGGTCGACAAGGACGACTTTGTCCAAGCGCGGGGTAGGCAACCAGTAACTTAGAAACGTATCGCAGTAGAAAAGACCTGGTGTGGGTTAGCTATCTGGTGTCAAGGGAGATAGGCAACCAGTAGTTTTGCAAATATAATAAACAGAATGTTAAGCAAAACTGAAAAACCGGTGGTCAGTAAAAGGGTAACAAAGACACCCGAGCGAAGAAAGGAAGAGATTGAAATAGAAACAGAAAGGGAGGCCAGTGGAACGGATGAGGGAAAGAAAAAGAGAAGTATGTATTGTAGAAAAAAACTAGCACGATCGCCAGTAAAGAAAGGTGATATGGAGGATAACATGGAAAAGGTGCTGAGAATGTTGGAAAGTTTAACACAGGAAGTAAAAGAGGTGAGAAGAGAAAGAGTATAGAGAGGAGATAAGACAACTCGGAGGAGAGATTGAGGACATGAGGCAGGAAAATAAGACATAAGATGAGAGAGGTAGAAGAAAGAGTAGAGAGTATAGATAAAGAGAAAAGAAAGAAAAATATAGTGGTTCCAGGCCTACAAATTAGAGAAAATTTAGATCAGGATGAGCTGAAAGGACAGATAGAAGAGTTTATAAGAAAGTCAATGCATATGGAGATTGGTACAGAAGCGGTAACGAGTAAGGAGTTAATGTATGTTTAGTAGAATTAAAAAACTTGGAGGACATGATAAGGATAATGAAAAATAAAAGTAAATTAAAGGAGGTAGGAGCAGCCAAAGTCTATATTAACGATGATATGAGCAAAAAAGAAAGGGAAATTCAAAAGAAACTAAGAATGAAAGCCAAAGAAGTAAGGATGGAAGGAAAGGTAGCAAAAGTAGGATATCAAAAACTCGTAATAGATAATGAGGTTTGGAAATGGAATAATGATGCAAGCAGGCTAGGAAAAAAAGAAGCAAAAAACTAGATATATCATGTAACATAAAAGAAAGATCGCTGGCAATGGACACGGTTATGAGAAAAGGAAACGACATAAATAGAACCAGGAACAGAAAGCGAAAAATACAGAACGAAGCTAGAAGTACGGAGAGGGGGAAGACAGAAAAAGACAGAAAGCAAAAAGGCACAAATCAAGAAAGAGGAATGAGAATGGGAACATGGAATGTAAGAGGGTTAAATGAGGAAGGAACAGAGTTATTAACACCACATAATAATGCAACGGGCAATAATATTTGTATTGTTTGACAGTTTCCCAAATTGCAATTAAAACAGGATGTTTATAAGTTATAAGCTGGTAGTTTTGTTTTTGTCTTTATTGTGGACTGTAATGGTTTTTACATAAAAAATAACATGGCACATTTCTTACTAGCAACGGTAAAGTCTGAGTCAAGTCATCTGTTGCTCTCCTCGAGCTGTACTATCTTTTTCTCCCGCGTGAATGTCCCCACTGTTCCCTTTGTTAAGGAGGGAGAACCCACAACCGCTCTTGGTCAGACAGTACTGCCAACTTAACATTTTAACTTCAATGGTGTACTAATAAATCTTAACATAGCGCCCGCCTTAAAAGCGTAGCCTTTTAACATAAACAAAATAGCATATAGCACAAAATAAAAAATAGTTACAATCAACTTATACAAATTTCGCCTGCAAGGCTATGACTCATACATCAAGTTATAAGACTTAACTAGTTTTTTAATGGTAGAGCGCACACTTTAGCGACACTACGTTTTACAACTCCCGAACTTGTTTTTACACTGACTACACATGCTACGTTGTCACTACCCGGGTGCAGCGCAATCACACGTCCTAGTCGCCACATCGACACAGGCAGCCTTTCATCCTTCAATACAACCATATCATTCACCTCAATGGCATGACTGGATGGCTTCTTCCATTTCCCACGTTGTTGAAGGGAGGTGAGATATTCAGAAGACCATCTCTTCCAGAAATGACTCACCATGGATTGAAGTCGTTTGTAGGTCTTCATGCGATTAATTGGTACATCTGGAGGGCAATCCTCGGGAACAGCATACAATGGTGCACCCACAAGGAAATGACCAGGTGTCAGAACGGAAAGGTCGTTGGGATCGTTGGACATGGGTGTTAATGGTCTAGAGTTGAGTATACCTTCAATCTGACAAAGTGTTGTAAGTAACAACTCATAAGTTAAACTGGCATTCCCAACTACTCTCTGCAAGTGAAATTTTGTAGACTTTACAGCGGATTCCCACAATCCGCCGAAATGAGGACTACGCGGTGGGATAAATTTCCATGTGATTTCATTTTTAAGTAAATAATCGCGTATTTCAGGGTCAGAACTATTTTGTTTAATCCATAAAATATAATTTTGTAATTCGTTTTTTGCACCGACATAATTGGTGGCATTGTCGCTGTGAATTATCTTACATAAACCACGTCTTGCCACAAACCTCTTTAAGCAATTTAAAAAGGTAACAGTGGTCAAATCACCTGCAATCTCAATGTGCACGGCTTTAGTTATAAAGCACACAAATATGCAAATGTACACCTTTATCTGTTTCCTGGTTCTTAAGGTCCCATCCTTGATGAGAATGGGTCCGGCAAAATCAGTACCTACTATTGAAAAAGGTTTCGCACAGTTTAATCTAGACTCCGGCAAATCTCCCATTAACGGCATAGGATTATTAGGTTTGGCACGAAAACAAATCACGCATTTACGTATTACACCTTTTACTACATTTCTTCCGCTTATTGGCCAAAATTTACGACGCAATGACGCTAATACCGCTTGTGGACCGGCATGCAGTAACCGTTTATGTTCATAGTCTACTATTAGATTCGTAAAGACATGCTTCGCCGGTAACAACCAGGGATGCCTCTTATCGTAAGGTTGTTTTGCTGCAGAGATTCTACCGCCGACTCGCAGTAGACCCTCGGAATCCAAAAAAACATTTAATGACAATAATTTCGAATTGTTAGGTAAATATTTGCCCTTTTGCAAACATGAAATTTCCGCCTGGAATGAAGCACGCTGTGTTAGTTTGACAAGTAGCTTCAATGAATTCTGTAATTCGTTAATAGTCAAATCGCCTCTAACCTTGTTAGCATTTTTGGGTTGAGCATTATATAAAAATCGCTGAATAAAGGCCAACACCCTCTGAAGCTTAATAAAATCAGAAAATCTATTCATTATAGAATCATCAATGCTTGACACAAAAGTTAGCGCGGTATTTTTTCTACGATCTGGTATCTCCGTTATAACTATACTGGGCGTATCGTACGAATGTTGCGAGTTTAGTAGAAAATTAGGCCCGTGCCACCACAATGCTGACTCGGCCAAGTGTTTGGGACTAGAGCCTCTCGACAAAATATCCGCGGGGTTCATTGCAGTATTTACATATTTCCACTCATTGGTATCAGAACCCTGCTGAATCTGTGACACTCTATTAGCCACAAATACAGTCCAATTTGATGGTTCCGCGGCAATCCACGCTAGTACAACAGTGCTGTCACACCAAAAGTTTCGACTGGAAAATTTTAAGTTAAGTGCGTCTTCAATCTTTTTAATTAATTGAACTAAAAGTACGGCACCGCATAACTCCAGTCTAGGTAAACTGATTGTTTTTAGCGGAGCTACGCGGGATTTTGCACAAAGCAAATTAGAATGGCGTTTGCCTTCCGAGTTTATCGTCACTACATAGGCACATGCGCCGTACGCGCGCTCAGATGCATCACAAAATGCATGTAATTCTACGGCAACACATTTGGGTACAAGAACGCATCTCGGTATCTCAATACTACGAATATCGTTAAGTTGATTTACAAAAGTTGTCCAACTGTTGCGCAGCTCATGTGGTATTACTTCATCCCACTCTATACCCGCCTGCCACAAGCCTTGCAAAATTAATTTAGCTCATACTGTAACAGGATTGATTAATCCTAAAGGATCAAAAATTTTCGCAATAGTTGCCAAAATAGTTCGTCTCGTCATTAATTCATCGGCTGGTGTCTCAACTGAGTACGTTAACTTATCAAGTTTAGATTCCCAATATAAACCTAAAATCTTCGCATTACCGTTGTCTGAAATTTCGTATCTTTGTTCGTCATCATCAGCACCCAACTGTAATAATCGCGCATCATTCGACATCCATTTGCGCAGCGGCATACCTGCACCCTTTAGTATCTCGGTAACCTCTCTTTTTAGTTTGCACGCATTTTCAATCGTATCAGATCCAGTTATAAGATCATCCATATACATATCCCGTTTTAATATATTCGCTGCCTCCGGATAAATCCCTTCGCTTTCAATTGCCGCTTGAAATATCGTACGAACCGCTAAAAATGACGCCGGCGATGTGCCGTAACTTACAGTATTAAGCCTAAAATGTTTTAACGGTAGATGGGTTTCTTCACGCCAAACTATCCTCTGATAATCCCTATCTTTTTCCGCGACTAAAATCTGACGATACATTTTTTCTACGTCGGCCGTCATTACAATATTATGCTTTCTAAAACTTAGTACTATAGAAATTAAATCTCGCTGAAGTACAGGTCCTACTTTTAAAATATTATTGAGTGATATTCCAGTTGTCGACTGAGCAGATGCGTCAAATACCACGCGCAAGTTAGTAGTACTACTACTTTCTTTCAATACACAGTGATGAGACAAGTAACATTTCTGGGACGCCCCATCATCCTCGGCCTCGATCTTAGTCATATGTCCCAGTCTCTCATATTCACTAAGAAACGCAACGTATCTACCCTTTAATTCCGTGTTACTATTTAATCTACGCTCTAAATTTAAAAAACGTTTTATTGCCATCTGTTCCGTATCACCTAATTCATTTTTGTTCTCCTTGAATGGTAAACTAACCTTAAACCGACCCTCAGGTAACCGCTCTACCGTTTTCACAAAATGATCTTCACAATCCCTTTCTTCCTTTGTAAGTCCTATTTTATCATCTAAACAATTCTCTATTTTCCAAAAACTTTCGACCTGATTATGTAAAGTATCATCTCTAGTTAATAAATTACAATTTACTACCCTAGTATTTAGATTTTCCTTTATTGGCCCACTTAGAATCCAACCTAACTTAGTTCTTTGCAAAATAGGTTGATGTTTACCTAATCTTATCTGACCGTCACATAAGCTCTCAAAAAATATACTTGCTCCTAGTAACACATCGACGGGACCTGACACAAAGAAGTCATCATCCGCCATGTGAATATCTTCAGGAATATTTAATTTTGTCGTATCAAATGTTACCTGCGGCATACTACCCGTAATTTTGTTCACAATTAAAAATTCCCCTTGAGAATTATATTTTTTATCCACAGAATAAATTGTGGTGTTCGTTTGTTTTAATACATTACTTAACGCGCCATTTAATCCTGCTACCGGCGTATTGATGTTTACCGTTTTTAACTTTAGCTTATTTATTAATTCCTGTGTCATGAAATTCGACATAGAGCCCCCGCCAAGTAACGCTCTACATTTTACCAATCCGTCAGCGCCGCATATAAGTACATTCGCTGTAGCTAATATTACTTGCGAATCTCGACAACGTGTAGAATGTGTTGCAATAATAGCCTCGCCGACTCCGCTACCCGACGAAACCGCTGTTCCCGCAGCCTCGCCGTTGTTGCTACTTGAACTTCGTCGCCCGTCGTCCTTACCTCCCTGTCTTGCGCAAGTAGTACTGTGTTCATTCTCGTTTCGTGTACCTTCATTTTTTTGCTTTGTTTTGTGTAACAAAAAATGATGTTTATAGTTACAATGTTTACAACCGTCGGTCTTACACTCGCGCTGGAAATGCCCTGGACGCAAACAATTGCCACATAATTTATGTTCTTTTACAGCGGCGTATCGCTCATTAATAGACATTTTTGCAAACTCCTTACAATTGAAGTTTAAATGTGGTTGTTTACAGAATGAACATGTTATATTTTGTATACTTAAATGAGAAAAACTTTCACGATTTAACAATTTTACATTTTTATTTTTATTGTCGATCGTCTCAAGTAATGCACATCTTTGCGATATAAATTCGGTTAACTCTTTAATAGTAGTAGTACCTTGTGATTTAGCAATAAATTCCTCAAAGTGTCTTTTTGTTGTCATATCCAATTTGGAGGACAATATATATGTCAACAGTGTGTCCCATGATTCTGTGGGTTCGCCTAATGCTGTTAATGCACGCAAGTTTCTATTGAACGCATCTAACAACTTACGTAAATGAACATGTGACTCGGTTTTTAATGTCTGTGCCTCGAAAATTGCCTTAACGTGTGTATGAATGATAAGTTTTTTATTTTCGTATCGTTCTATTAGCATTTGCCAAGCTACGCTATAGTTTGTTTCAGAAACTTTGAGAGCCTGGATTAACTGCGCGGCATCACCTTTTAAACAAGCCTTTAAGTAATAAAACTTCTCAATTTGACTTAAGTGTACATTTTCATTGATTAATGAGTTGAAAACATCATGAAAGGTTGTCCATTGATCATAATAACCGTGAAAATCTGGTAAATTAATTCTCGGTAATTTGACCCTGTCTTGTATGGGAGAAATGCGCCCGCCGTCACTGCCCTGGCTCAGCAGCTGTGCCGGGTCCAGAACAGCGCTACTCGTATTTGTTGTTAAACTAACCTCTTCATTTTTTAATGCTTTAATTTTCTTTCTAGCCGCGCCTATCAACCCATAATATGAACTTTCAAATGAATCCCTTTCGCTGTCCTGACTTTGATTACCCTGCAATTGCTCTAGCTGTTCTTGAATATCGTTAAATTTTGACAAAACTGTGTTTTCAATTGCATTGATTCGCGTTTCAATTTCATAGTAATTAGATTCTGTTTCCAAAAAGTTGTTTAGAAAGTTGCGAAATCTAGTTAATTGAGCCTTTAACTGCCCACGTTTATATATTAAAGAATTTAATTCTGGTTGATCTCCTGTTGGTGACGCCATTTTTTAATTACTATAAACTTTGTCAAATAGAATAGATATTAGGAAATTGATACAATAAAGGAGGGTGACTTACGTTTGTCGTTTTACTTTGTAGTTTATCACGTCCTACTTGGTATGTGATTTTCGTGTCGTTATATCGTTGTCGACCTTGCCGACTGTTGGTGTCGTATTCCGTTCTCGTCGTTCTCTGGTGTGTATAATGTCGTATCAAAATGCTTCTTGTTATGGATTCACTACAATCCGGCTCGTCTGGACCAATGTTTATAAGTTATAAGCTGGTAGTTTTGTTTTTGTCTTTATTGTGGACTGTAATGGTTTTTACATAAAAAATAACATGGCACATTTCTTACTAGCAACGGTAAAGTCTGAATCAAGTCATCTGTTGCTCTCCTCGAGCTGTACTATCTTTTTCTCCCGCGTGAATGTCCCCACTGTTCCCTTTGTTAAGGAGGGAGAACCCACAACCGCTCTTGGTCAGACAGTACTGCCAACTTAACATTTTAACTTCAATGGTGTACTAATAAATCTTAACACAGGAGTTGCAAAATTCGTGCAAAAATCTGTGAATTTCGCGTCCATGAGGACAAGGCTTAGGTGTGATATCCGTGGAGTGCGCATCAGGTAGATGTAAGTGGATGGTGGTGGGCAATCACCGTCCGAAAGGACGTCATTCTAATTTGTAGAGAGGATGACACAGGTGGCACATATAAAGTAAATTGTTAATGTGCTATGTTCAGCCAACGTCAACTTATTTTTGATAATTTTGTGTACTTTAACTCTTCTCAAGTGGCACGCTTAGGTAATCATACCACCCGTATCTTCCGTACTCATCTCTGTGTTGTGAATTAGTCACTCTCTATTATTTTCGACCTTGGGTAATTGATAATACCAGATAAAAACTTTAAATTTTGAAATATTCTCATTATTATTATCTAACACCTCCAAATTGGTTAAAAACTGTTATATCACCGTTTCTACTCTAAAAATAATGGATGTTATGTAATGCAATTATTTTTGTCATTTTTGTATATTTTTTATATCTGATCACATTCAAATTTAGTACGCCTATGAAATGTTGCTCCCCGCACGCTTCGCCCGTCGTGCTAGTCTACAAGCTAGCGATTAGTCACTCTACAATTTCGGCCACTGACTATAACTTGTTTAATTTTGACATAATTGAATATTCAAGACTCATGATAATAGTTAACAAATTTTGTTTTCCAAAAAACTGATAACCAATTTAATTTATATACAGGTACCCAAAAAATGTATTATTCAGTTTCAAATTTAACATTGGTAATATAAATATCAGTATGTGTTAATATACAGGGTGAATCTTACATAACAATTAATTTTTCTAACATGACACACAACTCAAAAAACTAAGCAAAAAACTTCAAATTTTCTCAAAAACCATCAAAATCTGAGTGTATGAAGGTTATTAATAGATCCTTCTAAATTTCAATGTGATTGGTAAAGGGGTTACAAATTTATTAATTAAATTAGTTTTGTTTTTGACAACTTTGAAGACATGAAACTGAAAAAATAAAAATTCTTTATTTAGCTTTTCTTTCGTACATTGTATCAATTCGGTCCACAATGTACATGCTTTTGCAATAACTATGACACTCCCTGAGAACAGTTTTTAAGCTTCTGGAAGTTCTGAGTAGAAATTTAATTAAATCTCTATTGGTGAGTGAGACAACTAAGAATTAATATTAAAAGTTGAAAGTAGATTTCATTACAAATACGTCAGCAGTTCAAAAGAAATCGCAAAATTCATTTTAAAGAGTGCCATTATTATTGCAAACAATTGTACCTAGACCATGACTACATAATGAGTTCCTCCCTTTATGATTGATAACATATTTGCCTTATTGTACATGAAAACTTTATTTTTATAAAGAACTTGGTAGGAAAATGAGGGAAAATAAAACGTATTTTGGAGTAATTTGCAATGGAATCTTCAATAAATTCGTTAACTTCATTTATATAGTTTACAATTTCATGAATCATGATGTATAAATATACTAGTCTAATAAATCTGCCTAAAGGACCATTAAATAATATTTTGATCTCCAGGTGCAGTACATGTCTTGTATGATTTTATCTTTGGAGTTAATAGAGGAAGTAACACAGATCACATAGGCATCAAAACTATGAATTATACAATGATGGTGGTGTGGGACATGTAGGCCCCATATAGTACTGAGCATGCAGTTAAACTAAAGTTAATTTGGTGCAACGAGAATGACCAAATACGTCACCACTTCATTTTATTACGTATCTTAGTTTTTTATATATCAGTTTACAAGATGGTGGTGGGTGTTTGTAATGTGCTATGAAATTTTGCAACATCCTATGTGAAGTAGGTATTAGTTGTTATTGAAATTGGTTTCCAATAATAAAATTCCCTATTTTTCCTCTTAAATTTTGAGATTTAACAGTAATGCATGTTGTAGCTTGCAAGCATGGGCTTGTGGCTAGCACAGACAATTATTGATGTCACACTAGCTTATCCAGCAGTGAGGTAAAAAGTAACCTGCATATAAATGTCAAAATTACAACCTATATATAATTTTTTGATCAAAATAATTTGCTTTGATAATAACTTAATTGCAATAGCCGCCATAAATACTAAAAATGTGTGCATGTAAATCATGCAAATGATTAAATTTTATCACAAAACATGTGAAACAACAAGGTATCTAATTATTAATTAATTATTTAATATTAGTTCAATTTATCAGTAAATATTATAGAATAAATAAATAACAGTATATTAGGTTTAAAACATTTAATGAATTTAGAAGACATTCTTATTGCTAAAATCATATTCATCTTAAATGAAATATAAATAAATAACTTTTTGGTAAATGATAGTTATCTAATTAATATACCATTACATTTTAAATTAAGTCAAGACCTACTAAACAATTCAGAATGAATTAAGAATGCAAATTTTTGGAACATTCTGAATTTTATGTTGGTCGAAATCTAATACAATGTTGTTAATGATTCTTAATCTACTTAAAAGTGTTAGTAATAAGTAAAAATAATTAAAAGTAATAAAACCAAAAAATGTATTTATTTTTATTCCCTTTTAATTGATGTTACCTGTTTCCTCATTTTCTCCATTTGTTAAAATTTCTGGGGATGGTATAGATTCTGGTGGTGAGAGAGGTGCTGATGGTAGTTCATCTGTTATAATGGGTTGTGGCAAACTATCGAAGCTATAAAACTGTGTAACATCATGAATTGGTTCTCCAGAGAAATACTCATCCAGAACTAGTTTACTAGTCTGTAAAAATATCAAAATTATAAAAAATATATAAACTAATTTAATGAAATATTAAACAAAAAATTCAGTACAACTTTTATAGCAGAATAACACCTCAATGTTAAGAACAAATTTATTTTTACCTTTAAGTCTACAGAGTATTCCAAAAAGAGAGCATACAAAAATGTACTGTATTGTAAATTCAATAAGAATACGATTAACCTGTAGTAATTTATTTTAAAGTGTATCTCTTTAGAATCATTAAAAGCATATATTTATTTGATATCAAAGGAGACTTTTTTAAGCATTACAAAATTGAAGTAATTTTTCTTATTCAACAATCAGTTTTACAAAACTAAAATAGTTATCTTATTTCAATAGACAATTTTCAAGTCAAATTAAGCAAATTTTTGACTGCATAAATTCTTGAAAATATATATATATATACATATGTGAAAAAATAGGTACCTATTATAATTATTACTATTACAGTTTAGTTTACAACTATGTGAAGTGGAGATATACAGGATTAACTATGGCTAAGTATAAATATTTTAAGACGAGATAGAGAAAAATAAAAATAACGGAATTATCTATCCAATTTTCCACTTATTTATAAAGTGGAAAAATAATTTTTTCAAAACTATATTAAACCCTTATTTATCACCATCTCTGACCTTCTGTCAGCCGCGAGATTAGGTATATTCCGCCAAAGTCAATGGTGTCAAATGACAGGGTACTGCGTTGACACGTTACACCACTTTGAAAGAAAAAAATTTATATACAAAATGTAGATGATTATTTAATGAGACAGACGAAAAGGTAGCACAAGGAGGTAGCACTTACCTTACTGATATTTATTTCCAGGACTAATATTTAGAGATTCTAAGAATGATTGATCATTTTGTTTTCTTACTTGTTTAAATTAAAACTTGTCATTGCAAAGATTTTTGTACTTGCTGGGGACTTCTCCTTCCCTCGACTGTTCTTTTTGTTTAAAGCAAGGTACTCGGCCCGACAACCACAATCAGGTGGTTGCCCTCCATCGGGAAAAACCACACAGGGGTAACAAAAATACATGCAAATGTACACAAATATATAAAAACACTGCTACACCAAAGCATGACAACAGTTGTTCAATGTGGTTCAAAGAGGATTTGCCATAATATTTTGCCTATGAAGAACAAATGCAAAATACTATCTATTAGGTACTTAGGTATTATTAATAAAAATGTTTATTTTTGTCATTTAGACATTTACAATGACAAAACGTCCGCATGGTAGTTGACATATCTTGACGATGATTGATGTTCATAAAACAATGCTTTTCGAAAAAAAAAAGGATTTGGCCTATTTTTTAAACATCGAGCTAGAATTTCGAAATATATAAACATTTTATTGTCTTTTAGGCCTCTCTGAGCACGTGGTTAAATTCTTTGTACTTAGTCATAGTTAACCCTGTATAATTAAATAAATTAAATGTCAAGCCATAAACTTAGTGTAAATAAAAAAGTTCCCGCTACGTACTTAAATCTACATAAAAATTTTGCAAGAATGAGGAAAGTTAATACTTTAAACCATACACATGTAAGAAAAAGTTGTAAGATATCAATGGTTACTTCATTCTCCTTTTTCTTTATCCACTTTTAATTTATTTTTTTGTGTAATCAAAATGTGCTAGCACAAAACGATCCCTCAGACCAACACAGCAAATGCGGCTTAGCAGCAGCAGCAGGGACACGCACGAAAACGGTGTCCCATGCAGCAGCAACATTTTATTTTCTTGACGCTAAGCTGCCGCAATCGCGTCATTACTGCAGTATACTAGAAAGTGCTATATAGTTGCGGCAAGAATTCAGATGAGTTATGTCATACGAACAAATGAATAAATTTTTATATTTTCATCAAAATATTTATAAAACTGCAACTGAGAATAATGAAACTATATACTACACTAAATGTTTGCACTATATCTTGTACTAAATAGTAAAAAATATTGTTTTTGACACGACCAAATATCGAAAATTATGTTGACAATAAAAACAATTGCATAACATCAGCTGTGACGTAAGTCGTCTGAATTTTTGCGGTGAGTATAGCTTTGTTTATGGAGAAACTAATAGACTTAATTTAAAATTATTCAGTTTATGAAATCTGAACACAGGGTGTTTTATTAGTAACTGTGAAACCTGGTAATGTGTTGGGGCTAATGTTAATATTAACTGTGTTATTGTCATATCGATTTAAAATTTTTTACCAATGGGTTTTTGGGGGTGCCAAATTTAACTCACTTTTGATATGATAGTCGGCACGAAATTTAAACTGAATATCAACAAAACCACGGAATTATTAATAAAAATAGAAAGCGATATAAGAAAAATCCTATTATTCTCACTCAAAGAATGTATGGTTAGCAGCACAACTTTTTTGTAATACCCTAAATATTAAAGTGTACATAATATTTATTTTACTACCCACTTACCCTTACTAAATCAAGATTATCTCCAGTTATTTTAATGGTATGTCCATTTGTTATAACGGTATATTTATACTCTCCAATATTTGCATCGTTTGTACTGAGGCTATGCATTAGAGCTCTTGATGCTCTAGCTGAACAAGGTAGAGCACTATCATCGGAAGCCGAAGAATTTATACTAGAACTAGAACCAGTAAGAGGGCCTCCACCCACCGTCACAACATGATCTCTTACAGGAGATGCATTTCTTCTTATAGTATCCTCAATTAATTGTTTTGCATGGCTAAAAATTTTTAAAGATGAGTCTACAGAGTAAGTAAGTGTGACGATATAACAATATAAGAGAAAGATTCGGTACGCACTTGATACTCTCTTCATTGGCTCCTGTTATTTGAACAAGTCTCTCTTTTGCTCCAGGATTTACTGCAAATAAAAAAATCTATCAAAACCATACATAAATGTGTACAATTTTACTAATTTCCACTGCATTTTCATTGCATCCTTTAAGTTCTTCTTAATCTCCAATGCAAACTTTTTAAATAGTATTGCATTCGCTACGTGCATAAGAATATATGGAGCCAATAGTAGTCTAATCAAAAGCTTTGCCGAAGTAATTATAACATTACCGTTATGCAATGTGTATATACCTGCATTAAAAAATAAAATTCTTCGCTTTGTAGAAAATATTTACAAAGTAGCAAAAATAGATTTTTGTGTCACTGTCAAAAATGTTGAAATTAATCAAATTGTAATAGCTATAGAATGGATTAATAAATAGTTAATTAACATAAACTACAATTAAATGTTAATATTAGTAAAATAAATGTTTGAAACTGATTAATAATGAAACTCTTAAACATCGAAAAGTAATTCTTAAAATGCCTACTGCAAAATATCGAAATAAATACAGAATCATTCTTCATTAATTTTTTCACAACCTATTGGAGCTCTAAAATTTATTCATAGTATTTATTTAACTTCATAAATGTCAAAACTAATAGTTACTAACCACGGTTTATCAAAAAACCTGGTCATCCCATTAACTGCATAATTTTGACGACAAAATATGACAATTTTCCTATTTACTTAAGATACAAAAATGCTTAAAATATACAGGGTGTTGAAGAGTTGAACTATTAAAATAATTTTTCTACAATAAATTTGTCATGTATCAATTTGAAATTTAATAGAAATATTTCTTGTGGTTGACCAAATCCTTAAGGGTAGTACTGTAAACAATGCATTTGCCTCCCTCATTTTTTCTATTGTATGTCCATGAACAAGTTTTTCTAAAATTTTATTTAGAATATTTTATTACTCTTGATAATTGTTCGTAAAACTCATCTTTTTCAAAATAAATTCAATTTTTAAAACTCGTGCCGGCCTGCCTAAGAAATGCATTAACAATTACTAAAAATTTAATATTTTGAAAAACATGTTAAAAGTATTGGCATAATAAACCAAATTAATATGAAAATGTCATTAATTTTGAAAATTTCTCAGAAGTGACTGATTACCATGTCATCGATAGAGCAAGAAAAGTTACATTCATTGGGCCACATATAATAAGTGAATTTTTAGAATTAGGATATTCACTTTCTTTTAAATAAAATTCAAATGAATTTCTCTGGAAGAATATTGATATTGATTTTGCACTATTTTGCCCACTTGCACGTTTCTATATCCTAATGGTTTGTAAGATCTTTGTCTTGTAGCGATAATAAAATTTAGTTGATATTTTAAGTCAAGAACCGACTCTTTAGATCATTTAAGAAGAACAACTTGTACAAACCTGTATCTTAAATAGTTTACTTTTCGAGAAACAATATGATGAAGTTTAAGAAACTACCTACATCATCTTGTATTTCGAAATTATAACAATTATGCAAGTACCGTTGAATATAGGTGGATTATAACATACAAAATGTATTATATCTTAGTCATTCAATGCCTGGGTCTTCAATATAACATTTTACCCATGACGGTATCTTGGTCTCTTACTCTTAATCCTTGGTGAATATAAAATTTATACAGTAGGCTTCTAAATTTTTAAGACAATTTAAAAAAAAAGACGAAAGTTTTTTCTTTTTACTTCTATACAAAAAGGCAGATAAAGGAAAGATAAGAACTGATAATAAATATTAAGGACAGTGCTTATAATTTTGAACATTTAATACAGAATAGGACTGTGTAAATTTTAAACAATTTCTAAAATAGTCTATTAATTGTATATTTTCTTAGAAAAATATAACTAGAAGCCAATACAGTGTAAAACATGTTTGTCCTGGATTCATCGGGACTGTGCTAACTTAACGATTGAAGAACTTCAGAGTTTTGCTGATGAATTAAAAAATTAGTCCATTATCGAACATATTCCAAGTCAATTGGAGCAATTTAAATCACTTATGACAGAACAATTAAAATTTTCGAATAAAAAATACAGAGTGAATCTTAAATAAGTACAAATATTTTAACTGCTGGTGTAGTTCGTCATTTAAATCAGTCTAGTGAAAGCCATTTATAAAAATTTCTAATATTTACGGAGATATTAATTTTTTAAAAAAATACCCACATTTTGAGGACCGCTGGCTGATTTTTCATCCAACAACGTAATGAAACATATGATTTGTTGCGAGGTTGCCATATCTCCTCCAATATAAATATTACGTTTCCTTTAACGTAATAGTTCTATTTTAAAAATACTTGTTTTAAGCATAAGTACAGTAAAATTGGGTATGTAGTATGATACGCAGCAATATTAACATAAATTTTAACATCTGAACTAACCTTACTATACTTCAACGATTAAAAATGAATTTCCGCAAGTTCAATACTACCGTAAAATATTTAGGAAGATATTACGTGATATTACTATGTCCAATGTTCAAAAATTATACATAAACGTGCACACAAGCTTACCTGTTTGTTAAAAAATTAACTATTT